>CM039095.1:28215867-29632742 GCA_022113865.1 Chimonanthus praecox
AGTTCAAAATGGAATCAAGGAATTGAATTAATGAATGAGTACAAGTCTTGAGTTTAAAATATTTCAGTTAAGGTGAGTTGAATGGGAAGTTAATGGGACTTTCATTTTAAGTGAGTGGAGTGGGAAGATGGAGGGTTTCCATCTCGAAGGAGGAAACCCAAAAGGCATACACGTTGGAGAGGTGGGAGTTTCATCTCAGGGGATGAAAATCCAAAGGAAACATTAATGAAGGAGGTGAAGGGTTTTGTTGTTACAAAGGGGCATAACCCAAAAGACACCACCCTTAGCCGATCCCTCACTACACAAGGAAAAGACTTAAGGTTTTCCATTCTCAAATCCTCTCCCTCTTTCAAACATCTTCCTTGGCCAAACCACTCTTAGGATTTTCATCTTAATCAAGCACCACTCTTTGGCCGAAGATCAAGGAGGAAAAAGAAAAGACTAAGGAACGAAAGAAGATCAAGGAATGAAAAAAGATCGGAGGAGTCGCAGAATCGGTAAGTGGTACTTGACAAGATCTTATTAAAAAGTGATTAATGGGAACATTCCATATAGATTGGAAATGGTTGGCCAAAATGTTGGAGGCCATGGATTTAAGATCCATTTAAAGAAAGGCAAAATGAGGTCCGGCCATGTTGAATGGCCGAACCCCATTAAGTGATCTAAATATGGAGATATGACTTTTAAGAGGAAAAGATGAACCATAGGGTTCGGCCATGTTGTACGGCCGAACCCCATGGAAGTGGATTATTAATTTTAATGGGTTTTTTGAAAGGATGAAAAGGATGGATGTACGTTAGTATTTTTAAAGGGTTTTAAAGACTGAAAATGATGGAGGAATATTGATGGATTTACATGTATTTAGACCATGGAAAAATGGAAACAAGGAACCATGGGTTCGGCCAAGTTGTATGACCGAACCCCATGAACCATTTTGATGGATCACTTGGTAGATCTATGTTTGTTTAAAGGATGAATGATCAAGCTAAGAAAATGGAGGGATTTATTATGGATCTATTTTATGTTAATAAATCATTCATGGACCTAACTTATGTGTAAATAAGTTAGGTGATTAACTATGAAACTGAATGGTGGTTAAGATGGGAAATGACAAAATAAGGAACCATGGGTTCGGCCACGTTGTATGGCCGAACCCCATGAAGGGCTTTTTATGCACCTAGGTGTATGATGAAGTTGATATCTTTGTGGACTTAGGTTGTTAAATGATTAACTTATGTGATTGGATGAATAAATCAAAATGGATGATGTTGGACCCATTTTGTTTAAGATAAAAACAAGGGTTAAAAAGGGGGCCAAAACCAAAGAGTGAGGTTCGGCCATGTTGTATGGCCGAACCCCACAAGTGAGTTTTGGAGGACAGTGGACAGTGGACAGTGGGTAGTGGACAACGGGTAACCTACTGATTTTATAAATGAAATATTTATATGATTTTCCAAATGGTTAGGTTAAATTGGAAGGATGAAGGGAATGGTTTAAATCAATTGGAATAAATAAGTTGGTTATTTTATGGAATTAAATGGATCACCAAATTGACGTATGTATATGTTAAATGTAATAAGGTAACGGGATTTCACAAACTGTGAACGATCGGCTTGACGCTATCGGTGATCGATTTTTGGACGGACATAAAAGGACCCGTTATTTGGACGTTGGTAGGATTCTTACCTTATTGAAAACCATGGAATATGTATATATGATGATTTTAATTCATGTTTTGATGAGTTATTTTGGTATCAAATGATATGCTTCAATTATGGAATTTTAAATGCTATGGTGTTTATTATTACATAGCATGTTGGCATTTGCATCTCATGCATGGCATGGGAGGGATCAAACGAGGGGAGTCCACGTTTCTATTCAATTTTCCGATAAAACAATCGTGGGGAGGAATGTACACTAATTCTGGGTTAAGATGATTGTGATGTAAACGGAGTCCACGCTTCGTTCGGTGGGACCGATAAAAAATCGTGGGGAGGAATCAACACTGATTCCGGGTTATGATGATTGTGATGTAAACAGAGTCCACTCTTCGTTCGGTGGGACCGATAAACAATCGTGGGGAGGAATCTACACTGATTCCAAGGGATGTATGATTGAATTGTAACTGGAGTCCACGCTCTGTTCGGGGCGACCGATAAGGCATTCGTGGGGATACTTTGATAAGGATTTTCCATCAAGAGGAAACTATGTTTGTAATGTAACTGGAGTCCACGCTCCGTTCAGGGCGACCGATAATGCATTCGTGGGGGATACACTGATGAGGATTTTCCATCAAGAGCATACTATGTGATTGTGATATGGATGATGGGTGAGACTCATGGCATATGACATCCATGGCATGGCATTGACTTGCATGGTTTTGATATTATGTCATCTATGTGATTTTCATAACTAATCCATGTATTGACCCTACTCGGAGTACCTAATGGGCGCGTTGTCTAACGCCCTACTCCTACCTTAGATGATGACACAGAAAATGGACGAAACAAAGGACGCATTCGGAACCAAGCTTAGGAGCATGGATAATTTAGTTTCACTTTATTTAAGTTTATTCGTGGACAATATATGTAATAGCCCGGATTTTTAAATCAGGAAATATATTGACTATTATTTATTTTAATTGTTGAAATTGAGAATTTTGATGAAATGGATGTAAGATGGATCAAAGTTGGGCCAATGGCCAAAGTATGGTCCAATGGACCATGGATTGGATTATTTCCAATTAATTGGGTCAATGATGGTCAATTGGGTCAAATGCCCAATTGGGACCCAATGGGTCAAGATGGATTGAGCATTAGGGTAAATGGATTTAATTGGGTCATGGACCCAATTGTGAATCAAAGGCATGGGGTCCATCTCATTGGCAAGTGTAGGAGTGGAAATCCAAGTGGCATAGCCAAGTGGGGCCAAACTCCACCTCATCAAGTGAGGTGGCATGTGTACCAAGACATAGGCGGGACCGACCACCATGGTTGACTTGGTCAACCATGGGTGAGTCAAAGTCAAATTAAACAAGATTAAGTGTAATAAGTGGAATTAAATTAATTAATTGAATGACGTAAGTTAGATATAAATTTAAATGATTGAGTTGGGAAATGAGTTGCAATACATGGAGTGAGTCACCTAAAAGACCAAAAGATGGGGTGAGTCAAGTGGGTGGTTTCGTCGCATAGAAACCACTCCACCAAAACCGTTGGGATAAGGGGTGGTATGCCATGTGGAGGGCATGCTTTCCCCTTGGCTATACCAAAAGCTTGGGTGGAGACCATACATTGGCCAAAAGAAACGTGGTGGTTCCACCTCATCCAAACCACCAAACCACCAAGGGAAACCATCAAAGCAAAACGGTTGGAGGATGGGAGTGGTATGCCATGTGGAGGGCATGCACCCCCTTGGCTAAACCAAGAACTTAGGTGGAGGCCACAAATTGGCCAAAAGAGAGGTGGTGGTTTCATCTCATGGAAACCACCAAACCATCTAAACCAAAAACCGTTGGACATGAGGGTGGTATGCTAGACAAGGAGAATGAATGGGGGACATGCAAGGACCATCATTGGGCAATGGAGAGGTGGTGGTTCCACCTCATCCAAACCACCAAACCACCCAAGGAAAGTAAACCAAAACCGTTGGGCATAAAGGGTGCCATGTGGAGGGCATGCACCCCCCTTGGCTAGACAAGGAGCTTAAAGGAAGGACATGCTAGATCATTCATTGGTCAAAAGAGACGTGGTGGTTCCACCTCACCCAAACCACCAAACCACCCATGAAACCAAGCCAAAACCGTTGGGGAGGAGAGTGGTGTGTGCCATGTGGAGGGCATGCACTCTCTTGTTTGGTCAATGGGCTCATGGGGAAGACTCCACATTGATGAGGGTGGATTCTAACCCAAGCAAACCCTAGACAAGAGGGAAAAGAGGCTTTTGAATCTCATTCCTCTCATCTCACTCTCTTCCTCTCCCTCTCTTGGCCGACCATCACTCTAAGAGAAAGAAGAAAATGACTTAGAGAAATTTGGATCTCAAGCTTGGCCGACCCTTACACTAAGACAAACAAACACTTGGTATCTTCCATTTTCTCCTCCTCTCCCTCTCTCAAACATTCACCAAGGTCGAACCATCTTCTTGGGGGTTTTGTTTTAGACCCTCTCCCTTTCAATGCCGAAGATCAAGAAGGAAAGAAGAAGAGGTTAAGGAAGGAGAAGATCGGAGGAGAAAGAAGGAGTGAATGAAACCGGAGGAGCCGCGGAATCGGTAAGTAACACTTGACAAGAATGTTATTAATTTGAAGGAGTTAAGGGAAACCATGGAATCCCATTTTTTAGAATGGAGAGTTGGCCAAAATATTATGGGTCATGGATTTAAAATCCATCCAAGAAATGAGATAGAAAATGGACAAACCCTAATGGGTATAGGCTATGTAAATGATGGAATATTAAGGACGCTATGTATATACGGTTTATGTATGCATGCATGGCTAAAAAGGGTTAAGGATTGCAATGGCCGAACCCTAATTGTTATTGATATATGGAAAGGACCTCATGCATGTTTAAGATAAGGTATATAATATAAGATCATGGTTTGGCCTTGCATGGCCAAACCCTAGATTTCTATGTATATGGATCATGAGAACTAAAAAGGATTTGGATGAGGTTCGGCCATGATGTATGGCCGAACCCCATCAAAGGATATAGTCATAAGTATGTGATTTTATGAGAAGATGATGAACCATAGGGTTTGGCCATGGTGTATGACATGATTTTTAATGGGATTTAAAGGATGAAAATCATAGATGTATGTTAAGGATTTTAAAGGGTTTTGAATGGATGTGTAACACCCCACCCTTTCCGAGAAATCAGAGTCTAATTTTTTTTTTTTAAAATAATAAGAATAAAACATCGGAAGAGAGCGGGCGGCGTCACGACGCGAGTTAAGTTCAGACTACTCAAGTCTGAACCTTAACTGGCTACCCATGTGTACATGGACTAGACCATGATAATGAATCACACATGGAATTAATAACAATATGCGGAATAAACTAGATTAACTTGCAGAAATAATATGAAAAGATAGCAAGTAACAGTCCCCAAATGATAATTAAGATAAACAACCATCCATAGTTAATAGTCTAATCAAACCATAGCAAATTAGTAACTTATTACATGTCCACAATTATAAATTCAAATGACAGTAATAAAGAAGTCTAGTTCAACGTTCAAGCGCTTAGGCTTGGCTCCCCTCCCGGTCATCGATCTTTTCTTCCCCTTTCCTTGTAACTGCATTCTCCTCTGAGGATAGAATTAGGGCGTTAGATCAACGCGCCCAGTATGTTCCCGATTAGGGCTACCACATGATTAGCATATAAAACATGCATATATAACATAGTACATGATTAGTAAAAACAGGTAAAACAATGCTATGAAGTATGCACATGCAATGAGTCTCTCCCATCTTGTACATTCATAGCCATCACTTGACGTGCCTCGCACCGTCAAGGTAACTCACAATAGACTTCCTTCTCTTCATCACTGAGTTGATTCATATCACCTATTAGTCCTCCTGGAGGGACTCTCATAGCCTAAGGAGACCAATGTGACTATGACCATCATGTTACTCCTCCTGGCCGGACTCTCATTGCCTAAGGAGGACGTAACTCATAATTGCAACACTGTAGAACCTCATTCATCATCCCATGTTCATGCATGAGATGCCAATGCTTTGTATGCCATTTGTTAATGCATAATATATCATTCGAAACCACATAAAATAAACAAGAGTCTCATAAAGAAAACTAGGATAAAACTGTGGTTACAAGTGGGTAGGAAACCTACTGAAGATTTACTTTAGTACTTGATCTTTCTTTAACGTCACCCGATCACTACTCGCACGTCGTTCAACTTCCGGTACCTTATCCATATATCAATCAGTAAGTCATAACATCATTTACTTATTCAATCATATCTACGACCCATCCACATCATGTGGGGTTCGTGTCTGTACATCCAACCCTATGATCATTTCCATCATTGATCATTCCATCAATAATTACTTTTATGCCATTTAGGCTAACCTTTTAATTTAACCATATCTAAACCAACTTAGTGGGGTTCGGCCATACAACTTGGCCGAACCTCACCTTTTAATTTGGGTTATTCATTCATCACCTTTAATCCCATTTATTACTTAACCCAATTATATCAAATAATCATTGATGGGGTTAAGCCATGCCACATGGCCGAACCTCATCCTATAGATTTTTATCCACAATCCATCATCATCAAAATGGTTGTTATTTTCTTACACATAGTCCATAACTTATCATGTATGATTCCTTAATTAAAACAACCATAAACTCCCATCCAAAACAGCCCATTTATTTCAGAAACAGCCCCATGGGGTTCGGCCATACTCATAGCCGAACCCTAGGGTTCACTTGATCCAATCATCACCATGATTACTCATGGTTTAATCATGCTAACTCAACCATGAATTAGACATGGTTCAGCCGCATAATAATCCACCGAAACAGTAACATGTTAATCCATTTATTGCCATAAGAACACCATATCTTCATATGGTTTTTAACTCACCAAAATCATCAAAAACTTACATGGGGTTCGGCCATCCAAGGTGGCCGAACCCTATGTCCATGTTTTGGTCTTTCAAACATGTTTTAGGTGTCACTTATTCATATAAAAATCAGTACATCATTGCTGCATTTTTATCTCTCAAAACCATCCAATAAATTCATCACTTTGTCCAAATAACCATAACACCTCATGGAATTCGGCCATCCAAGATGGCCGATCCAAGTGGTCCATTTCATCAGTTTTAAACCACTGTTTTAAACCCATGATACCTTCAGTCCTTATGTCATTCAGATCCATGTTTTTAACCCTTTCTAAAACATGCATTTGAATCTTAAATAAAACCCAAAAAAAGTCCACCAACTTCATGGTTTATATGTTTCAAACACCTCAAAACCAAACCATCATTTGCATGGGGTTCGGCCCTCCATGGTGGCCGAACCCTATGACCTTTGGTTTTGAATTTATTAATCATTCATCTAGGTCTAAATCAAACTTCTTTATTTATGTTTTAACCTTTTTAAAACATACACTTAAATCATCTAAAAACAGTCCATAAAACACCATGGTTTTCATGTTTCAAAACATGAAAACCACCAATCTTTTACATGGGGTTCGGCCTTCCATGGTGGCCGAACCCAATGCTTATTTTTACCATTTTTAAACTCTATTAATCAAGGTTAAAACCTTGGTGTATTCGGCCATATCCATGGCCCAATACACAACCCATTTGTTCCATGTTATTAAACCAAAATGACATATAAATACTTACCAAACTTCCAATCTTTCTTCTTGCCTTTGGTCCTTGGTTTCTCCATTTTATTTCTTCCTTTCTTTTGATGTTTTGTGCTTGATCTACTGGTGCAAACACCTCTGCTATTCCAGCTAGGAAAAACGAACTGGAGAGAGGGAGAGAGAGATGGAAATTCTTAGCTTTCCAAGGTGAAAAACGGCCAACCTTGGTGATTGCTTCCTTTAGTACTTCAGCCCCCAAGACCCCTCCATTCCCTCATCAATTTTTACCAAAATCGATGGGTCTTGGGTGCTATCCAATGCACCCCTTGGTACCTGCCTATGCAGCCTCTCAACTTCCCAAGCATCACCTCCAATTCCCATGCATTTCATTTAAGATTTAACATGGAAATCACCCCAACAAGTCCCCAATGTGTGGGACTTGTTTTGGTGGTTATGACTGAGCCAAACTACTCCTATTCCCTCTAAACTCACTGATATACAGTCCCATTGACTTCCACTTTGACTCACCCAACTCACATGTCCAACTCACATGTCCAACTCACCTCATTAATTGACAATCATTTAATGCATTAGAATCAACTCATTTTTTATTCAAATTAAATAAAATCAGTTCCACTTAACCTGATTTAACTCACCATTGAACTCATTTGTAGGCCCACACGGTCGGCTGTGGTCAACAAAGTCAACCCGACCCATTGGGTCCCCCTTTAGCTCTTGACCCGTTTTTTGACTCCATGACCCAATTATGGGTATTTTGGTCATTTGTAATTGGTTTTTACATGTGGATCAGGCCTACCCATTTTTTGTCCACTTGATTTCCAATCAAATCAGCTTAACCCCATTTAATTTAAGTTCACATAACGGTCAAATAATCCATTAAGACCCGTTGGGTCCCATTTGGGCCCTTTGACCCATTTAGCCATTTTTGACCCAATTGATGTACATTACCCATCCAATCAAACTTGACATTCATAATGTGCTCACATGATCTTAATTTGAGCAATGGGCCCCACCATTTCCTTACTTAACATCACAAATAATTAATTTAACACATCAGGGGCATTTTCGTAATATCCACTTCAATGAGAAATTGGGGTGTTACAATATAACCCTCTTTTTAAAATTTTCGTCCCGAAAATCGAGCGAAGTAGGGTTCTCAAAATAAATTACATAAATGATTCGGGGTGAGCTGTTCTCATCTCCGATTCAAGTTCCCATGTGGCCTCTTCATCGCCATGACGGTCCCATACCACTTTTACGAACTGAATCGCTCTGTTTCGCAACACCCTTTGTTCAGTCTCCACTATCCTAACTAGCTTCTCGACGTACGTCACGTCGCTTTGCACTTCAATATCCTGAACATGCAAAACATGGGACGGATCCGGATTATACTTTCTTAGCATTGACACATGAATCACATTATGTAGAGCTGCTAGCTGCGAAGGAAGAGCTAACTGGCAAGCTACATCCCCCATCCTTCTTGTGATGGAAAATGGTCCCACATATCTTGGCGACAGTTTTCCTTTCTTGCCAAACCTCATGTGTCCTTTCCGTGGCGAGACCTTTAAAAATACCATGTCTCCCACTTCAAATTCCAGAAACCGTCTCCTTTTATCAGCATAACTCTTCTGCCGACTCTGTGCAGTCAACTTAATTTGTGCGGTAGTCTCTGCGACTAGTTCCGGTCCAATCAATGCAGGCTCTCCTGCCTCTGTCCAACATACCGGTGACCTACACGTTCTACCATATAAGGCCTCGTATGGAGCCATCTGAAGGCTTGCCTGATAGCTGTTATTATACGAGAACTCCACCAGTGGTAAGTGGTCCTCCCATCCACCCTTGAAATCTAACATGCATGCTCTCAGCATGTCTTCCAAGGTTTGTATTGTCCTTTCAGACTGTCCATCAGTCTGTGGATGGAAAGCGGTGCTAATCAATAAATCTGTCCCCATGGCTAACTGCATGATTTGCCATACTCTGCCGGTAAAACGGCCATCTCTGTCCGATACTATCGTTCGGGGAATACCATGTAGCCGAATGATCTCTTTAATATACCGCCGACCCAACGTCTCAGATGAATCCGTCATCTTGATAGGAAGGAAATGTGCGGACTTGGTCAGCCGGTCGACTACAACCCATATGGCGTCATTGTCCTTTGAAGACCTTGGCAACCCCGATACAAAGTCCATGGAAATGTGTTCCCATTTCCATTCTGGTACTGCTAAGGGTTTGAGTAACCCTGGTGGCTTTTGGTGTTCAGTCTTAACTTGCTGATAAGTTAGACAATGTGCCACGAATTCCGCCACATCCCTTTTTAGTCCATGCCACCAATAATGCCTCTTTAGATCATGGTACATTTTGGTGCTGCCCCGATGGATAGAAAGCTTGGACTGATGTGCCTCAATCAGTAGCTCTTTCCTGCAACTCTTTGGCACATATGTCCTTCCCCGGAATAAAAGACCTTGCCCTGGTCGTAATTCCCATTCCGGTATGTCTACGCCAGTGGACATCTTGGCCCATATGTCCTCCACTTCCAGGTTTGTCCTTTGTTCTTGTTCAATCCTGGTGACCATGTTAGATTGTATAACCAAATTGTATATGGTCCCACGGTTGTTGTAATAGAGTTTAAACTCTCGGATGGTATTTAACATCTCCCATTCCGATCTGATCAAACGTGCCACGGATGCATGTGGTATACAGTTGAGGGCATCCGCTACCCTATTTGCCTTGCCTGGATGATATCTAAGCGCAAACTCATAATCCGCCAGATACTCCATCCATCTTCGTTGCCTGAGGTTGAGCTCCTTCTGATCAAAAAGATATTTTAAGCTCTTATGATCAGAAAATACCTCAAATTTCTCGCCGTAGAGGTAGTGTCTCCAACTCTTGATGGCGAAAACCACTGCAGCTAATTCCAAATCATGTGTGGGTTAAAGACGTTCATGTATTTTTAACTGCCTTGAACCATACACCACCACACAATTACTCTGACTGAGTGTACAAACCAGTCCCTCTCCCGAGGCATCGCAATATACCTCGTAACACTTGCCACTTACCGGCAAAACTAAAATAGGGGTAGTGGTAAGTCTTGTCTTCAGCTCTTCAAACCTTTGATTACATAGGGGTCCACTCGTACTTGACTCTCTTCTTAGTGAGTTGAGTCAATGGAGATGCAATTTTGGAAAAATCCATGATTAATCTTCTATAATAACTAGTCAATCCCAAGAAGCTACGAATTTCAGTTACATTCTTGGGCGCTTTCCAATCTTTCACTGCTGCCACCTTAGCCGGATCCACGGCTATACCTCCCTCAGATATCACATGTCCCAAGAAATTGACCTCGGATAGCCAGAATTCACATTTACTGGCTTTGGCATATAGCTTGTTCTGCCTCAAAGTATTCAAAACTATCCGTAAGTGCTCTGCATGTTCTTCCTGACTCTTGGAATATATCAGAATATCATCAATGAATACGATTACAAATTGATCCAAATAGGGACGGAAGATTCTGTTCATCAAATCCATGAACACCGCCGGCGCATTTGTGAGTCCAAATGGCATGACTACAAACTCGTATAGTCCATACCGCTTCCGGAAGGCCGTCTTCTCTATATCTTCCTCCCTAACCCCAAATCACTCTTTGAAAAATGGCTGGAACCCTTCAATTGATCGAATAAATCATCTATCCTGGGTAGAGGGTACTTGTTCCGGACTGTTAGCTGATTCAGCTTCCGATAGTCCACGTACATCTGAAGTGAACCATCTTTCTTCTTCACAAACAACACTGGTGCTCCCCATGATGAGGTACTGTTCCGGATGCAACCCAGCCTAAGCAGTTCATCAATCTGCTTCTTTAGCTCCGACATCTCTGCTAGTGCCATCCGATAGTGTGGTAATGACACTGGTACTGTGCCAGGGTACAACTTGATCTCGAAGTTAATCTCCCTCATAGGCGGTAAACCCGGGAGTTCCTTTGGAAATACATCCACGAATTCTTGTACAATTGCCGGAAGTTCAGTAACTGGAGCTTTATTTATGGTGATATTATTCAATACCACGTGGTTTAACCCTTCCTGCAATCCACTTTGTTTATCTGCACGGACAACCTATTGCTTGCCCTCGGGTGACTTAAATGTCACTCTTCGGCGATAACAATCGATGTTGGCATGAAACTTAGCCAACCAATCCATGCTGAATATTATATCATACTCAGACATGTCTAGCACTAAGTAGTTGAACTCAAATCTGAATCCAAATAACTCAGTGTTAATCGCCGTACATATAAGTCCCAATGCTGAATCTCCGACAGGGGATACAATAGTAAGTGTTGTGGCTAATCTTTGAACTAATGTACCGGTAGCAGTAATAAATGATGCAGCTATTAAGGAGTGTGATGCTCCAGAATCAAATAGTGCATATGCATAAGAACTACTCACTACCGCCATACCTTGTATCACAGCATGGTCCTCTTCTTCCGGAAAAGTTAGAGTAAATAATCGTCCAGCTCCAGCAGGGTTAGACCCTCGACCTACCCGACTTTGCATTCTGCCTCCTCTGGAGTTTACTGGTCTAGCTGGAGGACGAAATGATCCTCTGGAGTATGACAGCCTGTTGAGTTTTGGGCAGTCCTTTTTGTAGTGACCTAGTTGATCACAGTGAAAGCAGGTGTTCACTCCTCTAGATGCTTGAGTGACTACTACAGATTGAGTGGGCTGGTTGGGGTGAAAGCCCCCACCAGATCCAACAGACGGCGAGGGTCTGCTGAAGTTCGATCTGAACTTCTTGTTGGGTTGATACGCACCCCTCTCACTCGGAGCACGGCGGTTGTCCACTCTTGCAAATTCCACCATTTCCTGTTCCACAATGGTAGCCCTACTGACCACTTCCGCCAGCGTGGCTGCTTTGAACACAGTTACCCTGGCCCTAATGTTTGGCCGTAACCACCCTCGAACTTGCGAGCCTTCCGATATTCCGTGTCCACAACATAAAATGCATAGATTGACAGGCTGAGAAACTCTTGGTGGTACTCAGCCAACGTCATCGAGCCTTGCACTAATGTCATAAAGGCCTGAATCTGACGTTCCCTCTCTTCCTCCGGGAAATAGCGCTCTAAGAATGTCGCTGAGAATTTCTCCCAAGTCATAGCAATTCTTTCTCTTCTTGGCACAAGTGCCTGCTGTTTCTCCACTACTTTCCACCATTTGGCAGCGTCATCTATCAGCTGTGACATGGCCAATAGGATTTTGTGAGTATGACTCTTGATATTCAAAAGAGTCAGTATGTGAGAAATCTTCTCCAATCAGTTTTCGGCTCTGACAGGCCCTTCTCTGCCCTTGAAGTAAGGTGGGCGCTGTTGTTGAAAATCTCTGACCATGTTACAGTCATTATTTTCACTCGTGTTTCCCCCTCCGTTAATATGTTGTTGGAGGACAGATGTAACCACAGCTTGCACCAAGTTGTGCAGTTCAGAAGGCACATAGGGTACGGTCAGGTTGCTGTTCTCCTCCTCCTCTCATCGATATGACGAGTCATATTCCTCCTCCTCGTCCTGTTGATACGTAGGGTTACTCTCCTCTTCTTCCCACCGAGAATGGTGAGACTCTTCCTGATTGCGAGATCGTTCATGAACAAATCTCTCTTCCTCATGAACGGACCGCTCTCCTTCAGGTTCCGATGGCACCTTCTCATGTACCACCTTCTTGCGTTGGGGTACCACCTTCCCTTGTGGTGTGATAATGAGCACCTCATCTTTCTTTCTACCGTCTTGACGGGTCTTCATTTTTGAAGTCCCTTGAACTAATCCGATTTGTAAAACTTTTTCTTTTCCCTTCGGATCTTTTACCACCTTTTTCTGTGGCACCATTTCTTCCTAATTCATGGAATCATAGACTTAGTTTCCATCAACAATATGCATTAAATGCTATAAATCCTCATAAAGTCATAAAATCGCATACTTTATACAAATTCAAACTTCATCTTTGTACAAAGGTGGGTAGGGTGAAACAAAACCCTATATATATAAAAAAAATATGCACCCTTACAATATAACCCTTTTTTTAATACCCCTTCATACTACTTCCTAGCCTAGTCTTCCGTAGAAGATTCCGCATCATCAGCGAACTTGAAACGGTTATCAGGACATGTCATCGCTGTGTGTCCCAATACTTCACATGTTGTGCAGGGTATTAATCAAGGTCCACCAATATAAGGACAATTAGTCCTCGCCTCTCCATGCCCATGCAGTCCACAAACTGGGCAGACAACTCCTAGGGGGTGAGGACAATACCTACAGTTGTGGTCTTCCTGATTACACAACTCAGATGTATCGTAGGGATCTACCTCCCCTACCGATTCCAATATTATAGGAACATCTTCCATAGGATCCTCATGAAAGAATCCTAGATCCTCCTCTTCTTCCTCAAGAGATTCCACTAACTAAGGAATGTCATCCATCAAATCCTCTGGAACAGGTGCTATGTCCATATCATCTTCCTCAGGAGGTCCCTCCTGAAGGTTCACATTAGCTTCCACATTGGTGTTGTTAGAAGCAGACACCAAATCTATGGGATTGCTAGGAGTTCCACTGTACCACTCCGAGTACTCCACGTTACTCGACATATCTGTATCACATCAGTAGAACACAAGAATATTCAACAACATTTCTATATAAACCACACTTGGTTTTTAGGGGAATCTGATCATGTATAATATCATGTACTTTGTTTGGGAAGATTACCAAATCATCACTCTTTGTGTGCTTTTGTTTATGGGGAAATCTTTAATTTCCTATTGTTTGTTTCTCAGAGTGGGGATTTCAGTGGTGTGCATCCTACCTTGCTATTTTTCTTATGTCCAATTATGATGACTGTACTTTACTTTGCTATCTTTCATTGTCGTTCTCAGATTGATTGTTCAGTCTGAGTCACTCGAAGTAAATTAATCCGGCCCCCAGTCAGTGGACTCTGAAGAGTCGGTCAGTTGGGATTCTTATCCATCAGTGAGACATGAATCCGTCTTAATCTTACTTCGATGATTCAATTTCTCGTTTCGCTCTGATACCAACTGTAACACCCCACCTTTTCCGAGAAATCAGAGTCTAATTTTTTTTTAAATAATAAGAATAAAACATCGGAAGAGAGCGGGCGGCGTCACGACGCGAGTTAAGTTCAGACTACTCAAGTCTGAACCTTAACTGGTCACCCATGTGTACATGGACTAGACCATGATAATGAATCACATATGGAATTAATAACAACATGCGGAATAAACTAGATTAACTTGCGAAAATAATATAAAAAGATAGTAAGTAACAGTCCCCAACTGATAATTAAGATAAACAACCATCCATAGTTAATAGTCTAATCAAACCATAGCAAATTAGTAACTTATTACATGTCCACAATTATAAATTCAAATGACAGTAATAATGAAGTCTAGTTCAACGTTCAAGCACTTAGGCTTGGCTCCCCTCTCGGTCATCGATCTTTTCTTTCCCTTTCCTTGTAACTGCATTCTCCTCTGAGGATAGAATTATGGCGTTAGATCAACGCGCCCAGTATGTTCCCGATCAGGGCTACCACATGATTAGCATATAAAACATGCATATATATCATAGTACATGATTAGTAAAAACAGGTAAACCAATGCTATGAAGTATGCACATGCAATGAGTCTCTCCCATCATGTACATTCATAGCCATCACTTGACGTGCCTCGCACCGTCAAGGTAAATCACAATACACTTCCCTCTCTTCATCACTGAGTTGATTCATATCACCTATTAGTCCTCTTGGCGGGACTCTCATCGCCTAAGGAGACCAATGTGACTATGACCATCATGTTACTCCTCCTGGCGGGACTCTCATCGCCTAAGGAGGATGTAACTCATAATTGCAATACTATAGAACCTCATTCATCATCCCATGTCCATGCATGAGATGCCAATGCTTTGTATGCCATTTGTTAATGCATAATATATCATTCGAAACCACATAAAATAAACAAGAGTCTCATAAAGAAAACTAGGATAAAACTGTGGTTACAAGTAGGTTGGAAACCTACTAAAGATTCACTTCAGTACTTGATCTTTCTTTAGCGTCACCCGATCACGACTCGCACGTCGTTCAACTTTCGGTACCTTATCCATATATGAATCAGTAAGTCATAACATCATTTACTTATTCAATCACATCTACGACCCATCCACATCATGTGGGGTTCATGTCCGTACATCCAACCCTATGATCATTTCCATCATTGATCATTCCATCAATAATTACTTTTATGCCATTTAGGCTGACCTTTTAGTTTAACCATATCTAAACCAACTTAGTGGGGTTCGACCATACAACTTGGCCGAGCCTCACCTTTTAATTTGGGTTCTTCATTCATCACCTTTAATCCCATTTATTACTTAACCCAATTCTATCAAATAATCATTGATGGGGTTCGACCATACCACATGGCCGAATCTCATCCTATAGATTTTTATCCACAATCCATCATCATCAATGGTTGCTATTTTCTTACACATAGTCCATAACTTATCATGTATGATTCCTTAATTAAAACAACCATAAACTTCTATCCAAAACAGCCCATTTATTTCAAAAACAGCCTCATGGGGTTCGGCCATACTCATAGCCGAACCCTAGGGTTCACTTGATCCAATCATCACCACGATTACTCATGGTTTAATCATGCTAACTCAACCATGAATTAAACATGGTTCAGCCGCATAATAATCCACCAAAACAGTAACATGTTAATCCATTTATTGCCATAAGAACACCATATCTTCATATGGTTTTTAACTCACCAAAATATTCAAACGCTTACATGGGGTTTGGCCATCCAAGGTGGCCGAACCCTATGTCCATGTTTTGGTCTTTCAAACATGTTTTAGGTGTCACTTATTCATATAAAAATCAGTACATCATTGCTGCATTTTTACCTCTCAAAACCATCCAATAAATTCATCACTTTGTCCAAATAACCATAACACCTCATGGAATTCGGCCATCCAAGATGGCCGATCCAAATGGTCCATTTCATCAGTTTTCTGTTTTAAACCCATGATACCTTCAGTCCTTATGTCATTTAGATCCATGTTTTTAACCCTTTCTAAAACATGCATTTGAATCTTAAATAAAACCCAAAAACAGTCCACCAACTTCATGGTTTATATGTTTCAAACACCTCAAAACCAAACCATCATTTTCATGGGGTTCGGCCCTCCATGGTGGTCGAGCCCTATGACCTTTGGTTTTGAATTTCTTAATCATTCATCTAGGTCTAAATCAAACTTCCTTATTTATGTTTTAACCTTTTTAAAACATACACTTTAAATCATCTAAAAACAGTCCATAAAACTCCATGGTTTCCATGTTTCAAAACAAAAAAACCACCAATCTTTTACATGGGGTTCGGCCCTCCATGGTGGCCAAACCCAATGGTTATTTTTACCATTTTTAAACCTCTATTAATCAAGGTTAAAACATTGGTGTATTCGGCCATAACCATGGCCCAATAAACACCCCATTTGTTCCATGTTATTAAAACAAAATGACATATAAATACTTACCAAACTTCCAATCTTTTTTCTTGCCTTTGGTCCTTGGTTTCTCCCTTTTATTTCTTCCTTTCTTTTGTTGTTTTGTGCTTGATCTACTGGTACAAACACCTCTGCTATTCCAGCTAGGAAAAACGAATTGGAGAGAGGGAGAGAGAGATGGAAATTCTTGGCTTTCCAAGGTGAAAAACGGCCAACCTTGGTGATTGTTTCCTTTAGTACTTCAGCCCCCAAGACCCCTCCATTCCCTCATCAATTTTTACCAAAAACGAGGGGTCTTGGGTGCTATCCAATGCACCCCTTGGTACCTGCCTATGCAGCCTTTCAACTTCCCAAGCATCACCTCCAATTCCCATGCATTTCATTTAAGATTTAACATGGAAATCACCCCAATAAGTCCCCAACGTGTGGGACTTGTTTTGGTGGTTATGACTGAGCCAAACTACTCCTATTCCCTCTGAACTCACTAATATACAGTCCCATTGACTTCCACTTTGACTCACCCAACTCACATGTCCAACTCACCTCATTAATTGACAATCATTTAATGCATTTGAATCAACTTATTTTTTATTCAAATTAAATAAAATCAGTTCCACTTAACCTGATTTAACTCACCATTGAACTCATTTGTAGGCCCACACGGTCGGCTGTGGTCAACAAAGTCAACTCGACCCGTTGGGTCCCCCTTTAGCTCCTTGACCCATTTTTTGACTACATGACCCAATTTTGGGTATTTTGGTCATTTGTAATTGGTTTTTACATGTGGATCAGGCCTACCCATTTTTTGTCCACTTGATTTCCAATCAAATCTGCTTAACCCCATTTAATTTAAGTTCACATAACGGTAAAATAATCCATTAAGACCCGTTGAGTCCCATTTGGGCCCTTTGACCCATTTAGCCATTTTTGACCCAATTGATGTACATTACCCATCCAATCAAACTTGACATTCATAATGTGCTCATATGATCTTAATTTGAGCAATGGGCCCCACCATTTCCTTACTTAACATCACAAATAATTAATTTAACACATCAGGTGCATTTTCATAATTATCCACTTCATTGAGAATTTGGGGTGTTACAGGATGCATGTTAATGATTTAAATGGTCTAAAATGTTGTGAATGGTGTAGAACCATGGACCATGGGTTCGGCCATGTTGTATGGCCGAACCCCATGGAGAGGATATTGGTGGACATAGAGGTATTTGGACCATGGAAATGATGGGGGAACGTTGGTAATTTTAATAGGTTTTAAATGTGGTAGATGATTTAAGGAAAAGGAGAAAAAATAACATCATGGGTTCGGCCACCATTTTAATGTGTAATCTATGGATCTTTGCATGTTTAAAATGAATGGATTATCAAGCTAAGGAATGGAGGTATTTGTTTGGGATTTGTTAGGGCTTTATGTAATGATTAATTAATCATTTATGGATCTATGTTTATGGATCAGTTATGGACCTAGGTATGTATTAATAAAAGGAGTGTTTAGCCATGGAAAGAATTGTGGCAAAGATGTCAAAATGATTAAAATGAAAGACCATGGGTTCGGCCATGGTGTATGGCCGAACCCCATGGGGAGTGTTTTTGGGGACTTAGGGTTTTATTAATGGTAAATGATGAACTTATGTGCATTTGGGTTAATGAGCCAAAGGATGGATGATCTTGGACCCACATGATTAAAATGATCTAAGGATTAAAAAAGGACCCAAAACCAAGTGGGTGAGGTTCGGCCATGTGGTATGTCCGAACCCCACTAAGGCATATTTGTGGACTTGAGCATGTTGGAAATCAAATAAAACATTGGCTTGACTTGTTGATATGTAATAAGGTATCGGATCTCACAAGCGGTGCGCCATCGGTGATCGATCTTTAGACAGAAAACCAAGGGCCCGGTATTTAGAGATTGGTAGGATTCCTACCTCATTGAAAACCATGGAGTATGTGTATATAATATGTTTTACTTGAATTATTTTGGTATCAAATGGTATGTCTTAATGCTATGATTGTATGATTACATAGCATGTTTGCACTTGTATCTCATGTATGGCATGGGAGGACCAATTGAAAGGAGTCCACGCTCCATTCGGATTTTCGATAAAACAACCGTGGGGTGGAATCCACACCGATTCCAAGGGATGTATGTTTGAAATGAAACCGGAGATCCACACTCCGTCGGGGCATCCGTAAGGCATTTGTGGAGGATACCTTGATGTGTTTTATCCATCAAGAGGGATACGATGAGATTGTGATATCTTGATGAGGGTTTTCCATCAAGTGGGACATTATGTATGATTGATTTGTAACCGGAGATCCACACTCCGTTGGGGCGTCCGTAAGGCATTTGTGGGGGTACCTTGATGTGCATTTTCCATCAAGAGGGATGTTATGTGATGATGATATGGATGATGGGTGGGACTTATGGCATATGACACCCATGGCATGGCATGTACTTGCATGGTTTTGATATACTTATATTTGTGTGTTTTGTTTATACTAATCCATGTGTTAACCCTATTCAGAGTACAAATTGGGCGCGCTGTCTAACTCCCTACTTCTATCTTAGACGATGACGCAGGAAATAGAGGAAGTGAAGGACGTTATCGGAGCCAAGCCTAGGAGCTTGGAGGAGCTAGATTGATTTATTTAAGTTTTTATTTATGGAAATGTAATTTGAGTAGCTAGCTAGTTGGACTATAATAATTTAGACTACTTGCTATGGTTTGGACTTTACTTTTGGACATTCTAAGTTAAGGTATTTGTTAATTCAGTGATGTACTTCCTTGCTATTAATAATTGGTAGGATAGACTCTATTATAATTCTTCATTAAGTTTCCATTCCGCAAGCTTAACTTAGCGCTTCTGAACCATTTCCGTGGACTTAGTTCCACACACACGCTTGGTTGGCCAGCTAAGCGCCGCGCTTTGGAAGCTCGGACTTAGCTCGTGTCGTGACGTCCTCTCTCTTGTCACTCTTTATTTAAAAAAAAAATATAATCTGATTTTAGGCATAGTGAAAAAGGGCGGGGCGTTATAATGTAATTTGAGTAGCTAGTATTTGGGAATGTAATAGCTTAGACTATTTGATATGGATCGAATGATGATTAATCTTGATAAGTTAATTTATATTGTTTGCCTTCCTTGCTAAGTAAATGTTGTAATCCGATGTTATTTCTACAATGGGTATTTCACAAGTCGTAGTACCGCGTGTGAAATGTTTTAGTGGACTTGTCCACGCACACACATGGTTGGCCAATTAAGGGTTGGGTTTTGGAAGCTCGGACTTAGCTCCCGTCGTGACGTTCCAGCTCTCTTTCACTCTTTATTTTAAAAAAAAAATAGACTCTGATTTTCGGCGAGTGAAAAAGAACGGGGTGTTACATTCTCTCACTCAAAGTCAACATGTGGTGGCTTATGGTTTAAGACAGTTGAAGATTCATGAACGCCACTATCCCACGCATGATCTGGAACTAGCCACAGTAGTCTTCGCTCTCAAAAACTGGAGACACTATTTTTATGGCGAGAAGTTTGAGGTGCTTTCAGATCACAAAAGCATGAAATATTTGATAAATCAGAAGGAACTCAACATGAGGTAGCGCAGATGGATGGAATATCTGCAAGATTATGAATTCACACTTCGATATCATCTTTGCATGATGTGTTCCATGCATCTATGTTGAGGAAGTACAATCATGATCCCTCGTACATACTGAATGTACAAGACATAGAGGTGTAAAGCGACGTGACTTACGTCGTAAAGCCTGTCAGAGTGGTGGAGACAGAACAAAGGGTATTATGGAACCGAGCAATTCAGTTCGTCAAGGTGGTATGGGATCGACATGGTAATGAGGAAGCCACCTAAGAACTTGAATCGGAACTGAGAACATCTCACCCTTTGTTATTTATGTAATCTGTTGGAAACCCTGTAACGCCCGCCCCTTTTCACCGAAAGACAGAATCTATATTTTTTTTTTTTTAAAAGTGACAAAGGGCGCAGACGTCACGACGCGAGTTAAGTCCGAGCTTCTAAAGCCCGGCCCTTAACTAGCCAACTTTACGGGTGCATGGAACGAAGTCCACGATGAACAGTTCACACGTATAAATAAGCTCGAGGAATACTAACCTAAGTGCGGAAATTGTAATAGATGCTAACCTACAAATTTTAGATAGCTGGGAAGATTACATTCATTTAACTAACAAAATATCTCACATCACAATATCCAAAATAAGAACCAAAATATAGCAAGTAAGCTAATTTATACAATCCGACAAGCTAAACTATTCAAATATACATCTCTTAAATAAACTTAAATAAAGGAAAAAGTCTGCCTCCCCAAGCTCCTAAGCTTGGCTCCCGTCTCGTCCTTCCGCTCCGGCATTTCCTGCGTCATCAGCTAGGGTAGAAGTAGGGCGTTAGATCACGTGCCCAGTAGGACTCCGAGTAGGGCTAGCACATGGATTAGTGATAACAAGCATACCGATAATAATATAGTGAAAACTGGTAGACAATCATATAACGAAACTATACAGTGAATGCCATGCCATGGGTGTCTGTGTTATGAATCCCACCCATCATGATATCATATTCCCCTTTGACGGAAAAACCTCGTCAAAATATATCCAATCATAAATATCCCCCTGGACGGCAAGGCCTCGTCAAGGTGTCTCCATGCCTGTTCTCGGTCGCCCCGATGGAGCATGGACTCCGGTTATAGCCTATTAAGCTATCCCAATGCCTGTTCTCGGTCGCCACGACGGAGCATGGACTCCGGTTCCTTTATTTTCCCACCCATGCCATGCATGGGATGTAATGCATTATGCCGTGTAATATGTATAATCTATAGTCATAATATAGAATTCATAACTTAGCATATAATTTATAATCTTGCATTATGCCATATAAGATACATAAACCATGATCTTAAAATTCATCATAAAATAAACCATAAAATTCCCAAAATAAATCAAAGAAACCATCACACAATCCACAGCTTACAAAAAGGTAGAATCCTACCGAATACCGACTCGCGTTTTTTTTCGTTTTCGTCCGATAATCAAGCTACCGACACTCGTACCGCTCGCGATATCCAATATCTTATTACATACACATAATCAGTCCATTAATCACACCTTAGCGGGGTTCGGCCCATATACCATGGCCGAACCTCACTAACTAGGTTTTGTGGGTCCCATTTAATCTATCAACCATTTTAATCATATAAGTCTAAAAATCAGCCCCCCTAGGCTTTATTTAGCCATACATAAATTTGTTACTTAGAACCCCTAATTCCATCGTCATCTCCCATGGAGTTCTTCATTTTGGCCAGTAATTACGGTTTTACCACTACCCCTTTTTTTCCATGGCTAATCACTCATTCATCCATGCATGATTAAGTCCATAAACGATCATAGACTTGGATCCCTAACTTAGGTCCGTTAATGACCTATTTAATTATGTCCTATGACCATTAAAATTAGCCATTAAACTTACTTAAACTCCATTAATTTAACATACACATACACTAATCTTAGGCCAAAAAAATGATCTACAATTGGGTTTACTAATGTCTCATTAACCATAACATAACAATACTAGAAAATCAGCCATTTAAAGACTAATCCTCATTCATTTCTCACACCCATATTACCAAAATTTATCCATAAGTTTACCCACAAATGGGTCATGGGTTCGGCCATACACCATTCCCGAACCCATGATGTCTTTATCCCATTTTTTCTTTGGCCCATTTACACATTTGGACCCATCATCCTTAATCACATCCAAGCCTATAAACTTAGCCACATTCCCATTACAACTAACAACATTAGGTCCCTTTTTGGGTCCATCAACACCACCAACATTGCCATTTATTTTTCCATTACTCACAACCATTAAATCCATCATTTGATCACCATAGGGTTCGGCCATACACCATGGCCGAACCCATGGTTCATGATCCACCACTTTCCTATGCCTCTTGAGGCCACAACATCATTCACACACTCCATGATTTTTCCTCATTTAAACCCCTTTAAATTTTCCAACATTTAACCATTTTGCAACCCTAAAAATTGTAATCATTCTCCATGGCTTTACACCTTAAAACCCTAATTAAAATCCTCAACCATTTACCATGGGGTTCGGCTATACTAAATGGCCGAACCCTATGGTCCATCAATTCATTAAAACACACTTCCATGCTTAATTATTTAATTACATATCAACCTTAATCCACTTATTTTTTTTCCTTAACCCTAATTTACCCATTTAGGGTTTGCCCATCTTTCCAACCTTCCATTTTATGGATTTTAGATCCAAGGCCATGATTTGACCACCTCTAAATCCAAAAAATGGATCTCATAGCCTCTTAAACCCTAGGAAAATCTAAATCTCTTGTTTTAGAAAATACTTACAATCCGTCATCTCCTCCGACTTTCTTCGCTCCCGTCGGACTCCTTGGCCTCCTTTCTTCTTCCTTTCCTTGTTTGATCGGTTAAGATGCTTGATCCATGGTGAAAACCTCCAAGCTTAGGGTCGGCTAAGGTAGGGTTTGCTTGAGAGAGAGAGAGAGAGAGAGATAGTGAGAAATAAGATCCCAACCTTTGATCTTGGAGTGGTGGGCCTTTACTTTGAATTTTTCTTCTCTTCTTAGCTTCCTTTCTTGAATTTCCTTCTTCTTTTCTCCTTCCTAGTGTCGGACGGCCATGAGAGAGTGAAAGAGAGGAAAGAGTGAAATGAGAGTGAAATGAGGATGAAAAGAGAGGGAGAAAAGAAAAGATAAGGCTTATCCCCATTTGGTTACTTAATTTACACTTTACATTAATTATCCCAACCACCCCACATGAGATATTTCTCATGCTTTATGACCCAACCACTAGCCAACGTTTTTCATGGATAAGGTGTCTTGGTCTCCCACCTTTTGACCCCTTTGACCACCATTTTAAACTAGCTTAATTAATTAATTAATTAATTGGATCATTAGGTTAAGTTAATTAATACCCATTTGAACTTAATCCCACTTGCTTAAATTGCCTTCGTACATACTCCCATGGTTCACCAATTCAACCATGGGGGTCGGCCCCACCAATCCTTGGCCCACATGCCACCTCACTTGGTGAGGTGGAAGTGAGTCCCATTAGACCATGTCACCTTTGTCAGCTTCAAATTAACCTAGGTGATTTAAACCCATTCCATTCATTCTAATTGGATTCCCATTGGGCCCATGGCCCAATTACATTTTCACCTTACTCATTTACCTTAGGGCTTACTCCAACTTGATCCATTGGGTCCCAAGTGGTTATTGGGCCCAATTTGACCACCCTTGGCCCAATTGGCCATCATTAACCCTTTTAATGAATTAAAATCCAATCCATAGTCCATTGGGCCATACTTGGGCCTTTGTCCACTTTTTGATCCATTCACCATTCATTCCATCAAATTTCCAATTTCCACCATTAAAATAAATAATATCCACATTTATATTGGTTTAAAAATTCCGGGCTATTACAATACAATCCTCTTTTGAAATTTTCGTCCTGAAAATTCGAGCGAAGTAGAGGTTCAAAACAACTCATACAAAAAGATCCGGATGAATGACTCTCATTTCGGATTCAAGTTCCCAGGTGGCTTCCTCATTGCCATGCCGTTCCCATACCATCTTGACCAACTAAATAGCGCGGTTTCTCAGCACTCTTTGTTCTCTCCCTATTACCCTAATCGGTTTCTCCACATACGTCACGTCGCTTTGCACATCGACGTCTTGCACGCTCAGGACATGTGAAGGATCGGGGTTGTACTTCCTCAACATGGATACATGGAATACATCATGTAGAGAGGATAGTTGTGGAGGGAACGCTAGCTGATAAGCTACCCCCCCCCCCCCCCCCACCCTCTTCAGGATCGAAAACGGCCCCACAAATCTAGGCGACAGTTTCCCCTTCTTTCTGAACCTCATCTACCCTTCCGTGGTGAGACTTTCAAAAACACCAAGTCTCCCACCTCAAACTCGAGGAACCTTCTCCTCTTGTCGGCGTAACTCTTCTGACGGCTATGTACGGTGAGTAGGTGTTGTCGTATTAACTTGAACTGCGATGTAGTCTCCGCAACCAACTCCGATCCAATCAGCACAGGCTCACCGGCCTCTTTCCAACACACTGGCGATCTACACGGCCTACCATATAAGGCTTCAAACGGAGCCATCTAGAGGCTTGCCTGGTAACTGTTATTGTAGGAGAACTCCACCAGTGGCAAATGATCCTCCCATTCGCCCTCGAAGTCTAGCATGCATGCTCTCAACATATCCTCCAATGTCTGTATTGTCCTCTCTGACTGTCCATCAGTCTGTGGATTAAATGTTGTGCTAGTCAATATGTCGGTTCCCATAACCGACTGCATGCCCTGCCATACTCTGCCAGTGAATCGGCCATCTCTGTAGGACACAATAGTCACGGAATACCATGTAGTCTGATGATATCCCGGATGTATCATCTACCCAATGTCTCCGATGAATCTGTCATCTTGATGGGAAAGAAATGCACAGATTTAGTCAACCGGTCCACTACGACCCATATCGCATCATTGCCCTTTGATGACCTAGGCAACCCTGATACGAAATCCATAGATATGTGCTCCCATTTCCACTCGGGCACTAGTAAGGGTGCGAGTAAACCCTGTGGTTTCTGATGTTCTGCCTTAACCTGCTGGCAAGTTAGGCAACGGGCAACAAACTCCGCCACATCTCTCTTGAGTCCCCCCCACCAATAGTGCCTCTTAAGATCATGATACATCTTGGTGCTGCCCGGATGGATAGAGAGCTTGGTTTGGTGTGCTTCAATCAATAACTCTCTTTTGCAGCTCTTAGGCACTTATGTTTTACATCAAAACGCAAGACCCTGTCCTGGTCGTAATTCCCACTCCGGTACAACTTCACCGGTAGACATCTTAGTCCATATCTCCTCCACCTCTGGATCTATCCGTTGTTCCCGTTCAATCTCGGAGACCATGTTGGATCGTATAATCAGATTATATATGGTCCCGTGATTATTGAGGTATAGTTTGAAGTCTCTGATGGTATTAAATACCTCTCATTCCATCCTGATCAAGCTGGCTACTGTCGCATGTGACAAGCGATTGAGAGCATCCGCCACTTTTTTTGCCTTGCCGGGATGATATCGGAGTGCAAAGTCATAATCTGTGAGATATTCTATTCATCGGCGTTGTCTCATGTTGAGTTTGAGTTCTTTCTGATCAAACAAATATTTCAGACTCTGTGATCGGAAAACACCTCAAATTTCTCACCATACAAGTAGTGTCTCCAGCTTTTGAGAGCGAAGACTACTGCTGCTAGTTCCAGATCATGTGTGGGATAATGGCGTTCAAGAATTTTTAACTGTCTTGATCCGTACGCCACCGCATGATTACCTTGACTCAGTGTACACCCCAGTCCCTCACTTGAGGCATCACAATATACCTCATAATTTCTGCCTCTTTCTGGCAAGATCAGAATAGGAGCGGTTGTAAGCCTCTCCTTTAGCTCCTCAAATCTCCGGTTGTACAGATCTGACCACTCAAATTTGACTCCTTCTGAGCGAGCCGTGTAAGTGGAGCTGCAATCTTGGAGAAGTCCATAATGAATTTCCTATAGTAACCGGCCAATCCCAGAAAACTGTGGATCTCCGTCACATTCGTTGGTGCTTTCAACTCCTTCACTGCCGCTACCTTAGCCGGGTTCACGGCTATTCCTTCTTCCGATATAACGTGCCCCAAGAAGTTGACCTCAGATAGCCAGAATTCACACTTGCTGGCTTTCGCATACAACTGGTTCTTTCTCAAGGTGTCCAGGACTATCCGGAAGTGTTCAGCATGTTCCTCCTGATTCTTAGAATAGATCAAAATATCATCAATGAATACAATCACAAACTGATCCAAGTAAGGATGGAATATCCTATTCACCAGGTCCATGAACACAGCGGGTGCGTTAGTAAGTCTAAATGGCATGACTACATACTCATATAGACCATACCGTGTCCTGAAAGCTATCTTCTCTATATCATCCTCCCTAACCCGGATTTGATGGTACCCGGACATCAGATCAATCTTGGAGAAGTGAGAGGAACCCCTAAGTTGGTCAAATAGATCATCAATCCTGGGTAGGGGATACTTGTTCCTGACAGTCAACTGGTTTAATTTCCTGTAATCCACACACATCCGAAGGGTACTGTCTTTCTTCTTCACAAATAATATTGGGGCTCTGATGTGCTGTGTCGAATAAAACCCATTCTGAGCAGTTCATCAATCTGCTTCTTCAATTCGGTCATCTCAGCTGGTGCCATCCTGTAATGGGGTAATGATACTCGAGCAGTGTCAGGATATAATTTGATCTCAAAGTCTATCTCCCTCTTTGGTGGCAAACCAGGGAGCTCTATCGGGAATATCTCGGCATAATCTGCTACTACCTCCAAAAGTCCAGTCCCTGGTGCTCTGTCTAATCTAATGGTGTTCAAGACAAGGTGGTTCAATTCTTCCTGCAGCCTTCTAGGAATGCTTTGTCTGTCAGCGGGCACTATATACCGCTTTCCTTCAGGTGACCAAAATATCACCCTACGAAGATGGCAATCAATATGGGCCTAATACGTAGCAAACCAGTCCATGCCAAATATAACATCGTACTTAGCCATATCGATTACTAAATAGTTGAACTCGAATCTGAATCCAGCGAGTTCAGTGTTCAGTACCGTGCATATGAGCCCCAAAGATGTGTCTCCGATAAGGGATACAATGGTAAGTGAGGTGGACAGATTCTGTACTAGTGTGCCCGTAGCAGATATGAATGCAGCAGATATAAATGAATGGGATGCTCCAGAATCAAATAATGCAACAGCATAAGAACTACCAACTACAGCCATACCTTGAATCACCGAGCGATCCACCGCTACTGGAGAAGGTATGGCAAAAAGCCATCCAGATCCTGTAGGGTTTGTCACCCGCCCCGCCTGGTTGTACGCTCTGCCTCCTCGCGACTGAGCTGGTTTAGCTGGAGGGCGGGAAGAACCACTGGAGTAAGATGGTCTACTGATCTGCGGACACTCCCTCTTGAAGTGGCCTTGTTGGCCACACTGATAGCATGTGTTCCCAACCCGTGGGACCTGAGGGACTGATGCTGACGGGGAGGGCTGATTGGGGCGAAAGCCCCCTGTAGATCCAGTAGAGGGTGAGGGTCTGTTAAAATTCGGGCGGAACCTCTTGTTGGGTTGAAATGCTCCCCACCCACTCTGCCCTCGGTGGTTGTCAAACCGCACTATCTCATTCAACTCTCGCTCCGCTATAGTGGCCCTGCTGACCACCCCTGCCAGTGTGGGTTCTTTGAATATTGTCACCCTACCCGTGATGCTCGGCCGAAGGCCTCGCTCAAACTTACGGGCCCTCCGGTGCTCGGTATCCACCATGTAGAATGCGTAGACAGATAGACGAAGGAATTTCCGATGATATTCTGCCACTATCATATTGCCTTGTACCAATGAAAGGAAGGCTTGAGTCTGACTCTTTCTTTCCTCCTCTGGGAAATACTGCTCTAGAAAAGTGGCTGAGAACCATTTCCGCGTCATGATAGTCCTTTCCCTTTCCGGCACCAGTGCTTGCTATTTTTCCACCACTTCCCACCAATTACTGGCATCTTCGATCAATTGAGATGTAGCCAGTAAGATTCTGTCAGCAGGACTGGAAATCTGAAGCAGATTCAAGATCTGAGTGATCTTTTTCAACCAATGGTCTGTTTCGACAGCCCCTTCTTTTCCCTTGAAGTAGGGAGGGCATTGTTGCTGAAAATCCTTGACCATCTTCCATTTACTGGAGTCGCTGGTGGTCGCATTTCCGCTAGAGTGTTGTTGAAGAGCAGATGCGACTGCCGCTTGAACTATGTCTTTTAGCTAGGGAGGTACACCTTGTATGTTTATACTATTCTGTCCCTCTACTTGATGAGGTAGCTGTAGCCCCTCTTGATGCGGTGGTTGTACCTCCTCTTGATGAGGTGGTGGCACATTTTCCTCTATCCGGGGGTTTCGACGAGTTCTTCTCCTTGGAGGCATTTTCCTAAGTCATTGAAAAACATTTATTGACTTAGTTCCTTTTCAAATTGGGGGGAAAATGCTAAGTAAACATACTTTGTTTTGGGGGAAAGACTTCCTAAGTATTGTTTCTCATTTTGGAGGAAATTACCAAATAAGCACAATTGGCTTTCTTATTTCGGAGGAAGTAAGCCCTATTTGCTATGTTTGATAATTCCAACTAAATTGATTGTTCTTCCCCCTGCTATCATTCCTTTCCGTCAAATGTTGTTCTCAGATTGAACGCTTCAATTTGAGTCAATCGAAGTACATTAACCCGGCCCCCGTGCAGCGAACTCCGAAGAGTCGGTCAGTCGGGATTCTTATCCGTCAGTGAGACGTCAAACCATCTTAATCATACTTCGAGAGATTCATTCTTCCGATTTTGCTCTGATACCAACTGTAACGCCCGCCCCTTTTCACCGAAAGTCAGAGTCTATATATATATATATATATATATATATTTTAAAAGTGGCAAAGGGTGCAGACGTCATGACGGGAGTTAAGTCCGAGCTTCTAAAGCCCGGCCCTTAACTAGCCAACTCTACGCGTGCGTGGAACGAAGTCCACGATGAACAGTTCACACGTATAAGTAAGCTCGAGGAATACTAACCTAAGTGCGGAAATTGTAATAGAGGCTAACCTACAAATTTTAGATAGCAGGGAAGATTACATTCATTTAACTAACAAAATATCTTACATCACAATATCCAAAATAAGAACCAAAATATAGCAAGTAAGCTAATTTATACAATCCGACAAGCTATACTATTCAAATATACATCTCTTAAATAAACTTAAATAAAGGAAAAAGTCCGCCTCCCCAAGCTCCTAAGCTTGGCTCCCATCTCGTCCTTCTGCTCCGGCATTTCCTGCGTCATCAGCTAGGGTAGAAGTAGGGCATTAGACCACGCGCTCAGTAGGACTCCGAGTAGGGCTAGCACATGGATTAGTGATAACAAGCATACCGATAATAATATAGTGAAAACTGGTAGACAATCATATAATGAAACTATACAGTGAATGCCATGCCATGGGTGTCTGTGTTATGAATCCCTCCCATCATGATATCATATCCCCCTTTGACGGAAAAACCTCGTCAAGATATATCCAATCATAAATATCCCCCTTGACGGCAATGCCTCGTCATGGTGTCCCCATGCCTGTTCTCGGTTGCCCCGACGGAGCATGGACTCCGGTTATAGCCTATTAGGCTATCCCCATGCCTATTCTCGGTCGCCACGACGGAGCATGGACTCCGGTTCCTTTATTTTCCCGCCCATACCATGCATGAGATGTAATGCATTATGCTATGTAATATGTATAATCCATAGTCATAATATTGAATTTATAACTTGGCATATAATTCATAATCTTGCATTATGCCATATAAGATACATAAACCATGATCTTAAAATTCATCATAAAATAAACCATAAAATTCCCAAAATAAATCAAAGAAACCATCATACAATCCACGGCTTACAAAAAGGTAGGAATCTTACCGAATACCGACTCGCGTTCTTTTTCGTTTTCGTCCGATAATCCGGCTACGACACGCGTACCGCTCGCGATATCCAATACCTTATTACATACACATAATCAGTCCATATTTTAACCTTTTAAGTCCATTAATCACACCTAAGCGGGGTTCGGCCATATACCATGGCCGAACCTCACTAACTAGGTTTTATGGGTCCCATTTAATCTATCAACCACTTTAATCACATAAGTCTAAAAATCAGCCCCCCTAGGCTTTATTTAGCCATACATAAATTTGTTACTTAGAACCCCTAAGTCCATGGTCATCTCCCAGGAGTTCTTCATTTTGGCCAGTAATTATGGTTTTGCCACTGCCCATTTTTTTCCATGGCTAATCACTCATTCATCCACGCATGATTAAGTCCATAAACGATCATAGACTTGGATCCCTAACTTAGGTCTGTTAATGACCCATTTAATTATGTCCTATGAACATTAAAATTAGCCATTTAACTTACTTAAACTCCATTAATTTAACATACACATATACACTAATCTTAGGGCAAAAAAATGATCTACAATTGGGTTTGCTAATGTCTCATTAACCATAACATAACAACACTATAAAATCAGCCATTTAAAGACTCTAATCCTCATTCATTTCTCACACCCATACTACCAAAATTTATCCATAAGTTTACCCACAAATGGGTCATGGGTTCGGCCATACACCATGCCCGAACCCATGATGTCTTTATCCCATTTTTTCTGTGGCCCATTTACACACTTGGACCCATCATCTTTAATCACATCCAAGCCTATAAACTTAGCCACATTCCCATTACAACTAACAACATTAGGTCCCTTTTGTGGTCCATCAACACCACCAACATTGCCATTTATTTTTCCATTACTCACAACAATTAAATCCATCATTTGATCACCATAGGGTTCGGCCATACACCATGGCCAAACGCATGGTTCATGATCCACCACTTTCCTATGCCTCTTGAGGCCACAACATCATTCACACACTCAATGATTTTTCCTCATTTAAACCCCTTTAAATTTTCCAACATTTAACCATTTTACAACCCTAAAAATCATAATCATTCTCCATGGCTTTACACCTTAAAACCCTAATTAAAATCCTCAACCATTTACCATGGGGTTCGGCCATGCTAAATGGCCGAACCCTATGGTCCATCAATTCATTAAAGCACACTTCCATGCTTAATTATTTAATTACATATCATCCTTAATCCACTTATTTTTTTTCCTTAACCCTAATTTACCCATTTAGGGTTTGCCCATCTTTCCATCCTTCCATTTTATGGATTTTAGATCCAAGGCCATGATTTGGCCACCTCTAAATCCAAAAAAATGGATTTCATAGCCTCTTAAACCCTAGGAAAATCCAAATCTCTTGTCTTAGAAAATACTTACAATCCGCCGTCTCCTCCGACTTTCTTCGCTCCCGTCGGACTCCTTGGCCTCCTTTCTTCTTCCTCTCCTTGTTTGATCGGTTAAGATGCTTGATCCATGGTGAAATCCTCCAAGCTTAGGATCGGCTAAGGTAGGGTTTGCTTGAGAGAGAGAGAGAGAGAGAGAGAGAGAGAGTGAGAAATAAGATCCCAACCTTTGATCTTCGAGTGGTGGGCCTTTACTTTGAATTTTTCTTCTCTTCTTAGCTTCCTTTCCTTAATTTCCTTCTTCTCTTCTCCTTCCTAGTGTGGGACGGCCATGAGAGAGTGAAAGAGAGGAAAAAGTGAAATGAGGATGAAAAGAGAGGGAGAAAAGAAAAGATAAGGCTTATCCCCATTTGGTTACTTAATTTACACTTTACATTAATTATCCCAACCACCCCACATGAGATATTTCTCATGCTTTATGACCCAACCACTAGCCAACATTTTTCATGGATAAGGTGTCTTGGTCTCCCACCTTTTGACCCCTTTGACCACCATTTTAAACTAGCTTAATTAACTAATTAATTGGATCATTAGGTTAAGTTAATTAATAACCATTTGAACTTAATCCCACTTGCTTAAATTGCCTTCATACATACTCCCATGGTTGACCAATTCAACCATGGGGGTCGGCCCCACCAATCCTTGGTCCACATGCCACCTCACTTGGTGAGGTGGAAGTGGGTCCCATTAGACCATGTCACCTTTGTCAACTTCAAATTAACCTAGGTGATTTAAACCCATTCCATTCATTCTAATTGGATTCCCATTGGGCCCATGGCCCAATTACATTTTCACCTTACTCATTTACCTTAGGGCTTACACCAACTTGATCCATTGGGTCCCAAGTGGTTATTGGGCCCAATTTGAGCACCCTTGGCCCAATTGACCATCATTGACCCTTTAAATGAATTAAAATCCAATCCATAGTCCATTGGGCCATACTTGGGCCTTTGTCCACTTTTTGATCCATTCACCATTCACTCCATCAAATTTTCAATTTCCACCATTAAAATAAATAATATCAACATTTATATTGATTTAAAAATTCCGGGCTATTACAAACCCTACTTCGCTCGATTTTCGAGAAGAAAATTTTCAAAAGAGGGTAATAGTGTAACACCCCAGATTTTCATTTCATGAATATATGTGGAAATTGTCAATTTAATTTGTGAATTAATGGAATTTGAAATTAAAAAAAATGGAGATGGACCTTAGGTGGGTAAGAATTGGGACTATAGCCAAATTATGATCCAATGGATCAAGGATAGAATTCGGGATGGAAATAATTGGGTATGTGTGCTTAAATGGGTCAACTACCCAATTGGGACTCAATGGGTCATAGATGAGCTAATTGGAAATAAATGGGTAAGATTAATTTAATTGGGTCAAAATACCCAATTAAGATTCAAGTGTAGATCCACCTCATCAAGTCAGGTGGCATGTATGTGACATGGCTAAGTGGGACCCCAAGTGCCATGTGTCATGGTTGACTTGGTCGACCACCAATTGAGTTCAAGTTTAATTAAGGTATGACTGAATTAAATTGGATTAAGTTCAATTGAGTGAGTTCAAAATGGAATCAAGGAATTGAGTTAATGAATGAGTACAAGTCTTGAGTTTAAAAGAATTAAAAATATTTAAGTTGAGTTGAGTTGAATTGAAATGAGTGGAGTGGGAAGATGGAGGGTTTCCATCTCAAAGGAGGAAACCCAAAAGGCATATCCAAGGGACACATGTTGGAGGTGAATGGATGCCATGGTGAAGACCAAGGGACACCTTGGTGGTCAATAGTTAAGATGGGGGGTTTCCATCTTGAATGCACAAGTTGGGAAGGTGGAGGGTTTCATCTCATGAGATGAAACCCATGGTTATACATTGGGGAGATGGAGGGTTTCCATCTCATGATGGAAACCCAAGGGGCACACGGTTGGGGAGTTTCATCTCATGGGATGAAACCCCCAAAGGAAACATTAATGAGGGAGGTGAAGGGTTTTGGTTGTTACAAAGGGGCATAACCAAAGAGACACCACCCTTGGCCTAATTCCATTGCATAACAAAGAGAGTTCTTTTCTTCATCTCTCTCTCCCTCTCACTCTTTGGGCCGATCTCTCACAAGACAACGAAAAGACTTAGGGTTTTCCATGTAACGCCCTGCCCTTTTTCACTCGCTTTCCGAAAATCAGATTCTATTTTTTTTAAAAAAATAAACAAAGAGTGATAGAGAGCGGGACATCACGACGCGAGCTAAGTCCGAATTTCTAAAGTTCGACCCTTAACTGGTCAACCATACGTGTGCATGGACTAAGTCCACGGATACGGATCACACGTACTAACATAAACATGCGGAATAACATATAAACTGCGGATTATAATAGAACCTAATTCTATTCCATTTTTAGATAGCAAAGTAGTTCAAGTCTTAACCATAATTATTTTAACTTAAATATCCAAACAAATCATCAAAACCATAGCAAAATATCTAAATTATTACATGCCCAAATTCTAGCTACTCAAATTACAAGCCCATAAGTAACTTAATCAAAATATAAATCAAGCATATTCAAGTTCCTATGCTTGGCTCCGTTCACCCTCATCGTTCCCTTCATTTCCTGTGTCATCCACTAGGGTAGAAGTAGGGCGTTAGACAACGCGCCCAGTAGGTATTCCAAGTAAGGCTAACACATGGTTAGTACAAAATATATATAATAACATATTATCAAACCATGTAAAAACAATGCCATGCCATGCTGTCAAATGCAATGAGTCCCACCCATCACAAATACATGTAACCTCTTGATGGAATTCTCCTCATCAAGGTATCCCCACAGTTGCCTTACGGAAACCCCGACGAAGTGTGTTCTCCGGATTCTTCTTGATGGATAAAGCACATCAAGGTCTTCCTATGAATGCCTTACGGACGCCCCGACGGAGCGTAGCCTCTGATTACAAACATCCCTCCCATGCCATCCATAGATGTATGTGTCCACATGCTATGTAATAGTGTAACCATAGCATCAAAAACCTCATATTTGAAACATAACATTTTTACGATATAACTCATCAAAATAACAAAATAAACCATATTACATAAACCATGGTTTCAGAGAGGTAGAATCCTACCAAAGACCACTAAAGTGTTCTTGCGCTTTAATCCGGTAACCGCTCACGGTCGTGCACCCTTAGTGAGGCCTCGTTACCTTATAACATGTCAACCAATCAATCCCATGTCTCATTTTATTTACAATAATGTCCAAGTCCATAAAATACACCTTTGTGGGTTCAGCCATATAACATGGCCGAACCTCACCCACTTGATTTTGGTCCCTCTTTTGAGTCTTTTGATCCTTTAACTTAATCATCTAAACTTGGTAACCACCTAAGTCCATAAAAACATTCCTCATGGGATTCAGCCATACACCATGGCCGAACCCATGATCTTTCATTTTAGCTTATATTTACAACATTGCCATTATTTCCCTTTCCTTACATAGTCATTCATCTAACATGATTGGTCCATGAATGAACCATAAAATGGTTCATGGGGTTCAGCCATACACCATGGCCGAACCCTATGATGTCTAAATTCCATTTTCTCCAATGAGTTCATTACCATTTTTAAGTCCATAAACAAGTCCCTTCATGGGGGTTTACTCATATCCTTAGGTCATCATTTACTACCCCAAGTCCATCAACATGATTTCCATCTTAAACCTTTTAAAAACATCAACAACCTTCCATGGGGTTCGGCCATGTTGGTCCATGGTTCTTTCACCAATTATCATTTTAACACCATTTTAAAATGATTAGTATTCCTTCCTTTAAATCCCTTTTAAATCCTTAACATGCATCTACAATTTCCATGTTTTGAAACCCATTAAAATTATTAATCAATCCACATAAGTTCGACATCTACGAAAACCCTAAGTCCATAAATATTCCTTGGTGGGGTTCGGCCATACAACATGGCCGAACCTCACCCTTTGGTTTTGTGCCCTTCTTTTCAATTCTTTGTGGTTCTCATACACACCTCCACTTAAGTCCTTTAAAACCATTTAAAATCATACACACTCATCTATGATTTTCATCCTTAAAAATCCATTCAAAATAACTAATGTCCTTCCATGGGGTTCGGCCATGCACCATGGCCGAACCCTATGGTTCATCCTTTCCATTAAAACAAAATGATACATCCATTTAAATCTTCTTCCATGGGTTCGGACATGGTTCCTCATTTTCTCTTTTAAATCCAATAGCCATGATCCTAACCTTTGATGGGGTCCGGCCACACATCATGGCCGAACCTCATCTACCCCTTTTTATTCATATGAAGGTCCTTAGCCATGATGTGTGCATGGCCGAACCATATTCTTTGACCATATTTCCTTACTTTATTAAAAATCTATCAAAATACCTACCGGTTCCGCGACTCCTCTGGTTTTCCTTCTCTCCGACTTGTTCTTTCGATCCTTTCCTTCCTTAGCCTCTTCCTCTTTCTTTCTTGTTCCTTTGGCCGAGAGTGAGACTTGGGAGAGAGAGAGAGAGAGAGAGAGGTCGGCTTTGAGATTAAAAACTTTTCTAAGTCTTTTGTCTTGAGGAGTGGTCGGCCAAGAGAGGGTTTGAGGGAGAGAAACAGCCAAGAGGGAGAGGGAGAGAGTGAATGGAAACCAAATTTGTTTTGTTCCAATGGGGTGATAGGCCAAAGGTGATCCCTTTTGGTAAAGCCCTTTTTGTAACTCCCATTTTCATTAACTTCCCTCCTTAGTGCTCCACATGGGGGTTTCATCCATGAGATGAAATGTAACGCCCCGCCCTTTCCGAGAAATATCGGAGTCTAATTTCTTTTTAAATAACAATAATAAAACATCGAAAGAGAGCGGGCAGAGTCACGACGAGAGTTAAGTTCAGACTATTCAAGTCTGAACCTTAACTGGCCACCCATGTGTACATGGACTAGACCATGATAATAAATCACACATGGAACTAACAATAACTTGCGGAATACACTAGACTATTTGCGGAAAAGAAAGACTAGATAGCAAGTAACAGTCTCAAATATTAATTAACATAAATCAACCATCCAAAGTTAATAACCTAATCAAACCATAGCAAGTAATAACTTATTACATGTCCACAATTATAAACTCAAATGACAGTAAATAAGAAGTCTAGTTCAACATTCAAGCGCTTAGGCTTGGCTCCCCTCCCGGTCAACGACATTTTCTTTCCCTTTCCTTGTACCTGCATTCTCCTTTGAGGATAGAATTAGGGTGTTAGATCAATGTGCCCAGTAGGTTCCCGAATCAGGGTTACCACATGATTAGCATATAAAACATGCATATATATAATAGTACATGATTAGTAAAAACAGGTAAACACAATGCTATGAAGTATACACATGCAATGAGACCCTCCCATCATGTACATTCATAGCCATCACTTGACGTGCCTCGTACCGACAAGGTAAATCACAATACATTTCCATCTCTTCATCATTTACTTGATTCATATCATGTATTAGTCCTCCTAGAGGGACTCTCATCACCTAAGGAGACCAATGTGACTATGACCATCATGTTACTCCTCCTGGCGGGACTCTCATCGCCTAAGGAGTACGTAACTCATAATTACAGCACTGTAGAACCTCAGTCATCATCCCATGACCATGCATGAGATGCCAATGTTTTGTATGCCATTTGTAAATGTATAATATATCATTTGAAACCACATAAAATAAACAAGATTCATAAAGAAAACTAGGGTAAAACTGTGGTTACAAGTAGGTAGGAAACCTACTGAAACTTTGCTTAAGTGTCCGTTCCTTTTTGAACTTCACCCGGTCCCGACTCGCACGTCGTTCAACTCTCGTCACCTTGTGATGTAACAATAAGTAAATCATACTAACACTTAAATATCCATTCTCATATAAGACCCAAACATCTTGTGGGGTTCGGCCATACCCACTTTAACTTGATCTCTTTGGTTTTGGATTAACATCATCCAAATGATTTATTAACACTTCAAACCACTAAATATCACTTGGTGGGGTTCGGCCATACAACATGGCCGAACCTCACCATATTGGTTTGAGCCCCCTTCTTTAAGTCCTTTTGTTCGTTTTATTCATAATTACCATAATCACTTGTATTTACAGCTTTGCCACTAGGCCAAGCCTTGTTTAATTTTCCTCGATAAACCACGGTTCATAACAAAACTATCTTGGTGGGGTTCGGCCATACTACTTGGCCGAACCTCACCTTTCCCATTTGGATCTCTTAATCCATTCCAATCACATTCCATGACCATTCAAATCACTTGGTGGGGTTCGGCCATAACCCATGGCCGAACCTCACCCTTTTTTTTTGGGATTTTGGTGCTCCATTTGCCATTCTTGTTGATGAACCATTCACATATCTTAACCATAAGAATTAATAAGATTCAGCCATACATTGGCCGATCCTTCACATTAACCTTAACTCCATTTAAATTACATAAACACTCTCCACCATTGGTATGGCTTTTATCTCACCAAAACCATACCAAACTTATCAAACACTTTTATGGGGTTCGGCCATCCAATGTGGCCGAACCCTATGCCCATGTTTTGGACCCTTTTTAACTTACATCATATGTCCATTAAATCATGTAATAATCAACATAGTATTGTATGGTTTTTACACTTCAAAAACCATCCAATTACCCAAATAAGATCATGGGGTTCGGCCATCCCAAGTGGCCGAACCCAATGATACATTTATACCATTTTAAACAATCTTAATCCAAGGTTTAATTCCTTGATGCATTCGGCCATTCCATGGCCCAAAACATGACATCCAATTTCATGATTTAAAAACCCTTTCACCTTGCATCTTAGGTCTAATTAAACATCCAAAATAGTCCATCATTTGCATGGTTTCAACTTACAAAAACCATCAACATTAACCATAATATTTCATGGGGTTCGGCCATCCAAAGTGGCCGAACCTATGGTCCATGTTTTCCATCTTTTAAACCGTCAATATTCATATTCTAAACCCTTGGTAGATTCGGCCATCTCATGGCCAAATCATATTCCATTTAACCCATTTTACAATAAAAACTCCATGGATTGCTTACCAATTTTCCAAGCCTTTCTTCTTGCCTTTTGATCCTTGCTTCCTATCTTTCTTAGCCTCCCTTCCTTTGCTGATTATATGCTTGATCAATGGTGAAAAACACCCAAAGATAATTCGGCCAAGAGGATGTGTTCTTGAGAGAGGGAGAGAGATGGGAATTCTAAGATTTTTGGCAATGTAAATTCGGCCAAACATGGGGTTCATTCCTTTTGTATTTCAGCCACCATGACCTCTCAATTCCCTCATAACTTCTTAACAAAATCGATGGGTATTGGGTGCCATCCAAAGCACCCCTTGGTACCAACCAATGCAGCCTTTCAACTCTCCATGTATCTCATCTTAATCCCATCCATTTGCATTTAAACTTAGCATGGAAATCACCATAACAAGTCCCCAACGTGTGGGACTTGTTTTGGTTGGTTTGAGACCAAGCCACCTCCTCATATTCCCTTTAACTCACTGATTTACAGCCCTTTTGATTTCCATTTTGACTCACTTGAACTCAAGGTCCTTTTGATTTCCATCTCAACTCATCCAACTCACCATACTTAATGCATTTCATTTAATGCACATGAGTTAACTCACCACTTGATTTAATTCCAACTCACTTCAGTCCCACTCAAACTGATTTAACTCATATTTTAGCTCCCTTGAGGGTCCACACGGTCAACCATAGTCAAATTGACCCATTGGGTCCCCATTTAGCTCCTTGACCCGTTGATGTACATAACCCATCCAATCAAATGTGACATTTATAATGTGCTCATAGGGTATTCATTTGAACAATGGGCCCCACTATTTCCTTATTTACAATCACATTTATTGAATTCACCAATCCAGGGGCATTTTCGTAATTATTCCAATCATTGAGAATTCTTTGACCCAATTTGATGTACATTACCCATCCATTATAATTTGACCCTTATAATATGTTCATAGGATCTTAATTTGAACAATGAGCCCCACTATTTTCTCATTTAACATCATAATTATTAAATTTACCAATCTAGGGGTATTTTCGTAATTATCCATCTTATTGAGAAATCGGGGTGTTACATGAAAGTCCCAAGGCTCCAACGGTGTGCCTTGTTTATCTTGTGTAACCACCACTAAAATCATTCATCTCCCATTAATGCTCCATTTGGGGGTTTCATCTATGAGATGAAACTCCCCCTCCAACGTGTACCCTTGATTTGAATTTTGAAATAAGAAAACTCTTCATCTCTCCATTAATGATCTAAGTGGGGGTTTCATCCATGAGATGAAACTCCCATGTCCAACATGTAACCTTAGGTTTGATTTGGGTTTTTGAAAAAACCAAGACCCCTTCATCTTCACACTTCACCCACTTAAGATGGAGGTCCCATTGACTTCCACTCAACTCACCATAACTCAATTTTAATTCTTTTAAACTCAACTCACCTAAAATCAAGTTAATCACTTGATTTCCTTCCAACTCAATTCAGCCCAATTTAATTAGGCTTGAACTCACTTGGTGGTCAACCATGACCCATTGGGTCCCAATTGGGCATTTTGACCCAAATAACAGCCTTAACCCAATTAAACACATCTTACCCATTTATTTTAAATTGAACCTTATAACATATCTGGTGGGGCTTAATTGGGCAATTGACCCAACACCTTACCTATCTAAGGTCCATATCCGTTAGTTCACAATTTAACTTGAAAATCCAGGGTGTTACATTCCATTTTCAAATCCTCTCCCTCTCTCAAACCTCTTCCTTGGCCGAACCACTCTTAGGGTTTTCATCTTAATCAAGCAAAACACTTTGGCCGAAGATCAAGGAGGAAGAAAGAAAAGACTAAGGAACAAAAGAAGATCAAGGAGGAGAAAGAAAAGACTAAGGAACGAAAAAGGATCGGAGGAGTCGAGGAATCGATAAGTGGTACTTGAAAAGATTTATAATTAAAGAGAGGTTAAGGGAACATTCCATATGGATTGGAAATGGTGGCCAAAATGTTAGAGGCCATGGATTTAAGATCCATTCAAAGAAAGGCAAAATGAGGTTCGGCCATGTTGAATGGCCGAACCCCATCAAGTGATTTAACCATGGGTATATGATTTTTAAGAAGAAATTGATGAACCATAGGGTTCGGCCATGTTGTATGGCCGAACCCCATGGAAGAATATCATTGGTTTAAATGGGTTTTAAAGGATGAAATGATGGAAGAAATGTTAAGAAATTTTGGGTTCTAAAATGATAGACCTAAGTGTATGATTGAACCCCATGAAGGGTTTTTCATGAACCTAGGTGTATGATGAAGATGACATCTTTATGGACTTAGGTTGTTAAATGATTAACTTATGGGATTGGATGAATAAATCAAAAAATGGATGGTGTTGGACCCATTTTGTGTAAAATAAAACAAGGTTAAAAAAGGAGTCAAAACCAAAGAGTGAGGTTCGGCCATGTTGTATGGCCGAACCCCACATGTGAGTTTTGGTGGACAGTGGACAGTGGACAATGGGTAGTGGATAGTGGACAGTGGACAGTGGACAGAGGACAGTGGACAGAGGACAATAGATAGTGGACAATGGGTAGTGGACAGCGGGTAACCGGCTGATTTTATAAATGAAATAATTGTATGATTTTCCAAATGGTTAGGTTAAATTGGAAAGATGAAGGGAATGGTTTAAGTAATTGGAATAATTAATTTGGTTATTTTATGGAATTAAATGGATCACCAAATTGATGTATGTATATGTGTTAAATGTAATAAGGTAATGGGATTTCACGAACGATGTACAATCGGCTTGACGTGATCGGTGATCGGTTTTTGGATGAAAGCACAAGGACCCGTTATTTGGACGTTGGTAGGATTCCTACCTTATTGAAAGCCATGGAATATGTATATGTGATGATTTTACTCCATGTTTTGATGATTTATTTTGGTATCAAATGATATGTTTCAATTATGGGATTTTAATGCTATGATGTTTATTATTACATAGCATGTTGGTATTTGCATCTCATGCATGGCATGAGAGGGATCAAATGAGGGAAGTCCACGCTCCATTCGGATTTTCGATAAATAACCGTAGGAAGGAATCAACACAGATTCGTATGGATACATGATTGAATTGTAAACGGAGTCCACGCTTCGTTCGGTGGGACCGATAAAACAATCGTACGAGGAATCTACACTGAGTCCAAGGGATGTATGATTGAATTGTAACCTGAGTCCACGCTTCGTACGGGACGACCGATAAGGCATTCGTCGGGATACCTTAATGTGAATTGTCCATCAAGAGGAATATACTGTGTTTGAGTTGTAACTGGAGTCCACGCTCCGTTCGGGGCGACCGATAAGGCATTCGTGGAGATACCTTGATGTTGATTATCCATCAAGAGGAATACTATGTTTGAAATGTAACCGGAGTCCGCGCTCTGTTCAGGGCAACCGATAAGGCATTCGCGGGGAGTCATGACAATACCTTGATGAGGATTTTCCATCAAGAGGAACACTATGTGATTGTGATATGGATCATGGGTGGGACTCATGGCATATGACACCCATGGCATGGCATTTACTTGCATGGTTTTGATATTATTATATCTATCTGATTTTTGTTATACTAACCCATGTGTTGACCCTATTCGGAGTACCTCCTAGGTGCGTTGTCTAACGCCCTACTTCTACCTTAGATGATGACACAGGAAATGGACGAAAGGAAGGACGCGATAGGAGCCAAGCTTAGGTGCTTGGATGAGCTAGATTTATTTTATTTAAGTTTACATTATGGACATGTAATTTGAGTAGCTAGTATTTGGACTGTAATAACTTAGATTATTTGCTATGGTTTGGATTGTTAATTTTGGATAATTTAACTTAAGGTATTTGTTATTAAGTGATGGACTTCCTTGCTATCTAAAATGGAATAGGATAGTTATTCTATTATCATTCCGCATCTACGAATTATTCCACATGTATAACCTTATGCGTGTGAACCGTTCTCATGGACATGATCCACGCATAGGTATGGTTGGCCAATTAAAGGTCGGGTTTGGGAAGCTCGGACTTACCTCGCATCGTGACGTTCTCACTCTCTCTCACTCTTTATTTAAAAAAAAAAATAGACTCTGATTTTCGGTGAGTGAAAAAGGGCGGGGCGTTACAGAAAAAGGGTGGGGCGTTACAGAGTCAATACGATTGGAACTCAGATGGAAGAGCCAATGGAGAAGACGGTGATGGAAGGTATACTTACCTTTTTCAGTTATTTGGCACGTGTGTTTTTTGATACCGGTGATTTGCATTCCTTTATTATTAGATCTTGCTGTGATAAATTAGACTTGCAACTGGTAAAAGTAAGCAATCCATTGATGGTAGTGTCACCTTTGGATAAAAAGGCGTTAGTAAACAAAAAATTCAAGTCATGCATTTTACGGATTTGTGGTGTAGATTTGTCCTATGACTTTCTGATCTAAGAAATGATAAACTTTGACATCATCCTAGGCATGGATTGGTTGTCAATTTCTAATTTTGATTGATTGTTCTCAAAGGAGAATTTTTGGGGTCACTTCAACCAATAAAGGTTTATAGAGAAGTTAATACCCTATGAGAGGATGAGAAATAATTTTTCTGGCCTTAGGGCATATCCTTGTAGTGTGGTGGCTAGCATGGGGTGGGAAGATGTGGGTGGCATAGAATCTGATGTGCCTCGGGTGGTGTGTGAGTTTATGGATGTGTTTCCTGACCAGTTAGTTGGGCTACCTCCCTGCTGAGAGATAAAATTTATGGATGTGTTTCCCGACCAGTTAGCTGGGCTACCTCCCTGCCGAGAGATAAAATTTGTTATTGATCTACAGGGAGGAAAATCTCCTCTTTCCATGGCACCTTACCGGACGACGCCAGCTGAACAGTGAGAGCTAGCTACACAGGTAGATGAGTTTCTCAAATTTGGTTTTATTCGACAAAGCAATTCACCTTGGGGCGCACCCACTCTCTTTGTGAAAAAGAAAGATGGATCAATGAGAATGTCTATAGATTATCGACGACTCAATCAGGTAACTATAAAGAACAAGTATCCTTTACTTCGGATATATGATCTCTTTGATTTATTGAGAGGATCAAAATGTTTCTCTAAGAACAATTTGAAGTCGGGATATCATCAGTTGCGGATTCGAGAAGAAGATAATCCCAAGACTACTTTCAGAGCGCAGTATGGTTTGTATAAGTTTTTGGTGATGCCATTTGGGTTAACCAATGCACCAGCCATGTTATGGATCTGATGAATCGTGTTTTCCGACCGTATGTAAGGGAATTTGTCATAGTATTTATAGATGATATTTTGATATATTCATCATCTGAGGAAGAACATGAGCGTCATCTACGCATTATTCTTCAGACCCTTAGAGGTCAGCATTAGTTAAAAATTAAAAATGAAATAAGCTGGACTTATATGCAAATAAGTTTGAAGGACTAAAATGAAAATTTTCAATTTTTTTTAAAAAGCACCTGCGTGGAAGGTGTTGAGACGAAGCTGCTGCATGGGTTTCAACTTATACAAGCTACATTTGTAGCTTGTAGATTGAAATGTTCTCTCCATACCCATGCATGGAGTCCACTTCCTTAGCCTCCAATTTCTATTTAAAAGGCCTCAAATGTAGAGTAAATCTTCATGGTTTCTCTGCGTTTCCCTCTGCTTTTCCTACTTCTTCTTTACTTAAATTTTCACCGTTGCTTTGAAGTAGAAGTTTTTACAATTTCTGAAACTCTGCCAATTTACAAAGACAAGGTAATATTTAGATCTATTTTCATAATCTAACCTATTTAGGATCAACAAAAACTTAATTTGGTTAAGATTTGAGTCCTAAAATCAAATTTGAAGTTTAGTGGAAAACTGGACTTTTCATGTGTTTCACAGGTTTTCCAATTAAATTTGATTTTTTTATCAGTATTAATGGTCCAATTGATTCTCAAAGTAAAGAGGACTCATTAAAGAGTCCATCTAACCAGAAGGGTGTGAAAAACGAATCCAGAAAACTCATTGTTTCTCGATTCGTAATTTACACAGTCCCTGTAATGACCCATCCAGCTACGAGTATGTTAAAACAGATACAAACTCCTAAAAACAATCGAATACAATTTCGCATACTTTTTTTTTTTAAATGGGAGACACCGCTCCTGCAACCCACATTAACCATAGCAATCAACCAATAAGCCAAAAACCATAAGCATCAGTCATGATTACAAGTTATAGCATCATCCCATTATTACATTCATCCAACTTAATGAAATGAACACATATCTCAAATACATTAGCAAGTCTCCAATTACAAAATAAAACCATGACAAGTATAAAGTTGCAGTTCTACGCCCAAAGTCCGATTGAGGGTCCCGTCGACCCTTCCTCTATGGAGTACCTGTGAGGCAAGGGGTGAGCTCTACATGCCCAGTGAGGGTAACACACGCATCAAATGTCACCCAGCATACACTATATATGATCATATGAGCACATCAATGTCTATTATGTCTACATGCATGACTATGCAAGCGGGTACCTTACCCCTAACACACGGGCCCACATCTGTCGGGCCTCCAGTACATCCTCTAGCCAACTCAGTACAACTCTATGACAACTCCCTCATGTGCCCATCCGCTGCGGTCCACCCACCCTTGAGTATACAAACTAATCTCCAACCAGATCAGGATCCATACTCCTCGATCAGACCTTTGACTCTCTCACGACAACCCGCACACATACCACGACCAATCCAAGAGTCAGACTCACTAGAGTCCCAAGCCGACTACCACGCGGGAGTAACCACCTCATCAGTCCTCAACGGACTGCCAACCAGACTCGTCATGGTCTCCTCAACCAAGTACCAGAGTCTCGATAGTCAAACTTATAACCTTGGACCCCATCTGTTGGTCTCCACACGATTGGCATATCCACCCCTCACAGAATTCTATAGGTCTTCTACTGAGTGAGCCGGCCGAACTCACTCGTTAGGCGCCCATAAATTCCTGGTGAGTCAACACCCACAACACAGTCTTAACAATGAACCCCAAAGTCAAACGCGAGTAAACACATTATCACATCACACCATAGGCTGTCTCCACCATACCGGTGTCCTAGCCTGGAATATCTCATTGCACCATCCCTCGACCAATGAACGGGCGAGCACATCCTCAACCTACTCGATCATTCGGAGAATCACAAGTCATACTAGCGGGAGTTGTCCCTCATCGCATCATCCCTCTACCAATGACCAGGCGAGCACCTCCTCAGCCTACTCGGTCATTGGGGGATCACAAGTCATACTAGCGGGAGCTGTCCCTCACCGCATCATCCCTCGACCAATGACCAGGCAATCACCTCCTCAGCCTACTCGGTCATCTAGGGATCACAAGTCACACTAGCGGGAGTTGTCCCTCACCGCATCATCCCTCCACTAATGACTAGGCGAGCACCTCCTCAGCCTACTCGGTCATCCGGGGATCATAAATCATACTAGCAGGAGTTGTCCCTCACCGCATAATCCTTCGACCAATGACCAGGCGAGCACCTTCTCAGCCTACTCGGTCATCCGGGGATCACAAGCCATACTAGTGGGAGCTGTCCCTCACCACATCATCCCATGACCAATGACCAGGCGAGCACCTCCTCAGCCTACTCGATCATCCAGGGATCACAAGTCATACTAGCGGGAGCTGTCCCCCATAGCATCATCCTTCTACCAATGACCAGGCAAGCACCTCCTCAGCCTACTCGGTCATCCGGGGATCACAAGTCACACTATCAGGGGTCGTCCCTCACCGCATCATCCCTTGACCAATGACCAGGTGAGTACCTCAGCCTACTCAGTCATCCGGGGATCACAAACTGTCATCCCACTCTCTAGTCTCCACGCGGGCGAACCACTCAACCCATTAGACCACTGGGGACGCCTCATCCGCCACGTACTCGGTTAGTGTGTCTGAAATGACCATTAAGTCAGCCTTGGATGAGCTAATACTCAACCCCAAAACTTCTCGAAGGTTTCCATAACCACCTCACAACATGTCCCTCTTGGAACTCTCGGGCACCTCGTCCTCCGAACCAGACCACACCTCCCTCGTAGGCATGTTTAAAGATCACACCTGAGAATCTAACCCATACCAGGAAAAACTTCAACTCATGTCCAACCACCGAGTAGCCCATAGTCCAACCACCCTTCCACTATGCGGTCCCACACAACATCCCCACCCTACTACCCGACAAGTTAGGGGGAGTCTCTAGATCCTGACGTTGCCTAGTACCAATGCCCCCACATGCATCCCACATACGTTAGTTATATGTATGCACAATTACCTCTATGCCTACACATGCTATCAACATAGTTCATCACATAAGAATCAGGTGTATACATCACTATTTATCACGGGCTGGCATGTTATAATGTCTAGCAATTCAAACTAACTATCACATAATCATATAGCATATTATCAGCAAAACGTAGCACACTATAATCAACCATATATCAACACATATCACATCTTTGCATGTTGGCATCTTAACATACTATCAATAAAAATAAACCCTAATCATGTCACCACACAACCAATCAATCGCGACATCAGATAATCAACGTGTTTATGCCTCTGCGGGCATCGGGTATAAATACATCCGGATGGGGGCCCGACACATAATGGTATCAATAGTTCCTTTGTAACGCCCCGCCCTTTTTCATTCGCTTCTTCCCGTAAATTCAGAGTCTATTTTTTTTTTTTTATAACAGAGTAGAGTGATAGAGCGCTGGACATCACGACGCGAGCTAAGTCCGAACTTCCAAAGTCCGACCCTTAACTGGCCAACCCTATGTGTGCATGGACCAAGTCCACGAAAATGGTTCACACATAATAATATCAACTTGCGAAATAAAAATCATAACCTGCAGAATCATAACATCAATTTACGGAATCATAATAGAACCAAGTTCTATTTCATTTAAATAGCAAAGTACGTCAAGTCCTTATCCACAATTAAAGCATCATAATTATCCAATAAATCATCCAACCATCTAAGTTATTACATTCCGAAATCTAGATACTCAAATACAAGTTTATGAGTAACTTTATTCAAAACATATAAAATAAGTCTTCCAAGCTCCTATGCCTGGCCCGTCTTGCGTTTATCGTTCCCCTAATTTCCTGTGTCATCCACTAGGGTAGAAGTAGGGCCTCAGAACAACGAGCCCAGTAGGTATTCCAGTTACGGTTAACACATGGTTAGTACAAAACATATATTATAACATAATATCCAAAGCCATGTAAAATTCATGTCATGCAATGATGACAAATGCAATGAGTCCAACCCATCACATGTACATGAAAGTACCCACCACATAGGTCTTCCGGACGCCCCGGTAGAGTGTGGACCCTCCGGATTCTTCCTGATGGAAAATCACATCAAGGTACCGCACACAGGTTTTTCGGACTCCCCGACGGAGTGTGACCCCTCCAGTTATAAATCCTCCACCCCATGCCATTCATAAGATGCCAATGAAACACATGTTATTTTATAACATAAACATAACATTGAAAATCACCTTTTGAAACATATCCAACACATGTTATTTAAACAAATAAACATAGCATTTGAAATTCAATATAAAGCATATCTTTTGAAATATAATTTCATCAATACATAAAGTAAACATATGTACATAAACCCATGGTTTCAAAGAGGTGGAATCCTACCAAAGACCGCTAACGAGTGTTTACGTCTTTGTCCAAGAATCGATCACCGATCGCGCACCGCTTGCGAGATCCCGTTACCTTATAATATAATACCCAATCAAAACCAAGTCCCACTTGATTTGCAATATTTAAGTCCATAAACCATACTTGTGAGGTTCGGCCATACCCATGGCCGAGCCTCAACCTTTTTGTTCATTTATTCCATTAATTACCAAAATGTCATTGGTTTAAACCTTAGTTAATCCAAAATTCATAACCCTATGTCCGCCAAACAATTCCCATGTTTAGGTCCAAAAACATAGATCATAAACATCTAAGTTCTCCAAATAATTCCTCATGGGGTTCGGCCATACACCATGGCTGAACCCATGATCCAACAATTTCACTTATATTTACAACAATGCCATCCATGGCTAACATTATCCCTTATTCTCATTCATAATGTACTTAGACTAATAATTAACCCATTAATCTGAGTTCACAAAATAAACCTCATGGGGTTCGGCCATACACCTTGGCCGAACCCATGATCCTCCAATTTATTTAAAATACACAAAACATAACCCACAAATTTGATTCATGGGGTTCGGCCATACACATGGCCGACCCCATGATGTCCTTGTTTCCAATTAATAATCCATCATTCCATGCTTTGAAGGTTTCCATAATTGAAAGGTTTCCATAAATAATCTCCACCTTCCCTTATTGGTTTCCAAAAATAAACTCCACCTTCCATTATTAGAAGGTTTCCTAAATTAGAAACCATCTTCCATAATTAGATAGTTTTCTAGATTAAAAACCATCTTCCTTAGTTAGATAGTTTCCTAGATTAGAAACCATCTTCCATAATTAGATAGTTTCCTAGATTAGAAACCATCTTTCCATAATTGGAATGCTTTCCAAATTTAGCAAACTCCTTCCATCAACCATTCAAAAATAGTAACCATCTCCATGGGCTTCGGCCATACACCATGGCCGAACCCTATGGTTCATGATTTTGACCCTTATTTCAGTCCATTAAAATTCAACAATAAAACTTACATATTTCCATGGGGTTCGGCCATACACCATGGCCGAACCCTATGGTTCAAGATCCTCACTTTAAAATCACCAATCATTGATCTCAAGTACTTATTTAACAATTAACCAAACACCTTCCATGGGGGGTTCGGCCACGCACTATGGCCGAACCCTACGGTTCCATATTCCCTCTTTTACATCCAAAATATCTAACTGTCCAAGGTTTCCATGATCTAAAATCTAAGAACATAAACCCTATAACGCCCCGCCCTTTTTCACTTGCTTTCCGAAAATCAGAGTCTATTTTTTTTTTTAAAGTGATAGAGAGCGGGACGTCACGACGTGAGCTAAGTCTAAGCTTCCAAAGCCCGACCATTAACTAGCCAACCATAAGTGTGCATGGACCAAGTCCACTAAGACAGTTCACACGTACTCAAGTTGACTTGCGGAATAAAACATATATGCGGAATAATAATAGGATAACAACCCTATTCCATTTTAGATAGCAAAGTAGTCCAACACTTAACCATAATTATCATAACTTAAATATCCAAATATTAACCATCCAATCCATAGCAAATAAATCTACGTTATTACATTCCCAATTACTAGCTACACAACTACATTATCCATGAGTAACTTAAACAACATATAACTTAATCATCCAAGCTCCTAAGTTTGGCTCCAATGACGTCCTCGTTCCGTTCCCTTCCTGTGTCATCAACTAGGGTAGAACTAGGACATTAGACAACGCGCCCAATAGGTATTCCAATTAGGCTAACACATGGGTTAGTATATAAAATCCAGATATAATATACCATATCATACCTGTAAAACATCATATCCAAAACAGTGTATGATAATAGAGATCCAATCATACAGATAAAAAATAGAAACCTTGCATGATAATAAAGATCATAATCATGCTGATTCAATGCCATGCCATGCTACCATATGCAATGAGTCCCACCCATCACAAACACATGTATCCTCTTGATGGAATTCTCTTTATCAAGCTATCCCCCACGATTGTTTTACGGACGCCCCTACGGAGTGTAGATCTCCGGTTACATACCCCTCACTTTACGGACGCCCCGACGGAGTCTGGATCTCCGGTTAAAATACCCTTCACAACTTACGGACACCCTGACGGAGCGTGGGTCTCCGGTTACAATACCCCTCACTTTACGGACGCCCCGACGGAGCGTGGATCTCTGGTTACATTCCATCTCTCCCATGCCATGCATGAGATGCAAATGCCAACATGCCATAAAATATTACAAAACATAGCATGAAAATCCCATAATTGTAACATATTGTTTGATACCAAAATAACTTACCAAACATGAAATAAAATCATCATAAATACATAATACAAATCCATGGTTTCAATGATGTAGGAATCCTACCCAAGACAACTAAGGTGTCCTTGAGCTTTAAACCGGCAACCGTTCTCGATCGTGCCCTCTTTGTGAAGTCTCGTTACCTTATAACATGACCATCAATCAAACTAACAACCTATTTGATTTATAATAATGTCTAAGTCCCAAAAACACAACTTGTAGGGTTCGGCTATACCCCATGCCCGAACCTCACTTACCTTAATTTTAACGCTTCTTTTTATTTATCACTTAATCACCTCTTAACTAATTACTTAACCTTTATTTCACCAAAATCCACCTTAGTGGGGTTCGGCCATACAACATGGCCGAACCTCACCATTTTAATTTTGGTTCCACTTTCAAGTCCTTTAGTCCTTCTTAATTAAGTCCAAACACCAATCCATTAATCTAATCATTCACACATTAACCATTTAACCCACATAACAACTTAGGTCCATAAAATTCGTTAGTGGGGTTCGGCCATACACCATGGCCGAACCTCACTTATGCTCATTTTTCACTCCTATGATCTTTAAGTTGGATACAAGATCATGTCCTTTTGATTCATACATCAATCATAATTGTTCATCATTAATAACCATTTAAACCCACCAAATATTTTCCATGGTGTATGGCCGAACCCATGGTTCATCCTTTTTACCCTTAATTACATCCTTGCCACTGTCTTTTCATGGCTAATCATTTAGTTTAATCCACCATTCATTTAAACATGCATATTACTCCAATTAACCCCTCCAAATGATCCATCAATTAATTCATCATTGACACTCCATGGGGTTCGGCCATACACATGGCCAAACCCTATGGTTCCTTATTTCCATTAAAACCTTTTATTCATCTATAATTGTTTCTCACACCTTCATCCATTTAAATCCTTTTAGACCCTTTAAAAATAAAATACCATACTTGGTGGGGTTCGGCCATACACCATGGCCGGACCTCACCTTTTGGTTTTGGTGCTCCTCTTTTCCATTCTTTTTTATAATCAAAATGCATCCAAGTCCATCACTTTACATTCATTTTAAACCGTTTAAAAACATCAATAACCTTCCATGGGGTTCGGCCATACAACGTGGCCGAACCCTATGGTTCCTTATCTCATCTTTTAAATCCCATAGCCATAATCTTAACCTTTGATAGGTTCGACCATACATCATGGCCGAACCTAATCAATCTCTTTTTCATATTCAATGGTTCTTGTATATCCCTTTTAGGGTTTGGCCATGCAATGGCCGGATCATGTTTCCTTGACCACCTTTAAAATCCACTAACATATTTACCTCATGTCCTTCCTTGGTTATCATCTTTCACAAACTTATTAATCACTAATGTTCCTTCATGGGGTTCGGCCATGTACTATGGCCGAACCCTATGGTTCCTTCTTTCAATTAAAATACCAAGATCATGCTCTTATTTTTCCATAATAGAAATTAGGGTTCGGCCATGCAATGGCCAAACCATATCCTTGACCTTTAATCCTCTTTTTTAATATAAAATTTGTTGAGGACTTACCGTTTCCGCGACTCCTCCAATTTGTCCTTTGCTCCAGCTTGTTCTTCCTTTCCTTAGCCTTTTTCCCTCCTTCTTTCTTATTCCTTTGGTCGAGTGTGATCTTGATAATTCTCTTAGAATGGTTCGGGCAAAAGGTATGGATTGAAAGAGAGAGATAGAATCCGGCCTTGAGTGGGAGTGAGAAAACTTGGAATTCAGGCTCTAAAACTTTGGTCTTCTTTCTCTTAGAGTGCTGGTCGGCCATTTGGTGTTTTGAGGAAGAGAAGAACAGCCAAGAGAGAGAGAGAGAGAGTTCAATACAATTCCAATTTGTTTTGTTCCAATAGGATGGTCGGCCAAGGTGATGGTTTTAGTGCAGCCCAGGTGTAACTCCCATTTCCATTTACCTTCTCCTTAATACCTCACTTGGGGGTTTCATCCATGAAATGAAGCTCCCAAAGGCTACAACGGCTAAGCCTTAGTTTTCCTTGTGTAACCGCCACTTCTCCTTAATGATTCAAATGGAAGTTTCACGCATGAGGTAAACTTCCATGTATTCCAACGTGTACATTGTTTGAATTTGAAATGAAGAACTCCTCACCTTGTGTAACTCCACAAAAACGCTAACTCCATTCATTCTCCATCTTTGGAGTTTCATACATGGGATAGACCCCCCCCCCCCCCCCCATGCATCCAACGTGTTCTATAATTTGAATTTGAAATGAACCACACCTTTCCATTACTTCTCTATGTGGGGGTTTCATCTTTGAGATGAAACTCCCATCCCAACGTGTACCCCTTGATTTGGGATTTGAAACAACAAATGTTCACCTTCACACTACACTCACATTACTCAACTCAACCATTTAATTCGACTCAACCATTTAATCCAACTCAACCATTTAATTCAACTCAACCATTTAATTTGACTCAACTTAAACACTTATTTGCATTCCCATTTAATTCAGCCTTAACCTAATTAGGCTTGAGCTCACCTAATGGTCAACCAAGTCAACTACGACCAATTGGGTCCCAATTGGGCCTTTTGACCCAAATAGCCGCCTTGACCCATTTAGATATATCTTACCCATTTACCCTACATTGAACACTCATTCCATAACCATTGGGTCTTAATTGGGCCATTGCCTAACACCTTGCCCATCTAAGGTCCATGTCCATTAATTCATAATTTAAATGGACAAAATTCCTGTAAATTGATATCTTGAAAACCCGGGGTGTTACAAACCCATAATTAGACCATGACCTTCCATGGTTTCGATTCAGCAAAATGAACCATGTCTTTCCATTTATCAATCAATGTTCCTCCATGGTTTTCAATATTCATAACCCAACAAAATAAACCATAACTTTCCATGGGGTTCGGCCATGCACTATGGCTGAGCCCTATGGTTCTTTCTTTCCATTCAAATCATTAAACCCATCTCCAATCTTCTTCCATGGGGTTCGGCCAAACACCATGGCCGAACCCTATGGTTCTTTTATTTCAAAATAAATTTATCAAACAAGATACTAACCTTTTTCCGATTTCTTGTTCTTCCAGTCCTTCTCCTTTCTTCTTAATTTTTCCAAACCAAGAACACCTCTTGCTGGCTGCCTTCTTCTTCTCCTTGCTCTTGATCTTGGCGAGAATGACAACTGGGAGAGAGGAAATAAAATTCGGCTATGGGGTTGTAAAACCGTGTACCCTTGTCCTCCTCTCCTTATAAAGCCTTTCCTTGGTCCCAACTTTGGAAGGTGCTTAAGATAGCCAACCCCCTTTAGCCGTGTGCCCCTTGCTATTTAATTGGGACTTGCTGACCTTGGCTTCCCATATTTGGAATGTGCTATAGCTAAACAAACCCTATGCCTTGCACCCCTTGTATTTCTCTCTTTGGAGAGTTCTAAATAAAATATAACATGTGCCCATTTTAATTTAGAAATTACCCTAATATTATTCCAATCCAAGAAAGAACTTTTTTTAAGAATTGTTCTTATGCGCATCATATAAATAAATAAATCTTACATTCGGCCAATCTTATCCCATACATGGCCATGCATAATCTTTTATTTAATTTTGAACATAATGCATTACTAAATTAATTCAACCCACTTAATTTTAATTGAGACCAATTCCAAAACCGTTGGGTCCTAATTGGGACATGACCCAACTCTTTATCCATATAAGATGCATATCTCATATTCACCAATTAAATGGATAATTTTCATACAAAATAATAAATTGAAAATCCGAGGTGTTACAATAGAACCCTCTTTTTAAAATTTTCGTCCAGAAAATCGAGTGAAGTAGGGTTTCAAACATTTACAAAAATAGCTCAGGATGAGCTTTCCTCATTTCCGACTCGAGTTCCCATGTAGCTTCCTCAATGCCATGTCGATCCCATACTACCTTGACAAACTAGATCGCTCGGTTCCGTAACACCGTTTGTTCTGTGTCCACCACTCAGACAAGCTTCTCGACGTATGTCACGTCGCTCTGAACCTCTATGTCTTGTATGTTCAATACGTGAGAAGGATTAGGATTATACTTCCTCAACATCGATATATGGAACACATCGTGTAAAGATGCCAACTATGATGGGAGTGCCAATTGATAAGCCACATCCCCCATCCTTCTTATGATTGAAAACGGTCCCACATATCTTGGCGACAATTTCCCTTTTTTTCCAAATCTCATGTGTCCCTTTCGTGGCGAGACTTTCAAGAACACCATGTCTCCCACTTCAAATTCAAGGAACCTCCTTCTTTTGTGACCATAGCTCTTCTGACGACTCTGCGCAATCAATAGGTGTTGTCGTATCAACTGTATTTGCACTATAGTCTCTGCAACCAACTCAGGTCCAATCAGTGCAGGCTCACAGGCCTCTGTCCAGCACACTGGTGACCTACATGGTCTACCATATAATGCCTCAAATGGTACCATCTGGAGGCTTGCCTGGTAACTGTTGTTGTACGAGAATTCTACCAACGACAAGTGATCCTCCCATCCACCCTTGAAATCTAGCATACATGCTCTCAGCATATCCTCCAGTGTCTGTATTGTTCTCTCAGACTGTCCATCAGTCTGTGGGTGGAATGTCGTGCTAATCAGTAGATTTGTTCCCATGGCCGACTGCATGCTCTGCCTGTGAATCGACCATCTTTGTCAGGCACAATAGTCCGAGGTATACCATGCAATCTGATGATATCCTTGATATACCGCCTACCCAAAGTTTTAGATGAGTCTGTCGTCTTAATAGGAACGAAATGTGCAGACTTGGTGAGTTGGTCTACCACGACCCATATTGCATCGTTGCCCTTTGGTGACCTTGGCAACCCTGTAACAAAATCCATGGAAATGTGTTACCATTTCCATTCCGGTACTGGTAAGGGTTTGGGTAACCCTGGTGGCTTCTGATGTTCCGTCTTAACCTGCTGACAAGTTAAGCAATGAGCCACAAATTCTGTCACATCTCTTTTGAGTCCGTGCCACCAGTAATTGTTGCCCGGATGTATGGAGAGCTTGGTCTGATGTACCTCAACCAATAATTATTTTCTGCAGCTTTTAGGTACATAAATCCTTCCTTGGAATAGAAGACTTTGTCCTGGTCGTAACTCCCATTCCTGTATAACTTCTCCAGTAGACATCTTAGCCCATATCTCTTCCACTTTCGGGTCTGTCCGTTGTTCCTATTCAATCTTGGTAACCATGTTAGACCGTATGATCAAATTGTATATAGTCCCATGGTTATTAAGGTAAAGTTTAAACTCTCGAATGGTATTCAACATCTCCCATTCTGTCCTGATCAAACATGCCACTGATGCATGTGATAACGATTGAGGGCACATGCCACCTTGTTTGCCTTGCCAGGGTGATAACGAAGTGCGAACTCATAATCCACCAGATATTCCATCCATCTTCGTTGCCTCAAGTTGTAACGCCCGCCCCTTTACACCGTAAAATCAGTGTACATTTTTTTTTAAGTGATAAAGTGACAAAGGGCATGGACGTCACGACGCGAGTTAAGTTCCGAGCTTCTAAAGCCCGGCCCTTAACTGGCTAACCCTACGCATGGGTGGAACATAAGTCCATGAGTACAGTTCACGCGTAGCAAGTAAGCTCACGGAACATAAAAATAAATGAGGATGATCATAGAACTATCCTACCAGTTTTTCAGATAGCAGGGAAGTAAGATCCATTTAATTACTAAAATGCCACTGGACTGTACTGTCCAAAATAAAATATACAACATAGCAAGCCATTTAAGTTACTACATTTCCGACAAGCTAAATTATACAATTACACATTTCTAAAATGAAATAATTCAACTTAAACAAAATAACTAGTTCGCCTTCCCAAGCTCCTAAGCTTGGCTTCCGTCTCATCCTTCCAGTCCGCCGTCTCCTGCATTGTCAGCTAGGGTAGAAGTAGGGCGTTAGAACACGCGCCCAGTAGGACTCCGAGTAGGGCTACCACATGGATTAGTAATAACAGCATAATGATAATAACCCAATGAAAATTGATAAACCATCATATAATGAAAATATAACATGATGCCATGCCATGTGTGTCTATGTTATGCATCCCACCCATCATCCAAACCATATAATATCATATCCCTCTTGACGGAACAAAACCTCGTCAAGGCATGTCCAACCGCAAAATATCCCCCTTGACGGCAAAGCCTCGTCAAGGTGTCCCCATGCCTGTTCTCGGTCGCCCCGACGAAGCATGGACTCCGGTTTGTTTATTTTTTTCCGCCTATGCCATGCATGAGATGTAATGCATTATGCTATGCAATATTTATAACTCATAACCTTAAGATATCATACATAGCCTTAACTTATAATGCATAACCTTAATCATAGTTCATAGCCATTAAATAAAATCCATCTTAAACATAGCATCCATAATTGTAAAAACCCATCATAAGATAAATACTAAAATCAATAAAATATGACAAAAATACCATCACACATCCATGGCTTACAAATAGGTAGGAATCCTACCGATTATCGATTCGCGTCCTTTTTCCGTATTCGTCCGACAATCCGGCTACCGACTCGCGTACCGCTCGCACTATCCGACACCTTATTAAATTACCAAATTAGTCCATATTGTCCCATTTCCAAACCCATAAATCATATTTTAGTGGTTTCTTCATTTTAGCCAATAATTACCATTTGTGCCACTACCCTTTTACATAACCAATTACTCATTCATTCATGCCTATTTAAGCCCAAAATTGATCCACAACCTAGGTCTATTAATGATCCCTAACCATGTTACAAGATCATTAAAAATCAACCCTTAACTTAGCCTCATTTCTATTGATTTAAACACATCATATTTCCAAATTTTAGCCCCTTAGCATTCTCATTTGTGAGACTAAAATGCATCAACCCCAAGCTTAGTTTAATCATTCACAATATCATCTTTATGCACCCATTTTCATGTCCAACACACATCGGGTTCGGCCATGTACCATGACCGAACCCATGGTTCTTCAATGTGGCTAATAATTACCATTTTGCCATTCTCTCTTCCATGTTTAATCATTCACCCATCCATGTATATTTTAAGTCTAAATTTATCCATAACTTAAATCCATTAAAGATTCACTAACCATGACCCAACATGAAACAAAATCAGCCACCTAATTTGATCAAATTTTCCATCATCTGATCACAAACATGGTACCAACCTTAGCTCATACAATGACCCACAAAATGGGTCACGGGTTCGGCCACATACCATGGCCGAACCCATGATATCTTGTTCCCCATTTTGCTTGGATCTTTTGGCACATTTTAGATCTATCACAAGTCTTCCCATGAGAGGTTTACATCATGCATTTTAAATCACCATTCCATTGCATTTTTCATCATACAACCATTTTAAAACATTACTCCCATGCATTCATTAAAGCCCTAATTCATTAATCAAGAACCCACATTGCTTCCATTCTTAAAACCCTAAGCAATTTAAACCAACCACCAATTCACCCACCATGGGGTTCGGCCATACTATATGGCCGAACCCTATGGCCCATGATTCATTTCCAAGTACCCAATTCCCTGCTCAATTTAATCAATCACACAATGCACACAATATATTTCTCCAATTTCTTACCTTGACCCTAATTCACCCATTTAGGGTTTTCTCCATCTTCCACCCTTCCATTTAATGCATCTAAATTCCATAGTATAAAATCACCTATCCACCTTTAATTTCACAAAAATAAATTCCATTTCTTAAACCCTAAAATCCAAAATTCTTTTATTTAATAAATACTCACTATCCGACTTCTCCTCTGATTTCCGCCGCTTCGTCGGTCTCCTTAGTCTCCTCTCTCCTTCCTCTTGATCTTTCATAGGTCAAGATCTTTGATCAAGGGTGGCAACTCCCAAACCTAGAATCGGCCATGTTAGGTTTGAATTGAGAGAGGAAAAGAAGAAAGATCATGAGAGGAAGATGATGACCTTAACTTTAGATAAATTTTTTTGCACCAAGCTTTTACTTTTTTGTTCTCTCCTTGAGCTCCTCTTTTTTCTTCTCCTTCACTTGAACATGTAGAGGACGACCATGGGAGAATGAAAATGGAGAGAGTAGAATGAAAAGAGAATAAGAAATGGTAAAGAAAAAATGGACTTAACTTAACTTGTTTTACCATTTATTACTCCACCAACCCTAAGATATTTTCTTAGATATTTTTTAAATATCTCTTATTTACTTTATGGTGGTGGTTATCTAAACCACCACCATGCCCAACGTGTTTATCATTTTGAGGTGGGGTAGCTCGGTCTCCATTTGACCAATCTAACCCCATTTAGCCACCAACTTATTCATTTAAGTATTTAATTAATTTGGTAATTAACTTAGGTTAATTCATTTTTATTTAACCTAATTCCCATTATTCCACCCATGGTTGACCAAGTCAACCATGGTGGCCGGCCCCACCAATCATTGGCCCACACGCCACCTCACTTGATGAGGTGGAGGTGGGTCCCACTTGGCCACACCACCATTGTTTAATTCCAAATTACTTAGGGTGATTAAATTTCATTAAGCCCACTCTAAATGGATCACCATTGGGCCCATGGTCCAATTACATTTCCATCTAGCCCATTTACCTTAGAGCATAACCATCTTGACCCATTGGGTCCCAAATGGGTATTTGACCCTATTTGACCATTCTTGACCCATTTAAATAAATTTAAATGCAAACCATAGTCTATTGGGCCACACTTGGGCCTTTATCCAATTTTGGCCCATTTACCATTTACTCCACCAATTTTCTAATTTCCATCATTAAAATAAATAATATTCACATTTATATTAATTCCCAAATTCTGAGAGCTTGCAATAAAATCCTCTTTTAAAATTTTCGTTCCGAAAATTCGAGGGAAGTAGAGGTTCAAAACATCTTACACAAAGAGTTCCGGATGAGAGGCTCTCATCTCCGACTCAAGTTCCCAGGTGGTTTCTTCATTACCATGTTGTTCCCATACCACCTTAACGAACTGAATGGCCCGGTTCCGTAGCACTCTTTGCTCGCTCCCGACTATTCTGACCGGCTTCTCCACATATGTCACATCGTTATGCACGTCGATGTCTTGAATATTCAATACATGTGAAGGATCAGGGTTGTACTTCCTCAACATAGATACATGGAATACATCATGTAATGATGATAACTGCGAAGGGAGCGCCAACTGATAAGCTACCCCCCCCGCCCTCTTCAAGATTGGAAATGGTCCCACAAATCTAGGTGACAGTTTCCCCTTTCTTCCAAATCTCATGTGTCCCTTCCATGGTGAGACTTTCAAAAACACCAAGTCTCCCACCTCAAATTCGAGGAACCTTCTCCTCTTGTCGGCGTAACTCTTCTGACGGCTTTGTGCAATGAGTAGATGCTGCCGTATCAATTTAATCTACGCTGTAGTTTCTGTAACCAACTCCGGTCCAATCAGCGCAGGCTCACCAGCTTCTATCCAACACACTGGTGATCTACATGGCCTGCCGTATAAGGCCTCGAACGGAGCCATCTGGAGGCTTGCTTGGGAACTATTATTGTAAGAGAACTCCACCAATGGCAAGTGATCCTCCCATCCACCCTTAAAATCCAACATACATGCTCTCATCATATCCTCCAAAGTCTGTATTGTCCTCTCTGATTGTCCATCAGTCTGTGGATGAAATGCTGTGTTGGTCAATATGTTGGTCCCCATAGCCGACTGCATACCCTGCCATACTCTGCCGGTAAATCGGCCATCCCTGTCGGAAACAATAGTCCAGAGAATACCATGTAATCTGATGATATCCCGGATGTACCTTCGACCCAAAGTCTCTGATGAATCTGTCATCTTGATGGGAAGGAAATGCGCAGACTTAGTCAACCGGTCTACAACAACCTATATCGCATCATTGCCCTTCGATGACCTTGGCAACCCTGATACGAAATCCATAGATATGTGCTCCATTTCCATTCCGGCACTGGTAAGGGTGCGAGTAAACCCGGTGGTTTCTGATGTTCCGCCTTAACTTGCTGACAAGTTCGGTAACGAGCAATAAATTCTGCCACATCTCTCTTGAGCCCATGCCACCAAGTGCCTCTTAAGATCATGATACATCTTAGTGCTGCCCGGATGGATAGAGAGTTTGGTTTGGTGTGCCTCAACCAACAACTCTCTTCTACAGCTCTTAGGCACACAAGTCCTACCTCGGAATAAAAGACCTTGTCCTGGTCGTAATTCCCATTCCGGTACAACCTCACCGGTAGACATTTTAGCCCATATCTCCTTCACCTTTGGGTCTGTCCGTTGCTCCCGTTCAATCTCGGAGACCATGTGAGATCGTATGATCAGATTATATATAGTCCCATGATTATTGAGGTAGAGTTTAAACTCTCTGATGGTATTCAACACTTCCCATTCCGTCCTGATCAAGCTGGCTACTGTCGCATGTGACATGCGGCTGAGGGCATCCGCCACCTTATTCGCCTCGCCGGGATGATATCGGAGTGCAAAGTCATAATCTGCCAGATATTCCATCCATCGGCGTTGTCTCATATTGAGTTCCTTCTGACCAAACAAATACTTCAGACTCTTGTGGTTGGAAAACACCTCAAATTTCTCTCCATAGAGATAGTGTCTCCAGCTTTTGAGAGCGAAGACCACTGCTGCCAGCTCCTCAAATTGTCTTGATCCGTACGCCACTGCCCGATTACTTTGACTGAGTGTACACCCCAGTCCCTCTCCTGAGGCATCACAGTACACCTCATAATTTCTGCCTCTTTCCAGCAAGATCAGAATAGGAGCGGTTGTAAGCTTCTCCTTTAGCTCCTCAAATCTCCAGTTGCACAGATCCGACCATTCAAATTTGACTCCTTTCTGAGTGAGTCGGGTAAGTGGAGCTGCAATCTTGAAGAAGTCCATGATGAAGTTCCTGTAGCAACTGGCCAATCCCAGAAAACTGCGGATCTCGGTCACATTTGTCGGCACTTTCCACTCCTGCACTGCCGCTACCTTAGCCGAGTCCACGGCTATACCTTCCTCTGATATAACGTGTCCCAAGAAGTTAACCTTAGATAGCCAAAACTCACACTTGCTGGCTTTGGCATACAACTGGTTCCTCTTCAGGGTGTTCAAAACTATCCGCAGGTGTTCAGCATGTTCTTCCTGACTCTTGGAATAGATCAGGATGTCATCAATGAATACGATTACAAACTGATCTAAGTAAGGCCAGAATAACCTATTCATTAGGTCCATGAACACAGCTGGTGCATTAGTAAGCCCAAACGGTATGACTACATACTCATATAGACCATACCTTGTTCTGAAGGCTGTCTTCTCTATGTCATCCTCTCTAACCCGGATTTGATGGTATCCGGACATCAGATCAATCTTGGAAAAGTGAGAGGAACCCCTAAGTTGATCAAATAGGTCATCAATCCTGGGTAGGGGATATTTATTCCTGACAGTCAACTGGTTCAATTTTCTATAATCCACACACATCCGGAGGGTACCATCTTTCTTCTTAACAAACAATAACGGGGCTCCCCATGCGGATGTGTTGTTCCTGATAAAACCCATTCTGAGCAGTTCATCAATCTGCTTCTTCAACTCGGTCATCTCAGCTGGTGCCATCCTGTAATGGGGTAATGATACTGGAGCAGTGCCAGGATATAACTTGATCTCAAAGTTTATCTCCCTCTTGGGTGGCAAACCAAGGAGCTCTGTTGGAAATACTTCGGCAAACTCTGCTACTACCGTCGGAAGTTCAATCCCTGGTGCTCTATCTAACTTTATGCTGTTCAAGACAAGGTGGTTCAATTCTTCCTGCAGTCTTCTAGGAATGCCCTGTCGGTCAGCGGACACTATATACCGTTTTCCTTCAAGTGACCAAAATATCACCCTACGAAGATGGCAATCAATATGGGCCTGATATGTAGCCAACCAGTCCATACCAAATATAACATCGTACTCAGCCATATCGATTACTAAATAGTTGAACTCGAATCAGAATCCAGCGAGTTCAGTGTTTAATCCAGTGCAGATGAGTCCCAAAGACGTGTCTTCGACGGGGGATACAATGGTAAGTGATGTGGACAGGTTTTGTACTAATGTGCCCGTAGCAGATATGAATGCAGCAGATATAAATGAATGGGAAGCTCCAGAATCAAATAATGTAACAGCATAGGAACTACCAACTACGGCCATACCTTGCATCACCGAGCGATCCACCTTTACTCGAGAAGGTATTGCAAAAAACCGTCAAGATCTTGTAGGGTTTATCGCCCATCCTGCCTGATTGTATGTTTTGCCCCCTCGCGGCCGAGCTGATCTAACTGGAGGGCGGAAGGAACCCTTGAAGTTAGAGGGTCTGCTGAGTTGCGGACACTCCCTCTTGAAGTGACCCTGTTGGCCACAATGATAGCAAGTGCTCCCACCCCGAGGGACCTGGGTGACTGATGCTGATGGGGAGAGCTGATTGGGGCGAAAGCCCCCTGTAGATCCAGTAGAGGATGAGGGTCTGTTGAAACTTGGGCGGAACCTCTTGTTGGGTTGAAATGCGCCCCGACCACTCTGCCATCTGCAGTTGTCAGGCCGCGCTATCTCATTCAATTCCCGCTCCCACTATAGTGGCCCTGCCGACCACCCCTGCCAATGTAGGTTCCTTGAATACTGTCACCCTAGCTTCGATGCTCGGCCGAAGGCCCCGTTCAAACTTACGGGCCCTCCGGTGCTTAGTATCCACCATGTAGAATGCGTAGACGAATAGACGAAGGAACTCCCGGTGATATTCTGCCACTTTCATATTGCCTTGTACTAATGATATAAAAGCTTCAGTCTGGCTCTCTCTTTCTTCCTCCGGAAAATACTGTTCCAGAAAAGTGGCTGAGAACCATTCCCAAGTCATGGCAATTCTTTCCCTTTCCGGCACCGGTGATTGCTGTTTTTCTACCACTTCCCACCAATTACCGGCATCCTCAATCAGTTGAGATGTTGCCAGTAAGATTCTGTCAGCCGGACTGGAAACCTGAAGCAGATTGAAGATCTAAGTGATCTTCTTTAACCAATGATCTGCTCCTACAGCCCCTTCTTTTCCTCTGAAATAGGGAGGGCGCTGTTGCTGGAAATCTTTGACCATCTTCCGTTTACTGGTGTCACTAGTAGTCGCATTTCCATTGCTAGTAGTCGCATTTCCGTTCAAATGTTGCTGAAGAGCAGCAGCGACTGCCGCTTGAACTACATCTTTTAGCTCGGGAGGTACACCTTGTATGTTTATATTATTCTGTCCCTCCTCCCGATGGGGTACCTCCTCTTCCTGGCGAGGTGGTGATTCCTCTTTCTGGTTGCGACGAGTCCTTCTCTTCGGAGCCATTTCCTAGTCATCGAAAAAACATTGACTTAGCTCCTTTACAAATTTGGGGAAAGAAATACTAACCAAACATACTTTGTTTCTCATTTTTGGGGAAAGTTACCAAATAAGCACACTTGGTTTGGGGAAAACTTCCCAAGTATCTATGTTTTGTTTCATTTGATGAAATCGGGGAATTCTCTCCTATGTTCAATAAATCTATCATTATTTCGTCAAATTTGGGGAAGACCTAGACTTGTTTTCTCATGTCGGGGGAAATGTAACCCTACTTGCTATGTTTAATAACTCCGATTTAACTTGAATGGTTTTTTTTTTCTTCCCTTCTTATCATCCCTTCCCGCCATATGTTGTTCTCAGATTAAACACTTCAGTTTGAGTCAATCGATGTAAATTAATCTGGCCCCCGTGCAGTGGACTCTGAAGAGTCGGTCGGTTGGGATTCTTAGCCGTCAGTGAGATGTGCAACCGTCTTAATCTTACTTCGAGAGATTCATTCTTCCAAATTCGCTATGATACCAACTGTAACGCCCACCCCTTTTCACCGTAAAATCAGAGTACATTTTCTTTTTAAGTGATAAAGTGACAAAGGGCACAGACGTCACGACGCGAGTTAAGTTCCGAGCTTCTAAAGCCCGGCCCTTAACTGGCCAACCCTACGCGTACGTGGAACATAAGTCCACGAGTACGGTTCACGAGTAGCAAGCAAGCTCACGGAACATAAAAATAAATGCGGATGATCATAGAACTATCCTACCAGTTTTTCAGATAGCACGGAAGTAAGATCTATTTAATTACTAAAATGCCACTGGACTGCACCATCCAAAATAAAATATACAACATAGCAAGCCATTTAAGTTATTACATTTCCGACAAGCTAAATTATACAATTACACATTTCCAAAATGAAATAATTCAATTTAAACAAAATAACTAGTCCGCTTTCCCAAGCTCCTAAGCTTGGCTTCCGTCTCGTCCTTCCGGTCCGCCATCTCTTGCATTGTCAGCTAGGGTAGAAGTAGGGCGTTAGAACACGCACCCAGTAGGACTCCGAGTAGGGCTAGCACATGGATTAGTAATAATAGCATAACGATAATAACCCAATGGAAATTGATAAACCATCATATAATGAAAATATAACATGATGCCATGCCATGGGTGTCTATGTTATGCATCCCACCCATCATCCAAACCATATAGTATCATATCCCTCTTGGTGGAACAAAACCTCGTCAAGGCATGTCCAACCACAAAATATCCCCCTTGATGGCAAAGCCTCGTCAAGGTGTCCCCATGCCTGTTCTCGGTTGTCCCGACGGAGCATGGACTCCGGTTTGTTTATTTTTTTCCGCCCATGCCATGCATGAGATGTAATGCATTATGCTATGCAATATTTATAACTCATAACCTTAAAATATCATACATAGCCTTAATTTATAATGCATAACCTTAATCATAGTTCATAACCATTAAATAAAATCCATCTTAAACATAGCATCCATGATTGTAAAAACCGATCATAAGATAAATACTAAAATCAATAAAATATGACAAAAATACCATCACACATCCATGGCTTACAAATAGGTAGGAATCCTACCGATTACCGATTCGCGTCCTTTTTCCGTATTCGTCCGACAATCCGGCTACCGACTCGCGTACCACTCGCGCTAACCGACACCTTATTAAATTACCAAATTAGTCCATATTGTCCCATTTCCAAGCCCATAAATCATATTTTAGTGGTTTCTTCATTTTAGCCAATAATTACCATTTGTGCCACTACCCCTTTACGTAACCAATTACTCATTCATTCATGCCTATTTAAGCCCAAAATTGATCCACAACCTAGGTCCATTAATGATCCCTAACCATGATACAAGATCATTAAAAATCAACCCTTAACTTAGCCTCATTTCTATTGATTTAAACACATCATATTTCCAAATTTTAGCCCCTTAGCATTCTCATTTGTGAGACTAAAATGCATCAACCCCAAGCTTAGTTTAATCATTCACAAGATCATCTTTATGCACGCATTTTCATGTCCAACATACATGGGGTTCGGCCATGTACCATGACCGAACCCATGGTTCTTCAATGTGGCTAATAATTACCATTTTGCCATTCTCTCTTCCATGTTTAATCATTCACCCATCCATGTATATTTTAAGTCTAAATTTATCCATAACTTAAATCCATTAAAGATTCACTAACCATGACCCAACATGAAACAAAATCAGCCACCTAATTTGATCAAATTTTCCATCATCTGATCACAAACATGGAACCAACCTTAGCTCATACAATGACCCACAAAATGGGTCACGGGTTCGGCCACATACCATGGCCGAACCCATGATGTCTTGTTCCCCATTTTGCTTGGATCTTTTGGCACATTTTAGATCTATCACAAGTCTTCCCATGAGAGGTTTACATCATGCATTTTAAATCACCATTCCATTGCATTTTTCATCATACAACCATTTTAAAACATTACTCCCATGCATTCAATAAAGCCCTAATTCATTAATTAAGAACCCACATTGCTTTCCATTCTCAAAACCCTAAGCAATTTAAACCAACCACCAATTCACCCACCATGGGGTTCGGCCATACTATATGGCCGAACCCTGTGGCCCATGATTCTTATTTCCAAGTACCCAATTCCATGCTCAATTTAATCAATCGCACAATGCACACAATATATTTCTCCAATTTCCTACCTTAACCCTAATTCACCCATTTAGGGTTTTCTCCATCTTCCAACCTCCATTTAATGCATCTAAATTCCATAGTATAAAATCACCTATCCACCATTAATTTCACAAAAATAAATTCCATTTCTTAAACCCTAAAATCCAAAATTCTTTTATTTAAGAAATACTCACTATCCGACGTCTCCTCCGATTTCCGCCGCTCCCGTCGGTCTCCTTAGCCTCCTCTCTCCTTTTTCTTTGATAGGTCAAGATCTTTGATCAAGGGTGGCAACTCCCAACCCTAGAATCGGCCATGTTAGGTTTGAATTGAGAGAGGAAAAGTGGAAAGATGATGAGAGGAAGATGATGACCTTAACCTTAGATAAATTTTTTTACACCAAGTTTTTACTTCTTTGTTCTCTCCTTGAGCTCCTCTTTTTTCTTCTCCTTCACTTGAACATGTAGAGGACGACCATGGGAGAATGAAAATGGAGAGAGTAGAATGAAAAGAGAATAAGATATGGTAAAGAAAAAATGGACTTAACTTAACTTGTTTTACCATTTATTAGTCCACCAACCCTAAGATATTTTCTTAGATATTTTTTAAATATCTCTTATTTGCTTTATGGTGGTGGTTATCTAAACCACCACCATGCCCAACGTGTTTAATATTTTGAGGTGGGGTAGCTTGGTCTCCATTTGACCAATCTAACCCCATTTAGCCACCAACTTATTAATTTATGTATTTAATTAATTTGGTAATTAACTTAGGTTAATTCATTTTTATTTAACCTAATTCCCATTATTCCACCCATGGTTGACCAAGTCAACCATGGTGGCCGGCCCCACCAATCATTGGCCCACACGCCACCTCACTTGATGAGGTGGAGGTGGGTCCCACTTGGCCACACCACCATTATTTAATTCCAAATTACTGAGGGTGATTAAATTTCATTAAGCCCACTCTAAATGGATCACCATTGGGCCCATGGCCCAATTACATTTCCATCTAGCCCATTTACCTTAGAGCATAACCATCTTGACCCATTGGGTCCCAAATGGGTATTTGATCCCATTTCACCATTCTTGACCCATTTAAATAAATTTAAATCCAAACCATAGTCTATTGGGCCACACTTGGGCCTTTATCCAATTTTGGCCCACTTACCATTTACTCCACCAATTTTCTAATTTCCATCATTAAAATAAATAATATTCACATTTATATTAATTCCCAAATTCCGAGACCTTACACAAGTTGAGCTCTTTCTGATCAAACAAGTACTTCGAGCTTTTATGATCTGAAAACACTTCAAATTTCTTGCCATAAAGATAGTGTCTCTAGCTTTTGAGAGCGAATACCACTGCGGCTAGTTCCAGATCGTGCGTAGGATAGAAACGTTCATGTATTTTCAGCTGTCTTGATCTGTATGGGGTCTAGCTTGAAAGCTGGCCTAGAACTCGGGACCAACACTGGAAACTGGGCCTAGTCTGCTGGGCCGAGAACAAAACCCAGCTGAGTCAACTCGGTGACTAAACCGACTTGGCTCAGTAACCCACCAGAAAACAGGGAAAAGAAGAAAAAGAGAATAAAAGGAGGAAAGCCAGAGAGATGGAGGGGAAGCGAAGGGAAAAAGAGAAGGAAAGGAGAGAAGATAGATGGAGGATACCTGAGATCGGCCACGATTGAGGGATCCAGCATTGGGCATCGTCAAATCAGGCGACTGAAGGTAGGGAGGGTCGCTGCAAACTGGCATCGGCGAATCCGGGCTGAAATTGCAAATCGGAATGACGGATAGAGGAAGGGAAGGAAGAGAGGAGAAGGAGAGAGGGGAAGGAAGGGAGTGGCGGCGGCGGTGGCACCCAAATGGGAGAGGGACTTTAGGGTTAGGGTTAGAATAAGGGAAGGAGATGAGAGAAGAGGGATGGAGAGAGAGAGAGAGAGAGAGAGAGAGAGAGAGAGAGAGTGAGAGAGAGAGAGAGAGAGACGTGAGGGATTTGGGGGCGGCGGCACTGTAGTAAATATGCTACAGTGCTGCGGGAAGCGGGGAAAGATACATAGGCTAGGGTTTAGGGGTTCTAGGGTTTACGTTTAACTATTTAATATTTTTATTATTATTATTTTTTTCCAAAAAAAAATCAAATCTCAAGCTTTTGGAAACAATTTAAAACCCCATATAAATCAAGTGACAAACATCGGAGAGAAAATGTGTGATTTTAAAATATTTTTCTTTGACAAAGTACACAATAATTTTAAATTACCAAAATGCCCTGAGTCTCCGAACTCGGGATCGGGCAAACCAAGGCCCACCGCGGGGCCCACACTCCTCCCACTGCCACCAAAACCCTAAAATCCCAAATAATCGGGTCAGGTTATTACCGTCACTACTCTGTTGCAGGTGGCAGAGGAAGAATACGACTGTCGAAAGATCCGAGAATTGGCCTTCGGAAGTTTCGAACTTCTGTTCGGGGTTCCGAAGTGCTCAGAGGCCAAATGTTTCTTTCTGCCTTTGTTGTTCAGACTCTGATGTTCCGGGAACCCCTCAGATGTTCTGAACTGTTCGGAAGTTCTGAGCAGACCTCGGCAGGTTTTGAGACACACTGAGACCTAATGAGTTTCATGTTTTCTTTGCTTTTGTTCAGAAGCAGGCACGGAAGTTCCGAGACGTGAACTTCGGAAGTTCCGAAGGGCAGAACCCAAATTCCGAAGGCTTTTTAAAGACCCAGATTTTAGGCATTGGCTTGGAAGATCCGAAGACACAATACCTGGTTCCGAGACAAGTTCTAAGGAACCCAGAACAAGTATTTGAAACTTAGTCTAAGTTAGGATTGTAATAGCCCAGAATTTTTAAATCAATATATATGTTGTCTATTATTTATTTTAATAATGGGAATTGGGAATTTTGATGGAATAAATGTTAAGTGGATCAAAATTTGGGCAAAGGCCCAATTATGGTCCAATGGACCATGGATTAGATTAAATTCATTTAAATGGTCAATGATGGTTAATTGGGCCAAGGATGGTCAAATTGGGCCCAATACCCATTTGGGACCCAATGAGTCAAGATGACTTAAGCTCTAAGGTAAATAGGTAGCACATAAATTTAATTGGGCCATGGCCCCAATGGTGACCCAGTAACGCCCCGCCCTTTCAGAGAAAAATTCAGCGTCTAATTTTTTTTTTAAAATAATAAAACATCGAAAGAGAGCGGACGGCGTCACGACGCGAGTTAAGTTCAGACTACTCAAGTCTGAACCTTAACTGGCCACCCATGTGTATATGGACTAGACCATGAAAATGAATCACACATGGAACTAACATCAACATGCGGAATAACCTAGATTAACTGCGGAATAGAAAGACTAGATAGATAGCAAGTAACAGTCTCAAACATTAATTAACATAAATCAACCATCCATCATTAATATCCTAAACAAACCATAGCAAGTAACTACAATATTACATGTCCATAATAAGGTATTCAAATAACAGCAATTATAAATCCATTCCAGCATTCAAGCATTTACGCTTGGCTCCCCTCCTTATCATCAACCTTCTCTTTCCCTTTCCTTGTGCCTGCATTCTCCTCTGTGGATAGAATTAGGGCGTTAGATCAACGCGCCCAGTAGGTTCCCGATCAGGGCTACCACGTGGTTAGCATATATATATATATATATATATATATATTAGTACATGATTATCAATAAAACATCTGAAAACAATGTTATGTATGTAAGTGCATATGTAATGAGCCCCACTCCATCACACATACATAGCCATCACTTGACGGGACTCTCACCGTCAAGGTAAATCACAATACACTTTCATTTGGGACTCACAGTATTCTTTCATTGGGACTCACATGATAAGGTAATCCATAGTAATCCTCATTTCCTGTGGAAAGACACTTCATCATTGAGTTGTTTCACGGTATTCTTTCATTGGGGACTCACATGATAAGGTAATCCACAGTAATCCTCATTTCCTGTGGAAAGACATCATCATTGAGTTGTTTCACGGTGTTCTTGTAACACCCCGATTTCTCAATGAAGTGGATAATTACGAAAATGCCCCTGGTTTGGTAAATTAATTATTTTGTGATGTCAAATAAAGAAATGGTGGGGCCCATTGCTCAAATTAAGATCATGTGAGCACATTATAAATATCAAATTTGATTGGATGGGTAATGAACATCAATTGGGTCGAAAATGGCTAAATGGGTCAAATGGCTCAATTGGACCCAATGGGTCAAAAATGGATGATTTGACCATTGTGTAAGCTCAAATTAAATGAGGTCAAGCTGAACTGATAGGAAATCAGTTATAACAAAAATGGGTAGGCTTGAAACATAAGTGAAAACCAATTACAAGTGACCAAAATACCCATAATTGGGTCATGGAGTCAAAAATGGGTCAAGGAGCTAAAGGGGGACCCAACGGGTCGGGTTGACTAGTTTGACCACGGATGACCGTGTGGGCCCTCAATTGAACTCAAGTATGAGTTAATTCATCTTGAGTTAGACTGATTTGAAATGACTTTGATTTAATAATAGAGTTGACTCAAATATGGAGCATTAAATGTGATGAGTTGGATGAGTTTGGTTTAGAATAAAAATATTCCGAGTTAAGTGAGTCAAGAGGAGATGGAAATGAGTTGTAATCTCACACAACACTTGATCAGAATTAATCTCAGCCATTGGTATGAAGGGGTGCTTTGGCAAAGCCAAAAGACACCAAGGTTGGGGCGGCACCTTTTCATGAAGGGATGCAATGGTTCATTCCCAAGTGATGCAATGTTTGGCACCAAGGGGTGTCTTGGTTAACACCCTTTGCCCCATCGTTTTTAACAAAATTAATTGAGGGAGTATGAATGGGAGTTGGGAGCTGAAACTATAAAAGAAAAACCTTACCATACATGGCCATTTTTCATACAAAGAAATCCAAAAATTCCCATCTCTCTCTCCCTCTCTCCAATTCGTTTTCTTGGCTGGAACAGCAGAGGCTTTTGGCACCAATTGTTCAAGCTTAAACCAGCAAGGAATTAAGGAAGAAAGGAAGAAATAAAAGATAAGAAGTAAGGACCAAAAGGGCAAGACAAGAGCTTGGAAATTAGTAAGTATTTCCATTGATTTATGTTTACTAAAATGGGTTAAATAAGACATGATTCGGCCATGTGATGGCCAAATCTATCAAAGGGTTAAAATATGATTTTATTATGTCCAATTAGATGGAAAACATGGACATATGGTTCGGCCACTTTGGAGGGCCGAACCCCATGAAATACTATGGTTAATGATGATGGTTTTGTAAGATTTAAACCATGCAAGTATAGGACTGATTTTGGATGTTTAAGATGCATGCTTTGGAAAGATTGAAAGCATGGATTTGGATGTCATAATTTGGCCATGCTATGGCCGAATTTGACAAGGGTCTAAACCATGGAAGATGGTATCAAAAGTAGTGGAAATGGACCATTGGTTCGGCCACTTTGCATGGCCGAACCCCATGGAAACAAGTGGTTGTTTTTGTTAGTTTTTGGAAATTAAAAACCATATAATTTGGGAATGATATTAGATGTTATTGTTGGATTTAAAATGCATGTTTTAAGGAGGTTAAAACATGGATTTGGATGTTGGTTTCAGACCCAAGATAAAGGGTTAAATGTTCAAAATCAAAGGTGATGGTGTTCGGCCAATGAACATGGCCGAACCCTATGAAATTGGGCTAATGTTTGGATGTTTGTTTGAAAGGTAAAACCTGATTTTGATATACTGTTTATGCATGATTATTGGAGGTTTAAAGGTAGTAAACATAACCATTGGGTTCGGCCACCATGGAGGGCCGAACCCCATGTAAAAGAATGTTGGTTTTCATGTTGGGAAACATGTAAACCATAGATTTTTTATGGACTGTTTTTGTATGGTTTTTGAAAGGTAAAATCCGATAATGTTATGCTGATTCTTACATGATTTAATGGACATGAAATGTAAGTGAAAAAAGGTCCAAAAACATGGGCATAGGGTTCGGCCACATTGGATGGCCGAACCCCATAAAAGTGTTTGATAAGTTGGTATGGTTTTGGAGAGATAAAACCATACCAAATTGTGGAGGTTTTTATGTGTTATGGTTAATGATTTTTGGTTGGCCATTGGATGGGTAAACTATGGGTTTAACATGGCTAAGGGGTAGGGCCAATTAGTATTTAAATGAAGGACATTATTGAGCAAAGAATCATAAGGGTTCGGCCATACTGGACTGTTTTCATGGGTCATTTTATGGATGCATATGTGATTCAAGATAGAATTATGTTTACTGATTTGGTCAGCCAAAACATGGCTGAACTATGTTAAGGTTGTGGGTAAGTTGTAAAGTTTAATCAAGGTATTGGTAGCAATGGCATGTTTGTAAATAAGCGTCACAACCATGAGTTGGTATTTGTGGACTTAGACTCAAAAATGGCAATCAAATAAAGTAAGGGATTAAAAGTTGGTCCATGATTTATGTGAATAAGGTGACAGATCTTCGTGACGGTGCACGACTGCGAGCGGTGGCCTGATAAAGCCTAAGAAAGAACGGACACTGAAGTGATTCTTAAGTAGGTTTCCTACCTACTTGTAACCACAGTTTTACCCTAGTTTTTCTTATGATACTCCTGTTGATTTTATGTGGTTTCAAATGATATATTATGCATTAACAAATGGTATAGAGGCATTGGCATCTCATGCATGGTCATGGGATGATGAATGAGGTTCTACAGTGTTACAATTATGGGTTACGTTCTCCTTAGGCGATGAGAGTCCCGCCAGGAAGAGTAACATGATGATCATAGTCACAATGGTCTCCTTAGGCGATGAGAGTCCCACCAGGAGGACTCATACGTGATATGAATCAGTTAGTGATGAAGAGATGAAAGTGTGTTGTGATTTACCTTGTCGGTGCAAGGCACGTCAAGTGATGGCTATGAATGTACATGGTGGGGGATGCTCATTGCATGTGCATACATCATAGCATTTGTTTTACCTGTTTTTGATGATCATGTAATATGATATATATATATATATATATATATATATATATATGCATGTTTTATATGCTAACATGTGGTAGCCCTGATTCGGGAACCTACTGGGCGCGTTGATCTAACGCCCTAATTCTATCATCAGAGGAGATTGCAGGTACAAGTAAAGGGAAAAAGAAGGTCGATGACTGGGAGGGGAGCCAAGCCTAAGCACTTGAATGATGGATTGGATTACTTTATATTACTATCATTTGAATACTTTTGTTGGACATGTAATAATGCATTACTTGCTATGGTTTGATTAGGTTAATAACCTTTGGATCGTTGATTTATCTTAATTAATGGTTGAGATTGTTACTTGCTATCTAGTCTTTCTATTCCGCAATTAATCTAGGTTATGCCGCATGCTGATGTTAGTTCAATGTGTGGCTCATTATCATGGTCTAGTCCATGTACACATGGGTGGCCAGTTAAGGTTCAGACATGAGTAGTCTGAACTTAACTTGAGTCGTAACGTCGTCCGCTCTCTTTCGATGTTTTACTACTACTTTAAAAAAAAAATTAGACTCTGAAATTCTCGAAAAGGGCAGGGCGTTACAGTTCTTTCATTGGGACTCTCAAGTCAAGGAAATCCATAATCATCACCCCATGCCATGCATGAGATGTCAATGTACATGTATGTCATTTGTAAATTCATATCTCATAAAAACATAATAAAACCAAATCATAATTGTAGTTACAAGTAGGTAGGAAACCTACAGAAGATTCACTTCAGTACTTGATCTTTCTTTATCGTCACCCGATCACGACTCGCTCGTCGTTCAACTTCTGGTACCTTATCCATATATCAATCAGTAAGTCATAACATCATTTACTTATTCCATCACATCTAAGACCTATCCACATCATGTGGGGTTCGTGTCCGTACATCCAACCCTATGATCATTTCCATCATTGATCATTCTATCAATAATTACATTTATGCCATTTAGGCTAACCTTTAGTTTTACCATATCTAAACCAATTTAGTGGGGTTCGGCCATACAACTTGGCCGAACCTCACCTTTTAATTTGGGTTCTTCATTCATCACCTTTAATCCCATTTATTACTTAACCCAATCCTATCAAATAATCATTGATGGGGTTCGGCCATACTACTTGGCCGAACCACATCCTATGGGTTTTTATCCCACTTTCCATCATCATTAATGGTTGATTATTTTCTTACACATAGTCCATATTTATCATGTATGATTCCTTAATTAAAACAATCATAAACTCCCATCCAAAACAACCCATTTATTTCAAAACAGCCCCATGGGGTTCGGCCATACTCATAGCCGAACCCTAGGGTTCACTTGATCCAATCATCACCATGATCACTCATGGTTTAATCATGCTAACTGAACCATGAATTAAACATGGTTCAGCGGCATAATAATGCACCAAAATAGTAACATGTTAATCCATTTATTGCCATAAGAACACCATATTTCATATGGTTTTTAACTCACCAAAAACATGAAAAACTTACATGGGGTTCGGCCATCCAAGGTGGCCGAACCCTATGTCCATGTTTTCGTCTTTCAAACATATTTTTGGTGTCACTTATTCATATAAAAAACAGCACATCATTGCTGCACTTTAACCTCTCAAAACCATCTAATAAATTCATTACTTTGTCCAAATAACCATAACACCTCATGGGATTCAGCCATCCAAGCTGGCCGATCCCCATGGTCCATTTTTTCCAGTTTTAATCCACTGTTTTAGATCAGTAACTTAACCATAACATTACCATGGTTCAGCCATATATTGGCCAACCAAAATCAGTAAATAATCTTCATGTAAATCACATAAAAACCCCATGGTAATGTATGGTTTTTATCTCTCAAAACCATCACCATTAACCATAAAATTATCACAACATTTCATGGGGTTCGGCCATGCTCATTGGCTGAACCCTATGGCCTTTGGTTTGAACCACTTAAACAGTAAGACATTTACATGGTTTTATCTTACAAAAACCATCAAAATTCCAACATCAATTCATGGGGTTCGGCCATCTTGAACCCTTTCATCATTTGATACCCAAGGTCTTAGACCCTTGATACATTCAGCTATTTATGACATCCGAATCCATGTTTTAAACGTTTCTAAAACATACATTTGAATCTTAAATCAAACTCAAAAACAATTCATAAAACCCATGGTTTTCATGTTTTAAAACATGAAAACCAAGCAATCTTTTACATGGGGTTCGGCCCTCCATGGTGGCCGAAACCAATGGTCATCTTTACCATTTTAAAACTTCTATAAATCAAGGTTAAAACCTTGGTGTATTCGGCCATAACCATGGCCCAATACACACCCCATTTGTTCCATGTTATTAAACCAAAATAACATATAAATACTTTCCAAACTTCCAATCTTCCTTCTTGCCTTTGGTCCTTGGTTTCTCCTTTTTATTTCTTCCTTTCTTTTGCTGTTTTGTGCTTGATCTACTGGTGCAAACACCTCTGATGTTCCAGCTAGAAAAAACGAATTTGAGAGAGGGAGAGAGAGATGGAAATTCTTGGATTTCCAATGTGAAAAATGGCCAACCTTGGTGGTCATTTCCTTTAGTAATTCAGCCCCCAAGACCCCTCCATTCCCTCATCAATTCTTATAAAAAACGATGGGTCTTGGGTTATATCCAAGGCACCCCTTGGTACCTACCTATGCAGCCTTTCAACTCCCCAAGCATCTCATCCAATTTCCATGTATGCTCATTTAAAACCCATCATGAAAATCACCGCAACAAGTCCCCAACGTGTGGGACTTGTTTGGTGGTTAAAGCTGAGCCAACCTATTCATATTCCCTCTAAACTCACTGATTTACAGTCCCATTGACTTCCATTTTGACTCACCCAACTCACATGTCCAACTCACATGTCCAACTCACCTCATTAATTGACAATCATTTAATGCATTTGAGTCAACTCATTCTTAATTCAAATTAAATAAAATCAGTTCACTCAAACTGATTTAACTCATATTTTAGCTCCCTTGAGGGTCCACACGGTCAACCATAGTCAACTCGACCCGTTGGGTCCACCTTTAGCTCCTTGACCCATTTTTGACTCCATGACCCAATTAAGGGTATTTTGGTCATTTGCAATTGGTTTTTACCTGTGGATCAGGCCTACCCATTTTTCCTCCACTTGATTTCCAATAAAATCAGCCTAACCCCATTTAATTTAAGTTCACAAAACGGTCAAATAATCCAGTAAGGCCCGATGGGTCCCATTTGGGCCCTTTGACCCATTTAGCCATTTTCGACTCAAATGATGTTCATTACCCATCCAATCAAATTTAACATTTATAATATGCTCGTAGGGTATTCATTTGAACAATGGGCCCCACTATTTCCTTATATACAATCACATTTATTGAATTCACCAATCCAGGGGCAGTTTCGTAATTATTCCAATCATTGAGAATTCTTTGAGCCAATTAACTATTTTGACCCAATTTGACGTACATTCCCATCCATTATAATTTGACCCTTATAATATGTTCATAGGATCTTAATTTGAACAATGGGCCCCACCATTTTCTCATTTAACATCATAATTATTAAATTTACCAATCCAGGGGCATTTTCGTAATTATCCATCTTATTGAGAAATCGGTGTGTTACAATGTAACCCTCTTTTTAAAATTTTCGTCCCGAAAATCGAGCGAAGTAGGGTTCTAAACGATTTACATATATAGCTTAAAGTGAGCTATTCTCATTTCCGATTTCAAGTTTCCAAGTGGCTTCTTCATTACCATGTCGGTCCACACCATTTTGACAAAATGAATCCCTTGGTTCCGTAACACCTTTTGTTCTGTCTCATGTTATAACTTTTTCTCGCGAGCCATTTGTGATCTTACGTAGCTTAATCTACTTTGTTTCACTTCACCTGTTCTCATGATATTTTCCATACGCACCTGCTCAATACGTTCTTTCATCTACTCTCTGTGTGTGGTAGCTGCCAATGAGAGCCTATGCTCAAAGCTTTTTCTAATTCCATTTCAACTACGTTTCTAGTTGCACCTTCCTGGAATTCCGTCGGCTACCTACAGAGTCAGGTGATCAGTCTAACTCGACAGTCGTCCATAGCTTCCCATTCAAGTTTCACCAGACTCTTATCTTTTCCGTGAAATGTATCTCTAAAATTTTGCACATCCTCATTTGCACATAAGTCTCTATGTGACTAACATCTTTTGTTCCAACTTCCACGATACCGATACCCGGCATCAATCCAAACCACGAGGGGAATAATCACCCATGGTTAAATACATCCATTCTTGGTATTTTTCTTTCATTAAATATCATCTATCCCTGTTTAATAATCACCCATGAATATAATCCACCTATGGGTATAATCCATTCATGGAAATAATCCACCCTTGGCATCACTCTGTTCATGAATATCAACTATCCATTATTAATATCCGTCCATGAATATAACCCACCTTCTGAGTATAATCCATTCATGGAACCATCCATCATTGGTATCACTCTGACCATGAGTATTATCTATCATGATTAATAACCATCCATGAATATAACCCCCTAGGGTATAATCCATTCATGAAAAACAATCATTGAGCAACTCATCTACCCGTGAGTACTATCTATCCATAGTTAATAATCATCCATGAATATAACCCACCTATGGGTATAATCCATTCATGGATACCATCCATCCATAGATCCATCACATTTACCATGAGGCCACTATATCAATTGTTGAATCTACAAATCCTCCAATAGTCGTCGTCGTTTATCAATAAGAAATACTATAATAAGTGTAGTGGCATTTGTTGTACAGCGATGCTAGTAACAGATGCGAAGGCAGTATATCAAATAGCGTATAAATATACAAACTACAATTTACTGCCATACCTTGAATTACTGCATTTTCCACTGTCTCTGGAGGAGAAGTTAGAGTATTTAGTCGATCAGATCCTTGTGACTGAGTTTGTTGAGCCAGACTAAGGGGAGAACCCCTGTAGTGAGGAGATCCATCATTCAGTGACAAACTCTTTTGAAATGGCCCTGCCGACCACAACGGAAACAGGTGCTAGGAGATCTCCCTTTCTGCGGACACTCTCTTTTATAATGACCTGGCTGATCACATTGGAAGCAGGTACTAGGAGATCTAACATTCGGTGGACGCTCTCTTTTGAAAAGGCCTGGTCGACCACACTAGAAACAGGAACTTCCAGTGAAACCAGTAAAGGCTGAAGATCTCCATAAGTAGGGTTTGAGTCTTTTGCGAGAGCAAAAAGTATTTCTCCAACCCCGACCTTTTTGGTCCTGTGTTTTATTCGGGTTTGTGTCTCCATTTGCGCTCACGAGTTGTTGTAGAACGGAAGTGACCACCGCCTGTACTAGGTTCCGTAATTCCGGAGGTACTTCAGGAATGTTTGAACCATTCCGACCCTCTCTGTTATGTTCTTCTTCCTTTGGAGACATTTTTCCTAAGTCATGGAAACATCAGTTGACTTAGCTTCCAAGTAAAGTTTTGTGTTATTCATAATTTGAGGAAATTGCCAAATCAGCACTCTTTGTATTTCTTTGATTTTGAGGAAACTTCCTATATATCGAGTATCATTTCTCAATTTGAGAAAATCCTGATGTTCTGCTGTTCTTGGGGAAAACCTCCCTAAGTATTATGTATCACTTCTCAGTTTGGGGATTTTGCCAAATCATCACTCTTTGTTTTCTTTTGTTTCTGGGAAATCTTTAAATTCCTGTTGTTTGTTTCTCAATGGGGGATATCAGGGGAGTACATCCTACTTTGCTATTTTTGATATGTCCAGTTATGATGATTATACTTTACTTTGCTATCTTTCATTGTCGTTCTCAGATTAGTTGTTCAGTCAGAGTCACTCGAAGTAAATTAATCCAGCCCCCAGGCAGCGGACTCCGAAGAGTCGGTCAGTTGGGATTCTTATCCGTCAGTGAGACATGAAACCGTCTTAATCTTACTTCGATGATTCAACTTCCCGTTTCGCTCTGATACCAACTGTAACGTTGGTATCAGTTAAGTTATGAGCTCATGTTCGCTCTGATACAAAATGTAACGCCTCGCCCTTTCCGAGAAAAATTCAGAGTCTAATTTTTCTTTTTAAATAATAAAACGTCGGAAGAGAGCGGACGGCGTCACGTCGCGAGTTAAGTTCAGACTACTCAAGTCTGAACCTTAACTGCCCACCCATGTGTATATGGACTAGACCATGAAAATGAATCACACATGGAACTAACATCAACATGCGGAATAACCTAGATTAACTGCGTAATAGAAAGACTAGATAGCAAGTAACAGTCTCAAACATTAATTAACATAAATCAACCATCCATCATTAATATCCTAAACAAACCATAGCAAGTAACTACAATATTACATGTCCATAATAAGGTATTCAAATAACAACAATTATAAATCCATTCTAGCATTCAAGCATTTACGCTTGGTTCCCCTCCTTATCATCAACCTTCTCTTTCCCTTTCCTTGTACCTACATTCTCCTCTGTGGATAGAATTAGGGCGTTAGATCAACGTGCCCAGTAGGTTCCCGATCTGGGCTACCACATGGTTAGCATATAAAACATGCATATATATATTAGTACATGATTATCAATAAAACATCTGAAAACAATGCTATGTATGTAAGTGCATATGTAATGAGCCCCACTCCATCACACATACATAGCCATCACTAGACGGGATTCTCACCGTCAAGGTACATCACAATACACTTTCATTTGGGACTCACAGTATTCTTTCATTGGGACTCACATGATAAGGTAATCCACAGTAATCCTCGTTTCCTGTGGAAAGACACTTCATCATTGAGTTGTTTCACGGTGTTCTTTCATTGGAACTCTCAAGTCAAGGAAATCCATAATCATCACCCCATGCCATGCATGAGATGTCAATATACATGTATGTCATTTGTAAATACATATCTCATAAAAACATAATAAAACCAAATCATAATTATGGTTACAAGTAGGTAGGAGACCTACAGAAGATTCACTTCAGTACTTGATCTTTCTTAAGCGTCACCCGATCACGACTTGCTCGTCGTTCAACTTCCTGTACCTTATCCATATATCAATCAGTAAGTCATAACATCATTTACTTATTCCATCACATCTAAGACCTATCCACATCATGTGGGGTTCGTGTCCGTACATCCAACCCTATGATCATTTCCATCATTGATCATTCTATCAATAATTACATTTATGCCATTTAGGCTAACCTTTAGTTTTACCATATCTAAACCAATTTAGTGGGGTTCGGCCATACAACTTGGTCGAACCTCACCTTTTAATTTGGGTTCTTCATTCATCACCTTTAATCCCATTTATTACTTAACCCAATCCTATCAAATAATCATTGATGGGGTTCGGCCATACTACTTGGCCGAACCACATCCTATGGGTTTTTATCCCACTTTCCATCATCATCAATGGTTGATTATTTTCTTACACATAGTCCATAATTTATCATGTATGATTCTTTAATTAAAACAATCATAAACTCCCATCCAAAACAACCCATTTATTTCAAAACAACCCCATGGGGTTCGGCCATACTCATAGCCGAACCCTAGGGTTCACTTGATCCAATCATCACCATGATCACTCATGGTTTAATCATGCTAACTCAACCATGAATCAGCCGCATAATAATCCACCAAAACAATAACATATTAATCCATTTATTGCCATAAGAACACCATATCTTCATATGGTTTTTAACTCACCAAAAACAAGAAAAACTTACATGGGGGCCATCCAAGGTGGCCGAACCCTATGTCCATGTTTTGGTCTTTCAAACATATTTTTGGTGTCACTTATTCATATAAAAATCAGCACATCATTGCTGCACTTTAACCTCTCAAAACCATCTAATAAATTTATTACTTTGTCCAAATAACCATAACACCTCATGGGATTCGGCCATCCAAGATGGCCGATCCCCATGGTTCAACCATATATTGGCCAACCAAAATCAGTAAATAATCTTCATGTAAATCACATAAAAACCCCATGGTAATGTATGGTTTTTATCTCTCAAAACCATCACCATTAACCATAAAATTATCACAACATTTCATGGGGTTCGGCCATGCTCATTGGCTGAACCCTATGGCCTTTGGTTTGAACCACTTAAACATGTCATGTTATGTCTAATCTAATCATCCAAAACAGTAAGACATTTGCATGGTTTTATCTTACAAAAACCATCAAAATTCCAACATCAATTCATGGGGTTCGGCCATCTTGAACCCTTTCATCATTTGATACCCAAGGTCTTAGACCCATGATACATTCAGCCATTTATGACATCCAAATCCATGTTTTAAATTTTTCTAAAACATACATTTGAATCTTAAATCAAACCCAAAAACAATTCATAAAACCCATGGTTTTCATGTTTCAAAACATGAAAACCAAGCAATCTTTTACATGGGGTTCGGCCCTCCATGGTGGCTGAACCCAATGGTCATCTTTACCATTTTAAAACTTCTATAAATCAAGGTTAAAACCTTGGTGTATTCGGCCATAACCATGGCCCAATACACACCCCATTTGTTCCATGTTATTAAACCAAAATAACATATAAATACTTACCAAACTTCCAATCTTCCTTCTTGCATTTGGTCCTTGGTTTCTCCCTTTTATTTCTTCCTTTCTTTTGCTGTTTTGTGCTTGATCTACTGGTGCAAACACCTCTGATGTTCCAGCTAGGAAAAACGAATTTGAGAGAGGGAGAGAGAGATGAAAATTCTTGGATTTCCAATGTGAAAAATGGCCAACCTTGGTGGTCATTTCCTTTAGTAATTCAGCCCCCAAGACCCCTCCATTCCCTCATCAATTCTTATAAAAAACGATGGGTCTTGGGTGCTATCCAAGGCACCCTTTGGTACCTACCTATGCAGCCTTTCAACTCCCCAAGCATCTCATCCAATTTCCATGTATTCTCATTTAAAACCCATCATGACAATCACCGCAACAAGTCCCCAACGTGTGGGACTTGTTTTGGTGGTTAAAGCTGAGCCAACCTATTCATATTCCCTCTAAACTCACTGATTTACAGTCCATTGACTTCCATTTTGACTCACCCAACTCACATGTCCAACTCACCTCATTAATTGACAATCATTTAATGCATTTGAGTCAACTCATTCTTAATTCAAATTAAATAAAATCAGTTCACTCAAACTGATTTAACTCATATTTTAGCTCCCTTGAGGGTCCACACGGTCAACCATAGTCAACTCAACCCGTTGGGTCCACCTTTAGCTCCTTGACCCGTTTTTGACTCCATGACCCAATTAAGGTTATTTTGGTCATTTGCAATTGGTTTTTACCTGTGGATCAGGCCTACCCATTTTTTCTCCACTTGATTTCCAATCAAATCAGTCTATTAATTTAAGTTCACAAAATGGTCAAATAATCCAGTAAGGCCCGATGGGTACCATTTGGGCCCTTTGACCCATTTAGCCATTTTCGTCCCAAATGATGTTCATTACCCATCTAATCAAATTTGACATTTATAATGTGCTCATAGGGTATTCATTTGAACAATGGGCCCCACTATTTCCTTATTTACAATCGCATTTATTGAATTCACCAATCAAGGGGCATTTTCGTAATTATTCCAATCGTTGGGAATTCTTCGAGCCAATTAACCATTTTGACCCAATTTGATGTACATTCCCATCCATTATAATTTGACCCTTATAATATGTTCATAGGATCTTAATTTGAACAATGGGCCCCACCATTTTCTCATTTAACATCATAATTATTAAATTTACCAATCCAGTGGCATTTTCGTAATTATCCATCTTATTCAGAAATCGGGGTGTTACAATGTAACCCTCTTTTTAAAATTTTCGTCCCGAAAATCGAGCGAAGTAGGTTTCTAAACGATTTACATATATAGCTTAAAGTGAGCGATTCTCATTTCCGATTTCAAGTTTCCAAGTGGCTTCTTCATTACCATGTCGGTCCACACCATTTTGAAAAAATGAATCCCTCGGTTCCGTAACACCTTTTGTTCTGTCTCATGTTATATCTTTTTCTCGTGAGCCATTTGTGATCTTACGCAGCTTAATCTACTTTGTTTCACTTCAACTGTTCTCATGATATTTTCCATACGCACCTGCTCAATACGTTCTTTCATCTACTCTCTGTGTGAGGTAGCCTGCCAATGAGAGCCTATGCTCAAAGCTTTTTCTAATTCCATTTCAACTACGTTTCTAGTTGCACCTTCCTGGAATTCCATCGGCTAACTACAGAGTCAGGTGATTAGTTAAACTCGGCAGTCATCCATAGCTTCCCATTCAAGTTTCACCAGACTCTTATCTTTTCCGTCAAATGTATCTCAAAAATTTTGCACATCCTCATTTGCACATAAGTCTCTATGTAACTAACACCTTTTGTTCCAACTTCCACGATACTGATACCCGACATCAATCCAAACCACCAGGGGAATAATCACCCATGGTTAAATACACCATCCCGGGTATTTTTCTTTCATTAAATATCATCTATCCCTGTTTAATAATCACCCATGAATATAACCCACTTATGGGTATAATCCATTCATGGAAACAATCCACCCTTGGTATCACTCTGTTCATGAATATCAGCTATCCATTATTTATATCCGTCCATGAATATAACCCACCTTCTGGGTATAATCCATTCATGGAAACCATCCATCCTTGGTATTGCTCCGACCATGAGTATTATCTATCATGATTAATAACCATCCATGAATATAACCCCCCTAGGGTATAATCCATTCATGAAAAACGATCATTGAGCAACTCATCTACCCGTGAGTACTATCTATCCATAGTTAATAATCATCCATGAATATAACCCACCTATGGGTATAATCCATTCATGGATACCATCCATCTATAGATCCATCACATTTACCATGAGGCCACTATATCAATTGTTGAATCTACAAATCCTCCAATAGTCGTCGTCGTTTATCAATAAGAAATACTATAATAAGTGTAGTGGCATTTGTTGTACTACGATGCTAGTAACAGATGCGAAGGCAGTATATCAAATAGCGTATAAATATACAAACTACAATTTACTGCCATACCTTGAATTACTGCATGTTCCACTGACTCTGGAGGAGAAGTCAGAGTATTTAGTCGATCAGATCCTTGTGACTGAGCTTGTTGAGCCAGACTAAGGGGAGAACCCCTGTATTTAGGAGATCCATCATTCAGTGGACAAACTCTTTTGAAATGGCCCTTCCGACCACAACGGAAACAGGTGCTAGGAGATCTACCCTTCTGTGGACACTCTCTTGTATAATGACCCGACTGATCACATTGGAAGCAGGTACTAAGAGATCTAACATTCTGTGGACTCTCTCTTTTGCATAGGCCTGGTCGACCACACTGGAAACAGGAACTTCCAGTGAAACCAGTAAAGGCTGAAGATTTCCATAAGCAGGGTCTGAGTCTTTTGCGAGAGCAAAAAATATTTCTCCCACCCCAACCTTTTTGGTCCTGTGTTTTATTCGGGTTTGTGTCTCCATTTTCGCTCACGAGTTGTTGTAAACCGGAAGTGACCACCGCCTGTGTAACACCCCAAATTTTCAATGAAATGGAAAATTATGAAAATGCCCCTGAGTTATTAAATTAATTATTTTGTGATGTCAAAATAAGAAATGTTGGGGCCTATTGCTCAAAGCAAGGTCATATGAGCACATTATAAATATCAAGTTTGATTGGATGGGTTATGTACATCAATTGGGTTGGAAATTGCTAAATGGGTCAAAGGGCCCAATTGGACCCAATGGGTCAAAATGGATGATTTGACCATTATGTAAGCTTAAATTAAATGGGATTAAGCCTATTTGATTGGAAATCAAGTGGAGAAGAAGAAATGGGTAGGCTTGATCCATATGTGAAAACCATTTACAAATGACCAAAATACCATAATTGGGTCATGGAGGCAAAAACGGGTCAAGGAGCTAAAGGGGGACCCATTTTATCGGGTTGACCAGTTTGACAACCGATGACCGTGTGTGGGCCCTCAATTGAACTCAAGTGTGAGTTAATTCAGCTTGAGTTAGGTTGATTTGAAATGAGTTAGATTTAAGAAATGAGTTGACTCAAACTTGGTGCATTAAAGATGATGAGTTGGATGAGTTGGTTTAGAATAAAAATATCATGAGTTAAGTGAGTCAAGAGGAGGTAGACACGAGTTGTAATCTCACTCAACAGCTGATCAAACTCATCATAGCCGTTGAGTGTGAAGGGGTGCTTTGGCAAAGCCAAAAAACACCAAGGTTGGCGGCACCTTTTCATGAAAGGTTGCAATGGTTCATTCCCAAGTAATGCAATGTTTGGCACCAAGGGGTGCAACGTTTGGCACCAAGGGGTGTCTTGATTGACACCCAACATCCCTTTGTTTTTGGCAAAGAGTAAAGAGGGAAATAAATGGGTGTTGGGGGCTGAAACTACAAAAGGTAAAGGTTGCCTTTCTTGGCCGTTTTTGTCAAAGGAAACCCAAGTGTTCCCATCTCTTTCTCCCTCTCTCCAATCGGTGTTCTTGGCTGGAACAGCAGAGGCTTTTGGTACCAAATATTCAAGCTTGAACCAGCAAGGAATTGAGGAAGAAAGGAGGAAATAAAAGATAGGAAGCAAGGATCAAAAGTCAAGAAGAAAGGCTTGGGAAAATTGGTAAGTTTTTCATTGAGTTTTGTTGAAAAACATGGAACAAGTAGGGTGTGGATTGGGCCATGATCATGGCCGATTACACCAATGATTAACCTTGATTAAATGGAGGTTTAGAAATGATTAAGATGACCATTGGGTTCGGCCACCATAGAGGGTCGAACCCCATGTAAAGAGATGGCTTGGTTTTCATGTTTTGAAACATGAAAACCATGGATTTTGTAGACTGTTTTGGGTCTTAATTTAATATTTAAATACATGTTTTAGAATGGTTAAAAACATGGATTTGAATGACACAAGGACTGAAGTTAATATGGATTTAAACAGTAGATTTAAATTGATATTATGGACCATTTGGATCGGCCATCTTGGATGGCCGAATCCCATGAAATGTTGTGGCCATTCGGACAAAGTGATTAACTTATTTCGATGGTTTTGAGAGGTAAAAATGCAGCAGTAATATACTGATTAATACTTGTCTAAATGAGGCTTAAAACATATACATAAGGACCAAGACATGGACATAGGGTTCGGTCACTTTCGATGGCCGAACCCCGTGTTAGTTTTGATGATGTTGGAAAGTTTAAAACCATATAAAATATGGTGTCTTGATGTGATTTGTGGAAGTTTAACTTGCTGTTATTGGTTGGCCAACATAGGGCTGAACCATGTGATTATTAGGGTTAAGTTATGGATTCAAATCAGGGGTAAATCATGGACTAGTTGAACCAAGAGAACCACATGGCCGAACCCCATGGACTATTTTTGGATGCCATGTTTGGATTGAATCCTATTGGAAACTATGATTTGTTTCATGCTTTTGATCTAAGAATTACCTAGGTTGAGTTATGGATTTCATACTAAGTTGACCAACCATGATATAAGATGGAAAGTGGAGACAAAAACAAGATTGGTGAGGTTCGGCCATGTGTATGGCCGAACCCCACTAAGGGTCTTTGGTAACCCTATTGTGTAGCCGACTTTGTGATTGAAATTATACGAAAGAGTGATTATTGATCAAAGGTGGAATAATCATGTGTATGGTTGTATGAACCTTAGCAAGACATGTTTAAAAGGGTTAAGTGTTAATGAGTTGATTAAATAAAGTAGGAAGTTAAATCCTAAATTGGTGATGTTCGGCCAAGGGCATGGTCGAACCTCACATGATGTGGTTGGGTCTTAGATATGAATGAACAAGTAAGTGATAGTATGATTTGCTGATTGTTATATGGACAAGGTACAGGAAGTTGACGACGTGCGAGTCGTGACCGGGTGACGCAAAAGAAAGATCAGTTACTGAAGTAAATCTTCAGTAGGTTTCCTACCTACTTATAACCACAGTTTTACCCCAGTTTTCTTTATGAGACTCTTGTTTATTTTATGTGTTTTCAATTGTTATATTATGCATTAACAAATGGCATACAAGCATTGGCATCTCATGCATAGACATGGGATGATGAATGAGGTTTTACAGTGTTGCAAGTTATGAGTTACGTCCTCCTTAAGCGATGAGAGTCCCGGCAGGAGGAGTAACATGGTGATCATAGTCATAATGGTCTCCTTAGACGATGAGAGTCCCGCCAGGAGGACTAATACGTGATATGAATCAGGTCAATGATGAAGAGATGAAAGCGTGTTGTAATTTACCTTATCGGTGCAAGGCACGTCAAGTGATGGCTACGAATGTACATGATGGGGGTTGCTCATTGCATGCACATATTTTATAGAAGAGAAGAAAGTGTGTTGTAATTTACCTTGTCGGTGCAAGGCACGTCAAGTGATGGCTATGAAAGTACATGATGGGGGATGCTCATTGCATGTGCATATTTCATAGCATTGTTTTACCTGTTTTTAATGATCATGTAATATGATATATATGCATGTTTTATATGCTAACATGTGGTAGCCCTGATTCGGGAACCTACTTGGCGCGTTGATCTAACGCCCTAATTCTATCCTCAGAGGAGATTGCAGGTACAAGCAAAGGGAAAGGAAAGGTCATTGACCGGGAGGGGAGCCAAGCCTAAGTGCTTGAATGAAGGACTGAACTACTTTATATTATTGTCTTTTGAATACTTTTGTGGGACATGTAATAATTCGTTATTTGCTTTGGTTTGATTAGGATAATAACCTGTGGATGGTTGATCTATGTTATTTAAGGTTTAAGACTGTTACTTGTTATCTTGTCTTTCCATTCCGCAATTAATCTAGATTATTCCGCATGTTGATGTTAGTTCCATGTGTGATTCACTATCATGGTCTATTCCATGTACACATGGGTGGCCAGTTAAGGTTCAGACTTGGGTAGTCTGAACTTAACTCGCGTCGTGACGTCTTCCGCTCTCTTCCGATGTTTTCTTCTTAAAAAAAAAATAGACTCTGATTTCTCGGAAAGGGCGGGGCGTTACAGTTGGTATCAGAGCGAAACGGGAAGTTGAATCATCGAAGTAAGATTAAGACGGTTTCATGTCTCACTGACGGATAAGAATCCCAACTGACCGACTCTTCGGAGTCCGCTGACTGGGGGGCGGATTAATTTACTTCGAGTGACTCGGACTGAACAATCAATCTGAGAACGACAATGAAAGATAGCAAAGTAAAGTATAGTTATCATAATTGGACAAATCAAACGTAGCAAGGTAGGATGAACTCCCCTGAAATTCCCACACTGAGAAACAAACAACAGGAATGTAGAGATTTCCCCAGAAACAAAAGAACACAAAGAGTGATGATTTGGCAATCTTCCCAAACAAAGTACATGATATTATGCATGATCAAATTCCCTTGAAAACCAGGAGTGGTTTATTTAGAATTGTTGTTGATTTATGTGTTTTAAAATGTTGTTGCACAGATATGTCGAGCAACGAGGAATACACTGAGTTATGGGATAAAGGGACACCTAGTTGTCCGGTAGATTTGGTATCGACTTCCAACAGTATCAGCATGGGAGTTAATGTGGACCTTCAGGAGGGACCTCTTGAGGAGGAAGAGGAGAATCTAGGTTTCTTTTATGAGGATCCTATGGAAGATTTTCCTATAATATTGGAATTGGAGGGGGAGGTAGATACATGTGAGTTGTGTAATCAGGACGACCACAACTGTATGTATTATCCTCATCCTTTAGGAGTTGTCTATCCGATTTGTGGACTGCACGGGCATGGAGAGGCGAGGACTAATTGTCCTTATATCGGAGGACCTGGATTAATACCCTGACGACATGTGAAGTATTGGGGCACACGGCGATGACGTGTCCTGATAACCGTTTCAAGTTCGCTTTTGATGAGGAGTCTTCTACGGAAGACTAGGATAGGAAGTATATGACGGGTATTACAAAAAAAATTATTTGGTAAGGGTGTATTTCGTTCTCTATAGGGTTTTGTTTCACCCTACCCAGCTTCGTACAAGGATGAAGTATGAATTATATAAAGTATGCGATGTTATGATTCTAAGAGGATTTTTGGCACTAAGATATAGGTGACGAGGTCACTTGATTACATTGAGACGTGGTATGGGTGTGTCCCTCACATGGTATTGATGAGATAAGAATATAAACTTCATGAATATGGCTTTGAGTAGCTATGAGGCTGTGGGAACCTTGATACGAAATACAGAGACTTGGTCCCGTAGGGCTACTGTTGAGGAGTGGGTCCCTCGCATGCTACGCGCTGGAGGGCGCTCTCACGGCTGTTTGGCACACTAGATGTGCTGGAATGTGCAGAGCTAGGTACTATTTTACCCGGTGGGGGTGGTACTAGCTTCGTCAGACGTGGAGCGACCGCCTTAGAGCTTGACTGAATCACCTATGAGGTGAAGGGATGCAGGGCAAGGTAGACCGGATCACGTTGGATGTGGGTCTTCTGCTTGGTAAGTCATGAGCCCTAAGTCTTGCAAGGGGTCGGGATATATTTGTGATTTGATATGGTTACCACAGTCTTATAGTGATTCATTTGAATGTTGTTCTTACGGATATTAATCATGGATATATGATACTCATGGACAGAGTGATACCAAGGATGGATGGTTTCCATGAATGGATTATACCCAAAGGTGGGTTATTTCATGGATAGTTATTAATCACACATAAATGATACTCATGGACAGAGTGATACCAAGGATGGTTGGTTTCCATGAATGGATTATACCCATAAGTGGGTTATATTCATGGATGATTATTAAACATGGATGCGCATAAACATAGATGAGAGTTTCAATGGTGGTTTGAATTGATGCCGGACATTGGCATTAGGGTATATGTATTGGTAGCATGAATGACATTTATGTCACCCGAGGGCAAGCAATATGTAGTCCGTGCAGATAAACAAAGTGGATTGCAGGAAGGGTTAAACCACGTGGTATTGAATAATATCACCATAAATGAAGCTCCAGTTATTGAACTTTTGGCAATTGAAGAAGAATTTGCGGATGTATTTCCAAAAGAACTCCCTGGTTTACCGCCTATGAGGGAGATTAACTTCGAGATCAAGTTGTACCCTGGCACAGCACCAGTGTCATTACCACACTATCGGATGGCACCAGCAGAGATGTCGGAGCTTAAGAAACAGATTGATGAACTGCTTAGGCTGGGTTGCATCCGGAACAGTACGTCATCATGGGGAGCACCAGTGTTGTTCGTGAAGAAGAAGAACGGTTCACTACGGATGTGCATGGACTACCGGAAGCTGAATCAGCTAATAGTCCGGAACAAGTACCCTCTACCTAGGATCGACGATTTATTTGATCAATTGAGGGGTTCTAGTCATTTTTCAAAGATCGATTTGATGTCTGGTTTTCATCAAATCCAAGTTAGAGAGGAAGATATAGAAAAGACAGCTTTTCGGAAGCGATATGGACTGTTTGAGTTCGTAGTCATGCCATTTGGACTCACAAATGCGCCGGCTGTGTTCATGGATTTAATGAACAGAATCTTCCGTCCCTATCTAGATCAGTTTGTAATTGTATTCATTGATGATATCCTGATCTATTCTAAGAGCCAGGAGGAACATGCAGAGCATCTACGGATAGTTTTGAATACTTTGAGGCAGAATAAACTGTATGCGAAGGCTAGTAAATGTGAATTCTGGCTATCTCAAGTGAATTTCTTAGGACATGTTATATCCGAGGAAGGAATAGCCGTGGATCCGGCTAAGGTGACAGCAGTGAAAGACTGGAAAGCGCCAAAGAACGTAACCGAGATCCGCAGTTTCTTAGGATTGGCGGGTTATTATCGGAAATTTATTATGGATTTTTCCAAAATAGCGTCTCCATTGACTCGACTCACTCAGAAAGGAGTCAAGTATGAGTGGTCAGATCTATGTAACCAAAGGTTTGAGGAGCTAAAAGACAGACTTACAACCGCTCCTATTTTGATTTTACCGGAAAAAGGCAAGGGATATGAAGTAGAATGCGATGCTTCGGGAGAAGGACTGGGGTGTGTCCTCAGTCAAAATCATCGTGTGGTGGCTTATGGTTCAAGACAACTAAAAATACATGAACGCCTCTATCGTACGCATGATATTAAACTAGCCGCAGTGGTCTTCGCTCTCAAAAGTTGGAGACATTATCTTTATAGCGAGAAGTTTGAAGTGTATTCTAATCATAAGAGTTTGAAATACTTGTTTGATCAAAAGGAACTCAACTTAAGGCAGCGCAGATGGATGGAGTATCTGGCGGATTATGAATTTGCGCTTCGATATCATCTAGGCAAGGCAAACAAGTTAGTTGATGCTTTTAGCCGCATATCACATGCATCCGTGGCATGTCTGATCAGAACCGAGTGGGAGATGTTGAATACCATCCAAGAGCTCAAACTATACATTACAAACCGTGGAGTTTTGCACAACTTAATCATACGGTCCAATATAGTCACCAAGATTGAACAAGAACAAAGAGCAGATTCGGAAGTGAAGGATATATGGGCCAAGATGTCCACTGGTGTAGATATGCCGGAATGGGAATTACGACCTGGGCAAGGTCTCTTATTCCGGGGAAGAACATATGTGCCAAAGAATTGCAAGAAAGAGCTACTAATTGAAGCACATCAATCCAAGCTCTCTATTCATCCGGGTAGCACCAAAATGTACCATGATTTAAAAAGGCATTATTGGTGGCATGGACTAAAAAGGGATGTGGCAGAGTTTGTGGCACGTTGTTTAACTTGTCAGCAAGTTAAGACTGAATACCAAAAGCCACCAGGGTTACTCAAACCCTTAGCAATGCCAGAATGGAAATGGGAACACATTTCCATGGACTTTGTATCGGGGTTGCCGAGGTCTTCAAAGGGCAATGATGCCATATGGGTCGTAGTCGACCGACTGACCAAGTCCGCACATTTCATTCCTATCAAGATGACAGATTCATCTGAAACGTTGGGTCGGCGGTATATTAAAGAGATCATTCGACTACATGGAATTCCCCGAACGATAGTATCGGACAGAGATGGCCATTTTACCGGCAGAGTATGGCAAAGCATGCAGTCAGCCATGGGGACAGACTTATTGACTAGCATCGCTTTCCATCCACATACTAATGGACAGTCTGAAAGGACAATACAGACCTTGGAAGACATGCTGAGAGCATGTATGTTGAATTTCAAGGGTGGATAGGAGGACCATTTACCACTGGTGGAGTTCTCGTATAATAACAGCTATCAGGCAAGCCTTCAGATTGCTCCATACGAGGCATTATATGGTAGACCGTGTAGGCCACCGATATGATGGACAGAGGCAGGAGAGCCTGCATTGATCGGACCGGAACTAGTCGTAGAGACTACTGCACAAATTAAGTTGATACGTCAACACTTGTTGACTGCACATAGTCGGCAGAAGAGCTATGCTGATAAAAGGAGACAGTTTCTGGAATTTGAAGTGGGAGACTTGGTGTTTCTAAAAGTCTCACCACGGAAGGGACATATGAGATTTGGCAAGAAAGGAAAACTGTCACCAAGATATGTGGGACCGTTTTCCATCATAAGAAGGATGGGGGATGTTGCTTACCAGTTAGCACTTCCTTCGCAGTTAGCAGCTCTACATGATGTGTCAATGCTAAGGAAATATAATCCGGATTCGTCCCATGTTTTAAATGTTCAAGATATTGAAGTACAAAGTGACGTGACGTACGTCGAGAAGCTGGTCAGGATAGTGGAGACCGAACAAAGGGTGTTGCGAAACAGAGCGATTCAGTTCGTGAAAGTGGTATGGGATCGTCATGGTGATGAAGAGGCCACATGGGAACTTGAGTCGGAGATGAGAACAGCTCACCCCGAACTATTTATGTAATTATTTGAGAACCCTACTTCACTCGATTTTCGGGACGAAAATTTCAAAACGAGGGTTATATTGTAACAACCCAAATTTTCAATGAAATGGAAAATTACGAAAATGCCCCTGAGTTATTAAATTAATTATTTTGTGATGTCGAAATAAGAAATGTTGGGGCCCATTGCTCAAATCAAGGTCATATGAGCACATTATAAATATCAAGTTTGATTAGATGGGTTATGTACATCAATTGGGTTGGAAATGGCTAAATGGGTCAAAGGGGTCAATTGGACCCAATGGGTCAAAATGGATGATTTGACCATTGTGTAAGCTTAAATTAAATGGGATTAAGCCTATTTGATTCGAAATCAAGTGGAGAAGAAATGGGTAGGCTTGATCCATATGTGAAAACCATTTACAAATGACCAAAATACCATAATTGGGCCATGGAGTCAAAAACGGGTCAAGGAGCTAAAGGGGGACCCAATGGGTCGGGTTGACCAGTTTGACCACGGATGACCGTGTGGGCCCTCAATTGAACTCAAGTGTGAGTTAATTCAGCTTGAGTTAGGTTGATTTGAAATGAGTTGACTCAAACTTGGTGCATTAAAGATGATGAGTTGGATGAGTTGGTTTAGAATAAAAATATCATGAGTTAAGTGTGTCAAGAGGAGGTAGAAACAAGTTGTAATCTCACTCAACACCTGATCAAACTCATCACAGCCGTTGAGTGTGAAGGGGTGCTTTGGCAAAGCCAAAAGACACCAAGGTTGGCGGCACCTTTTCATGAAAGGTTGCAATGGTTCATTCCCAAGTAATGCAATGTTTGGCACCAAGGGGTGCAACGTTTGGCACCAAGGGGTGTCTTGGTTGACACCCAACATCCCTTCGTTTTTGGTAAAGAGTAAAGAGGGAAATAAATGGGTGTTGGGGGCTGAAACTACAAAAGGCAAAGGTTGCCTTTCTTGGCCGTTTTTGTCAAAGGAAATCCAAGTGTTCCCATCTCTTTCTCCCTTTCTCCAATCTGTGTTCTTGGCTGGAACAGCAGAGGCTTTTGGTACCAAATATTCAAGCTTGAACCAGCAAGGAATTGAGGAAGAAAGGAGGAAATAAAAGATAAGAAGCATGGATCAAAAGTCAAGAAGAAAGGCTTGGGAAAATTGGTAAGTTTTTCATTGAGTTTTGTTGAAAAACATGGAACAAGTAGGATGTGGATTGGGCCATGGCCGATTACACCAATGATTAACCTTGATTAAATGGAGGTTTAGAAATGATTACGATGACCATTGGGTTCGGCCACCATAGAGGGCTGAACCCCATGTAAAGAAATGGCTTGGTTTTCATGTTTCGAAACATGAAAACCATGGATTTTGTGGACTGTTTTGGGTCTTGATTTAATATTTAAATACATGTTTTAGAATGGTTAAAAACATGGATTTGAATGACATCAAGACTGAAGTTAATATGGGTTTAAACAGTAGATTTAAATTGATATTATGGACCATTTGGATCGGCCATCATGGATGGCCGAATCCCATGAAATGTTGTGGCCATTCAGACAAAGTGATTAACTTATTTCGATGGTTTTGAGAGGTAAAAATGCAGTAGTAATATAATGATTAATACTTGTCTAAATGAGGCTTAAAACATATACATAAGGACCAAGACATGGACATAGGGTTCGGCCACTTTGGATGGCCGAACCCCATGTTAGTTTTGATGATGTTGGTTAGTTTAAAACCATATAAAATATGGTGTCTTGATGTGATTTGTGGAAGTTTAACTTGTTGTTATTGGTTGGCCAACATAGGGCTGAACCATGTGATTATTAGGGTTAAGTTATGGATTCAAATCAGGGGTAAATCATGGACTAGTTGAACCAAGAGAACCATTGGGTTCGGCCATGTGTATGGCCGAACCCCATGGACTGTTTTTGGATGCCATGTTTGGATTGAATCCTATTGGAAACTATGATTTGTTTCATGCTTTTGATCTAAGAATTACCTAGGTTGAGTTATGGATTTAATACTAAGTTGACCAACCATGATATAAGATGGAAAGTGGAGACAAAAACCAGATTGCTGAGGTTCGGCCATGTGTATGGCCGAACCCCACTAAGGGTCTTTGGTAACCCTATTGTGTAGCCGACTTTGTGATTGAAATTATGCGAAAGAGTGATTATTGATCAAAGGTGGAATAATCATGTGTATGGTTGTATGAACCTTAGCAAGACATGTTTAAAAGGGTTAAGTGTTTAAGAGTTGATTAAATAAAGTAGGAAGTTAAATCCTAAGTTGGTGATGTTCGGCCAAGGGCATGGTCGAACCTCACATGATGTGGTTGGGTCTTAGATATGAATGAACAAGTAAGTGATAGTATGATTTGCTGATTGTTATGTGGACAAGGTACCGGAAGTTGACGACGTGAGAGTCGTGACCGGGTGACGCAAAAGAAAGATCAGTTACTGAAGTAAATCTTCAGTAGGTTTCCTACCTACTTATAACCACAGTTTTACCCTAGTTTTCTTTATGAGACTCTTGTTTATTTTATGTGTTTTCAAATGTTATATTATGCATTAACAAATGGCATACAAGCATTGGCATCTCATGCATAGACATGGGATGATGAATGAGGTTCTACAGTGTTATGAGTTACGTCCTCCATAGGCGATGAGAGTCCCGGCAGGAGGAGTAACATGGTGATCATAGTCACAATGGTCTCCTTAGGCGATGAGAGTCCCGCCAGGAGGACTAATACGTGATATGAATCAGGTCAATGATGAAGAGATGAAAGCGTGTTGTAATTTACCTTGTCGGTGCAAGGCACGTCAAGTAATGGCTATGAATGTACATGATGGGGGTTGCTCATTGCATGCACATATTTTATAGAAGAGATGAAAGTGTGTTGTAATTTACCTTGTCGGTGCAAGGCACGTCAAGTGATGGCTATGAAAGTAAATGATGGGGGATGCTCATTGCATGTGCATATTTCATAGCATTGTTTTACCTGTTTTTAATGATCATGTAATATGATATATATGCATGTTTTATATGCTAACATGTGGTAGCCCTGATTCGGGAACCTACTTGGCGCGTTGATCTAACGCCCTAATTCTATCCTCAGAGGAGATTGCAGGTACAAGCAAAGGGAAAGGAAAGGTCGTTGACCGGGAGGGGAGCCAAGCCTAAGTGTTTGAATGAAGGACTGAACTACTTTATATTACTGTCTTTTGAATACTTTTGTGGGACATGTAATAATTCGTTATTTGCTATGGTTTGATTAGGATAATAACCTGTGGATGGTTGATCTATGTTTTTTGAGGTTTAAGACTGTTACTTGCTATCTCGTTTTTCCATTCCGCAATTAATCTAGATTATTCCGCATGTTGATGTTAGTTCCATGTGCGATTCACTATCATGGTCTATTCCATGTACACATGGGCGGCCAGTTAAGGTTCAGACTTGGGTAGTCTGAACTTAACTCGCGTCATGACGTCGTCCGCTCTCTTCCGATGTTTTCTTTAAAAAAAAAAAAAATTAGACTCTGATTTCTCGGAAAGGGCGGGGCGTTACAGCCTGTACTAGGTTCCGTAATTCCAGAGGTACTTAAGGAATGTTTGAACCATTCCGACCCTCTCCGTTATGTGCTTCTTCCTTTGGAGACATTTTTCCTAAGTCATGGAAACATCAGTTGACTTAGCATCCAAGTAAAGTTTTGTGTTATTCATAATTTGAGGAAATTGCCAAATCAGCACTCTTTGTATTTCTTTGTTTTTGAGAAAACATCCTATATATCGAGTATCATTTCTCAATTTGAGAAAATCCTGATGTTCTACTGTTCTCGGGGAAAACCTCCCTAAGTATTATGTATCACTTCTCAGTTTGGGGATTTTGCCAAATCATCACTCTTTGTTTTCTTTTGTTTCTGGGGAAATCTCTAAATTCCTGTTGTTTGTTTTTTAATGGGGGATATCAAGGGAGTACATCCTACTTTGCTATTTTTGATATGTCCAGTTATGATGACTGTATTTTACTTTGCTATCTTTCATTATCGTTCTCAAATTGATTGTTCAGTCTGAGTCACTCGAAGTAAATTAATCCGGCCCCCAGGCAGCGGACTCCGAAGAGTCGGTCAGTTGGAATTCTTATCCGTCAGTGAGACATGAAAACGTCTTAATCTTACTTCGATGATTCAACTACCCGTTTCGCTCTGATACCAACTGTAACGTTGGTATCAGTTAAGTTATGAGCTCATGTTCGCTCTGATACCAACTGTAACGCCCCGCCCTTTCCGAGAAAAATCCAGAGTCTAATTTTTGTTTTTAAAAAAAAACATCGGAAGAGAGCGGATGGCATCACGACGCGAGTTAAGTTCAGACTACTCAAGTCTGAACCTTAACTGGCCACCCATGTGTACATGGACTAGACCATGAAAATGAATCACACATGGAACTAACATCAACATGCTGAATAACCTAGATTAACTACGGAATAGAAAGACTAGATAGCAAGTAACAGTCTCAAACATTAATTAACATAAATCAACCATCCATCATTAATATCCTAAACAAACCATAGCAAGTAACTACAATATTACATGTCCATAATAAGGTATTCAAATAACAACAATTATAAATCCATTCTAGCATTCAAGCATTTACGCTTGGTTCCCCTCCTTATCATCAACCTTCTCTTTCCCTTTCCTTGTACCTGCATTCTCCTTTGTGGATAGAATTAGAGCGTTAGATCAACGCGCCCAGTAGGTTCCCGATCAGGGCTACCACATGGTTAGCATATAAAACATGCATATATATATATATATATATATATTAGTACATGATTATCAATAAAATATCTGAAAACAATGCTATGTATGTAAGTGCATATGTAATGAGCCCCACTCCATCACACATACATAGTCATCACTTGACGGGATTCTCACTGTCAAAGTAAATCACAATACACTTTCATTTGGGACTCACAATATTCTTTCATTGGGACTCACATGATAAGGTAATCCATAGTAATCCTCATTTCCTGTGGAAAGACACTTCATCATTGAGTTGTTTCACGGTGTTCTTTCATTGGGACTCACATGATAAGGTAATCCACAGTAATCCCCATGCCATGCATGAGATGTCAATGTACATGTATGTCATTTGTAAATAAATATCTCATAAAAACATAATAAAACCAAATCATAATTGTGGTTACAAGTAGGTAGGAAACCTACAGAAGATTCACTTCAGTACTTGATCTTTCTTTACCGTCACCCGATCACGACTCGCTCGCCGTTCAACTTCTGGTACCTTATACATATATCAATCAGTAAGTCATAACATCATTTACTTATTCCATCACATCTAAGACCTATCCACATCATGTGGGGTTCGTGTCCGTACATCCAACCCTATGATCATTTCCATCATTGATCATTCTATCAATAATTACATTTATGCCATTTAGGCTAACCTTTAGTTTTACCATATCTAAACCAATTTAGTGGGGTTCGGCCATACAACTTGGCCGAACCTCACCTTTTAATTTGGGTTCTTCATTCATCACCTTTAATCCCATTTATTACTTAACCCAATCCTATCAAATAATCATTGATGGGGTTCGGCCATACTACTTGGCCGAACCACATCCTATGGGTTTTTATCCCACTTTCCATCATCATCAATGGTTGATTATTTTCTTACACATAGTCCATAATTTATCATGTATGATTCCTTAATTAAAACAATCATAAACTCCCATCCAAAACAACCCATTTATTTAAAACAGCCCCATGGGGTTCGGCCATACTCATAGCTGAACCCTAGGCTTCACTTGATCCAATCATCACCATGATCACTCATGGTTTAATCATGCTAACTCAACCATGAATTAAACATGGTTCAGCCGCATAATAATCCACCAAGGTGGCCGAACCCTATGTCAATGTTTTGGTCTTTCAAACATATTTTTGGTGTCACTTATTCATATAAAAATCAGCACATCATTACTGCACTTTAACCTCTCAAAACCATCTATTGAATTCATTACTTTGTCCAAATAACCATAACACCTCATGGGATTCGGCCATCCAAGATGGCCGATCCCCATGGTCCATTTTTTCCAGTTTTAATCCACTGTTTTAGATCAGTAACTTAACCATAACATTACCATGGTTCAGCCATATACTGGCCAACCAAAATCAGTAAATAATCTTCATGTAAATCACATAAAAACCCCATGGTATTGTATGGTTTTTATCTCTCAAAACCATCACCATTAACCATAAAATTATCACACCATTTCATGGGGTTCGGCCATGCTCATTGGCTGAACCCTATGGCCTTTGGTTTGAACCACTTAAACATATCATCTTATGTCTAATCTAATCATCCAAAATAGTAAGACATTCTCATGGTTTTATCTTACAAAAACCATCAAAATTTCAACATCAATTCATGGGGTTCGGCCATTGAACCCTTTCATCATTTGATACCCAAGGTCTTAGACCCATGATACATTCAGTTATTTATGACATCCGAATCCATGTTTTAAACCTTTCTAAAACATACATTTGAATCTTAAATCAAACCCAAAAAAAATTCATAAAACCCATGGTTTTCATGTTTCAAAACATGAAAACCAAGCAATCTTTTACATGGGGTTCGGCCCTCCATGGTGGCCGAACCCAGTGGTCATCTTTACCATTTTAAAACTTCTATAAATCAAGGTTAAAACCTTGGTACATTCGGCCATAACCATGGCCCAATACACACCCCATTTGTTCCATGTTATTAAACCAAAATAACATATAAATACTTACCAAACTTCCAATCTTCCTTCTTGCCTTTGGTCCTTGGTTTCTCCCTTTTATTTCTTCCTTTCTTTTGCTGTTTTGTGCTTGATCTATTGGTGTAAACACCTCTGATGTTCCAGCTAGGAAAAACAAATTTGAGAGAGGGAGAGAGAGATGGAAATTCTTGGATTTCCAATGTGAAAAATGGCCAACCTTGGTGGTCATTTCCTTTAGTAATTCAGCCCCCAAGACCCCTCCATTCCCTCATCAATTCTTATAAAAAACGATGGGTCTTGGGTGCTATCCAAGGCATCCCTTGGTACCTATCTATGCAGCCTTTCAACTCCCCAAGCATCTCATCCAATTTCCATGTATTCTCATTTAAAACCCATCATGAAAATCACCCCAACAAGTCCCCAACGTGTGGGACTTGTTTTGGTGGTTAAAGCTGAGCCAACCTATTCATATTCCCTCTAAACTCACTGATTTACAGTCCCATTGACTTCCATTTTGACTCACCCAACTCACATGTCCAACTCACATGTCCAACTCACATGTCCAACTCACCTCATTAATTGACAATCATTTAATGCATTTGAGTCAACTCATTCTTAATTCAAATTAAATAAAATCAGCTCACTCAAACTGATTTAACTCATATTTTAGCTCCCTTGAGGGTCCATACGGTCAACCATAGTCAACTCGACCCGTTGGATCCACCTTTAGCTCCTTGACCCGTTTTTTACTCTATGACCCAATTAAGGGTATTTTGGTCATTTGCAATTGGTTTTTACCTGTGGATCAGGCCTACCATTTTTCCTCCACTTGATTTCCAATCAAATCATCCTAACCCCATTTAATTTAAGTTCACAAAACGGTCAAATAATCCAGTAAGGCCCGATGGATCCCATTTGGGCCCTTTGACCCATTTAGCCATTTTCGACCCAAATGATGTTCATTACCCATCCAATCAAATTTGACATTTATAATGTACTCATAGGGTATTCATTTGAACAATGGGCCCCACTATTTCCTTATTTACAATCACATTTATTGAATTCACCAATCCAGGGGCATTTTCATAATTATTCCAATCATTGAGAATTCTTTGACCCAATTAACCATTTTGACCCAATTTGATGTACATTCCCATCCATTATAATTTGACCCTTATAATATGTTCATAGATCTTAATTTGAACAATGGGCCCCACCATTTTCTCATTTAACATCATAATTATTAAATTTACCAATCTAGGTGCATTTTCGTAATTATCCATCTTATTGAGAAATCGGGGTGTTACAGACCCAATTGGTTGGAATGGATTGAATTGGAATTAAATCACCTAAGTTAGTGATGAAATGATCAAGATGGCATAACCAAGTGGGGCCCACCTCCACCTCATCAAGTGAGGTGGCGGATAGGCTTCGAGTTAGTGGGGCCGGCCACCATGGTTGACTTGGTCAACCATGGGTGGATTAATGGAGAGGAATCAAGTAGATTAAAAGGAGATTAAATGGGAATTAATTAACCTAAGTTAAGGATCCAATTAATTACATTAATTTAAGTTAGTCAAATGGGTCAATGGGGAGTCAAAAGGAATAAGTCAAGGCGTGGTTTCATCTCACCCAAACCACTCTAAGAAACACAAACCAAACCATTTAAAGAAACACAAATAAAACCATGGGTTAACGATGGTGGTTTCATCTCAACCACCACCACTAAGGTCAAGGGAGCCCATGCTTGGTTGGTGGGAGAAATGATGGTGGAGTGTAGCATAGTCAACCAAAATGAGATGGGTTTCATCTCATTTCCCCATCTCACTCTCTCCCTCTCTCCCTCACCCTCCAAAACCGTCTTCCTCTCCCTCTCCCAAGGAAAACACCAAGACTTAGAAGAAAAAGAATAAAAGACTTAGAAAAAAAAAGGGACTCCAAGCTTGGTCAGCACCCCAAGATCAAGACTTAGAAGATTTTCCATTCTTTCCTCCTTTCCCTCTCTCAAAACCACTCCATCATTGGCCGAACCCAAACATTGGAGATATCATTTGATCAAGCTCTTCCATTGGCCGAACAACAAGGAAAAGAAGAAGAAAGAAGGCTAAGGAATCAAAGGGAGAAAAAGAAGTCGGAAGAGCCGTCGAAATTGTAAGTATCTTTAAACAAGAGGTTACATTTTTAAAGATTAAAAGAAACCATGAAATCCATTTTCCTTGAATTTAATGGTGGCCAAAATGTCATGGGCCATGGATCTAAAATCCATCCAAGGAAAGGATGAGAAATGGATAAAATGGAAGAGATAGATTAAGAAAAATAAATGGATATTAAGGACACTATGTATTAAGATTTAATTAAGCATGGAAGTATGATTTTGAAGGAACCATGGACCATAGGGTTCGGCCATGTAGTATGGCCGAACCCCATGGAAGGTGATTAGGAGATTTTAATGGGGTCTTAAAGAATGGAAACCATGGAATATGATTAATGTTTTTTTTAAAGGTTTTGAATGATTAAATGTTAGTGATTTTTAAAGGGGTTTTAAATGAGAAAATCATGGGAGATGTAAATGATTTTTAATGGGGAAATGATTTGTGCACCCCCTATTTTACCCATGGTGCACTCCTTCACTTGTTTTTTCGAATTTCACCCCCCACCTAAAAAATGATGAAGATGGAGAAAAGGTGGGTGGAGGGCAAAATTGGAAAAAAATATGTAGGAGTGCACCATGGGTAAAATGGGGGTTGTACAAATCACTTCCCTTTTTAATGGCCTAAAAAATGGTAGATGGGGATGAACCAAGAACCATGGGTTCGGCCATGGTGTATGGCCGAACCCTATGGTGATGTATTTGGGGTTTTAATGGATATGAAAAGAAGGAAAATGATGGAGAAGGTTCATTATTTTTAAGTGGAGTTTAAGTATTATAAATAAGGTTTTTAAAGGGGTGGAAATGATGTTTTAAAAATAAAACCATGGACCATGGGTTCGGCCATGGTGTATGGCCGAACCCCATGGGGAAATTTTGATGGTTTAGGTATTTTGGAAACCATGAAAAGAATGGGGAATATGGCATGATTAAATGAGTCATTAATGGACTCAAAAATGTACCAAATGATGATCAAAGTTGATGATTTAAAGGCATGATTTAAACCCCCTCATGGAGGGACTTATGGTGGGGCTAAATGATGTAAAAAGGTCTAAGAAAAATGGGGAAAAGACATCATGGGTTTGGCCATGGTGTGTGGCCGAACCCATGACCCCTTTGTAGGTCATTTTATGGGTTAAATTTTGGGATTGTGTATGTGTTTAGATGAATAGAAAATTAGGCTAAGTTAAGGACTGATTTTTAATGTGTACATATCATGGTTGATGGACCATTAATAGATCCAAGTTATGGATCAGTTATGGACTTAATTGTGCATGGTTAAATAGGTAATTAACTATGGGAAGGAGTAGTGGCAAAATAGTAATAAAGGCCAAAATGAAGAACCATGGGTTCGACCATGGTACATGGCCGAACCCCATAGAGATTAATCATGGACTTAGGTGTTTTAAAGATGACCTTATATATGGTTAAATAAAGCCCAGGGTGGCTGGTTTTTAGACCCATGTAATTAAAATAATTAATGGATTAAATGGGACCCACTAAGGTATGATTAATGGGCTTAGAAATGGTTAAAAACATGGGCTGATTATTCATATATAATAAGGTATCGGACATCGCAAGCAGTGCGCGTTTGGTGACCGGATTCGTGAACAGAAACGTAAAAGGACGCTAGTTGGTATTCGGTAGGATTCCAACCTTATTGTAAACCATGGATTATGTGTGTATGGATGTTTTATTAATTCATTTTAGTAATCATGTGATATGTTTAAAATGGGTTTTTATGGGTATGATTTAAATATTATATGGCATATTGCATTTACAATGATTTAAATATTATATTGCATATTGCAATTACATCTCATGCATGGCATGGGCGGGAAAATAATGAAACCGGAGTCCATGCTCCATTGGGGCGACCGAGAAGCAAACATGAGGATATCTTGATGTGATTCATCCATCAAGAGGGGTATTATAAGGTACAACCGGAGTCCATGCTCCGTCGGGGTGACTGAGAAGCAAGCATGGGGATTCCTTGATGAGGTTTCGCCATCAAGGGGGATGCCTAGTGTTGATCATATATTGATGAGGCTTTTCCATCAAGAGGGACATGGCACAATGATGGTATGGATGATGGGTGGGACTAATGACATAAGACACCCATGGCATGACATTCATTTTATGGTCTTTATTATATTATTACCTATGTGCTTGTTATCACTAATCCATGTGTTGGCCCTACTCGGAGTTCTACTGGGCGCGTTGTCTAACACCCTACTTCCACCTTAGCTGATGACGCAGGGGATGTCAGAATCGAAGGACGAGACGGGAGCCAAGCGTAGGAGCTTGGGGAAGCAGGCTAGATAGCTTACGTAAATTTATTTTGGAAATGTAATTTGAGTAACTTAGCTCGTCGGACTGTAATAATTTATATTTCTTGCTATGGTTTGGACTTTACTTTTGGATGTGATGATTTTGAGGTAATTTAGTAATTTAAGTAATGTATCCTCCTTGCTATCTAAAAATTGGAAGGATAGACTCTATTATAATTCCGCATTAAGTTATAATCCCTCGAGCTTACTTTCTACGTATGAACCGTTCTCGTGGACTTAGTTTCCATGCACACGCAGGGTTGGCCAGTAAAGGGTCGGGCTTTAGAAGCTCGGAATTAATTCGCATCGTGACGTCCCGCTCTTTTGTCACTCTATATTTTAAAAAAAAATGGACTCTGATTTTCGGATAATTAAATTTAAGCGAGTGAAAAGGGCGGGGCGCTACAAGGATTCTATGCTAAACTTTGACCTTAGGTTTTTATGTATGTTTATACCATTTTGATAATTAAAAATGATACTAACCCCTCTCTTTAGTACTATTATGTAAGCCTATATAATGTATTCACTTCCAGGCCGATACTCTCTATCTGTGGCACAATGGAAACGCAGCCCGGTAGCTATCAGTAGTTATGCAATTAACTTCGCCGCTCGGTAGAAAAGAGGGGTTCGGGCATTGAGTGATCTCTTGGCCTAACTAGAATTTCAATCCGGTAAATCAATATAATTTCCTTTAATGATGAGAAATGAATAGGGCTGATACTATGTATTAGGTCAAATGAGGAAAGAAATAATTAAGTATTAATGTGAGATTAGAGGGATGATGGACTAATTAAGCGAGATTTAAGAATGATTAAATTAAGGGATGATTTGTTAAATAATTTTGAAAGTGGAGTGGAATATAATTAATTAAATTAATTAATGGAAATTTTGGTGATTAATTAATTAAGAGGGACTAAGGGTGATTTAATTAAGTTACTAATATTAATTTCATAATACTCGATGGAATGGATTTTTAATTAATAGAAATTAATTAATTATGTGGCGAATGTGCCACATAAGCGATGACATGGCAAAGCATGATGAGGTGGCATGCCACATGGCAAGAAAATGATGAAAGTAACATCACTCCCTCACCTTTAGCTTGGACCATTGAGTGCTCTCCACCTCACCGCTTCACCTTTAGCTTGGACCAATAAGTGCTTTCCACATCACCGCCACACCTTTAGTTTGGACCAATAAGTGCTCTCCACCTCACCACCTTTAGCTTTTTCTTTTTTACTAAAAAGCAAAAGGAGGATAAGGTAGAGGAAAAAACAAAAAGGAAAGGAGGAAAAACTAGGGCTCCATCTCTACCTCTTTTCATCAATTCTCTTCTTCTATCCTCCTCCTCCTCCTTCTTCCTGTCTAAAAATTTGAAGCAAGAAATAGAGAGAGAGCTGTAAATTTTCTTCATCTTCCTCTCTTTGGTGCAAACCTCTCTTGAAAGCTTGGAGCTTGAAAAAAGGAAGGAAGGACTTGAAGACTTGATTAGCGCTTGAACAAGTAGGTTCTCTAACCCTCTTGGTTATTTGATTTAGATGTTGAAATGTTTTATCTCTTTATCTATGTTCTTACATCAAAGAAACTATGTAGAGAATATAAGAAATGGAAGCTAAGCATTGAAGAAAGCATCTTGAAGCATAGAGTCCTAGGATCTGTCATTTGAATATGTACATGTAATTTGTTGCGTCTTTTGTATTCCAATGAGTATTAATGGATTGGGCTAAGTCATTGAGTCTGTATTCATTAGCTTCTAGGTGTTTTGTCATGAAAATTGATAAGTGGGGAGATTGTTAGTGTCCCAGCTTGCCGAGTCACCTAGTAGTCAATTCCATGACTTAGGTGAAGCCTTGCCTCAGAAGATTGAAGCAATGAATCAAGACTCAAGTGATGAAGATTGAATCAAGTGCATCAAGAATGAAAGATCAAGTGCAGATTCATCATCACCATGTGTATGGCAATCACACGAAAGGTAATTGGTCATAGATAACTCTAGGGTGGACCCAACACACCTAGGAAGAACTTTCCTAGGCTTATAACTCATATTGGTAAAATTAGACCAAGCTTAGAGGAAATGGACCAAAGCCGTAGAGCACCTTGAACAAATCTTGGAAAAAAATGGGCTGTCAAAATGTCATAGTATGATATGTACTTTATAAAGGGTAGACTTATGGTACATGTTTGAGTCCACATGTACAGAGCACGTATGATATTTGTCTCTGGGCCTAACCTTTGTTTCAGCCCAGTTAGGAGTTGTTATGTTTTTTAAAAAAAAAAATTAGTAGCATTCTGGGCCCACCTTTGGGTCGGGGTGTTACAAGCTCAATTTACAATTTTTGGTTTTCAAATTTCACTTTCGATTCAACTTCTTTAAGAATTTAAATTTCTTTTTGGGCCAACCTTAAATTTTCTTCTCAACTTGTTTAACTGTAGAGATCTCATCTTGAGCCTTTTTCAAATCTATTTTAAGCTTTTATTTTTCAGTGACCAATCTAATATTCTCATTCTTAGACCTATTTAGATATTTAGCCAAGTTATTGCTTTTCTAAGAAGAAGGCATCGTAGGTCTCTTGAAGATGATCCTCATTATCTGACCCTTCACTATTAGTTTCAAAATTTTGAGAGTTTTGAGGATCAAATGTAACTAAGAAACCGTTCAAATTTTTGGTTTTTTCTTCTGATGAGTCATCAGATTCACTTTGAGATTTAGATTTTTCTTCATAAATAATGGTCATTGCTTTCTTATTTGATCTCCTTTTAGATGGGCATTCATTGGCAAAGTGCCCAAATCCACCATAGTTAAAACATTGGAAATCTTTGGTCTTATCTTTTGATTTTGTCATAATCATACCATTTGATTCTTATAGTGCTATAAATCATAAATCGAGAATATATAATTTTCGAAGGTACTCAATCTATCATTTGCTTATTTATTAACAAAATATTGGGTCCACACCCATAGCATTTCAACGAAGTAGGGAAACCTACCTGATTGGAGATAAATCAACGAGGAGGACGAATCACGAAACGGCTTGTGCAACTCTAAGTCACCTTCGGGTCCTTCGGTTATTTCCGTGGATCAAGACACAATAATCACATCATTAGTTAATGTCCTCGGTTTTCAAATCTAATACTAATACATTTATTAATTATCATTGGGTGGAGATCAGATTTGGAGAATGTTATTGGTGTCTTATTAATCCCACATTAATGACCAAAACAAGATTATGGGGTTAAGATCAAAACAATATGGTCACTGCCAGTCTAGAACTTGGGCCACTCTGTTTGGAACATTCGAAGCTTGTTCCGAACCTTCGAAATATTTGTGTCACCTTCGGGCCGTCCGAAGTATATCGTCATGTTAGTCTGCTTAGACCTTGGCCTCAAAACCTCCAAACCAAGTTTCGAGACTTTGGAACTTCTAGGCTTTCTTTTGGCACTTCCGGAATATGTAGATTTTGAATTTACACTAGATTGCTAGAAACTTGGTCTTCTAGTTCCGAGGTAGGTTCCGAGACCTTGGGTCCTCTTTTGGACTTAGCAAATTTTTCTGATAATTCCTAAGTGTTTAGTCCTTCTGGGGTTTCATTGGTCTTCTCGGAACTTGGCCTTCTAACGTCCGAGCCAGGTTCCGAGACCTCAGACCTTTCTGTAGTCTTCGAAACGTCAAACCTTCCCTCAGACTGTCCGAGCCTTCAAAAATTGTCTCGAAACATTTGAGACAGGTTCTGAGACCTGTCTTTTTTAGACAGTCACTTGAAGAAAACTGCAGAAAATGTAGTGCAGGCTGAGTTTCTTGAACTCAAAAATCACTAAAGGGTGGGTCATTGGCCTTGATTTCTAAATCTAGCCTCTTAGATTGATTCCACATGTGATATTTCACATTTTAGAAGGTTTATACTGATGATTTGATCAATCAGTACATGGATCTAAATAAAATTTCATGAGTTGTGGGAAAACGCAAAAATCTCCAACTTTTCCAATTTCCATTTCCTTAACCCAAATTTTTCTTGGGTTGATTCTAAACCATCCTAATCCTCAAATTAGGTCTTAATACTACATTTAGGGAGAAAAATGAACGTCTTGTATAACTTTCCAAGATTTCTCTTCCTTTTTCCTTCTTCATTTCTTCTCTTCTTCTCTTGTTTTCTTCCTTGCTTCATGTTCACTAATGGGGAGAAGAGAGGAGGAGGAAAATCGTGTGAAGAGTGGAAGAAGGGGGTTGCACGGTGGTCAGGAATGGAGGAGGTTGTGCTTGCCGTGTGAAGAGAAGAGGGAGGAAGGGTTGCAGTGAAAGTGAAATAAGGAAATGATAGAGTGTCGTGGGTGTAACGCCCCGCCCTCTTTCACTATGCCAAAAATCAGAGTCTATTTTTTTTCTTTGAATAAAAGAGTGAGAGAGAGCGGGACGTCAAACTCGAGCTAAGTCCTTCCAAGGCCCGACCCTTAACTGGCCAACCATACGTGTACGTGGACCATGTAACGCCCGCCCCTTTTCATCGAAATCAGAGTCTATTTTTTTTTTTTTAAAGTGATAAAGGGCGCAGACGTCACGACACGAGTTAAGTTCCGAGCTTCTAAAGCCCGGCCCTTAACTGGCTAACCCTACGCGTGCGTGGAACTAAGTCCACTAGTACGGTTCACGCGCAGAAAGTAAGCTCGCGGAATATAGCCTTAGTCATAGTTCATAGCCATTAAATAAAATCCATCTTAAGATAAATACTAAAATCAATAAAATATGACAAAAATACCATCACACATCCATGGCTTACAAATAGGTAGGAATCCTACCGAATACCGACTCGCATCTTTATTTCGTTTTTGTCCGACAATCCGGCTACCGACTCGCGTACCGCTCGCGCTATCCGGTACCTTATTAAGTTACCAAATCAATCCAAGTTTTAATCATTTCCAAGCCCGTAAATCATAACTTAGTGGGTTTCTTCATTTTAGCCCATATTTACCATTTTTTTGCCACTACCCTTCACATAAACAATTGTTCATTAATTCACGCCTACTTAAGCCCAAAATTTAATCCACAACCTAGGTCCTTAACTTAGGTCCATTATTGATTCACTAATCATGACCCAACATGAAACAAAATCATCCATCTAATTTAATAAAATTTTCCATCATCTAAACACAAACATGGACCCAACCTTAGCTTATACAATGATCTTACAAAATGGGTCATGGGTTCGGCCACACACCATGGCCGAACCCATGATGTCTTGTTCCCCATTTTCCTTGAATCTTTTGGCGCATTTTAGATCTATCACACGTCTTCCCATGAGAGGTTTACATCATGCATTTAAATCACCATTCATCATCCAATTTAAACCACCAAATGTATCCCAATTGGGCCATGGGTTCGGCCATACACCATGGCCGAACCCATGGTGTCCTTTCCCCATTTTTTTTTTCTTGGGTCCATTGTTACATTTTAGTCCACCAATAATCCTTCCTTGAGGGTTTTAAATCATGCATCTAAACCATATTCTTAACCCCATTTGGATCATTACACTTGTTCATTTAAAAACCCTAAACTCATCAACACATTATCCTTTAAACCCACCATTTAATCATCATTTCATCACCATAGGGTTCGGCCATATACCATGGCCGAACCCATGGTTCAAGGCTCATTCCTTCCATGCATTTTAAAACCATAAGACTCCATTGCATTTTTATCATAAACTCATTTTAAAACCTTACTCCCATGCATTCATTAAAACCCTAAATTCATTAATCAAAAACCCTAACCAATTAAACCAACCACCAAATCACCCACCATGGGGTTCAGCCATACTACATGGCCGAACCCTATGGCCCATGATTCTTATTCCAAGCACCCCATTCCATGCTCAATTCCATAAATTATATAATGTACATACTACATTTACTTATTTCTTTTCCCTAAACCTAATTCACCCATTTAGGGTTTTCTCCATCTTCCACCCTTCCATTTGATGGATCTAAATTCCATAGCATAAAATTATCTATCCACCATTTATTTCACAAAAATAAATTCCAATTCTTAAACCCTAAAAATCCAAAATTTCTTGTTTAAGAAATACTTACAATCCGTCGTCTCCTCCGGTTTCCGTCACTCCCGTCGGTCTCCTTAGCCTCCTCTCTCCTTCCTCTTGATCTTTGATAGGTCAAGATTCTTGATTAATGGTGGCAATCCCTAACCCTAGAATCGGCCAAGGTAAGTTTAAATTGAAAGAGGGAAGAGGAAAGGATGATGAGAGGGGAGATAATCACCTTGACCTTAGAATGATTTTGTGTAAATTTCCACTTCTTTCTTCTCTCCTTCTCTTCTTAGCTTCCTTTCCTTAATTTTTTTTTCTTCTCTTCTCCTTCCTAGTGTGGGACGGCCATGAAGAATGACAATGGAGAGAGTTGAAAAGAGGATAAGAAAATGGAAAAGAACTCAAGACTTACCCCCCACTTGGTGACTTAAACTTACCCTTTACATTAACTACTCTCACCAACCAAAGCAAGATATTTTAAAGATCTTTTATTTGCTTTATGGTGGTGGTTATCTAAACCACCACCAAGCCCAACGTGTTTAACCTTGGAGGTGGGGTAGCTTGGTCTCCATTTGACTAATTTTAACCCATTTAGCCACCAATTTAATAATTTAATTATTTAATTAATTTGATAATTTCCTTAGGTTAATTCATTTGTACTTAACCTAATTCTCATTATTCCACCCATGGTTGACCAAATCAACCATGGTGACCGGCCCCACCAAACCTTGACCCACACGCCACCTCACTTGATGAGGTGGAGGTGGGTCCCACTTGGCCACATCACCATTGTTTAATTCCAAATAACTTAGGTGATTTAAAATCATTGAATTCACTCTAAGTGGATTACCATTGGGCCTATGGCCCAATTACATTTCCATCTAGCCCATTTACCTTAGAGCATAACCATCTTGACCCATTGGGTCCCAAATGGGTATTTGACCAAATTTGACCATTCTTGACCCATTTAAATAAATTTAAATCCAAACCATAGTCTATTGGGCCACACTTGGGCCTTTATCCAATTTTGGCCCATTTACCATTTACTCCACCAATTTTCTAATTTCCATCATTAAAATAAATAATATTCACATTTATATTAATTCCCAAATTCCGAGACCTTACAGACCAAGTCCACTAAAATGGTTCACATGTACTCAAGTTAACTTGCGGAATAAATCATACATGCGGAATTACAATAGGATAACATTCCTATTCCATTTTAGATAGAAAGGATATCCATCACTTAATAATAATTACCTTAAGTTAAATATCCAATATTAACCATTCAATCCATAGCAAATATATCTACGTTATTACAATTCCAAATGCTATCTATTCAAATACATAGTCCATGAATAACTTAAAAAAAATATAACTTAATCATCCAAGCTCCTAAGCTTGGCTTCGATCTCGTTCCTCGTTCCGTCCATTCCCTGTGTCACCATCTAGGGTAGAAGTAGGGCGTTAGACAACGTGCCCAGTAGGTATTCCAATTAAGGTCAAATACATGTGTTAGTACCAAAAATCCAGACATAATATATGATACCATACTTATAAGGCATCGTATCCAAAACAGTGCATGATAATAGATATCCAATCATACAGATAAAAACCAGAAACAGTGCATGATAATAGAGATCATAATCATGCTGATACAATGCCATACCATATGTGCCATTTGCCATGAGTCCCACTCATCAGCCATAACATAATCACAAAACATCCTCTTGATGGAAAACTCATCATCAAGGTATCTCCACAGTTGCCTTTTGGGCGTCCCGACGGAGTGTCACCTCCGGTTACCTCTTGATGGGATCATGCACATCAAGGTATCCCCACAGTGGTCTTACGGACGCCCCGTCGGAGTGTGGCCTCCTGTTACATATCATCCCTCCTATACCATGCATGAGATGCAAATGTATGCTATGCAATTATACAAATCATAGCATTTAAAGTCTCATATTTGAAACATATCATTTATACAAAATAACCCATCCAAAACAGGAATTAAAACCATCATACATATTCCATGGTATCAATGATGTAGGAAACCTACCAATGACCAACTAGTGTGTCCTTGCATTTCCTTCTGAAACTGCTCACCGATTGTACACTGCTTGTGAGGTCCCGTTACCTTATTACATATAAATCAATCACACCCAAGTTCCATTTGATTTCCAATCATGTCTAAGTCCATAAACACCTTAGTGGTGTTCGGCCATACAACATGGCCGAACCTCACTCACTTGGTTTGGGTCTCTTTTTAGTCATTTGATCTTTACATTAAGTCCAAGATCATTCCATTAGTTTTACATTAACCAATCATACATGAGTTAATCATCTAACATTCATAAAAGCCCTTAGTCCATAAAACTTTCCCCATGGGATTCGGCCATACACCATGGCCGAACCCATGGTCCATCATTTTCACCCATATTTACCTCTTTGCCATTAATCTTTCCATGGCTACTCACTTAGCTTACATATGCATAACTTAAATCCCAACATCATTCCATTAGTTTTACATTAACCAATCATACATGAGTTAATCATTCACTTAGGCCATTTATGCAAATCTATATCAAAGAACATAATCCATGGGGTTTGGCCATACACCATGGCCGAACCCATGGTCCTTCACCATTTGGCCATTCTTTCCTTCCATAGGTAATCACCTAATTCACTTATCCATACTTAGGTCCATACGTGATCCATAACCAAACATAGATCTCCACATGACCCATTAAAATGGTTCATGGGGTTCGGCCATACACCATGGCCGAACCCATGATGTCTCATTCTCCATTAAATCATTTACAATATTTAAGTCCATGAACCAAGGTCCCTCCATGGGGGTTTAACCATACATTTAGGTTTATCCTTTTGGATCATTGTTAACCACATTTAAAATCAATTAAGATTATCATCATTCCCCCATCATCTTCATGGTCCAAGAATACCTAAGTCCATCAATATCTCTCCATGTAAAACCTTTTACAATCATTATTAACCTTCCATGGGGTTCGGCCATACACCATGGCCGAACCCTATGGTTCAATAAATCATAACTCCATGATTGATCCTTTTAAAAACCTATTAAGATCATTAACCAACTTCCATGGTTTTCATCCTTCAAAACCCATAACAATTACTAACATACTTCCATTTTAAAACCTTTTAATATCCTTAACCCTTTCCATGGTTTAACCACCTTTAAAACCATTTAAACCAATGATTTCTTCCATGGGGTTCGGCCATACAACATGGCCGTACCCTATGCTTCATCATTCCCATTTAAAAATCATGTATCCAAGATTATAATCCTTTGATGGGGTTCGGCCATACATCATGGCCGAACCTCATCTAACCTTCTTTTGTCCTTAATGGTCCATGCATATCAACCTTAGGGTTTGGCCACGCAAGGCCAGCCCATGATCTTTGATCATAATACTTAATAAAATCTCATGGAGTACTTACCGATTTTGTGACTCCTCCGGTTGCTTTCCCTCCTTCTTGTTCTTCCAATCTTCTCCCTCCTTAGCCTCCTCTTCTTCCTTGATCCTTGGCCGAGAGTGCTTGAGAGGTTTTGGATGAAAACCCAAAGAGAGAGTTCGGCCAAAGGGTGTAGGTTTGAGGGAAAGAGAGAGAGAGAGCTTGAGATCAAAAACTACTCTAAGTCCTTTGTCTTTGAGAGTGGTCGGCCTTGAGTGAGAGGGAGAGAGTGAGATAAAACAAGGAATTCTCCTTGCTGCCCAAAGTAAATCAGCCAAGGGTGGTGTCCTTTGGTTGATACCCCTTAATAACTCCCATGACCTTTCATCTCCCCATTAATACTTACTTTAGGGGTTTCATCCCATGAGAAACTCCCCACCATATGACCCTTGGGTTTCCATCATGAGATGGAAACCCTCCATGTTCCAACATGTATGCCTTGTGTAGGCTTGTGTAACCACCACAACCCTTCACCTCTCTCATCAATGATCTATTTGGAGTTTCATCCCATGAGATGAAACTCCCATCTCCAACGTGTATGCCTTGTGTAGGCATGTGTAACCACCACAAAACCCTCCAACTTATTCATAATGATGGTGTCCATTAAGATGGGACTCTCCATCTTCCAACTCCACTTATTAAAATGAAAGTCCCATTGACTTCCCATTCAACTCATTTTAATTCAACTCAACTTAAATGAACTCATTTTCCAACTCAAGCACTTGAACTCACATTAATAAATTCTCAACTCATGTGAATTCACTTTCCATCTCAAGTATTATTTATCCCACTTGAGCTCATTCATTAACTCAACTCTATTGAACTATATCCACAATTCGTTGGGTCTTAATTGGGCAATTGACCCAACACCTGACCCATCTAAGGTCCATATCCATTAATTCACCAATTTAAATGGGTAATTTCCATAAATATTTATAACTTGAAAATCCGGGGTGTTATAGTGGGTGGGGAGTGAATGACAGTGAGGGAGCCGTGTGAGTGAGTGAAATAAGGGAGGGTCGAGTGCAATCAAGTGGGGTGGGGTGAGGAATGAGCACTTGCTCATTTCTCTCTCATTCCTTAATTAGTTCATTAACTTTCAAAAATTAATTACCCACCACATCACTTAACATTAAATTAAATTTTAATCTCTTAATTAAATCCCACTTAAACCCATCTTAATTACTTAATTAAGTCTCCCTTAATATCTCTTAATTAACTAATCACCAAAATTTCCATTAATTAATTTAATTAATTATATTCCACTCCACTTTAAAAAATATTTAACTAAATCATGCCTTACTTTAGTATTTCTTAAATCTCGCTTAATTACTCCACCATCACTCTAATCTCATATTTTTTACTTAATTATTTATTTCCTCATTTGACCTGATACATAGTATCAGCCCTATTCATTTCTCATCATTAAGGGAAATTATATTGATTTACAGGATTGAAATTTTGGGGTGTTACAAGTTGGAAGAGACCGACAAACGCCTTTAAAATAAGAAGTTTTTTGGGATTAGATGGGTATTACAGGAGATTTATAATAAGTTTCTCCCAGATTATTGTTCCAAGGACAAGGTTTATAAGGAAAGACGTGAAATTCGAATGGAGTGAGGAGTACGAAAAGACATTCTAGGATTTGTAGGAAAAATTGACCACCTCTCCTGTATTGATTATACACGAGCAAGGTCAAGGATTTGTAGTGTATTGCGATGGTTCAAAGAATGGGTTATGTAACACCTCGGATTTTCAGTTAATTATTTTATATGAAATTACCCATTTTAATTTATGAATTTTAGATTGGATTTGTATATGGATAAAGAATTGGGCCATGACCCAATTAGGACCCAATTGATTGTGAAATTGGTTTTATTAAAATTTAAATGGGTAGGATTAAATTGGTGGTGAATCATATCCAAATTTGAATAAAGGATCTTATGGCCGAATTTTGAATGTGAAATCCCTAGATTAGGCGTATGAAAAATATGTGGGATTGTAAATCCACAAATGATATTCTAGAATATTTGGAGAGGGATTTTCTTAATCCAATTGGATTTGTATATCCTAAGAAAATATTCAAAAATCAAATGAGATTAAGCATGCCGAATTTTGGAAACTAATATCTATAATTATGCGCATGGATTAATAACCAAGGAAATTATCTAATTAGATAGAGATATAATTAAAAGAAGGTCTTAAATTGAGCAAGGGAGATCGGTAAATCAATAAACAAAGCAAGGCCACACGGTATTGCCATCTAAGGCAAGGTAAGTCGGCCATGGTTAAATAAGGAAGGTTTGACATATGTCCAGTATTTTGGTTATAACTTTTCACTCCGATATCCAATGGGATTGATTCTTTTTGCATTGGAAAGAAGACTTCAAGGGATAAAACTTTGTAGTTTACCATTTTTTCTGATTCAGAAGTTAACAAGGTTGAAACTGAGATAAAATATCGTATATGTGTAAAACAAAACGGGAAACACAAAGGGCGCACGACTAAAGGGTGCTCATCTTAAGAAATTTCTAATGTGGGACTAAGGAGAACTAATAAAAGGAGAGGCAAGCACAAGCATTCTAACTGGGCCGGATCAACAATTGGACCCAAAGGTCACACATGATCCCAACATGTGGACTCAAACATAAACCATAAGTCTACCCAACAATTAGACATAAACAACAACATCAATACACATAATATGATTATATAAATCCAACCATTGATTTATCATCTCAAAACATCAACACCATCAGAGTAACTACAGAAACGTAGTAGCTTAATACATGACATTTATACAAATCAAGTACCACACCCGGTACTTTACAAAAGTAAATGGTTTCAAGAACCAACAAGCAAAGATAAAGGAATTCCCCTCAGTGGGAATCCCGAAACACTGCCGCAACTTATTCACTGTAAGCTTGAAATAGAGGGTTTTCCTCCTCGGGTTCATCTCCTGAAAGGTGAGTGGGGTGAGCTAACTAGCCCAATGAAGGAAATATAACAGTGCAGTTTTAAAGTAAACAACAGGTTAGCAATAATTAACAGTTGTAATAATATCTCATGCTTGATAATAAAATTCACAATATCAAGTAAAATCTCATCATCATTTCCATCATTCCATCAGTCTTCCATTACTGCTATCATCCAACATAACGCCTACCGACTACGCTGAGACCATTGTATTAAGTCCCGATACGTACAAAATACATCATTTCAAGTACATCTCCGGCTCTCCCATAGCCGATACTGACACCCTCAAGTCAGCAACTATCGACACCCATGGTCCAGTAGACGTAAATCATCTCTCATACGGCCGATATTGGTTCAATAACCAAGGGCACGTGGAAACAGTCTTACACATTTCATATGATCAACATCATAGCATTTACCATAGTGCGTCAAGTCTAGGCACATGAGTGGGTTAATCAAATCTGAAACCACTCATTGCTCAATATCCATATCAAATAAACCTGTTTATATCAAGCTGCAAAGTTAAGTTCCATCACCCTATATGTGTGGTTTCGCGGTCTCTCTTCAAACAACAAACAAGTGCACAATCATTATCACTTTAATAGACATAGGATTATACAAGTAATATTTCGAAATCATACTTGTTTTTCCTAAAAATATCCAAGGTACATGGAATTGAGTCTTCTATTTTGTTTCTATCATTTTTAAATTATAATAACCCACAATATAATAAAAAGGGTGCTCAGTCCAAAACTCATATTGTCTTCTAGGCATTGACCAGATTGACTTATTGAGTTAGGTCTAGATCCTCGGGTCACTTCTCGGGTGTCTTCTGGATAGGACCAGATCTGACATTTTGAGTTAGGCCTCGAGGTCACTCAGTGCCCGACAAATATAGCATTGGCCTAGAAGTGAGATCACTCAGTACCCGACCAATAGGGTTGACTTGGAAGTGAATACAATAGTATTTAAACTATAGTAATGAGAGAAGAGGGTTAGTACAATTTTAGTTAACAAAAAGGGGTACTAACGTCACATCGCATGAATCGAACATAATCCAACAAAATATATATATGTATATATATATATATATATATATATATAATAATCCAACAATAATATTTATTTATTTATTTATTTATTTATTTAATGGGTACAAACATCACAAGCATCAACATAATCTAATAAAAATATTTTTTTTTCTTCTTCCTCCTTCCTTCATTGTCCTCAACAGCAGACAGTGAACAGGCGGGATGCATGAAAAATGAATCCAAAACAATGGGTTTCCCGGATTCGATTTTCATATCTGCCCGGTCCGATGGATTCCTCTGGGAGTCCTCTTTCCATAGGGAGAGGTTTGAAGCTTTGAAGCTCACTGGGCCATCCGATTTTAACACTGGAAGCTCACGGGTACAAGAAATCCATGGTTTTTCCTTAAAGTTTGAAACCATTTTTCTTGCTCAAAACTAAACCAAAATCAGTTTTTCTTGATTCTAAACCACCTATAATTTGAAAAGGAATACAATGGTTACCTTTACTGGAGTTCATGGGCTGAAAATCCGAACTTTGAAAAATTTTCCCTAAAAGCTTACGGTGGAAAACTGGGAAACAGAGAGGGAAAAGGGGCTGGTTTTCAGGCAGCAGAGGTTGAGGGAAAAGAGAAGAGATGCAGTGGGAGTTTGATCAGGCTGACCAGATGTCCATTTTATAGAGAAATGGCCGGAAGAAACGGTGGGGTGGCCACTACATGCAGGCGCATGCGGCGTCGGCTGACGTTTACAACAATGAACTTTTGGTTGGTTGCAAATCAGCCCTCCTCAAGTTCTGGTTTTGCAAAAAGGTCCCTCTTTTTTATAAAACGGGATTTTTAACATAAAACATAATTTCAAAGGCTCAAAAATTTAATCCAACCTCACAGATAAGTTGAGTTTTGAAAACCTTAATCACCATAAAAATTTTGGAATTTAAATCTCACTAAAAACCATTTATTTAAATAAAAATCACAATTTAACACTATTTACTTAATTAAACAAATGTTAAATAAAACAACTTAGAGACCTCATTTTGGAGTGACAAAGAATAACTAGACCATTCTTAAAATGGTCTAACACAAAATACTAGTTTTGAATTTTATCTCATTTCGAAAATCATTTAAAATAATTATTTCTCCCTTTTGGGGTTTTGACGGGAGGTTTTAAATACCATTTTTTGAAAATAAAATTATTTAAAATCAGAAATACAAATCCTTGATTAAGGAGAACATTATAATCCAATAATAATCACATAACAACATAGTTTATAAAAATAATAATTAGAAGCGGTAAAATTACCAAAACGCCCCCCCAATTGGGCGAGCTAGATCACTGAGTTTTCGAGCTCAGATTGGGCCACACCTGGGGTTCCTCAAAGCCCTAATCATAATCTTTGAGATTAACCGGTTAAACAAAATTATTAAGCTAAAACACGCCTAATCTGGGGCAGGGTATTACATCCTACCCCCCTAAAAGAAAATTTCGTCGTGAAATTTAAAACAAACTTATACATTTTTGGCCTGTAAACAAGCCAGGGTATAGCTTCTGAGTCCGGTGCTCTTGAGTCCGGTGCTCTAGTATCTTTACTGGCACTTCATTGAAAGTTAGGTCCTCTGGGACTTCAATCTCTTCAAAACTTATCACATTCGACAGATCAGGCTAGTACTTCCTTAACATAGACACGTGAAACGTACAATTCACGCTCTCTAAAGCTTTAAGAAGGTCCAACTGATAGGCCACTTCACCTATCCTCTTAAAGATCTTAAAGGGTCCAACATATCGAGGTGATAGTTATCCCTTGCGCCCGAACTGTTGCAATCCATGACGTGCCACACGTAAGAAAACTCTGTCACCAACTGCAAACTCCAACGGTCGTCACCTTTTGTCAGCATAACTCTTTTGTCTGCTCTGGGTTGTCTTGAGACACTGTTTGATCACTTCAACTTGTTCTGACGTCTCACGCACTAGATCAGGTCCTATCAGCTCTTTATCTCCTACGTCTGTCCAAGAAAGAGGTGACCTCCAAGGTCTACTTTAGAGAGCCTCGTAGGGTGCCATTTGGACACTGGAGTGATAACTGTTATTGTAGACAAACTCGATCAAAGGCAAGTGATCTTCCCAACGTCCCTGCATATCCATAGCACAGGCTCTTAGCATATCCTCTAAGGTTTGAATGGTTCTCTCTGATTGACCATCCGTCTGAGGGTAAAAAGCAGTGCTGAAGCACAGCTCAGTTCCCAACTCCTCTTGTCTCTATAGAAACCTCAGATCTCTATCAGATACAATGGATACAGGCGCTCCATGCAATCTGAGTACCTCCTTCAAATACAATATACTTAGAGTAGCCAGAGAATCCGTCTTCTTGATCGGCAGAAAGTGAGCTGATTTTGTCAATCCATCGACTATTACCCAAATAGAGTCGTTCTTGTTAGACGACTTCGAAAATCCAGTTACAAAGTCCATCGTGATATGCTCCCACTTCCATTCAGCCACTTCTAAAGGTTGCGTCTTTCCACCAGATCGTTGATGTTCCACCTTCACTTGTTGACAAGTTAAGCACTTAGGCACAAAATCTGCTACCTTTCGCTTAATGCCTTTCCACCAGAACAGTCGCCATAAGTCATGATACATCTTTGTACCATCAGGATGCACTGCAAAGGGAGAACAATGAAAGTGATCAAGCACCTTTCTCCTGCACTCGTCTGACTTTGGTACGAAAAGTCTGTCTTTGAAAGTCAGACCTCCGTCCGCCTTGATCTTCCAATCCTACAGGGTCGCTCCTCCTGAAAGTTGAGTTTCCAACTCCTTCGTTTTTGGCTCGTTCTGTTGTCCTTCCGACGCCAATTTAATTATCTCGGGTTGCATAACCAAACTATTGATTCTCACTGACCCGCTTCCTTCGATCAGCTCTAGGTCGTACTTGAACAGAACTTCCAACATCTTCCACTGCAAGGCTGCCATCCTCGCCACGTCGCTGTGAGACTTCCAGCTCAAGGCATTGGCCACTACGTTGGCTTTCCCTGGGTGATAAGAGAGACTAAAGTCGTAATCTCCCTGGTACTCCATCCATCTTCGCTGCCTCATATTCAAGTCCTTCTAAGTGAAGATATACTTGAGACTATGGTGATCAGAAAACATATTGAACTTCTCATCATATAAGTAATGTCTCCACAATTTTAACGAGAACACAACGGCTGCCAACTCCAAATCATGAGTCGGGTAGTTCTGCTCCTGTCCCTTCAATTGCCTGGAATCATAAACTATTACCTTCCCCTCTTGCATCAGCATACAACCCAAACCAAACTTGGACGCGTCGCAATACACATCGTAACCTCGTCCTTTCTCGAGTATCACCAACACTGGAGACATCGTCAACTTCTCCTTCAGCTCCTGGAATGCTCTTTCACAAGCTTTGCTCCATTAGAACTTGACGTTCTTATTCGTCAGCGAGTCATCGGTATCGTGATCTGAGAGAAGTGTGGGATAAACTTTCGGTAATATCCTGCTAATCAAAGAAAGCTCCTGATCTCGAATACGTTCTTGGGATTTTCCCAAGTCTTCACTCTTTCCACCTTCGCTGGATCTACGAAGATTCCTCCTGGAGACACCACATGCCCCAGAAACTGCACTTGGGTCAACCAAAACTCACACTTGCTCAGCTTAGCGAACAGCTGATGCTCCCGATCTTCCAAAGCCCGACCCTTAACTAGCCAACGCTGCGTGTGCGTGGAACTAAGTCCACGAGAACTTAAAGCGGAGTTATAATAGAATCTATCCTACCAATTTTAGATAGCAAGGAAGTTACATCACTTAATTAATAATGATACCTCAAAATTATAATATCCAAATAAAAGTCCAAACCACAGCAATAGTCTAAATTATTACAGTCCAACGAGCTAAGTTATTCAAATTACATTTCCAAAATAAACTTAAGTAAATAAACTAGCTCGCTCCTCCAAGCTCCTACGCTTGGCTCCGGTCGCGCCCTTCATTTCCTCCATTTCCTACGTCATCATCTAAGGTGGAAGTAGGCATTAGACAACGCGCCCAGTAGGTACTCCGAGTAGAGTCAACACATGGATTAGTGATAACAAGACACATAGATAATAATATAGCAAAACCATGCAATCAATGCCATGCCATGGGTGTCATATGTCAAGAGTCCCACCCATCATGCACATCATCATTATACAATGTCCCTCTTCAATCATACATAATGTCCCCCTTGATGGAAAACCCTCATCAAGGTATTACAATCTCATAGTACCCCCCTTGATGGATGAAGCACATCAAGGTATCCCCATGTATGTTTATCAGTCGCCCCAACGAAGCATGGACTCCGGTTTCATTTCATCCCTCCCATGCCATGCATGAGATGTAAATACAATATGCCACATAAAATACAAATCATAGCATTAAAATCCATCTTAAAACATGTCATTTGATTACCAAAATAAATCAAGGAAAACATCCATATACACATAATCCATGGCTTACAATAAGGTAGGAATCCCACCAAATACCAACTAGTGTTCCTTTGCGTTTTCGTCCACGAATTCGGTCACCGATCGCGCACCGGTTGCGAGATCCCGATACCTTATTACACATCAACCAATTAAACCCATGTTTCAACCATGCCTAAGACCATTGCTCATGCCTTAGTGGGGTTCAGCCATACACCATGGCCGAACCTCACTAATTAGATTTTTGGGTCCCTTTTTGATCCATTAATCATTTTAATCATGTGAGTCTAAACCAGGAACCCTTTGCTTCCTTTATTCAACACCTAAGGTCACCATTACAAATCCCTAAGTCCATAACCATCCTCCATGGGGTTCGGCCATACACCATGGTTCTTCATGTTGGCCATAATTACATTTTTTGCCACTCCTTCTTCCATGGTTAATCACTCATTTATTTTTACATCCTTAGGTCCATAACTGATCCATAAACATGGATCCATGAATGCCTCATTAATCATGACTTAAAAATCAGTATACATTGTAAGGTCTCGAAATTTTGGAATTAATATAAATGTGAATATTATTTATTTTAATGATGGAAATTAGAAATTTGGTCGAGTAAATGGTCGAGTAAATGGTAAATGGGCCAAAAATTGGATAAAGGCCCAAGTGTGGCCAATAGACTATGGTTTGGATTTAAATTTATTTAAATGGGTCAAGAATGGTCAAATGGGGTCAAATACCCATTTGGAACCCAATGGGTCAAGATGGTTATGCTCTAAGGTAAATGGGCTAGATGGAAATGTAATTGGGCCATGGGCCCAATGGTGATCCATTTAGAGTGGGCTTAATGAAATTTAATCACCTTAAGTAATTTGGAATTAAACAATGGTGTGGTGGCCAAGTGGGACCCACCTCCACCTCATCAAGTGAGGAGGTGGCGTGTGGGCCAATGATTGGTGGGGCCGGCCACCATGGTTGACTTGGTCAACCATGGGTCGAATAATGGGAATTAGGTTAAATAAAAATGAATTAACCTAAGTTAATTACCAAATTAATTAAATACTTAAATTAATAAGTTGGTGGCTAAATGGGGCTAGATTGGTCAAATGGAGACCAAGCTACCCCACCTCAAAATGTTAAACACGTTGGGCATGGTGGTGGTTTAGATAACCACCACCATAAAGCAAATAAGAGATATTTAAAAATATCTAAGAAAATATCTTAGAGTTGGTGGAGTAATAAATGGTAAAACAAGTTAAGTTAAGTCCATTTTTTCTTTACCATTTCTTATTCTCTTTTCATTCTACTCTCTCCATTTTCATTCTCCCATGGCTGTCCTCTACATGTCCAAGTGAAGGAGAAGAAAAGAGAGGAGCTCAAGGAGAGAACAAAGAAGTAAAAACTTGGTGCAAAAATTTATCTAAGGTTAAGGTCATCATCTTTCCTCTTTTCCTCTCTCAATTCAAACCTAACATGGCCAATTCTAGGGTTGGGAGTTGCCACCCTGATCAAAGATCGTGACCTATCAAAGATCAAGAGGAAGGAGAGAGGAGGCTAAGGAGACCGACGGGAGCGGCGGAAATCGGAGGAGACGTCGGATAGTGAGTATTTCTTAAATAAAAGAATTTTGGATTTTAGGGTTTAAGAAATGGAATTTATTTTTGTGAAATTAATGGTGGATAGGTGATTTTATACTATGGAATTTAGATACATTAAATGGAAGGGTGGAAGATGGAGAAAACCCTAAATGGGTGAATTAGGGTTAGGTAAGAAATTGGAGAAATATATTGTGTGCATGGTGTGATTGATTAAATGAAGGGTTTAAAGGGTAATGTGTTGATGAATTTTGGATTTCAAGTGAACAAAAGTGATGATCCAAATGGGGCTAAGAATATGGTTTAGTTGCATGATTTAAACCCCTCAAGGAGGGATTATTGGTGGATCTAAAATGTAACAATGGACCCAAGAAAAAATGGAGAAAGGAACATCATGGGTTCGGCCATGGTGTATGGCCGAACCCATGCCCCAAATTGTAAATCCATTTGGGTTTAAGGTCAATGGGTATATATGTGATTAAGTATGGGGTTTGAATGGGTTTAAATGAGTAATGGTTAGATTAATTACATGACAAATTTTAATGTTTTGGGTAAGTCAATGATGGACCTAAGTTGACGACCTAGGTTGTGGATCAATTTTGGTCTTAAATAGGCATGAATGAATGAGTAATTGGTTATGTAAAAGGTAGTGGCACAAATGGTAATTATTGGCTAAAATGAAGAAACCCACTAAGTTATGATTTATGGGCTAGGAAAGCGCGAGCGGTACGCGAGTCGGTAGCCAGATTGTTGGACGAAAACGAAGTAAAGACGCAATCGGTATTCGGTAGGATTCCTGCCTATTTGTAAGCCATGGATGTGTGATGGTATTTTTGTCATATTTTATTGATTTTAGTATTTATCTTATGATGGGTTTTTACAATTATGGATGCTATGTTTAAGATGGATTTTATTTAATGGCTATGAACTATGATTAAGGTTATGCATTATAAATTAAGGCTACGTATGATATTTTAAGGTTATGAGTTATAAATATTACATAGCATAATGCATTACATCTCATGCATGGCATGGGTGGAAAAAAAATAAACAAACCGGAGTCCATGATCCGTCGGGGCGACCGAGAACAGGCATGGGGACACCTTGACGAGGCTTTGCCGTCAAAGGGGATATTTTGCAGTTGGACATGTCTTGACGAGGTTTTTCCGTCAAGAGGGATATGACAGTATATGGCAAGAATGATGGGTGGGATTCATAACATAGACACCCAGGGCATGGCATACATCGTATATTTTCACTATACGTGGTTTATCAATTTTCATTGGGTTATTATCAGTTCGCTGTTATTACTAATCCATGTGCTAGTCCTACTCGGAGTCCTACTGGGCGCGTTGTTCTAACACCCTACTTCTACCCTAGCTGACAATGCAGAAGATGGCGGACCGGAAGGGCGAGACGGAAGCCAAGCTTAAGAGCTTGGGAAGGCTGACTAGTTATTTCGTTTAAGTTGAATTATTTCATTGTGGAAATGTGTAATTGTATAATTTAGCTTGTCGGAAATGAAATAACTTAGATGGCTTGCTATGTTGTATATTTTATTTTGGACGGTGTAGTCCAGTGGCATTTTAGTAATTAAATGGATCTTACTTCCCTGCTATCTGAAAAACTGGTAGGATAGTTCTATGATCATCCGCATTTATTTTTATGTTCCGTGAGCTTACTTGCTACGCGTGAACCGTACTCGTGGACTTATGTTCCACGCACGCGTAGGGTTGGCCAGTTAAGGGCCGGGCTTTAGAAGCTTGGAACTTAACTCGCGTCGTGACGTCCGTGCCCTTTGTCACTTTATCAATTAAAGAAAAAAAAAACTCTGATTTTTGGTGAAAAGGGGCGGGCGTTACATACATCATACATTTCCTTGACTTAATATCCATTCATTTTGATCATACATAGCTTCAAATTTAGCCCATAAGATGGCTCACAAATGGGTCATGGGGTTCGGCCATACACCATGGCCGAACCCGTGATGTCTTTTTCTCATTCTTTTCTTGGATCTATTACAACATTTTTGATCCACACAAAGTCCCTTCTTGAGGGGGTTTAATCACACATTTAGATCATCACTTTTGATCACCATTAACCACATTTTGAGTCCATTAACTTAACCATATTCCCCATCACCTCTAGGGTTCCAAATGTAATGGCCAGAAAATTTTAAATCAATAAATATGTGGCTATTAATTGTTTTAATGGTGGAAATTGGAAATTTGATGGAATAAATGGTGAATGGATCAAAATATGGACAAAGGCCCAAGTATGGCCCAATGGTCTGTGGATTGGATTTAAATTCATTTAAAGGGTCAATGATGGTCAATTGGGCCAAGGATGGTCAAATTGGGCCCAATGCACATCCGGGACCCAATGGGTCAAAATGATTTAAGCTCTAAGGTAAATGGGTAGGAGGTGAATGTAATTGGGTCATGGGCCCAATGGTGATCCAAGTAGTTGAAAATGGATTAAAATTAAATCACCTAAGTTGGTGATGAATTGACCAAGGTGACGTGGTCGATTGGGACCCACCTCCACCTCACCAAGTGAGGTGGCATGTGGACCAAGGATTGGTGGGGCCGGCAACCATGGTTGAATTGGTCAACCATGGGTGGATACATGCAGGGAATTTAAAGAGATGGAATTAGGTTAAGTGAGAATAAATTAACCTAAGTTAATTATCTAATTAATTAAATAATTAAACTATCCAAAAAGGTGGTCAAAAGGGGTCAAATTTGGAATACCAAAACACCTCATTTCAAACACCAAAGACGTTGGGCTTGGTGGTGGTTTATTCCAACCACCACCATAAAGCATAAAGCATAAAGCATAGAAAATATTTTATGTTGGTTGGTGAAGAAAGTTAATGATGGAGTGTAGTTTAAGAAATCAAAAAGGGGATGGTTTTCATCTTATCTCTTAAATCCCATCCTTATCTCACTATTTTCCTCTCTTGCTCTCCTCATTGCCGTCCCACACCAAGGAAAAAAGAAGAAGAAAAATTTGGAAGAAGAAGAGAAGAAAATAGAGGGAAAGTTCAAGCAATTAGCCACCACTCCAAGATCAAAGCTTGGTATCTTCTTTCTCACCATCTCCTCCTCTCCCTCTCTCAAATACATCCCATCTTGGCTGACCCAAGCTGTGATGTTTTCACATTGACCAAGCTCATCTTGGCCTATCAAACAAGGAGAAGAAGAAGGAGAAAGGCCAAGGAACCCGAGAGGAGAAAGAAAAGCTGGAGGAGCCGTCGGATTGTAAGTATTTCTAAAACAAGAGATTAGATTTTTTAGGGTTTAAGAGATTATGAAATCCATTGCTTGGAGTTAGTAGTGGCCAAATTATCATAGGCCTTGGATCTCAAATCCATCCAAAGGAAAGATGAGAAATGGATAAAGTGGGAGAGATGGATTAAGAAAAAAATAAAGGATGCTTTAAGGGTTTTATGTATTAAAATTTTATTCAAACATGGAGAGGTGATGATTTTTTTAGGAAGAACCATGGGCGATAGGGTTCGGCCATGTAGTATGGCCGAACCCCATGGTGGGTGTTTAAGTGATTTTATTAGGGTTGTAAAGAATGAAAGCCATGGAAAGATGATTATGATTTTTAGGGTTTTTATGATCAAATGTAGTGATTTTTGAAAGGGTTTTAAATGAAGAAATTCATGAAAATGTAAATGGTTTTATGGCCTTGAAAGGCATAGATGGGAGTGAACCATGAACCATGGGTCCGGCCATGGTGTATGGCCGAACCCTAGGGTTATGTGTTTGTAAATTTGAAGAATGTAAAAATAGGGAAAAATGGTTGAGAATGGTGATAGTTTAAAATGGATGTTTAAGTGTGGGAAACAATGTTCTAAAAATAAAACCATGGGGAGATTTTAGGGATGGAATGTTTTTAAATCCTATGGTGATGTAATGGTGGTTTTAAATGGGTTTAGAATGATGGAAGATATGGAGTAATGCATTAATAATTTGGAGGTTTAAAAAGGGTCAAATGTTTGTAAATTTTAAAGGGAGCTTAATGAAGAAAACCATGGTAGGTAATTAAGGATTTTTAATGGAGTTTTTAGGGTTAGAATCATGAAGGGATGATTAATGATTTTAGTTTTTTATTTTAATGATTGAATGTAATAATTTTAAAGGGATTGTAAATGATTTAAATGCATGATGTAAACCTCCTCATGGGAGGGCTTATTATGGATCTAAATGTGGTGAGAAAGACAAAATGGAGATTAGGTTGAATTAAAGAGGCTGATTTTAATAAAACCCATGACCCAATTTATGAGCCATTTGATGGGCTAAACTTGGGATTATGTATGTGGTTAGATGAATGGAAAAATTAGGCTAAGTTAAGTACTAATTTGTTAATGTGCATATCATGGTTGATGGAACATTAATGGATCTAGTGTATGGATCAATTATGAACAAAAATGTACATGGATTAAGTGAATGAGTAACCATGGAAGGGTAGTGGCAAAACAGTAAATATTGGCCAAAATGAAGAACCCCATGGGAGGTGACCATGGACTTAGTTGTTTTTAAGATGACCTTATGTATGGTTAAATAAAGCCTAGGGTGGCTGGTTTTTAGACTCATGTAATTAAAATAATTAATATGGTTAAGGGATTAAATGGGACCCACGAACCTAACAAGAAGGGTTCGGCCATGGTGTATGGCCGAGCCCCACTAAGGCTAAGATAATGGACTTAGACGTGATTTAAAACATGAATCTAATTGATAATATGTAATAAGGTACCAGACATCGCAAGCGGTGCGCGATCGGCAACCGGGTTTGTGGACGGAGAAACGCAAAGGAACGTTAGTCGGTATTCGGTAGGATTCCTACCTTTTTGTAAGCCATGGATTATGTGTTATGTATGGGTTTTTCCTTGATTTATTTGGTAAGCATATAATTGTTTTAAGATGGATTTTAAGGCTATGATGTGTATATTGATTCTTTGCTTGATCTATTTGTTGATAATCAAATTATATGTTTTATTGATGGGATTATAAATGCCACGGTTTATGCTATCATATGTATTACATGGTATATGGCATCTACATCTCATGTATGACATGGGAGGGATATGGTATGGGAAGGATGAAAATAAAGAAGCAGGAGTCCATGCTCCGTTGGGGCGACCGAGAAGCAAACATTGGGACACCTTGACAAGGTTTTGCCGTCAAGGGGATGATTTGTGATTGTTTATATCTTGACGAGGTTTTGCCGTCAAGGGGAATGATTTGTGATTGTTTATATCTTGACGAGGTTTTTGCCGTCAAGGGGGATGATTTGTGATTGTTTATATCTTGACGAGGTTTTTCCGTCCAGGAGGATATGACAGCATGATGGTATGGATGATGGGTGGGACACATGACACAGACACCCATGGCATAGCATTCATTTTATGGTTTTTCGTTATAATATTATCTATATGCTTTGTTATCACTAATCCATGTCTTAGCCCTACTCGGAGTCCTACTGGGTGCGTTGTCTAACGCCCAACTTCTACCCTAGCTGATGACGCAGGAGATGGCAGACACGAAGGACGAGATGGATGTAACGCCCCGCCTTTTCCGAGACAATTTCAGAGTCTATTTTTTTTTTAAAATAAACCGGACAAGGGCGGAGGGACGTCACGACATGAGTTAATTTCGGACTTCCAAAATCCGACCCTTAACTGGCCACCCATGTGTGCGTGGACTATCCCATGATAGATAATACACACATGGAGCTAAACAATGACTTGCGGAATAAACTAGACTAACTGCGGAAATAGATTGAATAGATAGCAAGTACCAGTCTCAATAAATAAATAAAATAAAACAACCATCCATCGTTAATAACCTAATCAAACCATAGCAATGTATTAACTTATTACATATCCATCAAATATAACTCGAACGACAGTAATAAATAAGAAGTCCTGATCAACAATCAAGCCCTTAGGCTTGGCTCCCCTCCCGGTCATCGACCTTCTCTTTCCCCTTCCTTGTTCCTTTATTATCCTCTAAGGATAGAATTAGGGCGTTAGATCAATGCGCCCAGTCGGTATCAGATCAGGGCTACCACATGGTTAGCATATAAAACATGCTATATATGTATGCAAATTTAATGAGCCCCACCCATCACACATACATAGCCATCACTTGACGGGACTCTCACCGTCAAGGTAAATCACAATACACTTTCATTTGGGACTCACACGATAAGGTAATCCACAGTAATCCTCGTTACCTGTGGAAAGACACTTTATCATTGAGTTGTTTCACAGTTTTCTTTCATTGGGACTCATATGATAAGATAATCCACCGTATTCCTCGTTACCCGTGGAAAGACACTTCATCATTGAGTTGTTTCACAGTGTTCTTTCATTGGGATTCTCAAGTTAAGGTAACCCATAATCATCACCCCATGCCATGCATGAGATGTCAATGTACATGTATGTCATTTGTAAATACATATCTCATCATTCAAAATCATATTTGAAACATAATATCAAATACAACATATCTCATGAAAACATGATAAAACCAAATCGTAATTGTGGTTACAAGTAGGTAGGAAACCTACCGAAGATTAGCTTCGGTGTTTGTTCCTTTTCACTGGATCACGACTTGTACACCGTTCAACTTCCGCTTCCTTGTTTATACAACGACAAGTTAATATCGTAACCATTGGATTTCTTATCAAGTCCAAATTCCATATTCCATCTTATGGGGTTCAGCCATACCCATGGCTGAACCTGATTAACATAGGATTTAACCTCCCTTTTTATTTGATCTCTCTTTTATTTCATCCTTATTAAACATCATATACTACAAAAATAACTTGGTAGGGTTCGGCCATACAACATGGCCGAGCCATACCACTTTGGTTTGGGTCCATACATCCAATTCAATGATCATTCCATCTTTGATCAATTCATCAATAATTACCTTTATGCCATTTGGGCTAACCTTTTGTTTAATTTCCTTAAACACCACTAACCATATCCAAATGTTCACTTGAAACCCTTTTTAAACACATCATATTGTTCCATAACCTTCAAACTTGAAACCCCTTGATTCAACCAAAATAGTCCATATAAAATGGTCAATGGGGTTCGCCATACACATGGCCGAACCCAATGGTTCCCTTGGTTCAATAATTTCCACCTATGTAGTTACTTAGGCTCCACTCTTTTACCAAGTTAGATATATGGTTCAGCCATCTAAAGGCTAACCCAAAACAGTGACCATAACTCCAATTAAATCACATAAAAACTCCATAAGATGATCCATGGGGTTCGGCCATGTGGTTCTTTTGATGCAACTTTTCCAACAATTCCATATAATTAATCTACTGTTTCTTAGCCATAAAAAGAACAAGGTTTAACCATCCATTGCTGATCCCATACAATTAATTAATTCCATTTTACAATCCTTTAGCAATCTTCACACATGGTATGGTTTTTATCCCCAAAAACCATACCATTTAATCAATTACTTTCATGGGGTTCGGCCATCCAAAGTGGTCGAACTCCATGCTCTAAATTTTCATCCTTTAAACCTCATCATAATACTTTACATCAGTACTTAATTCGGCCACAAAATGACCCATTTAACATATGTAAAAATCACCATAGTTGACATGGTTCTTGACTTTCTAAAACATTGAACTGAAACCTCTCTTTCATGGGGTTCGGCCAACCAATATGGCCGGACCCAATGATATTTTTTTTTTTTTTGCTTTTAAACCATTTAATCCAAGGTTTAATTCCTTGATATATTCAGCCAATCCATGGCCCAACATATGACACTCAAAACCATGATTTTAGAACTTTCCAAAACATGTACATAATCTAACTTAGCATAAAAAACAGTCCATGGTTTTGTCTTACAAAAACCATCCAAATAACCCATTCTTTTCATGGGGTTCAGCCATCCAAATTGGCCGAACCCAATGATTCATTTTCCATCTCATTTATGAAATACCATCCAAGGTCTAACCCTGGATGGATTCGGCCAAACAATGGCCAAAGCATACTCTTTTTTACTACTTGTTTAACTTAAACACTTAAGAAAATCTTACCAATTTCCTTTGCTCCTTCCCCCTTGCTTCCTTTCTTTCCTTTTTCCTTAATCCCTTGCCGAAATGGTACTGGATCAAATGGTTAAACACAGCAACTGGTTCGGCCCAAATATGGTGTTCTTGAGAGGGGGAAAGGAGATGGAATTCTAAGGTTTTCTTTGGAATAAAATGCGGCCAAATGAGGTGTCTGTTGTCTTTGTTTAACAGCCCAAAGCATCTCATAATTCCTCATTAATCTTTTGATAAAACTAAGGAGGTATTGGGTGCCATCCAAGGCACCCCTTGGTGCCAAACGTTGCAACCCTTCATGTAAGCCCATGCATCTTATCTCATTTACATAAATGCATTTAAGACTTTGCATGGAGACCACCATAACAACTCCCCAACGTGTGGGACTTGTATTGTGTATCTTGAGACTCATGCACCTCTTCATCTCCCCTTTAACTCACTGATTTTACAGACCCTTTGGTTTCCATTTTGACTCACCTAACTCAATGGCTTAACTCACCACATTAAATACCATACATTAATTACACTTGAGTCAACTCATTTCTTAATTCAAAACCAACTCAATTCAGTCCCACTCAACCTGATTTGACTCACCATTGAGCTCATTTGAGGGCCCATACCGTCAATCGTGGTCAAACTTGGTCAACCCGACCCACTGGGTCCCCATTTAGCTCCTTGACCCGTTTTGACAACATGACCCATTTATGAGCTGATTTAGCCATTTTTAAGTGGTTTTCACATGTGCATCAAGCCTACCCATTTTTGCTCCACTTGATTTCCAATCAATTTAGCTTAACCCCATTAAATTTGGGCTCACCCAATGGTCTAATAAGTTCATTTGACCGATTGGGTCCAATTGGATCCTTTGACCCAATTAGATGTTCATTACCCATTCATGATAAATTAGCCATTATAATATGTTCATATGATCTTAATTTGAAAAATGGGCCCCACCATTTCCTCATTTGCAATCACATTTATTAAATTTATCAATCCAGTGGCATTTTCGTAAATATTCATCTTATTGAGAATTTTTGACCCAATTAACCATTTTGACCCAATTTGATGTACATTACCCATCCATTATAATTTGACCCTTATAATATGTTCATAGGATCTTTGTTTGAGCAATGGGCCCCACTATGTTCTCATTTAACATCATAATTACTAAATTTACCAATCAAGGGGCATTTTCGTAATTATCCATTTCATTGAGAAATTGGGATGTTACATTATAACCCTCTTTTTAAAATTTTCATCCCGAAAATCGAGCGAAGTAGGGTTCCCAAAGTAAACTACATAAATAATTCGAGGTGAACTGTTCTCATCTCCGATTCGAGTTCCCATGTGGCTTCTTCAACTCCATGTCGGTTCCTTACCACTTTTACGAACTGAATCGCTCTATTTTGCAACACCCTTTGCTTGGTCTCATGTTATATCTTTTTCTCGTGAGCCATTTGTGATCGTACGTAGATCAATCTACCCTGTTTCACTTTTACCTGTTCTCATGATATTTCCATACGTACCTGTTCAATATGTTCTTTCATCTACTCTCCGTGTGAGGTAGTCTATCAATGAGAGCTTATGCTAATAGCTTTTTCTGATTCCATTTTAACTAGGTTTCTAGTTGCACTCTCCTGGAATTCCATTGGCTAATTACAAAGCCAGGTGATCAGTCTAACTCGGCAGTCGTCCATAGTTTCCCATTCAAGTTTCACTAGTCTCTTAACTTTTCCATTAAATAAATCTCCAAAATTTTGCACCTCTTCATTTGCACATATGTCACTATGTGACTAACAACTTTTGTTCCAACTTCCATGATACCAATACCCAGCATCAATCCAAAGCACCATGGGAATAATCACCCATGGTTAAATACATCCATCTCTAGTATCACTCTTTCAGTAAATATTATCAATCCCTGTTTAATAATCATCCATGAATATAACCCTCCTATGGATATAATCAATTCATGGAAAATAATTCGTTCTTGGTATCCCTTTGTCCATGAGCATCATCTATACACAATTACTAACCATCCATGAATATAACCCACCTATGGGTATAATCCATTCATGGAAACCATTTTTGTTCATAGTTAATCCAGGCACATCTTTCACCAATAATCGTCATCGTCTATCTATAGGGAATACTATAGTAAGTGCAGTGGGCAACTTGTTGTATTATGGTGCTAGTAACAAATGCGAAGGCAGTAGATCAAATAACGCATAAGCATATGAGCTGTAAATTACTGTCATACCTTGAGTTACCGAATGTTCCACTGTCTCTAGAGGAAAAGTCAAAATATTCAGTCGTTCAGACTCTTGTGACTGAGCTGGTTGAGTCGGACCAAGGAGAGAACCCCTGTAGGGAGGAGATCTTTTGCTCTGTGGACAATCTCTTTTGAAATGGCCCTGCCGACCACATTGGAAACAGGTACTAGGAGATCTAACATTCTGTGGACGCTCTCTTTTGAAATGGCCTGGTCGACCACACTGGAAACAGGAACTTCCAGTGAAACCAGTAAAGGCTGAAGATCTCCATAAGTAGGGTCTGAGTCTTTTGCGAGAGTAAAAAGTATTTCTCCCACCCCGACCTTTTTGGTCCTGTGTTTTATTCGGGTTTGTGTCTCCATTTCCGCTCATGAGTTGTTGTAGAACGGAAGTGACCACCGCCTGTACTAGGTTCCGTAATTCCGGAGGAACTTCAAGAATGTTTGCACCATTCCGATCCTCACCGTTATGTTCTTCTTCCTTTGGAGACATTTTTCCTAAGTCATGGAAACATCAGTTGACTTAGATTCTAAGTCGAGTTTTGTGTTCTTCATAATTTGGGAAAATTGCCAAATCAGCACTCTTTGTATTTCTTTGTTTTTGAGAAAACTTCCTAAATATCGAGTATCATTTCTCAATTTGGGGAAATCCTGATGTTCTACTGTTCTCGGGGAAAACTTCCCTAAGTATTATGTATCACTTCTCAGTTTGGGGATATTGCCAAATCATCACACTTTGTTTCTTTTGTTTCTAGGGAAAATCTCTAAATTCCTGTTGCTTGTTTCTCAATGGGGGATATCGGGGAATTATATCCTACTTTGCTATGTTTGATATATCCACTTATGATGACTGTACTTGCTTTGCTATCTTTCATTGTCGTTCTCAGATTGATTGTTCAGTCTGAGTCACTCGAAGTAAATTAATCCGGCCCATAGTCAGTGGACTCCGATGAGTCGGTCAGTTGGGATTCTTATTTGTCAGTGAGACATGAAACCGTCTTAATCTTACTTCGATGATTCAACATCCCGTTTCGCTCTGATACCAACTGTAACGTTGGTATCAGTTAAGTTATGAGCTCATGATCGCTCTGATACCAACTGTAATGCCCCGCCCTTTCCGAGACAATTTCAGAGTCTATTTTTTTTTTAAAATAAACCGGACAAGGGCGGAGGGACGTCACGACATGAGTTAATTTCGGACTTCCAAAATCCGACCCTTAACTGGCCACCCATGTGTGCGTGGACTATCCCATGATAGATAATACACACATGGAGCTAAACAATGACTTGCGGAATAAACTAGACTAACTGCGGAAATAGATTGAATAGATAGCAAGTGCCAGTCTCAATAAATAAATAAAATAAAACAACCATCCATCGTTAATAACCTAATCAAACCATAGCAATGTATTAACTTATTACATATCCATCAAATATAACTCGAACGACAGTAATAAATAAGAAGTCCTGATCAACAATCAAGCCCTTAGGCTTGGCTCCCCTCCCGGTCATCGACCTTCTCTTTCCCCATCCTTGTTCCTTTATTATCCTCTAAGGATAGAATTAGGGCGTTAGATCAATGCGCCCAGTAGGTATCAGATCAGGGCTACCACATGGTTAGCATATAAAACATGCTATATATGTATGCAAATTTAATGAGCCCCACCCATCACACATACATAGCCATCACTTGACGGGACTCTCACCGTCAAGGTAAATCACAATACACTTTCATTTGGGACTCACACGATAAGGTAATCCACAGTAATCCTCGTTACCTGTGGAAAGACACTTTATCATTGAGTTGTTTCACAGTTTTCTTTCATTGGGACTCATATGATAAGGTAATCCACCGTATTCCTCGTTACCCGTGGAAAGACACTTCATCATTGAGTTGTTTCACAGTGTTCTTTCATTGGGACTCTCAAGTCAAGGTAACCCATAATCATCACCCCATGCCATGCATGAGATGTCAATGTACATGTATGTCATTTGTAAATACATATCTCATCATTCAAAATCATATTTGAAACATAATATCAAATACAACATATCTCATGAAAACATGATAAAACCAAATCGTAATTGTGGTTACAAGTAGGTAGGAAACCTACCGAAGATTAGCTTCGGTGTTTGTTCTTTTTCACTGGATCACGACTTGTACGCCGCTCAACTTCCGCTTCCTTGTTTATACAATGACAAGTTAATATCGTAACCATTGGATTTCTTATCAAGTCCAAATTCCATATTCCATCTTATGGGGTTCGGCCATACCCATGGCTGAACCTGATTAACATAGGATTTAACCTCCCTTTTGATTTGATCTCTCTTTTATTTAATCCTTATTAAACATCATATAATACAAAAATAACTTGGTAGGGTTCGGCCATACAACATGGCCGAACCATACCACTTTGGTTTGGGTCCATACATCCAATCCAATGATCATTCCATCTTTGATCAATTCATCAATAATTACCTTTATGCCATTTGGGCTAACCTTTTGTTTAATTTCCTTAAACACCACTAACCATATCCAAATGTTCACTTGAAACCCTTTTTAAACACATCATATTGTTCCATAACCTTCAAACTTGAAACCCCTTGATTCAACCAAAATAGTCCATATAAAATGGTCCATGGGGTTCGCCATACACATGGCCGAACCCAATGGTTCCCTTGGTTAAATAATTTCCACCTATGTACTTACTTAGGCTCCAATCTTTTACCAAGTTAGATACATGGTTCAGCCATCCAAAGGCTAACCCAAAACTGTAACCATAACTCCAATTAAATCACATAAAAACTCCATAAGTTGATCCATGGGGTTCGGCCATTCACATGGCTGAACCTTATGGTTCTTTTGATGCAACTTTTCCAACAATTCCATATAATTAATCTACTGTTTCTTAGCCATAAAAACAGCAAGGTTTAACCATCCATTGCTGATCCCATACAATAAATTAATTCCATTTTACAATCCTTTAGCAATCTTCACACATGGTATGGTTCTTATCCCCAAAAACCATACCATTTAATCAATTACATTCATGGGGTTCGGCCATCCAAAGTGGTCGAACTCCATGCTCTAAATTTTCATCCTTTAAACCTCATCATAATACTTTACATCAGTACTTAATTCGGCCACAAAATGACCCAATTAACATACGTAAAAATCACCATAGTTGACATGGTTCTTGACTTTCTAAAACATTGAACTAAAGCCTCTCTTTTCATGGGGTTCGGCCAACCAATATGGCCGGACCCAATGATATATTTTTTTTTATCCTTTTAAACCATTTAATCCAAGGTTTAATTCCTTGATATATTCAGCCAATCCATGGCCCAACATATGACACTCAAAACCATGATTTTAGAACTATCCAAAACATGTACATAATCTAACTTAGCATAAAAAACAGTCCATGGTTTTGTCTTACAAAAACCATCCAAATGACCCATTCTTTTCATGGGGTTCGGCCATCCAAATTGGCCGAACCCAATGATTCATTTTCCATCTCATTTATGAAATACCATCCAAGGTCTAACCCTGATGGATTCGGCCAAACAATGGCCAAATCATACTCTTTTTTACTACTTGTTTAACTTAAACACTTAAGAAAATCTTACCAATTTCTTTTGCTCCTTCCCCCTTGCTTCCTTTCTTTCCTTCTTCCTTAATCCCTTGCCGAAATGGTGCTGGATCAAATGGTTAAACACAGCAACTGGTTCGGCCCAAAGATGGTGTTCTTGAGAGGGGGAAAGGAGATGGAATTCTAAGGTTTTCTTTGGAATAAAATGCGGCCAAATGAGGTGTTTGTTGTCTTTGTTTAACAGCCCAAAGCATCTCATAATTCCTCATTAATCTTTTGATAAAACTAAGGAGGTATTGGGTGCCATCCAAGGCACCCCTTGGTGCCAAACGTTGCAACCCTTCATGTAAGCCCATGCATCTTATCTCATTTACATAAATGCATTTAAGACTTTGCATGGAGACCACCATAACAACTCCCCAACGTGTGGGACTTGTATTGTGTATCTTGAGACTCATGCACCTCTTCATCTCCCCTTTAACTCACTGATTTTACAGACCCTTTGGTTTCAATTTTGACTCACCTAACTCAATGGCTTAACTCACCACATTAAATACCATACATTAATTACATTTGAGTCAACTCATTTCTTAATTCAAAAACAACTCAATTCAGTCCCACTCAACCTGATTTGACTCACAATTGAGCTCATTTGAGGGCCCACACGGTCAGTCGTGGTCAAACTTGGTCAACCCGACCCACTGGGTCCCCATTTAGCTCCTTGACCCGTTTTGATAACATGACCCATTTATGAGCTGATTTAGCTATTTTTAAGTGGTTTTCACATGTGCATCAAGCCTACCCATTTTTGCTCCACTTGATTTCCAATCAATTTATCTTAACCCCATTAAATTTGGGCTCACCTAATGGTCTAATAAGTCCATTTGACCGATTGGGTCCAATTGGATCCTTTGACCCAATTAACCATATTGACCCAATTTGATGTTCATTACCCATTCATGATAAATTGGCCATTATAATATGTTCATATGATCTTAATTTGAACAATGGGCCCCACCATTTTCTCATTTGCAATCACATTTATTAAATTTACCAATCCAGTGGCATTTTCGTAAATATTCATCTTATTGAGAATTTTTGACCTAATTAACCATTTTGAGCCAATTTGATGTACATTACCCATCCATTATAATTTGACCCTTATAATATGTTCATAGGATCTTAGTTTGAGTAATGGACCCCACTATTTTCTCATTTAACATCATAATTAATAAATTTACCAATCTAGGGGCATTTTCGTAATTATCCATTTCATTGAGAAATTGGGGTGTTACAACGGAGGCCATGCTTAGGAGTTTGGGAAAGCGGACTACTTAGTTTATTTAATTTATTTTGGAAATGTAATTTGAATTGCTTAACTCGTCGGAATGTAAAAATTTAGATTACTTACTGTGGTTTAGATTTTATTTTGGACATTATCATTTTGAAGTAATTTAGTAATTTAAATGATGTAATCTTCCCTACTATCTAGAAATTGTTAGGATAGTCTCTATTATATTTCCGCACTTAGTTTAATATTCCGCAAGCTTTTTTTTACGTGTGTACCATTTTTCGTGGACTTAGTTTCTAGGAGAGGGAGTGAGAGATGGAGATAGTGAGATGAGATGAAACCCTAGACCTTTCCCATCTTGCCTTGGGTAGCTTGGGTTAGACTCCACCCTCATTAAGGTGGAGTCTTCCCCATGAGCCTTTTGACCAAACCAAATGGGTGCATGGCCTTGCATGCCCTTAATCCTAGGCCCCTTGTCCCTTAGTGGTGGTGGTTGGGATGAGGTGGAACCACCACCCCACAATGGGCCAATGCATGCCCAAGCTAGGCCCCATTTTATGGATCTTGTCTTATCCATACCACTCTTCCATGGCCAACGGTTTTGGTGGGTCTTATCTTGGTGGTTTGGGTGGGTCAAGTGAGATATAAATCACCCATTTGACTCACTCATTATCGAAGTGACTCACCCCATTTAACTCACCCCATATAATGTAACTTATTTGATTAATTTGTTATTTAACTTAGGTCATTTAATTACATAGTTTAATTCCATTTATTTGTCTTTACTTTCTCCATGAATCCACCCATGGTTGACTTGGTCAACCATGGTGGCCGGCACCACCAATGCCTTACCCACCCGCCACCTCACTTGATGAGGTGGAGGTGGGTTCCACTTGATCATGCCACCTTGATTTTATTCCCACTTAACCTAGGTGATTTAAATTAATTTAACTCAACTTATTTTCCTTTGATCCTCCTTAATTCCCTTTGACTTATCCATGGTTGACCAAGTCAACCATGGTGGTCGGCCCCACCTAAGTCATGGTCCACACGCCACCTCACTTTATGAGGTGGAGGTGGGCCCCACTAGACCATAACACTTGGATAACTCCAATTTAACTTAGGTGATTTTAATCACTTCAATCCATTCCATCTAATTGGATCACCACTGGGCCCATGGCCCAATTAAATCTACTTCCTACCCATTTACCCTAATGTTCAAACCATGTTGACCCATTGGGTCCCAAATGGGTATTTGACCCAATTGACCATCCTTGACCCATTTAAATGAAATTAATCTAATCCATGGCCCATTGGACCATACTTGGGCCATTATCCAAATTTTGATCCATTTACCATTCATTCCATCAAAATTCTAAATTTCAACCATTAAAACAAATAATAGCCAATATATGTATTGATTTAAAAATCCGGGCTATTACACAAACTGTATCTCTCGGTGTGGAGGTAGCCCAGCCAACTGGTCAGGAAACACATCCATAAACTCACACACCACCCGAGAAGCAACAGACCCTACACCACCTACAGCATCCCAACCCATGCTCGCCACCACACTACCAGGATACGCCTTAAGGCCAGAGAAAGTGACTCTCATCTTCTCATAGGGTACCAACTTCACCATGAACCTCTCATTGGTTGAGGAGACCCCACGAATTCTCCTTTGAGAGCAGTCTATCAAGACCTCAAAAATTGACAACCAATCCATGCCAAGGATGATGTCAAAGTCCGTCATTTCCAGAACCAGAAAATCATAGGACAACTATACTCCGCTGATCTTCAAAACACAAGATCTACACTCTTGGTTCACCAAAGCCTTTTTACCCAAGGGTGATACTACCATTAGAGGGTTAGCTACTTGTACCGGTTTCAAACCCAATCTAACACAACAAGTTCTAGAGATAAAGGAATGCGAAGCGCCGGTATCAAAAAACACTTGAGCCAAAAGACTGAAAAGATTAAGGGTACCTTCCATCACCGTATTATCCATCGGCTCTTCCTTCTGAGTCCCAATCGTGTAGACTCTCCCATGAGGAAGTCCTTGTCCTCTCCCCTGACCGTTCCTTGGTGGTCCGTTCCTCGGTGCCACCGAGCCTCTGGAGGTCTGCTGAGAACCTCGACCGACAGTTGGTTGCGCCACAGAGAAAGAAACTCCTGCGCCTTGCGAAGGTGCAGCTTTACCAAGATAAGGGCAGTCTCTGAACAGGCACCCGATTTGCTTACAATAAAAGCACGCCTTCTCTCCTCCGGATGGGTAGAACTTGGAAGTATGCCCAGGCTGGTTGCAGGTGTAGCACACGACTTGCCGGGAGTCAGACCGACTCGACTGTCCTGCACTAGGCTGGTTCTTCTTGAAGAAAGACCTCTTCTGGTTGAGCTTGGCCTTCTTGTTGGAAGAAGGTTTCTGAGAGTTGTCGACGCTCCTGTTGATGGAGTCCAGTACCTCTACCTTTGAAGCTCGATCGATGATCTCCTCCAAGATGTCGAACACCTGGCCGGCCACTTCCCACTGCAGAAATGGTTGGAGTCCATTCTCAAAGTGTTGTATCTTTTCCTCTTCGTTTGCCGCTATCCATGGTACGAACTGCATCAAGTCGATGAAGCGCATGGCACGGAGTCTGAACCTTGTTGGATCTTGAGGAATTCCCTCTTCCTCACCTCCTGCACTGTCTTTGGAAAGTAACGTGCCAGAAAGGCTGTAGAGAACTCCTCCCACGACATTGGCTCGTGGTTACGAACCAAGTTCTTTGCTTCCCACCACTCGTAGGCATTTCCTTCAAGCTGGTACGCCACCAAGGTCACTCGCAAGTCATCGGCGATAGCTAAGGTATGAAGGATCCGGCTAATTTGAGTCAGCCAGTTCCTTGCAACACTAGGGTCTTCTATCCCTGAGAAACTCGTCGGGTTCAGCCGCTTAAATTTCTTGAGAGCCGAGGTGGCTCTCTCCTCTAGCGTACGGATTGGCGGGCGTCGCATGTTTTTAGCTATCTGCTGAAATGCTTCGACCGCCGCTCGAACGGCCTCATTGGGTAAGTCACGGGTGGAAGACCAGTCCTCCTCCCACGAAAAATGGATCCGCTAGCATTGGGTTCTGACATCTGTTATTTACACTTGTAAATATTACTTAACCATTTTAAGAGATTCAAAACAAATCACATAAGTTTGCAAAAGATTTATTAGAAATTATTCAAATTGCATTACAAGTATAAGGGTTAGTAGGATGAAAACCCTTCAAAACAACAACACTCAACCCTTACAAAACAAATCTCCCCGATGCCCCCAACACACTCTAACCTAATCCTCCAAAGAAGATCCTGCCTCATCACCAAAATAAAAGAAGTTGTCCAGACAAGTCGCTAACTTATGCCCGAACACTTCGCAGGTCACACAGGGTATAATCCCTGGTCCTCCAACGTAAGGAGAATTAGTCCTTGCACTTCCATTCCGACGAAGTCCGCAAACAGAGCAAATGATATCAATTGGATAGGGGCAATAGATACAGTTGTGCCTCTCCTGATTGCAAAGTTCGCACATATAGTCCAAATACTCATCCAAGGACGGAGTAGCCGGAGTATATTCAGGCGAGCCATTCTCCCCTACTGACTCCTTTAGAATTGGGATATCTCCCTCTTCCTCTTTTGGATCAGCCCCAACATGATACTCGGGTGAAGCTACTTCTACTTCATCTTCAGGTGCAACTTCATTAATGAGGTTTGGAACACTGGAATCATCTGAAGAAACCAGGTCGATCGGGTCACTAGGGGTCCCCCTGAACTCAGAGTACTCGACATTGCTTGACATATCTGCATCACCAAATAAGAAAATGTCAAAAACAATTGTAGTACTAAGGAAAAAGCAAGTCTAATTAGGTTGTAACCCATCACAGCCCTAGAATTTGAGCCCAAGCTCTGATACCAAACTGTCACGCCCCAACCCGAAGGGTGGGCCCGGAACGTGAATGATTTTTTTTTTTTTTGAAAGGTAAAGCTAACACAAACATTCTAACTGGGCTAGATCAACAGTTGGGCCCAAAAGCCACACATGATCCTAACATGTCGACTCAAACTTAAACCATAAGTCTACCCAACAATTAGACATAAGCAACAACATCAATACACATAATATGATCATATAAATCCAACCATTGATTTATCATCTCAAGCTTGAAATAGAGGGTTCTCCTCTTCGGGTTCATCTCCTGAAAGGTGAGGGGGTGAGCTAACTAACCCAATGAAGGAAATATAACAGTACAGTTTTAAAGTAAACAACAGGTTAGCAATAGTCAACAGTTGCAATAATATCTCATGCTTGATAATAAAATTCAGAATATCAAGTAAAATCTCATCATCATTTCCATCATTCCATCAGTCTTCCATTACTGCTATCATCCAACGTAAGTCCTACCGACTACGCTGAGACCATTGTATTAAGTCCCGACACGGTCAAAATACATCCTTTCAAGGACATCTCCGGCTCTCCCATAGCCGATACTGACACCTTCAAGTCAGCAACTGTCGACACCCATGGTCCAGTAGACGTAAACCATCTCTCATATGGCCGATATTGGTTCAATAGCCAAGGGCAAGTGCAAGCAGTTTTACACATTTTATATGATCAACATCATAGCATTTACCAACATCATAAGCACTCTTACCATAGTGTGTCAAGTCTAGGCACATGAGTGGGTTCATCAAATCTGAAACGACTCATTGCTAAATATCCATATCAAATAAACCTGTTTACATAAAGCTGCAAAGTTAAGTTCCCTCACCCTATATGTGTGGTTTCGCGGTCTCTCTTGAAACAACAAACAAGTGCGCACTCATTATCACGTCAATAGACATATCATCACACAAGTAGTATTTCGAAATCATACTTGTTTTTCCCAAAAATATCCAAGGTACATGGAATTGAGTCTTCTATTTGGTTTCTATCATTTTTAAATTATAATAACCCACAATATAATAAAAATGGTGCTCAGTCCAAAACTCAAATTATCTTATGGGCATTGACCAGATTGACTTAATGAGTTAGGTCTAGATCCTCGGGTCACTTCTCGGTCGTCTTCTGGATATGACCAGATCTGACATTTTGAGTTAGGTCTCGAGGTCACTCAGTGCCCGACAAATATAGCGTCTGCCTGGAAGTGAGATCACTCAGTGCCCGACAAATAGGGTCGGCGTAGAAGTGAATACAATAGTATTTAAACTATAGTAATAAGAGAAGAGGGTTAATACAATTTTAATTAACAAAAAGGGGTACTAACGTCACGTCACATGCATCAAACATAATCCAACAAAATATATATTTTTTTCAATAATCCAACAATAATATTTATTTATTTATTTATTTAATGGGCACTAACATCACAAGCATCAACATAATGTAATAAAAATATTTTATTTTAATTTTTTTTCTTCTTCCTCCTTCCTTCACTGCCTGCAACAGCAGACAGTGAACGGGCTGGATGCATGAAAAATGAATCCGGAAACAGTGGGTTTTCTGGATTCGGTTTTCACATCTGGCCGATCCGATGGATTTTTCTGGGAGTCCTCTTTCCATAGGGAGAGATTTGGAGCTTTAAAGTTCACTGGGCCAACCGATTTTAACACTGGAAGCTCACGGGTACAAGAAACCCATGGTTTTTCCTTAAACTTTGAACCATTTTTCTTGCTAAAGACTAAACCAAAATCAGTTTTTCTTTATTCTAAACCACCTATAATTTGAAAAGGAATACAGTGGTTACCTTTACTGGAGTTCATGGGCTGAAAATCCAAACTTTGAAAATTTTTCCCTAAAAGCTTACGGTGGAAAACTGGGAAACAGAGAGGGAAAAGGGGATGGTTTTCAGGCAGCAGAGGTTGAGGGAAAAGAGAAGAGATGCAGTGGGAGTTTGATCAAGCTGACCAGATGTCCATTTTATAGAGAAATGGCCGGAAGAAACGATGGGGTGGCACTCCATACAGGCGCATGCGGCGTCGGCTAACGTTTACAACAGTGAACTTTTGGTTGGTTGCAAATCAGCCCTCCTCAAGTTCTGGTTTTGCAAAAAGGTCTCTCTTTTTTATAAAATGGGATTTTTAACTTAAAACATAATTTCAAAGGCTAAAAAATTTAATCCAACCTTATAGATAAGTTGGGTTTTGAAAACCTTAATCACCATAAAAAAATTTGGAATTTAAATCTCACTAAAAGCCATTTATTTAAATAAAAATCACAATTTAACACTATTTACTTAATTAAACAAATGTTAAATAAAACAATTTAGAAACCTCGATTTGGGGTGACAAAAAATAACTAGACCATTCTTAAAATGGTCTAACACAAAATACTATTTTGAATTTTATCTCATTTCCAAAATCATTTAAAATAATTATTTCTCCCTTTTGGGATTTTGATAGGTGGTTTTAAATACCATTTTCTGAAAATAAAATTATTTTAAAATCAGAAATACAAATCCTTGATTAAGGAGAACATTATTATCTAATAATAATCACATAACAAAGTTGATAAAAATAATAATAATAAGCGGTAAAATTACCAAAATGCCCCTCATGCTGGGCGAGCTGGATCATTGAGTTTTCGAGCTCAGATTGGGCCACACCTGGGCTTCCCTCAAAGCCCTAATCGTAATCTTCGGATTAACCGGTTAAACAAAATTATTAAGCTAAAACACGCCTAATCTGAGGCAGGGTATTACATGTATTGACTTATTGACATGAAATAAGGTAACAGGACTTCTTAAACGGTGCGCGGTCGTGAATGGTTTTCGTATAAGAACTCGAGGTCAAATTAATTGTCATTGGTAGGATTCTTACATCATTGAAACCATGGATATGTATTATGTACTTATGGTGATTTTATTTCATGTTTGATAAGTTATTTTGGTATCAAACAATATGTTGCAATTATGGGATTTTCATGCTATGTTTTGTAATATTCTAAAGCATGTTGGCATTTGCATCTCATGCATGGCATGGGAGGGATGGATTGTAACCAGAGACCCACGCTCCGTAGGGGCGTCCATAAGTCGTGAGGGGTATTTTAACAGGGGACCCACACTCCTTCGGGGTGTCCGTAAAGCACTAGTGGGGGAGTACCTTGATGACGAGAATTCCATCAAGAGGATACTATGAATTTGTGATGGGTGGGACTCATTGCATATGGTAGCATGGCATGGCATTGAATCGGCATGATTATGATTTTTATTATCATGCAAGGTTTCTAGGTTTTATCTGCATGATTGAATCTCTATTACCATACACTGTTTTGGATATGATGTTTTACAAGTATGATATGGTATATTATATTTGGATTTTATATACTAACCCATGTGTTAGTCCTAATTGGAATACCTACTGGGCGCGTTGTCTAACGCCCTACTTCTACCCTTGTTGATGACACAGGAAGGGAACGGAACGAGGATCGCGAAGGAAACCCAGCATAGGAGCTTGGATATCTGAATGGAATTTATATATGGATATTTTTTTTATGTTGCAAGGATATGTAATAATTAGAGATTTGCTATGGTTTGTGATTGGTTTTGAGATGTTAGATAATTTAAGTTATTTTGGAACTGACTTGTACTTTGCTATCTAAATGGAGTAGTCTTAAGTTCTATTATAACCCGCTATTAGTTTAAGTATTATTCCGTAAGATTTAATTAGTACCATGTGTAGATCGGTTTTCATGGACTTAGTCCATGCACACATGGGTGGCCTGTTAAGGGTCGGGCTTTAGAAGCTCGGACTTAACTCGCGTCGTGACATCTCGCTCTCTATCACTTTTAAAAAAAATAGACTCTGATTTTCGGATTAAAAGAGTGAAAAAGGGTGGGGCGTTACAGATGGACAGTCGGAGAGGGCCATACAAACATTGGAGGATATGCTGAGAGCATGTATGCTAGACTTAAAGGGTGGATGGGAGGATTACTTGCCGCTGGTAGAGTTTTCTTCTAACAACAGTTACCAAGCAAGCTTCCAAATGGCTCCATTTAAGGCTTTATATGGTAGACCATGTAGATCACCCGTGTGCTGGACAGAGGTCGGTGAACGCGCACTAATTGGACCCGAGTTGGTTGTAGAGACTACAACACAGATATAGTTGATACTATAGGACCTACTTGTTGCACAAAGTCGTCAGAAGAGCTATGCTGACAAGAGGAGGAGGTTCCTTGAATTTGAGGTGGACGACTTAGTGTTCTTGAAAGTCTCGCCACGAAAGGGACACATGAGATTTGGAAAGAAGGGGAAACTATCACCTAGATATGTGGGGCCGTTTCCAATCCTGAAGAGGGTGGGGGAGGTAGCTTACAAATTGGCACTTCCTCCACAGTTATCATCTTTGTACGATGTGTTTCATATATCTATATTGAGGAAGTACAATCCTGATCCCTCACACGTACTGAATGTACAAGACATAGATGTGCAAAGCGACATGAGATACGTCGAAAAGCCTGTTCGAATGGTGAAGACAGAACAAAGGGTATTACGAAACCGAGCGATTCAGTTCATTAAGGTGGTATGGGATCAACATGGTAATGATGAAGCCACTTGGGAATTAGAATCGGAAATGAGAACAGCTCACCCTAAGTTATTTATGTAATTGTTTGAAACCCTACTTCGCTCGATTTTCGGGACGAAAATTTTAAAAAGAGGGTTGTATTGTAACACTCCGGATTATCAAGTTATCAATATATATGAAATTTGCCCATTTAATTTGTGAATTAAATGATATGGACCTTAAATGGGTAAGATGTTGGGTCAATTGCCCAATTAAACCCAACGGATTGTGGATATGGTTTGAAGTGAAATAAATGGGTAAGATGTACTCAATTGTGTTTAAAATTTGTTAATTGAGTCAAAATGCCCAGTTGGGACCCAATGGGTAGTGGTGGACTTGGTTGACCACCAACTGAGTTCAAGTTTAAATTAAATGGGGCTGAATTAAATTGGAAATGGAATCAAGGAATTGAGTTGATTTTGAATGAGTTAAATTAAAGAGGTGAGTTGAGTTAAAGAGTGAGTGGAGTGGGAAGGTGGAGAGGTGCATCCCACCAAGACCAAGTCAAGGCTACACGTTGGATGCATGGGAGTTTCATCTCATGGGATGAAACTCCAAAATGGATCATTAATGGGAGTTGGACGGTTTTTTGTGTGTTACACAATTCAAACCAGGGCTACACGTTGGGAGACGGGAGTTTCATCTCATGGATGAAACCTCCAAATGGGTCATTAATGGGGAGGCGGCGGTTTTGTGAAGGTTACACAAGGTCACACAAAGGTTCACACCGTTGGAGACATGGGTGTTTCATCTCATGGAAGAAACCCCCAAGTGAAACATAAAGGAGGGAGGTGAAAGGGCATGGGAGTTACAAAGGGGTGCCACCAAAGGACACCACCTTTGGCCGACCCTCATTAATCAAGAAAGGTGTGGAGTTTTCATTTCACTTTCTCCCTCTCCCTTTCTTGGCCGATCCCCCTCTCTAGACTAGAACACTTAGAGAATTTTATTTCACTCTCTCCCTCTCACTCAAGGCCGATTCCCTCTCAAGACAAAGGGAGAACACTTGGAGTTGTTATCTTGAATCTTCTTTATTTCTCCCTCTCTCAAATCTATACCTCTTGGCCGAACCACCCCAAGGGATTTCATCAAAATCAGTCTCGGCTAAAGAGCAAGAAGGAAGGAAGAAGAGGCAAAGGAAGGAAAAGAGTAAGAAGGAAGGAAGAAGAGGCTAAGGAAGGAAATGAGCAAGAAGGAGGGAAGGAAACTGGAGGAGTCGCAGAATCGGTAAGTGCTCGATAAGATTTCATAAATAAGAAAAGAGGGTCAAGGGTAATGGCCGAACCCTAATTTTATTATGGCTAAAGACTCAATGATGTACCATAGGGTTCGGCCATATTGTATGGCCGAACCCCATGGTGTAACACCCCAATTTCTCAATGAAGTAGAAAATCATGAAAATGCCCCTGAGTTATTAAATTAATTATTTTGTGATGTCAAAATAGAAAATGGTGGGGCCCATTGCTTAAATTGAGGTCATATGAGCTCATTATAAATATCAAATTTGATTGGATGGGTAATGAACATCAATTGGGTCGAAAATGGCTAAATGGGTCAAATGGGTCAATTGGACCCAATGGGTCAAAATGGATGATTTGACCATTGTATAAGCTCAAATTAAATGAAGTCAAGCTGAACTGATAGGAAATCAGTCATAGTAAAAATGAATAGGCTTGAAACACAAGTGAAAACCAATTACAAGTGACCAAAATACCCATAATTGGGTCATGGAGTCAAAAATGGGTCAAGGAGCTAAAGGGGAGACCCAACGGGTCAGGTTGACTAGTTTGACCATGAATGACCGTGTAGACCCTCAATTGAACTCAAGTGGGAGTTAATTCAGCTTGAGTTAGTTTGATTTGAAATGAGTTTGATTTAAGAAAAGAGTTGACTCAAATATGGAGCATTAAATGTGATGAGTTGGATGAGTTGGTTTAGAATAAAAATATTCCGAGTTTAGTGAGTCAAGAGGAGATGGACCTCGTGAGTTAGCTGGTCTAACTGGTGGGCGAGATGAACCTCTAGAATAAGAGGGTTTGTTGAGTTGTGGGCATTCCCTCTTAAAATGGCCCGACTGATCACAATGGAAGCAGTTATTCACCCCTCTGGGAGCTTGAGTGACTGATGTAGATGGGGAGGGATGATTGGGACGAAAGCCCACTGTTGACCCAATGGATGGTGAGGGTCTGCTAAAGTTCGGTCGTAACCTCTTGTTGGGCAGAAATGTACCCTCCCATTCTGCGTTTGGCGGTTGTCAATACGCACTAACTCAGTCATCTCTTACTCCTCTATAGTGGCCCTGCTGACCACCTCTACCAATGTATCTGCCTTGAATATGCTTACCTTGGCCCTAATGCTTGGCCGAAGGCCCCGCTCAAACTTGCGTGCCCTTCGATACTCTGTATCCACAATATAAAATGCATAGCAAGATAAACTAAGAAACTCCTGGTGGTACTGTGCCACCGTCATGGTACCTTGTACGAAAGATAGAAAGCTTGGGTCTGGCGCTCCTTCTCCTCCTCAGGAAATAATGGTCCAAGAAGGTATCTGAGAACTGATCCCAAGTCATTGCAGTCCTCTCTCCTTCCGGAAGAAGTGCTCGCTGCTTCTCTACCACCTCCCACCATTTACCGGCATCATCGATCAGTTGTGACATGGCCAGTAAAATCTTGTTAGCATGGCTTGCAATCTTAACTAGGGTCAGGATCTGGGTGATCTTCTTCAGCCAATTTTCTGCTCCGACAGCCCCTTCTCTCCCTTTGAAGTAAGGAGGGCGTTGTTGCTGGAAGTCCCTGACCATGCTCCTGTCATTGGTCTCGTTGGTGGTTCCATTGCCGTTTAAGTGTTGTTGAAGCACCGAAGTGACCACCGGTTGAACCAAATTTTGTAGTTATGGAGGCACCAACAGTATATTCACGCTGCTTTGTTCCTCCTCCTCTTGGTGGGATGGTTGTTCTTCCTCTTCATGTCGTGATTGTCATTCCTCCTCTTCATGTTGAGATTTTTCTACCTCCTTTTCCTTCCCTTTCTGGTTTTGTCGGGTATTTCTCTTTGGAGGCATTTTTTTCCCTAAGCCATTGAAAAATATAACGTATTAGTCATCGTAAAGTTTGTATTTTCATACTGTTGGGGAAATTTCCAAATAAACACTCTAGATTTTTCTTTGTTTTTGGGGAAATATATCCTATTTTGCTACGTTGGATAAATCCAATTGTTTTGAGTGTACTTCCTTTGCTATCATCCATTGAGTCTAACGAAGTAAATTAATGCACGGGGGCCGGATTAATTTACTCCGAAAGATTCAATCTTTCTGGTTCGCTCTGATACCAACTGTAACGCCCCGCCCTTTTTCACTCTACGCTTTCCGAAAATCAGAGTCCATTTTTTTTTTTTATAAACTAAGAGTGATAGAGAGCGGGATGTCACGACGCGAGCTAAGTTCTAACTTCTAAAGTCCGACCCTTAACTGGCCAACCCTATGTGTGCATGGACTAAATCCATGAAAACGGTTCACACATAACAATATAAACATGCGGAATTAAAATCATAACATGTGGAATTATAATAGAACCTAGTTATATTCCATTTCAGATAGCAAAGTACGTCAAGTCCTTAATCATAATTAACATAACACAATTATCCAAATAAACATCCAACCATAGCAAATCATCTAAGTTATTACATGTCTGAAGTCTAGTTACTCAAATTACAAATCCGTAAGTAACTTAACTAAAATATAAATTAAAAGCATTCAAGCTCCTATGCTTGGCCCGTTTCGCGTTCATCGTTCCCCTTGTTTCCTATATCATCCACTAGGGTAGAAGTAGGGCATTAGAACAACGCGCCCAGTAGGTATTCCAATTAGGGCTAACACATGGTTAGTACAAAACCTATATAATAATATCATAATGTCAAAAACCATATAAACCATGCCATGTCATGATGTCAAATGCAATGAATCCCACACATCACAAGTACATATAAGTACCCCCACATAGGTCTTTCGGACGCCCTAACGGAGTGTGGTCCCTCCGGTTTCTTCTTGATGGAAAAGCACATTAAGGTATCCCACATAGGTTTTTCGGACGCCCCGACGGAGTGTGGCCCCTCCGGTGACATATCCTTCACCCCATGCCATTTATGAGATGCTAATGAATCACATGCTATTTTATCATATAAACATAGCATTAAAACTCACATTTTGAAACAATATCTTTTACAACATAATTCATCAAAATAACATAAAAACATTGCACATTAAACCCATGGTTTCAAAGAGGTTAAATCCTACCAAAGACCACTACGTGTCCTTGCGCTTTCGTCCGGTAACTGCTCACAATAGTACACACCTTGTGAGATCTCGTTACCTTATAATATATCAATCAATTAAAACCATGTCCCATTTGATTTAACATTAGGTCTAAGTCCACAAAACAGTCCCCCTGGGGTTCGGCCATACACCATGGCCGAACCTATGGACCATTAATTCTACTTAATTACCATATTGCTATCCATGGCTAACATTCCATTAATCTAACCATTCATGCATTAAATCCATAAGTCATTCCCCGTGGGGTTCGGCCGTACACCATGGCCGAACCCATGGTCTATCATTTTCACACTTATTTACATTCTTGCCATTACCTTATGTTTATGTCCAAACCGATCCATAATCAAAACATTCCTCATGGGGTTCGGCCATACACCATGGTCGAACCCATGATCTTTCATTTTTAGCCTATATTACAATATTGCCATTACCTCCAATAACTTATGTTTAGGTTCCAACACATAGGTCCTTTCATTTATTTAAACATGCATAACACTTCAAATAACCCTTTAAATGATCCATAACCGATTCCTTAATTCAAACATGATCCACCAATGAGGGACCCATTAAAAATTACTTCATGGGGTTCCGCCATAGACCATGGCCGATCCCTATGATGTCTAACTTTCTAATTATGTCAATTCCCATTCTTGAATCCATAAATCAAAGTTCCTTCATTTTTTATCCAAAAGTCCATCATTAGAAACTTTCTAATTTAATTACCATCCTCCATGGGGTTCGGCCATACACCATGGCCGAACCCTATGGTTCATGGTCTTCTCTTTAAAAAATCATTGATATTCCTTCCATGGTTTTCATGATCTAATTGCATCTAAAACCATCAAACCTTCCATCCATTTAAATTAATTCATAAGTAACCTTTCCCATCATTTTCCATGATCTAAATATATGAACATAATTCAATAATCATTTATGGGGTTCGGCCATACTCCATGGCCGAATGGTATAAGGTTCTTTACCAAAACATCCATTAAAACCCTTTAACATCTTTAATAACATTGCATGGTTTTCATCGCTCAAAATCCATTAAACATAACCAATTCTCTTCCATGGGGTTCGGCCACACACCATGGCCATGGTTCCTTATTTCAAACAAATTTATCAAAATACTAACCAGTTCCGCGACTCCTCCGGTTTTCCTTCGATTGTTCTTGCTCTTCCAATCCTTCTCTTTTTGCACACTTGCTAACTGCCCTCTCCTTCTCTTGTTATGCCGTGAATGAGACTTAATGAAAACCCCTTGAATGTGTAAGCCGTGCACCCCTTGCTACCTCTCTTTTTAACACTTCCAATAGATCTTAATTAGAAGATGCCATGCACCCCTTGTGTCTTAATGAGATAGCAATTGCCGTGTATATGCTTCCCATTTTGGAGAGTCCTTTATTTAGAAGGTGCCTTGAGCCCCTTGTTTAGCCATTGCCTTTGTGCCATTTTTAACAAGGAAAGGACCCCTTTTTAGACACTCCAACCCATGCACATATCTTCTATACACGGTCTAAGTAATCCTCTCAATTTAATCTATTCCCTAATGCCATTTTTAATCACTAGGAAAGACACCTTTCAGCACATCCTTATGGATTGCGCAAGTCCCACACACATGGCCATGCATCTTTTATTTATAGATATTGCTTTACCATTTGAACTAAGGCCCATTTAATTCTATTGAAAACATTTCCACAATCCGTTGGGTCTTAATTGGGCAATGACCCAACACTTTACCCATATAAGGTCCATATCTAATAATTCACGAATTAAATGGGTAATTTTCATATTTATTAATAACTTGAAAATCTGGGGTGTTACACAGCTGGTGCATTGGTGAGTCCAAACGGCATGACTACAAACTCATATAGTCCATACCGCATTCTGAAGTCTGTCTTCTCTATGTCCTCCTCCTTAACTCGTATTTGACTATGTGCTGTTCCGGATGCATCTCAGTCTGAGCAGTTCATCAATCTGCTTCTTTAGCTCAGACATCTTAGTTGGTGTCATTCGATAATGTGGTAATGACATCGGAGAAGTGCCAGGGTACAGCTTGATCTCAAAATTAATCTCCCTCATGGGTGGCAAGCTAGGGAGTTCTTTTGGGAAAACATCCGCGTAGTCTTTCACTATCGCAGGAAGTTCAGCCACCGGTGCCTTGTTTAATCTGATATTGTTCAATACCAGGTGATTCAATCCTTCATGAAGTCTTCTTCTTATAGGGATGTTGTGTTTGTCAGCATGTACCACATACTGTTTCCCCTCGGGTGATCAAAATTTCACCCTGCGAAGATGGCAATCGATGTTGTCCTGAACGCTAGTCAACCAGTCCATGCCAAAGATAATGTCGTACTCAGTCATATCGAGTACCAGATAGTTGAACTCAAATCTGTATCCAGCGAGTTCAGTATTCACTGCTGCGCATATAAGCCCCAATGACGTGTCTTCGACGGGGGATAAAATAGTGAGTGATGTGGACAGTTTTTGTACTAATGTGCCAGTAGTGGTTATGAATGCAGCAAATATGAAGTAGTGGGATGCTCCAGAATCAAATAATGTAAAGGCATAGGAACTACCGACTACTTCCATACCTTGAATCACGGAGTGATCCACTGCTGCTGGAGGAGCTAAAGTAAACAACCGTCCAGATCCGGTAGGGTTAGGTGCCTGTCCCGCCTGGTTATATGTCCTGCCTCCTTGTGAATGAGTTGATCTGACTGGTGGACGAAAGGAACCCCTGGAAGAAGAGGGTCTGCTAAGCTGTGGGCATTCCCTCTTGAAATGGCCCGGCTGGTCACAATGGAAACAGTTGTTCACACCTCTGGGAACCTGTGTGACTGATGGTGATGGGCAGGACAAGTTGGGACGAAAGCCCCCTGTTGACCCAGTAGAAGGTGTGGCTTTGCTAAAGTTCGGTCGGAACTCTTGTTGGGTTGAAATGTACCTCTCCCACTCTGACCTCGGCAATTGTCAAACCGCACTATCTCAACCATCTCTTGCTCTGCTATAGTGGCCCTGCTGACCACCACTGCCAGTGTAGCTGCCTTGAATATGGTTACCTTGGCCCTAATGCTTGGCCGTAGGCCCCCGCTCAAACTTGCGAGCCCTTCGGTACTCTGTATCCACCATATATAGAGCATAACAGGACAGACTGAGGAACTCCTGATGATACTCTGCCACCGTCATGGTGGCTTGTACCAAAGATAGAAACGCTTGAGTTTGGCGCTCCTTCTCCTCCTCGGGGAAGTAATTGTCCAAGAATGTAGTTGAGAACTGCTCCCAAGTCTGTAACACCCCGGATTTTCAAGTTATCAATATTTATGGAAATTGCCCATTTAATTTGTGAGTTAAAGGATATGGACGTTGGTAAATGTCAATGGTGGTAAATGGGTCTAAATGATGTAAAAGGGTGGAGAACCATGGACCATGGGTTCGGCCATGTTGTATGGCCGAACTCCATGGAGAAATGTTGAATTGGTTACATGTAATTGGATCATGGAAGTAAGGAGGAATAAAATTGATTTTTGAATGGTCTCAAAGGTTATAATGGTGAAGAACCATGGACCATGGGTTCGGCCATGTGTATGGCCAAACCCCATGGAGAGATATTGTTGGACTTAGGTATTTTTGGACCATGGAAATGATGGGGAAATATTGGTAACGTTAATGGGTTTTTAAATATGGTAGAGGATGGTTTAAAATGATGAACCTAAGTGTATAGTTAAATCCCTATGGAGGAACTTGTTTATGAACCTAAGATTGTGAATGATTTAAAGGGGAAGATGGAAACAAAGGACCATGGGTTCGGCCATGTGTATGGCCGAACCCCATGAACCATTTTAATGAGTCATGTGGAGAGTTATGCATGATTAAATGAATGAATGAATAAACTAAGAAGTGGAAGATTCATTTGTGGATCTATGTTTGGTTATGGATCATGTATGGATTTAAGGTTTTGATTAATGTAAAACTAATGGAATGATGTTGGGACTTAAGTCATTTAAATACAAGCTAAGTAAGTAGCCATGGAAAGATGAATGGAAAAGAGGTAATTATGGGTGAAAATGATGGAGCATGGGTTCGGCCATGGTGTATGGCCGAACCCCATGGGGAATGTGTTTGTGGACTAAGGGTTTAAATGATTAACTTAGTGGTTATTGATTAATAAATAAAAGGAGGGACTAAAACCAAGTGAGTGAGGTTTGGCTATGGTGTATGGCCGAACCCCACAAAGATATGTTTATGGACTTAGACATAATTATAAATCAAATGGAACATGGGATTGATTGATTGGCATGTTATAAGGTAACGGGACCTCACAAGGGGTGTACGATCGTGAGCAGTTTCCGGACGAAAACGCAAGGACACTTTAGTGGTCATTGGTAGGTTTCCTACATCATTGAAAACTATGGAATGTGTACAATGGTTTTAATTCTTACTTTGATGAGTTACTTTGTGTCAAATGATATGTTTCAAATGTGAGATTTTAAAGGCTATGATTGTATTATTGCATAGCATATGGACATTTGCATCTCATGCGTGGTATGGGAGGGATGATTTGTAACCGGAGGCCACACTCCGTCGGGGCGTCCGTAAAGCAATCGTGAGGGATACCTTGATGAAGAGTTTCCATCAAGAGGATACCATGTGTTTGTGATGGGTGGGACTCATTGTATATGATAGCATGGCATGACATTGAATCCGCATGATTATGACCTTTATTATCATTCAATATTTCTGATTTTTATCTGTATGATTGGATCTCTATTATCATTCACTGTTTTGGATACAATGCTTTGCAAGTATGGTATGATATATTATATATGGATTTTTGGTACTAACCCATGTGTTAACCTAATTGGAGTAGCTACTGGGCGCTTTGTCTAACGCCCTACTTCTACCCTAGTTGATGACAAAGGGAATGGACTGAACGAGGACGTGTTCGGAGCCAAGCATAGGAGCTTGGATGATTAAGTTTTATTTTGTTTAAGTTACTCATGGATAATGTAATTGATTAACTAGCAGTGGGGAATGTAATAACATAGATATATCTGCTATGGTTTGGATGGTTGATTTTGGATATTTAACTTAAGGCAAATATTATTAAGTGTTGGACTACTTTGCTATCTAAAATGGAATAAAATTGTTATTCTATTATATTTTTGCATTTATGTTTATTTTGCATGTTAACTTGAGTACTTGTGAACCATTTTAGTGGACTTGGTCCACTCACACGTATGGTTGGCCAGTTAAGGGTCGGGCTTTGGAAGCTCGGACTTAGCTCGCGTCGTGATGTCCCGCTCTCTCTCACTATTTCTATTTATAAAAAAAATAGACTCTAATTTTCGGAAAGCGAGTGAAAAAGGGCGGGGCGTTACAAAGTCATTGCAGTCCTTTCTCTTTCAGGAAGGAGTGCTCGTTGCTTCTCTACCACCTCCACCATTTATGTAACGCCCGGCCCTTTTTCACCTGCTTTCCGAAAATCAGAGTCTATTTTTTTTTTTTTTGAAATAGAAGAGTGAGAGAGGGTGCAGACGCCACGACGCGAGTTAAGTCCGAGCTTCTAAAGCCCGACCCTTAACTGGCCAACCCCACGTGTGCGCGGAACTAAGTCCACGAGAATGGTTCACGCGTAGGAAGTAAGCTCGCGGATTATAATCATTGCAGAACATGATAATAGAGTCTATCCTACCGATTTTTAGATAGAACGGAAGATACAACATTGAATTACCAAAATGCCCCTATGATCATATTTATATCACAAAATGTAATCGTCCATAAGTAACGTCCAAACCATCGCAAGAATGTAAACTTATACAACCCGACAAGCTAAGTTACTGTAAAATTACATCTCCAAAATGTAAACGTAAATAAACTAAGACTGCGTTGCCCAAGCTCCTAAGCTTGGCTCCTGTCATGTCCACCGCTTCCGCCATCCCCTGCGTCATCAGCTAGGGTAGAAGTAGGGCGTTAGTCAACGCGCCCAGTAGGACTCCGAGTAGGGCTAGCACATGGATTAGTTATAACACACATACCGATAAAATAACATATAACAAAATAAGCATGTGATGAATGCTATGCTATGGGTGCCTATGTCATGTGTCCCACCCATCATCCGTATGATCATACAATGTATTATCCCCATGTTTGCTTCTCGGTCGCCCTGACGGAGCATGGACTCCGGCTATAGAACTATCCCCATGTTTGATTCTCGGTCCCTGACGGAGCATGGACTCCGGTTATAGCCCTCAGGCTATCCCCATGTCTGATTCTCGGTCGCTCCGACGGAGCATGGACTCCGGTTTCATTATTTTCCAGCCCATGCCATGCATGAGATGTACGTACATTATGCTATGTAGTATATAGATAAACCATAATTTTGATATACCATACATAGCCGTATAATGCATAATGTTAAAATATAATCCATATGATTCATAACTTAAAACTCATCATAAGATAAATCATAATCATAAATCCATCATAAGCCAAATCAAAATAATCTAAAATACTATCACATATCCATCGCTTACAAAAAGGTAGGAATCCTACCGAATACCGTGTAGCGTTCCGTTACGTTTTCCGCTCGATAATCCGGTCGCCGATCGCGTACCTTTTTGCGACGTCCCGATACCTTATTACATTTACCGAATTAGTCCATACGTTATCCATGATTAAGTTCCTATTTGATCATAACCCTAGATCCATTCAATGATCCTTTACAAGTTTATTAAAAATCGGTCCTTAACTTAGCCCATTATCCATTTGGTTAAATCACATACATAAATCCGATTTTTGGCCATTTCAAATATTACATTGAGTGAGCCTAAAACGCAGCATCTATATGTTTCAATTAATCAATCATAATGCATTCGATTCCATGTCTAATCCACATAGGGTTCGGCCATGTACCATGGCCGAACCCATGGTTCTTCAAAGTGGCTATAAATTACGGTTTTGCCACTCCTCTTCCATGTACATTTTGAATTCGTATTTGACACATAAACTTGGGCCCATTTGTGATTCCCTAACTACGACATCATGTACCTAAAATCAGCCACTTATCCAATTAATTTTGAAAAATATTTAATCCCATATATTACTCTATATTTGGTCCAAAAGGGGTCCCACAAAGGGATCATGGGTTCGGCCATACACCATGGCCGAACCCATGGTACCCTATCTCCATTTTCTTGGGTCCATTTTACTCCCTTCAATCCTATCACTGATGAGTTTAATTTATTAATTTAAGCCCCATTTTCATCCCATTTAAAACCTCACATATCATTTTCATAATTCCATTAAAATCTAGCATTCTTCTACATCATTTTCCATTTATTAAAACCACTAATCACCCCCTGAGGGTTCACCTTTATGGATGCCATTTTCAAAGACTAATGTTTTGTCCCAAAAATAATCCATTTTAAAATCACTAACCTTCATTCATTTTGGCCCTTTAAAAACCCATACAATACACTTTGTAAATCCATTTAAATTTTTACCATTTACTTACCCAAATTTCCATTTGCTTAACCACATGTATAAATCATAACTTAGCCCACAATTGACCTAAAAACATGGGTCATGGGTTCGGCCATACACCATGGCCGAACCCATGATGTCTTTCCCTCATTTTTTTTTTTTTTACCTTGGATCTTTAATCACACTTAAAGTCCACTTACACCACCCATCATTTCCTCATTACCTCCATGATTCAAAAATGTTTAATCCACCACTTCCTTCCTTTAATAACCATTTGAAAACCACATATTATACTCCTAATTTTCAAACTTTAGAAAAACATTAACCATTGAGCATCTAAGAGCCCTAACCCCCATAGATCACTAGCCATGGGGTTCGGCCACCTTGTATGGCCGAACCCTATAGTCCATGATTTCTTTTAAAATATCATACCTCCATTTGAATTAAATCATCCATTTACATCACCATTTTCATTCCATCTAAACATCACATTCTATACTCAATAAATCCATTTAAATCGATCATTTTTCTCCATTATCTTTAAACCTAATAATCTTAATAAATTACTCATTATTCACCATGGGGTTCGGCAATGCTACATGGCCGAACCCTATGGTCATTCATCCATTCCATTCTATGCCTTTAAATCCTATTTAAAATCAACCATTTAAATCACTTGAAAACTAATAATCATAAATCATTCTCCACCATTTTAAACCTTCAAACCCTAATTAAAATCATCCAACATTGACCATGGCCGAACCCTATGGCCCATTAATCCATTAAAATCCCATTTTCCTATGCTTAATAAAGACTTAAAAATTCCATTTTTCCATTTCTTTTTTTTTTAATCCATTCCTCCATTTTTATCCGTTTCTTATCCTACCTTTTGATGGATCTTAGATCCATGGTCCACAACGTTTTTGGCCACATTTGGTCTAAGGAATGGATTCCATATCCTAAAAATTAAAATCTTGTTTTAAGAAATCTTACCACCCGACGACTCCTCCGATCCTTCTTTGCTTTTGAGCTTTCCTTAGCCTTCTCTTCTCTTCTTCTCCTTGATGGACGGTCAAGATGAGTTGATCAATGGTGAAACATGTCTGGATCGGCTAAGGTAGATGGGGTTTAGGTTGAGAGAGAAAGATTATGGGGATGAGGAAGATGTTTCAAGGATCTTGATCTTGGGGTGGCCCAAGACTTATCCTTTCCTTCTCTCCTTCTTTTCTTCTTCTTTCTTTCTTCTAAGTTTTCTTCTCTTTTCCTTTGCAAGGTGGGGGACGGTTTTTGGTGTGTGAGGAGGGCTAGAGTGAAATGGGTTAGTTTGGAATGAGATGGAGATGGTTGGAGTGGCCTTCACTCAACATTAATTTCCCCACCCACCAAGCATGGGCTAGCTTGACTTTGGTGGTGGTGGTTGAGACCCAACCACCAAGCATGGCTCCCATGTCCTCTTTGACTTGTTTATGTTGACCCTAATTAATCAAGCTAATTAATTAAGTTAAGTCCTCACTTAGGTTAATTAATTTCCATACAATTTAATTTCATTAAATTATCTATCTAATAAATCCACCCATGGTTGACCAAGTCAACCATGGTGGACGGCCCCCACCTATACCTACCCCACCCGCCACCTCACTTGATGAGGTGGAGGTGGGCCCCACTTGGCCATGTTATTTTAATTCCATTGATTTTTAACTTAGATAATTTTACAATAATTTTAATCAATTTAATTTACCTTAATCCACCTTAGTCTTCTTAAATTTATCCATGGTTGACCAAGTCAACCATGATGGTTGGCCCCACTTTTTCCTTGGTCCACATGCCACCTCAATTGGTGAGGTGGAGGTGGGCCCCATTTGGTCATACCATTTCATTTCATTACTAACTTAGGGGTTTTAATTCCAAATCACCCTTTTTAAATTAATTGGCCCACCATTGGGCCCACGGCCCAAGCAATTATTTTCTACCCCTTTACCTTAGGGTTTGGGCCAATTTTGATCCATTGGGTCCCACATGGTGATCGGGCCCACTTTGACTCAAATTAACTATCTTTGACCCGATTACTTCTCATTGAACCATTGAATGGATTTCATCCAATTTGTGGCCCAATTGGGCCATTCTTGGACCCTTGTCCCAAAGTTGATCCATTTGGCATTTTCATCACATCAAATTCCAAATCAAAATAATTAAATGTCCAATATATATTGATTAAAAAATTCGGGCTATTACAATTTACGGGCATCATCAATCAGTTGTGATGTACCCAGCAATATCTTATCATCATGATTCGAGATCTTTAGTAGGGTCAGGATCTAAGTAATCTTCTTCAACCAGTTTTCTGCTCCGACAGCCCATTCTTTCCCTTTGAAGTAAGGGGGGCGCTGTTGCTGGAAATCCTTGACCATGCTCCTGACATTGGCGTCGCTTGTGGTCGCATTTCAGTTCAGATGCTGTTGAAGAACAGAAGTAACCACTGCTTGGATCAAGTTTTGTAGTTCAGGAGGCACCACCGGTATATTCATACTGTTTTGTTCCTCCTCCTCTTGGTGGGATGGTTGTTCATTGTGCTGAGATTGTTGTTCTTCCTTTTCATATTGAGATTGTTGTTCCTCCTCTTCATGTTGAGATTTTTGTACCTCCTTTTCATCCCTTTTTTGGTTTTGTTGGGTCTTTCTCTTTAGAGGCATTTTTCCTAAGTCATTGAAAACATTAGAACAAAGAGAAAGGAGTTTGCATCTCAAAGTTTTATCATTCACACCCAAGGCTGAAATACTCTCTCTCTTAAATCTATACCTTGGCCGAACCACTCCAAGGACTACATCAAGATCAGTCTCGGCTAAAGGACAAGATGGAAGGAAGGGAATGGAACGAGGACGTGATTGGAGCCAAGCTTAGGAGCTTGGATGATTAAGCTTTATGTTGTTCTTATTATTGGGAATTGTAATAACGTAGATTTATTTGCTATGGATTAGATGGTTAATGTTTGGATATTTAAGTTATGATAATTATTATTAAATGTTGGACTACTTTGCTATCTAAAATGGAATAGGATTGTTATCCTATTGTATTTCTGCATGTATGATTTTATTTCGCAAGTTAACTTGAGTACGTGTGAACTGTCTCAGTGGACTTGGTCCATGCACACGTATGGTTGGCCAGTTAAGGGTCGGGCTTTAGAAGCTCGGACTTAACTCGCGTCGTGACGTCCCGCTCTCTATCACTTTAAAAAAAAATAGACTCTGACTTTTGGAAAGTAAGTAAAAAAGGGTGGGGCGTTACAGTCGGTATCAGAGCGAAACGGGAAGATTGAATCTTTGGAAGTAAGATTAAGATGGTTTCATGTCTCACTGACATATAAGAATCCCAACTGACCGACTCTTTGGAGTCCGCTGCCTGGGGGTCGGATTAATTTACTTCGTTAGACTCAGACTGAACATTCAATCTGAGAACAACAATGAAAGATAGCAAAGGAAGTACAATCATCATAATTGGAATTATCAAACATAGCAAATTAGGATATATTTCCCCGATATCCCCAAATGGAGAAAACGAATACTTGATACTTAGGAAGTTTCCCCAAAACACAAAGAAATACGAAGAGTGCTTATTTTGCAATTTCCCCAAGGACAAGAAACACAAGATGTTTATTTGGCAATTTCCCCAAACAAAAGATACTATGTGATACATAGGAAACTCACCCCCAAAAAAAAACAAGAAATACAAGATGGTGATCAGGGAAATTCCATTAAACAAAGAATAGTTTGATTGGAACTGCTGTTGTCATTGATATGTTTCTGTTGTTGTAATACAAATATGTCGAGCAACATAGAGTATACAGAGTTGTGGGACAAAGGAACTCCTAGCTGTCCTATAGATCTGACTTCTTCTTCCAACAACTCCAACAGGACAGACTGCGTTGTGGAAGTTAACGGAGACGTCCAGGTAAGATTCCCCGAGGATATCGAAGTGTATCTAGCCCCTTTTCCAGAAGAGTATATGGGACATATCCCAATGATAGGAGAATCAGTAGGGGAGATAGCGCCTGGGTATATGTGCGAGTTGTGCCATCAGGAGGGGCACAATTGTACTTTCTGCCCCTACCCCCTTGAGGTTATTTGCCCTATTTGTGGACTTCAGGGGCACGGGAAGGAGAGGATTAATTGTCCTTACATTGGGCGACCGGGAATAATACCCTGTCTGACTTGTGGAGTGTTCGGACACACATCGACGACATGCCCTGACAGCTTCTTTGATTTTTATGATGATGCAGAGTCTTCTACGGAATATTAGGCTAAGAAAAGGTAAGAAAATGTCGGGGAAAAGGGAAAGATTTTGTAAGGGTTGTAGGTACGTTTTGAAGGGTTTGTTTTAACCCTACCAACCCTTGTATTGTGATGGAAGTTTGAATAATTTTCAATAAAGCATGCAAACTTAAGAGTTTATGAGGACTTTGACACTGAGATGCATGTGACGAGGTCACTTGAATTTATTGAGATGTGGCATGGTGTGTCGCTCATGTGATATTGATGAGATAAGTATATAAATTCTATGAGTATGGCTTAGAGTAGCTATGAGACCGTGGGAGCCTCGATATGAAATACGGAGACTTGGACCCGTAGGGTTGCCGTTGAAGAGTGGGTCCCTCGCGTGCTACGCGCTGGAGGGCGCTCTCACAGCTATTTCGCATTCTTGATGTGCATTGATGAGCAGACCTAGGTACTATTTTACCCCATGGGGGTGGTACTAACTTCGTTAGATACGGTTCGACCGCCTTAGAGCTTGACTGAATCACCCTTAGGGTGAAGGGATGCAGGGCGAGGTAGACTTGATCACGTTGGACGTGGGTCTTCCGCTTAGTAAGTCATGGGCCCTAAGTCTTGCTCGGGGTCGGGGTATATTTATGATTTGATATTTTTGCTACAGTCATGCAGTGACTCATTCGAGTGTTGTTCCTACGAATAAAATATCTCATGGTAGATGATGTGCCCTGGATTAGTTATGCTCATGAATGGATTATACCCAGAGGGGGGGGGTTACATTCATGGATGGTTATTAAGCATGGATAGGTGATACTCACTGATAGAGTGATACCAGGGATGGATGTGTATAACCGTGGATGATGGTTCCCATGGTGGTTTGGATTGATGTCAGGTATCGGTACCATGGAAGACATGTTGGTAGTATGATGGACCTGTTGGTCTCATAGATGACATATTGATCTAATGATTGGGACATGTTTCGATTTACATCCCACGATATAGGAAAAAGGTGTTAGTCGTATTACGACTTGTATCACAGGAAAGTTAATGTGGAGAGATACTCGGTATCGTAGAAGTTTTGAACAGAAGGTGTTAGTCACATAGTGACTTATGTGCAAATGAAGATATGCTTACTTTTGAAGATGTACTTAGTGGAAAACTTAAGAGTCTAGTGAAACTCGAAAGGGAAGCTATGGGCGACTGCCGAGTTAGACTGATCACCTGACTCTGTATTTAGCCGCTGGAGTTCCAGGAGAGTGAAGCTAGAGACCTAGTTAAAATGGAATCAGCAAAAGCCTTGAGCATAGGCTTGCATTGGCAGACTATTTCACTAACAAATTTCTAATGAGGAAGTCACTTGAAACTCGAATCGGAAATGAGAACAGCTCACCCTAAGCTATTTATATAATCTGTTGAAACCCTACTTCGCTCGATTATCGGGACGAAAATTTTAAAAAGAGGTTTGTATTGTAACACCTCGGATTTTCAAGCTATGGATATTTATGGAAATTGAGCATTTAAATTATAAATTAATGGATATGGACCTTAGATGGGTAAGGTGTTGGGTCAATTGCCCAATTAAGACCCAACGGATTGTGGATATGGTACAATTGAAATAAATGGGTGAGATTTATTTAATTGGGTCAAGGTTGTCAATTGTGTCAAAAGTCCAATTGGGACCCAATGGATCATATATGAGCTAGTTAGAAGTAAATGGGTAAGGTTTGATAATTGAGTCTAATAACCAATTAAGATACAAGACATGAGATCCACCTCATCAAGTGAGGTGGCATGTAAATGAAATGGCTAAGTGGGACCCTAAGTACTATATGGTTCATAGTCGGCTATGCCATGGTTGACTTGGTCAACCATGGGTGAGTTCAATAGAGTTGAGTTAATGAATGAGCTCAAGTGGGATAAATAATACTTGAGTTGGAAAGTGAATTCACATGAGTTGAGAATTTATTAATGTGAGTTCAAGTGCTTGAGTTGGAAAATGAGTTCATTTAAATTGAGTTGAATTAAAATGAGTGGAGTGGGAAGATGGAGGGTTTCCATCTCAAAGGAGGAAACCCAAAAGGCACAATCAAGGTGTACATGTTGGAGGTGGGAGTTTCATCTTATTGGATGAAACTCCAAAAGGATCATTATGAGGAGATGGAGGGTTTTTGGTTGTTACTCAAGGTATACCCTTGCATACACGTTGGATCATGGAGGGTTTCCATCTCATGATGGAAACGCAAGGGGCATATGGTTGGAGTTTCATCTCATGGGATGAAACCCCCAAAGGAATTATCAATGAGGAGATGAAGAGTCATGGGAGTTACCAAAGGGCATCAACCAAAGGAATTATCAATGAAGAGGTGAAGAGGCATGGGAGTTACAAAAGGGCATCAACCAAAGGACACCACACTTGGCTGAATTATATTAGACAAACAAAGAGGATTCTTTGCTTCATTTCACTCTCAAGCTCTCACACAAGGCCGACCCTCTCTCATTGACAAAAGACAAAGGACTTAAGAGTATTTTCTATCCCAAGCGTCTCTCTCTCTCAAACCTACACTCTTTGGGTTAATTACCGCTTGCGAGATCCCGTTACCTTATTACACATCAACAAATCAGCCTAATGTTTCAACCATGCCTAAGTCCATCATACATGCGTTAGTGGGGTTCGGCCATGCAACATGGCCGAACCTCGCTTTCTAGGTTTTGGGTCCCTTTTTAATCTATAGATCATTTTAATCATGTGGTTCTAAAATCAGCCACCCTTGGGTTCATTAATCCGACACATTTAACATTAAGGGAACCCTAAGTCCCAAAAATCTCCCCATGGGGTTCGGCCATACACCATGGCCGAACCCATGGTCCCTTCATGTTCACCATTTTTCCATCTTTAGCCATCATTCTTTCTATGGCTAAACACTCCTTTTTCTTACACATACTTAGGTCCATAACTGATCCATAAACATGGATCCATACATGATTTATTAATCATGACATAAAAACCATCATAAATATCCATTTCCATAACTTAAAACCCATTCATTTTAAACATGCATAGATCCATACTTAACTCATAAAAAGGGTTCATAAAATGGGTCATTTCCTCCTCTTTCTTAGATCCTTTACAACATTTTAGATCATCAACCCAAGTCCCTCCATGGGGGGGTTTAATCATACATTTAGATCATCATTTTTTATCATCATTAACTACATTTAAAATCCATTAAAGTTACCAACATTCCCCCATCATCACCATGGTCCAAATACCTCTAAGTTCACCAATCACTCTCCATGGGGTTCGGCCATACAACATGGCCGAACCTGTAACGCCCCACCCTTTTTCACTCTCTTCTTCCCGTAAATTCAGAGTCTATTTTTTTTTTTTAATAACAGAGTAGAATGATAAAGCGGGGGACGTTACGACGAGAGTTAAGTTCGAACTTCCAAAGTCCAACCCTTAACTGGCCAACCCTATGTGTGCATGGACTAAGTCCATGAAAAACTGTTCACACATAGCAACATAAACATGCAGAATAAAAATCATAACATGCGGAAACATAATAGAACATAGTTCTACTCCATTCAGAAAGCAAAGTACGTCAAGTTTTTAATCATCATTATCATATCACAATTATCCAATAAAACATCCAACCATAGAAAATCCATCTAAATTATTACAATCCGAATTCTAGATACTCAAATACAAGCCCATGAGTATCTTTAAACAAATATAAATTAAAAGCATCCAAGCTCCTATGCTTGACCCGTTTCGCGCTCATCGTTCCCTTCATTTCCTGTATCATCAACTAGGGCAGAAGTAGGGCGTTAGTACAACGCGCCCAGTAGGTATTCCAATTAGGGTTAACACATGGGTTAGTTCAACAATCCAGATATAATATATATCAAAACCAGTTATAATAAATCATTCATACTTTCAAAACATTGTATCCAAAACAGTGTATGATAATAGAGATCCAATTATACCGATAAAAACCACAAACCTTGCATGATAATAAAGATCATAATCATGCCGATTCAATGCCATGCCATGCTATCATATGCAATGAGTCCCACCAATCACAAAATATAGGGTGTACTCTTGATGGAATTCTCATCATCGAGGTATCCTCCTGGTGGAATGCTCGTCACCAAGGTCTTCTCTCTTGATGGAATTCTCCTCATCAAGGTATTCCCCACAGTTGCCTTACGGACATTCCGACGGAGTGTGGGCTCTGGTTACTTAGTATCCTCTTGATGGAATTCTCATCATCAAGGTATCCCCTGATGGAATGCTCATCACCAGGGTCTTCATACATAGTATTCTCTTGATGGGATTCTCATCATCAAGGTATTCATACATAGTATCTTCTTGATGAGATTCTCATCATCAAGGTATCCCCCACGAGTGTTTTACGGACGCCCCGACGGAGTGTGGATCCCCGGTTACCTGTCATCCCTCCCGTGCCATGCATGAGATGCAAATACCACATGCTATGCAATTATACAAAATCATAGCATTTAAAAGCTCATATTTAAAAACATATGCTATTTTATCAAATAAACATATAGCATATAAAATCATATAAAGCATATCCTTTGAAACATAAATTTCATCCAACATAAGATAAAAATAGTGTACATAAACCCATGGTTTCAAAGAGGTGGAATCCTACCAAAGACCGCTAACGTGTCATTGTGTCTCCCGTCCGTTAACCGCTCACGATCGTAAACACCTTGTGAGGTCCCATTACCTTCAAACAAATTAACAAATTAAATCCAAGTCCCACTTGATTTACAATAATTTAAGTCCATAAACAAATCCCCATGGTTTATCATTTTCACACTTATTTACCAAATTGCCATTGGTCTACTCTTTATTTAATATTTCATTTTAATATGCCAAACATAGTCCCTATGTCCACCAAACAATTACCATGGGGTTCGGCCATACACCATGGCCAAACCCATGGTCCATTAATTCGATTAATTACAATAATGTCACTATACTTAGCCATAGCCATTTACCTTCCTTATTTTTCATATATTTTTACAAAATTGCCATCCATGACTAATATAACCCATTTTAGCAAGTATTTACAATCTTGCCATTGCCTCCAACAACTTAGGCTTAGGTTCCAACACATAGATCCATTTATTTATTTTAAACATCCATAACACTCCCAATAATCCTATTAAAATAATTCATAACCGATTCCATCAACTTATGTTTGAGTTTCAAAACATAGTTCCATTATTTACCATATTGCCATCCAAGGCTATAATTCCATTATTCTCATTCACAATGTACTTAGACCAATAATTAACCCAATAATCCAAGTTCATGGGCTTCAGCCATACACCATGGCCGAACCCATGATCTTCCATTTTCAGCCAATATTACCCAATTGCCACTACCTTATGTTTATGTCTCTTCATTAATCCATTCAACTTGATTCATGGGGTTCGGCCACACACCATGGCCGAACCCTATGACATCTTTATTCCATCTTAGGTCCAACAACTTAAGTTTATACTTAGCAAGTCCTCATTTAGAAACTTCCTAAATTCATTTCCTATTCTTGGATCCATAGTTCCAAGTTCTTTCCATAAACAAATAGTTTCCAAAATTAGCATGCATCTTTCCATAAATAATTGTTTTCCAAATTTAGCATGCATCTTTCCATACTTGGATAGTTTCCAAATTAAATTCCATAATTAGAAAGTTCTTAACTAAAACTTCCTAATTTAGTCTACACCTTCCAAAAATAGAACTTTCCCATTTTATCATTCATCCTTCCATAATTAGAAGCTTTCCAAATTTAGCATCCACCTTCTATAATTAATCCAAGGTCCATAATTAGATAGCTTCTAATTAAATCTCCATGGTCCATAATTAGATACTTTCTAATTTAGTAACTTCCTCCATAAAATAAATCCTAGTGGAGTTCGGCCGTACACCATGGCCGAACCTCACTCATAGAAGTAATCCATTAACCAAACCAATTCATCTCCATGGGGTTCGGCCATACACCTTGGCCGAACCCTATGGTTCATAATGTTATGTCTCATTAAACCATTTGAAATCCCTTTTTAAAACATGCATAATCAATCCATGGTTTTCATCATTAAAATTCCATAATTAAACCATGCTTTTCCATGGGGTTCGGCCATACACCATGGCCGAACCCTATGGTCCATTCTTTCCATTATAATCAGCTCCCAATCTTCTTCCATTAAAATAACTAATTCAACACCTAATTTCCTTCCATCAATTCTCTTCTATGGACCTTGGCCGAACCCTATGATTCTTTATCTTAAAAACAAATTAATCAAAAACCATAAAATCACTTACCGGTTCTTGTTTTTTCCAATTCTTAACATAGGGTGGTCGGCCAAGCTTGGGATCCAATCTTTTCTCTTAGCCTTTTTCTTCTTTCTCTAAGTGTTTTCTTTGTCTTGGATGAGAGAGGGTCGGATAGGAGAGGGAGAGGGAGAGAGAGAGAGTGAGATGAGAAATGAGATGGAAAAACCCTAGTTTTTCCCATCTTGTTTTGGGTTGCTTGGGTTAGACTCCACCACCTCTCCATTGCCCAATCATGGTCCTTGCATGTCCTTCATTTTAGGCTTCTTGTCTAGTATACCACCCCATGTACACGGTTTTGGGTTTGGGTTTCCTTGGTGGTTTGGTGGTTCGGGTGAGGTGGAACCACCACCTCTCCATGGGCCAATGCATGCCCTAGCATGTCCACCTTCTAAGGATCATGTCTAGCCATGGAGGGTGCATGCCCTCCACATGGTACACCCAACCCCTCCATGGCCAACGGTTTTGGCTCATTTACCATGGGTGGTTTGGATGAGGTGGAACCACCACCTCATTTTGGCCACTGCATGCTCTCCACCTGAGCTTTTAGTTTAGCCAAGGGGGGAGCATGCCCTCCACATGGCACACTCATACCATCCCAACGATTTTGAGTGGGAATGAGATGGAAAAATCCTCTTGACTCACTCCATTATCTAGGTGACTCACCCCCATTTAACTCACTCCATGTAATGCAACTCATTTCCCAACTCAATCATTTAAATTTATATCTGACTTAGGTCATTCAATTAATTAATTTAATTCCACTTATTTATCTTTAATTCACCCATGGTTGACCAAGTCAACCATGGTGGCCGGTCCCACTTATGCCTTAGCCCACATGCCACCTATGAGGTGGAGTTGGGTCCCACTTGATTATACCACCTTGATTTATTCAAAACTAACTCAGGTGATTTTAATCAATTAATTCAACTCAATTCACTTTGATCCTCCTTAATTCACCTTTGACTCACCAATGGTTGACCAGGTCAACCATGGTGGTCGGCCCCACCTTGTCTTGGTCCACATGCCACCTCACTTGATGAGGTGGAGTTGGGTCCCACTTGGAAAATTCCACTCTTACATATGCCCATGAGACGGACCCCATTCCTTTGATCTTAATTGGGCCCATGACCCAATTAAATCTACTACTTACCCATTTACCCTAATGCTTGACCCATTGGGTCCCAATTGGGCATTTGACCCAATTGACCGTCATTGACCCAATTAAATGAAATTAATCCAATCCTTGGTCCATTGGACCATACTTGGGCCATTGCCCCAATTTTGATCCATCAACCATCCATTCCATCAAAATTCTTAATTTCAACAATTAAAATAAATGATAGCCAATGTAATTATTGATTTAAAAATCTGGGCTATTACAATATAGCCCTCTTTTGAAATTTTCGTCTCGAAAATTCAAGCGAAGTAGGGTTTCAAGCAACTTATACAAAAAGCTCCGGATGAGCGGCTCTCATTTTCTATTCAAGTTCCCAGGTGGCTTCCTCATTGCCATATCGATCCCATACCACCTTGACGAACTGAATGGCGGTTCCATAGCACCCCTTGTTCCTTCTCGGTCACTCTGACCGGCTTCTCCACATATGTCATGTCGCTTTGCACATCGACGTCTTGCACGTTGAACACTTGTGAAGGATCGGGGTTGTACTTCCTCAACATGGACATGTGGAACACATCGTGCAAAGATGATAACTGTGGAGGAAGCACCAACTGATAAGTTACCTCTCCCACCCTCTTCGAGATTGGAAACGGCCCCACAAATCTAGGCGACAGCTTCCCCTTCTTTCCAAATCTCATGTGTCCCTTCCGTGGTGAGACTTTCAAGAACACTAAGTCTCCCACCTCAAACTCAAGGAACCTTCTCCTCTTGTCAGCGTAGCTCTTCTGACGACTCTGCGAGTGAGGAGGTACGGTCGTAGCAACTTAAACTGCGTCGTAGTCTCTGTAACTAGCTCAGGTCCAATGAGTGCAGGCTCACCGGCCTCTGTCCAGCACACTAGTGATCTACATGGCCTTCCATACAAGGCCTCAAATGGTGCCATTTGGATGCTTGCCTGGTAACTGTTGTTGTAAGAGAACTCCACTAGTGGCAAGTGATCCTACCATCCACCTTTGAAGTCTAGCATACATGCTCTCAGTATATCCTCCAAGGTCTGTATCGTCCTCTCCTACTGCCCATCAATCTTTGGATGGAATGCTGTGCTAGTTAATAGATCTGTCCCCATGGCCAACTGCATGCTCTGCCATACTCTGCCGGTGAATCGGCCATCTCTGTCGGACACAATAGTCCGGGGAATACCATGTAGTCTGATGATATCCTGTATGTACCGTCGACCCAAGGTCTCAGATGAATCTGTCATCTTTATGGGAAGGAAGTGCGCAGACTTGGTCAATCGATCTACCACGACCCATATCGCATCGTTGCCATTTGATAACCTTGGCAACCCTGTTACAAAATCCATGGAGATGTGCTCCCATTTCCACTCTGGCACTGGTAAGGGATTGAGTAACCCTGGTGGTTTCTGATGTTCTGTCTTAACCTGCTGACAAATTAGGCAGTGCGCAACAAACTCTGCCACATCTCTCTTGAGTCCATGCCACCAAAAGTGCCTCTTCAGATCGTGATACATCTTGGTGCTACCCGGATGGATAGAGAGTTTGGTTTGGTGTGCCTCAATCAACAACTCTCTTCTGCAGCTCTTAGGCACATATGTCCTACCTCGGAATACAAGACCCTGTCCCGGTCGTAATTCCCATTCTGGTATGACATCACCGGTAGACATCTTAGCCCATATATCCTCCACTTCTGGATCTGTCCGTTGCTCCTGTTCAATCTTGGAGACCATGTTGGACCGTATGATCAGGTTGTACATGTAACACCCGCCCCTTTTCACCGTAAAATCAGAGTATATTTTTTTTACAAATAAAAGTGACAAAGGGCGCGGACGTCACGACGCGAGTTAAGTTCCGAGCTTCTAAAGCCCGACCCTTAACTGGCCAACCCTACGCGTGTGTGGAACTAAGTCCACGAGTACACTTCACGCATGGAAAGTAAGCTCACGGAATATAAACTTAAATGTGGAATGAAAATAGAGACTGTCCTACCAATTTTCAGATAGCAGGGAAGAAACATCCATTTAATTACTAAAATGCCATTAAACTGTATTGTCCAAAAATAAAATCTAAACATGGCAAGCCATCTAAGTTATTACATTCCGACAAGCTAATTTACTCAATTTACATTTCCAAAATGCAATAATTAAACTAAGTAGCCGCCTCCCCAAGCTCCTAAGCTTGGCTCCCGTCTCGCCCTTCCGGTCCGCCATCTCCTGCATTGTCAGCTAGGGTAGAAGTAGGGCGTTAGAACAACGCGCCCAGTCGGACTCTGATAGGGCTAGCACATGGATTAGTAATAACAGCATACTGATAATAACCCAATGAAAATTGATAAACCACGTATAGTGAAAATATAAGATGTATGCCATGCCCTGGGTGTTTATGTTATGAATCCCACCCATCATTCTTGCCATATACTGTCATATCCCTCTTGACGGAAAAACCTCATCAAGATATGTCCAACCGCAAAATATTCCCCTTGACGGCAAAGCCTCGTCAAGGTGTCCCCATGCTTGTTCTCGGTCGCCCCGACGGACCATGGACTCTAGTTATCAAAATATCCCCATGCCTGTTTTTCGGTCGCCCCGACTAAGCATGGACTCCTGTTTGTTTATTTTTTTCCGCCCATGCCATGCATGAGATGTAATACATTATGCTATGTAATATTTATAACTCATAACCTTAAGATATCATACATAGCCTTAATTTATAATGCATAACCTTAATCATAGTTCATAGCCATTAAATAAAATACATCTTAAACATAGCATCCATAGTTGTAAAAACCCATCATAAGATAAATACTAAAATCAATAAAATATGACGAAAACACCATCACACATCCATGGCTTACAAATAGGTAGGAATCCTACCGAATACCGACTCGCGTCTTTATCTCGTTTTCGACCGACAATCCGGCTACCGACTCGCGTACCGCTCGCGCTATCCGGTACCTTATTAAATTACCAAATCAATCCAAGTTTTAATCATTTCCAAGCCCGTAAATCATAACTTAGTGGGTTTCTTCATTTTAGCCCATATTTACCATTTTTGCCACTACCCTTCACATAAACAATTTTTCATTAATTCACGCCTACTTAAGCCCAAAATTTATTCCACAACTTAGGTCCTTAACTTAGGTCCATTATTGATTCACTAACCATGACCCAACACGAAACAAAATCAGCCATCTAATTTAATAAAATTTTCCATCATCTAAACACAAACATGGACCCAACCTTAGCTCATACAATGACTTACAAAATGGGTCATGGGTTCGGCCACACACCATGGCCGAACCCATGATGTCTTGTTCCCCATTTTCCTTGAATCTTTTGGCGCATTTTAGATCTATCACAAGTCTTCCCATGAGAGGTTTACATCATGCATTTAAATCACCATTCATCATCCAATTTAAACCACCAAATGGATCCCAATTGGGCCATGGGTTCGGCCATACACCATGGCCGAACCCATGGTGTCCTTTCCCCATTTTTTTTCTTGGGTCCATTGTTACATTTTAGATCCACCAATAATCCTTTCTTGAGGGTTTTAAATCATGCATCTAAACCATATTCTTAACCCCATTTGGATCATTACACTTGTTCATTTAAAAACCCTAAATTCATCAACACATTATCCTTTAAACCCACCATTTAATCATCATTTCATCACCATAGGGTTCCGCCATATACCATGGCCGAACCCATGGTTCAAGGCTCATTCCCTCCATGCATTTTAAAACCATAAGACTCCATTGCATTTTTTTATCATAAACTCATTTTAAAACCTTACTCCCATGCATTCATTAAAACCCTAAATTCATTAATCAAAAACCCTAACCAATTAAACCAACCACCAAATCACCCACCATGGGGTTCGGCCATGCTACATGGCCGAACCTTATGGCCAATAATTCTTCTTCCAATCATCCCATTCTATGCTTAAATTTCATAAATTACATAATGCACATAACCCATTTATTTATTTTCTTAACCTAACCCTAATTTTTCCCACTTAGGGTTTCCTCCATCTTCCACCCTCACATTTGAGGCGTTTAACATCCATGACATATATCCATGTAACCACCATTAATTTTTTTACAAAACTAAACCCTAAATCTTAAAACCTAAAATCCAAAATTTATTGTTTAAGAAATACTCACTATCCAACGTCTTCTCCGATTTCCGCCACTCCCGTCGATCTCTGTAGCCTCCTCTCTCCTTCTTTTTGATATTTGGTAGGTTAAGATCTTTGATCAAGGGTGGCAATCCCCAACCCTAGAATCGGACATGGTAGGTTTTGTGTGAGAGAGGGAGATGGGAAAATTATGAGAGGGAAGGGGATAACCCTTTACCTTAGAGTGATTTTTGCTTAATTTTTTTTTCCACTTCTTTCTTCTCTCCTCTTCTCTCCTCCTTAGCTCTCTTTCTCCCTTCACTTGAACATGGGATGGCAATGGAGGAGTGGGAGGGATGGAGTTAACAAAAAAAAAATGAGAATGAGACACCAACAAATCTCATCTCCATTTTTTCTTTTTTTTTACTTTACATTAATGACACCCACCAACCCTAAGATATTTTCTTAGATATTTAAAATGTTTTATGGTGGTGGTTATCTAAACCACCACCAAGCCAACGTGTTTCACTTGAGTTTGAGATGAGGTGAGTCTTCACCTCATGGCCCCACTTTGACCACTCTTAACTACCATTTTAAATAATTTAATTAATTAGATAATTACCTTAGGTTAATCCATTGGTACTTAGCCTAAGTCCATTACTCCACCCATGGTTGACCAAATCAACCATGGTGGCCGGCCCCACCAAACCTTGGCCCACACGCCACCTCACTTGATGAGGTGGAGGTGGGTCTCACTTGGCCACATCACCATTGTTTAATTCCAAATAACTTAGGTGATTTAAAATCATTGAATTCACTCTAAGTGGATTACCATTGGGCCTATGGCCCAATTACATTTCCATCTAGCCCATTTACCTTAGAGCATAACCATCTTGACCCATTGGGTCCCAAATGGGTATTTGACCCAATTTGACCATTCTTGACCCATTTAAATAAATTTAAATCCAAATCATAGTCTATTGGGCCACACTTGGGCCTTTATCCAATTTTGGCCCATTTACCATTTACTCCACCAATTTTCTAATTTCCATCATTAAAATAAATAATATTCACATTTATATTAATTCCCAAATTCCGAGACCTTACAGTACATACTCCTATGGTTCTTGATATACAAGTTGAACTCTCGGATGGTGTTTAGCATCTCCCATTCCTTCCTGATCAATTTGGCTACTGTCGCATGTGACATGCGGCGGAGGGCATCCGCCACTTTGTTCGCCTTGCTAGGATGATACCGAAGCGCGAACTCATAATCTTGCAGATATTCCATCCACCTGCGCTGCCTCATGTTGAGTTCCTTTTGATCAAACAGATACTTCAGGCACTTGTGATCTGAAAACACCTCAAATGTCTCGCCATAAAGGTAGTGTCTCCAGCTTTTGAGAGCGAAGACCACTGCGGCTAGTTCCAGATCATGTGTGGGATAATGGCATTCATGAATCTTCAACTTTCTTGAACCATAAGCCACTATAGGCTGACTTTGAGTGAGAGAACACCCAAGTCCCTCTCCTGAAGCATCACAGTACACCTCATAGCCCTTGCCTCTTTCTGGTAAAATCAGAATAAGAGCGGTTGTAAGCCTCTCCTTTAGCTCCTCAAATCTACGGTTGCACACATCTGACCATTCAAACTTGACTCTCTGAGTGAGTCAGGTAAGTGGAGATGCAATCTTGAAGAAGTGCATGATGAACTTCCTATAGTAACCGGCCAATCCAAGAAAACTGCGGATCTCGGTCACATTCGTCGGTGCTTTCCATTCCCTCACTGCCCCCACCTTAGCTGGGTCCAGGCTATATCTTCTGCTGATATAATATGCCCCAAGAAGTTAAGCTCGAATAGCCAGAACTCACACTTGCTGGCTTTGTCATATCATTGATTTTTCTTTAAGGTGTCCAAGGCTATCCTTAGATGTCCTATTTGCTCCTCCCGATGGTTGGAATAAATCAGGGTATCGCTAATGAAAACGATTACTTGTCCAAATAGGGACGAAAGATTTTGTTCATCAGATCTATGAATATAACCCCTCCATGGGTATAATCCATTCATGGTCATAACTAATACTTTCGGAGGACTAATATGTCTATCATAAGGCTAACAAGTCTAACGTACGACCAATGCGTCGACTGTGAATCAAAATGTCTATCATAAGACCAATATGTCAACTTATGGGACCAAACTGCCCTTCACATTACCAATACATCTACCATAATGCCAATGTCCGGCATCAATCCAAATCACCATGGAAACCCTCATCCATGGGAAGATAGTATCTATCCATAGAACTGCCACTTTTACCATGGAATCGTTGTATTTATCGGGGGATCGGTATACCCACCAATTGTCATCATCGACACATTGATTGACTTAGTTTCTCATCAACATCTACGTTCACATACTTGGGGAAATTGCCTAATCATCATCTTGTATTCTTTATTTTGGGAAGTTGTTTTCTATGTATCACATAATGTCTCTCTCTTGGGGGAATTGCCAAATAAGCACCCTTAGTTTTGGGGAAAAACTTCCCAAGTATCACATGATGTCTCTTGTTTGGGGAATTGCCATATAAGCACCTTGTATTTCTTGTCCTTGGGGAAATTTTCCTAAGTCTCAAGTACCATTTCTCAATTTGGGGAATCATGATGTTTCTCATTTTGCCTATGCATCAAGTGTTCTTCCTCAACTTGGGGAAATTGCCAAATAAGCATCTTGGTATTTGGGGAAATCAGGGAAACATCTCCTATCTTGCTATGTTTGATAAATCCATCACTGTTTCTCAACTTGGGGAAAAATCCGGATGTTTCTCATTTTCGGGGAAGTATGCCCTATCTTGCTATGTTTGATAAATCCAATTTATAGTGACTGTCATTCCCTTACTATCATTTCATTTTCGTCAAATGTTGCTCTCAGATTGAATGCTTCAGTCTGAGTCTAACAAAGTAAATTAATCTGGCCCCCATGCAGCGGACTCCGAAGAGTTGGTCAATTGGGATTCTAATCTGTCAGTGAGACATGATACCGTCTTAATCTTAGTTCCAAAGATTCATTCTTCCTGTTTCGCTCTGATACCAACTGTAATGTCCCGCCCCTTTTCACTATGCCGAAAATCAGGGTTTTTTTTTTTAAAATTAAAGAGTGACAAGAGAGCGGGACGTCACGACACAAGCTAAGTCCAAGCTTCCAAAGCCCGGCCCTTAACTGGCCAACCCTACGTGTGCGTGGAACTAAGTCCACGAGAACGGTTCAAACGTAATAAATTAAGCTTACGAAATGTAAACTTAATGCGAAAATTATAATAGAGTCTATCCTACCAATTATTAGATAGAAAGGAAGTACATCACTTAATCAATAAATACCTTAACTTAGAATGTCCAAAAGTAAAGTCCAAACCATAGCATCAAGGTATCACAATCACATAGTATCCCTCTTGATGGAAAAGCCTCATCAAGGTATCACAATCACATAGTATCCCTCTTGATGGAAAATCTTTATCAAGGCTATCTCTCTTGATGGAAAATGCACATCAAGGTATCCCCACGACTGCCTTACGGACGCCCCTACGGAGCGTTGAACTCCGGTTACATTTCAATCATACATCCCTCTTGATAGAAAATCCTCATCAAGGTATCACAATCACATAGTATCCCTCTTAATGAAAAATCCTCATCAAGGTATCACAACTCTATAGTATCCCTCCCATGCCATGCATGAGATGCAAGTGCAAACATGCTATGTAATAAAACAAATCATAACATTAAAAATCCCATCATTAAGACATATCATTTGATACCAAAATAATTCAAGTAAACACATCATATACACATATTCCATGGTTTTCAATGAGGTAGGAATCCTACCAACGACCAACTAATGTGTCCTTGCGTTTTCGTCGGAAAACCGCTCACCGATCGTACACCGCTTGTGAGATCTCGTTACCTTATTACATATCAACAAATCAAACCAATGTTCCATTTGATTTCTAATCATGCTTAAGTCCACAAAATACCTTAGTGGGGTTCAGCCATACAACATGGCCGAACCTCACTCCCTTAGTTTTGGGCCCCTCTTTTTGATCCTTGATCATTCTAATCAATGTGGGTCCAAGTTCATGCCATCTTTTGATTCATTAATCCAAACACATATAAGTTAATCATTTAACATAAATAAAACCCCAAGTCCACAAAAACATTCTCCATGGGGTTCGGCCATACACCATGGCCGGACCCATGGTCTTTCATTTTTAACCATATTTACCTCTTAGCCACTATTCTTTCCATAGCTAATCACTCCTTTTATTTATACATACCTAGGTCCATAACTGATCCATAAATATAGATCCATAAATGATTCATTAATCATGACATAAAACCCTAACAAATCCCTAACAAATGCCTCCATTCCTTACCTTGATAATCCATTCATTTAAAGATGCATAGATCCCTAAATGACCCATTAAGATGGTTCATGGGGTTCGGCCATACAACATGGCCGAACCCATGATGTCATTTTTCCTCCTCCTTAAGTCATTTACAACCTTAGGTCCATAACCCAAGTCCCTCCATGGGGGGTTGGGGGGGTTTAATCATACATTTAGGTTCATCATTTTAGATCACCATTTACCACATTTAAAACCTATTAAAATTACCAACATTCCCCCATCATCTTCATGGTCCAAAAACATCTAAGTCCATCAATATCTCTCCATGGGGTTCGGCCATACAACATAGCCAAATCCATGGTCCATGGTTCTCCACCCTTTACAACATTTGAGACCATTTACATTGTTAATATTCTTCCATCATTTCCCTCCTTTAAGACCCCTTTAAATTCTTTAACATACATTTATGATTTTCATCCTTTAAAACCCATTAAAAACCATTAATACACCTTCATGGGGTTCGGCCATACACCGTGGCCGAACCCTATGGTTCATCATCTTATCTTGAAATCACATAACCATGTTTATATCCTTTGATGGGGTTTGGCCATACAACATGGCCGAACCTCATCCAATCCCTTTTTAGTTCTCATAATCCATATACATAGAAATCTAGGGTTTGGCCATGCAAGGGCCAAACCATGGTCTTTGATCATATACCTTATCTTAGACATGCATGAGGTCCTTTCCATATATCATAACAATTAGGGTTCGGCCATGCAAGGGCTGAACCATGATCCTTGACCTTTTGCATGCTTAAGCCATGCATGCATACATAGACCATATTTACATAGTGTCCTTAGTAATCCATTAATCACATGGGTAACACTAATCACCCTTCCTTTGTTCAATCCATCCCATTCCTTGGATGGATCTTTAAATCCATGGCCCATAATATTTTGGTCAACTCTCCAATCCAAAAATGGGATTCCATGGTCTCCTTTAACTCCTTCAAATTAATAAAATCTTGTTAAGTACTACTTACCGATTCCACGACCCCTCCGGTTTCTTTCACTCCTTCTTGCTCCTCCGATCTCCTCCTTAGTCTTTCTTCTTTCTTCCTCTTTGATCTTCGGCCAAGAGCATGTTGAGGTCTTGAGATGAAAACCCAAAAGAGAGGGTTCGGCCAAAGAGTGTAGTTTTGAGAGAGGGAGAGGAGGAGAGAATGGAACTCTAAGTCTTTTTCCTTTGTCTTTGTGAGAGGGTCGACCCTAAGGTTTTTTTGTGAGAGGGAGAGGAGCTTGAGATGAAAAGAAACTAAGTGTTTTCTTAGTCTTGTGAGGGAGGGTCGGCCTTGAGAGAGAGGGAGAGAGTGAGATGAGATGGAAAGCTTCCTTTCCATCTTGTCTAGGGTTTGCTTGGGTTAGACTCCACCACCTCTCCTTTGACCAAGCCATGCCCTCCACATAAGTTTTTTTTCTAGCCAAAAGGGGTGCATGCCCTCCACATGGCACACACCACCCTCATCCAACGGTTTTGGTGGCGTGGTTTGCATGAGATGAAACCACCCACCACTCCTTTGACCAATGCATGCCTTCCACATAAGCTCCTTGTCTAGTCAAATGGGGTTCATGCCCTGCACATGGCACACACCACCCTCATCCAATGGTTTTGGTGGAGTGGTTTGCATGAGATGAAACCACCCACCACTACTTTGACCAATGCATGCCTTCCACATAAGCTCCTTGTCTAGCCAAAGGGGGTGCATGCCCTCCACATGGCGCACACACCACCCTAAAAACGGTTTTGGACTTGGTGGTTTCCTTTGGTGGTTTGGTGGTTTGCATGGGATGGAACCACCACCTCTCCATTGTCCAATCATGGTCCTTGCATGTCCTCCACTTAAGCATCTTTGTCTAGCCAAGGGGGTGCATGCCCTCCACATGGCACACACCACCCTTCATCCCAACGGTTTTGGTGGAGTGGTTTCCATGAGATGAAACCACCCACTTGACTCACTCCATCTTTTAATATAACACCCCGAATTTTCAAGCTATGGATATATATGGAAATTGTCTATTTAATTTTTAAATTAATGGAGATGGACCTTAGATGGGTAAGGAGTTGGGTCAATTGGTCAATTAAGACCCAGCGGATTATGAATAAGGTTCAATTGAAATAAATGGGTAAGATTTTTTAATTGGGTCAAAAGTCCAATTGGGACCCAATGGATCATATATGAGCTAGTTAGAAGTGAATGGGTAAGGTTTGATAATTGGGTCTAATAACCAATTAAGATACAAGACATGAGATCCACCTCATCAAGTGAGGTGGCATGTAAATGAAATGACTAAGTGGGACCCTAAATACTATATGGTTCATAGTCACGAAGCCATGATTGACTTGGTCAACTATGGGTGAGTGCAATAGAGTTGAGTTAATGAATGAGCTCAAGTGGGATAAATAATACTTGAGTTGGAAAGTAAATTCACATGAGTTGAGAATTTATTAAAGTGAGTTCAAGTGCTTGAGTTGGAAAATGAGTTTATTTAAGTTGAGTTTAATTAAAATGAGTGGAGTGGGAAGATGGAGGGTTTCCATCTCAAATGAGGGAACCCAAAAGACACAATCAAGGTGTACACGTTGGAGGTGGGAGTTTCATCTCATTGGATGAAACTCCAAAAGGATCATTATGAGGAGATGAAGGGTTTTTGGTTGTTACTCAAGGTATACCCTTGCATACATGTTGGAACATGGAGGGTTTCCATCTCATGATGGAAATCCAAGGGGCATACGGTTCGAGTTTCATCTCATGGGATGAAACCCCCAAAGGAATTATCAATGAGGAGATGAAAAGTCATGGGAGTTACCAAAGGGCATCAATTAAAGGAATTACCAATGAAGAGGTGAAGAGTCATGGGAGTTACAAAAGGGCTTCAACCAAAGGACACCACCCTTGGCTGAATTATATTGGACAAACAAAGAGCATTCTTTACTTCATCTCACTCTCAAGCTCTCACACAAGGCCGACCCTCTCTCATTGACAAAAGACAAATGACTTAGAGTATTTTCTATCCCAAGCTTCTCTCTCTTCAAACCTACACTCTTTGGCCCAACCTTCTCCTTGAAGTTTCATCTCAAGACCTCTCAAGTTCACACTAGGCCAAGGATCAAGGAGGAGGAAGAGGCTAAGGAAGAAGAAGATCAAAGGAAGAAGAAGGAGTGAAAGAAACCGGAGGAGTCGCAGAATCGATAAGTACTCCATGAGATTTTATTAAGTAAGATGGTCAAGGACAAATGGCCGAACCCTAATTCTTATGGCTAAGGACTTTATGCATGAACCATGTAATGGTGAATGACCAAGGATCACATGGCCAAACCCTAAGTTATATGTATGAGAACAATCAAGGACAACAAAAAAGGTTGGATGAGGTTCGGCCATGATGTATGGCCGAACCCCATCAAAGGATATAATCATAAGTAAATGATTTTAAGAGAAGATGTTGAACCATAGGGTTTGGCTATGGTGCATGGCCGAACCCCATGGAGGAGTATTAAGGATTTTAAAGGGTGTAAATGGATATATGTTGGTGAAGAACCTTGGACCATGGGTTCGGCCATGGGGTATGACCGAACCCCATGAAGAATTATGGAATTACGTACATGTATTTAGATCATGGAAATGATGGATGGCTGTTGGTATTTTTAATTGATTTTAAATATGGTTAATGAGGATCCAAAAGGATGAACCTAAATGTATGGTTAAACCCCATGGAGGGACCTTGGTTTACGGATTTAAATATTGTATTGATTTAATGGAGAACATGGAAATGAAACATCATGGGTTCAGCCATGGTGTATGGCCGAGCCCCATGGACCATTTTCAATGGGCCATTTAGAGATTTAAGCATGATTAGAAATCATTAATGATTCTATGTTTGTGGATCAGTTATGGACTTAGGCATGTTTAAATGAATGAAACGTTTAGTCATGATCTATGTTATGGACTTAAGTATGGATACGTAAATTAGGAGATTACCTATGGAAGGAAGGAAACAATGGCAAAGATGTAAATAGGTGAAAATGATGGACCATGGGTTCGGCCATGGTCTATGGCCGAACCCCATGGAGAATGTTTCATGGATTTAGGGTGTTAATAAGGTTAAATGATTAACTTATATGTGTTTGGTTTAATGAATCAAAGATGAAATGATCTTGGACTTAATTTAAAAGATCAAAAGACTAAGGGTACAAAACCAAGGGAGTGAGGTTCGGCCATGTTGTATGGCTGAACCCCACTAAGGAATATTTGTGGATTTAGAGTTTCTTAGATGATTAAATTTATATCGATTGGTTAATAAATAAAAAGAGGGACCCAAATTCAAGTGGGTGAGGTTCGGCCATGTTATACAGCCGAACCCCACTAAGTTATGCTTATGGACTTAAACATAGTTGGAAATTAAATGGAACGTTGGTTTGACTTATTGACATGTAATAAGGTAACGGGACCTCACAAGCGGGTACGATCGGTGAGCGGATTTCGGACGAAAATGCAAGGACACATTAGTTGGTCATTGGTAGGATTCCTACATCATTGAAACCATGGATATGTATTGTGTATTTATCATGATTTTATTTCATCTTTGATAAGTTATTTTGGTATCAAACAATATGTTGCAATTATGGGATTTTCATGTTATATTTTGTAATATTCCATAGCATGTTGGCATTTGCATCTCATGCATGCCATGGGAGGGATGAAGGTAACCGAAGACCCACGCTCCGTCGGGGCGTCCGTAAGTCGTGAGGGGTACTTTGATGTACATTATCCCATCAAGAGGTAACCAGAGACCACACTCCGTCGGGGCGTCCGTAAGACAACTGTGGGGATACTTTGATGAGGAGTTTTCCATCAAGAGGATGTTTTGTGGTTGAGTTATGACTGATGGGTGGGACTCATGGCATATGACACCCATGGCATGGCATTGTATCAGCATGATTATGATCTCTATTATCATGCACTGTTTCTGATTTTATCTGTATGATTGGATCTCTATTATCATACACTGTTTTGGATACGATGTTTTACATATACGACATGATGTATTATATCTGGATTTTTATACTAACCCATGTGTTTGACCTTAATTGGAATACCTACTGGGCGTGTTGTCTAACGCCCTACTTCTACCCTAGTTGATGACATAGGGAATGAACGAAACGAGGAACGAGATCGGAGTCAAGCTTAGGAGCAGGGATGTTTTAGTTTCATTTTATTTAAGTTATTCATAGACAATGTGATTTGAGTAACTAGCAGTCGGGACTGTAATAACGTAGATATATTTGCTATGGTTTGAATGTTTATTTTGGATATTTTAACTTAATATAATTATTGGTAAGTGTTGGACTACTTTGTTATTTAAAATGGAATAGGATTGTTTCCTATTATAATTCCGCATCTATGATTATTTCGCATGTTGACTTGAGTACGTGTGAACTGTTTTAGTGGACTTGATCCATGCACACGTATGGTTGGCTAGTTAAGGGTCGGGCTTTAGAAGCTCGGACTTAGCTCGCGTCGTGGCGTCCCGCTCTCTCTCACTCTTTTATTCAAAATAAAAAAATAGACTCTGATTTTTGGCATAGTGAAAAAGGGCGGGGCGTTGCAGTTGGTATCAGAGCAAAACGAGAAGGATGAATCTTTCGAAGTAAGATTAAGACGGTATTATGTCTCACTGACAGATAAGAATTCCAACTGACTGGCTCTTCGGAGTCTGCTGCAGGGGGCCGGATTAATTTATTTCGTTAGACTCAGACTGAAGCATTCAACCTGAGAACACTCGACGAAAAAAAAATGATAGCAAGGGAAGTACAATCACTATAAGATGAATTTATCAAACATAGCAAATAGAAGATATTTCTCCGATATTCAGAAATTGAGAAAACAAACGCTTGATACTTAGAAAGTTTCTCCAAAAACAAAGAAATACAAGGATGCTTATTTGGCAATTTCCCCAAACAAGAGACATTATGTGATATGTAGGAAGTTCCCCAAACAAGAGACATTATGTGATACATAGGGAAAATTCCCAAAACAAAGATTACTTTGATTAGAACTGCGGTTGTCATTGATATGCTTCTATTGTTGTGATACAGATATGTCGAGCAACATAAAGTATACAGAGTTGTGGGACAAAGGAACCCCTAGCTATCCTATAGATCTGATTTCTTCCTCCAACAACTCCAGCAGCTAGACCGCGCTGTGGAAGTTAACGTAGACGTCGAAGTAGGATCACCCGAGGATGTTGAAGTGATTCCAGTCCCTTTTCCAGAAGAGAATATGGGAGATATCCCAATGATAGGAGAATCCGTAGGGGAGATCTTGCCCGGGTATATCTGCGAATTGTGCAACTAGGAGGGGCACAACTGTAACGCCCTGCCCCTTTTCACTCTATGCTTCCCGTAAATCAGAGTCTATTTTTTTTTTTTTTTATAAACAAAGAGTGAGATAAAGAGCGGGACGTCACGACGCGAGCTAAGTCCGAACTTCTAAAGTCCAACCCTTAACTAGCCAACCCTATGTGTGCATGGTCTAAGTCCATGAAAACGGTTCACACATAGCAATATAAACATGCGGATTAAAATCTTAACTGTGGAACTATAATAGAATCTAGTTCCATTCCATTTTAGATAGCAAAGTACGTCAAGTCCTTAATCATAATTAACATAACATAATTATCCAAATAAACATCCAATCATAGCAATCATCTAAATTATTACATGCCCGAGTCTAGTTACTCAAATTAAAAGTCCATAAGTAACTTAATCAAAATATAAACTATAATCATCCAAGCTCCTATGCCTGGCCTGTTTCGCGTTCATCGTTCTCCTTGTTTCCTGTATCATCTACTAGGGTAGAAGTAAGGCGTTAGAACAACGCGCCCAGTAGGTATTCCATTTAGGGCTAATACATGGTTAGTACAAAACATATATAATAATATCATAATGTCAAAAACCTTATAAACCATGCCATGTCATGATGTCAAATGCAATGAGTCCCACCCATCACAAGTACATATAAGTACCCCCACATAGGTCTTTCAGACACCCCTACGGAGTGTGGCCCCTCCGTTTCTTCTTGATGGAAAAGCACATCAAGGTATCCCACATAGGTTTTTCGACACCCCGACGGAGTGTGGCCCCTCCGGTTACATATCCTTCACCCCATGCCATGCATGAGATGCTAATGAATCACATGCTATTTTATCATATAAAATAGCATTAAAACTCACATTTTGAAACAATATCTTTCACAACATAATTCATCAAAATAAGATAAAAACAATGTACATAAACCCATGGTTTCAAAGAGGTGGAATCCTACCAAAGACCACTAACGTGTCCTTGTGCTTTCGTCCGGTAACCGCTGACGATCGTAGACACCTTGTGAGGTCCCGTTACCTTATAATATATCAATTAATTAAAGCCATATCCCATTTGATTTATAATAATGTCCAAGTCCATAAACCCAACTTGTGGGGTTCGGCCATACACCATGGCCGAACCTCACCCCTTTTGTTTTAGTTTCCTTTTTGCTCATTTAACTTAAGTACAAGATCATATCACTTCCCATTCATTTAATCCAACATACATAACCCTAAGTCCACCAAACATTCCCCATGGGGTTCGGCCATACACCATGGCCGAACCCATGGTCCATTAATTTTACTTATTTACAATATTGCCATCCATGTCTATCATTCCATTATTCTTACCCTTCATACATTAAAACCATATATCATTCCCCATGGGGTTCGGCCACACACCATGGCCAAACCCATGGTCTATCATTTTCACTCTTATTTACTTCCATGCCATTGCTTAATCTATGGCTGTCCATTTTACTCATTTACAATATGCTTAGGCTAATAAATAACCCACTACAAGATTCATGGGGTTCGGCCATACACCATGGCCGAACCCATGATCCTTCATTTTTATCCGATATAACAAAATTGCCATTACCTCCATTAACTTATGTTTAGGTTCCAAAACATAAGTCCATTCATTTATTTACTCATATTAGATCCATAATATTGGTTCATGGGGTTCGGCCATACACCATGGCTGAACCCATGATATCATTGTTCCATCCTCTTCCTTAATTTATTTACAATAATAATGTAATGCCCCGCCCTTTTTCACTCGCTTTTTCCCGTAAATTCAGAGTATATATATATTTTTTTTATAACAGAGTCGAGTGATAGAGCTCGGGGCATCACGACGGAAGCTAAGTCCGAACTTCTAAAGTCCAACCCTTAACTGGCCAACCCTATGTGTGCATGGATCAAGTCCATGAAAAATGGTTCACACATAGCAATATCAACATGCCGAATTAAAATCATAACATGCAGAATCATAATTGTAATAGCCCGGAATTTTTAAATCAATATATATGTGGCTATTATTTGTTTTAATGATGGAAATTGGGAAATTTAATGAGATAGATGGTAAATGGATCAAAATTTGGACAAAGGCCCAAGTATGACCCAATGGACTATGGATTGGATTTAAATTCATTTAAAGGGTCAATGATGGTCAATTGGGCCAAGGATGGTCAAATTGGGCCCAACACCCATTTGGGACCCAATGGATCAAGATGAGGTAAGCTCTAAGGTAAATGGGTAGGAGGTGCATGTAATTGGGCCATGAGCCCAATGGTGATCCAAGTAATTGAAGTGGTTTTAATTAAATTTAAATCACCTAAGTTGGTGATGGAATGATCAAGGTAGCATGGCCGAATGGGACCCACCTCCACCTCACCAAATGAGGTGGCATGTGGACCAAGGATTGGTGAGGCCGGCCACCATGGTTGAATTGGTCAACCATGGGTAGATACATGGAGAGAATTAGGTTAAGCGGGAATAAATTAACCCAAGTTAATTATCTAATTAATTAAATAATTAAACTATTCAAAAGGTGGTCAAACGGTCAAAAGTGGGAGACCACACCACCGCATCTCCAAAAGCCAAAAACGTTGGCTTAGGTGGTGGTTTATCCCAACCACCACCATAAAGCATAAAAAATATCTCAAGCTTGGTGGTTGGAGGAATTAAATGGTGGAGTGTGACTTACTCAACCAAAATGAGATGGGTTCGTGTTATCCCTCCATTTCCACTCTCATCTCACTCTCTCCATTCATTCCTCTCCAAAACCGTCCCTCCCTCTTCCAAGACCAAAAGAAAAGAAAACATCAAAGGAAAGAAGAAGAAGCTTAGAGGAAAAGAAGGAAAGTTCAAGCTTGGCCAACCATCACCACCTCAAGACCAAGGAAACCTAGACATTTTCTAATCCTCTCATTCTCTCCCTCTCTCAAACACAGCCAAGCATTAGGGATACCATTGATCAAGCTCATCTTGACCAACCAACCAACGAGAAGAAGAAGGAGAAAGGCCAAGGAGTCTAAGAGGAGAAAGAAAAGTCGGAGGAGCCGTCGGATTGTAAGTATCTCTAAACAAGATATTAAGTTTTTATGGTCTAAAAAATGGAATCCATTTTCCTTGGATTGAATGATAGCCAAAAATGTCATGGCCATGGATCTAAAATCCATCCAAGGAAAGGATAAAAAATGGACAACTCTAATGGGTAGGGTAGGACGTTAATAAAGACAATATGTATATCTATGACATTATGTATGCATACATGAAGGAAATGTTAGTAAGTTTAAAGGGTTTTAAGGATCAAGAACATGCAAGGGTATTGATGATTTAAAAGTTTTAAATGGGTTTATGTTAAGGAATATTTAAGGGTTGTAAATGAGGGAAAACCATGGAGGAAATATTGGTGATTTAATGGGATTGTTAGGTTTAAAATCATGGAAGAAATGATTTATGGTTTTTAAGGTTTAAATGATTAAATGTAGTAATTTTAAAGGGATCTTAAATGTGGAAATTGATGGAGAAGGGTGATGGTTTTTAAATGGACTTTAAGCATTAGAAATAATGTTTTAACAATAAAACCATGGAGAGATTTTATGGACGGAATGTTTTTTTTTTTTAACCCTATGGTGATGTATTAGAATTTTAAATGAGATTAAAGAATGGAGGCTATGATAAGTGGTTAATGATTTTAGGGTTTTAAATGAATAAAATGTAGTGATCTTTGAAAGGATTTTAAATGAGGAAATTCATGGGAGGTGTTAATGATTTTTATGGCCTTGAAAGGCATAGATGGGAATGAACCCTATGGTGATGTAATTGTAATGCTAAGGGGTCTAAAATGTGGAAAAATGATGGGGAATGTTAGTAGTTTTGATGGACTCAAAAGATGAACCTAATGTTGATCAAAGGAGTGATTTAAATGTTTGATGAAACCTCCTCATGGAAAAAATTATGGTGGATCTAAATGTTGTGCATGGATCCAAGAAAAAATGGGGAGAAAGACATCATGGGTTTGGCCATGGTATATGGCAGAACCCATGACCCATTTTACAAGTCATTTTTATGGGCTAAGAAGGGGTTTATGTTTATGTTTAAGTAATGAGGATTAAGTTAAGAAAAAGGGTTGTTTTAATGATGTTATGGCATGATTAAATGGGTCACTAATGGATTTGAGTGTAGGGATCAATTATGGGCCCAAGAATGGAAAAATAAGATGAGAACTTAACCATGGAAGTGGTAGTGGCATAAACGTAAATATTGGAACCATGGGTTCAGCCATGACACATGGCCGAATCCCATGGAGAATGAACTTGGACTAAGGCTGTAACACCCTGGAATTTCAAAGTTATCAGTTTATATGAATTTATTCATATTTACGGAATTGCCATTCTGTTATATTTGAGTTGAATTTAAATGGGTCAATGGTTCAATCAAGACCCAATGGTTTGTAGTTTTGATTACAAAACAAATAAATGGATAAGATGAACTTAAATGGGTCAAGAATCATAATTGGGTCAAATTTCGTTAAATGGGTCAATGGGGCGGGTTTGACTTTATTGATCACTAAGTAAGTCCAAGATTGATTAAATTGGGACTGATTGGATTTTGAAAATGGAATTAATAGTTGAGTTAAATGAGTGAGCTGATTTAGAATAATTATAGTGAGTGAGTCAAGGAGATTGCAACAAGATCAGTCTCAGCCCAAAGAACAGTAAGAGAGAAGGAGAGGTCAAGGAAATAAAGGGTCAAGAAAGGAGTCGAAAGAACCGAAGGAGACGCGGTATTCGTAAGTGCATTTTGAACCCTTGTTTAATAGATTGGTTAAGAAAATGAGATCTGGCCATCGTATGGCCAGATCCATCAATGGTTTAAATATAGGATTATGATGTTTAAAAGTGGTAAAATATGGATCATAGGGTTCGGCCCTTTTGATGGCCGAACCCCATGGGAAAACTTGGTGATTTGTATGATGTTTGAGAGATGAAATTCATATTATGTAATGAAGTTCTTTTAAAGGATTTTAAAGGGAGATAAGGTCACTGATTTTGACCAATTATTACATGGCTGAATTATGTGGTTATTAAGCTAGTGCTGATAAAAAATTATGGACAAATATTGGAGGGATTACATCAAGGAAACCTTGGGGTTCGGCCATGTGTATGGCCTAACCCCATGGACTGTTTTTAATGGTTATTTGGGTTAAGTGTAGGATGGATATTATGTAATCATTATGTGCTTTGATTTAAGAATAAGATAGGTTTATCTATGGACTTAATATAAATTAATTGGCTGTCAAATAATGATGGAAATGGACCATAGGGTTCGGCCATCCAAAGTGGCCGAACCCCATGAAAATAATTGGTGGATTTTGATGGTTTTTGGAATTTAAAACCATACAAGTTTGGGACTGTTATTATATGTTTTGTTTGATTTAAAATGCATGTTTTAAGAAGGTTAAAACATGGATTTGGATGTTTAATTCAGACCTAAGATGAAGGGTTAAGTGGTTCAAAACCAAAGGTCATAGTGTTCGCCCAATGAGCATGGCCGAACCCCATGAAATTGGGTTGGTTATTGGATGATTTTTAAATGGTAAAACTCGGTAATATGTTACTGTTTTATTACATGATTATTGAAACATAAAAATATGTTTATAAGGATCAAGTCATGGACATAGGGTTCAGCCACCTTGGAGGGCCGAACCCCATGAAAGAATTTGATGAAATATATGGTTTTGGAGAGTTGGAAATCATGTGAAATTATGGGGTTTTTATTTGATTTAAATGAAGGTATAAGTTACTGTTTTTGGTCGGCCAATACATGCTGAACCATGTATTATTCATGGTTGAATTAGCATGTTAAAACCATGAGTAATCATGGTGATTATTGGACCAAGTGGACCATAGGGTTCGGCCATGTATAGGGCCGAACCCCATGGATCATGGTATGGGTAAAATGGACCACTTTATATGGAGTATTTTGTGTGGAAGGGTTATATTGAATTAAAAGGTTTCAAATGTAAAGATCATGGATCATGACAATAAGTTTTGGTGTGGATTCATTAAATGGAATGGATTAGTAGCTTTAAAAGGTTAAATCCTAAGTTAGTGATGTTCGGCTATGGGCATGGCCGAACCCCACATGATGTGGTTGGGTCTCAGATGTAAATGGGAATCACATGATTAGTATCTTGACTTGCAGTAATGTAAATAAGGTATCGGGATTGCTTGAACGGTGTACTAGTCGTAAACGGGAGACGGCTCAAAAGAAGGGTCAAACTAAGTAACATTGTGTAGGTTTCCTGCCTTTATTGTAACCACAATTTCATATGCTGTTTTATGTTGATTTCGATAACTTATATGATTGTAAAGTTATGTTTCTAAATGACATGTTTGCATAAACATCTCATGCATGGTATGGGATGATGGTTTTGTAACCGGAGGCCACACTTCGTCGGGGCGTCCGAAAAACCACTGTGGGGTACCTTGATGATGAGAATCCCATCAGGAGGAATCCGGAGGGCACACTCCGTCGGGGCGTCCGAAAGACCACTGTGGGTTACCTTGACGATGAGAATCCCGTCAAGTGATGGCTATGTTGAATGGTGATGGGTGGGACTCATTACATGTTCATTTCATACATAGCATGTTTTTATGGAATTTTGTCACACATGTATTATTATTATACTATTTGCATGTTTTTGAATAACCATGTGGTAGCCCTATTCGGAAACACTACTGGGCGCGTTGATCTAACGCCCTATCTATACCCTTAGTGGATGATGCAGGGAAAGAGAAGAACGTGGATCGAGAAGAAAACCAAGTATAGGAGCTTGGGCGGTTTGAATGATTTGAATGGACTTTGAATGGACTTGCATGGACTATTTATGGATTTGTTATTTGAATTATTTGGACAATGTAATTTGGTAATGAGATATGTTGGCATGTAATAAGTAGTTAAGTAGATGTTATCGCTTGGTTTTTTTTGGATGGTTGGATTGAATGGTAGATTAATATCATTTAGTAATTTTGGAGAATAAGATCTTGTACTTTGCTATCTAAGAATGGAAAATTGGAATAGTCATAGGTTCTATTAAAACCTCAGTTAGATTAAGATTAAGTTAATTCCGCAAGTTGTATTTGTACCATGTGTGGATCATTCTTATGGACTTAATCCATACGCACATGGGCTTGGCCAGTTAAGGGTCGGACTTTAGAAGTCCGAACTTAACTCGCGTGGTGACACTCCGCCCCGATCACTTGATTATTATATTTAAGAAAAAAATAAACTCATAAAATTAGAGTGAAAAGGGCGGGGTGTTACATAGGCGATTTAAGATGACCTTAGTTGGGAATCATGGAAGCCTAGGGTTATGGGATTTTAAACTTACATAAGGGTTAATGGACTAAATGGGAACCACAAAACCTAGATAGTGAGGTTCGGCCATAGGGTATGGCCGAACCCCAGTAAGGCTTGGGTAATGCACTTGGACATGATTAAAACATGAGTCTAATTGATAATGTATAATAGGGTACCGGACATCGCAATCGGTGCGCGATCGGCGACGGGATTCGGGAACGGAAACGTAAAAGGGACGCTAGTCGGTATTCGGTAGGATTCCTACCTTTTTGTAAACCATGGATTTACGTGTTATATGATGGTTCCCGTGATTTATTTTGGTAATTTATATGATTTGTTTTATGATGGGTTTTGTAACGCCCCGCCCTTTCCGAGAAATCAGAGTCTAATTTGTTTAAAAATAATAATAAACATCGGAAGAGAGCGGGCGGCGTCACGACGCGAGTTAAGTTCAGATTACCCAAGTCTGAACCTTAACTGGCCACCCATATGTACATGGACTATACCACGATAATGAATCACACATGGAACTAACATCAACATGCGGAATAACCTATATTAACTGCGGAAAAATATGAAAAGATAGCCAGTACCAGTCTCAATTAATAATTACATATATCAACCATCCATTGTTAATATCCCAAGCAAACCATAGCAAGTAATTACTTTATTACATATCCATAATAAAGTATCCAATAACAGCAATTATAAATTCATTCCAGCATTCAAGCACTCAGGCTTGGCTTAGCTCCTCTCCCGGTCAACGATCTTTTCTTTTCCTTTACTTGTACCTGCATTCTGCTCTGAGGATAGAATTAGGGCGTTAGATCAACACGCCCAGTAGGTTCCCGAATCAGGGTTACCACATGTTAGCATATAAAACATGCATATATATACCATATTACATGATCATCAAAAACAGGTAAAACAATGCTATGATGTATGCACATGCAATGAGCATCCCCCATCATGTACATTCATAGCCATCACTTGACGTGCCTTGCACCGACAAGGTAAATTACAACACACTTTCACCACTTCATCACTGACTGATTCATATCACGTATGAGTCCTCCTGGCGGGACTCTCATCGCCTAAGGAGACCAATGTGACTATGACCATCTGTTACTCCTCCTGGTGTGACATGCACCGCCGAAAGAGGACGTAACCCAGAACTTGAAACACTGTAGAACCTCATTCATAATCCCATGTCTATGCTGAGATGCGAATGCCTGTATGACATTTGTTAATGCATAATATATCATTTGAAACACATATAATAAAACAAGAGTCTCATAAGAAAACTGGGGTAAAACTGTGGTTACAAGTAGGTAGGAAGCCTACTGAAGAATCACTTCAGCGTCCGTTCTTTCTTAGGCTTTATCCGGGCACGACTTGTTCGTCGTTCAACTCTCGTCACCTTGTGATACAATAATCAGTAAATCATATTGTCACTTAAATGTCCATTCACATATAAGACCCAAAACATCTTGTAAGTCCTTTGATCAATCCCTTCATTTGACTTGTATTCACAGATTTGTCGTTGGTCTAACCAATGTTTAATCCATCAAACTTACTCCATAGGGTTCGGCCATACATTTGGCCGAACCCAATGGTTCCTTTATCCATTACCACATGGTTCTCCATTAGGGTATTTTAAACCTTTTAAATCAACATAGAACCATTACCAACTACTACTCATAAGCTTAGGCTATTTAACCCATTCATTATGAATTAGCATAAAGTCCGTCAACATGCTTGGTTATTTACTGATATTATGTACATAGATACATACATGATTCTTGAATCAAAATCATACAACCCAATCAGTAAGCATAACCCTATGTAAACTGAATAAAAACCATAAAGTAACCCATGGGGTTCGGCCACTCACATGGCCGAACCTCATGGTTCTTTGAATCCAATTCTCCGAATGATCTTTCATCATTTATCATGCATCTTAGCCATAAAAAAAACAGCAACCATAATTCTATTTAAAATCCCATAGAAACCCCATGATATTGCATGGTTTCTAACTCTTTAAATTTATAACAATCATCAATCTCTTTCATGGGGTTCTGCCATTCATGTTGGCCGAACCCTATGTCCATGAATTGATCCTTCAAACATGCATTAGGTGTTATTTAAATCATGCAATATCAGTATCATATTGCTGCCTTTATACCTCTTAGAACCCTCTAATTAAATCCATCCAAAACGGTCCATAAAAGTCCTTAGTTTTCATGTTTCACAACATGCAAACCAACAATCTTTCACATGGGGTTCGGCCCTCCATGGTGGCCGAATTCAATGGTTTTTTTTTTCTATTTTTAAACCTCAAATAATCATGTAGAAACCAGCGTATTATCACCGATTTAACCCTTTAAAAATCATCTAAAAACCAACCCAATTTCATAGGGTTCGGCCATGCTTATTGGCCGAACACCATGCCCTTTGGTTTTGAAACATTTAATCATTCATATTGGGTCTGAACCAAACATCCAAATCCATGTTTTAACCTTCTTAAAACATGCATTTTAAATCTAATACAAACATCTAATATCAGTCCCAACTTATGTGGTTTTAACTTCCAAAAACCATCAAAACCAACCACTTGTTTCCATGGGGTTCGGCCATGCAAAGTGGCCGAAAGCCAATGGTCCATTTCCATCTTTTTATCCACTGATTTAGACCATAAAAACTTCAGCCTTTTCTGACATTCAGATACAGGTTTATAATCCTTTCAATAACTTGTATTTGATTCTTAAATCAAACCCAAAAATCAGTCCATAAAATCCATGGTTTTCATGTTTCAAAACATGAAAACCAAGCAGTCTTTTACATATGGTTCGGCCCTCCATGGTAGCCGAACCCAATGGTTATTTTTACCATTTTAAATCCTCCACTAATCAAGGTTAAAACCCTTGTGTAATCGGCCATCACCATGGCCCAACACACACCCATTTTATTAATCAAAAGTCCATGGAAATACTTACCAAATTCCAAGCTTTTCTTATGCCTTTGCTCCTTGCCTTCTTCCCTCTTGTTTCCTTCCTTCTTTCTTCCTTTGTCTCAACTGGTTAGAAGCATGAACCACTGGTGAAATCACCAAGATAAAATTCGGCCAAGAGATGTGTTCTTGAGAGAGGGAGAGGAGATGAAATTCCAAGGCTTTGCAATGATAAAATCGGCCAAGTGAGGGTGCTGGCTGCTTTTGTTTAAAAAGCCCCACATCACCCATTTACTCCTCATTAAACCTTGCACAAACCAAGGAGTCACTTGCAGCCAAGCAAAGTACCCCTTTGCACTTCCAACACACCCTTTGGCAGCCCCATGCAATCTTTTCTCATTCCCATGCATTTCATTTAACATACACCATGGAAATCACCCCAAACAAGTCCCCAACGTGTGGGACTTGTTTTGGTGGTTAAAGCTGAGCCAACCTCTTCACATTCCCTCTAAACTCACTGATTTACAGTCCCATTGACTTCCATTTTGACTCACCCAACTCACATGTCCAACTCACCATACTTAATGCATTTCATTTAATGCACTTGAGTTGACTCACTATTTGATTTAATTCCAACTCACTTCAGTCCCACTCAACTGATTTAACTCGTGTTTTAGCTCCCTTGAGGGTCCACATGGTCAACCTTAGTCAACACGACCCGTTGGGTCCACCTTTAGCTCCTTGACCCGTTTTTGACTCCATGACCCAATTATGGTATTTTGGTCATTTCTAATTGGTTTTTACATATGGATCAAGCCTACCCATTTTTTCTCCACTTGATTTCCAATCAAATAGTCTTAACCCCATTTAATTTAAAATCACAAAACGGTCAAATAATCCAGTAAGACCCGATGGGCCCCATTTGGGCCCTTTAACCCATTTAGCCATTTTTGACCCAATTGATGTAAATTACCCAACCAATCACACTTAACATTTATAATGTGCTCATAGGGTATTCATTTGAACAATGGGCCCCACTATTTCCTTATTTACAATCACATTTATTGAATTCACTAATCCAGGGGCATTTTCGTAATTATTCCAATCATTGAGAATTCTTTGACCCAATTAACCATTTTGACCCAATTTGATGTACATTACCCATCCATTATAATTTGACCCTTATAATATGTTAATAGGATCTTAATTTGAACAATGGGCCCCACCATTTTCTCATTTAACATCATAATTATTAAAGTTACCAATCCAGGGGCATTTTCGTAATTATCCATCTTATTGAGAAATCGGGGAGTTATAGGTTTTAAGATTATGATTTATATATATTATATGGCATATTGCTAGGCTATGATTTATATATTAGGTTATGAATTATATATGAAGGCTACAAATTATATATATTACATAGCATAATGCACCTACATCTCATGCATGGCATGGGCGGGAAAATAATGAAATCGGAATTCCTGCTCCATCGGGGCGACCGAGAAGCAGATATGGGGATAGCCTGATGCGCTATAACCGGAATCCATGCTCCGTCGGGGCGACCGAGAAGCAAACATGGGGATAGCCTGATGCGCTATAACCGGAGTCCATGCTCCGTCGGGGCGACCGAGAAGGAGACATGGGGATATCTTGATATGTGGAGATATAACCGGAGTCCATGCTCCGTCGGGGCAACCGAGAAGCAAGCATGGGGATATCATGATGGTATGGATGATTTGTGAGACTCATGACATAGACACCAATGGCATAGCATTCATTTTATGGTTTTCATATATTATTATATGTATGCTTGTTATCACTAATCCATGTGTTAGCCCTACTTGGAGTCCTACTGGGCACGTTGTCTAACGCCCTACTTCTACCCTAACTGATGACGCAGGAGATGGCAGAACGGAAGGGTGCGACGGGAGCCAAGCGTAGGAGCTTGGGAAAGCGAGCTACTTAGTTTATTTAAATTTATTTTGGAATATGTAATTGAGTAGCTTAGCTCGTCAGACTGTATAATTTATATTTCTTACTATGGTTTGGTCTTTACTTTGCACATGATCACTTTGAGGTATAATTATGAATTTAGGGGTATTTTAGTAATTTAAGCGCCGTACTTCCTTGCTATCTAAAACTGGCAGGATAGTCTCTATTATAATGTTCCGCATTAAGTTATATTCCGCAAGCTTATGTCTACGTGTGAACCGTTCTCGTGGACTTCATTCCACGCACACGTAGGGTTGGCTAGTTAAGGGCCGGGCTTTAGAAGCTCGGACTTAACTCGCGTCGTGGCGTCCGAGCCCTTTGTCACTCCTTATTTCAAAAAAAAAAAAAAATAGACTCTAATTTCGGTGAAAAGGGGAGGGCGTTACAATAATAGAACACAGTTTTATTCCATTCAGATAGCAAAGTACGTCAAGTCATTAATCGTCATTATCGTAACGCAATTATCCAATAAAACATCCAACCATAGCAAATCATCTCTAAGTTATTACATTCCGAATTCCGGATACTCAAAATACGAATCCCTGAGTATCTTAAACAAAATATAAAACTAAAAGCGTTCCAAGCTCCTATGCTTGTCTCTTTCTGCGTTCAGCGTTTTCCTCATTTCCTGCATCATCCACTAAAGGGTAGAAGTAGGGAATTAGTACAACGCGCCCAGTAGGTATTCCAATTAGGGTTAACACATTGGTTAGTACCAAGAATCCAGATATAATATATATCAAAACCATTATAATAAAACATGCCATACTTTCAAAACATTGTATCCAAAACAGTGTATGATAATAGAGATTCAATCATACTGATAAAACCAGAGACCTTGCATGATAATAAAGATCATAATCATGCTGATTCAATGCCATGCCATGTTATCATATGCAATGAGTCCCACCCATCACAAAACATAAGGTATACTCTTGATGGAATGCTCCTCATCAAAGTATCTTCCTAGTGGAATTCTCATCACCAAGGTCTTCTCTCTTCATGGAATTCTCCTCATCAAGGTATTCCCACAGTTGCTTTACGTACATTCCGACGGAGTGTGGGCTCCGGTTACTTAGTATCCTCTTGATGGAATTCTCATCATCAAGGTATCCCCTGATGGAATGCTCATCACCAAGGTCTTCATACATAGTGTCCTCTTGATGGGTTCTCATCATAAGGGTATCCCCCCACGAGTGTTTTACGGACGCCCCGATGGAGTGTGGGTCCCCAGTTACCTGTCTTCCCTCCCATGCCATGCATGAGATGCAAATACCACATGCTAAGCAATTATACAAAATCATAGCATTTAAAAGCTCGTATTTAAAAACACATGCTATTTTATCAAATAAACAAAGCATGTAAAATCACCATTTGAAACATATTTTTTGTAATATAAACTCATTAAATCAAGATAAAACAATGTACATAAACCCATGGTTTCAAAGAGGTGGAATCCTACCAAAGACCGCTAACGTGTGCTTGCGACTTTCGTCCGGTAACTGCTCACGATCGTAAACGCCGTCCCGTTACCTTATAACATAATAATTAATCATAACCAAGTCCCACTTGACTTTCAAGATTCTAAGTCCATAAATAAAACCCCATGGCGTATGGCCGAACCCCATGGGGTTTTATTTATGGACTTAGAATCTTGAAAGTCAAGTGGGACCGACGTATTGACTAGCACAGCATTTCATCCACAGACTGATGGACAGTCAGAAAGGACGATACAGACGTTGGAAGATATACTGAGAGCATGCATGTTAGACTTCAAGGCGGATGGGAGGATTATCTGCCACTGGTGGAGTTCTCTTACAATAACAGTTATCAGGCAAGTCTCCAGATGGCTCCGTTTGAGGCCTTGTATGGTAGACTGTGTAGATCGCCAGTGTGTTGGATGGAGGCCGGTGAGCCTGCGTTGATTGGGCCAGATTTGGTTGCAGAGACTACAACACAGATTGAGCTGATACGGCAACATCTACTCACTGCACAGAGCCGTCAGAAAAGCTATGCTGACAAGAGGAGAAGGTTCCTCGAGTTTGAGGTGGGTGACTTAGTTTTCCTAAAAATCTCGCCACGGAAAGGGCACATGAGGTTCGGAAAGAAAGGGAAATTGTTGCCTAGATTTGTGGGGCCGTTTCCGATACTGAAGAGGGTGGGAGGAGTAGCTTATCAGTTAGCGCTCCCTCCACAATTATCATCTCTACATGATGTATTCCATGTGTCCATGCTAAGGAAGTACAACCCCGATCCTTCTTATGTGTTGAATGTTCAAGACATCGATGTACAAAGCGATGTGACGTATGTGGAGAAGCCGATCAGCGTGATCAGGAGCGAGCAAAGGCTGCTGCGAAACAGTGCCATTCAGTTCGTCAAAGTGGTATGGGAATGACATGGCAATGAAGAGACCACTTGGGAACTTGAGTCGGAGATGAAAGTCGCTTATCCAGAGCTCTTTACATGAATTGTTTGGAGCCCCTACTTCGCTCAAATTTTCGAGACAAAAATTTTAAAAGAGGATTCTATTGTAATAGCCCCAATTTTTAAATCAATGAATATATGGCATTTATTTATTATAATAATGGAAAAATGGGAAATTTGATGTCATGGGTGTGAAATGGATCAAAAAAAATTGGGTAAAGGCCCAAGTATGGCCCAATGGACCATGGATTTAATGGGATCCATCAAAAGGGTCAACAATGGTCAAAGTGGACCCAAATAGCCATATGGGACCCAATGGGCCAAGGTAGCTAAGCCCTAAGGTAAGTGGATAGGAGGGAATTTAATTGGGCCCTGGGCCCAATGGTTACTCAACAGACCATGAATTGAAATTAATTCATTTAATTGGTCAATGGTAAGTAATTGGGTCATGGATAGTCAAATTGGGTCTAACACCCATTTGGGACCCGATGGATCAAATTAATATAAGCCCTAAGGTGAATGGGTAAGACAAAGATGAAATTGGGCCATGGACTCAATGGTGATCCAATAAGAATAGTAGATTTAATAAAACTTAAATCACCTAAATTGGTGATGAATTGAACTAGGTAATATGGCTAAATGGGAACCACCTTCACCTCACAAATTGAGGTGGCGTGTGGACCCAAGGAGTGGTGGGGCCGACCACCATGGTTGAATTGGTCAACGATGGGTGGATCTTATAGAGAGAGAATTTAATAAATTAAATTGAGTGGGAAGAAATTAATTAACTTAACCTAAGGCTCAAATTGACTTAAGTTAATTAACCTAAATTAAAATGGTCAAACCCATGCCAACCACCTCCACTAAGGGGACAAAGGCCCTAAAATTGGGTGTGCAAGCCCATACCCCCCCTCCATGCTTGGTTGGTGGAGGGAGTCAAACCAATCATCACACCCATCTCCCTCTCACTCTCTCCTCTCCAAACCGTCCTCCCTCTTGCAAGACCAAGAATACACTAAGGCAAGAAAGAGAAAGACATTTAGAAGGAGAAAGAAGAAAGAGAAAGAAGGAAGAGAAAGGCTAAGGAACTAGAGGAACGAGAGACAACCGGGAGAATCACGGATTATAAGTATCTCTAAACAAGACATTAAGTTTATGGTGGTTTAAAAATGAAATCCATTTCTTAGAATGAATGAGAGCCACAAATGTTATGGGCCTTAGAACCAAGTTCCATCAAATGATGAAATGAGAAATGGATGAAAGGAGGAGAGATAGATTAAGGAAAATAATAAAGGATATTATGTAGGTAATGTTTATTAAGCGTGGAAATGGAAAATTTTAAGGAAATCACGAAGAAAAGGGTGTACAAAATACGCCACGAAGAAGACTGACAAAACAGTCAGTCGACTAAATCAGAGATTCAGTCGACTGAACTGATAATGAACGAACCAGAAACGAAGTTCTAGGAGTTTCAGCCAACTGAATCAGTGATTCAGTCGACTGAACTGGTGATAAACGAATCAGAAACAAGTTTCTGGGAGTTTCAGCCGACTGAATGTGATGATTCAGTCGACTGAACACAAACTTCTCGGATAAGAAAAGGTTATGGAAGTTTCAACCGACTGAACGTATGATTCAGTCGACTGAAGGGTTGCTTATTAAACACGTAAATGGATGGTTGATAGTTCAGCCGACTGAATCACAGATTCAGTCGACTGAAAGGGCACGAACCATGTTTCAGCCGACTGAATGAGTATTTCAGTGGACTGAAAGTAAACTGGTAAGACAAACAGACAATCTGATTCAAAGTCAGCCGACTGAATCTATGATTCAGTCGACTGAACTCCTGATTCAGTCGACTGAACTTCTAATTCAGTCGACTGAATTGAAGAGTACGGTTGGAGTATTTTTTAGTGGTCGCTGTTAATCCGGTAGGATGAATGGAAATTATGTTAAGTTAAAGGGCCCGAGTCTAATGATCCTATGTATGCTAGACATAAAAATCGGATACATTGCGAATGATTAAATGAAACGGATAGATGCTGTGTTTTAGGCTCGCAAATCGGAATATTTAAAATGGCCAAACTTGGATTTATGGATGTATTTTAAACCACGGAAAAGAGGCTAAGATAAGGGCTGATTTATGATAACCTTGTAACATGGTTAAAGAGCACTAATGAACCTAGGTTATAATCAGTTAAGCAGTATTCAGTAGGATTCCCGGGAGTATCGACCGGAAATGTAACGGGACGCTAAGCAGTATTCAGTAGGATTCCTACCTCTTTGTAAGCCGTGGATTATGTTTATGTGATCGTTTCCGTATTGTATTTCGGTAATTATATGGTTCGTTTTATGGATTATATTTTAAAAGGCTATGGTTTATATAATAAATGCTATGGATTATATTTTAAAGGCTATGGTTTATATATATTAAATGCTATGGATTATATTTTAAAGGCTATGGTTTATATATTAAATGCTATGGATTATATTTCCAATGATATGGAAGGTATGTTAAAGATATGAAATATATGCATATACTACATAGCATAATGCACTTACATCTCATGCATGGCATGGGCGGGAAAATAAAGGAACAGGAGTCCATGCTCCGTTGGGGCGACCGAGAATCAGGCATGGGGATAGCTCTTATGCTATAATCGGAGTCCATGCTCCGTCGGGGCAACCGAGAAGCAAGCATGGGGACATCTTGACGAGGATTTGCCGTCAAGGGGGATATGACATTTATGATGATGTGGATGATGGGTGGGACACATGATCATTCATCATATGATTTTATTATATTATTATCAGTATTGTTATCAGTATGCATGTTATCACTAACCCATGTGCTAGCCCTACCCGGAGTCCTATTGGGTGCGTTGACTAACGCCCTACTTCTCCCCTAGCTGATGACGCAAGAGACGGAGGAAGTGGTGGACGTGATGGAAGCCAAGCTTAGGAGCTTGGGGGAGCGACTACTTTAATTATTAAAGTTTAATTTTGGGAAAGTTGTAATTTAAGTAACTTAGTTTGTTGGATTGTAATAATTTTGGATTTCCTACTATGATATGGATCTCATAGCAGTACACTATCATTTTGAAACATAATTGTAATCATGGGGGCATTTTGGTATTTAATGTTGTGTCTTCCCTTCTATCTAAAGTTGGTAGGATAGTATCTATTATGATGTTCCGCATGTAATTATATTCAACGAGCTTACTTCCTACGCGTGAACCGTACTCGTAGACTTCGTTCCTCGCACACGTGGGGTTGGCCAGTTAAGGGTCGGGCTTTAGAAACTCAGACTTAACTCGCGTCGTGGCGTCCGCGCCCTCTCTCACTTTTCTATTTCAAAAAAAGAAAAAAAATAGACTCTGATTTTCGGAAAACGGGTGGAAAAAAGGGCGGGACGTTACATCCATCCATGGCTAATTACTTTGTTTACTTACTTAATACCAAGTCCCAAAATGATCAACCATGATTCCTTAACTTGGTCCATGGGGTTCGGCCATACACCTTGGCCGAACCCTATGGTGTATAATTTCCAATTATAACATTAATAATCCATACTTAGAAAGTTTCCTATTTTAGCATCCAACTTCCATAATTACAAAATTGCCATTCATGGCCAACCTTCCATAAATAGAAAGTTTCCAACTTTAAACTCCACCTTCCTTAATTAGAACTTCCCATTTTAATTTCCACTTTCCATGATTAAAAAGATTCTAATTTAATCTCCATTCTCCATATTTAGAAGGTTTCCATAATTCAAAGCTTTCTAAATTTAGCACCCAACTTCCATAATTAGAGATTTTCCAATTTAGTCTCTACCTTCCAAAAATTAGATAGTTTCCTAATTTAGAAACCATCTTTCCATAATTAGAATGCTTCCAAATTAAGCAACTTCCAATTAATCCAAGGTCCATGATTAGATATTTTCTAACTTTAAACTCCACCTTCCAAAAATAATTATCATACTTAAAATTACCATAACCACTCTAATACAACTCCATGGGGTTCGACCATGCACCATGGCCGAACCCTATGGTTCATGATCCTTTCAAAACCATACATCATTAACCTCAAGTCCATGTATACTCCTTGGTGGGGTTCTGCCATACACCATAGCCGAGCCTCACCCTTTTGTTTTGTGCCCTTCTTTCCATTTAAACCTTATTTAAACATACATAATGTTCTATGGTTTTTATCCCTCAAAAATAACCAACAACCTTCCATTAAAATTTATTGAAGTTCTTCCATGTAATCCCATTAAAAGAATTGATAATCCTTCCATGGTTTCCAATCAATAAAATTAATAAATCAGCCTACATGATTTTCATCATTAAAATTCCATAATTAAACCACGCTTTTCCATGGGGTTCGGCCATGCACTATGGCCGAACCACATGGTCCATTCTTTCCATTAAAATTTATTTTTCCATGGATCTAAAACCATATCATTACTCCATGACTTTCATCCCATAAAATATAATCACCAAAAGCATCCCTTAAAACCATACATTAACCAAAATAATATGACCCATGTTTCTTCATTAAAATCACCAAAACCCTTCCATGGGGTTCGTCCATGATCATCTCTTAATTCCTCTTCCATGGGGTTCGGCGATGCACTATGGCCGAACCCTATGGTTCCTTATTTCATTAAAACAAAAACATCTAAACGACTTACCGATTCCACGACTCTTTCGGTTTTTCGACGGTTGATCTTGCTCTTCCAATCTTCTTCTTTCCTTAGTCTTTTCTTCTCCTTGCTCTTCCACTTGGCTGGCTGCTCTTGTGCTTGCTTTGCTGCGAATGAGAAGTTGAGAGAGGGAGAGAAAGAAAGAAAACTTGGAGAAAGATATGAAATCCATGCGCCCTTGTCCTTCTCTCCTTTTATTATCTTCCCTTGGTTCCATCTTTGGAAGGTGCTTAAGATAATACTCACCTCAATGCCGTGTATCCCTTGCCAAAATCATCAATGCTGTGTGCACTTGTTATGGTTATTTCTTTTATAAAAAGCCCCACTTAATCCCATAATTAGAAGGTGCCATGCGCCCCTCCTTGCCTTCTTTTATAAGACCTCTTGGTTCCCATCTTAGACAATGCCTTGCGCCTTTGGCTGTTATCCCCATTCCCGTGTGCACTATTGCCTCTTTTAGAATGTGAATGCCGTGAACCTCTTCCCTTGTCCTATAAAACTTCAATTGATCCCAACTTAGAAGGTATCAATTTGGTTCCAATTTAGAAGGTACTAAGACTCGTTACTTAGCCATTGCCTTAATGCCATTTTAATCTTGGAAAGACCCTCTTTAAAATAAATCTAGCACATGCGCATATCTTGGATATGCCATGTCACATACGGCCATGAAATCTCTATACACGGCCATGCATCTATCTCATTCATTTAATTTAGACATAATGCATACTCTTTTAATTCAATCCCATTTAAATTTATTTGAAACCATTTATCAAAATCGTTGGGTCTTAATTGGGCAAAGACCCAACATTTTACCCATCTTAGATATATATATCTAAAATTCATAATATAAATAGATAACTTCCATAAATATTTATAACTTGAAAATCCGAGGTGTTACAAATAAATCCATAATTGACCCATACAATTGATTCATGGGCTTCGGCCAAACACCATGGCCGAACCCTATGATGTCTAACTTTCGAATTTATCCATTATATCAATTACCATTCTTGAATCCATGAATCAAGGTTCCTTCCTTTTTTTGATCCAAAAGTCCATCATTGGAACCTTTCTAAATTAATAACCATATTCCATGGGGTTCGGCCAAGGTGGGGTTCGGCCATACACCTTGGCCGAACCCTATGGTTCATAATCTTCTCTCTAAAAAATCATTCATCCTTGATCTTCCATGATCTAAATACATGTAACCAATTCTATATTTCTCCATGTAAAACCTTTTAAAAATATGAATAATTTTCCATGGAGTTCATCCTTCAAAAACCCATAATCATTACCAACACACCTCCATGGGGTTTGGCCATGAAACATGGCCGAACCCTATGGTTCTTTAATTTCTTACATTCATCCAAACTTTCATGGCCGAACCCTATGGTTCTTTAATTTCTTACATTCATCCAAACCTTGTAAGACCTTTTAAAACCATAAGCATACTTCTATGATTTCCATCTTTCAAATCTAATAAAAATATTAACAATGTCCTTCCATGGGATTTGGCCATACATCATGGACGAACCCTATGGTTCATCCTTTTCATTTAAACCTCAACATTCATCCCTTAATTTTCTTCCATGGGGTTCGGCCATACACCATGGCCGAACCCTATGGTTCCTTCCTTTAAATAAAATTATCAAAATACCAACCGGTTCCGCGACTCCTCCGATTTTCCTTCGCTCCGATTTGTTCTTCCTTAGCCTTTTCCTTCTTCTTCTTGATCTTGAGCTGAAACTGATCTTATTGCCAGAGCAACCAATGTCAAGACCCTCCCTTAATTATGTATGACGTGCACCCCTTCTTATGTAATAGCCCGAAATTTTAAATCAATATATATTTGGCATTTATTTACTTTAATTTGAATTTTGATGTGATGGAATGCCAAATTGATCAAATTTTGGGACAAAGGCCCAAGAAGGACCCAATGGACCATAGAGTGAATGGAATTCGTCGGAAGGGTCAACGATGGTCAAAGTGGGCCCGATCACCATGTGGGACCCAATGGATCAAAATTGGTCCAAACTCTGTAACGCCCCGCCTTTTTCGAGAATTTCAGAGTCTAATTTTTTTTTAAAAGTAATAATAAAACATCGAAAGAAAGCGGGAGGCGTCACAACGCGAGTTCAGTTCAGACTACCCAAGTCTGAACCTTAACTGGCCACCCATGTGTACATGGAATAGACCATGATAGTGAATCACACATGGAACTAACATCAACATGCGGAATAATCTAGATTAATTGTGGAATAGAAAGACGAGATAGCAAGTAACAGTCTTAAACATTAATTAAAATAGATCAACCATCCAAAGGTTATTAACCTAATCAAACCATAGTAAGTAATGAATTATTACATGTCCCACAAAAGTATTCAAAAGACAGTAGTAATATAAAGTAGTTCAGTCCTTCATTCAAGCGCTTAGGCTTGGGTTAGCTCCCCTCCCGGTCAACGACCTTTTCTTTTCCTTTACTTGTACTTGCATTCTCCTCTGAGGATAGAAGTAGGGCGTTAGATCAACGCGCCCAGTAGGTTCCCGAATCAGGGCTACCACATGTTAGCATATAAAACATGCATATATATCATATTACATGATCATTAAAAACAGGTAAAACAATGCTATGAAATATGCACATGCAATGAGCATCCCCCATCATGTACTTTCATAGCCGTCACTTGACGTGCCTTGCATCGACAAGGTAAATTACAACACACTTTCATCTCTTCTATAAAATATGTACATGCAATGAGCAACCCCCATCATGTACATTCGTAGCCATCACTTGACGTGCCTTGCACCGACAAGGTAAATTACAATACAACTTCCATCTCTTCACCATCGACTGATTCATATCACGTATTAGTCCTCCTGGCGGGACTCTCATCGCCTAAGGAGACCAATGTGACTATGATCATCATGTTACTCCTCCTGACGTGACTTGCACCACCGAGGCAGGACGTAACTTATAACTTGAAACACTGTAGTACCTCACTCATAATCCCATGTCTATGCATGAGATGCCAATGCCTGTATGCCATTTGTTAATGCATAATATATCATTTGAAACACATATATTAAAACAAGAGTATCATAAGAAAAACTGGGTAAAAACCGTGGTTACAAGTAGGTAGGAAACCTACAGAAGAATCACTTCAACGTCCGTTCTTTCTTAGGCTTTAACTGGTCACGACTCGTTCGTCGTTCAACTTTCGGTACCTTATTATGCAACAATAAGTAAATCATACTCTTATTTACATGTTCATTTCATATATAAGACCTAAAACATCTTATAAATCCTTTGATCAATCTCCTCATTTGGCTTGTATTCACAAATTTTCCATTAATCTAACCAATGTCTACTCTTGCTCATAATCAAAGTTCATCAAAATAAACTACCTTAGTGGGGTTCGGCCATACTACTTGGCCGAACCCTACCAATCCAATTTGTACTTCTTAATCCCTTCACAACCATTCAAATCACTTGGTTCCAATCCTCATTTTCATCCACCAACACTACCCCTTTTAAATCAAATAAAAGCCTTAAAGCAACCCATGGGGTTCACTTGATCTGGTTGATCCCTCACTTCTCATGATTATACATGATTTAATCATGTTAACACAACCATGAATTACACATGGTTCAGCCACATAACCAGCCACCAAAACAGTAATTTAACTTCACCAAAACACATCACTTACTTACATGGTTTCTAACTCTCCAAAGCCATACTATTCATCAAATTCTTTCATGGGGTTCGGCCATTCAAGGTGGCCGAACCCTATGTCCATGACTTGATCCTTATAAACATATTTTTATGTTTCAATAATCATGTATTAAACAGTGTATTATCACCGAGTTTAACCATTTAAAAATCATCTAAAAACCAAACCAATTTCATGGGGTTCGGCCATGCTCATTGGCCGAACACTTTGACATTTGGTTTTAACCACTTAACCCTTCATTTTAGGTCCGAATTAAACATCCAAATCCATGTTTTAACCTTCTTAAAACATGCATTTTAAATCTAATAAAACATATAATAACAGTCCCAAACTTGTATGGTTTTAAATTCCAAAAACCATCAAAATCAACCAATTATCTTCATGGGGTTCGGCCATCCAAGGTGGCCGAACCCTATGGTCCATTTCCATCATTCTTTGACACCATCTTCCATGGTTTAGACCTATGACAAATTCGGCCATACATGACCAAATTATGTCATCTAAATTCATAACTTAACACTCAAATTTAAAACCAAAATCCATAAGAATTCTTACCAAATTTCTCAAGCTTCTTGTCTTGCCTTTGCTCTTTGGTTTCTCCCTTTTATTTCTTCCTTTCTTTTGCTGTTTTGTACTTGATCTACTGGTACAAACACCTCTGCTATTCCAGCTAGGAAAAACGAATTTGAGAGAGGGAGAGAGAGACGAGGAAAATCTTAGGCTTTGCAATGATAAATCGGCCAAGTGATGGTGTTCATTGGTTTTGTATTTCAGCCACCGAAACCCCTCCACTTCCTCATTAAGTTTAGCACAAAACGATGGGTCTTGGGTGCTATCCAAGGCACCCCTTGGCAGATACCCATGCAGCCATTCAGTTTCCCAAGCAACTCATCTCAAACCCATGCATTTCATTTACCATTCATCATGGAACTGACCCCAAACAAGTCCCCAACGTGTGGGACTTGTTTTGGTGGTTTAAGCTGAGCCAAACTCTTCCAATTCCCGCTTAGCTCACTGAGTTTACAGTCCCTTTAACTTCCATTTTGACTCACCCGAACTCAAGGCTATTTAGATTTCCATCTCAACTCACCCAACTCACATACTTAATGCATTTCATTTAATGCACATGTGTTGACTCACTACTTGCTTTAATTCCAGCTCACTTCAGTCCCACTCAACTGATTTGACTCGTGTTTTATCTCCCTTGAGGGTCCACACGGTCAACCATAGTCAACTCGACCCGTTGGGTCCACTTTTAGCTCCTTGACCCGTTTTTGACTCCACGACCCAATTATGGTATTTTGGTCATTTGCAATTGGTTTTCATATATGGATCAAGCCTACCCATATTTTCTCCACTTGATATCCAATCAAATCAGCCTAACCCCATTTAATTTAAGTTCATAAAACAGTCAAATCATCCATTTTGACCCAATGGGTCCCATTTGGGCCCTTTGACCCATTTAGCAATTTTTGACCCAATTGATGTAAATTACCCAACCAATCACACTTAACACTTATAATGTGCTCATAGGGTATTCATTTGAACAATGGGCCCCACTATTTCCTTATTTACAATCACATTTATTGAATTCACCAATCCAGGGGCATTTTCGTAATTATTCCAATCATTGAGAATTCTTTGACCCAATTAACTATTTTGACCCAATTTGATGTACATTACCCATCCATTATAATTTGACCCTTATAATATGTTCATAGGATCTTAGTTTGAGCAATGGGCCCCACCATTTTCTCATTTAACATCATAATTATTAAATTTACCAATCCAGGGGCATTTTCGTAATTATCCATCTTATTGAGAAATCGGGGTGTTACAAACTCTAAGGTAAAGGGGTAGAAAATAATTTGGTTGGGCCGTGGGCCCAATGGTGGGCCAATTAATTTAAAAAGGGTGAATTGGAATTAAACCCTCTAAGTTAGTAATGAAATGAAATGGCATGACCAAGTGGGGCCCACCTCCACCTCACCAAGTGAGGTGGGGTGTGGACCAAGGCAAAGGTGGGGCCAACCATCATGGTTGACTTGGTCAACCATAGATAAATTTAAGAGGACTAAGGTGGTTTAACGTAAATTAAATTGATTAAATGATTGTAAAATTATCTAAGTTAAGATTAATGAATTTTAAATGAGATAGTCGAGTGGGACCCACCCCCACCTCATCAAGTGAGGTGGCGGGTAGGGTAAGGTTGGTGGGGGCCGTCCACCATGGTTAACTTGGTCAACCATCGGTGGATTTCTTAGATAGATAAATTTTATGAAATTAAATTGGATGGGAATTAATTAACCTAAGTGAGGATTTAATTTAATTAATTAGGTTGGTCAATTAGGGTCAACATAGACAAGTCAAAGGGGACAAGTCAATGGTGGTTTCAACTCATCGAAACGACCTAAAAAAAAACAAGAAAAATACCATGGTCTTGGGTGGTGGTTTCATCTCAACCACCACCACCCAAAGTATGGTGACCCATACCTAGCCATGTGTTGGTCAAGGGGTCAACATGGGAAGACCAAACCACCAAATTCAAACACCCAAAACCATTGGCTAGTGGTGGTTTTGTCTCAACCACCACCACCAAAGTCAAGCTAGCCAATGCTTGGTTGGTGAGAGGCCATCATGGAGGAGCATGGTCCAAGTAAGACCAAAGAAATGAGATGGGTTTTCCATCTCATCCCTCTCATTTCACTCTCTCATTCTCACCACCTCTCCACCGTCCTACACCAAGAAAAATAAGAAAAGAAAAAAATTTAGAAGAGAAGAAGAAGAGAAGGAAAGAAAGATTAAGCTTGGCCAAACCATTATCACTTCAAGACCAAGGAAGCTAGACATTTTCTATCCCCTCCTCCTCTCTCTCTCTCTCTCAAGCAAACCCACTCAATCTTGGCCGACCCTAAGCTTAGAGGGCCTCACCATTTGATCAAGCTCATCTTGACCATACACTAAGGAGAAGAAGAGAAGAGAAGGCTAAGGAGAGCAAGAGGAGAAGCAAAGAAGGACCGGAGGAGTCGTCGGGTGGTAAGAATTCTTAAAAACAAGAGTTTATATATTTTTTTAAGATAAGATATGGAATCCATTTCTTAGACTAAATATGGCCAAAAATGTTGTAGGCCATGGATCTAAGATCCATCCAACTGTAGCATAAGAAATGGATGAGATGGAAGTGATGGTTTAAGGAAAAATAAAATGAATGGATTATGCATGGAAAAATAGAAATTTTAATGGATTGATGGGCCATAGGGTTCGGCCATGTAGCATGGCCGAACCCCATGGTAAATGATGGATGATTTTTAATTAGGGTTTGAGGTCTAAAATTATGGAGAAGGGTTAATGATGTTGACGTTTTTAAGTGATTAAAAAGTTGGTGATTTTTAAGGAGTTTTAATGAGAAAACCATGAGGAATGTAAATAGGTATTTTGGTTTTAAAAATGGCATGGATAAGATGGAGCATGAGCCATGGGTTCGGCCATGGTGTATGGCTGAACCCTATGATGCTGAAAAGTGATTTTTTAAATGGGTTTAAAGGATAGAAATGATGGATTAATATGTTAATATTTTGGAAGTTTTTAAAGGGCCAAAATGAATGAAGGTTATTGATTTTAAAAAATGGATTGTTTTTGGACAAAACATTAGTCTTAAAATGGCACCCATGAAGGTGAGCCATGAACCATGGGTTCGGCTATGGTGAATGGCCGAACCCTATGGTGGTGATTAGTGATTTTAATGAATGGAAAATGATGGAGATGGATGAAAAAAATTTAAATGGATTTGTAAGTATAGTAGGTAATACTTTAAATGAGATGAAAATGGGGAGTTCAATGAATGATTTAAATTCAATTGTGATAGGATTAAATGAGGCAAGATGGACCCAAGAAATTGGAAAATGGACATCATGGGTTCGACCATGGTGTATGGCCGAACCCATGACCCCTTTTATGGGCCACATTTTGGGCCAAATATGGAATGACGTATGAAATTAAACGATTTCAAATTTTATTAGGTGGCTGATTTTGTTGCATGTTAGGTCATGGTTAATGAATCCCTAATGGATCTAAGTTATGGATGAATTTTTAGACTTAAAATATACATGAATGGGTGAATGATTAAACATGGAAGAGAGAGTGGCAAAATGGTAATTATTAGCCACATTGAGACCCATGGGTTCGGCCATGGTACATGGCCGCACCCTATGTAGGTTAGATATGAAAATGGACACATTATGAATGAATAAATGAAACGGATAGTTGCTGCGTTTTAGGCTCGCAAATCGGAATATTTAAAACGGCCAAAATTGGAATATGGATGTGTTTTAAACCACGAAAAGCGAGGCTAAGTTAGGGGCCGATTTTGGTAAACGGATAACGTAATTAGGAACCTAAGGTTGTAATAAGTTAAGGACTTAATCATGGATAACATATGGACTAATTCGGTAAATATGTAATAAGGTACCGGGACGTCGGAAACGGTACGCGATCGGCGACCGGATTATCGAACGGAAACGTAACGGGAAGCTGAGCAGTATTCGGTAGGATTCCTACCTCTTTATAAGCCGTGGATATGTGATGGTGATTTTAAATTATTTTGATGATTATGTGATTTGGCTTATGATGATTTTTTTTTATTATCAATTATATGTTCATACTATGGTTTATATATTTTGATATTACGCATTATATGGCTATGTATGATATATATTAAGTTATGGTTTATACACATATATATATATATATATATATATATATATATATATATATATATATATATATATATATATATATATTACATAGCATAATGCACTTACATCTCATGCATGGCATGGGCGGGAAAATAATGAAACCGGAGTCCATGCTCCGTCGGGGCGACCGAGAATCAGACATGGGGATAGCTCTTATGCTATAACCGAAGTCCATGCTCCGTCGGGGTGACCGAGAAGCAAACATGGGGACACCTTGACGAGGCTTTGCCGTCAAGGAGGATACGATATTTTATAATAATACGGTGGATGGGTGGGACACATGACATAGGCACCCATGACATGGCATTCATCATATGTTTATTATATTATTGTCGGTATGCAAGTTATCACTAACCCATGTGCTAGTCCTACTCGGAATCCTACTGGGTGCGTTGACTAACGCCCTACTTCTACCCTAGATAATGACGCATGAGACGGCGGAAAAGGTGGACGCGACGGGAGCCAAGCATAGGAGCTTGGGGAGGCCGACTACTTTGTTTATTCAAGTTTTATTTTGGAAAAGTTGTAATTTAAGTAGCTTAGCTTGTCGGCATGTAATAATTACTGTTTCTTGCTATGGTTTGGACTATACTCCGGACGTTATCATTTTGAGATATGATTATGAACATAGGGGTATTTTGTAAGTTAATGTTGTATCTTCCCTTCTATCTATAAACCGGTAGGATAGACTCTATTATCATGTTCCGCATTCAGTTAGTTTCCGCGATCTTACTTTCTACGCGTGAACCGTTCTCGGGGACTTAGTTCCGCGCACGCGTGGGGTTCGCCAGTTAAGGGTCGGGGTTTAGAAGCTCGGACTTAACTCGCGTCATGACGTCCGTGCCCGTTGTCACTTTTATTTCCAAAAAAAAAAATAGACTCTGATTTCAGTGAAAATGGGGCGGGCGTTACAGTTGGTATCAGAGCGAAATCGAAAGAATGAATCTCTCAAAGTATGATTAAGATGGTTTCACGTCTCACTGACGGATAAGAACCCCAATTGACCGACTCTTCGGAGTCCGCTACACGAGGGCCGGATTAATCTACTTCGATTGACTCAGACTGAAACATTAAATCCGAGCGCCACATTTGACGTAAGAAAATGATAGTAAGGGAAGTACAATCATTATAACCTTGATGGATTAATCGAACGTAGGAAAATTTCCCCGATTTCACCAAAATGGACAAACATAGCTATTTGGGAAGTTTTCCCCAAACCAAGTATGCATATTTGGCAATTTTCCCCAATATGAGAGACAATACGTAATACTTAGGAATTATCCCATCAAAAACTAAGTATGTCTATATTGGCAAATTTTCCCAAAAACTAAATGTATATGAACGCGCCAACATTATGAAGGAATTAAGTTGGTAAATGTTTTTTTTAATGACTTAAGAAAAATGCCACCAAAAAGAAGAACCCGTCGCAACCCACGAGTAGAGAAAGAGGTAACACCCCCTCGACAGGAAAAGGAGGTACCGCCACCTCATCAAGAGGAAGTACACCCACCGCATCAAGAGGAGGTGCCACCACCTCATCCAGCCGAGGGACAGAATAGTATAAACATACAAGGTGTGCCTCCCGAGCTAAGAGACGTAGTTCAAGCGGCAGTCGCTCCCGCTCTTCAACAACACTCAAGCGGAAATGCGACCGCCAGCGACTCCAGTAAACCGAAGATGGTCAAGGATTTTCAACAACAGCACCCTCCCTACTTCAGGGGAACAGAAGGGCTGTCGAAGCGGAATATTGGTTAAAAAGGATCAATCAGATCTTTAATCTGCTCCAAATTTCCAATCCTGCTGATAAAATCTTGTTGGCCACTTCCCAACTGATCGAGGATGCCAGTAGTTGGTGGGAAATTGTGGAAAAGCAACAAGCACTGGTGCCAGAAGGGGAAAGGACCATCATGACATGGGAATGGTTCTCAGCCACCTTCCTAGAGCAATATTTTCCAGAGGAGGAAAGAGAGAGCCAGACTCAAGCCTTCCTCTCATTGATACAAGGCAGCATGACGGTGACAGAATACCACAAAGAATTCCTTAAGCTGTCCGTCTATGCATTCTACATGGTGGATACTGAGCACCGAAGGGCCCGTAAGTTTGAACGGGGCCTTCGACCAAACATCAGAACCAGGGTGACAATCTTCAAGGAACCCACATTGGCAGGGGTGGTCAGCAGGGCCACCATAGCAGAACGGGAGTTGGAATAAATAGTGCGGTTTGACAACCGCCAAGGGCAAAGTGGGCGGGGTGCATTTCAACCCAACAAGAAGTTCCGCCCAAATTCTAGCAGACCCTCACCTCCACAGGATCTACGGGGGGCTTTCGCCCCAATCAGCCCTCCTCATCAACATCAGTCACACAGGTTCCCCGGGGTGGGAACACATGTTATCAGTGTGGCCAACAGGGCCACTTCAAGAGAGAATGTCCCCAGATCAGCCGACCCTCCAACTCCAGGGGTACCTTCCGCCCTCCATCCAGACCAACTCAGTCTCGAGGAGGTAGAACATACAATCAGGCAGGACGGGCGCCAACCCCTACCGGATCTGGACGACTTTTCACCATACCGACTCCAGTAGCGGTGGATCGCTCGGTGATGCAATATATGGTTGTAATTGGTAGTTCCTATGCTGTTACATTATTTGACTTTGGAGCTTCACATTCATTTATATCTGCTGCATTCATATCTGCTGCGGGCACATTAGTACAAAACATGTCCACATCACTCACCATTGTATCCCCCGTCGGAGACACATCATTAGGACTCATATGTACAGCATTGAACACTGAACTCGCGGGATTCAGATTCGAGTTCAACTACTTAGTAATCGATATGGCCGAATACGATGTTATATTTGGCATGGACTGGTTAACTACATATCAGGCCCATATTGATTGCCACCTTCGTAGGGTGATATATTTTGGTCACCCGAGGCAAAGCGGTACGTGGTACACGCTGACAGGCAGGGCATCCCTAGAAGGCTGCAGGAAGAACTGAACCATCTTGCCTTGAACAGCCTCCGATTAGATAAGACACCAATGGTAGAACTTCCGGCGGTAGTAGCAGATTATGCCGAGGTATTCCCTGTAGAACTCCCTGGTTTGCCACCCAAGAGGGAGATAGACTTTGAAGTCAAGTTATACCCCGGAGCCGCTCCAGTATCATTACCCCATTATAGGATGGCACCAGCTGAGATAACTGAGTTGAAGAAGCAGATTGATGAACTGCTCAGACTGGGTTTCATTCGGAACAACACATCCGCATGGGGAGCCCCAGTGTTATTTGTAAAGAAAAAGGACGGTACCTTTCGAATGTGTGTGGATTATAGAAAGTTGAACCAGCTGATTGTCAGGAATAAATATCCCCTACCTCGGATTGACGATTTGTTTGATCAACTTCGGGGTTCCTCTCATTTCTCCAAGATTGATCTGATGTCTGGATACCATCAAATTCGGGTTAGAGAGGAGGACATAGAAAAGACAGCTTTCAGGACATGGTATGGTCTGTATGAGTATGTAGTCATGCCGTTTGGGCTTACTAATGCACCGGCGGTGTTCATGGACCTGATGATATTCCGTCCTTACTTAGATTAGTTTGTGATCGTATTCATTGACGATATTCTGATCTACTCCAAAAGTCAGAAGGAACATGCCGAGCACCTGCGGATAGTCCTAGACACCTTGAAGAAGAACCAATTGTATGCCAAAGCCAGCAAGTGTGAATTTTGGCTATCTGAAGTCAACTTCTTGGGGCACATCATATCAGAGGAAGGTATAGCCGTGGACCTGTAACACCCGCCCCTTTTCACCGTAAAATCAGAGTATATATTTTTTTTTAAGATAAAAGTGACAAAGGGCGCGGACGTCACGACGCGAGTTAAGTTCCGAACTTCTAAAGCCCGGCCCTTAACTGGCCAATCCACGAGTACAGTTCACGCATGGAAAGTAAGCTCGCGGAATATAAACTTAAATACGGAATGACAATAGAGACTGTCCTACCAATTTTCAGATAGCAGGGAAGAAACATCCATTTAATTACTAAAATGCCATTAAACTGTATTGTCCAAAAATAAAATCTAAACATAGCAAGCCATCTAAGTTATTACATTCCGACAAGCTAATTTACTCAATTTACATTATCCAAAATACACATTAGTAACTATCTAGCACTCCTTTCCAAGCTCCTTAGTTTGGCTCCCGTCTCGTCCTTCCGCTTCGCCACCTCCTGCGTCATTAGCTAGGGTAGAAGTAAGGAGTTAGACAACGCGCCCAGTAGGACTCCGAGTAGGGCTAACACATGGATTAGTAATAACAAAGCATATAAAAATATTATATCAAAATCATGCCCTTTGGTACAATGTAATGCAACGGGTGTTTTATGTCATGAATCCCACCCATCAATCTCATCATCATTGTACAATGCCCTTTTTCATCCATACATAATGTTCAAAATATAATCCATACCATCATCGTGCCGTGACCCTCTTGATGGAAAAACCTCATCAAGATATGATCCAATCGTAAAATATCCCCCTTGGCGGCAAAGCCTCGTCAAGGTGTCCCCATGCCTGTTCTCGGTCGCCCCGACGGAGCATGGACTCCGGTTTCATTTCATCCTTCCCCTGCCATATCCCTCCCATACCATGCATGAGATGTAGGTGCCATATGCCATCTAATGAATATAATAACAACCATGACATTTACAAATCCCATCAATCAAACATATGACTTGATTATCAAAAATAGATCAAGTAAAGCCTCAATAAACACATCATAGCTTAAAAAATCCGTTTAAACCAATTATATGCTTACCAGAATAAATCAAGTAAAAACCCCTACATAATACATAATTCAAAACCAATATTCAAACAACCCATATAATTTCCAAGATAATTCAAAGCAACCATCGCTCAATCCATGGCTTACAAAAAGGTTAGAATCCTACCGAATACCGACTAGCGTCTTTGTTTCATTTTAGTCCGATAGTCCGGCTACCGTCACGCCTACTGCCCGCAATAACCAATACCTTATTAAATTTCCAAATCAGTTCAAGTTTTAACCATATCTAAGCCCATATGAAAAACCGGTCACTATTTAGGTTTTGTGGGTCCCATGTCATCTATTAAACCTTTTAATCCCATAAGTCTTAAAATTTGGCCACCCTAGGCTTTAGTAATCACTTATAAGGTTATTACATTAGATCCCCTAAGTCCATGATCAATTTCCATGGAATTCTTGAATTTGGCCACTAATTACGGTTTTGCCACTACCTCATTTTCCATGATTAATCACTCGTTTATCCATGCATGATTTAATCCATAATTGATCATAGACTTAGATCCCTAACTTAGGTCCATTAATTACCCATTGAACCATGTCATAACATCATTAAAATTAGTCTTTTTATTAATTTCACCATTATTCATTTAAACCCATCCATAACCCCATACTTAACCCTTTAAATGGTTCACCAATGGCCATGGGTTCAAAATACTTAATTCATCAACTCTTCCCATGGGATTTACCTCATGTATTTAACTTCAATGAGTCCATTACTCATTCATTTCCTTTGGAGGCCACACACACATACCATTCATCATCCAATTTAACCCACCAAAATGGATCACAATTGGGCCATGGGTTCGGCCATCCATCACGGCCGAACCCATGGTGTCCTTTCCCCATTTTTCTTGGATCTATTTACACCATTTAGATCCAAAATAAATCCTTCCTTGAGGTGGTTTAAATCACACTTTTAAACCACCACTCTTAGCCCCATTTGGATCACTACATTTGTTCATTTGAAACCCTAACTCATTAACACATTAATCCATCTTTTCCATCCTTTAAACCCATCATTTGATCACCATTACATCACCATAGGGTTCGGCCATTTACCATGGCCGAACCCATGGTTCATGATCCACCATTCATTGCTCCAAAATACCTACATTCACCAAAATATTAATTTCATCAATCTTCCCATTTTTCCATGGCTTCATACCCTAAAACCCTAATTAACTTCACACACAACAACCTAGGGATCGGCCATACACCATGGCCGAACCCATGGTTCATAATTCATTCTCTTTTATACCTTCCAATGCCATAAAATCCATTTGCATTTTCATCATAAAACCATTTTAAAAACTTACCCAATGCACATAATCCATTTATTTATTTTCTTACCCTAACCCTAATTTACCCATTTAGGGTTTCCTCCATCTTCCACCCTCTCATTTGATGGGTTTAACATCCATGGCATAAATTTATGTAACCACCATTAAATTTTACAAAAATAAATCCCAAATCTTAAGCCCTAAAAATCCAAAATTTCTTGTTTAAGAAATACTCACAATCCGTCGTCTCCTCCGACTTCCGCCGCTCCCGTCGGTTCCCTTAGCCTCCTCTCTCCTTCTTCTTGATCTTTGATAGGTCAAGATGCTTGATCAATGGTGACAGCCCCCAACCTTAGGATCGGCCAAGGTAGGGTTTGAATTGAGAGGGGGAAGAGGAGGATGGGGAAAAATGTCTCAAGATCTTTACCTTGAGATGGTGGTCCAACCTTTTTTTCCTCTCCTTGAGCTCTTCTCCTTTCTTTCTTAATTTTCTTCTCCTCTTTTCCTTGCTAATGTGGGATGGCAATGGAAGAATGGGAGAGATGGAGAGAGTGAGTTGAGGGTAAAATGAAAAGGATAAGGTGTAAACCCATCTTTATCTCTTTGGTTATTTAACCTTCACTTTACATTAACTCTCTCCACCCACCCACAAGATATTTATCTTGCTTTATGGCTTATGACTCCACCCCCTTAAGTCCCAACGTGTTTTATTTTTTTGAGTTTGGGATGAGGTGATTTGGTTTTCACCTTTTGACCCCACTTTGACCACCTCATTTGGATAATTTTAATCATTTAATATTTAGATATTTTGGTTACTTTAATTCTCATTTACTTAAATTACCTTATACATCCACCCATGGTTGACCAATTCAACCATGGTGGTCGGCCCCACCAAACCTTGGGTCCACACGCCACCTCACTTGGTGAGGTGGAGGTGGGTCCCACTTGGTCACATCACCTTGGTTTAATTCCAAATAACTTAGGTAATTTAAATTTCATTCCATTCATTCTAAATGAATCACCATTGGGCCCATGGCCCAATTACACTTCCATCTTACCCATTTATCTTAGAGCTTAACCATCTTGACCCATTGGGTCCCAAATGGGTATTTGACCAAATTTGACCATTCTTGACCCATTTATCCCTCATTGCCCCTTTAAATGAATTTAAATCAACTCCATAATCCATTGGGCCATACTTGGGCCTTTGCCCAAACTTTGGCCCATTTACCATCTAATCCACAAATTTTCTAATTTCCATCACTAAAATAAATAATATCCACATTTATATTAATTTAAAAATTTTGGACCATTACAGGACCCAGCTAAGGTAGCAGCAGTCAAGGAATGGAAAGCGTCGACAAATGTGACTGAGATCCGCAGTTTTCTGGGATTGGCCGGTTACTATCCAAGATTGCAGCTCCACTTACCCGACTCACTCGGAAAGGAGTCAAGTTTGAGTGGTCCAATCTGTAGAATCAGAGATTTGAGGAGCTAAAGGAGAGGCTAACGACCGCTCCTATTCTGATCTTGCCGGAAAGAGACAGAAATTATGAGGTGTACTGCGATGCCTCCGGTGAGGGACTGGGGTGTACACTCAGTCAAAGTAATCATGCGGTGGCCTACGGATCAAGACAGTTGAAAATTCATGAACGCCATTATCCCACACATGATCTAGAACTAGCAACGGTGGTCTTCGCTCTCAAAAGCTGGAGACACTACCTCTATGGTGAAAAGTTTGAGGTATTCTCGGATCACAAGAGTCTGAAGTATTTATTTGATCAGAAGGAACTCAACATGAGACAGCACAGATGGATGCAATATCTGGCGGATTATGAGTTCGCACTTCGGTATCATCCTGCAAGGCGAACAAAGTGGCGGATGCCCTCCGCCGCATGTCGCATGCGAAAGTAGCCAGCTTGATCAGGACGGAATGGGAGGTATTGAATACCATCAGAGAGTTTAAACTCTACCTCAATAATCATGGGACCATATATAATCTGATCATACGATCCAACATGGTCTCTGAGATTGAACGGGAACAACGGACAGATCCGGAGGTGGAGGAGATTTGAGCTAAGATGTCTGCTGGTGAGGTTGTACCGGAATGGGAGTTACGACCAGGACAGGGTCTTATGTTCTGAGGCAGGACATATGTGCCTAAGAATTGCAGAAGAGAGTTGCTGATTGAAGCACACCAAACCAAACTCTCTATCCACCCAGGCAGCACCAAGATGTATCATGATCTTAAGAGGCACTATTGGTGGCATGGACTTAAGAAAGATGTGGCAGAGTTTCTTGCTTGTTGCCTGACTTGTCAGCAGGTTAAGGCAGAACATCGGAAACCACCAGGCTTACTCGCACCCTTACCGGTACCAGAATGGAAATGGGAGCACATATCCATGGACTTTGTAACAGGGTTGCCAAGGACATCAAAGGGCAATGATGCGATATGGGTCATAGTGGACCGGTTGACCAAGTCCGCATATTTCCTTCCCATCAAAATGACAGATTCATCAGAAACTTTGGGTCGACGGTACATCCGAGAGATCATCAGGCTACATGGTATTCCCCGGTCTATTGTGTCTGACAGGGATGGTCGATTCACCGGCAGAGTATGGCAGGGCATGCAGTCGGCTATGGGGACCGACGTATTGACTAGCACTGCATTTCATCCACGGATTGATGGACAGTCAGAGAGGACTATACAGACAATGGAGGATATGCTGAGAGCATGCATGCTAGACTTCAAGGGCGGATAGGAAGATCATTTGCCACTGGTGGAGTTCTCTTACAATAACATTTACCAGGCAAGCCTCCAAATGGCCCCGTTTGAGGCCTTGTATGGTGGGCCATGTAGATCGCCAGTGTGCTGGACAGAGGCCGGTGAGCCTGCGTTGATTGGGCCTGATTTGGTTGCGTAGCCTACAACACAGATTAAGTTGATATGGCAACATCTACTCACTGTACAGAGCCGTCAGAAGAGCTATGCCGACAAGAGGAGAAGGTTCCTCGAGTTTGAGGTGGGTGACTTAGTGTTCCTAAAAGTCTCACCACGGAAAGGGCACATGAGGTTAGGGAAGAAAGGGAAACTGTCGCCTAGATTTGTGGGCCCTTTTCCGATACTGAAAAAGGTGAGGGGGTAGCTTATCAGTTAGCGCTCCCTCCACAGCTATCATCCTTACATGATGTATTTCATGTGTCCATGCTGAGGAAGTACAACCCCGATCCTTCACATGTATTAAATGTTCAAGACATCGATGTACAAAGCGATGTGACATATGCGGAGAAGCCGGTTAGAGTGATCGGGAATGAACAAAGGGTACTGCGGAACCGCGCCATTCAGTTCGTCAAGGTGGTATGGGAACGACATGGCAGTGAAGAAACCACCTGGGAACTTGAGTCGGAGATGAAAGCCGCTTATCCAGAGCTCTTCGCATGAGTTGTTTTGAACCCCTACTTCGTTCGAATTTTCGGGACGAAAATTTCAAAAGAGAATTCTATTGTAATAGCCCGAAATTTTAAATCAGTATATATTTGCCATTTATTTACTTTAATTTGAATTTTGATGTGATGGAATGCCAAATGGATCAAATTTTGGGACAAAGGCCCACGAAGGACCCAATGGACCATAGAGTAAAAGAATTCGTCAGAAGGGTCAACGATGGTCAAAGTGGGACCGATCACCATGTGGGACCCAATGGATCAAAATTGGTCCAAACTCTAAGGTAAAGGGGTAGAAAATAATTTGGTTGGGCTGTGGGCCCAATGGTGGGCCAATTAATTTAAAAAGGGTGAATTGGAATTAAACCCTCTAAGTTAGTAATGAAATGAAATGGCATGACCAAGTGGGGCCCACCTCCACCTCACCAAGTGAGGTGGCATGTGGACCAAGGAAAAGGTGGGGCCAACCATCATGGTTGACTTGGTCAACCATGGATAAATTTAAGAGGACTAAGATGGTTTAAGGTAAATTAAATTGATTAAATGATTGTAAAATTATCTAAGTTAAGATTAATGAATTTTAAATGACATAGTCGAGTGGGACCCACCCCCACCTCATCAAGTGAGGTGGCGGGTAGGGTAAGGTTGGTGGGGGCCGTCCACCATGGTTGACTTGGTCAACCATGGGTGGATTTCTTAGATAGATAAATTTTACGAAATTAAATTGGATGGGAATTAATTAACATAAGTGAGGATTTAATTTAATTAATTAGGTTGGTCAATTAGGGTCAACATAGACAAGTCAAAGGGGACAAGTCAATGGTGGTTTCATCTCATTGAAACCACCTAAGAAAAACAAGAAAAATACCATGGTCTTGGGTGGTGGTTTCATCTCAACCACCACCACCCAAAGTATGGTGACCCATACCTAGCCATGTGTTGTTCAAGGGGTCAACATGGGAAGACCAAACCACCAAATTCAAACACCCAAAACCATTGGCTAGTGGTGGTTTTGTCTCAACCACCACCACCAAAGTCAAGCTAGCCCATGCTTGGTTGGTGAGGCCATCATGGAGGAGCATGGTCCAAGTAAGACCAAAGAAATGAGATGGGTTTTCCATCTCATCCCTCTCATTTTAACTCTCTCATTCTCACCACCTCTCCACGGTCCTACACGAAGAGAAAATAAGAAAAGAAAAAAATTTAGAAGAGAAGAAGAAGAGAAGGAAAGAAAGATTAAGCTTGCCCAAAACATTATCACTTCAAGACCAAGGAAGCTAGACATTTTCTATCCCCTCCTCCTCTCTCTCTCTCTCTCAAGCAAACCCACTCAATCTTGGCCGACCCTAAGCTTAGAGGGCCTCACCATTTGATCAAGCTCATCTTGACCGTACACCAAGGAGAAGAAGAGAAGAGAAGGCTAAGGAGAACAAGAGGAGAAGCAAAGAAGGACCGGAGGAGTCGTCGGGTGGTAAGAATTCTTAAAAACAAGAGTTTATATATTTTTTTAAGATAAGATATGGAATCCATTTCTTAGACTAAATATGGCCAAAAATGTTGTGGGCCATGGATCTAAGATCCATCCAATGGTAGGATAAGAAATGGATGAGATGGAAGAGATGGTTTAAGGAAAAATAAAATGAATGGATTAAGCATGGAAAAATAGAAATTTTAATGGATTGATGGGCCATAGGGTTCGGCCATGTAGCATGGCCGAACCCCATGGTAAATGTTGGATGATTTTTAGTTAGGGTTTGAGGTCTAAAATTATGGAGAAGGGTTAATGATGTTGAGGTTTTTAAGTGATTAAAAAGTTGATGATTTTTAAGGAGTTTTAATGAGAAAACCATGAGGAATGTAAATAGGTATTTTGGTTTTAAAAATGGCATGGATAAGATGGACCATAAGCCATGGGTTCGGCCAAGGTGTATGGCCGAACCCTATGGTGTTGAAAAGTTTTTTTAAAATTGGTTTAAAGGATGGAAATGATGGATTAATATGTTAATATTTTGGAAGTTTTTAAAGGGCCAAAATGAATGAAGGTTATTTATTTTAAAAAATGGATTGTTTTTGGACAAAACATTGGTCTTAAAATGGCACCCATGAAGGTGAGCCATGAACCATGGGTTCGGCCCTGGTGAATGGTCGAACCCTGTGGTGGTGATTAGTGATTTTAATGAATGGAAAATGATGGAGATGGATGAAAAAAATTTAAATAGATTTGTAAGTATAGTAGGTAATACTTTAAATGAGATGAAAATGGGGAGTTCAATGAATGATTTAAATTCAATTGTGATAGGATTAAATGAGGCAAGATGGACCCAAGAAATTGGAAAATGGACATCATGGGTTCGGCCATGGTGTATGGCCGAACCCATGACCCCTTTTATGGGCCACATTTTGGGCCAAATATGGAATGACGTATGAAATTAAACGATTTCAAATTTTATTAGGTGGCTGATTTTGTTGCATGTTAGGTCATGGTTAATGAATCCCTAATGGATCTAAGTTATGGATGAATTTTTAGCCTTAAAATATACATGAATGGGTGAATGATTAAACATGGAAGAGAGAGTGGCAAAATGGTAATTATTAGCCACATTGAGGACCCATGGGTTCGGCCATGGTACATGGCCGCACCCTATGTAGGTTAGATATGAAAATGGACACATTATGAATGAATAAATGAAACAGATAGTTGCTGCATTTTAGGCTCGCAAATCGGAATATTTAAAATGGCCAAAATTGGATTTATAGATGTGTTTTAAACCACGGAAAATGAGGCTAAGTTAGGGGCCGATTTTGGTAAACGGATAACGTAATTAGGAACCTAAGGTTGTAATAAGTTAAGGACTTAATCATGGATAACATATGGACTAATTCGGTAAATATGTAATAAGGTACCGGGACGTCGGAAACCGTACGCGATCGGCGACCGGATTATCGAACGAAAACGTAACGGGAAGCTGAGCAGTATTCGGTAGGATTCCTACCTCTTTATAAGCCGTGGATATGTGATGGTGATTTTAAATTATTTTGATGATTATGTGATTTGGCTTATGATGGATTTTTTTTTTATTATCAATTATATGTTCATACTATGGTTTATATATTTTGATATTATGCATTATATGGCTATGTATGATATATATTAAGTTATGGTTTATATATTACATAGCATAATGCACTTACATCTCATGCATGGCATGGGCGGGAAAATATTGAAACCGGAGTCCATGCTCCGTCGGGGCGACCGAGAAACAAACATGGGGACACCTTGATGAGGCTTTGCTGTCAAGGGGGATACGATATTTTATGATGATACGGTGGATGGGTGGAACACATGACATAGGCACCCATGACATGGCATTCATCATATGTTTATTATATTATTGTCGGTATGCATGTTATCACTAGCCCATGTGCTAGCCCTACTCGGAATCCTACTGGGCACGTTGACTAACACCCTACTTCTACCCTAGCTAATGATGCAGGAGACGGCGAAAACGGTGGACGCGACGGGAGCCAAGCGTAGGAGCTTAGGGAGGGCGGCTACTTTGTTTATTTAAGTTTTATTTTGGAAAAGTTGTAATTTAAGTAGCTTGTCGGCATGTAATAATTATTGTTTCTTGCTATGGTTTGGACTATACTCCGGACATTATCATTTTGAGATATGATTATGAACATAGGGGTATTTTGGTAAGTTAATGTTGTATCTTCCCTTCTATCTAAAAACCTGTAAAATAGACTCTATTATCATGTTCCGCATTCAGTTAGTTTCCGCGAGCTTACTTTCTACTCGTGAACCGTTCTCGTGGACTTAGTTCCGCGCACGCGTGGGGTTGGCCAGTTAAGGGTCGGGCTTTAGAAGCTCGGACTTAACTCGCGTTGTGACGTCCGCGCCCGTTGTCACTTTTATTTGAAAAAAAAAAAAAATAGACTCTGATTTCGGTGAAAATGGGGCGGGCGTTACATCTTATGCTTCCTTTCTTTTATAAAGCCTTCCACTCGGTCATATATTTAGAAGGTGCCTTGCGCCCCTTATTTGTTGCTGCCTCTCTTTTGTAATACTCCCAATCGGTCCTACATGTTTTTAGAAGATGCCTAGCCCTTCCCTTTAGAAATTTCCCGAGTATCGCTCCTAATAAGGAAATGACTCCTTTTAGCGCATCTCATGGATTGCGCACAACTCCCTCACGACAAAGCATCCTATCTAATTTTAGACATCTTCTAGTTTCACTCTTAGCCAAGGAAAAGACCATCTTAAGCATATCAACGTGGATTGCATATCTATTCCATATTTCAACTCCTAAAATCTTTCCATCAATACCTTCCATGTGCATGCAATCTTCCAACTCCTTTATTTATAGGTATAATGCATTACCATATTAATTCAGCCCCATTTAATTTAAATTGAACTCACATGGTGGTCAACCAAGTTAACCATGACCCATTGGGTCCCAATTGGGCATTTTGACCCAAATAGTAACATTGATCCAATTACATGCGCCTTACCCATTTATTTCTATTGAAACCATTATAACATATCCGTTGGATCTTAATTGGGCAATGACCCAACACTTTACCCATCTAAGGTCCATATTTAATAATTCACAAATTAAATGGGTAATTTTCATATATATTAATAACTTGGAAATCCGAGGTGTTACAACAACTGTATTTTCTGCCCCTACCCCCTTGAGGTTATTTGCCCTATTTGTGGACTTCACGGGCACGGAAAGGAGAGGACTAACTGTCCTTACATTGGGGGACCGGGAATAATACCCTGTCTGACTTGTGGAGTGTTGGGGCACACGTCGACGACATGCCCTGACAACTTCTTCGATTTTGGTGATGATGCAGGGTCTTCTACGGAAGGTTAGGCTAAGGAATGGTAAGAGAATGTCGGGGAAAGGGGAGATTTTGTAAGGGTTGAGGGTACGTTTTGAAGGGTTTGTTCTAACCCTACCAACCCTTGTATTGTGATGGAAGTGTAAATGATTTTTAATAAAGTATGCAAACTTAAGAGTTTATAAGGACTTTGGCACTGAGATGTAGGTGACGAGGTCACTTGATAATATTGAGACGCGGTATGGGTCATCCCTCACGTGATATTGATGATTGAGACGTGGTATGGGTTCGTCCCTCACGTGATATTGATGAGATAAGCATATAGATTCCATGAGTAAGGCTTAGAGTAGCCGTGAGACTATGGGAGCCTCGATATGAACATACTGAGACTTGGTCTTGTAGGGTTGCCGTTGAGGAGTGGGTCCCTCACATGCTAAGCGGTGGAGGGCGCTCTCACGGCTATTTCGCACACTTGATGTGCATTGATGCACAGAACTAGATATTATTTTACCCCATGGGGGTGGTGCTAGCTTAGTCAAACGCGGTTCGACCACCTTAGAACTTGACTGAATCACCTTTGGGGTGAAGGGATGCAGGGCGAGGTAGACTTGATCACGTTGGACGTTGATCTTCCGCTTAGTAAGTCATGCGCCCTAAGTCTTGCTAAGGGTCGGAGTATATTTATGATTTGATATTGTTGCCACAGTCACATAGTGATTCATTCGAGTATTGTTCCTACAGATAGAATATCTCATGGTAGATGATGTTCCCTGGATTAGTTATGCCTATGAATGGATTATACCCAGAGGGGGGTTATATTCATGGATGGTTATTAACCATGGATGATGGTTTCCATGGTCGTTTGGATTGTTGCTGGTATCGGTATCGTAGAAGATTTGAACAAAAAGGTGTTAGTCACATAGTGATTTATGTGCAAATGAAGATGTGCTTAATTTTGGAAATGTACTTAGTGGAAAAGATAAGAGTCTAGTGAAACTCGAATGGGAAGCTATGGGCGACTGCCGAGTTAGACTGATCAGCTGACTTTGTAGGTAGCCAATGGAGTTCCAAGAGAGTGCAGCTAGAAACCTGGATAAAATGGAATCAGCGAAAGCCTTGAGCATAGGCTCGCATTGGCAGGTTACCTCACTAACAAATTGTTAATGAGGAAGCCAATTAGAAACTCGAATCGGAAATGAGAACAGCTCACCCTAAGCTATTTATGTAATCTATTTGAAACCCTACTTCGCTCGATTTTTGGGACGAAAATTTTTAAAAAAGGGTTGATTGTAACACCCAGGATTTTCAAGCTATGGATATATATGGAAATTGTCCATTTAATTTGTAAATTAATGGAGATTGACCTTAGATGGGTAAGGAGTTGGGTCAATTTTTATTCAATTGAAATAAATGGGTAAGATTTATTTAATTGGGTCAAGGTTGTCAATTGGGTCAAAAGTCCAATTGGGACCCAATGGATCATATATGAGCTAGTTAGAAGTAAATGGGTAAGGTTTGATAATTGGGTCTAATAACCAATTAAGATACAAGACATGAGATCCACCTCATCAAGTGAGGTGGCATGTAAATGAAATGGCTAAGTGGGACCCTAAATACCTTATGGTTCATAGTCGGCTAAGCCATGGTTGACTTGGTCAACCATGGGTGAGTTCAATAGAGTTGAGTTAATGAATGAGCTCAAGTGGGATAAATAATACTTGAGTTGGAAAGTGAATTCACATGAGTTAAGAATTTATTAATGTGAGTTCAAGTGCTTGAGTTGGAAAATGAGTTCATTTAAGTTGAGTTGAATTAAAATGAGTGGAGTGGGAAGATGGAGGGTTTCCATCTCAAAGGAGGAAAGCCAAAAGGCACAATCAAGGTGTACACGTTGGAGGTGGGAGTTTCATCTCATTGGATGAAACTCCAAAAGGATCATTATGAGGAGATGAAGGGTTTTTGGTTGTTACTCAAGGTATACCCTTGCATACACGTTGGAACATGGAGGGTTTCCATCTCATGATGGAAACCCAAGGGGCATATGGTGTAACACCTCAGATTTTCAGTTAATTATTTTGTATGAAAATTACCCATTTAAATTATGAATTTTAGATATGGATCTTATATGGGTAAAATGTTGGGTCTTTGCCCAATTAAGACCCAGCAGTTTTGGTAAATGGTTTCAATTAAATTAAATGGGGTTAAATTTATTTAGTAATGCAATACATATATATATAAGGGATTTGGATAAATTGACATGCGCATGGAGATGATTAAAAATAAAGATTACTATGGCCGTGTAGATATATTTTCATGGAAGAGATTTTAGGAAATGGAAGATACGCTTGGTCGCATGAGAGAATAAAATAAAAGATTGCGTGGCCGAATATAAGATTTTATATCACAAAAATCAAGGGGTTATATGCACATAATATGTTGGATGAGATGAGATATCTAAGATTAAAAATAGCATTAAGGGAATTACAAGAGGGGCGCATGGCACCTTCTTATTTAAGACACACAAAGGGCACGGCAATTGCTATCTTAGCATTGGCCGATTGGAAGCTTATAAAGGAGGCAATAAGAGGGGCCATGGCACCTTCTAAAAAGAGGAACAAGAGGGCTCACGGCAATAGCCAAATAAGGTATTGGGTGAGTAGAGTTTTTATAGAAGGGGCGCATAAGCACCTTCTAAGTTGGGACGAAGGGAAATAATAAAAGAGAAGGCAATAAGAGGCACACAACATTACATTTTCTCTCTCTTTCAAGACTCAATCTCAGCAAGAACAAAGAGAAGAGAAGGCAGCCAGTAGAGTAGAAGATCAAGGAGAAAAGGCTATGGAAAGAAAAAAAAAAAAAAGGATTGAAAGAGCAAGAACAAGCCGAAGGAGTCGCGGAACCGGTAAGTGATTTTATGTTTTTGGTTTGATTTATGGTTTAGATGGTTTAAGAGAATTGGGTAAACCATAGGGTTTGGCCATGATGAAGGGCCGAACCCCATGGAAGGTTGTTGCTTATAATTTATTGAGTTTTAATGAGGAAAAATATGGGAGTTGGTTAATAAATTTCAATGACAAAAGTGGTTTAAGAAGAGGTTGATAAACCATAGGGTTCGGCCATGGTGAAGGGCCAAACCCCATGAAAGATGGTTGGTTATTTTATGGGAGAAAAACCATGAATAAGATGAACCACCACATGGCCGAACCCCATGGAAAGGTTATTAATAAATTTTAAAGGATTTGAAGTGATGGGAAAGGTTAATTATGTTTTAATTTTGAAATGGAGACCATGGGAAGATATAGATGGATTAAATATGGTGATTAATTAAAAGGAAGATGAATGTTTCATAATTTTAGAAAGGAGAACATTATGAACCATAAGGTTTGGCCATAGTGCATGGCCGAACCCCATGGAGTTGTATTGGAATTGTAATGGTATTCTTAATGTATGATAATTAATTTTGGAAAGAGGAGTTTAAATTTAGTAAGTTGCTAATTATGGAAGGATGCATAATTATTCCAAATATGGAAGGTTGGATCCTAGGTTTAGAAACTTTCTAAATATGGAAGTTGGATATTAATTTAGAAAGGATCTAAGCATGGTGATTAAAATAGAAGGTGGAGAATTAATTGGTAAGTCTCCAATTATGGAAGGTGGAGATTAAAATGGTAAGTCTCCAATTTTGGAAAGTAGAGATTAAATTGGAAAGTCTCTAATTTTGAAAGGTAGAGATTAAATTGGAAAGTCTCTAATATGGAAGATAGTTATTAAATGGGAAAGCTTCTAATTATGAAAGTTGGTTGCTAAATTGGAAAGTTTCTACTTAAGGAAAGTGGAGATTAAATTAGAAGCTATCTAATTATGGAAACCTTCTAATAATGGAAGGTGGAGATTATTTATGGAAACCTTCAAACATGGAAGGGTGGAAGATTAATTTGGAAACCTTATAATTATGGAAGGGTGGATGATTAATTTGGAAACTATCTAATTATGGATTGGCTAATAATGGAAGATGATGGAAAAATGAAACTTAGACATCATAGGGTTTGGCTACGGTGCTTGGCCAAACCCCATGAATTAATTCTATGGGTTTAGGTTTATGTGTTAATAAAGGAAGGTCATTGGTTATTCTTATGGAAGATTGGAGGATCAAAATTATAGAATTATGGGTCATGTATGGATGTAATATTTTATATGAATGGAAGACCAATTGAATTATGGGTTTTGCTTAGGATGTTGGACCTAAGATTATGATCTTCTAAATGGAATTAAGATATCATAGGGTTCGGCCATGGTGTGTGGCTGAACCCCATGAATCATGTTAAACGGATTTTATGAACTTAATGTGATGATTGGATTAATGGAAAGACATGAACATGAGGTAATGGAAAGACATGGGCAAGCTTGAAATTATGTGAAATATTGGACATAGGGTTCGGCCACGAAGTAAGGCCAAACCCCATGAACTACTGTCTGGATTGATTATGGAATTAACCTAGTGATTGATTAAATGTTAATCGGAGTATACCAATTTATGTTTATCAATTATATTATTGGACTACGGGCTATGTTAGCCATGGATGGCATTGTTGTAAATATAAGTGAAAGTGTTGGATCATGGGTTCGGCCATGGTGTATGGCCGAACCCCATGAGCAATTATTTGGAGAACTTAGATGTTTAGGATCTATGTATTTGGGTCTAAACATGGGAATTGTTTGGTGGACCTAGGGTTATGTATTTTGGATTAAAATAAATAGAATATTAACTAAGGTTTAGACCAATGGCATTTTGGTAATTAATGGAATAAATGAACAAAAAGGGTGAGGCTCGGCCATGGGTATGGCCGAACCCCACAAATTTGGTTAATGGACTTTAAATGTTGTAAATCAAGTGCGACTTGGTTTTGATTTATTATTATATTATAAGTTAACGGGATCTCGCAAGCGGTGCGCGATCGGTGATCGATTCTTGGACGAAAGACGCAAGCACACTTTAGCTGTCTTTGGTACGATTCCACCTCTTTGAAACCATGGGTTTATTACATTGTTTTTATCTTGATTTAATGAATTTATATTGCAAAGGATATGTTTTCAAATGGTGATTTTATATGCTAGGTTTATTTGATAAAATAGCATGTGTTTTAAATATGAGCTTTTAAATGCTATAATTTTGTATAATTGCATAGCATGTGGTATTTGCATCTCATGCATGGCATGGGAGGGAAGACAGGTAACTGGGGACCCACACTCCGTCGGGGCATCCGTAAAACACTCGTGGGGGGATACCCTTATGATGACAACCCATCAAGAGGACACTATGTATGAAGACCCTGGTGATGAGCATTCCATCAGGGGATACCTTGATGATGAGAATTCCATCAAGAGGATACTAAGTATCCGGAGCCAACACTCCGTCGGAATGTCCGTAAGGCAACTGTGGGAAATACCTTGATGAGGAGAATTCCATCAAAAGAGAAGACTTGGTGACGAGCATTCTACCTGGAAGATACTTGGATGAGGAGAATTCCATCAAGAGTATACCCTACGTTTTGTGATGGGTGGGATTAATTGCATATGATAGCATGGCATGGCATTGAATCGACATGATTATGACCTCTATTATCATGTAAGGTTTCTGGTTTTTATCGGTATGATTGGATCTCTATTATCATACACTGTTTTGGATACAATGCTTTGAAAGTATGGAATGATTTATTATAACTGGTTTTGATATACATTATATCTGGATTGTTGGTACTAATCTATGTGTTAACCCTAATTGGAATACCTACTGGTCACATTGTACTAACGTCCTACTTCTACCCTTTAGTGGATGATGCAGGAAACGAGGAAAACGCTAAACGCGGAAAGGGACAAGCATAGGAGCTCGGAACGCTTTTAGTTTATATTTTGTTTAAGATACTCATGGGCTTATATTTGAGTATCTAGAATTCGGATTGTAATAACTTAGATGGATTTGCTATGGTTGGATGTCTTATTGGATAATTGCGTTATGATAATGATGATTAATGACTTGACGTAGTTTGCTATCTGATTGGAATAGAACATGGTTCTATTATGATTCCGCAATTTTGATGTTATGATTCCACAGGTTATGATTTTTATTCTGCAAGTTGATATTGCTATGTGAACCATTTTCGTGGACTTGGTCCATGCACACATAGGGTTGGCCAGTTAAGGGTCGGACTTTGGAAGTTCGGATTTAGCTCGCGTCGTGACGTCCCGCGCTCTATCACTCTACTCTGTTCTAAAAAAAAAAAAATAGACTCTGAATTTATTAGAAGAAGCGAGTGGAAAAGGGCGGGGTGTTACATATGGTTGGAGTTTCATCTCATGGGATGAAACCCCCAAAGGAATTATCAATGAGGAGATGAAGAGTCATGGGAGTTACCAAAGGGCATCAACCAGAGGAATTATGAATGAGGAGGTGAAGAGTCAAGGGAGTTATAAAAGGGCATCAACCAAAGGACACCACCTTTGGCTGAATTATATTGGAAAAACAAAGAGGATTCTTTACTTCATCTCACTCTCAAGCTCTCACAAAAGGGACCCTCTCTCATTGACAAAAGACAAATGACTTAGAGTATTTTCTATCCCAAGCTTCTCTCTCTCTCAAACCTACACTCTTTGGCCGAACCCTCTCCTTGAAGTTTCATTTCAAGACCTCTCAAGTTCACACTCGGCCAAGGATCAAGGAGGAAGAAGAGTCTAAGGAAGAAAAAGATCAAAGGAACAAGAAGGAGTGAAAGAAACCGGAGGAGTCGCGGAATCGGTAAGTACTCCATGAGATTTTATTAAATAAGATGGTCAAGGACAAATGGCCAAACCCTAATTCTTATGGCTAAGGACTTTATGCATGAACCATGTATGGAATGGTGAATGACCAAGGATCATGGTTTGGCCCTTGCATGGCCAAACCCTAAGTTATATTTATGAGAATAATGAAGGATAACAAAAAGGGTTGGATGAGGTTCGGCCATGATGTATGGCCGAACCCCATCAAAGGATATAATCATAAGTAAATGATTTTAAGAGAAGATGTTGAACCCATGGCCGAACCCCATGAAGAATTATGGAATTATGTACATGTATTTAGATCATGGAAATGATGGATAGTTGTTGGTATTTTTAATTGATTTTAAATATGGTTAATGAGGATCCAAAAGGATGAACCTAAATGTATGGTTAAACCCCATGGAGGGACCTTGGTTTACGGATTTAAATATTGTATCGATTTAATGGAGAACATGGAAATGAAACATCATGGGTTCGGCCATGGTGTATGGCCGAGCCCCATGGACCATTTTCAATGGGCCATTTAGAGATTTAAGCATGATTAGAAATCATTAATGATTCTATGTTTGTGGATCAGTTATGGACTTAGGCATGTTTAAATGAATGAAACGTTTAGTCATGATCTATGTTATGGACTTAGTATGGATACGTAAATTAGGAGATTACCTATGGAAGGAAACAATGGCAAAGATGTAAATAGGTGAAAATGATGGACCATGGGTTCGGCCATGGTGTATGGCTGAACCCCATGGGGAATGTTTCATGGATTTAGGGTGTTAATAAGGTTATTAACTTATATGTGTTTGGTTTAATGAATCAAAGATGATATGATCTTGGACTTAATTTAAAAGATCAAAAGACTAAAGGCACAAAACCAAGTGAGTGGAGTAAGGAATATTTGCGGATTTAGAGTTTCTTAGATGGTTAAACTTATATGGATTGGTTAATAAATAAAAAGAGGGACCCAAATTCAAGTGGGTGAGGTTCGGCCATGTTGTACGGCCGAACCCCACTAAGTTATGTTTATGGACTTAAACATAATTGGAAATTAAATGGAACGTTGGTTTGACTTATTAACATGTAATAAGGTAACGGGACCTCACAAGCGGGTACGATCGGTGATCGGATTTCGGACAAAAATGCAAGGACACATTAGTTGGTCATTGGTAGGATTCCTACATCATTGAAACCATGGATATGTATTATGTATTTATCATGATTTTATTTCATGTTTGATAAGTTATTTTGGTATCAAACAATATGTTGCAATTATGGGATTTTCATGCTATATTTTGTAATATTCCATAGCATGTTGGCAGTTGCATCTCATGGATGGCATGGGAGGGATGGAAGGTAACCGAAGACCCACGCTCCGTCTGGGCGTCCGTAAGTCGTGAGGGGTACCTTGATGTGCATTATCCCATCAAGAGGTAACCGGAGGCCACACTCCGTCGGGGCGTCCGTAAGACAACTGTGGGGATACCTTGATGAGGAGTTTTCCATCAAGAGGATGTTCTGTGGTTGAGTTATGGCTGATGGGTGGGACTCATGGCATATGACACCCATGGCATGGCATTGTATCAGCATGATTATGATCTCTATTATCATGCACTGTTTCTGGTTTTATCTGTATGATTGGATCTCTATTATCATACACTGTTTTGGATACGATGTTTTACATATATGACATGATGTATTATATCTGGATTTTTATACTAACCCATGTGTTTGACCCTAATTGGAATACCTACTGGGCGCGTTGTCTAACACCCTACTTCTACCCTACTTGATGACACAGGGGATGAACAGAACGAGGAACGAGATCGGAGTCAAGCTTAGGAGCATGGATGTTTTAGTTTCGTTTTATGTAAGTTATTCATAGACAATGTGATTTGAGTAACTAGCAGTCGGGACTGTAATAACGTAGATATATTTGCTATGGTTTGAATGTTAATTTTGGATATTTTAACTTAAGATAATTATTGGTAAGTGTTGGACTACTTTGCTATCTAAAATGGAATAGGATTGTTTCCTATTATAATTTCACATCTATGATTATTCCGCATGTTGACTTGAGCACGTGTGAACTGTTTTAGTGGACTTGGTCCACGCACACGTATGGTTGGCCAGTTAAGGGTCGGGCTTTAGAAGCTCGGACTTAGCTCGCGTCGTGGCATCCCGCTCTCTCTCACTCTTTTATTCAAAAGAAAAAAATAGACTTTGATTTTCAGCATAGTTAAAAAGGGTGGGGCGTTATATTTAATCTTTTAGGTGACTCACTCCCCACTGGACTCACTCCATTGCAACTCATTTAAATTTATATCTAACTTAGGTTATTACAATCAAATAATTTAATTCCACTCACTACATTAAATCTTCTTTAATTTATCTTTGACTCACCCATGGTCAACCAAGTCAACCATGGTGGCCAGCCCCACTTGTGTCTTGGTACACATGCCACCTCACTTGATGAGGTGGAGTTGGGTCCCACTTGGCCATGCCACTTGGATAATTCCTCATACACTTGCCACCTCACTTGATGAGGTGGACCCCATGTCTTTGATCTTAATTGGGTCCATGACCCGATTCAATCCACTTCTTACCCATTTACCCAATGCTCAATTCATCTTGACCCATTGGGTCCCAATTGACCATTTGACCCAATTGACCATCATTGACCCAATTAATTGGAAATAATCCAATCCATGGTCCATTGGACCATACTTGGGCCATTGCCCCAACTTTGATCCATCTAACATCCATTTCATAAAAAATTCTTAATTTCACCAATTAAAATAAATAATAGCCAATATATTTCTTGATTTAAAAATCTGGGCTATTGCATTAACTCCTTATTTTGTATGTAATTTATCTTTAAATGAATGATATGAATAAAATGTGGTGAATGTACATTGAAAGAAATAAGGGAAACAAAATTTCCCTCAAACTATACATCGACTGGGTAGATGTTTCAGGAAAATGAACTTGCTCGGACGATGCATCGACCCCAGGAGGGAAAAGAGACAAATAAAGGAAGAGAAAACGAAAGAAAGAAAAAGAACGAAAAAAAAGGAAAAAAAAAAAAGAAATAGAGGAAAAGAAAGAAGAAAAAATATAGAAGAGAGGAGAAAAAAAATAGAGAAACCACCACGTTTCACTAACTCAATCCTGTCCCATCCACTCACTCCTCAACCCCTGCTCGGTACTGAGCTCTTCCCCTCACTATGTACTTCATCTACCTCGAAGAAGAAGGATAAAGGAGGCAATAAAGAAGGAGAAATCGAGCCAGCAAGGAGGGAAGGAAGCAAAGAGCCCATCATTCGTCCACTCGAGTACACCTCCAAATCTCTCAAGGTAGATAGATTTTATTATGATTTCAAATAGAATAATCATACTAAGGTGTTTAAAAAATATGTAAATATGGATTTACGTGATAAAGGACAAAAAATAATTGACATGCAAGTTGAGGGAAAGCATGGAAGACGAATCCATGGCTTTCATACTCAACCCAGTTGACATATCGACTCTGTCGATGTGTCTTCTGAAACATAAGAGTCCAATAAACCAGAAAAATCGAAGTATTGAACTAAAAGAACCCAACCCAGGACGACACATCGACAACATCGATGTGTCCGTCTGGGTACGATAGAAATGAAAATGGAACAAAACAATGATGAACTGATCCTAGTATGACCTATCAACAACGTCGATGTGTCCGACTGGGCATGACAGAACTAAAAATGAAATGAAAGGTGACCAACTGGTACCAGGACGATGTCTCGACCAGGTTGATGTATCAGCCTGGAAATGACCATAAATGAATGAAAAGATGAAAGAAGAATGAATCTGTGGATATATATTGACTGTGTTGATACGCCCACAGACCTTTGACAAATGAATCGACTAGGCCTACATATCGGCCTAGGAACGAAGGATGACTGCTAATAGACCAAACCCCAGAGGACATGTCGACGAAGTCTACACCTTGGGTATATGCACCTGGATATGTGTCGATTGGATCGACACATATGGTTTGAAAACGAAGGATAAATATGAATACTAAGATCAAGAGGATATGTCGACGAAATTGACACCTCGAGTATATGTACCCTTAGATGTATCAAGTGGGTCGATACATATAAGCTGAGAACAATTGGAAAACATGAACTGGAACAGACAAAGCCAATCGACATGTCGAGATGATCGAGGTGTCAACTCTGTCCGGGGGTGATGTATCAACCATATCGATGTGTCGGCCAAAGACGTTGGCTGTTTTATTGGATTAATTTCTCTAATGATAAATTTTATGTGTGGAGTCTCTTAGACTCTAAAACCTTTACGGATGACCCTTAGGTCTTAGTTTGATCTACATAACTTGAATTAGAAGGATTTTATATTTTAATGACACAGAATTAAACGAGGGTAGTTTCGACACCGTTCGAGAGACTTTGAGAGTAACCCCTTTTGCTGATTATCTTAGATCAAGTAGGAGTTCCTACTTTATTGAAGCACATAAGTGTGAAATATTTATCATTATACTTGTCTTTTCCTTTGAAATTATAGAATTATGAAAATATGATGTTTTCAACATGGTTTACATTGCAAAAGTATTAGAACTATATGATGCATGATTTATCATCATGATTGCATACATGTACCTCATGCCTGATTGCATAGCAGGGATTGCATTACCGAGCCAATAATGAAATGTTCGGACATTGCTTGGTCTCGTGTACTAAAATTTATTGAGAGTACCAGGGCCGACTCATAGGTGTACTGATATGTCGACCTGGTTTGACTAGTTTTTGTACTTGAAACTCTGTCAGCATGGTTATGCCTCAGGACGAGACGATCAAGAAGAACGACATATCGGTAATAAGATCGTCGACCCGTCGGTGTACTCGACCTATCGGTGACACATTTTTCTGTACCGTTGGAGTGTAATAAATGAACAACGGTCAAGTGGTTGAACAGTAACATTTAAGTTCACCGACCCATCGGTTAGCTTGACCAGTCAATGGGTAGGTACTTAAAATTCTCATCTCTGGGTCACCGATGGGTCGGTTTGGTTGATAAGTAGTTACTTAAAATTTTCCAGTGGTAATATGACCGTTAACATTTAATGCACTTCCAACGGATATAAAACGGTCACTACTGATGGGTCGAGTTCCTCGATGGGTCCTCTTGCCCATTTATCGATGTGTCGACATTGTCAATGTATCGTCCTAAAGATGACTCAAACATACATAGTTTCAAGTCCAGAAACTTGTTTGACCTAGATCGACATATCAATTCCACCGATGGGTTGGTCCTGTTACTCTCAATGGGTCGATGATCACGACCATATTTGTCAGAGGGCAACACCAAAATACAGAGTCTTCCCAACCAGAACCCTGTAAACTCAAGTCGACATGTCGATATTACCGATGGGTCGGTACAATTGCTCTTGATAGGTCGGAGACCTCGATCAGTCTATTTTGAGAGTAACCAAGAGTTCTAAGTTCCAGAACTCACTCAATCCACGTCGACATGTTATGCGCACCGATAGGTTGTTCAGTCCTCATTGACAGGTAGGTGTGCATGAAATTATCGATTTGAGAGCGACCCAAAATGATAGTGTCTTCCAACCAGAACCTTTGTCAATCCGACCGATATATTGAGGACCATGATGGGTCGACCTGCTCGATATATCGTCTGAGACTAAAAACGGTTTTTCTAAGATAAATTCCAGTTGCTTTTGTTGGCTATGATAGTCCACTTAGAATTAGATTAGATTTACCAACATGATTCCTAAGTCTAGGCAAGGTTCATCTAAGGTGTGGGTTCCACCTAAAGTCATCTATGACCAATTTACCTTTGGTGATTGGCATACACTTGGGGATGCTTGAATCTTCAACTTGTGCTTCCATCTTGAGTTCTTGATTCAATCTTCATCATTCGAGTCTTGATTATTTTCCTTCAATCTTCCGAGGAAATGCTTCACCTAAGTCATAGAATTGACAAACTTGGCAAGCAAGGGCACTAACAATCTCCCCCTTTATTAATTTCGATGACAAAATGCATAAAAGCTAATGAATACAGACTCGATGACTTAGCCAACCCATATACATCATTTGAATACAAATTGATACAACAATTATGAGAAAAAATTCAAATGACAAAATCTAGGACTCTATGTTTGAAGATGCGACCTTCATCTTGTAATGTAACGCCTCGCCCTATTCCACCCTTCCGAAGATCAGAGTCTAATCTTTTTTTTATATATAAATAAGCAAAGTGGAAGAGAGCGGGGAGACGCCACGACGCGAGCTAAGTCCGGACTTCCAAAGTCCGACCCTTAACTGGCCACCCATGTGTGCAGGGACTAAGCCCATGAAAACTGATCCACAAATGGAACTAAGTAAATCTTGCGGAATAATATAAACTGACTGCGGAGTAAGTCAAATATGATGAATTATAATCAATCCTCAGACTGCTCCATTCTCAGATAACAAAGTACAAGTCATAATTACTTAAAACTAAACTTCATTCAAACTTAAATCAAACCACAACAGTTATCTCCATTATTACATATCCATGAAGCTTATCCAAATAACAATAATTAAGAAATCCAATCCAACACCCAAGCGCTTATGCTAGGCTTCCCTCGTGATCCTCGGCCCTTGCCTTTCCCTTTCCTTTTCCTGCATCATCCTCTAAGGATAGAATTAGGGCGTTAGATCAAAGCGCCCAGTAGGTTTTCCGATCAGAGCTACCACATGGTTAGTATATGACATGCATATATCATAGTATATGATCTTTAAAAACATCTGAAATCAATGCTATGTATGTAAATGCAAATGTAATGAGTCACACCCATCACAAGTATACATAGCTATCATTTGACGGGACTCTCATGTCAAGGTAATCCATAGTTACTCCTCATTTCCTATGGATAGGACTCTCATGTCAAGGTAATCCACAGTACTCCTCATTTCCTATGGATAGGAACCTTATCATTAAGTTATTCCTCCTGGCGAGACTCTCATCACCTAAGGAGGCCCCACATGTAACGCCCGCCCCTTTTCACTCGCTTAATTTTTAATTATCCGAAAATCAGAGTCTATTTTTTTTTTTTGAATTAAATAGTGACAAAGGGCGAGGGACGTCACGACGCGAGTTAAGTCCGAGCTTCTAAAGCCTGTCCCTTAACTGGCCAACCCTACGTGTACGTGGAACTAAGTCCACGAAGAACGGTTCACACGTAGAAGTAAGCTCGTGGAATATTAAACTAAGTGTTGAATTATAATAGAGACTATCCTACCAATTTTAGATAGCAGGGAAGATTACATCATTAAATTACTAAATTACCTCAAGCCATAATGTCCAAAATAAAATCCAAACCATAGCAAGTAATATAAAATTATTACAGGCCGACGAGCTAAGCTACTCAATTTACATTTCCAAAATAAATCTTAAATAAACTAAATAGCTCGTTTTCCCAAGCTCGTAAGCTTGGCTCCCGTCGCGTCCACCATTTCCGCTGTCTCCTGCGTCATCAGCTAGGGTAGAAGTAGGGCGTTAGACAACGCGCCCAGTAGGACTCCGAGTAGGGCTAACACATGGATTAGTGATAATAATGCATATAGGGAATAATATCAAACAAAACATGAAATCAATGTCATGCCATGGGTGCCTATGTCATGAGTCCCACCCATCATCCATTACCATTGTACCATTGCTCTTTTTCAATCATTCATAAAGTCCCCCTTGATGGAAAAACCTCATCAAGATCAATCAACACAAGTATCCCCCTTGATGGCAAAGCCTCATCAAGGTATCCCCATGTTTACTTCTTGGTCGCCCCGACGGAGCATGGACTCCGGTTATAGCACATCAGGTTATCCCCCATGTTTGCTTCTCGGTCGCTCCGACGAAACATGGGCTCCGGTTCCTTTATTTTCCCGCCCATGCCATGCATGAGATGTAATTGCAATATGCTATATAGTATTTAAATCATTGTAAATGTAATATGCCATATAGTATTTAAATCATAGCCATAAAAATCCATCTTAAAACAAACCATCTAATTACCAAAATAAATTAAAGGAACCATTACATAACACATAATCCATAGCTTACAACAAGGTAGGAATCCTACCGAATACCAACTAATGTCCTCTTACGTTTGTCCGATAGTCCGGTCACCGATATGCGCACCGCTTGCGATATCTGATACCTTATTACATACGAATAATCAGCCCATGTTTTTAACCATTTAAATCCATTAATCATACTTTAGCGGGGTTCGGCCATACACCGTGGCCGAACCTCACTAACTAGGTTTGTGGGTCCCATTTAATCTATTAATTATTTTAATTACATGAGTCTAAAAACCAGCTACCCAAGGCTTTATTAATCACACATAAGGTTATGACTTAGAGCCCCTAAGTCCATGATCATCTCCCATGGGGTTTGGCCATGTACCATGGCCGAACCCATGGTTCTTGAATTTGGCCATTATTTACGGTTTTGCCACTACCCTTCCATGGTTAAGTTCTCATTTTTATTTCTCCATTCCTAGGCCCATAATTGATCCATAATCTTGGATCCATTAATGACTTACCAATCATGAGATACAACCATTAAAAATCAGCCACTATCTTCACCTAATTCCCATTAATTAAAGCATATACATAGACCTTAATCTTAGCCCATCAATGCGTTCACAATTGGGTCATGGGTTCGGCCCTACACCATGGCCGAACCCATGATGTCTCTTCCCCATTTTTTCTTGGACATAATCACAACATTTAGGTCCACCATAAGTCCTTCCATGAAGGGGTTTAAATCACACTTTTAACCATCCTCCTCAACTACATTGGAGTCCATTACAACTATCAATATTCCCCCATTGTTTTTCCATCTTTTACCCCATCCAATACACCACCATAGGTTTCAAAAACATTCCATCCATAAAACCTTTCCATGGTTTTTCCTCATTTAAAAATCCCTTTAAAATCACTAACAATTAATCATTAGAATCTTAAAAATCATAAATTATATTCCATGGTTTCCATTCATTAAGAACCCCATTAAATTCCTAACACATCACCATAGGGTTCGGCCATAGACCATGGTCGAATCCATGGTTCATGTGTCACCTTCATCTATGCCTTTTGAGGCCATTAAAAATCATTCACATCTTCCATAAATTTCCTCATTTACAATCCCTTTAAAAATTACCACATTTAATCATTAAAACCCTAACAATCATAAATCATCCTCCATGGCTTCCATTCTTTATAACCTCATTAAAATCACTTAATCACCTACCATGGAGTTCGGCCATACTACATGGCCGAACCCTATGGTCCATGGTTCTTTCCAAAAATTACATACATCCATGCTTAATTAATACATAATGTCCTTTATACATCCATTTATTTTTTCTTAATCTCCCCTTCCCATTTTGTCCATTTCTCACTTCATCTTTTGGATGGATTTTAAATCCAAGGCCCATGATATTTTTGGCCACCATCTAAGAAATGGATTCTATTTTTAAACCATAAAAACTTAATATCTTGTTTAGAGATACTTACAATCCGACGGCTCCTCCGATTTTTCTTTCTCCTCTTAGACTCCTTGGCCTTTCTCCTTCTTCTTCTCCTTGGTTGGTCGGCCAAGATGAGCTTGATCAATGGTATCCCCAATGCTTGGGTTCGGCCAACATGGGGTGTGTTTGAGAGAGGGAGAGGAGGAGATGGTGAGAAAGAAGATACTAAGCCTTGATCTTGGAGTGGTGGCTTATGCTTTGAGTTTTTTCTTCTCTTCTTCTAAGTCTTCTTCTTCTTTTCTCCTTAGTTTCCTTCTTCCTTCCTTGAGTGTGGGGGACGACAATGAGAAGGAGAAATAGAGGAAGAGAGTGAGATAAGAGTGGGATTTGAGAGATGAGATGAAAACCATCTCCTTTTGGTTCCTTAGACTACACTCAACTATTAATTCTCCCACCAACCAACATGGGCTAACGTGCTTAGTGGTGGTAGTTGAGATAAAACCACCACCTTAGCCAACATTTTTGGTGTTGTGATAAGGTGGTTTTGGTCTTCCATTTGACCATTTGACCAACTTAATTAATGTATTTTAATTAAATCCTTAACTTAGGTTAATTAATCTCCATTTAGTCTCCTTTCAATCTAATTGATTTCTCTCCATTATTCCACCCATGGTTGATCAAGTCAACCATGGTGGCCGGCCCGACCAATCCTTGGTCCACACGCCACCTCACTTGGTGAGGTGGAGGTGGGTCCCATTTGGCCATGTCACCTTGATCATATTAACATTAACTTAGGTAATTTAAATTTTATTAAATCTATTTCAATCCATTCCCTTTATTGGATCACCATTGGGCCCATGGCCCAATTAAATTTATTTCCTACCCATTTACCTTAGAGTTTAACCATCTTGACCCATTGGGTCCCAAATGGGTATTGGGCCCAATTTGACCATCCTTGGCCCAATTAACCATCATTGACCATTTAAATGAATTTAATCCAATCCATGGTCCATTGGACCATAATTGGGCCTTTGCCCAAATTTTGATCCACTTAACATTTATTCCATCAAAATTCCCAATTCTCATTATTAAAATAAATAATAGCCAACATATATATTGATTTAAAAATTTCGGGCTATTACACCACAGATGCATCACGGGCATACCGACGGATTAGTGCGGGCTTTGGCTTCCATAATCATCACCCCATGCCATGCATGAGATGTCAATGAATATATGTCATTTGTAAATATATATCTCATCACTCAAAACCAATTTGAAACATAAAACAATAACAATATCTCTCATAAAAACCATGATAAAACCAATTATAAAAGTGGTTACAAGTAGGTAGGAAACCTACGAAAAATTCACTTAAGTGTCCGTTCTTCTTAAGCGTCACCCGTTCACGACTCACGTGCCGTTCAAGTCCCGTTACCTTGTTTGTATAATAGCAAGTTAATAACATAATCTTTTGATTTCTTATTAGGTTTAATTCCCAAAAACCACCTTGTGGGGTTCGGCCATTCCCATGGCCGAACCTCACCCCCTTTGGATTTGATCTTCCATTTCATTTGATCAATACCCTCCATATAACTTACTTAGACACCTTATGTTAAATAATATAACTTGGTAGGGTTTGGCCATACGGCATGGCCGAACCATACCACTTTGGTTTGACCCTTCTTTCGAGTCCTTTAAATCCTTCCTTCCATTTTTACATTTATGACTTGTATTTACAGTTTTGCCACTAGACCCATCAATGCTTAATCTTTGCTTCTTAGTCAAAGTCCATATGATCAATCCACCTTAGTGGGGTTCGGCCATACAACATGGCCGAACCTCACCACTTTGTTTTTTATCTTTTTACACCTTTCATACATAAATCTTCATTTTGATTTTAACCAATCAAATTACAAGTTAGCCAGTCTACCAAATAACCATTAGTGGGGTTCGGCCATACTACATGGCCGAACCTCACCATGCTGATTTTGTCCCTTTTTTTTTCCATCATATATAATGGCTGATTATTTACTTATCACTAAGTCCAAAGATAAGCATATATGATTCCTTAATCCAAATACCCATTCAAGGGCCCATTTATCCCATAAAATAGTCCATGGTTTCTATCTTTTTAAACATCCCTATGCATAATTTAAACCTTTGGTAGATTCGGCCATACCATGGCCAAATCATGTTCCATTTAACTAACTTTATTAAACCAAATTCCATGGAGTACTTACCAATTTCCTTTGCTTTTCTTCTCTCATTTTGGTCCTTGCTTTCTTCCTTCTTGCTTCCTTAGTCCTTAGCTGATTGGAAACTTGAGCAATGGTGAAAACACCAATGGGATAATTCGGCCAAGGAGGTAGGTTCTTGAGAGAGAGGGAGAGAGAGATGAAGTCTATGATTTCTTTGGGATGAAAATTGGCCAAGGGGTGTGGTTTATTCCTTTTATTAAAACAGCCCTTGAACCTCTCATTTAACCTCATTAATTCTTGATCTAACAAAGGTGTCTTTTGGCACAAACCAAGACGTCCCTTGGCACCAACCAATGCATCCCTTGGCACCAATCAATGCATATCTTATCCCATTTCATTAACTTTCATGCATGGAATGTCACTCCCATGGTACCAACGTTTATGACTTGGCTTGGTCTTTGAAATCAACCCAACTCCTCATCTTCCTCCTTTATGATGAAGCACTCCCAATGCAACTTATCTCATTGTAGATTGTGTACTCCCACCAACAGCCCACCTTTCATTAAAATTTCATGCATGGGATACCTTTCCCATGCCACCAACGTGTATGACATTACTTGTCTTTGAAACAAGTTCAACCCCTCATCTCCTCACTTGACTCACTTGAGATGAGGTTATCCATATCTTCCAATCTCACTCAATCAACTCAATTCAGCTCAGCTCACTTATCTCAACTCAACTTAATTAATTTAATTCATTTGAACTCATGTTCCACTTAACTCACTTCCCACTTGACTCAAGTAAACTTATGAATCAACTCGACACAATTTAACTCAACCTTTGATCTCACATGAGGGTCCACACGGTCAACCATGGTCAACATGCCCCATTGGGTCCCCATTTAGCTCATTGACCCAATTGGCGCCATGACCCATTTATGGGTGGTTTACCCATTTAAATGTGGTTTACACATTTGCCTCAAGTCTACCATTTATCCTCCATTTAACTCCAAATTAATTCAGCCTAACCCAATTAAAATTGGGCTCACCCAATGGTCAAATAAGTCCATCATGACCCATTGGGTCCCAATTGGGTCCTTTGACCCAAATAATTATCTTGACCCAATTAGATGTACATCACCCAACTACTTTAATTTGATCCTTATAATATGCACATTGGGTCTTAATTTGAACAATGGGCCCCACCATTTTCTAATCTACAATCATAACTTTCTAATTTACCATTCCAATGGCATTTTTGTAAATATTCATATCTTTGAAAAATCAGGGTGTTACATGTAACGCCCTGCCCTTTCCCACCCTTCCGAAAATCAGAGTCTAATTTTTTTTTTATAAATAAGTAAAGTGGAAGAGAGCGGGGAGCGTCACGACGCGAGCTAAGTCCGGACTTATAAAGTCCGACCCTTAACTGGCCACCCATGTGTGCATGGACTAAGTCCATTAAAACCAAACCACACATACTACTAAATAAAAACTTGCGGAATAACAATAGGATAACAATCCTATTCCAAATGAGATAGAAAAGCACAAGTCCTATCCAAAATAACTTAAATCAAATATCCAACTCAAAACAAACCAAACCATCGCAAATCCAAATCAAACCATAGCAGTATTACTAAGTTATTACATGTCCATATAAAAGTATCCAAATGTCAATAAATAATTCCATTCCATATCCAAGCTCCTATGCTTGGCTTCCTTCGATATCCTCGACCTTTCCTTTTCCCTTTCCTGCGTCATCCACTAAGGATAGAAATAGGGCGTTAGATCAACGCGCCTAGTAGGTCTTCCGATTAGGGTTACAACAAGGTTAGTATAAAACATGCATATATCATAATAATACATGATCAACAAAACTTACAAAAACAATGCTATGTATGTATGCAAATGTAATGAGTCCCACCCATCACAATTATACATAGCCATCACTTGACGGGATTCTCATCGTCAAGGTATCCCACAGTATTCTTTCGTTTCCTCTTGATGGGATTCTCATCATCAAGGTATTCCTCCTGGTGGGACTCTCATCACCTAAGGAGGCCCCACAGTTTCATCACGGACATTCCGACGGAGTGTGGGCTCCGATTTCCATATCCATCACCCCATGCCATGCATGAGATGTCAATGAATACATGATACATGCCATTTGTAAATAAATCATAGCATTCCAATTAACTTGAAAACATAATACTTTATTAATAGCTCATAAAAATCAAGATAAAACCATATGGAAAATGTGGTTTCAAGGAGGTAGGAAACCTACAGGAAAGTTACTTAAAACCGTCCGTTCTTCTTAAGTTTCTCCCGTTCACGATTTGAGCATCATTCATGTCCCGTTACCTTGTTTATATAACAGCAAGTCAATCACATATCCTTTTGATTTCTAATTAAGTCTAAATCCCAAAAAACCACCTTGTGGGGTTCGGCCATACCCCATGGCCGAACCTCACCCACTTTAATTTGATCTTTCTTTTTATTTAATCAACATTAAAACATCTCATACTACAAACATACCTTGGTAGGGTTCGGCCATACAACATGGCCGAACCTTACCACTTTGGTTTTGGACTCCTCTTCCAAGTCCTTTAATCTTTCATTCCATTTTTACATTATAACTTGTTTTTACGGTTTTGCCACTAGACTAACCAATGTTAATATTTCTAACCATTAATATCCATAAACATCCACCTTAGTGGGGTTCGGACATACAACATGGCCGAACCTCACCATCTCAAATTTTAGTCCTTTTATCCTTCATATATAATTCTAATTTCCAATCCATTCATCTAAGAATTCACATATTAATCATCTAACCATTAATCCACCATTGTCACTCTATGGGGTTCGGCCCTATACATGGCTGAACCCTATAATTGTAACACCCCGCCCTTTTCACTCTAATTTTCAGAGTTTATTTTTTTTTTAATATAATAATCATGTGATCGGAGCGGAATGTCACGACGCGAGTTAAGTTCGGATCTCTAAATCCGACCCTTAACTGGCCAAGCCCATGTGCGTATGAACTAAGTCCATAGAACTGATCCGCACATGGTACATATATAACTAGCGGAATTAATTTAGTCTAAATCTAACTGAGGTTATAATAGATCCTATGACTAATCCAATTTTCCATTCTTAGATAGCAAAGTACTTAATTTATTCTCCAAAATTATTATATAACCTTATACTACCATTCATTCCAAACCATCCAAATAAATTCAGCCATAGCATCTACTTAACTACTTATTACATGCCAACATCTAATTACCAAATTACATTGTCCAAATAAATCAAATAACAAGTCCATAAATAATCCATTCATAGTCCATTCCAATCATTCAAACCGCCCAAGTTTTCGTGCTTGGTCCTCTTCTCTAACCACGTTCTTTCCTTTCCCTGCATCATCCACTAAGGATATAGATAGGGCGTTAGATCAACGCGCCCAGTAGTGTTTCCGAATAGGGCTACCACATGGTTAGTCAAAAACATGCAAATAGTATAATAATAATACATGTGTGACAAAATTCTATAAAAACATGCTATGTATGAAATGAACATGTAATGAGTCCCACTCATCACCATTCAACATAGCCATCACTTGACGGGATTCTCATCGTCAAGGTAACCCACAGTGGTCTTTCGGACGCCCCGACGGAGTGTGGTCTCCGGATTCCTCCTAATGGGATTCTCATCATCAGGGTACCCCACAGTGGTCTTTCGGACGCCCCGACGGAGTGTGGCCTCCGGTTACAACACCATCATCCCATGCCATGCATGAGATGTCTATGCAAACATGTCATTTAGAAACATAACTTTACAAACATATAAGTTATCGAAATCAACGTAAAACATCATATGGAATAGTGGTTACAATAAAGGTAGGAAACCTACTCAAACTTTGCTTAAGTGTCCGTTCCTTTTTGAGCTTCACCTGGTCACGACTCGCTCGTCGTTCAACTTCCGGTACCTTATCCATATATTAATCATATAATAAAATCATTTACTTATTTAATCACATCATAGACCCATCCACATCAGGTGGGGTTCGTGTCCGTACATCCAACCCTATGATCATTTCCATCATTGATCATTCGACTAGTATTTACAGTTTTTGCCATTGTCCGTAATTATCATGAATGATCCCCTAATTAAAATAACCATAAGCTCCCATTTAAAACAGCCCATTAATTATCAAAACAGCCCCATGGGGTTCGGCCATACTCATAGCCGAACCCTAGGGTTCACTTGATCCAATCATCACCATGATCACTCATGGTTTAATCATGCTAATTCAACCATGATCAATACATGGTTCAGCCATCCAAAGGCTGACCCAAATCAGTAACCATAACCCTAAGTAAACCAAATAAAAACCATAAAGCAACCCATGGGGTTTGGCCATTCACATGGCCGAACCTCATGGCTCTTTGGGATTCAATTCTTCTAATAATCTTTCATCATTTATCCTGTATCTTAGGCATAAAAATAGCAAACCTAATTCTATTTAAACTCCTATAGAAACCCCATGGTATTGCATGGTTTCTAACTCTTTGATTTCACAACAATCATCAATCTCTTTCATGGGGTTCGGCCATTCAAGTTGGCCGAACCCTATGTCCATGAATTGATCCTTCAAACATGCATTAGGTGTTATTTAAATCATGCAATATCAGTACCCTTTTGCTGCCCTTATATCTCTTAGAAACCCTCTAATTAAATTCATCCAAACATCCATAAAAGTCCATGGTTTCCATGTTTCCCAACATGAAAACCAAGATTCTTTTACATGGGGTTCGGCCCTCCATGGTGGCCGAACCCAATGGTTATGTTTACTGTTTTTAAACCTCAGATAATCATGTAATAACAGTAAATAAAAATCAGGTTTTACCTTTCAAACAAACATCTAAAATCAACACAACTCCATGGGATTCGACCATCCAAGATGGCCGATCCCCATGGTCCATTTTTTTTCCAATTTTAATCCACTGATTTAGACCACATAACTTCCACCTTTTCTGATATCCAAACCCATGTTTTAACCCTCATTAAAACATGTATTTTAAATCTATTACAAACATCTAACATCAGCCCCAACTTATATGGTTTTAACTTCTAAAAACCATCAAAACTAGCCACTTGTTTTCATGGGGTTCGGCCATGCTAAGTGGCCGAACCCAATGGTCCATTTCCATCTTTTAATCCACTGATTTTAGACCATATAAACTTCAGTCCCTATGTCAATCAGATCCATGTTTTTTTAACCATTCTAAAACATGTATTTAAATCTTAAATCAAAACCCAAAAACAGTCCACAAAATCCATGGTTTTCATGTTTCAAAACATGAAAACCAAGCCATCTCTTACATGGGGTTCGGCCCTTCATGGTGGCTGAACCCAATGGTTATTTTTACCATTTTAAATCCACCATAATCAAGGTTAAACATTGGTGTATTCGGCCATGACCATGGCCCAATACATACCCTACTTGTTTTATGTTTTCAAACCAAAATATCATAAAGATACTTACCAAATTTTCCAAACTTCCTCCTTGTCTTTGATCCTTGTTTTCTCCCTTTTATTTCTTCTTTTCTTTTGCTGTTTTGTGCTTGAATATTTAATGCCAAAACCGCTGCTATTCCAGCCAAGAAGAACAACGAATTGGAGAGAGGAGAGAGGGAGAGAGAGATGAGGAAAATCTTAGGCTTTTCAATGATAAATTGGCCAAGTGATGGTGTTCATTGATTTTGTATTTCAGCCATCAACACCCCCATTACTCCTCATCAAGCCTTGCACAAACCAAGGAGTAACTTGCAGCCAAGCAAAGCACCCCTTGGCATTCTACCCATGCAGCCATTCATATTCCCAAACAACTCACCTCAAATCCATGCATTTACATTTAATTTTCACCATGGAACCCACCAAAACAAGTCCCCAACGTGTGGGACTTGTTTTGGTTAGGTTGAGGCCAGCCAACCTCTTCAACTTACCCTTTAACTCACTGATTTACAGTCCCTTGAATTTCCATTTTGACTCACCCAACTCAAGGTATTTTTATTCCAACCCAACTCATCACATTTAATGCATTTCATTTAATGCACATGAGTTAACTCACTTTTTGATTTAATTCCAACTCACCTCAGTCCCACTCAACTGATTTGACTCGTGTTGAGCTCCCTTGAGGGTTCAAACGGTCAACAATAGTCAACTCGACCCGTTGGGTCCACTTTTAGCTCCTTGACCCGTTTTGACAACATGACCCATTTATGGTATTTTGGTCATTTCTAATTGGTTTTTACCTATGGATCAAGCCTACCCATTTTTCCTCCACTTGATTTCCAATCAAATAGGCTTAACCCCATTTAATTTAAAATCACAAAACGGTCAAATAACCCAGCAAGACCCGATGGGCCCCATTTGGGCCCTTTGACCCATTTAGCCATTTTTGACCCAAATGATGAAAATTACCCAACCAATCAAACTTAACATTCATAATGTGCTCATATGATTTTATTTTGAGCAATGGGCCCCACTATTTCCTTACTTAACATCACAAAATATAATTAATTTAACAACTCAGGGGCATTTTGGTAATTTTCCACTTCATTGAGAAATTGGGGTGTTACAATAATTCCATTTATCCATCAAAGAATGGTTTTCATGACCCCATCCATTGAAATATTTTTAAACCTTTTAAAAGCCAAACACCATACATAGCACTTGGTGGGGTTCGGCCATACACCATGGCCGAACCTCACCCCTTTTGGTTTTCGTTCTCCTTTTTGCCATTCTTTTTGATAGACCTTAACCATCCAATTCTATCATTTTTCCATCTATGTTAACCCTTAAAAAATGTCATAGAACCCTCAATGATTTCTAAACATATTCTTAAATCCAAATACCCATAAAATGGTCCATGGGGTTCAGCCATACACATGGCCGAACCCTATGGTTCTCTTGACTCAATCGTTCCATCATTTGTACATGGTTCATACCCAATATTTTAACCATAACAACATCATGGTTCGGCCATGTAATAGCCGACCCAAAACATCAATTTTATCTCCATATAAACACCTTAAAACCTTCAATCATTGTATGGTTTTTATCTCTCAAAAACCATACAATTATCAAATCATTTTCATGGGGTTCGGCCATCCAAAGTGGCCAAACCCTATGATCCACTTTCTACTCTTTTTAAACACCATCTTCCATGGTTTAAACCTTTGATAAATTCGGCCATACCATGGCCAAATCATGTTCCCTTAACCCATTTTTTTAACAAAGATTCATAGTGCACTTACCAATCTTCTTAGCCGCTCTTCTTTCCTTTGATCCTTCCTTCCTCCCTTCTTGCTCCTTTGATCCTCTAGCCGATTATGAGCTTTGATCAATGATGAAATCACCATGGCTGGTTCGGCCAAGGAGATAGGTTTTGAGAGAGGAAAAGAGATGAAAGTTTCTTAGCTTTTTGAGATGGAAAATTCGGCCAAATGGTGGTGTGCATCTCTTTTGTATATCAGCCCTTAAAACCTCTCATTTACCCTCATGAATGTTGGTCTAACCAAGGAGTCCCATGGCTTAACTATGAGACACTTGGCTTAAGCTCATGCAACCCTTCCATCTCCCCAACGTTGGTGCTTGGGTCTCCATCATGAGATGGAAACCCTCCAAGTTCCCAATGCAAATCTTATCTCATTCCATTGAATTTTATGCATGGGAAACCACTCCCATGCCACCAACGTGTGGGTCTTTGCTTTGGGGTCTTTAAAATCAACACAACTCCTCATCTTCCCACTTGACTCACTTGAATTAAAGGCCTCCATGACTTCCAATCCAACTCATTCAACTCATTAGCTCAACTCACTTATTTAATTCACTTGAGTCAGCTCAATTGTTTGTTCCTTTCCAACACAATTCAGCCCCAACTCAACATAATTTAACTCAACCTTTTAGCTCACGTGATGGTCCACATGGTCAACATGGTCAAGCTCGACCCATTGGGTCCCCATTTAAATTCTTGGTCCAATTAGGCGCCATGACCCATTTAAATGACAATTATCCATTTAAATGTGGTTTACCCAATTGCACATAGCTTACCCATTTATCCTCCATTGAACTCCCATTCAATTCAGCCTAACCCAATTAAACTTGAGCTCACCCAATGGTCAAACAAGTCCACCACGACCCATCGGGTCCCAATTGGGTAGTTGACCCATTTAATCACACATACCCAATTATTTCCAACCGAATTCTATCCTTGGTCCACATCTACCATCCGTTGGGCAATTGACCGAACATTTACCCATGTAAGATTCATATCTTTTTAATTCACCATTCCAATGGCATTTTCGTAAATATGGATATATTGAAAAATCGGGGTGTTACAATACAATCCTCTTTTTATAATTTTCGTCCCGAAATCGGTCGAAGTAGGATTCCAAAATAAATTACATAAACAATTCAGGGTGAGTTGTTCTCATTTCCGACTCAAGTTCCCAAGTGGCCTCCTCAATACCATGTCGATCCCATACCACTTTGACGAACTGAATCGTTCGGTTTCGCAACACCCTTTGCTCAGTCTCTACTATTCTGACAGGCCTCTCGACGTATGTCACGTCATTTTGCACCTTTATATCTTGCACATTCAAGACATGAGACGGATCGGGATTGTACTTCATCAGCATTCATATATGAAACACATCGTGTAAAGATGCCAATTGTGAAGGAAGTACTAACTGATAAGCTACATCCCCCATCCTTCTTATGATGGGAAACGGTCCCACATATCTTGGTGACAGTTTCCCCTTCTTTCCAAACCTCATGTGTCCCTTCCGTGGTGAGATCTTTAAGAACACCATGTCCCCCATTTCAAATTCAAGGAACCTTCTCCTCTTGTCAGTATAACTCTTCTGACGATTCTGTGCAGTTAATAGATGTTGCCGTATTAACTGTATTTACGCTGTGGTCTCTGCAACCAACTCGGGTCCTATCAATGCAGGCTCACCAGCCTCTGTCCAGTACACTAGTGATCTACACGGCCTACCATATAAAGCCTCAAATGGGGCCATCTGAAGGCTTGCCTGGTAACTGTTATTATACGAGAATTCTACCAGTGGAAAGTGATCTTCCCATCCACCCTTGAAATCTAACATGCATGCTCTCAGTATGTCTTCCAATACTTGTATCGTCCTCTCTGACTGTCCATCAATCTGTGGATGAAATGCGGTGCTAGTCAGTAGATCTGTCCCCATAGCTGACTGCATGCTCTGCCACACTCTACCGGTGAATCGGCCATCTCTGTTGGATACTATTGTTCGGGGAATACCATGTAACCGAATGATTTCCTTGATATATCGCCGACCCAAAGTCTCCGATGAATCCGTCATCTTGATAGGAATAAAATGTGCAGACTTGGTCAGTCGGTCTACCACAACCCATATAGCATCATTGCTTTTTGAGGATCTTAGCAATCCCGTCACAAAATCCATGGAAATGTGCTCCCATTTCCATTCTGGCACTGATAAGGGTTTGAGTAACCCTGGTGGCTTTTGATGTTCCGTCTTCACTTGCTGACAAGTTAAGCAATGAGCCACGAACTCCGCCACATCTCTTTTGAGTCCGTGATACCAGTAATGTCTCTTCAGGTTGTGATACATTTTGGTGCTGCCCAGATGAATGGAGAGTTTAGTTTGATGTGCCTCAATCAATAACTCTTTTCTATAGTTTTTTGGCACATACACTCTACCCCGGAGTAAAAGACCCTGTCCTGGTCGTAATTCCCATTCCGGTACAACTATGCCAGTAGACATCTTGGCCCATATTTCCTCCACTTCCGGATCTACTCGTTGCTCTTGTTCAATCTTGGTAACCATGTTGGACCATATGATTAAATTGTACATACTCCCATGGTTGTTGATATACAGATTGAACTCTCGAATGGTATTCAACATCTCCCATTCTGTTCTAATCAAACATGTCACTGATGCATGTGATATGCGGCTGAGAGCATCCTCCACCTTGTTTGCCTTACCCGGATGATATCGAAGCGTGAACTCATAATCCGCCAGATATTTCATCCATCTGCGCTGCCTCAGGTTGAGATCTTTCTGATTAAATAAGTACTTCAAACTCTTATGATCTGAAAATACTTCAAACTTCTCACCATATAAATAGTGTCTCCAGCTTTTAAGAGCGAAGACCACTGCAGCTAATTCCAAATCATGTGTGGAATAAAGGCGTTCATGAATTTTTAATTGTCTTGAACCATAAGCCACAACACGATGACGTTGCATGAGTGAACACCCCAGTCCCGCTCCTGATGCATCGCATTGTACTTCATAACCTTTGCCCCTTTCCGACAAAATTAAGATAGGAGCAGTGGTAAGTCTCTTCTTCAGCTCTTCAAACCTCCGATCGCACAGATCTGACCACTCATATTTGACTCATTTATGAGTGAGTCGAGTCAGTGGAGATGCTATCTTGGAGAAATCCATGATAAACTTTCGATAATATCCAGCCAGTCCCAAGAAGCTGCGGAACTCGGTTACGTTCCTTGGTGCTTTCCATTCACTTACTGCCGCCACCTTAGCTAGATCCACGGCTATACCTTCTTTGGATATAACATGCCCCAAGAAATTCACTTTGGATAGCCAAAATTCACATTTACTGGTCTTGGCATATAGCTTGTTCTTTCTCAAGCTGTTCAAGACTATCCATAAGTGCTCCGCATGTTCCTCCTGACTTTTGGAATAGATCAGGATATCGTCAATGAACACAATAGCAAATTGGTCTAGATACGAATGGAAAATCCTGTTCATTAAATCCATGAACATAGCCGGTGCATTTGTGAGTCTGAACGGCATGACTAAAAACTCATATAGTCTATACCGCGTCCTGAAGGCTGTCTTCTCTATATCTTCCTCCTTAACCAGGATTTGATGGTATCCGGACATCAAATCAATTTGAAAAGTGACAGGAACGCCTCAATTGATTGAATAAGTCATCGATCCTAGGTAAATTGTACTTGTTCTGGACAGTTAACTGATTCAGCTTCCTATAATCAACACACATTATAGGGTCGAACCCCATAGAGTGACAATGGTGGATTAAAGGTTAGATGATTAATATGTGAATTCTTAGATGAATGGATTGGAAATTAGAATTATATATGAAGGATAAAAGGACTAAAATTTGAGATGGTGAGGTTCGGCCATGTTGTATGGCCGAACCCACTAAGGTGGATGTTTATGGATATTAATGGTTAGAAATATTAAACATTGGTTAGTCTAGTGGCAAAACCGTAAAAACAAGTTATAATGTAAAAATGGAATGAAAGATTAAAGGACTTGGAAGAGGGGTCCAAAACCAAAGTGGTAAGGTTCGGCCATGTTGTATGGCCGAACCCTACCAAGGTATGTTTGTAGTATGAGATGTTTTAATGTTGATTAAATAAAAAGAAAGATCAAATTAAAGTGGATGAGGTTCGACCATGGGGTATGGCTGAACCCCACAAGGTGGTTTTTTGGGATTTCGACTTAATTAGAAATCAAAAGGATATGTGATTGACTTGTTGTCATATAAACAATGTAACGGGACTTGAATGGTGCTCAAATCATGAACGGGAGAAGTTAAGAAGAGCGGACGATTTAAGTAACTTTTCTGTAGGTTTCCTTCCTCCTTGAAACCACATTTTCCATATGGTTTTATCTTGATTTTTATGAGTTATTGATAAAGTATTATGTTTTCAAGTTAATTGGAATGCTATGATTCATTTACAAATGGCATGTATCATGTTTTCATTGACATCTCATGCATGGCATGGGGTGATGGATATGGAAATCAGAGCCCACACTCCATCGGAATGTCCGTGATGCAACTGTGGGGCCTCCTTAGGTGATGAGAGTCCCACCAGGAGGAATACCTTGATGATGAGAGTCCCATCAAGAGGAAACGAAAGAACACTGTGGGTTACCTTGACGATGAGAATCCCGTCAAGTGATGGCTATGTATAATTGTGATGGGTGAGACTCATTACATTTGCATACATACATAGCATTGTTTTTGTAAATTTTGTTGATCATGTATTATTCTGATATATGCATGTTTTATACTAACCTTGTGGTAACCCTAATCAGAAGACCTACTGGGCGCGTTGATCTAACGCCCTATTTTTATCCTTAGTGGATGACGCATGAAAGGGAAAAGGAAAGGTCGAGGATCGGGAAGGAAGCCAAGCATAGGAGCTTGGATATGGAATGAAATTATTCATTGACATTTGGATACTTTTATATGGATATGTAATAACTTAGTAATATTGCTATGGTTTGATTTGGATTTGCGATGGTTTGGTTTGTTTGAGTTGGATATTTGATTTAAGTTATTTTGTATAGGACTTGTACTTTGCTATCTCATTTGGAATAGGATTGTTATCCTATTGTTATTCCGCATCTAAGTTTTATTCCACAAGTTAGTTTGAGCACGTGTGATCTATTTTAGTGGACTTGGTCCACGTACACGTTTGATTGGCCAGTTAAGGGTCAGACTTTGGAAGTCCGGACTTAGCTCGTGTCGTGACGCTCCCCGCTCTCTTCCACTTTACTTATATATATAAAAAAAAAAAAATAGACTCTGATTTTCGTAAGGGTGAGAAAGGGCGAGGCGTTACACATCTTGCTTAGCTAGCCATCTTCCTTGTGATCTTGTAAATGTCCCTTGTACACACAAACAATGGAAGCAATGGTGGAAGCATAGTCTCCCCCTCAAATGTTAATGCATAAGCATATAGTGTTCCCCTTAACTAATGGACTAAAAACCTATTTTAATCTTGATTAAACTCCCCCTTAATCAAAGACTATCATCCTTCTAAGCTTATTCAAAGCTTCTAATTATTCTCTCCCTTAACTTAAGCTTTCTTTCAACCTTCTAAACTTCTCCCCCTTTTTGTCCTAACTTGATAAAGGGCATTAAGCACAAATATACCACATTTAGTGTGCTTCAATAAGTCCCAATTGTTGGACGAAGAGGAGGTGGGGAAGTAGGGGCAAGGGCCACATGCATTTTCAAGAATTATACCATTTTTGAAAAAATAAGTTATGCATGCAAGAGGAGGGACTCACTCATACAAGGAATATTCCATGAAAGGAGCATATGACTAAAAAACATCATGAACTAAATAAATCATGCACCAATTAAGCACATAGTTCATTAAAGATGATGCATAAAAATTCAACAATACAAGCACATATGCATCAAACAACAAGTTCATTCATCAAAATTTATATCAATTAACAGATCTATGAATGAACAAGCATCTTAACCTTGGAAACCCATTATGTACTTGGAGAATGGAGGCTTAATTATCCCAAAATATTCCAAGGTATGCTCTTCTTTGCTCAACAACTTGAGAGCACATGCACCATGTCCATCAACTTTTGGGCCACTTAATTTTGTTGGCTTTCATTACCGAAACCCAAGTGGTTTTAAGTTCACCTTTAACAGATTAAAGCCACGACATAGGTGCAAACACAAGGTTGCATTCAAACCTCATTTGACATTTAAAAAATATACATTTGGATGTTTAAACCATGAATGCAAACCAAATACATTTGGAGAAGAAAGGCTTTCCTTATTTCAACATTTCTCCAGACAACTCATTTCCAATGTCAAAATGATTTTCCAAGATAGAGCATATCAAGACATGGAAAGACATAATACATCCCAATAAGATTTTCCAATTTGAGGGATGAAAAGCGTGTGCTTGTGCTGAATGCAAATGAATGTCCATACATTCACACACCAATTTATGTTATTTGATGATTCAACCAAATTATAAACACTTGCACAAATTGATTGGATTTTGGATCACTTTACCATTAAGAGTCCAAATTTTAAAATTTTGATCCAATCTAAATCCAATACTTTGGGCATTTAAAATTCACCATTTGAAAGACCATTGCCTATGTGTGATGTCATATGATTCCTATGTCTAGGCAAATAGGTGACTCGGCAAGTCGGGGCACTAACACTTAACAAATTATTAGATTAATTAAAATGATTTGCAAAGGATAAAACAAATTAATCAAGATAAAGATGTTTTTTGATAATAGGAGTGCACAAGTAATAAAATCACACAACAAGCTCTAACACCATAAAACCGAGGTATAGTGGTTCGGAGCAAATCCCTCTTACATCCACTGTTGGACTCACCCTCTCTAGGGCTATCCTAATTCACTATGTGGGGAATTACGCCCTTATGAATATATTAAGAATTTAACCTAACTCAATTGAATGGGAATTTCACCCACTCGCCTAAGATTATGAAAGGTTCGACCACCCTGGTCTACATCCTTAGTCCTCTATTTTTTTACAGTGGTTGAAGCACCTTTCTTTAGTCCACTTCACAATGATGATTTAGAAATAAATCACACTAAGAAGTACTTGCCTTTTGAAATCTCACTTGTAGATGTTGTGCTTCTTGAAGATTCCACCCCATGTGATCTCGTTGATGACAAAGATGTGTCTTTGTATACGCAATCACAAGTTATGAGAAGAGGTCTCTAGGATGTATGATTTTCCAATGTAAATCCCAAACAAGTTTTCACTCTCACTTAATCTCAATCAAGGGTGTGATTGGATTCTCAGATGATTCACCTATATGAAGAGCATGGAGAGTGTTTGGAAGAGGTTGGGATCTCTGGGAATGCCATATGTTTTTTCAAGTTAACAACTCCAACATTTTTCCCCAAAATCCAGAGATTATATAGGCAATCCAAAAAAACACCAACATTGAGCCGTTGACTTGTCGACACTGTCAATGTGTCAATTTCTAAATATTGCCATTGTAATATGACCGGTGCGTGTTTAGTGTGCTTCCAATGGTACATTTACAAACACGGTTGATGTGTCGATGAGCCATCGCTCGATATGTTGACGGATATGATTGTATTGATCTGAGGCTTAAGACATTTTACTGAGGATTTTTATCAAGATATTTGATCAGCCTCCTCGACATATCGACATCCATGATGTGTCGATCTCTCGATACATCGACCAACTCGAGTATATCGATCTGAGAACAACCTTGAAAACAGAGTATTGTTTCAACCAGAAATCACTCAATCCAGGTCGACATGTCGACCACAACGATGTGTCGACTAGGTTCAGCTCGATGTATCGACAGTCATGATACACTTGATCTGAGGCTGAGGCAGTTTTACAGGGTTTTTCATCCAGAACCTTTTTCCATTCTATACAACACATCGAAGACCACGATGTGTCAACCATGTTCATGTCGACATATCGACATGGTCGATGTGTCTACCTAGCAAATTGACAGTTTTAAGAAGTTTGAAACTTTTCGGTTCTTTCCACTGTCAATGCCCACTTAGGCTTCATTAATTTTTACGAAAATGATATCTAAGCCTAGGCAAGATCCTCCTAAGGTTGTAGGTTCCACCTATAGTCATGTATAGCCAATTTACCTTGAGTGATTGACATACATATGATGAGTTTCACAGATTGAAACTTGTTTCATCCTTCACACCACTTTGAGTCTTCATTTAAGTCTTCAATTTTCTTAGGCAACGCTTCTCTTGAGCCATGAAATTGACAAACAGGTGACTAGGCAAGCCGGGGCACTAACAAATGCCATTTCATGGTTAAACAGGGAATAGCCTAGGGGCACATCATATCCGAAAAGGGAATCAAAGTAGATAAAGCTAAGGTTAACTTGATCTCTAATCATCCAAGACCTCAAACTGTGAAAGAGATCAGGTCCTTCATAGGTCACACTAGATTTTGACAAAAGGTTCATCAAAGGTTTTAGCGAAATATCTCGACCTCTCTGTAGACTCCTGACCAAGGATGATGTCTTCAATTTTGATGAAAAGTGCTTCACTAGCTTTGAAAATTTGAAAACTGCTCTGACCTCCGCTCCAATCATACATACACCTGCTTGGTCTGTACCCTTCGAAATCATTTACGATGCCTCAGACTATGCCATAGGAGCAGTTTTAGGTCAAAGAGTGAACAAGTTACCTCATGTTATTTACTACACCAGTAAAACCATAAACAATGCTCAACTCCATTATTCCACCACGGAAAAGGAACTGCTGACTGTAGTATTTGCTCTAGACAAGTTTCGACCTTACCTAGTGGGTTCAAAAATCACTGTTTATTCTGATCATGCAACACTTAAGTATCGTCTTTCCAATAAAAATGCTAAATCTCACCTGATCAGTTGGATACTCTTGGTACGATAATTTGACATAGAAATTCGAGACAAGAAAGGTTCAAAAAATGTAGTAACAAATCACGAGTCTAGGCTGATAACTGAATTCACTGATGACACTTTTACTATCACTAAATCCTTCCCTAACGAACAACTCATTCAATCTCCCAAGTACCATTGTTCGCAGACATTGTGAACTCTCTTGTCACTAGTCAAATGCTTCCACATTAGACTAAACAAGATATGTCAAAATTTTAGGAAGAGGTCAGAAATTTTATTTGGGACGACCCATACTTGTTCAAACTGTAACGCCCCGCCCCTTTTTCACTCTTTATTTCAAAAAAAAAAAAATATACTCTGATTTTTCGACTAAGCGAGTGAAAAGGGGCGGGGCGTTACAGTTGGTATCAGAGCGAAACCGGAAGAATGAATCTTTTGAAGTAAGATTAAGACGGCTTCATGTCTCACTGACAGATAAGAATCCCAACTAACCGACTCTTCGGAGTCCGTTGCACGGGGGCCAGATTAATTTACTTTGTTAGACTCAGACTGAAGCATTCAATCTGAGAGCAACATTTGACGAAAAGGAATGGTAGCAAGGGAAGAACAGTCACTATAAGTTGGATTTATCAAGCGTAGCAAAATAGGGCTTATTTCCCCCAAAAATGTACTGGCCCAAAATTTTTAAATCATTAAATATGTGGTTATTATTTAATTTTAATGGTGGAAATGGGAAATTGGATGGAATAAATGGTAAATAGGCCAAAATTTGAATAAAGGCCCAAGTGTAGCCCAATAGACTATGGATTGGATTTAAACTCATTTGAGGGGTCAATAATGGTCAATTGGGCCAAGGATGGTCCAATTGGACCCAATACCCATTTGGGACCCAATGGATCAAGATGATGTAAGCCTTAAAGTAAATGGGTAAGATGAAAAATGTAATTGGGCCATGGGCCCAATTGTGATCCAATTGGAATGAATTGAATGGGTTCAAATCACCTAAGTTGGTGATGAGTTGACCAAGGTGATATGGTCCAATGGGACCCACCTCCACCTCACCAAGTGATGTGGCGTGTGGACCCAAGGTTTGGTGGGGCCGACCACCATGGTTGAATTGGTCAACCATGGGTGGATGTATGAAGGTGATTTAAGTAAATGGAATTAAGTTAAAGTGGGAATTAATTAAATTAACCTAAGTTAATTATCTAGTTAATTAATTAAATAAATTATTCAAATGAGGGTCAAAGGTGGTCAAATGGTCAAAGGACCAAAAGCCATGTTATCTTTAAAGACACCAAAACGTTGGGCATGGTACCATAAAGCATAAAGTAAAAAAAATAAAAAAATGAAAATATCCCATGGGTTGGTCGGAGGAGTTATTGTGGAAAATATCTTAAGCAACCAAGAGGTGAGATGACTTTTCATCTCACTCTCTCCATTCCAACGAGCTCTTCACTCTCTCCCTCTTTTCATCTCTACCACCGTCCCACACCCAAGGATAAAGAAAGGAAGAAAACCAAGAGAAAGAAGAAGAAAAGTTTGGAAGAAAAGAGAGGGAAGTGCAAGGGTAAGCCAGCACACCAAGGTCAAGACTAGGTACTTGTGCTTTCTTTCTCATCTCCATCCTCTTTTCTCTCTCTCTCAAGCAAACCCTATCTTGGCCAATCCTAAGCTTGGAGGTTTTCACCATTGATCAAACATCTTGGCCGACCAAAGATCAAGAGGAAGGAGAAAGGAGGCTAAGGAAACCGACGGGAGCGAAAAAAGTCGGAGGAGACAACGGATTGTAAGTATTTTCTTAAACAAGAGTTTTGGATTTTTAGGGTTTAAGATTTGGGATCCATTATTGGTGAATTGAATGGTGACCAAATGACCATAGGTCTTGGATCTCAAATCCATCAAATGGAAGGATGGAAAGTGGACCAAACCCTAATGGAAAAATTAGGGTTAGGGTAAGGAAAAATAAATGAATTAAGGGTGTAATGTAATTAAATTATTTAAGCAAAGAGTTGTGTAAATTGGAAGAAAATTATGGGCCATAGGGTTCGGCCATGTAGTATGGCCGAACCCCATGGTGGGTGATTAGGTAATGTGTGTTTTGTTAGGGTTTTAAGGAGTGGAAGACATGTAAGCTAATTTGGAGATTTAATGGAATTTTAAGGTTTAAAAATCATGGAAGGATAATTTGTAATTTTAGGGTTTTAATGGTTAATGTAGGAAATTTTAAAGGGGCTTACATGAGGAAATGTATGGTGAGGTGTTGTAAAATGTGATGATTTGTGGGTGTAAGAATGTGGGAATTGATGGAGAAGGTGATGGGTTTTAAATGGACTATAAGCATGGATATATGTCGATTTTGAAGGGGCTTAATGGACAACAGGGTTCGGCCATGTAGTATGGCCGAACCCCATGGTAGAGGGTTGATAAATTTTATTAGGGTTTATAAGAATGGAAGCATGGAGAATAATTTAGGGTTTTAAGTTGTTAAATGATTAAATGGTAAGTTTTAAAAGGGGTTTTTTAAATGAGGGAATTCATGAATGAAGGTTAGTATTTTTATGGTCTTAAGTGTCACCAGTGGATGATGAACCCTAGGGTTATGTGGTTGTAAATTTGAAGGGTGTAAAAGTAGGAAAAAATGATGGAGAAGGTGCATTGTTTTAAGTGGAGTTTAGGTATTATAAATAGGGTTTTAAAAATAAAACCATGGAGAAACTTGTGGTGAATTTAGGTGTTTTGGAATCATGGAAAAAATAGTGGGGAGTGATGGTAGCTTTGATGAACTTAAAGTGTAACCCTATAGTGATGTGTTAATAATTTAGTGGATGTGAAAAGATGGAAAAAATAATGGGGGAGTATTGGTAGTTTGATGGACCAAAATGACCCTATTGTTGATCAAAGGGGTGATTTAAATGTATAATGAAATTCCCTCATGGAGGGACTTGTAATGGATCTAAAATGTGGTAAATGACCCATTTGTAGGTCATGTTATGGGTTAAATTTGGTATTATGCATGTGAGTAATGAATGAGGATTAAAGTGTTTAAATGGCTAAGAATGATGATTCAATAATAAGTCATTTTCATGGGCTAAGAAAGGGTTTATGTATGTGGCTAATTAATGTAGGTTACGTTAAGAAAAAGGGTTGTTTTAATGATATTATGGCATGATTAAAGGGGTCACTAATGGACTTAAGTGTATGGATCAATTATGAACTTAGTTAGGCAATGGTGAATGATTGATTAACCATGGAGAAGAGGTAGTGGCAAAACCGTAATTAATGGCCAAATTCAAGAACTCCATGGGAAAGAACCATGGACTTAGGGGCACTAAATAATAAGTTTATGTATGGTCAAATAAAGCCTAGGAGGCTGATTTTTAGATTCATGTAATTAAAATGTGTAATGGATTAAATGGGACCCACAAAACCTAAATAGTGACCGATTTTTCATATGGACTTGGAAATGATTAATAGGCTTAGAAATAGTAAAATGTGGACTGATTATGTGTATGTAATAAGGTATTGGATATCGCAAGCGGTGCATGATCGGCGACCGGGTCTATCGGGCGGAAACGAAAGAAAGAACGCTAGTCGGTATTCGGGTAGGATTCCTACCTTTTTGTAAGCCATGGATTGAGTGATGGTTTCTTTGAATTAGTTTGGAAATTATATGGTTTGTTTTAAGATGGGTTTTGAATTTTGGTATTATGTGATGGGTTTCCTTGATTTATTTTGATAATCATGGCATTGTTTTTAGGATGAGTTTTATGACCATGAATTACATATATGACATGGCATATGGCATCTACATCTCATGCATGGCATGGGAGGGATATGACCGGGGAAGGATGAAATGAAACCGGAGTCCATGCTCCGTCGGGGCGACCGATAAATAAGCATGGGGGATTATTCATATATGTATTATTATACCTTGATGAGGCTTTGCCATCAAGGGGGACCTTTATAATTATGATACCATGATGATGGTTCTTCCATCAAGGGGGATGCCTAGTGTGGATCGCATCTTGATGAGGCTTTTCCATCAAGAGGGTCATGGCATGATGATGGTATGAATTTTATTTGGAACACTATGTATGGTTAAAAAGGGGACATTGTAAAATGATGATGAGATTGATGGGTGGGATTCATGACATAGAACACCCATTGCATGACATTGCCCAAATTGCATGGTTTTGTTATAATATTATCTATATGCTTTGTTATCACTAATCCATGTGTTAGCCCTACTCGGAATCCTACTGGGTGCGTTGTCTAATGCCCTACTTCTCCCCTAGCTGACGACGCAGGAGATGGCGGAACGGAGGGACGAGACGGGAGCCAAGTTTAGGAGCTTGGGGAAGCGACTGCTTAATTTATTTATGTTTATTATGGATAATGTAATTTGAAGTAGTATAGCTCGTCGGAAATATAATAACTTAGATTACATGCTATGTTTTGGGATTTTATATTGGACATTATGCTTTTGAGGTATTCAGTAATTAAATGAATGTTTCTCCCCTGCTATCTGAAAACTGGTATGATAGTCTTTATTATAATATTCCGCATTGAGTTTTATTCCACGAGCTTACGTCTACGTGTGAACCGTTCCCATGGACTTCGTTCCACGCGCACGTAGGGTTGGCCAGTTAAGGGCTGGGCTTTAGAAGCTAGGACTTAACTCGCGTCGTGACGTCCGCGCCCTTGTAACTCTTTATTTTTTTTAAAAAAATAGACTCTGATTTTGGTGAAAGGGGGCGGGCGTTACAAAAAATGAGAAACAATATTTGATACTTAGGAAGTTTTCCCCAAAACTAAGTATGCTTATTTGGCAATTTTTCCCTAAATTGAAGAGGAACATTTGATACTTAGGAAGTTTTCCCCCAAAACAAAGTATGCTTATTTGGCAATTTTTCCCCAAATTGAAAAGGAATATTTGATACTTAGGAAGTTTTTTCCCCAAAACTAAGTATGCTTATTTGGCAAATTTCCCCAAAATATGAAAACGCCAATTTTATGAAGGAACTAAGTCAATAAATGTTTTCCATGACTTAGGAAATGCCTCTAAAAAGAAGGACTCGCCAAAACCCACGGGTATAGGAAAAGGTGCAACCACCTCATTAGGAAGAAGAGGTACAACCACCTCATCAGGAGGAAGAGGTGCAACCACCTCATCAAGAGGAAGAGGTACAACAACCTCATCAGGAAGAAGAGGTACAACAACCTCATCGGGGGGAAGAGGAAAACAGAGTGAACATCCCCGTAGTGCCTCCTGAGTTGCAAGACTTAGTTCAAGCGGTGGTCACTTTTGTTCTCCAACAACACTTGAGCGGAAATGCGACCACCAGCGACTCAAGTCACCGGAGGATGGTCAAGGATTTTTAGCAGCAACGCCCCCCTTACTTCAAAGGGAAAGAAGGGCCTGCCAAAGCAGAAAACTGGTTGAGGAAAGTTACTCACATCTTGATCCTACTAAAGATCTCGAGTCATGAAGACAAGAACTTACTGGCTTCCTCACAACTGATAGACGATGCCGGCAAGTGGTGGGAGGTAGTAGAGCAACAGCGGGCCCTCATTCCGGAAGGAGAAAGGACTGCAATGACGTGGAGCAGTTCTCAGCCATGTTTTTAGACCACTACTTTCCCGAGGAGGAGAAGGAACGCCATATCCAGGCATTTATATCTTTGGTGCAAGGCACCATGACTGTGGCAGAGTACTACCAGGAGTTCCTTCGTTTGTCCTGTTATGCCTTATTTATGGTGGACAAGGAGTACCGGAGGCCTCGTAAGTTTGAGCGGGGCCTTCGACCGAGCATTAGAGCCAAGGTGACCATCTTGAAGCCACCTACACTGGCAGAGGTAGTCAGCGGGGCCACTATAGCGGAGCAGGAGATGGCCAAGATAGTGCGGTTTAACAACCGCCGAGGTCAGAGTGGGAGGGGTACATTTCAGCCCAACAAGAAGTTTCGCCCGAACTTTAGCAGACCCTCACCTTCCACTGGGTCCACAGGAGGCTTTCGTCCTAATCAACCCTCCCCATCAGCATCAGTCACTCAGGTTCCCTGGGGTGGGAACACATGCTACCAGTGTGGCCAACAGGGCAACTTCAAGAGGGAATGTCTGCAGAATAGCAGACCCTTTCACTCCAGGGGTTCCTTCCGCCCTCCAGCTAGACCAGCTCAGTCACGAGGAACCAGGGCCTACAACCAGGCGGGACGGGCTGTAATGGCCTGAAATTTTTAAATCAATAAATATGTGGCTATTATTTATTTTTAATGGTGGAAATTAGAAATTTGATGGAATAAATGGTGAATGGATCAAAATATGGACAAAGGCACAAGTATGGCCCAATGGACCATGGATTGGAATAAATTCATTTAAATGGTCAAGGATGGTCAAATTGGGCCCAATACCCATTTGGGACCCAATGGATCAAGATGATATGAACTCTAAGGTAAATGGGTAGGAGGTGAATGTAATTGGGCCATGGGCCCAATGGTGATCCAATTAGTTGGAATGGATTTAATTAAATTTAAAACACCTAAGTTGGTGATGGAATGATCAAGGTGACATGGCCAAATGGGACCCACCTCCACCTCACCAAGTGAGGTGGTGTGTGGACCAAGGATTGGTGGGGCTGGCCACCATGGTTGAATTGGTCAACTATGGGTGGATACATGGAGGGAATTTAAGAAAAGGAAATTAGGTTAAGTGGGAATTAATTAACCCAAGTTAATTATCTAATTAATTAAATAATTAACCTATTCAAAAAGTGGGTCAAATGGTCAAATGGAAGACCCAAACAATCTTATCTCCAAAGCTCAAAAACGTTGGGCTTGGTGGTGGTTTATTCCAACCACCACCATAAAGCATAAAAAATAACCCATATGGTTGGTGGGAAAATTAATGGTGAAGTGTAACTTAAGCAAGCCTTGGGATAAGATGGGTTTTCATCTCATTCTCTCCATTTCACTCTCATTTCACTCTCTTCCTCTCTTTCTCTCCACCACCGTCCCACACCAAGAAGAAAAGAAGAAGAAAAAAACTAAGGAGAAAAGAAGAAGAAGACTTAGAGAAGAGAAGTGCAAGCAAAAGCCACCACTTCAAGACCAAGATCTAGGGCATTATTTCTCACCATTCTCTCTCACTCTCTCAAACACACTCCATCTTAGCCGACCCAAGCTTTGATGTTTTTCATTTGGTCAAGCTCATCTTGGCCGACCAATCAAAGAAAAGAAGAAGAGAAAGGGCTAAGGAAATCAAGAGGAGAAAGAAAAGCCGGAGGAGTCGTCAAATTGTAAGTAATTCTTGAACAAGAATTTTACATTTTAAGGGTTAAGAGCTAATTATGGAACCCATTTCTTGGATTGGTTGGTGGCCAAATTGTCATGGGCCTTGGATCTCAAATCCATCTAATGAAAGGAGAAGAATGGGCAAACCCTAAATGGGTAAATTAGGTCAAAAAATAAATAAATAAAGGAGGCACTAAGGACATTATGTATTTAAATTAATTAAGCATGGATGTATGTAGATTTTTGAAGGATGCATTAAGGATTTTATGTATTAAAATTTACTTAAGCATAGTAGGTGATTAAATGATTTTATTAGGGTTTTAAAGAATGAAAGCCATGGAGGATAATTTATGATTTTTAAGATTTTAATAATTAAATGTTGGTAATTTCAAAGGGGTTTAAATGAGGAAATGCATGGGAGATGTGAATGATGTTGATGGCCTCAAAAGGCATGAATGAATGATGGACCATGAACTTATGGTGATGGTATTAGAATTTTAATGGGATTAGAGAATGGAGGCTATGTTAAGTGGTTAATGATTTTTAAAGTTTTAAATGAAAGAATGGTAGAAATTTTGAAAGGGGTTTTTAAATGAAGGAATCCATGGATGAAGGTTAAAGTTTTTTTTTTATGGTCTTAAATGTCACCAATGAATGATGAACCCTATGGTGATGTATTGTAATAATTTTGGTGTAACATTATGGGAATTGATGGAGAAGATTGATAAATTTTAAATGGACTTTAAGCATTATAAATAAGGCTTTAAAAAATAAAACCATGGACCATGGGTTCGGCCATGGTGTATGGCCGAACCCCATGGGGAGATTTTGATGGTTTAGGTATTTTGGAAACCATGGAAAGAATGGGGAATAAGGCATGATTAAATGGGCCATTAATGGACTCAAAAAAAAATGTACCAAGTGATGATCAGAATTGAAAATTTAAATGCATGATGTAAACCCCTTCATGGTGGAGCTTATGGTGGAGCCAAATGATGTATATAGACCCAAGAAAAGAAAAATGGGGAAAGAGACATCATGGGTTCGGCCATGGTGTATGGCCAAACCCATGACCCATTTGTGGGTCAATTGATGGGTTAAGTTGGACTTATGTGTGTGTTTAAATTACTGGGGATAGGGGCTAAATTGAAGGGATTGATTTTAATTATTCCATGATATGATTGGTGAGTCATTGAGGGATATAAGTTTATGGATCAAAAAAATGTGGTAAATGACCCAATTGTGAACCAATTGAAGGGCTAAGATTTAGGTCTATATATATACTTTAATTAGTGGGAATTAGGTTAAGTTAATGGCTGATTTTTGAATGGTTGTATCTCATGATTAATGAGCCATAAATGGATCCAAGATTATGGATCAATTATGGGCTTAAGAATAGAGAAATAAAATGAGAACTTAACCATGGAAGGAGTAGTGGCAAAAGCGTAAATAATGGCCAAAAATGAAGAACCATGGGTTCGGCCATGGAGTATGGCCAAACCCCATGTAGGTTGGTTATGGACTTGGGTGCTTACTTGATGACTGTATGTGTGGTTAAATAAGCCTAGGGTGGTTGGTTTTTAGACTCTTGTAATTAAAATAATTGATGGATTAAATGGGACCCACAAGACCTAGATAGTGAGGTTCGGCCATGGGGTATGGCCGAACCCCGCTAAGGTATGATTAATGGACTTAAATGATTAAAACATGAGTCTAATTGATGATGTATAATAAGGTACCAGACATCGCAAGCGGTGCACGATCGGCGATTGGATTTGTGGACGGGAAAACGTAGAGGGATGCTAGTCGGTATTTGGTAGGATTCCTACCTTTTTGTAAGCCATGGATTATGTGTTATGTATGGGTTTTTCCTTGATTTATTTTGGTAAGCATATGATTGTTTTAAGATGGGTTTTAAGGCTATGATGTCTATATTGATGCTTTGTTTGATCTATTTTTGATAATCAAATTATATGTTTTATTGATGGGATTTTAAATGCCATGGTTTGTGCTATCATATATATTACATGGCATATGGCATCTACATCTCATGCATGACATGCGAGGGATATGGCATGAGAAGGATGAAATGAAACCGGAGTTCATGCTCCGTCGGGGCGACCGAGAAACAAACATGGGGATAGCTCGATGTGTTATAACCGGAGTCCATGCTCCGTCGGGGCGACCGAGAAGCAAACATGGGGATATTTTGATGTGCTTTATCCATCAGGAAGGGTATTATGGGTTTTATGATATGTTGATGAGGTTATGCAGATAAGAATGTTACTATGTGTTTATTATACCTTGATGATGGTCTTTCCATCAAGGGGGATACTTGTGTTGACTTAGACCTTGATGAGGCTTTGCCATCAAGGGGGATACTTTTGTTGACTTATATGTTGATGAGGTTTTTCCACTAAGGGGGGATATGGCATCATGATGGTATGGATGATGGGTGGGACACATGACATAAAACACCCATGGCATGGCATTCATTTTATGGTTTTCATTATATTATACCTATGTGCTTGTTATCACTAACCCATGTGTTAGCCCTACTCGGAGTCCTACCGGGCGCGTTGTCTAACGCCCTACTTCTACCCTAGCTGATGACGCAGGAGATGGCGGAAACGGGAGGACATGACGGGAGCCAAGCGTAGGAGCTTGGGGAAGTAAGCTACTTAGTTTATTTAAGATTTATTTTGGAAATGTAATTTGTGTAATGTAGCTCGTCGGACTGTAATAATGTGGATTTCTTACTATGGTTTGGTCTTTACTTTGGACATTATCATTTTGATATATAATTATGAATTTACGGGTATTTTAGTAATTTAAGCGCAGCACTTCCTTACTATCTAAAACTGGTAGGATATTCTCTATTATATTTCCGCATTTAGTTTAATATTCTGCAAGCTTTCTTCTACGTGTGAACCGTTCTTCATGGACTTAGTTTCCACGCGGACGTAGGGTTGGCCAGTTAAGGGCCGGGCTTTAGATGCTCGGGACTTAACTTGCGTCGTGACGTTCGCGCCCTTTGTCACTTGTTACTTCAAAAAAAAAAAAATAGACTCTGATTTTCGGTGAAAAGGGGTGGGCGTTACACGGGCGCCTAACCCCACGGGATCTGGAAGGCCCTATACCTTAGCTCCTCCAGCAGCGGTGGATCACTCCGTGATTCAAGGTATGGCCGTAGTTGGTAGTTCCTATGCCTTTGCATTATTTAATTCTGGAGCTTCCCATTCATTTGTATCTGTTGCACTCATATCTACCACGGGCACATTAGTATAGAAACTGTCCACATCACTTACCATTCTATCCCCCATTGGAGACACATCTTTGGGACTCATATGCATGGCAGTGAACACTGAACTCGTTGGATTCAGATTCTAGTTCAACTATCTGGTACTCGATATGACTGAGTACGATGTTATTTTCGGCATGGACTGGTTGGCTAGTTTTCAGGCCAACATTGATTGCCATCTTCGTAGGGTGATATTTTGGTCACCCGAGGGAAAGCGGTATGTGGTGCATGCTGATAAACAGAACATCCCTATGACCCGAAGACTGCATGAAGAGCTAAACCACCTGGTATTGAACAACATCCGGTTAGACAAGGCACCGGTGGTTGAACTTCCGGCGGTAGTGCAAGACTACGCGGAGGTATTCCCAGCAGAGCTCCCTGGCTTGCCACCCAAGAGGGAGATCGACTTTGAGATCAAGCTATATCCTGGCACTGCTCCAGTATCATTACCACAATATCGGATGGCACCAGTTGAGATGTCCGAGTTGAAGAAGCAGATTGATGATCTACTTAGATTGGGGTTCATCCGGAACAGCACATCATCATGGGGAGCCCCAGTATTATTTGTGAAGAAGAAAGATGGCACCCTTTGAATGTGTGTGGACTACAGGAAATTGAACCAGTTGATGGTCAGGAACAAGTACCCTCTGCATAGAATAAATGATTTGTTTGATCAACTTAGGGGGTCCACTCACTTCTCTAAGATTGATCTGATGTCCAGATACCATCAAATCCGGGTTAGGGAGGAGGACATAGAGAAGACAGCTTTCAGGACACGATATGGTCTATATGAGTATGTGGTCATGCCATTTGGACTTACAAATGCACCGGCTATGTTCATGGATCTGATGAACAGGATTTTCCGTCCTTACTTGGATCAGTTTGTGATTGCATTTATTGATGATATCCTGGTCTATTCCAAAAGTCAGGAGGAACATGCTGAGTACCTGCAGATAGTCTTGGACACCTTGAGGAAGAACCAGTTGTATGCCAAAGCCAACAAGTGTGAGTTCTGGCTATCTGAGGTCAACTTCTTGGGGCATATTGTATTAGTAGAAGGTATAGCCGTGGACCCGGCTTAGGTGGAGGTGGTGAGGGAATGGAAAGCACCGACAAATGTGACCGAGATCCGCAGCTTCCTGGGATTGGCCGGTTACTACCGGAAGTTTATCATGGACTTCTCCAAGATTGCATCTCCACTTACCCAACTCACTCAGAAAGGAGTCAAATTTGAGTGGTCAAAGGAATGCAACCAGAGATTTGAGGAGTTGAAGGAGAGACTTACCACTGCTCCTATTTTGATTCTGCCGGAAAGAGTCAAGGGCTATGACGTATATTGCGATGTTTCTGGAGAGGGACTTGGGTGTTCACTCACTCAAGATCATCGTGTGGTGGGTTATGGTTCAAGACAGTTGAAAATTAATGAACGCCTTTATCCCACACATGATTTGGAGCTAGCCGCAGTGGTCTTCGTTCTCAAACGCTGGAGACACTACCTTTATGGTGAGAAATTTGAGGTGTTTTCAGATCACTAGAGTCTGAAATATTTGCTTGATCAGAAGGAGCTCAACATGAGACAGCGCAAGTGGATGAAATATCTATAAGACTATGACCATGCACTCCGATATCATCCTGGCAAGGCAAACAAAGTGGCGGATGCCCTCAGCCGCATGTCACATACGACAGTAGCCAGTTTGATCAGGACTGAATGGGATATACTGAACACCATCCGAGAGTTCAACTTGTACATCAGGAATCATGGGAGTATGTATAATCTGATCATATGGTCCAACATGGTCACCAGGATTGAACAAGAACAACGGACAGATCTAGAGGTAGAGGAGATATGTGCCAAGATGTCTACCAGTGAGGTTGTACCACAATGGGAATTACGACCGAGACAGGGTCTTTTATTCTGAGGTAGGACATATGTGCCTGAGAGCTGCAGAAGAGAGTTGTTGATTGAGGTACATCAGACCAAACTCTTTATTCATCCGGGCAGCACCAAGATGTATCATGATCTTAAGAGGCATTATTGGTGGCATGGACTCAAGAGAGATGTGGCAGAATTTGTTGCTCACTGCCTAACTTGTCAACGGGTTAAGATGGAACATCAGAAGCCACCGGATTTACTCAAACCCTTACCAGTGCCAGAGTGGAAATGGGAGCACATCTCCATGGATTTTGTGACAGGGTTGCCAAGGTCATCAAAGGGCAACGATGTGATATGGGTCGTGGTGGATCGATTGACCAAGTCTGCGCACTTCCTTCCCGTCAAGATGACAGATTCATCTGAGACCTTGGGTCGATGATATATCCGAGATATCATCAGACTACATGGTATTCCCCGGACTATTGTATCCGACAGAGATGGCCTATTCACTGGCAGCGTGTGGCAGAGCATGCAGTCGGCTTTCGGGACCGACATATTGACTAGCACAGCATTCCATCCACAGACTGATGGACAGTCGGGGAGGACGATACAGATGTTGGAGGATATGTTGAGAGCATGTATGCTAGACTTCAAGGGTGGATGGGAGGATCACTTGCTACTGGTGGAGTTCTTGTATAAAAACAGCTACCAGGCAAGCCTTCAGATGGCTCCATTTGAGGCCTTGTCTGGTAGGCCATGTAGATCACCAGTGTGCTGGACAAAGGCCAGTGAGCCTGCACTGATTGGACCCGAGTTAGTTGCGGAGACTACGACACAGATTAAGCTGATACGATAACATCTACTCACTGAGCAGAGTCGTCAGAAGAGCTATGCTGACAAGAGGAGAAGGTTCCTTGAATTTGAGGTGGGAGACTTAATGTTCTTGAAAGTCTCACCACGGAAGGGACATATGAGATTTGGAAAGAAAGGGAAGTTATCACCTAGATTTGTGGGGCCGTTTCCAATCCTGAAGAGGGTGGGAGAGGTAGCTTATCAGTTGGTGCTTCCTCCACAGTTATCATCTTTGCATAATGTGTTCCATGTGTCCATGTGAGGAAGTATAACCCCGATCCTTCACATGTGTTGAACGTGCAAGACGTCGATGTGCAAAGTGACGTGACATATGTGGAGAAGCCGGTCAGAGTGATCGGGAGAGAACAAAGGGTGCTACGAAACCGCGCCATCCAGTTCGTCAAGGTGGTATGGGAACGACATGGCAATGAGGAAGCCACCTGTGAACTTGAATCAGAAATGAGAGCCACTCATCCGGAGTTTTTTGTATGAGTTGTTTGAAACCCTACTTCGTTCGAATTTTCGGGACGAAAATTTCAAAAGATGATTATATTGTAATAGCCCGGATTTTTAAATCAATATAGTGTTGGCTATTATTTATTTTAATGGTTGAAATTAAGAATTTTGATGGAATGGATGTTAAATGGATCAAAATTGGGGCAATAGCCCAAGTATGGTCCAATGGACCATGGATTGTATTATTTCCAATTAATTGGGTCAATGATGGTTTTGGGTCAAGGATGGGCAATTGGGTCAAATGCCCATTTGGGACCCAATGGGTCAAGATGGTTTAAGCATTAGGGTAAATGGATAGGAGGTGAATTTAATTGGGCCATGGGCCCAATGGTGATCAAAGGAATGAGGTCCATCTCATGGGCAAATATAGGAGTGAAATGGCCAATTGGCATAGCCGAGTGGGACCCAACTCCACCTCATCAAGTGAGGTTGCGTGTGGACCAAGACATAGGTGGGGCCAATCACATTGGTTGACTTGGTCAACGATGGATAAGTCAAAGGGAATTGAGGAGGATCAAAGTAAATGGAATTGAATGAAGTGATTAAAAATCACCTAAGTTAAATTGGAATGAATCAAAGTTGCATAATTAAATGGGACCCAACTCCACCTCATCAAGTGAGGTGGCGGGTGAGCGAAGGCAATGGTGGGGCCGGCCACCATGGTTGACTTGGTCAACCATGGGTGGATTCATGGAGAAGTTAAAGATGAATAAGTGGAATTAAATTATGTAATTTAATGACCTAAGTTAGATATCAAATTAAATAAATGAGTTGCATTATATGGAGTGAGTTTAATGGGGGTGAGTCACCTAGGAAATGGGTGAGTCAAATGGGTGGTTTCATCTCATGGAAACCACCCAACCATCAAGACAAAACCCACCCCAAAAACGTTGGCTGATGTGGAGTGCCACATGGAGGGCATGCTTCCTCTTTAGCTAGACCAAAAGCCTAGGTGGAGAGCATGCCTTGGCCAAAAATGAGGTGGTGGTTCCACCTCATCCAAACCATGCAAAATCGTTGGCCATGGAGGGGTTTGGAGTGCCATGTGGAGGGCATGCACCCTCCATGGCTAGACAAAGATCCATAAGATGGGGGCATGCTAGGGCATGCATTGCCCCATTGTGAGGTGGTGGTTCCACCTCACCCAACGACCAAACCACCAAGCCCAAAACCGTGTACAAGAGTGGTATGCTAGACAAGAGGCCTAAGATTAAGGGCATGCATGGACCATGAATGGGCAAAAAGGGAGGTGGAGGAGTCTAACCAAAGCAAACCAAAAATGAGATGGGAAAACTAGGGTTTCTCCATCTCATTCTCATCTCACTCTCTCCCTCTCTCCCTCCTTCTCTTGGCAGACCCTTGCACAAGGAGAAAGACAAAGAAAATGACTTAGAATAAAAGGAGGAGATCCCAAGCTTGGCCGACCACTCTCAAGACCAAAAACCTTAGGATATCTTCCATTCTCTCCTCCTTTCCCTCTCTCAAATCTACCTCCATCTTGGCCGAACCAACCCTTGGTGATCTCATCATGATCAAGCTCATATATTGGCTGAAGATCAAAGAGAAGAGGAAGAAGGAAGGCTAAGGATCAAAGAGGAGCAAAAGGAAATCGGAAGAGCTACGGGATTGGTAAGTATTCCTCAACAAGAGTTTATTTTTAAAAGAGTTAAAAGGAGACCATGGAGTCCATTTTTTCTTGGATTAAATTGGTGGCCAAAATATTATGGGCCATGGATCTAAAATCCATCCAAGGAAGGGGATGAGAAATGGACAAACCCTAATGGGTAAGATAGGTTAAGTAAAATAATGGAATATTAAGGACACTATGTATATCTATGGGTTATGTATGCATGCATGGCAAAAATGGTAAAAGACCATGGTTCGGCCATGCACCCTAAATGTTATGGATACATGGAGAGGACCTCATGCATGTCAAAAGTATGGTGAATGATCAAAATGTATGGTTTGGCCTTTGCATGGCCAAACCCTAGGGTTTCTTGTATGAGAACCATCAAGTAACAATCATGGAAATATGATTTTTGAAGAAATAATGAACCATAGGGTTCGGACATGTTGTATGGCCGAACCCCATGGAAGGAGATTAAGTAATTTTTAAGGGGTTTAAAGGATGGAAACCATGGAATGATGGTTGATGAACTTTGAGGTTTTGAATGGTTAAAAGTTAGTAAATTTTAAAGGGGTTAAGTGAGGGAAACCATGGAGAAATATTGATGATTATTTATAGTCTTCAATGTTGCAAATAAAGATGAAACATGGACCATGGGTTCGGCCATGGTGTATGTCCGAACCCTATGGAGGTGTATTAGTGACTTTAATGGGTGAAAAAGATGGAAAACGATGAGGGAATGTTGGTGGCTTCAATGGACTCAAAATGTACTTAATGATGATAAAAAATGATGACCTAAATGTATGATGGAATCCCCTCATGGAGGGACTTGTTGTGGATCTAAAATAAGATAAAAGATCCAAGAAAAATGAGGAAAATAACATCATGGGTTCGGCCATGGTGTATGGCCGAACCCCATGACCCATTTTATGAGTCATTTCATGGGTTAAGTATGGAGCTATGCATGATTAAAATGAATTGGTATTAAGTTAAGAAAATGTAAGATGTATACTGATTTTTAAGTCATGATTAATGAGGCATTGAGGGATCTATGTTTATGGATCAGTTAGGGATATGGACATGCCTAAATGAAAGGTGATTAACCATGGAAAGGAGGAGTGGCAAAAAACGTAAATATGGCCAAAAATGAAGAACCATGGGTTCAGCCATGGTGTATGGCCGAACCCCATGGGGGATGGTTGTGGACTTGGGGACTTTTAATGATGACCTTATTTGTTGGATAAATGAACCAAAGGGTGACTGATTTTAGACCCACAAGATTAAAATGATCAATGGATCAAAAAAGGACCCAAAAACCTAACTAGTGAGTTCGGCCATGGTGTATGGCCGAACCCCACAAAGGCATGAATGGTGGACTTAGACATGGTTGAAACATTGGGTTAATTTGTTGATGTATAATAAGGTAATGGGATCTCGCAAGCGGTGCGCGATCGGTGATCGAATTCGTGGACGGAAACGTGAGGCACATTAATGATGGGATTTTTAATGCCATGGTTTGTAATATTATATAGCATGTTAACACTTGCATCTCATGCATGGCATGGGAGGGGTGAAATGGAACAGGAGTCCATGCTCCGTCAGGGCGACCGATAAACAAATATGGGGATACCTTGATGAGGGTTTTTCCATCAAGAGGGACATTGTATAATGATGATATGGATGATGGGTGGGACTCATGACATAGGACACCCATGGCATGGCATTGATTACATGGTTTTGCTATACTATTACCTATGTGTTTTGTTATCACTAATCCATGTGTTGACCCTACTCGGAGTACCTACTGGGCGCGTTGTCTAACGCCCTACTTCCACCTTAGATGATGACGCAGGAAATGGAGGAAATGAAGGACGTGATGGGAGCCAAGCGTAAGAGCTTGGAGGAGCGAGCTAGTTTATTTACTTAAGCTTTAATTTTGGAAATGTAATTTGAGTAACTTAGCTCGTTGGACTATAATAACTTTAGATTACTTGCTATGGTCTGGACTTTATCTTGGACATTCTAATATTGAGGTATTTTATTAATTAAGTGATGTAACTTCCTTGCTATCTAAAATTGGTAGGATAGATTCTATTATAATTCCGCATTAAGTTATAGTTCCGCAAGCTTACTTTCTACGTGTGAACCGTTCTCGTGGACTTAGTTCCACGTACACGTAGGGTTGGCCAGTTGAGGGTCGGCTTTGGATGTAATATCCTGAAATTTTAAATCAATATATATTTGGCATTTGTTGATTTTAATTTGAATTTTGACATGATGGAATACCGAATGGATCAAAAATTGGGACAAGGGTCCAAGAATGGCCCAATTGGGCCATGGATTGGATGAAATCCATTTAATGGGTCAATGAGGACTAAGCGGGTCAACGATAGTCAAAGTGGGCCCGATAGCCATGTGGGACCCAATGGATCAAAATCGGTTCCAACCCTAAGGTAAGTGGATAAGGAAGGAATCCAATTGGGCCATGGGCCCAATGATTACCCAATAGACCATGAATTAGAGTTAATTCATTTAATTGGTCAATGGTAAGTAATTGGGTCAACTAACCATATGGGACCCAATGGGCCAAGGTAACTAAGCCCTAAGGTAAATGGGTAAGACAAAAATTTAATTGGGCCATGGGCCCAATGGGGATCCAATAAGAGGGATACATTTAATAAAATTTAAATCACCTAAGTTAGGTGATAAATTGACCAAGGTAACATGGCCAATGGGGCCCACCTCCACCTCACCAATTGAGGTGGCGTATGGACCCAAGGATGGTGGGGCCGACCACCATGGTTGACTTAGTCAAGCATGGGTGGATCTTATAGAGGGAATTGAATGGGATTAAATTAAGTGGGAAGTAATTAATTAACTTAACCTAAGCATCAAATTGATTTAAGTTAATCAAGCTCATTTAAATTGGTCAAATGGTCAAAACCACTCAAACAAACACAAACCACTCCTAAGAAACACAAAAATGAAACCATGGGCTTAAGTGGTGGTTTTATCCCAACCACCACCATTAATGCCCATGTTGGTTGGTGAGGAAATGAATGTTTGAGTGTAGGCTACTCCACCCATCTCCATCTCTTTCCAAACAAACAATTTCACTCTCTCTCTCTTCACATACAAAAAAAAAAAACGTCCCCTACCTTTCAAGAAAGAAAAAAAAAAAACTAAGAAGAAAAACTTAGAAAGAGAAGAGAAGAAAAGAGAAGGAGAAGGCAAGCTTTGGGCCACCAAGACCCTTGAAGATCTTTCCCTCATCTCCATATTCTCCCTCTCTCAACCTAAACCCCATCTACCTTAGCCGATCCAAGCATGTTTCACCATTGATCAAGCACATCTAGCCGATCAAACAAGGAGAGGAAGAAGAAAAAAGGCTAAGGAAATCAAGAGGAGAAAGAAAGACCGGAGGAGCCGTTGGATCCGTAAGTATTTCTAAACAAGAGTTTAGATTTTTGTTTATGGTTTAAAAAAAAAAAATGGAATCCATTTATTAGATAATGGCCAAAAACATCATGAGCCCTGGATCTAAGATCCATCCAAAGATAAAGTAAGAAATGGATAAATTGGGTGAGAAAGATTAAGAATAAATGGATTAGAGATGGTTTAAGGAAAAATAAGAGGAATGGATTAAGCATAGATTTATGTAACATTGGAAGAAAAATGTTGGGCCATAGGGTTCGGCCATATAGCATGGCCGAACCCCATGGTGGGTGATTAGAGGATGTATGCATTTGATTAGGGTTTTGTAAGTAGGAAAAATGGCTTAGGGTTCTTAAATGCTAAATGATTAATGGTTTTTAAGGTTTGAAAATTATGGGAATGGTTAATGATAATTAGGTTTCAAATGATTTAAAGTTGGTGATAGTTAGTAATTTTAATGGATGAAAAAGGATAGAAATTAATGAAGGAAATGATAGTTTTAATGGATTTACAAAGTGTATGACATAAGTTTTTAAGGGACCAAATGAATGATATTATTGATTTTAAATGGGATTGTTAACAACGAAAAATCATGGACAAATATTAGTAGAACTTTGGTCCTAAATGGCTCTAAGGAAGGTGGGCCATGAACCATGGGTTCGGCAATGGTGTATGGCCGAATCCTGTGGTAATGTTTTGGGATTTCTAGGTATGGAAAATGATGGAGAGGAATGGAAATTTGAATGGATTGGTAAGTATGGTATATAGTATTTTTTTTTTGGGATGGAAATGAGGATTTAAATGGATGATTTAATTTTCATTGGAGGTATGTTAAAGTGGGTAAATGAAACCAAGAAAAAAAAATGGAGAAAGAAACATCATGGGTTCGGCCATGGTGTATGGCCGAACCCATGACCCAAATTTTGATTTAATTTTGGTCTAAGATTAATGTATATATGTATATGCGTAAATGAATGGAAATTAGTCTAATCGATGGCTAAATTTTAAATGATTGTATGGTATGGTTGATGAGACAAGATGGACCCAAGAAATTGGGAAATGAACATCATGGGTTCGGCCATGGTGTATGGCCGAACCCATGACCCCTTTGTGGGCCAGGCTTAGGGCCAAGAATGGAATAATGTATGGGATTTAATGTTTTCAAAAAATAAATTAAATCAAGTGGATATTTTTATGGATGTGAGGTCATGGGTCATTAACGGACCTAAGTTAGGGATCACTAAGGAGTCTAAGTTTAATGAACAATCATGGATCCAAAAAAAAATAAAATGCATATGGTTAAGTGAATGTCTAACCATGGGAGAGGTAGTGGCAAAACCGTAATTAGTGGCCACTTTGAAGAACCATGGGTTCGGCCATGGTACATGGCCGAACCCTATGGAGATTAGACATGAAATCGAATACATTATGAATAATAAATGAAACGGATAGATGCTGCGTTTTAGGCTCGCCAATCGGAATATTTGAAATGGCCAAAATCGGATTTACGTATATGTTTAAAACCAATGGATAATGGGCTAAGTGAAGGGCCAAGTTTCTATAAACTTGTAACGTATTTAAGGATCATTAAATGGATCTAAGGTTATGATCAGTTAGGAACTTAATCATGGATAAAATATTGACTAATCCGGTGAATGTATAATAAGGTATCGGGACGTCGCAAACGGTACACAAAATCGGCGACCGGATTATCGAACGGAAACAAACGCTAAGCGGTATTTGGTAGGATTCCTACCACTTTGTAAGCCGTGGATATGTGATGGTTATTTTAATCTATTTATGTGATTTGTATTATGATGGGTTTTTGATTTATGAATTATATATTCATACTATGGTTTATATTTTTAATGTTATGCATTATATGGCTATGTATGATATATTAAGTTTATGAGATAGATATGTATATTATATAGCATAATGCACTTACATCTCATGCATGGCATGGGCGGGAAAATAATGAAATCGGAGTCCATGCTCCGTCGGGGCGACCGAGATTTAGACATGGGGATAACACGTTATGCTATAACAGGAGTCCATGCTCCGTCGGGGCGACCGAGAAGCAAACATGGGGATACCTTGACGAGGCTTTGCCGTCAAGGGGGATACGATATTTTTATGATATGGAGGATGGGTGGGACACATGACATAGGCACCCATGGTGTGGCATACATCATGTGATTTTACTTTATCATTATATTATTGTCAGTATGCATATTATCGCTAACCCATGCGGTAGCCCTAATCGAAGTCCTACTGGGCGCGTTGACTAACGCCCTACTTCTACCCTAGCTGATGACGCAAGCGATGGCGGAAACGGTGGACACGCCGGGAGCCAAGCTTAGGAGCTTGGGAAGCGGATACTTAGTTTAATTAAGTTTTTAATTTGGAAATGTAATTTTGATTAACTTAGCTCGTCGGACTGTATAATTTAATATTTCTTGCGATGGTTTGGACTTTACTTTTGGATATCATCATTCTGTGATATAAATATGAACATAGGGGCATTTTGCTAATTCAATGTTGTATCTTCCCTTCTATCTAAAACTGGTAGGATGGTCTCTATTATAACGTTCCGCATATAATTATATTCCGCGACCTTACTTCCTACGCGTGAACCGTTCCCGTGGACTTAATTCCGCGCACGCGTGGGGTTGGCCAGTTAAGGGTCGGGCTTTAGAAGCTCGGACTTAACTCGCGTCGTGACGTCCACGCCCTCTCTCACTCTCCATTTCAAAAAAAAAAAAAATAGACTCTGATTTTGGAAACGCGAGTGAAAAAGGGGCGGGCGTTACATTGGAAGCTCGGAGTTAACTCGCTTCGTGCGTCCCGCTCTCTTGTCACTCTTTATTTCAAAAAAAAATAAAAATATACTCTGATTTTTCGGCTAAGCAAGTGAAAAGGGGTAGGGCGTTACACAAACACTGTGTGGACCAAGTTATTTGTCATTGTGTCCTAGAAGAAGAGTAGCATAATGTCATTAGATTATGCCATGATCAGGCCTGCAGAGGGCACTTCTGTGCTAGAAAGACCACTGCAAAGATTTTGCAATGCAGATTTTATTGGTCGTCCATGTTCAGAGATACCCATGCCTAGTGTGTCACATTCAAAAGATGCCAAAGATTAAGAAGTCTGTCTCGCATAAATATGATGCCACTAAATTCGATTCTACCAGTTGAACTTTTCAATGTTTGGGCATTGATTTCATGGGTTTGGTCATCTTTATATTTTAGTAGGAGTCGACTACGCTAGTAAATGGGTCAAAGTGATGGCATGCAAAACCAAAGATCACAAGGTTGTCATCCGCTTCATCAAACAAAATATTTCCTCTAGATTTGGAATTCCAAGAGGCATTATAAGCGATGGGGGTACACATTTTTGCAATCGACCATTCTCAAAACTGTTGAAATCATACGGAGTGATACATAAGGTCGCCACCCCTATCATCCGCAAACCAACAGTCAAGTGGAAATCTCAAATCATGAGATCAAATATATTCTTGAGAAAACAATCAATCCCAACGGAAAAGATTGGTCTTCCAGACTCATTGACGCATTATAGGTATATCAGACCGCCTTTAAAACGTCCATAGGAATGTCACCTCACAAATTGGTTTATGGGAAGGCCTGTCATATGCTTAGTGCATAAAGCATTTTGGGCAATCAAACGTTGTAATCTTGCTCTAGACTCCGCTGGACAACAGAGAAAAATCCAGCTTGTTGAGCTGGAAGAACTGCGCAATGAAGTTTTTGACACTGCGAAGAGATACAAGGACCGAATGAAGACATTTCATGATAATCACATTATGAGAAAATCGGTCATTGTTGGTCAGAAGGTCCTGTTGCATAACTCTAGGCTGCACCTCTTTTCTGGGAAGCTGAGATCCAAGTGGATGGGTCCATACATTGTCCATGTTATTTTTCCACACGAAGTAGTTCAAATCGGGCATCCTAAGAATGGCCATGTTTTGAAAGTCAATGGTCAAAGATTGAAGAATTTCTTGGATTTCCGGAAGCCTTAGGGAGAAGTTGAGATTCTGTTCGAAGTTCCTGTTAATCAAGACTGATTTGGAAATCCATTTAGTCATCCACCCAAATCCATTCACATTTTCACCCCTCCATCCTTCTACCTAGACCCACATACCCATCTGTCTATGCCTGAGTTGGTTGGAGCCTTTAGTGTCTAGCTTAGGCTTTCAATGAGTCAGTCTAGCCTAGGCGTTCTTTAGTCAGTCTAGTTTCATCTGTTGTTAATACGCATCTCAGTTACATCTAAACCTTGGTTGTTAATCTTCTAACATTTTTTTTATTTTGCACCTGGCCAGTGTAGATTAGGGAATATTGAGGAAAATGTTCAATTTGAGTTTGGGGGTACTGAAGTCATATTGGTCATATAGTCATATATGTCATTAAAAAATAAAAAATCATCATGAGCTTTGTCTTTGTGACCAACAAGCGTTAAAGAACTTGATAGGAGTTATGCACATAGACGACCGAGTCTTAGCTTTTGTATTGTGACTGTCTAGAACACAAATTCCCCCATATTTGTGTAAGGAAATTATTTCTTTAGATATGAGGGTGAGGATGCTGGAAATCCAAGAGGAACAACCTAGACCTCTTTGTGATCGAAGCACTCTGGCTGCAAAGAGGAAAACTAAGAGGCTAGGACAGTGTCACAAATGTGGACGAATCAAATGTAAGGAGATAAACTTTGATTATAGAGTCAGATGTGCTACAGCCATGCTGTAACATCCCGGATTTTTAAGTTATAAATATTTACGGAATTTGCCATTTAAATTGTGAACTAACGGATATGGACCTTAGATAGGTAAGGTGTTTGGGTCAATTGCCCAATTAAGACCCAACAGATATGTTATAAGGTTCAATTTAAAATAAGTGACCAAGATGTGTTTAATTGGGTCAAGGTTGTTATTGGGTCAAAATGCCAAATTGGGACCCAATGGGTCATGGTTGACTTGGTTGACCAGCAAGTGAGTTCAAGCCTAATTAAATTGGGCTGAATTGAGTTGGAAGGGAATCAAGTGATTAACTTGATTTTAGGCGAGTTAAGTGAGTTGAGTTTAAAAGAATTAAAATTGAGTTATGGTGAGTTGAGTGGAAGTCAATGGGACCTCCATCTTAAGTGGGTGAAGTGTGAAGATGAAGGAGTCTTGGTTGTTTCAAAAACCCAAGTCAAACCTAAGGTTACACGTTGGACATGGGAGTTTCATCTCATGGATGAAACCCCCACTTGGCTCATTAATGGAGAGATGAAGAGTTCTCTTATTTCAAAATTCAAACCAAGGGTACACGTTGGAGGGGGAGTTTCATCTCATAGATGAAACCCCCAAATGGAGCATTAATGGGAGATGAATGATTTTAGTGGTGGTTACACAAGATAAACAAGGACACCGTTGGAGCCTTGGGAGTTTCATCTCATGGATGAAACTCCCAAGTGGAGCACTAAGGAGGGAAGTTAGCGAAAATAGGAGTTAAACAAAGGGCTTTACCAAAAGGCATCACCTTCGGCCGATCACCCCATTGGAACAAAACAAGTTTGGTTTCCATTCACTCTCTCCCTCTCCCTCTTGGCTGTTTCTCTCCCTCAAACCCTCTATTGGCCGACCACTCCTCAAGACAAAAGACTTAGAAAAGTTTTTGATCTCAAGCTATCACTCAAAGCCGAACTCTCTCTCTCTCTCTCTCAAGTCTCACTCTCGGCCAAAGGAACAAGAAAGAAGGAGGAAGAGGCTAAGGAAGGAAAGGATTGGAAGAACAAATCGGAGCGAAGGAAAACCGGAGGAGTCGCGGAACCGGTAGGTATTTTGATAGATTTTTAATAAAGTAAGGAAATATGGTCAAAGAATATGGTTCGGACTTTGCATGGCCGAACCCTAGTCATATCATGGCTAAGGACCTTCATATGAATAAAAATGGGTAGATGAGGTTCAGCCATGATGTGTGGCCGGACCCCATCAAATGGCTATTGGATTAAAAGAGAAAATGAGGAACCATAGGGTTCGGCCATGGTGTATGGCCGAACCCCATGGATGAAGATTTAAATGGATGTATCATTTTGTTTTAATGGAAAGGACGAACTATAGGGTTCGGCCATGCATGGAAGGACATTAGTTATTTTGAATGGATTTTTAAGGATGAAAATCATAGATGAGTGTCTATGATTTTAAAAGGTTTTAAAGGACTTAAGTGGAGGTATGTATGAGAACCATAAAGAATTGAAAAGAAGGGCACAAAACCAAAGGGTGAGGATCGGCCATGTTGTATGGCCGAACCCCACCAAGGAATATTTATGGACTTAGGGTTTTCGTAGATGTTGAACTTATGTGGATTGATTAATAATTTTAATGGGTTTCAAAACATGGAAATTGTAGATGCATGTTAAGGATTTTAAAGGGATTTAAAGGAAGGAATACTAATAAATTTAAAATGGTGTTAAAATGATAATTGGTGAATGAACCATGGACCATAGGTTCGGCCATGGTGTATGGCCGAACCCCATGGAAGGTTGTTGATGTTTTTAAAAGGTTTAAGATGGAAATCATGTTGATGGACTTGGGGTAGTAAATGATGACCTAAGGATATGAGTAAACCCCCATGAAGGGACTTGTTTATGGACTTAAAAATGGAATAGAATTAGGTTCTATTATAATCCGCAGTTTATATGTTATTCCGCATGTTTATGTTAGTACGTGTGATCTGTATCCGTGGACTTAGTCCATGCACACGTATGGTTGGCTAGTTAAGGGTTGGACTTTAGAAGTTTGGACTTAGCTCGCGTCATGACGTCCCGCTCTGTATTACTCTTTGTTTATTAAAAAAAAATAGACTCTGATTTTCGGAAAGCGAGTGAAAAAGAGCGGGACGTTACACATGCGTAGACCCACAAACAAGAATAGACAGATTTATTTAGACTTAATCAAGGGAAGTGTTAGTTCAGAATAACTGAGACTCCTTGATGTCCAAAGAACCGTTGATTTTCGCTTGGGGGAATACAAACGTCTTAACAATCTGACATTAAACGAGTCATAGTCTTGCTTAGACAGAAATAGGAAGAATAATTTTTAAGGGGAGAATAAGTGAAGACTGAGACTCCTTGGGCCTAAACCGACTGTCAATTTTAGTTTAAAGAGATTAAAAACGTCTTGACAATCTGACGTTAAAAGAGTAAATTTTTTTTAACAGTGATGCATTAATAAAAAAAAATTATATCATGCTTTTCAAAAAAGATTTTTATGGGATTTATCCTTGGAAACACCCGTACACAGCCATATTAAGATTAGTCCGAAAAAGAAAAATGTTCATGTGTTGAGTGATCACCAAAGGAATATCAGTGGAGACTTAGGCCCAGTGAGCTTTAGAGCCATTCTATCTTTTTTAGGGTCATAAGTCTATTCCTATTTTCTTTTTCAGCGCATTAAGTCATTTTTTGATCTCATTGTTCCTTGTTTTGGTCATATTTTTGAGAAAGACATCTAATTTGAGTTATTACACTTGAATTTTTTTTGAATTTATTTGGAACAAAGAAATCACCTTACGAAACTTAGGATAAGATATAGGTCATTTTCTTATCGTTTGAGCCTTCAAGCCTATACCCACTTTGGTCATTATATCTCGATAGTTCTCCACTTGATCCTTCAAAAAAAGAATATTTTCTTGACCAGTCAAGTTTACCATACCCAACTCCAGTTTCAGTAGTATGAGCCAATTTAAAAATATCCATGACCTATTCTTAGAAAAGGTTATTGATGGAAAAACTAGGATGGTACTCATAAAACAAGGGCACTAGTAAAATAAAAAAGAAGGAAATGGAACATCCAGACATCAAAAAAAAAGGATGTGAAAAAAAATGCTTTGAAAATTTTAGTGCTTGAAGAAAATAGAGGAAAAACATCCCATTCAAATAAAGAAGACCTCTGACTTTTTCTGTTCAAAGTATTTTAGAGTCTTTTATCCTTCTTTGATATGACCCGATTCTAAGCCACGTTTTGTCCTATTAGAAAGTCCTATTGATCTTAAGTCTAAATAGGGTATTTCATGTAGAGAATAAAGGAGGAAAAATGATGCCATTTGACTCAACGTTCTCAGAAAAGTGGCACCCATTCATGAGATCTCTTTCTCTTTGATATATACCATTTTTCTAAATACATATGTGAGAATTTTGATTTCAATACATAAACTCCTCTCACATATACCTTTGAGAGAAAATACCCAAACCTCTGAGCGTTAGTCTTTCTAAGAGATGTGTCTGGTGAGGTTTGAAGTCGAATCACGTTTTCCAATGGAGATTACGAAAACTTGTATGTGTTTGGAAAAACAAGTCTATCTTAATACCTAGCTAACACACATTACACTCGGGGTATAAACCTTGTAAAATGAATTTTAGAATTGTATGTGTTAGTGCCGCAGTTTGTCGAGTCCCTGTGTTTGTCAATTCCATGACTCAGGAAGAAGCACTAGGTAAGAAGTTTGAAGGCTCAAAGTGATCAAAAGTGAAGATCATGCTCCACAGGATTGAAGCTCATCGTGTATGGCAATCACAACAGGTATTTGGCCATAGATGACTTTAGGTGGTATCCACACCTAAGGAGGATTATCTCTAGGCTTAGTTGAACAAAAGGTGAAACTGTAAGAAGCCTAAGAGAGGAAGTTGGACAGTGAATTAAAAGTGAAGTTGGAAATATGAATTAAGTTCACTTTCAGCTTGACTAGTCATTCTCACCGACCCCTCGTGGAGACACAATTGACCCATCGTAGTCAAAAGACTGGTCGGTCAGATTGACAAAGGTTCTAGAACATAGAACTGTCAGCCTGTGTATGCCTCTGATCAAGAGTCTCATATGCACCGACCCGTTGGTGAAAGTTTGAAACGACCCCTCGTGGTCAACGATTCGTCGATGATAACTTATGAGTTCTGGAACTTAGAACTCAAGTGGACTCTCGAAGAAACAGACATCTCGGTAATACAAGACCGATCGAGAGTACCAGTACCGACCCCTCGGTAAAGGGCGACAAGTCGTTTTGGGCAGGATAAGTTTCTCAACATGAAATTCTGTCTGCATGGTGTTGCCCCAGATTGAGACACTCGTATGGACCGATCTCTCACTATCATGATTGTTGACCCATCGGCGACACCGACTTGTCGACCGAGAAGTAATTATACGATTGGGAGTGCAATTAATGTGCAACGTTTGGGTGGTTGAACGGTAATAAATATGAACACCGACCCATTGGTGCCACCGACGCATCGGTGCCACCGACCTGTCGGTACTGGACAGTTTGAAAAACTTTTAAGACACCTCTATGAATTTGAGTGTTGTGTGATCATTTAATTATCTTCCTTGAACTAAGAAGAGTCATACACTCAAAGGAACGATCAACACTCTTGTGCTGAGATTCATAAACAACCAATCTATTGATTGAGTTTGAAACTGAGAAAGAGGGGAGGGAAGAAAAGACATAAACTAGGAAACCTTTGGTTGAATCAGTGTAATGCCTCGCCCTTTTTCACACGCCGAAAATCTGAGTATTTTTTTTTTTTTTGATAAAGAGTGAGAGCGAGCGGGACGTCACGACGAGAGATAAGTCCGAGTTTCCAAAGCTCGGCCCTTAACTGGCCAACCATACGTGTGCGTGGACTAAGTCCACTAAAATGGTTCACACGCGATAAGGTTAAACTTGAAGAAATTAAACATAGTTATGGAATTATAATAGAGTTCTATCCTATCCAATTTTAAATAGCAAGGAAGTCCATCACTTAATAATAATCACCTTAAGTTAAAATGTCCAATATTAAAATCCAAACCATAGCAAATAGTGTAAGTTATTACAGTCCCAAATACTAACTACACAAATTACATTGTCCATGATAAAAACTTAAATGAAATGAAACTAGATTATCCAAGCTCCCAAGCTTGGCTCCGATTGCGTCCTTCGCTCCATCCATTTCCTGTGTCATCATCTAAGGTAGAAGTAGGGCGCTAGACAACACGCCTAGTAGGTACTCCGAGTAGGGTCAAACACATGGGCTAGTATAAAAATCACATAGATATATATAATATCAAAACCATGCAAGTCAATGCCATGCCATGAATCTCACCCATCAATCATATCACAATCACATAATATCCTCTTGATGGATAATCCACATCAAGGTATTGTCATGACTCCCCACGAATGCCTTATCGGTCCCACCGAACAGAGCTTGGACTCCTGTTACATTTCAAACACAGTATATCTCTCCCCACGAATGCCTTATCGGTCCCACCGAACGGAGAGTGGACTCCGGTTACAATTCAATTATACATCCATTGGAATCAGTGTGGATTCTTCCCCACGGTTGTTTATCGAAAATCCGAATGGAGCGTAGACTCCACTCATTTGATCCCTCCCATGCCATGCATGAGATTCAACTGCAAACGTGCTATGTAATAACAAATATCATTGCATTAAAATCCCATAGTTGATACATGGTGCTTTGATACCAAAATTAACATAGAAGTAAAAACATCACATATACATACTCCATGGTTTTTAATGAGGTAGGAATCCTACCAACGACCAAATATCGTGTCCTTTCGTTTTCTTCCAAAAACCGCTCATCGATCTCGCCCCGGTTGTGGAATCTTTTTACCTTAAATAAATTCCATAAAATAATCAAATTAATTATTCCAATTGATTTAAACCATTCCCTTTTATCCTTCCAATTTAACTTAACCATTTGGAAAATCATATAAACATTTCATTTTTAAAATCAGCCGGTTACCCGCTGTCCACTACCCACTGTCCACTGTCAACTGTCCACTGTCCACTACCCACTTGGCTATGCCACTTTGATCTCAACTCCTACACTTGCCACGTCACTTGATGAGGTGGGACCCATCTCTTTAGATCTCAATTGGGTCCATTACCCGATCAAGTCAATTCCTTACCATTTACCCTAATCATCAATTCATTTTGACCCATTGGGTCCCAGTTGGGCATTTGACCCAAGTGACCACATTGACCCAATTAAATAGAATTAATCCTATCCATGATCCATTTGACCATACTTGGGTCATTGCCCCAATTCTTATCCATTTAACACCCATTCCATCTATGAATCTTAATTTTTAACAATTAAAATAAATAATAGCCAATATAATTATTGCAATGAAACTCAGGGCTATTACAATCAATTTCTTTGTCACCCTGAGATTATAATTGCTTTACGACGGCTACAAGGAGGAGTGTCAGCACACGTTGGGTGGGATCTTTTAGAAACACACATCAACAATAAAGAGCTTCAAAGGCAAGTGCTTCTTGGTTTTAATTTTTTTTTAAACCTTGGTCCTTAAAGTGGATTAAGGAGGATTGGCTCCGGAACCACTATAAAAAACTCTAGAGCGTCGTCTCTGGCACAATGGTGGGTGGAATTCCCAGACAATTGAGGGAGGTGGAATTCCTACTTTAATTTTGAGGGTGGAAGTCCCCACTTAGTGAATTTGGGGATACCTCAAGGTTGAGCGAGTCTTAACAGTGAATGTAGGTTGGCGAACCGAACCACTATATATCTTATGTCCTTGTGTTTGTGGTGTTAAAGCTATTTTCTTATTTTGATTGTTTATTCACATTTGCTAACACACACTCACTTGATTGTTATATCCACGACATTTCAACTAATCAATCAAGTAATTTTTAAAAAGGACCAACGATTTGCTGGAAAATTTTGATGTTTGTGGGTATCATCACAGCAAGCCCTCACGAGGCTATAACTCTGTAACACCCCGGATTTTCAATTTATGAATATATATGGAAATTGTCCATTTAATTTGTGAATTAATGGAGATAGACCTTAGATGGGTAAGGAGTTGGTTCAATTGCCCAATTAAGACTCAACGGACTATGGATAAAGTTCAATTGAAATAAATGGGTAAGATTTATTTAATTGGGTCAAGGATGTCAATTTGGTCAAATGCCCAATTGGGACCCAATGGGTCATGGTTGACTTGGTCGACCACCAAATGAGTTCAAGCTCAATTAAGGTGTGGCTGAATTAAATTGGAAATGGAATTAAGGATTTGAGTTAATGAATGAGTACAAGTCTTGAGTTTAAAAGAATTAAAAATATTTGAGTTAAGGTGAGTTGGATGGAAAGTTAATGGGACTTTCATTTTAAATGAGTTAGGAGAGTAGATGAAGAGTTGCATCTCACAAGACCAAATCAAGGTGTACACACGTTGGAGAGGTGGGAGTTTCATCTCATGGGATGAAACTGTAACACCTCGGATTTTTAAGTTATGAATATATATGGAAATTGTCTATTTAATTTGTGAATTAATGGAAATAGACCTTAGATGGGTAAGGTGTTGGGTCAGTTGCCCAATTAAGACCCAACGGATTATGGATAAGGTTCACTTGAAATAAATGGGTAAGATTTATTTAATTGGGTCAAGGTGTTCAATTGGGTCAAATGCCCAATTGGGACCCAATGGGTCGTGGTTGACTTGCTTGACCACCAAATGAGTTCAAGTTTGATTGAGGTGTGGCTGAATTTAATTGAATTAAATTAGATTAAGTTCAAAATGGAATCAAGGAATTGAGTTGATTTTAAGTGAGTTAAATAGAGTTGAATTAAATATATGAGTTGAGTTAAAGAGATGAGTTGAATAAGGAGATGGAGAGTTCCATCTCAAGGGACACCACCATGTACACACGTTGGAGAGGTGGGAGTTTCATCTCATGGGATGAAACTCTAAAGGGATCATTAATGAGGAGGTGAAGGGTTGTTGGTTGTTACACAAAGTATATACAAGGCTACATGTTGGGGAGATGGAGGGTTTCCGTCTCATGATGGAAACCTAAGGGGCATACGGTTGGGAGTTTCATCTCAGTGGATGAAACCCCCAAAGTAAATGTCAATAAGGGAGGTGAAGAGTCATAGTGGTTACAAAGGGGCAACACCCAAAAGACACCACTCAAGGCCGACCCTCATTGAACAAGAAAAGACTTGGAGTTTCATTTCACTCTCTCCCTCTCTCTCTTGGCCGATCCCCCTCTCAAGATAAGAAACACTTAGGATATTTTCTACCTCAAGCTTCTCTCTCTCCCACAAGGCCGACCTTCTCTCAAAGACAAAAGAGAAAGGACTTAGAGTTTTCTATCTCTCCTCCTCTCCCTCTCTCAAACCTACACTCTTTGGCCGAACCCTCTCTTTGGGTTTTCATCTCAAGACCTCTCGAGCTCACTCTCGGCCAAGGATCAAGAAGGAAGAAAGAAGAAAGACTAAGGAAGGAAAAGAGCGAAGGAGCAAATCGGAACGAAGGAAACCAGAGGAGTCGCAGAATCGGTAAGTACTTGATGAGATTTTAATAAGTAAGAAAAGAATGGTCAAGGATCATGGTTCGGCCCTTGCATGGCCAAATCTTAATGGTTATGTATGCATGGAAAAGATCTCATGCATGTCTAAGATAAGGTATTATGATCAAAGATCATGGGTTGGCCGTGCATAGCCAAACCTAAGGTTGATATGCATGGACCATTAAAGACAAAGGAAGGGTTAGATGACGTTCAGCCATGATGTATGGCCGAACCCCATCAAAGGATATAAACATGGTTATATGATTTGAAGAGAAGATGATGAACCATAGGGTACGGCCATGGTGTATGGCCGAACCCTATGGAGGTATATTAATGATTTTTAAAAGGGTTTTTAAGGGTGAGAATGATGGAAGGATATTAGCAATGTAAATGGTCTCAAATGTTGTAAAGGGTGGAGAACCATGGACCACCATGGTTTAACCCCATGGAGAAATATTGATGGACTTAGATAATTTTGGACCATAAAAATGATGGAAGGATGTTGGTAAATGTTAATGAGTGGTAAAGGATGAAAATCATGCAAATATGTTAGCGATTTTAAATGAGGTTTAAATGTTGTAAATGATAAACTTGAAATGAGGAAATAAGGAAGAACCAAGGACCATGGGTTCGGCCATGTTGTATGGCCGAACCCCATGGAGAAAAATTAATGGATGTATTATGGGTCCATGGGTTTAAATGATGACTCTAAGTATATGATTAAACCACCCCCCCCCCCCCCCCCCCCCCCCCCCCCCCCCCCCCACCATAAAAGGACTTCGTTTATGGACCTAAGATTGTGAATGATTTAAAGGGGAAGATGGAAAAAATGACATCATGGGTTCGGCCATGTTGTATGGCCGAACCCCATGAACCATTTTAATGGGTCATTCATGGATCTATCATGTTTAGATGAATGGATTATCAAGCTAAGGAATGGAGGGAATTATTAGGTTTTTATGTTATGATTTATGAATCATTTATGGATCAGTTATGGACCTAGGTATGTAAAAGTAAAAGGAGTGATTAGCTATGGAAAAAATGATAGCAAAGAGGAAAATATGGTTAAAATGAAAGGACCATGGGTTCGGCCATGGTGTATGGCCGAACCCCATGGAGAATGTTTTTTTGGATGTAGGGCTTTCATTAATGTAAAACTAATGGAATGATCTTGGACTTAATTAAAAGATCAAAAGACTAAAAAGAATGACCCAAAACCAAGTGAGTGAGGTTCGGCCATGTCGTATGGCCGAACCCCACTAAGGTATTTTGTGGACCTAAGCATAGGAAAAAAATTGGATCTTAATGGTTTAATGGGCCATAGGGTTCGGCCATGTAGGATGGCCGAACCCCATGGTAAATGTGGGAGGATTTTAATTAGGGTTTGAAGGTTTAAAATGGTGGAGAATGATCTATGATAAATTTAAATGGACTTATTGAGTATAGAATGTGATGTTTAGATGGAATGAAAATGGTGATGACTTAGTGATTTTAAAATGGATTATTTTTGGGACAAAATTAATGGTTTTTATGAAGATCTTAAAGTTGGTGATAAATAGTAATTTTAATGGATGAAAAAGGGTAGAAATTAATGGAGGAAATAATAGTTACAAATGGATTCTCAAAGTGTATGATATAAGTTTAAATGGACCAAATGAATGATATTATTGATTTTAAATGGAATTTTTAACAAAGAAAAATCATGGACAAATATTCATAGAACTTTGGTCTTAAATGGTTCTAAGAAAGGTGGGCCATGAACCATGGGTTCGGCCATGGTACATGGCCGAACCCTATGGTAATGGTATGGGATTTTTAGACATGGAAAATAATATGGAGGAATGGGAATTTGAATAGATGAGTAAGTATGGTATGTCGTAATCTTTTGATGGAAAATGAAGATTTAGATGGATGATTTAATCTTCATTTGGAAGTATGTTAAAATGGGTAAATGAAACCAAGAAAAATGGAGAAAGAAACATCATGGGTTCGGCCAGGATGTATGGCCGAACCCATGACCCAATTTTGGATCAATTTTTAGGCTAAGGTTAATGTATGTATCAATGCATAGGAGTTTGTTTTAAAGGGCCAAAATGAATGAAGATTAGCAATTTTAAATTGGATTATTTTGGACAAAACTTAGTCTTTAAAATGACATCCATAAAGGTGAGCCATGAACCATGGGTTCGGCCATGGTGTATGGCCGAACCCTATGGTGGTAATTGGTAATTTTAAATGGAGAGAATGATAGAGGTTAATGGAGTTGTATGGTATGATGTTTTAAAAGGATGAACAATGGGGACTTGAATGGATAATTTAAATTCATTAGAGATAGGAATTAAGGGGGGGTAAAATGAACCTAGGAAATGAAATTTAGGTATCATGGGTTCGGCCATGGTGTATGGCCGAACCATGACCCATTGTATGGGCCACATCTTAGGCCAAATATGGAATTAGGTATGAGATTTAATTTTTACAAAATTAATTAAAATAGGTGATTGATGTTATAATGCTAGGTCATAGTCAATGAAACCCTATGTGGATTAGGAGTAAAATTCGATGCAATATGAATGATGAAAAGAAACGTGTAGATGCTGCGTTTTAGGCTCGCTCATTTGAATATTCAAATGGTCAAAATCGGATTTATGTATGTGATTAAACCAATGGATAATGGGCTAAGTTAAGGGCCGATTTTCGATGAACTAATAATGTATTTAAACATCATTGAATGGACCTAGGGTTATGATTAGTTAGGAACTTAATCATGGATAAAAGTATGGACTAATTCGGTAAATGTAATAAGGTATAGGACGGTGCAAACGGTACGCGATCGGGGACCGGATTATCGAACGGAAAGCGTAACGGAACGCGACACGATATTCGGTAGGATTCCTACCTTTTTGTAAGCGATGGATATGTTATGGTGTTTTCAATTATTTTGATTTGGCTTATGATAGATTTATGATTATGATTTATCTTATAATGTGTTTTAAGTTATGAATCATATGGATTATATTTTAATATTATGCATTATATGGCTATGTATGGTATATCAAAATTATGGTTTATCTATATACTACATAGCATAATGCACGTACATCTCATGCATGGCATGGGCGGGAAAATAATGAAACCGGAGTCCATGCTCCGTCGGGGTGACCGAGAATCAGACATGGGGATAGCCTGAGGGCTATAACCGGAGTCCATGCTCTGTCGGGGCGACCGAGAATCAGACATGGGGATAGCCTGAGGGCTATAATAGGAGTCCATGCTCCGTCGGGGTGACCGAGAAACAAACATGGCAACATTACATTGTATGATCATACGGATGATGGGTGGGACACATGACATAGGCACCCATGGCATAGCATTCATCACGTGTTTATTTTGTTATATGTTATTTTATCGATATGTGTATTATTACTAATCCATGTGCTAGCCCTACTCGGAGTCCTACTGGGTGCGTTGACTAGGGCCCTACTTCTACCCTAGCTGATGACGCAGGGGATGGCGGAAGCGGTGGACATGACAGGAGCCAAGCTTAGGAGCTTGGGTAGCGCAGTCTTAGTTTATTTACGTTCACATTTTGGAGATGTAATTTTAAAGTAACTTAGCTTGTCAGGTTGTATAAGTTTACATTTCTTGCGATGGTTTGGACGTTACTTATGGACGATTACATTTTCTGATAGAAATATGAACATAGGGGCATTTTGGTAATTCAAAGTTGTATCTTCCCTTCTATCTAAAAACCGGTAGGGTAGACTCTATTATCATGTTCCGAAATTATTATAATCCGCGAGCTTACTTCCTACGCGTGAACCATTCTCGTGGACTTAGTTCCGCGCACGCGTGGGGTTGGCTAGTTGAGGGTCGGGCTTTAGAAGCTCGGACTTAACTCGTGTCGTGACGTCCGCGCCCTCTTTCACTCTTCTATTTCAAAAAAAAAAAAAAATAGACTCTGATTTTCGAAAAATGGGTGAAAAAGGGCAGGGCGTTACAGTTGGTATCAGAGCGAAATCGAAAGAATGAATCTCTCAAAGTATGATTAGGACGGTTGCATGTCTCACTGACAGCTAAGAATCCCAACTGACCGACTCTTCGGAGTCCGCTGAACGGGGGCTGGATTAATCTACTTCGATTGACTCAGACTGAAACATTCAATCTGAGCGCCACATTTGACGCAAGAAAATGATAGTAAGGGAAGTACAATAAATATAACATTGATAGATTTATTAAACGTAGGAAAATTTCCCCCAATTTCACAAAAATGGACAAACATAGCTGGATGGGAAGTTTTCCCCAAACCAAGTATGCTTATTTGGCAACCTTCCCCAAATGAAAGAAACGATATTCGATACTTAAGAATTTTCCCCCAAGAATGAAGTATACTTAAATCGATAATTCTCCCCCCTAAAATGAAGGAAATAATTGATACTTAGGAAAATTGTTCCAAGCTATTAACATGACAATTTTATGAAGGAACTAAGGCAATGAATATTGTGCAATGACTTAGGAAATGCCGCCAAAGAGAAGAACCCGTCGCAACCCCCAAGTGGAGAGAGAGGTAACACCCCCTCGACAAGAAGAAGAGGTACCACCACCTCATACAACCGAGGGACAAAATAGTATAAACGTAGAAGGTGTACCTCCCGAGTTGAAAGACATAGTTCAAGCGGCAATCGCTTCTGCTCTACAACAACATTCAAGCGGCAATGCGACCGCCAGCGACTCCAATAAATGGAAGATGGTCAAGGACTTCCAACAGCAGCGCCCTCCCTACTTCAAGGGAAAGGAAGGGGCTGTGGGAGCGGAACACTGGTTAAAGAGGATCAACCAAATCTTGAATTTGCTCCAGATTTCCAGTACTGCTGATAAAATCTTACTGGCCACATCCCAACTGATCGTGTAACGCCTCGCCCTTTTTCACCCGTTTTCCGAAAATCAGAGTCTATTTTTTTTTTGAAATAGAAGAGTGAGAGAGGGCGCGGACGGCACGACTCGAGTTAAGTCCGAGCTTCTAAAGCCCGACCCTTAACTGGCCAACCCCACGCGTGCGCGGAACTAAGTCCACGAGAATGGTTCACGCGTAGGAAGTAAGCTCGCGGATTATAGTTATTGCGGAACATATAATAGACTCTATCCTACCGATTTTTAGATAGAAGGGAAGATATAACATTGAATTACCAAAAAGCCCCTATATTCATATTTATATCACAAAATGTACTTGTCCATAATTAACGTCCAAACCATCGCAAGAAATGCAAATTTATACAACCCGACAAGCTAAGTTACTTTAAATTACATCTCCAAAATGTAAACGTAAAATAAACTAAGACTACGTTTCCCAAGCTCCTAAGCTTGGCCTCCGGTATGTCCACCGCTTCCTGCCTCTCCTACGTCATCAGCTAGGGTAGAAGTAGGGCCGTTAGTCAACGCGCCCAGTAGGACTCCGAGTAGGGTTAGCACATGGATTTGTAATAATACACATACCAATAAAATAACATATAACAAAATAAGCATGTGATGAATGCTATGCCATGGGTGCCTATGTCATGTGTCCCACCCATCCTCCGTATGATCATACAATGTAATGTCCCCATGTTTGCTTCTCGGTCGCCCCGACGGAGCATGGACTCCGGTTATAGCCCTCAGGCTATCCCCATGTCTGATTCTCGGTCGCCCCGACGGAGCATGGACTATGGTTATAGCCCCTCAGCTATCCCCATGTTTGCTTCTCGGTAGCCCCGACGGAGCATGGACTCCGGTTTGTTTTATTCTTTTTCCGTCCATGCCATGCATGAGATGTAGTGCATTATGCTATGTAATATATATGTAATCCATATACTTAGCATATCATACATAGCCATATAATGCATAATATTAAAATATAATCGATATGATTCATAACTTAAAACTCATCATAAGATAAAATCATATTCATAAATCCATCATAAGCCAAATCAAAATAATTAAAAATACCATCATATATCCATCGCTTACAAAAAGGTAGGAATCCTACCGAATACCGTGTCGCGTTCCGTTACGCTTTCCGTTCGATAATCCGGTCGCCGATCGCGTATCGTTTGCGACGTCCGATACCTTATTACATTTACCGAATTAGTCCATACGTTATCCATGATTAGGTTCCTAACAAATCATAACCCTAGGTCCATTCAATGATCTTTAAATACATTATAAGTTTATCGAAAATCGGCCCTTAACTTAGCCCATTATCCATTGGTTTAATCACATACATAAATTCGATTTTGACCATTTCGAATATTCAAATGAACGAGCCTAAACACAACATCTATCCGTTTCATTTAAATCATTCGTAATATCCGATTCCATGTCTAATCCCCATAGGGTTCGGCCATGTACCATGGCCGAACCCATGGTTCTTTAATGTGGCACTTATTTACCGTTTTGCCACTTTCTCTTCCATGTTTAATCATTCACCCATTCATGTATATTTAAGTCTAAAATTCATCCCTAAATTAAATCCATTAGGGATTCATTGACCATGACCTAACATCCATAAAAACAGCCACCTAATTTAATTAAATTTGTAGTCATCTAACTCCATATATGATTCAATAATTGGCCCAAAATCATGACCTCCAAATGGGTCATGGGTTCGGCCATACACCATGGCCGAACCCATGGTGCCTGCCTCCATTCCCTTGGGTCCATTTTACCTTCACCAAATAGAATTAAATCATTCATTTAAAATCCCACTTTTCATCTCATTTAAAACATCACATACCTACTCATAAATCCATTTAAATGTATCATCTCTTTCCATCATTTTCCATTCTTTTTACCTTCATTAAAAATCACTAAATCATTACCATAGGGTTCGGCCATACACCATGGCCGAACCCATGGTTCATGGCTCACCTTCATGGGTGCCATTTAAGACCATTATTTTGTCCGAAAAATAATCCATTTTAAAATCACTAACCTTCATTCATTTTGGCCCTTAAAAACCATATCATACACTTTGTAAATCCATTTAAAATTTACCCTTTACTTACCCAAATTTCCATTCGCTTAACCACATGTATAAACCATAACTTAACCCACAATTGACCTAAAACATGGGTCATGGGTTCGGCCATACACCATGGCCGAACCCATGATGTCTTTCCCTCATTTTTAACTTGGGTCCTTTATCACATTTAGGTCCACTAAAAGATCCCTCCATGAGGGGATCTCATCATACATTTAGATCACTTCTTTTCAATCAACACTAACTACACTTAAAGTCTATTAAAAACACCAACATTTCCTCATGATTTTCTTATTTTAACAATCCTTTAAAATCACCCATTTTTAATCATTTGAAATCTAACTTTCATTAACCACTCTCCATACTTCCATTCTTATAAAACACTAAAATTCAAAATCACTAACCATGGGGTTCGGCCACCTTGTATGGCCGAACCGTATAGTCCATGATTTCCTAAAAATGTCATGCCTCCATTATCATAAATCACTAATGTTTTCTCATTTAAAAACCTAAGTCTCATTAACCATTCTTCAAAATTTCAAACCTTAACATCTTAATAAATTCATCACCATTTACCATCTTTTTATTTTAAAAACCCTAATTAATGCATTCTAATCACCCACCATGGGGTTCGGCCATGCTACATGGCCGAACCCTATGGTTCACAATTCTTCCAATTTTTATACAATCCCATGCTTAAAAATTTGAATATAAAGCATCCCTAATCCATTTCTTAGCCTTCCATTTGATGGATTTTAGATCCATTCCATAGCCTAAAATAATTTGGCCACCATCATATGGCAAGGATGGATTCCAAAACTTAAACCCTAAATAATAAATTTCTTGTTTAGAACATACTTTATCCGACGACTCCTCCGGTCTTTGTCGCTCCCGTCCTTGGCCTTTTTTCTCCTCCTAATGTGATCAATGGTGGGATGCTTGGATCGGCTAAGGTAGAGTTTGGTTTGGGAGGGGGGGAGGAGGGGATGATGATGAAAAACAAGATCTAAGCCTTTGATCTTGAGGGGATGGACCAAGACTTGTTCTCTCCTTCTCTTTTCTTCTCTTCTTCTTCTAAGTTCTCTTTTCTTTTCTTTTGGCAAGGTGGAGGGACGTTTTTTTCTTGGTGTGTGAGGTGAGGAGGGAGAGAGAGGAATGAGATAAAAAATTCACCTCATTTGGTTGACCCAACCATACTCCATCATCATCATTCCCCCCACCAACCCAAGTATGGGCTCCCTTGACCTTGGTGGTGGTGGTTGAGACCCAACCACCAAGCATGGCTCCCATGTCCTCTTGACTTGTTTATGTTGACCCTAATTAATTAACCTAATTAATTAAGGTAAGTCCTCACTTAGGTTAATTAATTTCTATCCAATTTAATTCCATCAATTATCTATCTAATAAATCCACCCATGGTTGACCAAGTCAACCATGGTGGACGGCCCCCACATGTACCTACCCCATCCGCCACCTCACTTGATGAGGTGGAGGTGGGTCCCACTTGGCCATGTTATATTAATTCCATTAATTTTAACTTAGGTAATTTTTACAATAATTTTAATCAATTTAATTTACCTTAATCCACCTTAGTCATTCCTAAAATTTATCCATGGTTGACCAAAGTCAACCATGATGGTTGGTCCCATTTTTTCTTTGGTCCACACGCCACCTCAATGGGTGAGGTGGAGGTGGGCCCCATTTGGCCATATCACTTAATCTTGATACATCTTAACTTAGATAATTTTATAATTATCTAATCCATTTAATTTATCTTAATTGGATTACCATTGGGCCCATGGCCCAATTATATTTTGTCTTTCCATTTATTTTAGGGCTTACCTACTTTGGCCCATTGGGTCCCCTATGGCCCTTTGACCCAAATTGACTATCTTGACCCAATTACTTACCATTGACCCATTAATTGTATTAATTCCAATTCATGGTTTATTGGTTAGACATTGGGCCCATGGCCCAATTAAATTCCCTCCTTACCTTAGGCTTACCACAATTGGGTCCATTGGGTCCCAAATGAGTATTGGGCCCAATTTAACCATCCTTGACCCGATTAGTCCTCATTGACCCATTAAATGGATTTCATCCAACCCATGGTCCAATTGGGCCATTCTTGGACCCTTGTCCCAACTTTTGATCCATTTGGTATTCCATCATGTCAAAATTCAAATTAAAATCAATAAATGCCAAATATTTATTGATTCGAAAATTCGAGCTATTACAGATCGCGGATGCCGGTAGTTGGTGGGAAGTGGTAGAAAAGCAATAAGCACTAGTACCTGAAGGAGAAAGAATCCCCATGACATGGGAGTGGTTCTCAGCGACCTTCCTAGAGCAATTTTTTCCAGAAGAGGAAAGAGAGAGCCAGACTGAAGCCTTCATCTCATTGGTACAAGGCAATATGACAGTAGCGAAGTATCACAGAGAATTTCTTAAGTTGTCTATCTATGGGTTCTATATGGTGGATTCTGAACACCGAAGGGCCCGCAAGTTTGAACGGGGCCTTCGGCCAAGCATCAAGACTAGAGTGACCATTTTCAAAGAGCCCACGCTGGCAGGGGTGGTTAGCAAGGCCACCATCGCAGAACGGGAACTAAATGAAATAGTACGGTTCGACAACCGCTGAGGGCAGGGTGGTCGGGGAACATTCCAACCCAACAAGAAATTCTGCCCGAATCCTAGCAGGCCCTCACCCTCCACGGGATCTACCGGGAGCTTTCGCCCTAGTCAGCCTTCTACATCAACATCAGTCACACAGGTTCCCCGGGGTGGGAACACCTGTTATCAGTGTGGCCAATAGGGCCACTACAAGAGAGAGTGTCCACAAACTAGCCGACCCTCCTACTTCAGGGGCCCTTTCCGCCCTCCAGCTAGATCAATACAGTCGCGGGGAGGCAGAACATATAATCAGGCGGGGCGGGCACCAAAACCTGCGGGATCTGGACGACTCTTCACCATACCATCTCCAGTAGCAGTGGACCGTTCAGTGATGCAAGGTATGGCTGTAATTGGTAGTTCTTATGCTGTTACATTATTTGACTCTGGAGCATCACATTCATTCATATCTGCTGCATTCATATCTGCCACGGGTACACTAGTACAAAACCTGTCCACATCACTCACCATTGTGTCCCCCGTCGGAGACACATCCTTAGGACTAATATGTACGGCATTGAACACGGAACTCGCGGGATTCAGATTCGAGTTCAATTATTTAGTAATCGATATGGCGGAATATGATGTCATATTTGGCATGGACTGGTTGACTACGTATCAGGCCCATATTGACTGCCATCTTCGTAGGGTGATATTTTGGTCACCCGAAGGAAAGCGGTACGTGGTACACGCTGACAGGCAGGGTATCCCTAGGAGGCTGTAGGAGGAATTGAACCAGCTCGCCTTGAACAGCCTCAGACTAGATAAGGCACCAATGGTTGAACTTCCGCCGATAGTAGCAGATTTTGCCGAGGTATTCCCAAATGAACTCCCTGGTTTGCCACCCAAGAGGGAGATAGACTTTGAAATAAAATTATACCCCGGCGCCGTTCTAGTGTCATTACCCCATTATAGGATGGCACTAGCTGAGATGACCGAGCTGAAAAAGCAAATTGATAAACTGCTCAGACTGGGCTTCATTCGGAACAATACATCCATTAGGGAGCCCCAGTGTTATTTGTGAAAAAGAAAGACGGTACCCTACGAATATGTGTGGACTATAGGAAGTTAAATCAGCTGACTGTCAGGAACAAGTATCCCCTACCCCGGATTGATGATCTGTTTGATCAACTTAGGGGTTCCTCTCATTTCTCCAAGATTGACCTGATGTCCGGATACAATCAAATTCGGGTTAGAGAGGAGGACATAGAGAAGACTGCCTTCAGGACACGGTATGGGTTATATGAGTATGTAGTCATGCCGTTTGGGCTTACTAATGCACCGGCGGTGTTCATGGACCTGATGAATAGGATATTCCGTCCTTACTTGGATCAGTTTGTAATTGTATTTATTGATGACATCCTGATCTATTCCAAGAGTCAGGAGGAACATGCTGAACACCTGCGGATAGTTCTGAACACCCTGAAGAGGAACCAGTTGTATGCCAAAGCCAGCAAGTGTGAATTTTGGCTATCAGAGGTCAATTTCTTGGGGCACGTTATATCGGAGGAAGGCATAGCTGTAGACCCGGCTAAGGTAGCGGCAGTGAGGGAGTGGAAAGCACCAACGAATGTGACCGAAATCCGCAGTTTTCTGGGATTGGCCGGTTACTACAGGAAATTTATTATGGATTTCTCAAAGATTGCAGCCCCACTTACCCGACTCACTCAGAAAGGAGTCAAATTTGAATGGTCGGATCTGTGCAACCGGAGATTTGAGGAGCTAAAGGAGAAGCTTACAACCGCTCCTATTTTGATCTTGCCGGAAAGAGGCAGAAGCTATGAGGTGTACTGTGATGCCTCAGGAGAGGGACTGGGGTGTACGCTCAGTCAAGGTAATAGGGCGGTGGCGTACGGGTCAAGACAGTTGAAAATTCATGAGCGCAATTATCCCACACATGATCTGGAACTGGCAGCGGTGGTCTTCGCTCTTAAAAGCTGGAGACACTACCTTTATGGTGAGAAGTTTGAGGTATTCTCAGACCATAAGAGCCTAAAGTACCTATTTGATCAGAAGGAACTCAACATGAGACAACGTAGATGGATGGAATACTTGGCAGATTATGAGTTCGCACTCCGGTATCATCCTGGCAAGGCGCACAAAGTGGCGGATGCTCTCAGCCGCATATCACCTGCAACAGTAGCCAGTATGATCAGAACAGAATGGGAGGTGTTGAATACCATCAGAGAGTTTAAACTCTATCTGAATAATCATGGAACCATATGTAATCTGATCATACGATCCCACATGGTCTCCGAGATTGAACGGGAACAACGAACAGATCCAGAGGTGGAGGAGATATGGGCTAAAATGTCTACCGGTGAAGTTGTACCGGAATGGGAATTACGACCGGGACAGGGTCTTATGTTCCGAGGTAGGACATATGTGCCTAAGAATTGCAGAAGAGAGTTGCTGATTGAAGCACACCAAACAAAACTCTCTATTCACCCGGGCAGCACCAAGATGTACCATGATCTTAAGAGGCACTATTGGTGGCATGGACTTAAGAAAGATGTGGAAGAGTTTGTCGCTCGTTGCTTAACTTGTCAGCAAGTTAAGGTAGAACATCGGAAACCACCGGGCTTACTCGTACCCTTACCGGTACCAGAATGGAAATGGGAGCACATATCCATGGACTTTGTAACAGGGTTGCCGAGGACATCAAAGGGCAATGATGCGATATGGGTCATAGTGGACTGGTTGACCAAGTCCGCACATTTCCTTCCCATCAAAATGACAGATTCATCAGAAACTTTGGGTCGACGGTACATCCGGGAGAACATCAGGCTATATGGTATCCCCCGGTCTATTGTATCCGACAGGGATGGCCGATTCACCGGCAGAGTATGGCAGGGCTTGCAGTCGGCTATGGGAACCGACGTATTAACTAGCACAGCATTTCATCCACAGACTGATGGACAGTTAGAGAGGACGATACTGACACTGGAAGATATGCTGAGAGCATGCATGCTAGATTTCAAGGGCGGATGGGAGGATCATCTGCCACTGGTGGAGTTCTCTTACAATAACAGTTACCAGGCACGTCTCCAGATGGCTCCGTTTGAGGCCTTGTATGGTAGACCGTGTAGATCGCCAGTGTGTTGGACGGAGGCCGGTGAGCCTGCGTTGATTGGACCAGATTTGGTTACAGAGACTACAACACAGATTACGCTGATACGGCAACATCTACTCACTGCACAGAGCCGTCAGAAAAACTATGCCGACAAGAGGAGAAGGTTCCTCGAGTTTGAGGTGGGAGACTTGGTATTTTTGAAAGTCTCACCACGGAAGGGGCACATGAGATTCGGAAAGAAAGGGAAACTGTCGCCTAGATTTGTGGGGCCGTTCCCGATTCTGAAGAGGGTGGGAGGGGTAGCTTATCAATTAGCGCTCCCTCCACAGTTGTCATCTCTACATGATGCATTCCATGTGTCCATGCTGAGAAAGTACAACCCTGATCCTTCCCATGTGATAAATGTTCAAGACATCGATGTACAAAGCGATGTGACATATGTGGAGAAGCCAGTCAGAGTTATTGGAAGCGAACAAAGGGTGCTACGGAACCGCGCCATTCAGTTCGTCAAGGTGGTATGGGAACGACATGGCAGTGAAGAAACCACCTAGGAACTTGAGTTGGAGATGAAAACCGCTTATCCGGAGCTCTTCGCATGAGTTGTTTTGGACCCCTACTTCGCTCGAATTTTCGGGATGAAAATTTCAAAAGAGGATTCTATTGTAATAGCCCGAAATTTAAAAACAATCTATATTTATCATTTATTGATTTTAATTTGAATTTTGACATGAGGGAATACCAAATGGATAAAAAATTGAGACAAGGGTCCAAGAATGGCCCAGTTGGCCATGGATTGGATGAAATCCATTTAATGGGTCAATGAGGACTAATCGGGTCAAGGATGGTCAAATTGGGCCCAATACTCATTTGGGACCCAATGGACCCAATTGAGGTAAGCCTAAGGTAAGGAGGGAATTTAATTGGGCCATGGGCCCAATGGTTACCGAATAGACCATGAATTGAAATTAATTCATTTAAGTGGTCAATGGTAAGTAATTGGGTCAATGGTAGTCAATTTGGGTCAAAGAACCATATGGGACCCAATGGGCCAAGGTAGCTAAGCCCTAAGGTAAATGGGTAAGACAAAATTTAATTGGGCCATGGGTCCAATGGTGATCCAATAAGAGGGATACATTTAAAAAATTCAAATCACCTAAGTTAGGTAATAAATTGACCAAGGTAACATGGTCAATGGGACCCACCACCACCTCACCAAGTGAGGTGGCGTGTGGACCCAAGAATAGTGGGGCCGACCACCATGGTTGACCAAGTCAACCATGGGTTGATCTTAGAGAGAATTTAATGAGATTAAATTAAATGGGAAGTGATTAATTAAATTAACCTAGGGATCAAATTGATCTAAGTTAATTAACCTAAAATTAAATGGTCAAATGGTCAAAACCACTCCAACAAACACAAACCACTTCAAGAAAACATAAAATGAAACCATGGGCTAAAGGGAGTGGTTTTATCCCAACCACCACCATTAATGCATATTGGTTGTTGAGGAGTTAATGTGAAGTTTGACTTAGGTAACCAAAAGATGAGACTTCATCTCATTGTCTCCATTTCCATTTTCTCTCTCTCCATCCCTCCTCACACACACAAAAATCGTCCCCCACCTTGCAAAGGAAAGAGTGAAGAAAACTTAGAAGAAAAAGAAGAAAAGAAGAGAAGAAAAGAGGTGGAACCTTAGATTCACCACTTGGAGATCAAGAGCTACCATCTTCAACATCTTCCCCTCTTCCCCTCTCTCAACCTAACACTTTCTTAGCCAATTCAAGCATGTCCCACCATTGATCAAGCTCATCTAGCCGATCAAACAAGGAGAGGAAGAAGAAAGGAGGCCAAGGAAGTCGACGGGAGCGTCAAAGACCGGAGGAGTCGTCGGATCGTAAGTATGTTCTAAACAAGAAATTTAATTTTTAGGGTTTTAAGTTTTGGAATCCATTTCTTTGAATTGGATGGTGGCCAAACCATCATGGGCCATGGATTTAAAAATCCATCCAATGGTAGGATAATGAATGGATAAGATGGAGGAATGGATTATGAAAGTGATAAAATAGAAGAATGGAGTTTTTAAGTATTTATTAAGCATAGGAAAAAAATTGGATCTTAATGGTTTAATGGGCCATAGGGTTCGGCCATGTAGCATGGCCGAACCCCATGGTAAATGTGGGAGGATTTTAATTAGGGTTTGAAGGTTTAAAATGGTGGAGAATGATCTATGATAAATTTAAATGGACTTATTGAGTATAGAATGTGATGTTTAGATGGAATGAAAATGGTGATGACTTAGTGATTTTAAAATGGATTATTTTTGGGACAAAATTAATGGTTTTTTTGAAGATCTTAAAGTTGGTGATAAATAGTAATTTTAATGGATGAAAAAGGGTAGAAATTAATGGAGGAAATAATAGTTACAAATGGATTCTCAAAGTGTATGATATAAGTTTAAATGGACCAAATGAATGATATTATTGATTTTAAATGGAATTTTTAACAAAGAAAAATCATGGACAAATATTCATAGTACTTTGGTCTTAAATGGTTCTAAGAAAGGTGGGCCATGAACCATGGGTTCGGCCATGGTACATGGCCGAACCCTATGGTAATGGTATGGGATTTTTAGACATGGAAAATAATATGGAGGAATGGGAATTTGAATAGATGAGTAAGTATGGTATGTAGTAATCTTTTGATGGAAAATGAAGATTTAGATGGATGATTTAATCTTCATTTGGAAGTATGTTAAAATGGGTAAATGAAACCAAGAAAAATGGAGAAAGAAACATCATGGGTTCGGCCATGATGTATGGCCGAACCCATGACCCAATTTTGGATCAATTTTTAGGCTAAGGTTAATGTATGTATCAATGCTTAGGAGTTTGTTTTAAAAGGCCAAAATGAATGAAGATTAGCAATTTTAAATTGGATTATTTTGGACAAAACTTAGTCTTTAAAATGACATCCATAAAGGTGAGCCATGAACCATGGGTTCGGCCATGGTGTATGGCCGAATCCTATGGTGGTAATTGGTAATTTTAAAATGGAGAGGAATGATAGAGGTTAATGGAGTTTGTATGGTATGTGATGTTTTAAAAGGATGAACAATGGGGACTTGAATGGATAATTTAAATTCATTAGAGATAGGAATTAAGGGGGGGTAAAATGAACCTAAGGAAATGAAATTTAGGTATCATGGGTTCGGCCATGGTGTATGGCCGAACCCATGACCCATTGTATGGGCCACATCTTAGGCCAAATATGGAATTAGGTATGAGATTTAATTTTTACAAAATTAATTAAAATAGGTGATTGATGTTATAACGCTAGGTCATAGTCAATGAAACCCTATGTGGATTAGGAGTAAAATTCGATGCAATATGAATGATGAAAAGAAACGTGTAGATGCTGCGTTTTAGGCTCTCTCATTTGAATATTCGAAATGGTCAAAATCGGATTTATGTATGTGATTAAACCAATGGATAATGGGCTAAGTTAAGGGCCGATTTTTGATGAACTTATAATGTATTTAAAGATCATTGAATGGACCTAGGGTTATGATTAGTTAGGAACTTAATCATGGATAACGTATGGACTAATTCGGTAAATGTAATAAGGTATCGGACGTTGCAAACGGTACGCGATCGGCGACCGGATTATCGAACGGAAAGCGTAACGGAACGCGACACGGTATTCGGTAAGATTCCTACTTTTTTGTAAGCGATGGATATGTTATGGTGTTTTCAATTATTTTGATTTGGCTTATGATGGATTTATGATTATGATTTATCTTATAATGTGTTTTAAGTTATGAATCATATGGATTATATTTTAAATATTATGCATTATATGGCTATGTATGGTATATCAAAATTATGGTTTATCTATATACTACATAGCATAATGCACGTACATCTCATACATGGCATGGGCGGGAAAATAATGAAACCGGAGTCCATGCTCCGTCAGGGTGACCGAGAATCAGACATGGGGATAGCCTGAGGGCTATAACCGGTGTCCATGCTCTGTCGGGGCGACCGAGAATCAGACATGGGGATAGCCTGAGGGCTATAATAGGAGTCCATGCTCCGTCGGGGCGACCGAAACAAACATGGCAACATTACATTGTATGATCATACGGATGATGGGTGGGACACATGACATAGGCACCCATGGCATAGCATTCATCACGTGTTTATTTTGTTATATGTTATTTTATCGATATGTGTATTATTACTAATCCATGTGCTAGCCCTACTCGGAGTCCTACTGGGCGCGTTGACTAGGGCCCTACTTCTACCCTAGCTGATGACGCAGGGGATGGCGGAAGCGGTGGACATGACAGGAGCCAAGCTTAGGATCTTGGGTAGCGCAGTCTTAGTTTATTTACGTTCACATTTTGGAGATGTAATTTTAAAGTAACTTAGCTTGTCAGGTTGTATAAGTTTACATTTCTTGCGATGGTTTGGACGTTACTTATGGACGATTACATTTTATGATAGAAATATGAACATAGGGGAATTTTGGTAATTCAATGTTGTATCTTCCCTTCTATCTAAAGACCGGTAGGATAGATTCTATTATCATGTTCCGAGATGATTATAATCCGCGAGCTTACTTCCTACGCGTGAACCATTCTCGTGGACTTAGTTCCGTGCACGCGTGGGGTTGGCCAGTTGAGGGTCGGGCTTTAGAAGCTCGGAGTTAACTCGCGTCGTGACGTCCGCGCCCTCTCTCACTCTTCTATTTCAAAAAAAAAAAAAAATAGACTCTGATTTTCGGAAAACGGGTGAAAAAAGGCGGGGCGTTACATTAATAGCCTAATCAAACCATAGCAAATTATTAACTTATTACATGTCCATCAAAATATAATTCAAATGACAGTAATGAAGGAATCCTGTTCATCATTCAAGCATTTAGACTTGGCTCCCCTCCCGGTCATCGACTTTCTCTTTCCCTTTCCTTGTTCCTATATTATCCTCTAAGGATAGAATTAGGGCGTTAGATCAACGCGCCCAGTAGGTTCCCAATCAGGACTACCACATGGTTAGCATATAAAACATGCATATATATTATAGTACATGATTAGTAAAAACATATAAAACCATGCTATGTATGTATGCAATTGTAATGAGCCCCACCCCATCACACATACATAGTCATCACTTGACAGGACTCTCACCGTCAAGGTAAATCACAATACACTTCCATCTGGGTCTCACATGATAAGGTAATCCACAGTAATCCTCGTTACCTGTGGAAAGACCCTTCATCATTGAGTTGATTCATATCACATATTAGTCCTCCTGGCGGGACTCTCATCGCCTAAGGAGACCAATGTGACTTTGATCATCATGTTACTCCTCCTGGCGGGACTCTCGTAGCCTAAGGAGGACGGTAACTCATAATTGCAACACTATATAACCTCAGTCATCATCCCATGTCCATGCATGAGATGTCAATGTATATGTATATCATTTGTAAATACATATCTCAACATTCAAAACCATATTTGAAACATAATATCAAATACTACCTATCTCATAAAAACATGATAAAACCAAATCATAATTGTGGTTACAAGTAGGTAGGAAACCTACTGAAGATTCACTTTAGTATTCGTTCTTTCTTTAGCGTCACCCGGTCACGACTCGTACGTCGTTCAACTTCCGGTACCTTGTCCATATAACAATCAATAAATCACACTATCATTTACTTATTCATTCACATCTAAGACTCAACAACACCTTGTGGGGTTCGGCTATGCCATTGGCCGAACATTACCAACTTAGGATTTAACTTCCTTTTTCATTTAATCAACTCTTAAATACTTAACCCTTTAAACATGTCTTGGTAGGGTTCGGCCATGCACCATGGCCAAACCATACCACCTTGATTTAACCCTTCTTTCATGTCCTTTTAAACTTTCTCAATCCATATTTACATTATCAACAGTATTTACAGCTTTGCCACTAGGCTAAGCCATATCAAAACATTGTCATTTCCATGGGGTTCGGCCCTATACATGGTCGAACCTTGTAATCGCTTTTAGCCATCACTAAATGGTTCTCCATTGGGATATTTTAAACCCTTTATAAAATCATGAAAGCAATAACAAATACTGCCCATACACTTAGACCATTTAACCCATTCCATCAAATAATTGTTGATGGGGTTCGGCCATACTACATGGCCGAACCACATCCTATGGGTTTTTATCCCACTTTCCATCATCAACCATGATTTATTATTTGCTTACACTAAGTTCACTAAATTCCATAACTTAGAAACTTTACAACCATATAAAATGGTCCATGGGGTTCGGCCATACATATGGCCGAACCCAATGGTTCCCTTGGTTCCATAACTCCAACATTCATACATAATTTTTGGTTATGATTACTACATGGTTCAGCCATCCAATGACCAACCAAAATAGTAAGCTTATCTCCATTTAAATCACATAAGAAACCCATAAACTTGTATGAGTTTGATCTCCTAAAACCATCACATATTACCATAAAAATGTCATACTATCTCATGGGGTTCCGGCCAACACAATTGGCCGAACCAAATGGCCTACAATTTTAAACCTTATTAATCAGCCACTTAACCTTATTAAAACATGTAAAAACCTCCATGATTTTGCATGGATTTTAACCTTCTAAAAACCATCAAAATACCAACATGCATTCATGGGGTTCGGTCACCTTGTTTCATCATTTTTAAACGACCTTAATCCAAGGTTTAACCCATGCTGCCTTTGACCATTCCATGGCCAAATCATTACATCTAAATCCATGTCTTAAACACCCTTTTAATTAGCATCTCAGGTCTAAATAAAACAACCTAAACAGTCCATGATTTGCATGGTTTTAATTTACAAAAAAACCAACAACATGACCATAGCATTTCATGGGGTTCGGCCCTCACAAGTGGCCAAACCCTATGGTCCATGTTTGCTATCCTTAAACATCGAAATACACACTCCAAATCCCTTGGTAGATTCGGCCAACCCATGACCAAATCATGTTTTATTTACTCCATTTTATTAAACAAAATCCATGGAATTACTTACCAAATTTTCCAAACTTTCTTCTTGCCTTTGATCCTTGGCTTCTCCCCTCTTGTTTCCTTCTTTCTTTCTTAATCCTTTACTGGTTTATGCTTGATCCACTGGTGCAAATACAGCAACTGGTTCGGCCAAGAGAAGAGTTTGGAGAGAGGGAGAGAGAGATGGAAAAACTTAGATTTTCTTGTGTGAAAAACGGCCAACAATGGTGGTCTTTCCCTTTTGTAGTTTCAGCCCCAACTTCCATTTATTTCCCTCTTTACTCTTGGTAAAATTGATGGGATGTTGGGTGTCAACCAAGACACCCCTTGGTGCCAAACGTTGCAGCCTTTGGAAATGAACCAATGCATCCATTAAATGAATTGGCGCCGCCCAACCTTGGTGTCCCTTGGCTTTGCCAAGGCACCTCTTCACTTTCAACGGCTGGGATTGATTTGATTAAGGGTTGAGTGAGATTAGAACTCCTTCCCACCTCTTCTTGACTCACTTGACTCATTAACTTTTTATTCCAACTCAACACATTTAATGCACCAAGTTTGAGTCAACTCTTTTCTTAAATCAAACTCTCTCCAAATCAGTCCAACTCAAGCTGACCTAACTCATACTTGAGTTCAATTGAGGACCCACACGGTCATCCGTGGTCAACTTGGTCAACCCGACCCATTGGGTCCCCAATCAGCCCCTTGACCCGTTTTGACAACATGACCCATTCATGGGCTGATTTTTGCCATTTTTAATTGGTTTTCACTTGTGTTTCAAGCCTACCCATTTTTGCTATACTTGATTTCCAATCAATTCAGCTTGACCCCATTTAATTTGACATTACACAATGGCCAAATTATCCATTATGACCCATTGGGTCCAATTGGGCCCTTTGACCCATTTAACCATTTTCGACCCAATTGATGTACATAACCCATCCAATCAAACTTGACATTTATAATGTACTCATATGATCTTAATTTGAGCAATGGGCCCTACCATTTCCTTATTTGACATCACAAAATAATTAATTTACCAAACCAGGGGCATTTTCATAATTATCCACTTCATTGAGAAATTGGGGTGTTACAGATGAGGAGTTTTCCATCAAGAAGATACTAAGTGTTGTGATATGGATGATGGGTGTGACTCATGGCATATGACAACCATGGCATGGAATTATTATGCATGTTTTTTATATTATGTTATTTATATGATTTTTGTACTAACCATGTGTTGACCCTACTTGGAGTACCTACTGGGCGCGTTGTCTAACGCCCTACTTCTACCTTGGTTGATGACACAGGGAATGGACGGAACAAGGAACGAAACGGAGCCAAGCTTAGGAGATTGGATGTTTTAGTTTCGTTTTATTTAAGTTACTCATGGACAGTGTAATTTGAGTAGCTAGCAATTGGGGCTGTAATAACTTAGATTATTTGCTATGGTTTGAATGTTAATTTTGGATATGTTAACGTAAGATAATTATTGTTAAATGATGGACTACCTTGCTATCTAAAATTGAATAGGTTAGTTATTTTATTATAATTTCGCATCTATGATTTATTCCGCATGTTTAACTTGAGTACGTGTGAACCGTTTTAGTCGACTTGGTCCACGCACACGTATGGTTGACCAATTAAGGGTCGGGCTTTAGAAGCTCGGACTTAGCTGGCGTCGTGACGCACCCACTCTCTCTCACTCTTTCATTTTTTTAAAAAAAAAATAGACTATGATTTTCGGCAAGTGAAAAAGGGCTGGGCGTTATAGAAACTCCAAAGAGATCATTAATGAGGGAGGTGAAGGGTTGTTGTGGTTACACAAGCCATACCGAGTGCTACACGTTGGGGAGATGGAGGGTTTCCATCTCATGATGGAAACCCAAGGGGCACACGGTTGGAGTTTCATCTCATGGGATGAAACCCTCCAAAGAAAGTATTAATGAGGGAGGTGAAGAGGTATAGTTGTTACAAAGGGGTATCACACAAAAGACACCACCCTTGGCCGACCACTCTCATGGAACAAGACAAGAAAAGAATTGGAGTTTCATGTCACTCTCTCCCTCTCTCTCTTGGCCGATCCCCCTCTCAAGAAAAGAAACACATAGAGTATTTTGTATCTCAAGTTCCTCTCCCTCTCACTCAAGGCCGACCCTCTCTCATACCTACACTCTTTGGCCGAATCCACTTTTTGGGTTTTCATCTCAAGTCCTCTCAAGCTCACTCTCAGCCAAAGATCAAGGAGGAAGAAGAGGCTAAGGAGGGAGAAGATCGGAGGAGCATGAAGGTGTGACAGAAATTGGAGGAGTCGCGGAATCGGTAAGTACTTGATAAGATGTTATAAGTAAGAAAAGATGGCCAAGGAACGCAATGGCCGAACCCTAATCTTGTTATGGCTAAGGACCTTATGTATGTCCCATGTAGGAAATGGTGAATGATCAAGGATCATGGTTTTGCCCTAGCATGGCCAAACCCTAGGTTTTACGTATGAGAACCATCGAGGACAAAAAGGGGTTGGATGAGGTTCGGCCATGATGTATGGCCGAACCCCATCAAAAGATCAAATCTTGGCTATATGATTTTTAAGAGAAAGTAATGAACCATAGGGTTCGGTCATGTTGTATGGCCGAACCCCATGGAAAGGTGTTAAGGATTTTAAAAGGTTTTAAAATGGATGTATGTCAATGATTTTAAAGGATGGAAATAATGGAGAATTGTTAATCATTTTAAATGGTCTCAAATGTGGTAAATGGTGAAGAACCATGGACCATGGGTTCGGCCATGTGGTATGGCCGAACCCCATGGAGAATTATTGAATTATTTACATATATTTAGATCATGAAAATGATGAAGGATGTTGGTAAATGTTAATGAGTGGTAAAGGATGAAAATCATTCAAATATGTTAGTGATTTTAAATAAGGTTTACATGTGGAAATGAAGGACCATGGGTTTGGCCATGGTGTATGGCCGAACCCCATGGAGAAAGTTTTGTGGACTTAGGGTTTTATTGATGCTAAAAGAATAACTCATATGTGATTGGTTAATGAATCAAAAGAGGGTATGACCTTGGACCTAAAACCAAGTAAGTGAGGTTCGGCCATGTTGTATGGCCGAACCCGACTAAGGTATTTTGTGGAATTAAGTATGGTTGGAAATTAAATGTAACGTTGGTTTGACTTATTGATATGTAATAAGGTAACGGGACCTCACAAGTGGGTACTATCGGTGAGCGATTTTTGGACGAAAACGCAAGGACACATTAGTTGCTCATTGGTAGGATTCTTACCTTAATTGAAAATCATGGATTACGTGTATATGCAATGTTTTACTTGAATTATTTTGGTATCAAATAATATGGGATCTCATGCTATAATTTGTAATATAACACAGCATGTTGGCATTTGCATCAAATGCATGGCATGGGAGGCATGAAATGTAACCGGAGACCCATGCTCCGTCGCAGCGATCGTAAGGCATTCGTGAGGGTGCCTTGATGTGCTTTATCTATCAAGAGGGATGAATGATCCATTTGTAACTGGAGATCCACGCTCCGTCGGGGCGTCTGTAAGGCATTCGTGGGGGATACCTTGATGAGGAGTTTTCATCAAGAGGATATTATGTGTTGGTGAAATGGCTGATGGGTGGGACTCATGGCATATGACACCCATAACATGGCATGACTTACATGTTTTTGATATTATGTTATCTATGTGATCTTTGTACTAACCCATGTGTTGACCCTACTTGGAGTACCTACTGGGCGCGTTGTCTAACGCCCTACTTCGACGTTAGTTGATGACACAGGGAATGGACGGAACGAGGAAGGAGATCGGAGTTAAGCTTAGGAGCTTGGATGTTTTAGTTTCGTTTTATTTAAGTTGTTCATGGACATTGTAATTTGAGTAGCTAGTATTTGGGATTGTAATAACTTAGATTATTTGCTATAGTTTGGAATGTTAAATTTGGATATTTTAACTTAAGGCAATTATATTTAAGTAATGGACTTCCTTGCTAGCTAAAATGGAATAAGATAGTTATCCTATTATATTTCCGTATCTACGAATTATTCCACATGTTTAACTTGAGTACGTGTGAACCGTTTTAGTGGACTTGGTCCACGCACACGTATGGTTCGCCAGTTAAGGGTCGAGCTTTGGAAGCTCGGACTTAGCTTACGTTGTGACGTTCCCGCTCTCTCTCACTCTTAATTTTTTTTTTAAAAAAAATAGACTCTGATTTTCGGCGAGTGAAAAAGGGCGTGGTGATACAGTTGTTATCAGAACGAAACCGGAAGTATGAATCTTTCGAAGTAAAATTAAGACAGTATCATGTCTCACTGGCAGATAAGAATCCCAACTGACCGACTCTTCGGAGTCCCCTGCACGGGGGCCGGATTAATTTACTTCGTTAGACTCAGACTAAAACATTCAATCTGAGAGCAACACTGACGAAAAAGGAATGATAGCAAAGGAAGGACAATCACTTTAAATTGGATTTATTAAACATAGCAAATTAGGAGATTTTTCCCCGATATTCCCAAATTGAGAAACAAACACTTGATACTTAGGAAGTTTCCCCAAAAACAAAGAAATACAAAGAGTGTTTATTTAGTAATTTCCCCAAAATGTGAAAACACAAACTTTACGATGAAACTAAGTCAACGATGTTTTTCAATGACTTAGGAAAAATGCCTCCGAAAAGAAGAACCTGACAAAACCCACATGTGGATGACGAGAAGCAACCACCCCACCAAGAGTAAGTGCAACAATCTCATCAGGAGGAGGAACAAAATAGCGTGAATATACCCGTGGTGCCTCCCGAACTACAAAACTTGGTCCAAGCGGTGGTCACATCTGTTCTTCCACAGCACATGAACAGAAATGCAACCACCAGCGACGCCGATGACCAGAGGATGGTCAGGGATTTCCAGCAACAACGCCCCCTTACTTTAAAGGGAAAAAAGGGCCTGTCTGAGGAGAAAACTGGTTGAAGAAAATTACTCAGATCCTGACTCTACTAAAGATCTCGAGTCATGAAGACAAGATATTGTTAGCTACATCACAACTGATTGATGATGCCGGTAAATGGTTGGAGGTGATAGTGTAACACCCCGCTTTTTTCACTCTAATTTTCAAGGCGGGGTGTTACAAATAGAGCAACAGCGAGCGCTCATTCTGGAAGGGGAAATGACTGCAATGACATGGGAACAGTTCTCAGCTACGTTTTTGGACAACTACTTCCCCGAGGAGGAGAAGGAGCGCCACACCCAAGAGTTCCTATCTTTGGTGCAAAGCACCATGACGGTGGCAGAGTACCATCAGGAGTTCTTCTGTCTGTCTTGTTATGCATTGTATATGGTGGACACAGAATACCGAAGAGCTCGCAAGTTTGAGCGGGGCCTTTGACCAAGCATTAGGCCAAGGTGACCATCTTCAAAGCACCTACACTGGCGGAGGTGGTCAGCCGAGCCACCATAGTGAAGCAGGAGATGGCCGAGACAGTGCGGTTTGTGGACAACAGCCAAGGTCAGAGTGGGGGACGTACATTTCGTCCCAACAAGAGGTTTCGACCTAACTTTTGGAGACCCTTACCTTCCACTGGGTCAACAGGGGGCTTCCATCCCAACCAGCCCTCCCCATCAGCATCAGTCTCTCAGGTTCCCCGAGTTGTGGGCAACTGTTTCCGTTGTGACCAGCAGGGTCATTTTAAGAAGGACTGTCCACAGCTTAGCAGACCCTCTCATTCCAGCGGTTCATTTTGCTTTCCAGTTAGACCAGCTCATTCACAAGGAATTAGGGCATACAACCAGGCGAGACGGGCGCCTTACCCTACAGGATCTGGAAGGTTGTATACCTTAGCTCCTTTAGAGGCGGTGGATCACTCCATGATTCAAGGTATGGCAGTAGTAGGTAGTTCCTATGCATTTGCATTATTTGATTCTGGAGCATCCCACTCTTTTGTATCTATTGCATTCATATACGCTACTGGTACATTAGTACAAAAACTATCCACATCACTTACAATAGTATCCCCCGACGGAAACACATCATTGGGGCTTATATGCACAGTAGTGAACATTGAACTCGCTGGATTAAGATTTGAGTTCAACTATTTGGTACTCGATATGACTAAGTACGACATCAACTTTTGTAAGGTCTCGAAATTTTGGAATTAATATAAGTGTGAATATTGTTTATTTTAATGATGGAAATTAGAAAATTGGTGGAGTAAATGGTAAATGGGCCAAAATTGGATAAAGGCCCAAGTGTGGACCAATAGACTAGGTTTGGATTTAAATTTACTTAAATGGTCAATGAGGGTTAAATGGGTCAAAAATGGTCAAATTGGGTCAAATACCCATTTGGGACCCAATAGGTCAAGATGGTTAAGCTCTAAGGTAAATGGGCTAGCGGGAAATGTAATTGGGCCATGGGCTCAATGGTGATCCATTTAGAGTGGGCTTAATGAAATTTAATCACCCTAAGCAATTTGGAATTAAACAATGGTGGTGTGGCCAAGTGGGACCCACCTCCACCTCATCAAGTGAGGTGGCGGGTGGGCCAATGATTGGTGGGGCTGGCCACCATGGTTGACTTGGTCAACCATGGGTGGAATAATGGGAATTAGGTTAAATAAAAATGAATTAACCCAAGTTAATTACCAAATTAATTAAATACTTAAATTATTAAATTGGTGGCTAAATTGGTCAAATGGGAGACCAAGCTACCCCACCTCAAAGGCAAGACACGTTGGGCTTGGTGGTGGTTTAGATAACCACCACCATAAAGAGATTAAAATATCTTAAAATATCTTTGGGTTGGTGAAAAATTAATGTAAAGTGTAAATGAGGTCATCAAATAGGGATAAGTTTGATTTTTTTTTCTTTCTCATGTTCATTTTCACTAACTCCATCCCTCCCACTCCTCCATTGCCGTCCCATGTCCAAGTGAAGGAGAGAAAAAAAAAAAAAGAGAAGGAGCTCAAGGAGAGAAGAAAAAAAAATGGAATTTGGAGGGAGTTCACTCTAAGATTAAGGTCATCATCTTCCTCTCATCATCTTTTCCTCTTTTCATCTCTCAAATTCAAACCTAACATGGCCGATTTTAAGGTTGGGAGTTGCCACCCTTGATCAAAGATCTTGACCTATCAAAGATCAAGAGGAAGGAGAGAGGAGGCTACGGAGATCGAAGGGAGCGGCGGAAATCGGAGGAGACGTCGGATAGTGAGTATTTTTTTTACAAGAAATTTTGGATTTTAGGGTTTAAGATTTAGGGCTTGTTTTTGTGAAATTTAATGGTGGATAGATAATTTTATGCTATGGATTTTAAATCCATCAAATGGAAGGAATGGAAAGTGGGTAAAACTCTAATGGAGAAAAAAAAATTAGGGTTAGGGAAAAGAAATAAATAAATGTAGTATGTGCATTGTATAAATTATGGAATTGAGCATGGAATGGGGTGCTTGGAATAAGAATCATGGACCATAGGGTTCGGCCATGTAGCATGGCTGAACCCCATGGTGGGTGATTAGGGTTTAAAGGATGGAAGGCAATGAAGGTTTTTGATTAATGCATTTAGGGTTTTAATGAATGCATGGGAGTAATGTTTAAAATGGTTTTATGATGAAAATGTAAAAGGATTTTATGGCATTGGAAGACATAAAAGAGAATAAATTATGAACCATGGGTTCGGCCATACCATGGCCGAACCCTAGGTTGTTGTGTGTGTGAAGTTAATTAGGGTTTTTAAGGTTAAAGTCATGGAAAAATGGAATGAGGTAATGGATTTAATATTTTGGTGAATGGAGATATTTTGGAGTAAGGAGTGATGAATCATGAACCATGGGTTTGGCCATGGTGTATGGCCGAACCCTATGGTGAACAATGGTGGATTTAATGGTTGTGATTTATGGAGAGATAAATGGGAAAATGTTAGTAGTTTTGATGGACCCAAAATATGTAATGATACCTTAAAATGGTGATTTAAATGTTTGATGTAAACCTCTCATGGGAGGACTTGTGGTAGATCTAAAATGTGCTAAAGGATCCAAGGAAAATGGGGAACAAGACATCATGGGTTCGGCCATGGTGTGTGGCCGAACCCATGACCCATTTTGTAAGTTATTGTATGGGCTAAGGTTGGGTCCATGCTTGTATCTAGATGATGGAAAATTTGATTAAATTAAGTGGATGATTTAGGGATGTCAGGTCATGGTCAATGAATCATTAATGGACCTAAGTTAGGGACCTAAGTGGTGGATCAAGTTTGGACTTAATCATACCTAGATAAATGAGTACATAATCATGTGAAGGGGTAGTGGCAAAAATGGTAATTATTGGCTAAATTGAAGAAAACCCACTAAGATATGATTTATGGGCTTGGAAATGGTAAAATATGGACTAATGTGGTAATTTAATAAGGTATTGGATAGCGCGAGCGGTACGCGAGTCTGTAGCTGGATTGTCGGACGAATACAGGAAAAGGACGCGAGTCGGTAATCGATAGGATTTCTACCTACTTGTAAGCCATGGATGTGTAATGGTATATTTATCTTATTTTGGTTGATTTTGGGATTGATCTTAAAAAAAAAAAAAAATTGTTCTATGATTATGGACATTATGTTTAATACTATGGTTTATTATTTTTAAGATTATGCATTATATGGTAAGGCTATGTATGGTATATTAAGGGTATGAGATATACATATTACATAGCATAATGTATTACATCTCATGCATGGCATGGGCGGAAAAAATAAACAAACCGGAGTCCATGCTCCGTCGGGGCGACCGAGAACAGGCATGGGGACACCTTGACGAGGCTTTGCCGTCAAGGGGGAAATTTTGCGGTTGGACATATCTTGACGAGGTTTTTCCGTCAAGAGGGATATGATAGTATATGGCAGGAATGATGGGTGGGATTCATAACATTGACACCCATGGCATATCATTTACTTATATTTTCAGTATATGGTGGTTTATAGTTTTCACTGTGTTATTATCTGTATGTGGTTATTACTAACCCATGTGCTAGCCCTACTCGGAATCCTACTGGGTGCTTGTTCTAACGCCCTACTTCTACCCTAGCTGATGATACAGGGGATGGCGGACCGAAAGGGCGAGACAGAAGCCAAGCTTAGGAGCTTGGGGAGGCGGATTAATTATTTTGTTTACGTTTATTTTAGAAAAGATGTATTTGTATAGTTAGCTTGTCGGAAATGTAATAATTTAGGTAGTTTGCTATGTTTAGGTATTATTTTGGATAATACAATATAATGGCATTTTCATAATTAATTGGGTATTTCTTCCCTGCTATCTGAAGAACTGGTATGATAGTTCTATTATCATCCGCAGTTATTTTTATGTTCCGCGAGCTTACTTTCTACGCGTGAACCGTACTCGTGGACTTGTATTCCACGCACGCGTAGGGTTGGGCTTTAGAAGCTCGAAACTTAACTCGCATCGTGACGTCCGCGCCTTTTGTCACTTTTAAAAAAAAAAAAATAGGCTCTGATTTTTGGTGGAAAGGGGTGGGTGTTACATCTTTGGCATGGACTTGTTGTCTAGCTTTTAGGCCAACATTGATTGCCATCGCTGCAGGGTGATATTTTGGTCACCCGAGGGAAAACGATATGTGGTACATGCTGACAAACAGAGCATCCCTATAAGAAGAAGACTGCATGAAATGTTGAACCACCTGGTATTGAACAGTATCAGATTAGACAAGGCACCGGTGGCTGAACTTCCGGCTACAGTGAAAGATTACGCGGAGGTATTCCCAACAGAACTCCCTGGCTTGCCAGCCAAGAGGGAGATTAATTTTGAGATCAAGTTGTACCATGGCATTGCTCTAGTGTCATTCCCACATTACCGGATGGCACCAGCTGAGATGTCCGAGGTAAAGAAGCAGATTGATGAACTGCTCAGACTGGGATGCGTCCGGAACAACACATTGTCTTGGGGAGCCCCGATATTGTTTGTGAAGAAGAAGGACGGCACACTTCGGATGTGTGTGGATTACCGAAAATTGAACCAGCTAACTGTCAGGAACAAGTTCCCTTTACCCAGGATCGCTGATCTATTCGATCAACTTAGGGGTTCCAACCACTTCTCAAAGATTGATCTGATGTCCGGTTACCATCAAATCCGGGTTAGGGATGAGGACATAGAGAAGACAGCCTTCAGGACGCGGTATGGACTATTTGAGTATGTAGTCATGCCGTTTAGACTCACCAATGTACCGGCAGTGTTCATGGATCTAATGAACAGGATCTTCCGTCCTTTCATGGACAAGTTTGTGATTGTTTTTATTGATGACATCCTGATCTATTCCAAAAGTCAGGAGGAACATGTTGAGTATTTGCGAATAGTCCTGGACACCCTGAGGAAGAACCAGCTGGATGCCAAAGCAAGCAAGTGTGAATTTTAGCTATCTGAGGTTAACTTCTTGGGGCATGTTATATTAGCAGAAGGTATAGCCGTGGACAAGGCTAAGGTGGCGGCAGTGAGAGAATGGAAAGCACGGAAGAATGTGACCGAGATCCGCAGCTTTCTGGGATTGGCCCATTACTATAGGAAATTCATCATGGACTTCTCCAAGATTGCATCTCCACTTACCCGACTCAGTCAGAAAGGAGTCAAATTTGAGTGGTCAGATGTATACGACTGGAGATTCGAGGAACTAAAGGAGAGGCTTACAACCGCTCCTATTCTGATCTTGCCAGAAAGGAGCAAGGGCTATGAGATATATTGTGATGCTTCAGGAGAGGGACTTGGGTGTTCCCTCACTCAGAGTCAATGTGTGGTGGCTTATGGTTCTAGACAGTTGAAAATTTATGAGCGCCTCTATCCCACTCATGATCTGGAACTAGCCGCAGTGGTCTTCGCTCTCAAAAGTTGGAGACACTATCTTTATGGTGAGAGGTTTGAAGTGTTTTCAGATCATAAGAGCTTAAAATATTTGTTTGATCAAAAAGAACTCAACATGAGGCAGCGCAGATGGATGGAATATCTGCAAGATTATGAGTTCGTGCTTCGATATCATCCTAGCAATGTGAACAAAGTGGCGGATACCCTCAGCCGTATATCACATGCAACAGTGGCCAGTTTGATCGAGACAGAATGGGAGATGCTGAATACCATTCGAGAGTTCAATCTACATGTCAAGAACCATGGTAGTATGTATAATCTGATCATACAATCCAACATGGTCTCCAAGATTGAACAGGAGCCATGGACAGATCCAGAAGAGGAGGAGATATGGGCCAAGATGTCTACTGGTGAGGTCATACCAGAACGGGAATTACGACCAGGACAGGGTCTTGTATTCCGAGGTAGAACATATGTACCTAACAGCAGCAGAAGAGAGTTATTTTTCGGGACACACCAAACCAAACTCTCTATTCATCCGGGCAGCACCAAGATGTCTCATGACCTGAAGAGACAATATTGGTGGCATGGACTCAAAAGGGATGTGGCCGAGTTTGTTGCCCACTGCTTAACTTGTCAACAGGTTAAGACGGAACATCAGAAGCCACGAGGGTTACTCAAACCCTTACCAGTGCCGGAGTGGAAATGGGAACATATCTCCATGGATTTTGTGACAGGGTTGCCAAGGTCATCAAAGGGCAACGATGCAATATGGATCGTGGTAGATCGATTGACTAAGTCTGCACACTTTCTTCCCATCAGGATGACAGATGCATTTGAGACCTTGGGTCGACGGTACATCAGGGATATCATCAGACTACATGGTATTCCCCAGACTATTGTGTTTGATAGAGATGGTCGATTCACCGGCAAAGTGTGGCAGAGCATTCAGTCGACCATGGGGACGGATCTATTGACTAGCACAACATTCCATCCACAGACTGATGGACAATCGGAGAGGACGATACAGACATTGGAGGATATGCTGAGAGCATGTATGCTAGACTTCAAGGGTGGATGGGAGGATCACTTGCCGCTAGTGGAGTTCTCTTACAACAACTGCTACCAGGCAAGCCTCCAAATGGCTCCATTCGAGGCCTTATATGGTAGACCATGTAAATCACCCGTGTGCTGGACAGAGGCTGGTGAGCCTGTACTTATTGGACCCGAGTTAGTTGCAGAAACTACAACGCAGATTCAGTTGATATGACAGCACCTACTTGCTGCACAGACTCATCAGAAGAGCTACCCTGACAAGCGGAGGAGGTTCCTCGAGTTTGAGGTGGGTCACTTAGTGTTCTTGAAAGTCTCGCCACGAAAGGGACACATGATGTAACGCTCCACCCTTTTTCACTCGCTTTCCTTTCCGAAAATTAGAATCTATTTTTTTTATAAACAAAGAGTGATAGAGAGAGGGTCGTCATGACGCGAGCTAAATCCGAACTTCTAAAGTCCGACCCTTAACTGGCCAACCCTATGTGTGCATGGACTAAGTCCATGGAAACAGTTCACACATGACAATATCAACATCTGGAATTAAAATCAAAACATGTGGAATCATAATAGAACCTAGTTCTATTCCATTTCAGATAGCAAGGTACGTCAGGTCTTTATCCATAATTAAAATATCATAAGTATCCAAATAAAACATCCAACCATGGAAAATCACCTAAGTTATTACATGTCCGAACTCTAGTTATTCAACTACAAGTCCATAAGTAACTTAATCAAAATAAAAATTAAAAGCATCCAAGCTCCTATGCTTGGCCCGTTTCGCGTTCATCGTTTCCCTTGTTTCTTTTATAATCCACTAGGGTAGAAGTAGGACGTTGGAACAACGCGTCCAGTAGGTATTCCAATTAGGGCTAACACATGGTTAGTGCAAAACATATATAATAATATCATAATGTCAAAAACCATATAAGCCATGCCATGTCATGATGTCAAATGCAATAAGTCCCACCCATCACAAGTACATATAAGTACCCCCACATAGATCTTTCGGACGCCCCGACGGAGTGTGGATCCTCCAGTTTCTTCCTGATGGAAAAGCACATCAATGTATCTCACATAGGTTTTTCGGACACCTCGACGGAGTGTGTGCCCTCCGGTTACATATCCTTCACCCCATGCCATGCATGAGATGCCAATGAAACACATGCTATTTTATATAATAAACATAGCATTAAAACTCACATGTAAAACATATCTTTTTCAACATAAAATCATCAAATAAGACAAGAAACATTGTACATAAACCCATGGTTTCAAAGAGGTGGAATCCTACCAAAGATCACTAACGTGTCCTTGCGCTTCCATTCGGTAACCGCTCACGATCGTACACATCTTTGTGAGGTCCCGTTACCTCATTAAACAACAATTAATTAAACCCATGTTCCAATTGATTTCTTATCATAACTAAGTCCAAAAGCACCTTAGTCAATAAAACATATAATGCCTCAAATGGAGCCATCTGGAGGTTTGCCTGGTAACTGTTGTTGTATGAGAATTCTTCCAACGGTAAGTGATCCTCCCATCCACCCTTGAAATCTAACATGCATGCTCTCAGCATATCCTCCAATGTCTACATTGTTCTCTCAGAATTTCCATCAGTCTGTGGATGGAATGTTGTGCTAGTCAGTAGATCTGTTCCCATGGCCGACTACATGCTCTGCCATACTCTGCCGGTGAATCGACCATTTCTGTCGGACACAATAGTCCGAGGAATACCATGTAATCGATGATATCCTTGATATACTGTCGACCCAAAGTCTCAGATGAGTCCGTCATCCTGATGGGAATGAAATGTACAGACTTGGTCAGTCGGTCTACCACGACCCATATCGCATCGTTGCCCTTTGAAGACCTTGGCAACCCTATCACAAAATCCATGGAGATGTGCTCCCATTTCCATTCCGGCACTGGTAAGGGTTTGAGTAACCCTGGTGGCTTCTGATGTTCCGTCTAAACCTGCTGACACGTTAAGCAATGAGCCATAAATTCTGCCACATCCTTTTTGAGTCTGTGCCACCAGTAATGTCTCTTCAAGTCGTGATACATATTGGTGCTACCTGGATGAAAAGAGAGTTTGGTCTGATGTGCCTCAATCAGTAACTCTTTTCTCTCTTAGGCACATATATCCTTCCTCAGAATACAAGACCTTGTCCTAGTCGTAACTCCCATTCCTGTATGACTTCACCTATAGACATCTTATCTCATATCTCCTCCACTTCCGGGTCTATCTGTTGTTCCTGTTCGATCTCGGTAACCAAGTTGGACCGTATGATCAAATTGTACATATCCCATGCTTATTGATATATAAATTGAACTCTCCTATGGTATTCAACATCTCCTATTCTATTCTGTTCAAACATGCCACTGATGCATGTGATATGCGGCTGAGGGCATCTGCCACCTTGTTCACCTTACCAGGTGATAACGAAGTGCGAACTCATAATCCGCCAAATATTCCATCCATCTGCGTTGCCTCAGGTTGAGCTCTTTCTGATCAAACAAGTATTTCAAGCTCTTATGTTCTAAAAACTCTTCAAATTTCTCGCCATATAGATAATGTCTCCAGCTTTTGAGAGCGAAGACCACTGCGGCTAGTTCAAGATCGTACGTAGGATAGAGGCGTTCGTGTATTTTCAATTGTCTTAAACCATAAGCCACCACACGATGAGTTTGACTGAGGACACACCTGAGTCCTTCTCCTGAAGCGTCGGATTCTACCTCATAACCCTTGCCTCTTTCCGGTAAAATTAAAATAGGTGCAGTTGTAAGTCTATTCTTCAGCTCTTCAAATCTCTGGTTGTACAAATTTGACCACTCAAATTTGACTCCTTTCTGAGTGAGTCGGGTCAGTGGAGATGCAATCTTGGAGAAATCCATAATAAACTTCCTGTAGTAACCAGCCAATCCCAAGAAGCTATGGATCTCGGTTACATTCTTTGGCGCTTTCCATTCTCCCACTGCCGCCACTTTAGCTGGGTCCACAGCTATGCCTTCTTCTGATATAACATGCACCAGAAAGTTAACCTTGGGTAGCCAGAATTCACACTTGCTGGCTTTGGCATATAACTTGTTCTTCCTCAATATGTCCAGAACTATCCTTAGGTGCTCAGCATGTTCTTTCTGAGTTTTGGAATAAATCAAAATGTCATCAATAAATACAATGACAAATTGGTCCAAGTAAGGACGGAAAATTCTTTTCATTAATCCATGAACATAGCCGGTGCATTGGTGAGTCCAAACGGCATGACTACAAACTCAAATAGTCCATACCGCATCCTGAAGGCTTTCTTTTCTATGTCCTCCTCCCTAACCCAGATTTGATGGTATCCAGACATCAGGTCAATCTTAGAGAAATGACTTGAACGTCTAAGTTGATCAAACAAATCATCAATCCTGGGTAGAAGGTACTTGTTTCTGACCGTCAACTGGTTCAGCTTTCGGTAATCCACACACATACGGAGTGAACCCTCATTCTTCTTCACAAATAAAACTGGAGCTCCCCAAGCCGATGTACTGTTCCGGATGCAACCCAGTCTGAGCAGTTCATCAATTTGCTTCTTTAACTAGGACATCTTTGCTGGTGCCATCTGGTAGTGTGGTAATTACACTGGTGCAGTGCTAGGGTACAACTTGATTTCAAAATTAATCTCCCTCATGGGAGGCAAGCTAAGGAGTAATGTTGGGAAAACGTCCGCAAAGTCTTATACTATTGCCGGAAGTTCAGCCACCGGTGCCTTGTTGATTCTGATACTGTTCAATACCAGATGATTCAACCCTTCATGCAGTCTGCTTTGTTTGTCAGTACGCACCACATGTTGTTTTCCCTCGGATGACCAAAATGTCACCTTGCGGCGATAGCAATCAATGTTGGCCTGAAAGCTAGCCAACCAATCCATGCCGAAGATAATATTTGTACTCGGTCATATCAAGTACCAAATACTCGGTCAGATTCCAGCAAGTTCAGTATTCACTGCTGTGCATATAAGCCCCAATGATGTGTCTCCGACGGGGGATACAATGGTGAGTGATGTGGACAGTTTTTGTATTAAAGTTCCAGTTGCAGATATGAAAGAATGAGATGCTCCAGAATCAAATAAAGTAAAGGCGTAGGAACTACTGACTACCGTCATACCTTGAATCACATAATGATCCTCTGCTGCTGGAGGAGCTAAGGTAAATAACCGTCCAGATCTTATAGGCGCCCGTCCCGCCTGGTTAAATGTCCTGCCTCCTCGTGAGTTAGCTGGTCTAACTGGTGGGCTAGATGAACCTCTAGAATAAGAGGGTTTGTTGAGTTGTGGGCATTCCCTCTTAAAATGTCCCGGCTGATCACAATGGAAGCAGTTGTTCACCCCTTTTCGTGTTGAGATACCAAATTTTCCTTCTCTCTCTGGTTTTGTCGGGTATTTCTCTTTGGAGGCATCTTTCCCTAAGCCATTGAAAAATGTCAAGACTTAGCTTTCATCGTAAAGTTTGTATTTTCCTATTTCAGGGAAATTTCCAAATAAGCACTCTTGATTTTGCTTTGTTTCTGGGGAAATATATCCTATGTTGCTATGTTTGATTAATCAAATTATTTTGACTGTACTTCCTTTGTTATCATCCGTCTGAGTCTAACGAAGTAAATTAATGCACGGGGGCCGGACTAATTTACTCCGAAAGATTCAATGTTTCTGGTTCGCTCTGATACCAACTGTAACGCCCCACCCTTTTTCACTCGCTTTCCTTTCTGAAAATCAGAGTATATTTTTTATTTTATTTTTATAAACAAAGAGTGATAGAGAGTGGGACGTCACAACGCGAACTAAATCCAAATTTCTAAAGTCCGACCCTTAACTGGCCAACCCTATGTGTGCATGGACTAAGTCCACGGAAACGGTTCACACATAACAATATCAACATGCGGAATTAAAATCAAAACATGCGGAATTATAATAGAACCTAGTTCTATTCCATTTCAGATAGCAAGATATGTAAAGTCTTTATCTATAATTAAAATATCATAAGTATTCAAAAAAAACATCCAACCATGCAAATCATCTAAGTTATTACATGTCCGAAGTCTAGTTACTCAGATATAAGTCCATAAGTAACTTAATCAAAATACAAATTAAAAACATCCAAGCTCCTATGCCTGGCCCGTTTCAAATTCATCGTTTCCCTTGTTTCCTGTATCATCCACTAGGGTAGAAGTAGGGCGTTAGAACAACGCGCCCAATAGGTATTCCAATTAGGGCCAACACATGGTTAGTGCAAAACATATATAATAATATCATAATGTCAAAAACCATATAAGCCATGCCATGTCATGATGTCAAATGCAATGAGTCCCACCCATCACAAGTACATATAAGTACCCCCACATAGATCTTTCGAACGCCCCGACGGAGTGTGGACCCTCCGGTTTCTTCCTGATGGAAAAGCACATCAAGGTATCCCACATAGGTTTTTCGGACACCCAGATAGAGTGTGGCCCCTCCAGTTATATATCCTTCACCCCATGCCATGCATGAGATACCAATGAAACACATGTTATTTTATATAATATACATAGCATTAAAACTCACATTTAAAACATATCTTTTTCAACATAAAATCATCAAATAAGACAAAAAACATTTTACATAAACCCATGGTTTCAAAGAGGTTGAATCCTACCAAAGATCACTAATGTGTCCTTACGCTTCCGTCCGGTAACCGCTCACGATCGTACATACCTTTGTGAGGTCCCGTTACCTTATTACACAACAATTAATTAAACCCATGTTCCAATTGATTTCTTGTCATAACTAAGTCCAAAAACACCTTAGTCCATAAACCATAACCTCATGGGGTTCAACCATACACCATGGCCGAACCCATGATCCATCATTTTCACCCTTTATTACAAGTTTGCCATCCATGGCTATCATTCCATTAACCTAACCCTTCATTCATTAAAACCATAAATCATTCCCCAAGGGGTTCGGCCATACACCATGGCCGAACCAATGGTCTATCATTTTTCACCTATTTACATCTTTGCCATTGCTTCCATCACTTCATGTTTAGGTTTCCAAAACATAAGTCCATGTTTTAATCCACAAACCTACCTCATGGGGTTTGGCCATGTAAGGTCTCGGAATTTGGGAATTAATATAAATGTGAATATTAATTATTTTAATGATGAAAATTAGAAATTTGGTGGAGTAAATGGTAAATGGGCCAAAATTGGATAAAGGCCCAAGTGTGGTCCAATAGACTATGGTTTGGATTTAAATTTACTTAAAGGGGTCAAGAATGGTCAAATTGGGTCAAATACCTATTTGGGACCCAATGGGTCAAGATGGTTATGCTCTAAGGTAAATTGGTTAGATGGAAATGTAATTGGGCCATGGGCCCAATGGTGATCCATTTAGAGTGGGCTTACTGAAATTTAATCACCCTAAGTAATTTGGAATTAAACAATGGTGGTGTGGCCAAGTGGGACCCACCTCCACCTCATCAAGTGAGGTGGCGTGTGGGCCAATGATTGGTGGGGCCGGCCACCATGGTTGACTTGGTCAACCATGGGTGCAATAATGGGAATTGGGTTAAATAAAAAATGAATTAGCCTAAGTTAATTACCAAATTAATTAAATACTTAAATTAATAAGTTGGGGGCTAAATGGGGTTAGATTGGTCAAAGGGAGACCAAGCTACCCCACCTCAAATTGTTAAACACGTTGGGCATGGTGGTGGTTTACATAACCACCACCATAAAGCAAATAAGAGATATTTAAAAATATCTAAGAAAATATCTAAGGGTTGGTGGAGTAATAAAGGCTAAACCAAGTTAAGTTGAGTCCATTTTTCTTTACCATTTCTTATTCTCTTTTCATCCTACTTTCTCCATTTTCATTCTCCCATGGCCGTCCTCTACATGTCCAAGTGAAGGAGAAGAAAAGAGAGGAGCTCAAGGAGAGAACAAAGAAGTAAAAACTTGGTGCAAAAATTTATCTAAGGTTAAGGTCATCATCTTCCTCTCATTATCTTTCCTCTTTTCCTCTCTCAATTCAAACCTAACATGGCTGATTTTAACGTTGGGAGTTGCCACCCTTGATCAAAGATTTTGACCTATCAAAGATCAAGAGGAAGGAGAGAGGAGGCTATGGAGATCGACGGGAGCGGCGGAAATCGGAGGAGACATCGGATAGTGAGTATTTTTTTAAAAAATAAGAAATTTTGGATTTTAGGGTTTAAGATTTAGGGCTTATCTTTGTGAAATTTAATGGGGGATGGATAATTTTATGCTATGGATTTTAAATCCATCAAATGGAAGAAATGGAAAGTGGGTAAAACTCTAATGGAGAAAAAAATTAGGGTTAGGGAAAAGAAATAAATAAATGTAGTATGTGCATTGTATAAATTATGGAATTGAGTATGGAATGGGGTGCTTGGAATAAGAATCATGGGCCATAGGGTTCGGCCATGTAGCATGGCCGAACCCCATGGGGAGTGATTAGGGTTTGATGAAATTGGTTAGGGTTTAAAGGATGGAAGACAATGAAGGTTTTTGATTAATGCATTTAGGGTTTTAATGAATGCATGGGAGTAATGTTTAAAATGGTTTTATGATGAAAATGTAAAAGGATTTTATGGCATTGGAAGACATAAAAGAGAATAAATTATGAACCATGGGTTCGGCCATGGTGTATGGCCGAACCCTAGGTTGTTGTGTGTGTGAAGTTAATTAGGGTTTTTAAGGTTAAAGTCATGGAAAAATGGGAAGAGTAATGGATTTAATATTTTGGTGAATGGAGATATTTTGGAGTAAGGAGTGATGAATCATGAACCATGGGTTCGGCCATGGTGTATGGCCGAACCCTATGGTGAACAATGGTGGATTTAATGGTTGTGATTTATGGAGAAATAAATGGGAAAATGTTAGTAGTTTTGATGGACCCAAAATATGTAATGATACCTTAAAATGGTGATTTAAATGCATGATGTAAACCTCTCATGAGAGGACTTGTGGTAGATCTAAAATGTACTAAAGGATCCAAGGAAAAATGGAGAACAAGACATCATGGGTTCGGCCATGGTGTGTGGCCGAACCCATGACCCATTTTGTAAGTTATTGTATGGGCTAAGGTTGGGTCCATGCTTGTGTCTAGATGATGGAAAATTTGATTAAATTGAGTGGATGATTTAGGGATGTTAGGTCATGGTCAATGAATCATTAATGAACCTAAGTTAGGGACCTAAGTGGTGGATCAAGTTTGGACTTAATCATACCTAGATAAATGAGTACATAATCATGTGAAGGGGTAGTGGCAAAAATGGTAATTATTGGCTAAATTGAAGAAAACCACTTAGATATGATGTATGGGCTTGGAAATGGTAAAATATGGACTAATGTGGTAATTTAATAAGGTGTCGGATAGCGCGAGCGGTACGCGAGTCGGTAGCTGGATTGTCGGACGAATACGGGAAAAGGACGCGAGTTGGTAATCAGTAGGATTCCTACCTATTTGTAAGCCATGGATGTGTGATGGTATTTTTGTCATATTTTATTGATTAGTAATTATCTTATGATGGGTTTTTACAATTATGGATGCTATGTTTAAGATTGATTTTATTTAATGGCTATGAACTATGATTAAGGTTATGCATTATAAATTAAGGCTATGTATGATATCTTAAGGTTATGAGTTATAAATAGTACATAGCATAATGCATTACATCTCATGCATGGCATGGGCGGAAAAAAATAAACAAACCGGAGTCCATGCTCCGTTGGGGCGACCGAGAACAGGCATGGGGACACCTTGACGAGGCTTTGCCGTCAAGGGGGATATTTTGCGGTTGGACATATCTTGACGAGGTTTTTCCGTCAAGAGGGATATGACAGTATATGGCAGGAATGATGGGTGGGATTCATAACATTGACACCCATGGCATATCATTTACTTATATTTCAGTATATGGTGGTTTATAGTTTTCACTGTGTTATTATCTGTATGTGGTTATTACTAACCCATGTGCTAGCCCTACTCGGAATCCTACTAGGCGCGTTGTTCTAACGCCCTACTTCTACCCTAGCTGACGATGCAAGAGATGGCGGACCGGAAGGGCGAGACGGAAGCCAAGCTTTGGAGCTTGGGGAGGCGGATTAATTATTTTGTTTTAATTTATTTTGGAAAAGATGTATTTGTATAGTTAGCTTGTCGGAAATGTAATAATTTAGGTAGTTTGCTATGTTTAGGTATTATTTTGGATAATACAGTATAATGGCATTTTCGTAATTAATTGGGTATTTCTTCCCTGCTATCTGAAAAACTGGTAGGATAGTTCTATGATCATTCGCATTTATTTTTATGTTCCGTGAGCTTACTTGCTACGCGTGAACCGTACTCGTGGACTTATGTTCCCCGCACACGTAGGATTGGCCAGTTAAGGGCCGGGCTTTAGAAGCTCGGAACTTAACTCGCATCGTGACGTCTGCGCCCTTTGTTACTTTTATTAAAAAAAAAAAAAAATGTACTCTGATTTTACGGTGAAAAGGGGGTGAGCGTTACAGTTGGTATCAGAGCGAATTCGGAAGAATGAATCTCTCGAAGTAAGATTAAGACGGTTGCACGTCTCAGTGACGGCTAAGAATCCCAACCGACCGACTCTTCGGAGTTCGCTGCACGGGGGCCGGGTTAAATTACTTCGATTGACTCAAACTGAAGGGTTTAATCTGAGAACAACATTTGACGGAAAGGGATGATAGCAAGGAAAAAAAAAATCAATGTGAGTCGGAATTATCAAACATAGCAACTAGGGTTACATTTTCCCGACATGAGAAAACAAATCTAGGTCTTCCCCAAATTTGACGGAATAATGGTAGACTTATTGAACATAGGAGAGAATTCCCCGATTCACAAATAGAACGAAACATAGATACTTGGGAAGTTTTTCCCCAAACCAAGTGTGCTTATTTGGCAATCTTCCCCAAAAAATGAGAAACAAAGTATATTGTTTAGTATTTTTTCTTTTTCTTTTTCCTCCATTTGAAAAGGAACTAAGTCAGTGTTTTTGATGACTAGGAAATGGCTCCGAAGAGAAGGACTCGTCGCAACCAGAAAGAGGTATCACCATCTCGCCAGGAAGAGGAGGTACCCCATCGGGAGGAAGAACAGAATAACATAAACATACAAGGTGTACCTCCCGAGCTAAAAGATGTAGTTCAAGCGGCAGTCGCTGCTGCTCTTCAGCAACATTTGAGCGGAAATGCGACTACTAGCGACGGAAATGCTACTACTAGTGACACTAGTAAACGGAAGATGGTCAAAGATTTTCAGCAACAGCGCCCTCCCTATTTCAGAGGAAAAGAAGGGGCTGTAGGAGCAGATCACTGGTTAAAGAAGATCACTCAGGATCTTAAATCTGCTTCAGGTTTCCAGTCCGGCTGACAGAATCTTACTGGCAACATCTCAACTGATTGAGGATGCCGGTAATTGGTGGGAAGTGGTAGAAAAACAACAATCACTGGTGCCAGAAGGGGAAAGAATTGCCATGACCTGGGAATGGTTCTCAGCCACTTTTCTAGAGCAGTTTTTCCCGGAGGAAGAAAGGGAGAGCCAGACTGAAGCTTTTATATCATTAGTACAAGGCAATATGACAGTGGCAAAATACCACCGGGAGTTCCTTCGACTATCTGTCTACGCATTCTATATGGTGGATACTGAGCACCGGAGGGCCCGTAAGTTTGAACGGGGCCTTCGGCCGAGCATCAAGGCTAGGGTGACAGTATTCAAGGAACCTACATTGGCAGGGGTGGTCGGCAGGGCCACTATAGTGGAGCGGGAATTGAATGAGATAGCGCGGCCTGACAACCGCCGATGGCAGAGTGGGCGGGGCGCACTTCAACCCAACAAGAGGTTCCGCCCGAGTTTCAGCAGACCCTCATCCTCTACTGGATCTACAGGGGGCTTTCGCCCCAATCAGCCCTCCCCGTCAGCATCAGTTGCCCAGGTTCCTCGGGGTGGGAACACTTGCTATCAGTGTGGCCAACAGGGCCACTTCAAGAGAGAGTGTCCACAGCTCAACAGACCCTCTAATTTCAGGGGTTCTTCCCGCCCTCCAGTTAGATCAGCTCCGCCGCGAGGGGGCAGAACATACAATCAGGCAGGACGGGCGCCAAACCCTACGGGATCAGGACGACTTTTTTGTTATACCTTCTCCAGTAGCAGTGGACCGCTCGGTGATTCAAGGTATGGCCGTAGTTGGTAGTTCTTATGCAGTTACATTATTTGATTATGGAGCTTCCCATTCATTTATATCTGCTGCATTCATATCTGCTACGGGCACATTAGTACAGAATCTGTCCACCTCACTTACTATTGTATCCCCTGTCGGAGACACATCTTTGGGGCTCATATGCACGGTACTGAACACTGAACTTGCTGGATTCAGATTCGAGTTCAATTATTTAGTAATCGATATGGCTGAGTACGATGTTATATTTGGCATGGACTGGTTGGCTACGTATCAGGCCCATATTGATTGCCATCTTCGTAGAGTGATATTTTGGTCACCCGAAGGAAGGCGGTATATAGTGCCCGCTGACCGACAGGGCATTCCTAGAAGGCTGCAGGAAGAATTGAATCATCTTACCTTGAACACCCTCAGATTAGATAAGGCACCAATAGCTGAACTTCCGGCGGTGGTAGTAGATTATGCCGAGGTATTTCCAACAGAGCTCCCTGGTCTGCCACCTAAGAGGGAGATAGACTTTGAGATTAAATTATACCCCGGCGCAGCTCCAGTATCATTACCTCATTACAGGGTGGCACCGGCTGAGATGACTGAGTTGAAAAAACAGATTGATGAACTGCTCAGGCTGGGCTTTATTCGGAACAGCACATCCGCATGGGGAGCCCCGGTATTGTTTGTTAAGAAGAAGGACGGTACCCTTCGGATGTGTGTGGATTATAGAAAATTGAACCAGTTGACTGTCAGGAATAAATATCCCCTACCCAGGATTGATGATCTGTTTGATCAGCTTAGGGGTTCCTCTCACTTTTCCAAGATTGATCTGATGTCCGGATACCATCAAATCCGGGTTAGAGAGGAAGACATCGAGAAGACAGCCTTCAGGACACGGTATGGATTATATGAGTATGTAGTCATGCCGTTTGGGCTTACTAATGCACCGGCGGTGTTCATGGACCTGATGAATAGGATATTCCGTCCTTACTTGGATCAGTTTGTAATTGTATTTATTGATGACATCCTGATCTATTCCAAGAGTCAGGAGGAACATGCTGAACACCTGCGGATAGTTCTGAACACCCTGAAGAGGAACCAGTTGTATGCCAAAGCCAGCAAGTGTGAATTTTGGCTATCAGAGGTCAATTTCTTGGGGCACGTTATATCGAAGGAAGGCATAGCTGTAGACCCGGCTAAGGTAGCGGCAGTGAGGGAGTGGAAAGCACCAACGAATGTGACCGAAATCCGCAGTTTTCTGGGATTGGCCGGTTACTACAGGAAATTTATTATGGATTTCTCAAAGATTGCAGCCCCACTTACCCGACTCACTCAGAAAGGAGTCAAATTTGAATGGTCGGATCTGTGCAACCGGAGATTTGAGGAGCTAAAGGAGAAGCTTACAACCGCTCCTATTTTGATCTTGCCGGAAAGAGGCAGAAGCTATGAGGTGTACTGTGATGCCTCAGGAGAGGGACTGGGGTGTACGCTCAGTCAAGGTAATAGGGCGGTGGCGTACGGGTCAAGACAGTTGAAAATTCATGAGCGCAATTATCCCACACATGATCTGGAACTGGCAGCGGTGGTCTTCGCTCTTAAAAGCTGGAGACACTACCTTTATGGTGAGAAGTTTGAGGTATTCTCAGACCATAAGAGCCTAAAGTACCTATTTGATCAGAAGGAACTCAACATGAGACAACGTAGATGGATGGAATACTTGGCAGATTATGAGTTCGCACTCCGGTATCATCCTGGCAAGGCGCACAAAGTGGCGGATGCTCTCAGCCGCATATCACCTGCAACAGTAGCCAGTATGATCAGAACAGAATGGGAGGTGTTGAATACCATCAGAGAGTTTAAACTCTATCTGAATAATCATGGAACCATATGTAATCTGATCATACGATCCCACATGGTCTCCGAGATTGAACGGGAACAACGAACAGATCCAGAGGTGGAGGATATGGGCTAAAATGTCTACGGGTGAAGTTGTACCGGAATGGGAATTACGACCGGGACAGGGTCTTATGTTCCGAGGTAGGACATATGTGCCTAAGAATTGCAGAAGAGAGTTGCTGATTGAAGCACACCAAACAAAACTCTCTATTCACCCGGGCAGCACCAAGATGTACCATGATCTTAAGAGGCACTATTGGTGGCATGGACTTAAGAAAGACGTGGCAGAGTTTGTTGCTTGTTGTTTAACCTGTCAGCAGGTTAAGGCAGAACATCGGAAGCCACCGGGTTTACTCGCACCCTTACCGGTGCCAGAATGGAAATGGGAACACATATCCATGGACTTTGTAACAGGGTTGCCAAGGTCATCCAAGGGCAACGATGCAATATGGGTCATAGTGGACCGGTTGACCAAGTCTGCACATTTCCTTCCCATCAAGATGACGGATTCATCAGAGACTTTAGGTCGACGGTACATCCGGGAGATCATCAGGTTACATGGCATTCCTCGGTCTATTGTGTCCGACAGGGATGGCCGATTCACCGGCAGAGTATGGCAGGGCTTACAGTCGGCTATGGGGACCGACGTATTAACTAGCACAGCATTTCATCCACAGACTGATGGACAGTCGGAGAGGACAATACAGACATTGGAGGATATGCTGAGAGCATGCATGCTAGACTTTAAGGGTGGACGGGAGGATCATTTACCACTGGTGCAGTTTTCCTACAATAACAGCTATCAGTCAAGCCTACAAATGGCTCCGTTTGAGGCCTTATATGGTAGGCCATGTAGATCACCAGTGTGTTGGACAGAAGCCGGTGAGCCTGCGCTGATTGGACCGGAGTTAGTTGCAGAAACTACAGCGCAGATTAATTTGATACGGCAACATCTACTCACTGCACAAAGCCGACAGAAGAGTTACGCCGACAAAAGGAGAAGGTTCCTCGAATTTGAGGTGGGGGACTTGGTGTTTTTGAAAGTCTCACCAAGGAAGGGACACATGAGATTTTGAAAGAAGGGGAAACTGTCACCTAGATTTGTGGGACTGTTTCCAATCTTGAAGAGGGTGGGGGGGGGTAGCTTATCAGTTGGCGCTCCCTCCGCAGTTATCATCATTACATGATGTATTCCATGTGTCTATGTTGAGGAAGTACAACCCTGATCCTTCACATGTATTGAATATTCAAGACATCGATGTGCAAAGCGATGTGACGTATGTGGAGAAGCCGGTCAGAATAGTCGGGACCGAGCAAAGGGTGTTACGGAACCGGGCCATTCAATTCGTCAAGGTGGTATGGGAACGACATGGTAATGAAGAAACCACCTGAGAACTTGAGTCGGAGATGAGATCCTCTCATCCGGAACTCTTTGTGTAAGATGTTTTGAACCTCTACTTCGCTCGAATTTTCGGGACGAAAATTTTAAAAGAGGATTGTATTGTAAGGTCTCGGAATTTGGGAATTAATATAAATGTGAATATTAATTATTTTAATGATGAAAATTAGAAATTTGGTGGAGTAAATGGTAAATGGGCCAAAATTGGATAAAGGCCCAAGTGTGGTCCAATAGACTATGGTTTGGATTTAAATTTACTTAAAGGGGTCAAGAATGGTCAAATTGGGTCAAATACCCATTTGGGACCCAATGGGTCAAGATGGTTATGCTCTAAGGTAAATGGGTTAGATGGAAATGTAATTGGGCTATGGGCCCAATGGTGATCCATTTAGAGTGGGCTTACTGAAATTTAATCACCCTAAGTAATTTGGAATTAAACAATGGTGGTGTGGCCAAGTGGGACCCACCTCCACCTCATCAAGTGAGGTGGCGTGTGGGCCAATGATTGGTGGGGCCGGCCACCATGGTTGACTTGGTCAACCATGGGTGCAATAATGGGAATTGGGTTAAATAAAAAATGAATTAGCCTAAGTTAATTACCAAATTAATTAAATACTTAAATTAATAAGTTGGGGGCTAAATGGGGTTAGATTGGTCAAAGGGAGACCAAGCTACCCCACCTCAAATTGTTAAACACGTTGGGCATGGTGGTGGTTTACATAACCACCACCATAAAGCAAATAAGAGATATTTAAAAATATCTAAGAAAATATCTTAGGGTTGGTGGAGTAATAAAGGCTAAACCAAGTTAAGTTGAGTCCATTTTTCTTTACCATTTCTTATTCTCTTTTCATTCTACTTTCTCCATTTTCATTCTCCCATGGCCGTCCTCTACATGTCCAAGTGAAGGAGAAGAAAAGAGAGGAGCTCAAGGAGAGAACAAAGAAGTAAAAACTTGGTGCAAAAATTTATCTAAGGTTAAGGTCATCATCTTCCTCTCATTATCTTTCCTCTTTTCCTCTCTCAATTCAAACCTAACATGGCTGATTTTAAGGTTGGGAGTTGCCACCCTTGATCAAAGATTTTGACCTATCAAAGATCAAGAGGAAGGAGAGAGGAGGCTACGGAGATCGACGGGAGCGGCGGAAATCGGAGGAGACATCGGATAGTGAGTATTTTTTTAAAAAATAAGAAATTTTGGATTTTAGGGTTTAAGATTTAGGGCTTATCTTTGTGAAATTTAATGGGGGATGGATAATTTTATGCTATGGATTTTAAATCCATCAAATGGAAGAAATGGAAAGTGGGTAAAACTCTAATGGAGAAAAAAATTAGGGTTAGGGAAAAGAAATAAATAAATGTAGTATGTGCATTGTATAAATTATGGAATTGAGTATGGAATGGGGTGCTTGGAATAAGAATCATGGGCCATAGGGTTCGGCCATGTAGCATGGCCGAACCCCATGGGGAGTGATTAGGGTTTGATGAAATTGGTTAGGGTTTAAAGGATGGAAGACAATGAAGGTTTTTGATTAATGCATTTAGGGTTTTAATGAATGCATGGGAGTAATGTTTAAAATGGTTTTATGATGAAAATGTAAAAGGATTTTATGGCATTGGAAGACATAAAAGAGAATAAATTATGAACCATGGGTTCGGCCATGGTGTAGGCCGAACCCTAGGTTGTTGTGTGTGTGAAGTTAATTAGGGTTTTTAAGGTTAAAGTCATGGAAAAATGGGAAGAGTAATGGATTTAATATTTTGGTGAATGGAGATATTTTGGAGTAAGGAGTGATGAATCATGAACCATGGGTTCGGCCATGGTGTATGGCCGAACCCTATGGTGAACAATGGTGGATTTAATGGTTGTGATTTATGGAGAAATAAATGGGAAAATGTTAGTAGTTTTGATGGACCCAAAATATGTAATGATACCTTAAAATGGTGATTTAAATGCATGATGTAAACCTCTCATGGGAGGACTTGTGGTAGATCTAAAATGTACTAAAGGATCCAAGGAAAAATGGAGAACAAGACATCATGGGTTCGGCCATGGTGTGTGGCCGAACCCATGACCCATTTTGTAAGTTATTGTATGGGCTAAGGTTGGGTCCATGCTTGTGTCTAGATGATGGAAAATTTGATTAAATTAAGTGGATGATTTAGGGATGTTAGGTCATGGTCAATGAATCATTAATGAACCTAAGTTAGGGACCTAAGTGGTGGATCAAGTTTGGACTTAATCATACCTAGATAAATGAGTACATAATCATGTGAAGGGGTAGTGGCAAAAATGGTAATTATTGGCTAAATTGAAGAAAACCACTAAGATATGATGTATGGGCTTGGAAATGGTAAAATATGGACTAATGTGGTAATTTAATAAGGTCGGATAGCGCGAGCGGTACGCGAGTCGGTAGCTGGATTGTCGGACGAATACGGGAAAAGGACGCGAGTTGGTAATCAGTAGGATTCCTACCTATTTGTAAGCCATGGATGTGTGATGGTATTTTTGTCATATTTTATTGATTAGTAATTATCTTATGATGGGTTTTTACAATTATGGATGCTATGTTTAAGATGGATTTTATTTAATGGCTATGAACTATGATTAAGGTTATGCATTATAAATTAAGGCTATGTATGATATCTTAAGGTTATGAGTTATAAATAGTACATAGCATAATGCATTACATCTCATGCATGGCATGGGCGGAAAAAAATAAACAAACCGGAGTCCATGCTCCGTCGAGGCTTTACCGTCAAGGGGGATATTTTCCGGTTGGACATATCTTGACGAGGTTTTTCCGTCAAGAGGGATATGACAGTATATGGCAGGAATGATGGGTGGGATTCATAACATTGACACCCATGGCATATCATTTACTTATATTTCAGTATATGGTGGTTTATAGTTTTCACTGTGTTATTATCTGTATGTGGTTATTACTAACCCATGTGCTAGCCCTACTCGGAATCCTACTGGGCGCGTTGTTCTAATGCCCTACTTCTACCCTAGCTGACGATGCAGGAGATGGCGGACCGGAAGGGCGAGACGGAAGCCAAGCTTAGGAGCTTGGGGAGGCGGATTAATTATTTTGTTTTACTTTATTTTGGAAAAGATGTATTTGTATAGTTAGCTTGTCGGAAATGTAATAATTTAGGTAGTTTGCTATGTTTAGGTATTATTTTGGATAATACAGTGTAATGGCATTTTCGTAATTAATTGGGTATTTCTTCCCTGCTATCTGAAAAACTGGTAGGATAGTTCTATGATCATTCGCATTTATTTTTATGTTCCGTGAGCTTACTTGCTACGCGTGAACCGTACACGTGGACTTATGTTCCCTGCACGCGTAGGATTGGCCAGTTAAGGGCCGGGCTTTAGAAGCTCGGAACTTAACTCGCATCGTGACGTCCGTGCCCTTTGTTACTTTTATTAAAAAAAAAAAAAATGTACTCTGATTTTACGGTGAAAAGGGGGCGGGTGTTACAGGCCATACATCGTGGCCGAACCCATGATCTTTCATCTCCTTATTTCTAAGTCCAACAACATAAACAAAAGCCCATAATGCAATAATATAATCCATAAGCATATATTTGCATTCTCCAATTTGTCCACCATTCATTTAAAATATTTATAAACATAACATCTATAAAATATGTTTCATGTAGGCCGAACCCATGATCTCTAAATTCCAATTTTAGCAATCACCATCCTTGAATCCATAAATCAAGGTTCCTTCCTTTTTTATCCAAAAGTCCATAATTAGAAACTTTCTAATTTAATAACCATCCTCCATGGGGTTCGGCCATACACCATGGCCGAACCCTATGGTTCATAATCTTCTCTTTGACAATTATTAATCCTTGATCTTCCATTTAATCAATCACCATATTAAATCCATCTATATATTTTTCCATGGGGTTCGGCCATACACCATGGCCGAACCCATGATCCATGATTCTTATCCATTTTTAAACCCTTTAACATCATATTAATATTCCATGGTTTTTATCACTCAAAAACCCATATATTAAACCATGTCTTTCCATGGTTTTCATCCCTTAAAAATAACCGATAACCTTCCATTAAAAATCACCAAAGTCCTTCCATGTATGGCCGAACCCTATGGTTCATCCTTTTCATTAAAATTATCATGATCATCTCCCAATTCTCTTCCATGGGGTTCGGCCATACACCATGGCCGAACCCTATGGTTCCTTATCTTAAACAAAAATATCAAACTACTTACTAGTTGCGCAACTCCTCCGGTTTTCCTTCGGTTGTTCTTGCTCTTCCAATCCTTCTCCTTCTTTAGCCTCCTCTCCTTTTATTACTTCCAATTGGTCCCAATTTAGAAGGTGTCATTCACCCCTTCTTCCTTTATTAATCTCCAATTGGTCCCAATTTAGAAGGTGCCATGCGCCCCTTCTTTTAGCCATTGCCGTGCGCCCTTGTGTCTTTCTGATACTTCCACTCGGCCAATCTTAGAAGGTGGTGTGCGCCCTTTCTTTCGTAGCAATTTCCTTAGTGCCATTCTTAATCAAGGAAAGGCCCCTTTTAAATGATCTTATGCGCCTAACCTTGGATATGGAAATCCCTATACACGGCCATGCATCTTTATTTAATTTTAGACATCTTATTTATTTAGCAATCCCTTTTTTAAAAATATTCTAGCACATCATCACGGATATGGATATCTAAAATTCGGCCATGCACAATTATCCCAAGTTCATTTATAAGCATGACAATCTATCCAAATCCCTTATTTATATATATTGCATTACTAATTAATTTCAGCCCCATTTAATTCTATTGGAACCATTTCCACAATCCGTTGGGTCTTAATTGGGCAATGACCCAACACTTTACCCATATAAGGTCATATCTAATAATTCACAAATTAAATGGGTAATTTTCATATATATTAATAACTTGAAAATCTGGGGTGTTACACATGAGATTTGGAGAGAAAGGGAAACTATCGCCTAGATTTGTGGGGCCGTTTCCAATCCTAAAGAGGATGGGGGAGGTGGCTTATCAATTGGCACTTCCTCCACATTTGTCATCTTTACACGATGTATTTCATATATCTATATTGAGGAAGTACAATCCTGATCCCTCACATGTACTGAATGTGCAAGACATAGAGGTGCAAAGCGACTCGACATACGTCGAAAAGCCTGTCAGAGTGGTGGAGACAAAACAAAGGGTATTACAGAACCGAGAGATTCAGTTCGTCAAGGTGGTATGGGATCGACATGGTAATGAGGAAGCCACCTGGAAACTTGAATCGGAGATGAGAACAGCTCACCCTGAGTTATTTATGTAATCTGTTTGAAACCCTACTTCGCTCGATTTTCGGGACAACAATTTTCAAAGGAGGGTAGTTTTGTAACACCCCAGATTTTCAATTTATGAATATATATGGAAATTGTCCATTTAATTTGTGAATTAATGGAGATAGACCTTAGATGAGTAAAGAGTTGGTTCAATTGCCCACTTAAGACCCAAAGGATTATGGATAAGGTTCAATTAAAATAAATGGGTAAGATTTATTTAATTGGGTCAAGGTTGTCAATTTGGTCAAATGCCCAATCGGGACCAATGGGTCATTGTTGACTTGGTCAACCACCAAATGAGTTCAAACTCAATTAAGGTGTGGCTGAATTAAATTGGAAATGGAATCAAAGATTTGAGTTAATGAATTAGTACAAGTCTTGAGTTTAAAAGAATTAAAAATATTTGAGTTAAGGTGAGTTGGATGGAAAGTTAATGGGACTATCATTTTAAGTGAGTTAGGAGAGTAAATGAAGAGTTGCATCTCACAAGACCAAATCAAGGTGTACACAAGTTGGAGAGGTGGGAGTTTCATCTCATGCGATGAAACTCCAAACGGATCATTAATGAGGGAGGTGAAGGGTTGTTGTGGTTACACAAGCCATACCCAAGGCTACACGTTGGGGAGATGGAGGGTTTCCATCTCATGATGGAAACCCAAGGGGCACACGGTTGGAGTTTCATCTCATGGGATGAAACCCCCCAAAGAAAGTATTAATGAGGGAGGTGAAGAGGTATAGTTGTTACAAAGGGGTATCACCCAAAAGACACCACCCTTGGCCGACCACTCTCATTGAACAAGACAAGAAAAGACTTGGAGTTTCATTTCACTCTCTCCCTCTCTCTCTTGGCCGATCCCCCTCTCAAGACAAGAAACACTTAAAGAGTATTTTCTATCTCGAGCTCCTCTCCCTCTCACTCAAGGCCGACCCTCTCTCAAACCTACACTCTTAGGCCGAACCCTCTCTTTGGGTTTTCATCTCAAGACCTCTCAAGCTCACTCTCGGCAAAAGATCAAGGAGGAAGAAGAGGCTAAGGAGGGAGAAGATCGGAGGAGCAAGAAGGAGTGAAAGAAACCGGAGGAGTCGCGGAATCAGTAAGTACTTGATAAGATGTTGTAAGTAAGAAAAGATGGTCAAGGAACATGGTTCGGCCATGCCTTCTTGTTATGGCTAAGGACCATATGCATGTCCCATGTAGGAAATGGTGAATGATCAAGGATCATGGTTTGGCCCTTGCATGGCCAAACCCTAGGTTTTATGTATGAGAACCATAAAGGACAAAAAGGGGTTGGATGAAGTTCGGCCATGATGTATGGCCGAACCCCATCAAAAGATCAAATCTTGGCTATATGATTTTTAAGAGAAAGTAATGAACCATAGGGTTCGGCCATGTTGTATGGCCAAACCCCATGGAAAGGTGTTAAGGATTTTAAAAGGTTTTAAAATGGATGTATGTCAATGATTTTAAAGGGTTTTAATGGAGGGAAATAATGGAGAATTGTTAATCATTTTAAATGGTCTCAAATGTGGTAAATGATGAAGAACCATGGACCATGGGTTCGGCCATGTGGTATGGCCGAACCCCATGGAGAAATATTGAATTATTTACATATATTTAGATCATGAAAATGATGAAGGATGTTGGTAAATGTTAATGAGTGGTAAATGATGAAAATCATGCAAATATGTTCGTGATTTTAAATAAGATTTACATGTGGAAATGAAGGACCATGGGTTTGGTCATGGTGTATGGTCGAACCCCATGGAGAAGGTTTTGTGGACTTAGGGTTTTATTGATGCTAAAAGACTAACTAATATTTGATTGGTTAATGAATCAAAAGAGGGTATGACCTTGGACCCAAAACCAAGTAAGTGAGGTTTGGCCATTTGTATGGCCGAACCCCACTAAGGTATTTTGTGGACTTAAGTATGGTTGGAAATTAAATGGAACGTTGGTTTGACTTATTGATATGTAATAAGGTAACAAGACCTCACAAGCGGGTGCGATCGGTGAGCGGTTTTCGGTCGAAAACGCAAGGGCACATTAGTTCTTCATTGGTAGGATTCCTACCTTAATTGAAAACCATGGATTATGTGTATACGCAATGTTTTACTTGAATTATTTTGGTATCAAATAATATGGGATTTTCATGCTATAATTTGTAATATTACATAGCATGTTGGCATTTGCATCTCATGCATGGCATGAGAGGGATGAAATGTAACCGGAGACCCACGCTCTGTCGGGGCGACCGTAAAGCATTCATGAGGGTACCTTGATGTACTTTATCCATCAAGAGGGATGTATGATTGATTTATAACCGGAGATCCACGCTCCATCGGGGCATCCATAAGGCATTCGTGGGGGATACCTTGATGAGGAGTTTCCATCAAGAGGATACTTTGTGTTGGTGATGTAGCTGATGGGTGGGACTCATGGCATATGACACACATAACATGGCATGACTTGCATGTTTTTGATATTATATTATCTATGTGATCTTTGTACTAACCTATGTGTTGACCCTACTTGGAGTACTTACTGGGCGCATTGTCTAACGCCGTACTTCTACCTTAGTTGATGACACAGGGAATGAATGGAACGAGGTGTGAGATCGGAGTCAAGCTTAGGAGCCTGGGTGTTTTAGTTTCTTTTTATTTAAGTTATTCATGGACAATGTAATTTGAATAGCTAGTATTTTGGACTGTAATAACTTAGATTATTTACTATAGTTTGGAATGTTAAATTTGGATATTTTAACTTAAGGCAGTTATTTTTAAGTAATGAACTTCCTTGCTATCTAAAATGGAATAGGATAGTTATCCTATTATATTTCTGCATCTACAAATTATTCCTCATGTTTAACTTGACTACGTGTGAACCGTTTTAGTGGATTTGGTCCACGCACTCGTATGGTTGGTCAGTTAAGGGTCGGGCTTTGGAAGCTTGGACTTAACTCGCGTTGTGACGTTCGCTCTCTCTCTCTCTCTTAATTTTTTTTTAAAAAATAGACTCTGATTTTCGGCGAGTGAAAAAGGGTGAGGCGTTACAAACTCGTCCACTATTGGTGAGCTAGGGGTTTAAAGGCTTGTTGCATGTGCTAAATGCAATTACGAGTACCAGGGAACTGGTGTAGTTTAGGACTAGATTAGGGTTTTAATTTCCAAATCTTAGTTTAAGGTTAGTTTTACTCGAGGACCAGCAAAATCAAAGTTTGAGGGTATTTGTTGAGTACTGAAAAATGACTATTTTACACCTAATTATTGGACATGTTAGTTCTCAATTGTGTATATATTGGATGCATTTAATATTGTTTGCTAGTTTTATAAAAAAAACATTGGAAAAATCAAAAAATCAGCCAGAAACTTGGAATATTAGCAAAGTTTTGTGCTAAAATAGAAGACCCATAATTTTTAATAAGTAATTTTTGGCCACTTCTAGAAATTTAATTGTAAATTTAATATATCTGGATCCAGTTATGAGAGTGGATTATTTCAATAATTCTAGATTTGAGTGCTAAATTAATAATTTTAATTCTGGAGAGAAAAACTGAAAATCAAGACGCTAACAAAGATCAATAGTCTGAAATTTGAAGTCCATAGGCCAGAAATCCATTTCATTGGGCCAAGCTATGCATCCACGCCATACTCTGGGCTTAGCTCAGTGAGCCACAGGCAATTCATAAGTGGGCCAGGCCAGTATACAGGCTAGAGTCCAACAAGCAGAAAGCCCGAGTCCATGAGCAGAAAGCCCAATGGAAGCCCAACTGTTCAAAGATCTAGATCCAAAATACTCCATTCGAATTTCATCTAAACCCTAAGTCTTTCACATACCTCCACTCCATGTCTGTAATGGCCCAGGTCAACAAAATGGTTATGGAAATAAGAGGAAATATGAATCGTATGATTTTACGATTTTCGATTCACATCCCTAAACCAATTTCGAAATGATTCGAGTTTGATAACATTGGATAAAATTGGAGAATGCCATACACTTAGAGCATTGGGAATATTTGTAAAATTCCATGCTCACAAGGTGTGTGATAATATGTTTGAGTGAATGTTGCCTTTTGCACATTCCAATACATAGTTGGGTAAGGTTATGGTTTGACGTCTTTATACCTATGTGTGATTGGTGTGAATATATTGTATCAGATATATATGTATGAGTTTTCCAAGTTCCCTATGATTATATGTTTACTATAATTGAGAATTCATAGATTTGTGATGTGTTAAAGTATGATAGAATGTATGATAAATCAAGATTGCCCAAGATGTGTAACGTAGGGCCTTGATAACTTCCCATACTTATGCATGGTTATGAGTAATGTATGTATCAAATGAATTCTCATGATTGTGAATTCGTAGATGGGTAACTCATATAATAAGCATGATGAATGTGTTTTAATGCCATGCTTGGATTAATTGAGTGAATTGTTGAGTACTGAAAAATGACTATTTTACACCTAATTATTGGACATGTTAGCTCTCAATTGTGAATATATTGGATGCATTTAATATTGTTTGCTAGTTTTATAAAAAAAACATTGGAAAAATCAAAAAATCAGCCAGAAACTTGGAATATTAGCAAAGTTTTGTGCTAAAATAGAAGACCCATAATTTTTAATAAGTAATTTTTGGCCACTTCTAGAAATTTAATTGTAAATTGAATATATTTGGATCAGTTATGAGAGTGGATTATTTCAATAATTTTAGATTTGAGTGCTAAATTAATAATTTTAATTCTGGAGAGAAAAACTGAAAATCAAGACGCTAACAAAGATCAAGAGTCCGAAATTTGAAGTCCATAGGCCAGAAATCCATTTCATTGGGCCAAGCTATGCATCCACGCCATACTCTGGGCTTAGCTCAGTGAGCCACAGGCAATTCATAAGTGGGCCAGGCCAGTATACAGGCTAGAGTCCAACAAGCAGAAAGCCCGAGTCCATGAGCAGAAAGCCCAATGGAAGCCCAATTGCTCAAAGATCTAGATCCAAAATACTCCATTCGAATTTCATCTAAACCCTAAGTCTTTCACATACCTCCACTCCATGTCTGTAATGGCCTAGGTCAACAAAATGGTTATGGAAATAAGAGGAAATATGAATCGTACGATTTTACGATTTTCGATTCACATCCCTAAACCAATTTCGATATGATTCGAGTTTGATAACATTGGATAAAATTGGAGAATGCCATACACTTAGAGCATTGGGAATATTTGTAAAATTCCATGCTCACAAGGTGTGTGATAATATGTTTGAGTGAATGTTGCCTTCTGCACATTCCAATACATAGTTGGGTAAGGTTATGGTTTGACGTCTTTATACCTATGTGTGATTGATGTGAATATATTGTATCAGATATATATGTAAGAGTTTTCCAAGTTCCCTATGATTATATGTTTACTATAATTGAGAATTCATAGATTTGTGATGTGTTAAAATATGATAGAATGTATGATAAATCAAGATTGCCCAAGATGTGTAACGTAGGGCCTTCATAACTTCCCATACTTGTGCATGGTTATGAGTAATATATGTATCAAATGAATTCTCATGATTGTGAATTCGTAGATGGGTAACTCATATAATAAGCATGATGAATGTGTTTTAATGCCATGCTTGGATTAATTGAGTGAATTGTTGAGTACTGAAAAATGACTATTTTACACCTAATTATTGGACATGTTAGCTCTCAATTGTGAATATATTGGATGCATTTAATATTGTTTGCTAGTTTTATAAAAAAAACATTGGAAAAATCAAAAAATCAGCCAGAAACTTGGAATATTAGCAAAGTTTTGTGCTAAAATAGAAGACCCATAATTTTTAATAAGTAATTTTTGGCCACTTCTAGAAATTTAATTGTAAATTGAATATATTTGGATCCAGTTATGAGAGTGGATTATTTCAATAATTTTAGATTTGAGTGCTAAATTAATAATTTTAATTCTGGAGAGAAAAACTGAAAATCAAGACGCTAACAAAGATCAAGAGTCTGAAATTTGAAGTCCGTAGGCCAGAAATCCATTTCATTGGGCCAAGCTATGCATCCACGCCATACTCTGGGCTTAGCTCAGTGAGCCACAGGCAATTCATAAGTGGGCCAGGCCAGTATACAGGCTAGAGTCCAACAAGCAGAAAGCCCAACTCCATGAGCAGAAAGCCCAATGGAAGCCCAACTGCTCAAAGCTCTAGATCCAAAATGCTCCATTCGAATTTCATCTAAACCCTAAGTCTTTCACATACCTCTACTCCATGTCTGTAATGGCCCAGGTCAACAAAATGGTTTATGGAAATAAGAGGAAATATGAATCGTACGATTTTACGATTTTCGATTCACATCCCTAAACCAATTTCGATATGATTCGAGTTTGATAACATTGGATAAAATTGGAGATTGCCATACACTTAGAGCATTGGGAATATTTTTAAAATTCCATGCTCACAAGGTGTGTGATAATATGTTTGAGTGAATGTTGCCTTCTGCACATTCCAATACATAGTTGGGTAAGGTTATGGTTTGACGTCTTTATACCTATGTGTGATTGATGTGAATATATTGTATCAGATATATATGTATGAGTTTTCCAAGTTCCCTATGATTATATGTTTACTATAATTGAAAATTCATAGATTTGTGATGTGTTAAAGTATGATAGAATGTATGATAAATCAAGATTGCCCAAGATGTGTAACGTAGGGCCTTGATAACTTCCCATACTTGTGCATGGTTATGAGTAATGTATGTATCAAATGAATTCTCATGATTGTGAATTCGTAGATGGGTAACTCATATAATAAGCATGATGAATGTGTTTTAATGCCATGCTTGGATTAATTGAGTGAATTGTTGAGTACTGAAAAATGACTATTTTACACCTAATTATTGGACATGTTAGCTCTCAATTGTGAATATATTGGATGCATTTAATATTGTTTGCTAGTTTTATAAAAAAAACATTGGAAAAATCAAAAAATCAGCCAGAAACTTGGAATATTAGCAAAGTTTTGTGCTAAAATAAGACCCATAATTTTTAATAAGTAATTTTTGGCCACTTCTAGAAATTTAATTGTAAATTGAATATATTTGGATCCAGTTATGAGAGTGGATTATTTCAATAATTTTAGATTTGAGTGCTAAATTAATAATTTTAATTCTGGAGAGAAAAACTGAAAATCAAGACGCTAACAAAGATCAAGAGTCTGAAATTTGAAGTCCGTAGGCCAGAAATCCATTTCATTGGGCCAAGCTATGCATCCACGCCATACTCTGGGCTTAGCTCAGTGAGCCACAGGCAATTCATAAGTGGGCCAGGCCAGTATACAGGCTAGAGTCCAACAAGCAGAAAGCCCAACTCCATGAGCAGAAAGCCCAATGGAAGCCCAACTGCTCAAAGCTCTAGATCCAAAATGCTCCATTCGAATTTCATCTAAACCCTAAGTCTTTCACATACCTCTACTCCATGTCTGTAATGGCCCAGGTCAACAAAATGGTTATGGAAATAAGAGGAAATATGAATCGTACGATTTTACGATTTTCGATTCACATCCCTAAACCAATTTCGATATGATTCGAGTTTGATAACATTGGATAAAATTGGAGATTGCCATACACTTAGAGCATTGGGAATATTTTTAAAATTCCATGCTCACAAGGTGTGTGATAATATGTTTGAGTGAATGTTGCCTTCTGCATATTCCAATACATAGTTGGGTAAGGTTATGGTTTGACGTCTTTATACCTATGTGTGATTGATGTGAATATATTGTATCAGATATATATGTATGAGTTTTCCAAGTTCCCTATGATTATATGTTTACTATAATTGAAAATTCATAGATTTGTGATGTGTTAAAGTATGATAGAATGTATGATAAATCAAGATTGCCCAAGATGTGTAACGTAGGGCCTTGATAACTTCCCATACTTGTGCATGGTTATGAGTAATGTATGTATCAAATGAATTCTCATGATTGTGAATTCGTAGATGGGTAACTCATATAATAAGCATGATGAATGTGTTTTAATGCCATGCTTGGATTAATTGATGATGTGTACATTATGAGTGAGTACTTATGTTGATAATGGTTGTGATGGATTGACCTAAACATGTGTAGAATGAATTTCCATGATTTGAAGAGGAACTTGGTAAAGGGTTAGACTAAGTGATATGGGTGACTTAAGGTCAAGTATCTTAAAACCCAAGGGGGTTAACTTGTGCTACAATGGGGATGGGCTAGCATGATTAAGAATACATGTAATGTAATTCAAATACTAAGAAAGTCTTGTTTGATTTCCCCAAAGTAAAAGTATGACCACTCCCCAATATCAACCCAAATGTGAAAATAATGAACTATGGTTGATCTGATCCACTATGTGGTATATAGGCAACTGAGAGCATTGTGCCTCAGCTCGATCAAAAGGCGCATTGTGTCATCCATTTATATTAAGGATGATATAAGATGTTGAACAAATGTGAAGGGTAGAAATGGATTGGTGGGATATGCCCTCCCTAATATAAACCCTAATGCAGATGTTGGATCCCTCGAGGGTAGCCTGAAGAGGTTATGATGCCTTGGGAGTTACAATATGATGAGACATATATGTTTGTTACCCGAGTAAAGCCTAGAGTTGCGAGGGAACTGTGAAAATTCTTAAAATGGACAGATGAGGACTTTGGTACTGAGATGTATGTGACTAGGTCACTTGATTATATTGAGACGTTGGTATGGGTGTGTCCGTCACGTGATATTGCTGATCGAGACGTGGTATGGTTGCATCCCTCACGTGATATTAATTATATTGAGACGTGGTATGGGTGTGGCCCTCACGTGATATTGATTATATTGAGACGTGTTATGGGTGTGTCCCTCATATGATATTGATTATATTGAGACATGATATGAGTGTGTCCCTCTCGTGATATTGATTATTGAGACGTGGTATGGGTATGTCCCTCAAGTGATATTGATAACGTTATGCCTTAGTCCATTTAAAAAGAAAATTGTCTGATCAGTAAATCATTATGTCTCACTTTTGTGTAGTTAAAAGGATGAGATAAGTATATAGATTCCATGATTAAGGCCTAGAATAGCCGGGAGACCGTGGGAGCCTCGATATGAACATACGGAGACTATGACATTGAGATGTATATGTGACTTGGTCACTTGATATTGAGACGTGGTAAGGGTACTGTAATATCTCGGATTTTCAATTATTATCTTGTATGAAAATTATCCATTTAATTTGTGATTATTTGTTATGGATTTCTAATTGGGCAAAGAGTTGGGTCATTGGCCCAATTAGAACCCAATGATTTTGGAAAGGGTTCCAATAAAAATTTAAATGGGTTGAATTATCTTAGTAATGTATTATGTCCAAGAATTAATTAAAATATTTGGACATGGCCGAACATTGGATTTGAATATCCAAGGAGATGTTTAAAAATCAAATGAGGATTTCTTTGGCCGTGTATAGAGATATTTCATATCTACATTATGCGTATAAGATAATTTAAAAGGGTATGTATATGGTCTAAAAATTGAACAAGGAAGATGTCTAACTAAATAGACATTGCATGGTCGTGTGTGACACTTCCAAAGAGGGAAGGTCGGCCATTCCAATTAAGACAACGTGTTCACGGCAATGGGGCATGGTTTATCTTAGCACCTTCTAACCTTGGACCAAGGAAAGATTATAAAAGGAGAGACAAAGAGGGGTACACGATTTTTACACCCTCATAGTCGAATTCTCTCTATCCCTCTCTCAAGTTCTCTCTCACGCCAAAGAACAAGAGAAGAAAAAGCAGCAACAAGAAGGTGTTTTTGGTTGAAAGAAATTAAAAAGAAAGGAGAAAGATTGGAAGAGCAAGGAATCGGAAAAGGTTAGTATCTAATTGATTAGTTGTTTTGAAATAAAAGAACCATAGGGTTCGGCCATAGTGTTTGGCCGAACCCCATGGAAGAAGAATGGGGGATCATCTTGATAATTTTTTTAATAGAAAAGAAGGGATGAGGTTAGGCCATGGTGTATGGTCGAACCACATCAAATACAATTACGGATTTGGGGTTTTCAAGACATTAAATCATGTGGACTGATTTATTAATTGTAAAGGGTTGAAAACCCCCATGGAAAGGATATCAATAAGGTTATTTGATTAATTGGATGATCATGGTTTAATTTAATGGAAAGAAAGAACCATAGGGTTCAGCCATAGTGCATGGCCGAACCCCATGGAAGAGTATTGGTTAAGTGTAATTGGGAAATTGATGTTAATGATATATGATCATTGAAGGGATTAAATGGAGTTGTGTTGGTAAGAGTTATGGGAAATTTGAATGATAAAAACCATGAAGAATTATATTGTTTTAAAAGAGTTTAAATGGAAGTTGGGGGGATCATGGGTTCCGCCATGATGTGTGGCCGAACCCCATGAGGTTCTTTATGGATCTAATTTATTAAGGAATTATATTAGATGATTGTTGATTGATTAAATGGAAGGATATGGGTTCTTGTTTAATGAATGATAATCGATTGCTTCTATGGGTGAGGTTCGGCCATGGTGCATGGTCGTGCATGGCCGAACCCCACTAGGGTTTAATTTTGGAAACCTTTTAATTTGGAAGCATTTAATTATGGAAAGGTGCAGTTTAATTATAGAAAACTTCCAATTATGGAAAGAGTTGCTAAAATTAGAAAGCATCCAAGTATGGAAAGAAGGTTGCTAAATTTGGGAAGTTTCTATTTTATGAAAGGAGTTGGCTAAATTAGAAAGCTTTTAATGTTGGATGATTATCTTGGAAACCTTCTAAGTATGGAAGGACTTATGGTAAATATGGAAACCATCTAATTAAGGAAGGGTGGATGACTAACTAAGAAACTTTCTAAATATGGACCTTTTCATTGTGGACTTTTTAATTATGGAAGATGATTTCTAAATAAGGATTTTGGAAACCATAGGGTTCGGCCATGGGCATGGCCGAACCCCATGGAGTTGGATTGGTATTTTAATGTAAGTAAATTTATTAAAATACAAGGATGGTTATTAATTTAGAAAGGACCTAAGGTGGAGATTAAATTAGTAACTTACTAATTATGGAACTTAGATTAAATGGAAGGTCATTCTAAATTTGGAAACCTTCTATTCATGGAAGGTTGGCCATGAATGGCAATTTTGTAATTATGGGAATTGGATGCTAAAATATGAAACTTTTTAAATATGGATTATTTAATGTTATACACCATAGGGTTCGGCCAAGGTATATGGCCGAACCCCATGGACCAAAAGATGGGATTATGGAATAATAGCCATGGATGGCATTTTCGTAAATAGGTGTGAAAAATGGTAAGCCATGGGTTCAGCCATGGTGTATGGCCGAACCCCATGAGGTTTTGTTTATGGACTTAGAACATTGTAAATCAAGTGGGACCTGGTGTTGATGTATTATTATATTATAAGGTAACGGGATCTCACAAGCGGTGCAGGATCGGTGATCGATTCTTGGACGAAAGACGAAAAAAACACACTTTAGCGGTCTTTGGTAGGATTCCACCTCTTTGAAACCATGGATTTATGTACACTTGTTTTATCTTATGTTTAATGAAATTTATGTTTCAAAGGATATGTTTTATATGAATTTTAAATGCTATGTTTATTTGTTTAAAATAACATGTGTTGGATATTTTACAAAAGATGATTTTCAATGCTATGTTTATGTTATGAAATAGCATGTGTTTCATTGGCATCTCATGCATGGCATGGGGTGGAGGATTTATAATCGGAGGGGTCACACTCCCTCGGGGCGTCCGAAAAACCTATGTGCGGTACCTTGATGTGATTTCCATCAAGAAGATTCCGAAGGGTCTGTAACGCCCGCCCCTTTTCACTAAAATCAGAGTCTAATTTTTTTTTTTTTTGAAAATAAAGAGTGACAAAGGGTGCGGGACGTTACGACGCGAGTTAAGTTCGAGATTCTAAAGCCCGGCTCTTAACTGGCCAACCCTACGTGTGCGTGGAACTAAGTCCACGAAGAACGGTTCACGCGTAGAAGTAAGCTTGCGGAATTTAAACATTAAGCGGGGTTATAATAGAATCTATCCTACCAGTTTTAGATAGAAAGGAAGGTTACATCATTTAAATTGCTAAATTACTTCAAAATGATAACATCCGAAAGTAAAGTCCAAACCATAGTACTAAATATAAATTATTACAGTCCGACGAGCTAAGTTACTCAAATTACATTTCCAAAATAAATTTAAGTAAACTATCTAGCCCGCTTCCCCAAGCTCCTATGCTTGGCTCCCGTCTCGTCCTTCGTTTCCGCCATCTCCTGCGTCATCAGCTAAGGTGGAAGTAGGGCGTTAGACAACGTGCCCAGTAGGACTCCGAGTAGGGCCAATACATGGATTAGTGATAACAAGTACATAGGTAATAACATAATAAAGGCCATAAAAAAATTCATGCCATGCCATGGGTGTCTGATGTTATGAGTCCCACCCATCATCCATACCATTGTACCAATGTCCTTTTTCAATCATTCATAAAGTCCCCCTTGATGAAAAACCTCATCAAGATATCCCCATGTTTGCTTCTCGGTCGCCCCGACGGAGCATGGACTCCTGTTATATCTCAACACATCAAGATATCCCCATGTTTGCTTCTCGGTCGCCCCGACGGAGCATGGACTCCGGTTATATCTCAACACATCAAGATATCCCCATGTTTGCTTCTCGGTCGCCCCGACGGAGCATGGACTCCGGTTATAGCACATCAGGTTATCCCCATGTTTGTTTCTCGGTCGCCCCGTTGGAGCATGGACTCCGGTTTCTTTATTTTCCCATCCATGCCATGCATGAGATGTAAATGCATTATGCTATGTAATATATATAACTCATAGCCTTAATATATAATTCATAGCCTTTACATATAATGCATAACCTTAAAATATAATTCATAGCATTATCATATAATTCATAGCCTTAAAACTCATCATAAGATAAATCATATAGTTATCAAAAATAAATCAAGAAACCATCACACAACACATAATCCATGGCTTACAAAAAGGTAGGAATCCTATCGAATACCGACTATGTCCTTTTACGTTTCCGTCCGATAATCTAGTCACCGATACGCGCACCACTTGCGATGTCTGATACCTTATTACATATCAATTAATCAGCCCATGTTTTATCCATGATTAAGTTCCTAATCATGCCTTAGTGGGGTTCGGCCATACCCCATGGCCGAACCCTACTAGTTAGGTTTGTGGGTCCCATTTAATCCAACAAATATTCTAATCTTGTGAGCCTAAAATCTAGCAACCCTAGGCTTCATTTAATCACTCATAAGGTCATCTTAATGCACCCAAGTCCATGTCCAACCTACATGGGGTTCGGCCATGTACCTTGGCCAAACCCATGGTTCTTCATTTTGGCCATTAATTATGGTTTAACCACTACACTTCCATGGTTTAATATTTCCTCCATCCATGTACATTTTTGTCCACAATTAATCTATATACTTAGACCCATTAATGATTCATTAACCATGACATAACATCCCTAAAAATCAGCCACTTAATTTAATCAAATTTCCAATCATCTAATCCCATACATAGACCTTAATCTTAGCCCAAAAATGACTCACAAAAGAGTCATAGGTTCGGCCATACACCATGGCCGAACCCATGATGTCTTGTCCTTATTTTTTTTCCTTGGGTCTTATACCACATTTAGCTCCATAATAAGTCCTCCCATGAGGGGTTTAAATCACACATTTAACTTATCATTTTTTATCATCATAAACTACATTTAATCATCACTTTAATCATCATGAAATACATTTTGGTCCATCAATTTAACCATAATTCCCATTTATTTTCATGGTTCTAAAATACCCAATCCATCAAAGTTTCCCCATGGGGTTCAGCCATACACCATGGCCGAACCCATGGTTCATGGTCCATTATCCATTCATGCCATTTTGAGGCCATAAAACCATTTATATCTTCATGAATTTCCTCATTTAAAATCCCTTTAAAAATCACTACATTTAATCCTTAAAACCCTAAAAATCATGAATCATTCTTCCATGGCTTCCATTCTTTAAAACCCTAGTAAATCACTTAATCACCTACCATGGGGTTTGGCCATACTACATGGCCGAACCCTATGGCCCATGATTCCTTCCAAAATTTACATACATCCAAGCTAATTAATTTAAATACATAATGTCCTTAGTACCTCCTTTATTTTTCTTAACCTAATTTACCCATTAGGGTTTGTGCATTCCTCATCCTTTCCTTGGATGGATTTGAGATCCAAGGCCCATGATATTTTTGGCCACCATCTAAGAAATGGATTCCATTTTTAAACCATAAAAACCTAATATCTTGTTTAGAGATACTTACAATCCGACTGCTCCTCCGACTTTTCTTTTTCTCCACTTGAACCCTTAGCCTTTCTCTTCTCTTCTTCTCCTTGATCTTTGGCCAATATGTGTTTGATCAAATGGAAAACATTAAAGCTTGGGTCAGCTAAGATGGAGTAGATTTGAGAGAGAGAGAGATGGGGAGAGGATATCTCAAGCTTTGGTCTTGAGGTGGAGGGCCCAAGCTTGAACTTCTTTCTTCTCTTCTTCTCTTCTTAGTTTTTTTTCTTCTTCTTTTCTTTTTGGTGTGGGTCGGCAATGAGAGAGCAAGAGAGGGAGAGAGTGAAAGAATTAGATGGAAAGAGATGGAGAAAAGAGATAAGATTCATCTCATTTGGTTGAGTGACTTACACTCCACCATTTAATTCTCCCACCAACCAAGCATGGGTTCATGTGCTTAGTGGTGGTGGTTGGGATAAACCACCACCCTTAGCCAACGTTTTTTGGTGTCTTGCAATGAGGTGGTTTGGTCTTCCATTTGACCATTTGACCACCTTTGGATTAGCTTAATCATTTAATTAATTAGATCATTAGGTTAAGTTAATTAATTCCCACTTATCTCCTTTAATCTTCTTGATTCTTCTCCATTACTCCACCCATGGTTGATCAAGTCAACCATGGTGGCCGGCCCCACCAATCCTTGCTCCACACGCCACCTCATTTGGTGAGGTGGAGGTGGGTCCCATTCGGCCATGTCACCTATGTTTAATAAATTCTAACTTAGGTGATTTAAATTTAATTAAATTCATTCCTCTTATTGGATCACCATTGGGCCCATGGCCCAATTAAATTCCCTCCTATCCATTTACTTTAGAGCTTAAATCCTCTTGGCCCATTGGGTCCCAAATGGGTACTTGGCCCAATTTGACCATCCTTGGCCCAATTAACTACCATTGACCATTTAAATGAATTTAATCCAATCCATGGTCCATTGGATCATACTTGGGCCTTTGCCCAAATTTTGATCCATTTACCATCTATTCCATTAAAATTCCCAATTTCCATCATTAAAACAAATAATTGACACATATTCATTGATTTTAAAATTCCGGGCTATTATAGGGTCCACACTCCATCGGGGCGTCCGAAAGACCTATGTGGTGGGTACTTGTATGTACATGTGATGGGTGGGACTCATTGCATTTGTCATCATTGTATGGCATGGATTTTACATGGTTTTGGATATTATGTTTTAATATATGTTTTTGTACTAACCATGTGTTAGCCATAACTGGAATACCTACTGGGCGCGTTGTTCTAACGCCCTACTTCTACCCTAGTTGATGACACAGGAAATCAGGGGAACGAAGAACGCAAGACGAGCCAGGCATAGGAGCTTGGATGATTTATTTTATATGTTTTGAATAAAGTTATTTATGGTCTTTTAATTGAGTAACTAGTTTCGGAATGTAATAACTTAGATGGCCAGATGTTTAGTTTGATGATTATGACGTTTTAATAATGATTAAGGACTTGACGCACTTTACTATCTGAATGGAATAAAACTTGGTTCTATTATGATTCCGCAATTTTGATATTATGATTCCGCAGGTTGTGATTTTTATTCCGCAAGTTGATATTGCTATGTGTGAACCATTTTCGTGGACTTGGTCCATGCACACATAGGGTTGGCCAGTTAAGGGCCGGACTTTGGAAGTTCAGACTTAGCTCGCGTCGTGACGTCCCGCGCTCTATCACTCTACTCTGTTATAAAAAAAAAATAGACTCTGAATTTACGGGAAAAAGCGAGTGAAAAAAGATGGGGCGTTACAGGTACATCCCTCATGCGATTATGATGGTTGACTGACAGTTCCAGAGAGATATTCACGGCGGTGGGGTCAGCTACGGAGACTTGGTCCCGTAGGGTTGCTGTCAAAGAGTAGGTCCCTCACATGCTACGCGCTGGAGGGCGCTCTCACGGCTATTTAGCACACTTGATGTGCATTGACGCGCAGAACTAGATACTATTTTATCCCATTGGGGTGGTGTTAGCTTCGTTAGACGTCGTCCGACCACCTTAGAGCTTGACTAAATCACCCATGAGGTGAAGGGATGTAGGACGAAGTAGACTTGATCACACTAGTCGTGGGTCTCCCGCTTAGTAAGTCATGGACCCTAAGTCTTGCTGGGGGTCGTGGTATATTTATGGTATGATATGATATGATGATTTGATATTGTTTCCACAGTCACATAGTGATTCATTCGAGTGTTGTTCCTACGAATAGAAGATCTCATGGTAGATGATGTGCCCCTAGATTAGTTATGCCCAAGGACAGACTATACCCATGGAAGGATTATATTCATGGATGGTTATTACCATGGATAGATGATACTCACTCATAGAGTGTTACCATGGATGGATGTGTATACCCATGGATGATGGTTCCCATGGTGGTTTGGATTCATGCCCGGATATTGGTTTTATGGTAGACCTCTTGGTCTTATAGTAGACGTATTGGTCTTATGTTAGACATATTGGTCCCATGGTAGACATATTGGTATTATGGTATACCTGTTGGTCTCATAGTAGATGTATTGGTCTTATGTAGACACGTTGGTCCCATGGTAGACGTATTGGTATTATGGTAGATATGTCGGTCCCATAGTAGACGTATTGGTCTTATGTTAGACCTGTTGATCCTATGATAGACATATTGGTTCTACGAATGTATGAGTTATGCCCATGGATGATTATACCCATGGAGTGATTATATTCATGGATGGTTATTACCCATGGATAGATGATACTCACTGATGGAGAGTATATTCATGGATGGTTATTACCCATAGATAGATGATACTCACTGATAGAGAGTTAGTTACCAGGGATGGATGATGAATTCCATGGATGTTGTTCCCATGGTAGACATATTGGATTAATGCCTAGATATTGATTATATGGTGGGCATATTGACCTCATGATAGGTATAGTGGTCCCATGGTAGTCGTATTGGTCTCATGATGGACATGACAGTTCTATAGATAGATATTATTTTCCCATGGAGGATTTGTGACCACGGATGAGTATTGTATACCGTGGATAGATATTCTCACGGAGGGCATTGATTCTATATAGGATTGGACCCATATTTAGAGTATTGTCTCCGATGAGAGATGTATTTATGTTCGGGTATAGGTCCCATGGTTGAGGTTTATTTCATGTGTGACATTAACCCCATGGTTGGTATAGACCCGTGCTAGATGAGATCTATTTTATTGATGAGGCCCACGATAGGGTAATTAGACTTCTTGATGTGAATTCATGAATAGCACGAGGTTTGTGCCATAAAATAATTGAATTGAGAATTGCGCAGGATCTGATCTCCATTAGAGTATTTAGGCAGCTGATAATTCAGTTCGATCATAGGATCCGTAGGGATCTCGCAATACGTGTAGGTCTCACGTGTTTGGACTATGAGTTGTGAATGCTTCAGACTTAAAAATATATATAAATATTATTGTTTCTCACGTGTCCATTGGACTGGGCCATGAATTGTGACCAAAAGAAGATGAATTGATGCCCCAGATTAGGACTACAAGATGAACCAAATTTTTGTCCCAAATCTTAGATACAGTTTGCAATGCTTTACTAATTGAATCATAACTTGACTTCCTGATATCGAAACAATGTAAAATTTGATCTTATTCTGATCTAGACAAAGAGATCTATCTCCATTTAAAATTTGAAAATTTTGGAAGGAGATTTGATACCTCAAAATATATCTATAAGTCGAATCAATTTTAGAGGTCTAGAATTAAAGGCAATTTTGCAGCAGTTCGGTGTAGAATTTTTATCTTGAGTTCTAGGAATTAAAATGGTGTGAAATTTATACTCAAACTCAAGAGAATAGATATCCTATGTCCAAAGTTTTTTGAGAATTTAATAAATTAATTTGATTGCTCAAATTAGGCCTGTAATCTGTAAGTCCTTGATATTTTGCAATCTGTTTGGACAGTGTAACTATCGAAGTAATTTGGCCATAACTCGGGCTAGCAATATTGTCTTGGGCCGAATAAGATATTTTAAAAAATGCCATTTAGAGTCCTATCTATTGGAAAAAAGATGAAAATTTATTGATAAACGAGCTGTTGCCAAAAATTTTTACAAAATGAGCGAATTTTCATTCTGTTATGATTTTCTTGGAAAAGTATGTAAATTATGGAAAACTTGGATTTTTGAATTTTTATTTGCTAGACCAAAACCCCTATGATCTGAGGAATAAAATTCCTAAAGAGGTTTTGGAACTTAAAAATCATTGTAGAGAAATTGGTTGGAAGCTTGGTGTTTAAAAGCTTGGATTTTTGGCGTTATATTGCTTTGCAATTTTAGTTGAGGGAATCAAACACTTTCATGTATTATACTCATTTATGGATTCCTGTAAAATTTTATCCTTGTGTGTTAGAATGCATAGAAATTAGGTTTAAACAAAAGGACTAAGAATTAGGGGAATTAACTGGTAAAGTCATGTGCATCTTACAGAGCATAAAGGGGTATTATTTTTGGCTTAGTGTTGAAGCCAGTGAGTGACTCAGTTAGCCTGGACTTGTGTTTATACATGTTACCTTGTTCAAAAACCCATAATATGTATTCAGATTTGATTTGGAATTGATTTATGCTATGGTTGAAAATTTGGTGAAATTTGATTGAACTATGATATGCCATGTGTTGATGGACCTTGTTATTGCAGATGTTTAATTGAGATCATATGTGTTAGATTTTGATTAGTACATTGGATATGCTAAGTTATTGAGATTATGGTTCATTATGGCATATGTTTCTGTATTATAGATCTCCATATTTATTTTGGTCATGGCATTCATGCATGGATTATTATTTTTGATCGTGCATGAGCATCCACAGGTTGGGTGGGTGTTGGAGATCTTTGGCCGGTGAACCTTATGTTTGTTGGTGACTTTTGAGTCAGAGACCAACAGAGGACAAGTTGGGTCAAATTATTCCTTGGACTGCTGGGGACCGGTTTGGTCATGTCTTTGGATGTTTAGTTGATGACCAGAGGGGATGGACGTCTATGACCATCAACTTAAGTTGTCGGTCAATGAGAGTTGAATTACAGGTCATGCATATGATGGTGACTTAGAGGCAGTCATGTCGTTTGACAAACCAGTATTTGGGTGGTACGCTATAAAGAACAACGTAGTTTGTGACTGACGAGCCAAGTCTGTGGATCATGTTGATATACGCATTGTAGTTTGGATGATAGCATGGGATTTGGATTCATGCTTCATCTTGGCATTTTGCATTACATATGTGATTTGCATTTATTTTATTTACCTTGATCTATAAGGATTTCCTGTACGTTTATATTGCATGGTTGTGGTTGTTTTTTTCATTGGGCATAGAGTTCATTCCCCTTACGTTTCAGGAGTACCTTTGGAGTTAGATCACGAAGAAGCTTAAAAGCAAGCTTACGTCTTGGAACTGTTAGGATCAAGTCTTAGACTAGTTTATTTCCGGATTAAAGACTATAGTTTACTTTATTCTTGTTCTATTTTTTTTTTTTTTTGAGGCACTTTAAATGTCAATTGAGGATTTGTAATATTGTAGATGATTTGAGACTTGGATAATATTATTTTCCTTGGGTGTGAGACAGTGAGATTAATAAATTTCCATTAGCTATGTTGGTCATTATTTTTAGTTGTAGTTTGACTTGATATATCGTACCTGTTAATGGGCAAATTTAATGTGGGATATTACGTTGCTCGATCATGGTTAAAATTGAGATTATTCTGCAACTCTGAATTTATTTGTAAACCATACGAAATGTTATCATGATTATGATTAGTAAAGAAAGAAAAAATTTGGAGCCATGTTGGACATCCCATGTTATTTGGTCTTTGATCAGTATGAGAACCTGTTTGTTGAGGTTAACGGATGGGGACCTTACAATAATGCAGGTCAACCGGGTACTTGCAGCCATACACATTTAAACGATAATGCAAGTGACACGATACATGTGGACATCCGCAAATATGATCTACGAATCATAATGCATGTCACACGATCCACGTGGTCATTCACTTTCTCATTCATACGCAAACAACTCTCCTCATGTTGAGAACATGCAAATCATCTTAGCATATTACATAAAATATGGCATATGTTAAATTGCGCATTAATCTATCCATAGAATTTATATCATATCTACGTGTTGATGAACACTGTAAAATGACTATTTTACCCTTGAATAATGGATTAGATAGCCTTTAATTTGTGCGTATTAGATATATTGAATGTTGTTTTTGAGTTTTGTAGATTAATTTAGAAAATACAAGTAAAGAGAATAAAGTTGGAAGAAAAATGCCGAAAAATGGGCCATAATTGTTATTTCTGGAAAGTGTGTTGTTTATGGGAAAATTGTGCAAAGTTTTGAACTTATAATCTCGTAAGTGCACAAACCATTTATAATACAATGTTATGAGTGAGAGGTCGATCCCACAGAGAACAAGCAAAATATATGCATCAAAATAATATGTTTGGAATCTAGTGCTTGAATGATTATGTTTCTTAGAAAACATAGAGATTTAAAAATAAATCAAATCATAGAAATCATTACTAATTTTATAAATTTACATATAAGTTAACAATCTCTCATTTAAAATTCAAAACCAAAAGTTAGAACATTAATTAAACAAGATTAAGATAATGGATTAAGATAAAATTTATGAATAGTCTCACACACAACATTAAGATGACAAAATTAAAGTCCAATTAAATTATTTTTCAATCTAGTTAACATATATGTTAGAGTGGTGGTTTGAATACAAAATAATCAAAATTCATGACACTAGAATTAAAGAATTTAAAACAAGTATTAAAATACAACATACAAGCAACAAAAAATAAAATAGACACTGAAAATAAATTGACAATGAAAATAAACGACATAAAATAAAGTGCATAATTTAAAGGTGGTAATGGAATTATTATCTCATCGTCCAAAATAAATAAATAAATAAGAAATCTATATCTGAAATTCAACGCATAGAATTCAAAGATATATTGAATAATCGGACTTTTCAAGAATCTAAAATGGACATCTTTTATTTATTTAATGGAAGAATTAAATACAAGAATTGGAAAAAACAATCAAGAAGACTGAAAGTTCCCTTTCACAGTGCTAGAACACGATTGACCTTAGAGGGGGGGTGAATAGTTCAATCCCAGTTTCCACGGTGTTTACAATTTATTGATTGTTTCGAATATAAATGCAGCCGATATTAATCAAGAAGTTTGTTTTGTGTGATAAATTGTTTGTAATTTCTTTAAATGATCACACTAAGTTTATAACTCTTTGCATATTGCTTGATTATCGATGCTTATAAAATAAGATAAAAGAATGCAAAGTGATGTGTATTGAGAAGAGAACTAAAAGACTAAATACAAACACACAAAGATCAAACACCATAGGACCAAATTTATAGTGATTCGGTTAGCCAACCTACATCCATTGTTAGGACTCGCTCAACCTTGACCTATCCCCAAATCTACTAAGTAGGGACTTACACCCTCGCAATTAGAGTAGGAATTCCACCTCACTCAATTAGCTGGGAATTCCACCCACCGTTGTTCCAGAGATGACTCTCTAGCCTTTTTTTTATAGTGGTTCAGGAGCCAATCCTCCTTATTCCACTTTTGAGACAAATGTTTTAAATAAAAATTCAAGCCAAGAAGCACTTGCCTTTGAAGTTCTTTCTCGTTGTGTGCTTCTTGAAGATCCACCCAATGTGTGTGCACGCTCCTCCTTGTTGCCGTCGCATAGTAATCACAATTGTAGGGTGACAGGGAAATTGGTTTTACCAAAGTTTTCCTAGTTTATTATCATTTCCCCTCTTTCTCTCACAAACTCAATCCATATGATTGGTTGTATTTGATTCCCCAAATGTAAGCATGAGAGAGAGAGTGATCCTTCTGTTGGCCCTTGTGTAAGCTCACTGATAATGATGAGGGTCCAACTGATTTGCCAAATGATACCAACTAGTTGCATAAAGATTGGTTTATATAGAGAAGGCAATCAGTTGTAGCAACGGTAATATACCAACAGGTCAGGCGCATCGAGGCGTCTGTAACAAGAAATGTTACCGTTCAATAATCCGACCGTTGCGCATTAATGCACTCCCAATGGTATAATTCTTTCCCGGTCGACATGTCAGTGTCGCCGATGGGTCAATAGTCATGGAACCGAGAGGTCAATGCATACGAGAGGCTCGGTCTAGGGTAACACCATGCTGGCAGAGTTTCAAGTCCATAAACTAGTCTTACCCAGACCGACCTGTCGCCCTTTACCGAGGGGTCGGTCTTGGTGCTCTCAATCGGTCTTGAAATACCGATATGTTTGTTTTCTCGAGAACCCACCTGAGTTCTAAGTTCCAAAACTAATAAGTCTTTATCGAAGAGTCGTTAACGACGAGGGGTCGTTTCAGCTTTCTACCAAGGGGTAGGTGCATACGAGACTCTCGATCAGATGCACATTCAGAATGACAGTTCTATGATCGAGAATCTTTGTCAATATGGTCAAACAATCATTGACCACGATGGGTCGATCCTATCTCTATCAAGGGGTCGGTGAGAATGACTGGTCGAGCTGATAGTGAAACCAAATACATATTTACAAGTTGGGTCCAAATCACTGTCAAGCATACTCTATAGGATTTTTTTAATGATTTTAACATTTGTTCAACTAAGCCTAGGAATGGTCCTCTTAAGATGTGGGTACCACCTAAAGTCATCTATGGCTGATTACCTATTTTCTGATTGCCATAACGATGAGTTTCAATCTGGTAGAGCATCATCTTCAATCTTCAATCTTCTAGCAAGTGCTTCTTCCCAAGTAATTGAATTGACAAACTTAGGGACCCGAGGCACTAACAATCTCCCCTTTGTCAATTTCATGACAAAACCTAGATGCTAGCTCAATTATAATCCCATCTTTATTACATCACATTTGAATACAAAAATATTACATAGGTTACATGTACATATTCAAATGGACAATAAGACTATGATCTTCGCATATTCTTGTTCAGTTTGCTTCATTACACGTTTTCCTATTCAAGCATATAAGCAAGCAACACTAGAAAATCATTAGAGGAGTTAGTCCCAAAACATTAATATGCATCAATGGACTAAACAAGATTAGCATTCATTCTCCCCATGTACCAATGATTTTCTAGCCAACAACACTACCCAGTGTTGAGAAGATTTTCTCCCTTAATCTTCTTGAGTTTGATTTCCCAAACTCCAAGCATAGACATTCTTCCCATCTCCATTGGCTTCTTCAACTTCTTCCTTTTTTATGGCTCTCTCGTCCTAGTGGCCCAGGCACTCTAGCTTAACCAATTCCTCCTCATACCAATTTCTCCTCATAATTGGTTTTGATGTCTTTTAGCTTCTACTAATGTATCCCCCATTTTCTCATATAATTGACAAAGATTAGTAGCCAGACATCGAGTTCAAGAACTCCCCCATGCTTCTTGCATTTTGTGCTTGAAAGTTCCCTTGAGAGTTAGAACAACACGATTGACCCTAGAAGGGGGTGAATAGTTCAATCCAAATTCGTTGGTCTTTTTTAAAATTATTTTGATTGATTAATTAAGTGCAGCAGTTACAACAATCAAGTATGTGTTTGTTATCAAATGTCATTAAGCAATCAACACAAGAAATTAGCTCTAACACCACAAGCACAGGGACACACGATATATTGCGGTTCAGTTCGTCAACCTACATCCACTGTTAGAACTAGCTCAACCTTGAGCAATCTTCAAATTCACTAAGTAGGGACTTACACCCTCACAATTAGAGTAGTAATTCCACCTCACTCAATCAGCTGTGAATTCAACCCACCACATGTGCCAGAGACGACGCTCTAGAGTTTTTTATAGTGATTTCGGAACCAAGCTTCATTAATCCTCTTTCGGGTCAAAGGTTTTAAAAACAAAATAAAACCAAGAAGCACTTGCCTTGAACCTCTTTCTCGATGATGTGTGCTTCTTGAAGATCCCACCCACAGAGTGTCGACGCTCCTCCTCATAGCTGTCATAGAGCAATCACAATCTTAGGGTGACAAGGAAACTAGTTTCAGGTTTCCTAGTTTATGTTTTGTCTTTCTATTTTCTTCATTGCAAACTCAATCAATAGATTGGTTGTTTATGGCTTTTCCTCCTCTCTTTCTCACTTTCAAACACAATCAAAAGATTGGTTGTTTATGATTCTTCTCACAAGAGTGTTGATCATTCCTTAGAGTATATAACTCTCCTCAGCTCAAGAAATATGGTAAAACGATCACACAACACTCATATTTATAGAGGAGTGTTAACAGTTTTTTCGAACTGTCCAGAACCGATAGGTCGGTGTTCATATTTATTACCTTTCAAGCACCTGACCGTAAAGCATTAAATGCACTCCCAACGGCTTTAATACTTCCCGGTAGACAGGCCGGTCTCGTCAATGGGTCCATAGTTATGGCACCGAGAGGTCCGTCCATACGAGTGTCTCGATCTGGGCAAACCATGCTGACAGTAGTTTCAAGTTAGAAACCTGTCTTACCCAAAATGACATGTCGCCTTTTACCGAGGGTTCGGTCCTGGTACTCTCGATCGGTCTTGAACTACTAATATGTCTGTTTTCTCGAGAGTCCATTTGAGTTCGAAGTCCAGAACTCACAAGTCTTTTACCAACAAATAGTCGACCACGAGGGGTCGTTTAAGTTCATCACCGAGGGGTCAGTGCATACGAGATTCATGGTCAGAGGTATGCCCAGAATGACAGTTCTTTGATCCAGAATCTCTATCAAACTGGCCGACCAGTCCTTGACCACGATGGGTCGATCCTGTCTCCACCGAGGGGTGTGTGATTGAATACATATTTCCAAGTTCGCTTCTATTTCATTGTCCAGTTTCCTCTCTAGGTTTCTTTATGGTTTTACCATTTTTTCAACTAAGCCTATGAATGGTCCTTTCTAAGGTGTGGGTTCCACCTAAAGTCATCTATGGTCAAATATATTGTGATTGCCATGGCGATGAGCTTTGAACCTGGTGGAGCACGATCTTCATTCTTGATCATCTTGGGTCTTCAAGCTTCTTAGCAAGTGCTTCTTCCCAAGTCATGGAATTGACAAACAGGGACTCGGCACAACCAGGGCATTAACAATTCTTAAATGGGTTCTGCTCGAACTCATGGTTCTCCTCCATAGTTCAATGCATACTTCTCGTGCATCACAATTGATTTGTCCCCGCACAAACGAAGTGCCAGGTTAGCTTATTTATTCCATTAGTCAAGCTAATTTCCTAGTTTCTTATGAGTCTTCTCCCCCATTCTTCAAGCTTTTTTTCTTTAGCTTCTTATGATTATCTGCCCCATAAACTTAATTGCTTACAAGTTCATTTTCTTCAAGCTTCATTTTAAGCTCGCATCAGTTTTCCTCCCTAAACTGTCATAACCAGTGACAGTTTCTAAAAAACATATATTTTGTGCTCCGCAAAACTCCAAGGTGTGTGCAATTTCGTAGACCGATCCCTATGCCAATATGAAACCAATTCATCAGATCCTGCATGTTAGTCTATTTAACAAAATCTATGTTAGCAATAGACATGAGATAAATGACATTTCATCAAATTAGCTCACACACACACACACTAAATCAAACCATAACATTTCATTGATAAACAAAATTTGCATTGGGTACATATGGTTTTTGGAGAGGGACAGGATGGATGCTTAGTTTTAAACTATAGTTTTTCCAAAATTCAAAGCATGAAAAACTATTCTAAGCAAAGCCATCAGAAGGAGGAGATGCTGGAGGGGAAGGGGATTTTCGTCGGAGACTCTTTTTGAGTTTTTCCATGAATGTGGAGTGGCTTTGGATCGATTTATTCATGAAGGTTGCTAAGGTTCCAATCTTCCTTTCCAACTTCCGTCATTTTTCAAAAGAGAAATAGAGTTGTCTTATAAGAGCTCTGTCAGACTTGGCTTTTGTATCTTCCATCTGATCTTTTCTTTTCTCCTCTTTTACCTTACCAGTAGCAGGTCTCTTAATAGGTGTATTCTCATCACTGCTTGATTCCACTGGAGGAGTGAGATCCATTTGACCTTTGCCTTTTCCACTCATTTCTTCTAAACTGGCTCCAACTGTAAGTAGGCTCCTTAATGATAACTCCACTAGGCTTTCTAGGTATGGGTGGTGGTGATTTCTTCTTTTGAGATTTCCTCGAGAGGTTCTTGACTCGACGACCTATAGTAATCAGGAGAGACGAAGATTCTCTTCGATATCACTGAGATTTGGGTTTCTAAGGCAATATGTCATGATCATTCTCAGAATCAGAGGACACATTGATGACTGGGGACTTGTTCTTTGTCATTCTCCACTATGCTTTTCTTTAGCTTAGAAACAACAAAATCACTTGGAGGAGAGAAGAATGCACAAAGCTAACCCAACCAATGGGAATCACAAAAATGTGATTTTCGAGCTCCCAGAGAAGGGAGAACCAGAAACCCTCTGGTTTTCCCTCAAGAAATCGATTTGGGAGATCTTATGGACTAATCTAGGGCACGAGAGGAATAGGGAAATCGCCAGAGCCCAGCGGGAGGTGGAACGACGATTTTGAATTAATTTGTCATTTTCGCAGATAGAGTCTTTTTAACTTACGCTTTCTGATTCACCGATAAGTCGTGACTAACGACCGGTCTATGTCGATATGTTAATAAGTATCGACCTGTCTCCCCTTGCAATTTTTCCCCATTTCAGGCAATGTTTTGATTTCCAACAGTATTGACTTGTCTGATCTTCCGACTAGTCTATCCGTGGACCTGAGTTTCAATTGAAGGATGACTGAGTGTTTGTGTTTGTGTCTGTGTGTGTGCTTGCGATGTTCATAGTTCATCAAGTTTTGCTTATACACCTTTCAATGCTAGTTTAGATACATACATTCACACAAGTTCTGTGCCATTAGATGATTCAACATATCCTTTTGAAGATAGGCACAAAAACATGGATTACAGATCTTTTTTCCTGGATCCAAACCAATCCAATTACCTTGGATATATTTAATTTACCAATTCAGATATATTGCCCAAGTGTGTGATGTCATGAGATGTGGCATCTCAAGGTTTTAACAAATAAAAGGTGTATATAAACATAATCATTCCACATAATGTACAAAGTAATGAGTATTGGAATGAGACACTAAGCACACAACCCATACATTCATTTCGCATTTTGAAAATATATTAATTATGCATATGGAAATGAAGTACTGTAATAGCCTGGACTTTTTAAATTAATATAAATGTGGATATTATTTATTTTAATGATGGAAATTGTGAAATTTGATGGAATAGATGGTAAATGGATCAAAGTTTGGACAAGGGCCCAAGTATGGCCCAATGGACCATGGATTGGATTTAAGATCATTTAAAGGGTCAAGGATGGTCAAATTGGGCCCAATACCCATTTGGGACCCAATGGATCAAGATGATGTAAACTCTAAGGTGAATAGGTAAGAAATAAATTTAATTGGGCCATGGGCCCAATGGTGATCCAAGTAGTTGAAGATGGATTAAATTAAATCGCCTAAGTTAGTGATGAGTTGACCAAGGTGACATGGCCAATTGGGTCCCACCTCCACCTCACCAAGTGAGGTGGCGTGTGGACCAAGGATTGGTGGGGCCGGCCACCATGGTTGAATTGGTCAACCATGGGTGGAATAATGGAAATTAGAAAATAATTAACCTAAGTTAATTATCTAGTTAATTAATTAAATAAACTAAACAAATTGTGGTCAAAGGGGTCAAAAGGTGGAAGACCAAAACACCTCATTCCAAGCTCAAAAGAAAAACGTTGGCTTGGTGGTGGTTATCCCAACCATCACCATAAAGCATGAAAAATATCTTATGTATGGTAGGTGGAGGAATTAATTACTCAACCAAATGAGATAAGCCTTATCTCTTTTTCCCCATCTCTTATTCCATTCTCATTTTACTCTTCCCATCTTTCACTCTCCCATTGCCGTCCCACACCCAAGGGAGAAGAAGAAGAAAGCTAAGGAGAAAAGAAGAGAAGAAAGAAGTGCAATTTTTGGCCCATCATCCCAAGATCAAGCCATACTATCTTCTTCCTCACCATCCTCTTCTCCTCCTCTCCCTCTCTCAAACACACCCATGATGGCCGAACCTAAGCTTGGAGGTTTTTTATCATTGATCAAGCATCTTGGCAGACCAAAGATCAAGAAGAAGAAGAAAGAGGCTAAAGAAATCAAGAGGAGAAAGAAAAACCGGAGGAGACGTCGGATTGTAAGTAATTCCTAAACAAGAGATTTGAATTTTTAGGGTTTAAGATTTGGGATCCATTCTTACTAGATTTGATGGTGGCCAAATGATCATAGGCCTTGGATCTCAAATCCATCCAATGGAAGGATGGAAAGTGGACAAAACCCTAATGGGTAAATTAGGGTTAAGAAAAGGATAAAATGGATTAAGGATAGTATGTAATTAAGTTAATTAAGCATAGATATGTGTGGATTTTGAAGGGATTAATGGACCATAGGGTTCGGCCATGTAGTATGGCCGAACCCCATGGTAGGTGATTGATTTAATTATTAGGGTTTATAAGAATGGAAGACAATGGGGGTGGTTAATGATTTTAGGGTTTTAAATGATTAAAGGTGGGTAATTTTAAAGGGGTTTTTAAATGAGGAAAAACCATGGAGAGGTTTTATGGATGGAATGATTTTGAACCCTAGGATGATAGGGGTAAAATATGGAAGAATGGTGGGGAAGATTGACAATGTTGATGAACTCCAAATGATGAACCTAATGTTGAAAAGAAAAGGGAATTATGGCTAGATTGATGGACCCTAAATGTATCAAATAATGATTAAGGAATGATGAATTAATTCTATGGTTTAGATTCTCTCAGTGGAGGGACTTGTGATGGAGTCAAGTGATGTAAATGGACCCAAGAAAAATGGAGAAAGAGACATCATGGGTTCGGCCATGGTGTATGGCCGAACCCATGACCCAATTGTAGTGTAACGCCCGCCCCTTTTCACCGAAATATCAGAGTCTATTTTTTTTAAAAAAAGAAAAGTGACAAAGGGCGCGGACGTCACGACGCGAGTTAAGTTCGAGCTTCTAAAGCCCGACCCTTAACTGGCCAACCCTACGCGTGCGTGGAGCCAAGTCCACGAGTACGGTTCATGCGTAGACATAAGCTCAAGGAATATTACTTCTCAGTGCGGAATTAACAACAAAGACTATCCTACAGATTTGAGATAGCAGGGAAGATAACATTTATTTAAATTTCTATAATACCTCAAAACCATAATGTCCATAATAAAATCCCAAAACATAGCCAGTAATCTAATTTATTACATTCCGACAAGCTAAGCTACTCAAATTACATTTTTCCAACATACTCTTAAACAACATAATTAATCTGCCTTCCCAAGCTCCTAAGCTTGCCTCCTGTCCCGTCCTTCCATTTCGCCACCTTCTGCGTCATCAGCTAGGGTAGAAGTAGGGCGTTAGACCACGCGCCCAGTAGGACTCCGAGTAGGGCTAACACATGGATTAGTGATAACAAAGCAGATAGATAATACATAACGAAAACCCATAGAATGAATGCCATGCCATGGGTGTCTGTGTTATGAATCCCACCCATCATCCTTACTATCCCGATGCCATATCCCCCTTGACGGTAAGGCCTCGTCAAGGTGTAACCACAAATACAATATCCCCCTTGATGGAAGAACCATCATCAAGGTATAACAATAAATACAGCATCCCTCTTGACGGTAAGGCCTCGTCAAGGTACAATAATACATATGTGAAATGTCCCCATGCTTGTTTATATCGGTCGCCCCGACGGAGCATGGACTCCGGTTTCATTTCATCCTTCCCCTGTCATATCCCTCCCATGCCATGCATGAGATGTAGATGCCATATGCCATGTAATATATGTAATTCAATAGTAATAAAACCCATCGTAAAACAATTACTTAATGACCAATAAAACAAAGGAAACCATCCCATAATATTTAATCCAAAACCCATCTAAGACATTCACATGATTTCCAAAATAATTTAAAGGAAAACATCACAAGATGCATAATCCAAAACTCATCTTAAAGACAACCACATGCTTTCCAAAATAAATTAAAGAAAACATCACCCAATCCATGGCTTACAAAAATGTAGGAATCCTACCGAATACCGACTCACGTCCTTTTACGTTTTCCGTTCGATAAACCCGGTCGCCGATCGCGCACCGCCTGCGATGTCCAGTACCTTATTACACATTAATCATTAGTCCATGTTTTACCCATTTCTAAGCCCATATGAAAAACCGGTCACTATTTAGGTTTTGTGGGTCCCATGTCATCTATTAAACCTTTTAATCCCATAAATCTTAAAATTCGGCCACCCTAGGCTTTATTAATCACTTATAAGGTTATTACATTAGATCCCCTAAGTCCATGATCAATTTCCATGGAATTCTTGAATTTGGCCACTAATTACGGTTTTGCCACTACCTCATTTTTCATGCTTAATCACTCATTTATCCATGCATGATTAAGTCCATAATTGATTATAAACTTAGGTCCATTAATGACCCATTGAACCATATCACATAGCCATTAAAATTAACCATTTAATTAATCCAACCCCCCATTAACTAATCACATACCTACATCCTTCATTAGCCCATAAAAATTGACCTTCCATTAAATCATTACTCTTAATCATACCTTGAGCCCATAATTGATTCCTCTACCACATTACAAGATCACTTACCTCAACCATCTTATTGACCTAATTCCATTAATTTAAACTTATACATACACATTTAACTTTAGACCCATTAATGATCTAAAATTTGGGTCATGGGTTTGGCCATACACCATGGCCGAACCCTATGGCCCATGATTTTATTCCAATTACCTACTTCCATGCTTAATTTAATAAATTACACCATACATTTAATACTTTTACTTATTTCTTTTCCCTAACCCTAATTCACCCATTTAGGGTTTTCTCCATCTTCCACCCTTCCATTTGATGGATTTACATTCCATAGCATAGAATTATCTAACCACCATTAAATTCACAAAAATAAATTCCAATTCTTAAACCCTAAAAGTCCAAAATTTCTTGTTTAAGAAACTACTCACCATCCGTCGTCTCCTTCGACTTCTGCCGCTCCCGTCGGTTTCCTTAGCCTCCTTTCTCCTTCCTCTTGATCTTTGATAGGTCAAGATCTTTAATCAATGGTGGCAACCCCCAACCTTAGGATCGGCCAAAGTAGAGCTTAAATTGAGAGAGGGAAAGGGAGAGATGATGAGAGGGGAGGTGATAACCTTAATCTTAGAGTGATCTCCCTCCAAATTCCACTTCTTTCTTCTCTCCTTGAGCTCCTCTCTTTTCTTTCTTTCTCTCCTTCACTTGGACATGGGACGGCAATGGAAGAGTGGGAGGAATGGAGTTAGTGAAAAAAATGGGAATGAAAGAACCAACAAGGCTTATCTCCACTTTTTTTTTTTACCTTACATTAATGATTTCCACCAACCTTAAGATATTTTTAAGATCTTTTATTTGTTTTATGGTGGTGGTTATCTAAACCACCACAAAGCCCAACGTGTTTCACATTTGAGGTTGGAATGAGGTGGGTTTTCACCTCTTGGCCCCACTTTGACCACTTTTAACAACCACTTTAAATAATTTAATTATTTTACCTTAGGTTAATTCATTTGTACTTAACCTAATTCCCATTGTTCCACCCATGGTTGACCAAATCAACCATGGTGGCCGGCCCCACCAAACCTTGGGTCCACACACCACCTCACTTGATGAGGTGGAGGTGGGTCCCACTTGGCCACATCACCTTGGTTTAATTTTTAACTTAACTTAGGTGATTTAATTTCATTGAATAAACTCTAAATGGATCACCATTGGGCCCATGGCCCAATTACATTTCCATCTAGCCCATTTACCTTAGAGCACAACCATCTTGACCCATTGGGTCCCAAATGGGTATTTGACCCAATTTTGACCATTCTTGACCCATTTAACCCTCATTGACCATTTAAATAACTTTAAATCCAAACATTAGTCTATTGGGCCATACTTGGGCCTTTGTCCAATATTTTGGCCCATTTACCATTTATTCCACCAATTTTCCAATTTTCATCATTAAAATAAATAATATTCACATATTCCTTGATTTACAAATTTCGAGTCCTTACATGTAGATCATTTTTTGGTCTAAGATTAATGTGTACGTATATGCTTAAATTAATGGAATTAGGTTAATTAGATGGTTGAGGTAAGTGGTCTTGTGATATGGTTGATGCATCAATTATGGACTCAAGATGTGGCTAAGAATGATGATTCAATTGTAAGTCATTTTTATGGGCTAAGAAAGGGTTTATGTATGTGGTTAATTAATGTAGATTAAGTTAAGAAAAAGGGTTGTTTTAATGATATTATGGCATGATTAAATGGGTCACTAATGGACTTGAGTGTATGGATCAATTATGAATAAAGGTGTACATGGTTAAGTGAATGATTAACCATGGAAAAAGAGGTAGTGGCAAAACCGTAAATAATGGTCAAATTCAAGAACTCCATGAGAAATGATCATGGACTTAAGTGCAATTATGGTAGCCTTAAGTATGTGATTAATAAAGCCTAGGGTAGCTGATTTTGAAGACTTATGGGATTAAAAGGTTTAATAGATTAAATGGGACCTACAAAACCTAGTTAGTGAGGTTCGGCCAAGGTGTATGGCCAAACGCCACTAAGGTGTGATTAATGGACTTAAAAGGTTAAAAACATGGACTAATTATTAATGTATAATAAGGCACTGGACATCGCAAATGGTGCGCGATCGGCGACCTGGTCTATCGGACGGAAACGAAAGAAAGGACGTTAGTCGGTATTTGGTAGGATTCCTACCTTTTTGTAAGCCATGGATTGTGTGATGATTTCTTTGATTTATTTTGGAAATTATATGGTTTGTTTTATGATGAGTTTTAAGATCATAATTTATATATCTCATATGGCATAATGCAAGGCTATGAACTATATGCTAAGTTATGAACTATAAGACTATGGATTATATTACATAGCATAATGCACCTACATCTCATGCATGGCATGGGCGGGAAAATAAAGGAACCGGAGTCCATGCTCCGTCGGGGCGATCGAGAAGCAAACATGGGGATAGCCTGATGCACTATAACCGGAGTCCATGCTCCGTCGGGGCGACCGAGAAGCAGACATGGGGATATCTTGATATGTGGAGATATAACCGGTCCATGCTCCGTCGGGCGACCGAGAAGCAAACATGGGGATATCATGATGGTATGGATGATGGGTGGACTCATGACATAGACACCCATGGCTTAGCATTCATTTTATGGTTTTCATATATTATCATCTGTATGCTTGTTATCACTAATCCATGTGTTAGCCCTACTCGGAGTCCTACTGGGTGCGTTGTCTAACGCCCTACTTCTACCCCAACTGATGACGCAGGAGACGGCGAAGCAGAAGGACGAGACGGGAGCCGAGCTTAGGAGCTTGGGGAAGGCGGCTACTTAATTTATTTAGATTTGTTTTGGAAACGTATTTGAGTAGCCTAGCTTGTCGGAAATGTAAATTACTTGCTATGTTTTGGTTTTTATTTTTGGACATTGTGATGTTGAGGTATTTTGGTAATTAAATGAATGTTATCTTCCTTGCTATCTAAATCGGTAGGTTAGTCTCTATTTTAACTCCGCACTTAGTTTAAAATTCCTTGAGCTTACGTCTACGTGCGAACCGTTCTCATGAACTTCATTCCACGCGCACGTAGGGTTGGCCAGTTAAGGGCCGGGCTTTAGAAGCTCGGAACTTAACTCGCGTCGTGACTTCCCCCCCCTTTGTCACTCTTATTTCAAAAAAAAAAAAATAGACTCTGATTTTCTCTGAAAAGGGCCGGGCGTTACAAGTACGATGCTACCCACACAGCTCTCATGTCTGTTATCATGTTATTACCCAAAACATGATAAACACTTTTACCATTCTTTCAAGCAAACTCCAATGAGATTCATTCCTTGAAAGGATCTAGTACATAAATGGATTTTGATAAGCACATTTGATCATTTTGATCAGCACTTTTGGTAGGTCAATCCAAACCAAAAATCCATTAAAAGACATAGAGCATGTTTCATTCCACACGGGACTCACAAGTTCAAGAACTTGGAATGAAACGACACTGTGTATGTACCATACACACCCTATACATGAGGTAATGTACAAACCACATTCATTTCCTAAAGATGCACAAATAACATGGCATATGAAATGAAATGAGACAAGTATAATCCAATACTAGAGTGCAGACCTACATGTACATATGAGTATTATGTATAAGATCATTTCATTCCAACAATCAAACAAAAACATGGATTATAGGCAAGATACAAGGTGATTCCAAAACGTGTTTCAAATGTGACACCAATAGTGGTATCCCTTCACACATTTCAACATAACCTTGCGAAACTTGGAATCTAGGTCCACAATCCGATAATGGCCTTTTATCAAATCTGATTTTAATTTTGGGTGCCTTTCCATTTGACTTTGGAAATTAAAACCCCAGATTTTGTACCGTGCAAACATTTTGGTACATGGCCACAAAGGAAACTTGAAGGTCACTACCTTTATCACGTTCCTTTACACTATCCTCTTATTCTCTTAGAGGATTTAGCTTGGACTTTTTCAATGGATGAATCGTAGTAAATCACCTATTTTATCTGTACACAAACTTGTCATGATAGATGATGTCATCCTATGGGCTAGACGAGGCAATTTTTCGATGTATTCTTTCAGCCTCTTTTGCTGTTTCATATTTTTTAAATCTTTTAAACGCATATTATGAAACAACAATGATGAATGCTACAAGTGTTTGATTAAAGTGCATAGCCAATTCATCACTACTCTAAGCAATTTGGTCTTTGCGCTAAGTGGTGATGGAAGTTGAAGGTTTATCCAATTCATTTTCGATAGGCATAGACCACTTTCTATTCACCTATTTCCAAAACATATTTATTGATGAAAACATTTAAAGTTATTCATTCCATTTTTCATCACAAATAGAGGTTTGGAAATATCATGGCTTTCTCTCATGGCCATTGTTCTAGCACAGATCAACTCAGATGATTAGATCCTTTATGAAGAGAACTTGGCTCTGATACTAATTGAAAGTTCTTTTTCACGCTGCTAGAACACGATTAACCTTAGAGAGGGGGAGTCGGGGGGGTGGGGGGGGGGTTAAATAGTTCAATCCCAGTTTCCACGGTATTTATAAATTTCTTGATTGTTTCAAATATAAGTGCAGCGAATATTAATCAGGAAGTTTGTTTCGTCTGACAAATTGTTTGTAATTTCTTTAAATGATCACACTAAGTTTATAACTCTTTGCATATTGCTTGATTATCGATGCTTATAAAATAAGATAAACAACGTGCAAAGTGATGTGTGTTGAGAAGAGAACTTAAAGACTAAATACAAACACCATAAGACCAAATTTATAGTGGTTCGGTTAGCCAACCTACATCCACTGTTAGGACTCGATCAACCTTGAGCTATCCCCAAATCCACTAAGTGGGGACTTACACCTCACAATTAGAATAGGAATTCCACCTCACTCTGTCGGCTGGAAATTCGACCCACCACTGTGATAGCGACAACACTCTAGAGTTTTTTTATAGTGGTTCTGGAGCCAATCCTCCTTATTCCACTTTCGGGACAAAAGGTTTTAAATAGAAATAAAAACCAAAAAACACTTGCCTTTGAAGCTCTTTCTCGTTGATGTGTACTTTTTGAAGATCCACCCAATGTGTCCCAACGCTCCTCCTTGTAGCCGTCGTATAGTAATCACAATTCCAGGGTGACAAGGAAATTGGTTTTACCAAAGTTTTCCTAGGTTATGGTTCCACCCAATGATTGGTTGTATTTGATTCCCCAAGTGTAAGCATGAGAGAGAGAGAGAGAGAGAGAGAAAGAGAGAGAGAGAGTGATCCTTCTGTTGGCCCTTGTGTAAGCTCAATGATAATGATGAGGGTCCAACTGATTTGCCACAGGATGCCAACTAGTTGCATAAACATTGGTTTATATAGAGAAGGTAACCAACAGCTGCAACGGTAATGTACAGATAGGTCTTGTGCACTGAGGGGTCGGTGACTAGAAATGTTACCGTTCAACAATCTGACCGTTGTGCATTAATGCACTCCCAATGGTATAATTTTCCCAGTCGACATGTCGGTGTCGCCAATGGGTAGACATTCATGGAACCGAGTAGTCGGTCCATAAGAGAGGCTCGGTCCGGGGCAACACCATGTTGACAGAGTTTCAAGTCCAGAAACTAATCTTACCAAAACCGATTTGTCGCCGTTTACAAAGGGTCAGTCCTGGTACTCTCGATCGGTCTTAAACTACTGATATGTATGTTTGCTCGAAAGCCCACTTGAGTTCTATGTTCCAGAACTCATAAGTCTTTATCGAAGAGTCGTTGACCACGAGGGGTCATTTTAGTTTTTCACCGAGGGGTCGGTGCATATGAGACTCTCGATCAGAGGCACATCCAGAATGATAGTCTTATGATCGAGAACCTTTGTCAATATGGTCGATGAGTCATTGACCACGATGGGTCAATCCTGTCTCCACTGAGGGGACAGTGAGAACGACTGGTCGAGCTGACAGTGAAACCAAATACATATTTTTAAGTTGGGTTCCAATTCACTGTCAAGCTTACTCTGTAGGCTTTCTTTAATGATTTTACCATTTGTTCAACTAAGCCTAGGAATGATCCTCTTAAGGTGTGGGTAACACCTAAAGTCATCTATGGTCGGTTACCTGTTTTGTGTTTACCATAATGATGAGCTTCAATCTGGTGGAGCATGATCTTCAATCTTGATCATCTTAAGTCTTCAATCTTCTAGCAAGTGCTTCTTCCCGAGTCATGGAATTCACAAACTTAGAGACCTGAAGCACTAACAAAGACTACTAAAAATCGAATTTACAGTGATAGCTCACGTGTGAAATTCGTATGAAGCACAGTGTCTCTTGTTCTTCAGGGTGTGTTCTCCAACCTCAAGTCCTCTTGAGCTCCAGGTCTAATTCAATTTTCACCATGGTCGAATGTGTTATTTATATGCTCAAGGAATGAACTTGCGGTGGAGATTAAATCTAAGTTAATGGATGACAGGATGGGATTAAATCTAATGAAATATGAGTGGTTGGGATTAAAAGATTGAAAACCTAGGGTTGCATAGTGCTACACACAAATTTGGAGTGTGGTGGTTTGGTGGCGAAAGTATCTTCGAGAGGGAATTTAGGATTGGCTATGGCTTTGTGATTTTCGAATTTGGCTAATTGGTTTAGGGTTTTGGGTTGTGCAATTATGGATTAATGGATGAGATTAAAAGGATGGATGAATGGATGGATGAGATGATGAAATGTGATGTGGAAAGTTGACCTAGTGTGAAATTCAAATGGGGTGGATGGAGTTGTGCAAAAATCGTGCAATGTGTTAGTGATTAGGATGGTGAGGTGGTTTAGTGATCTTAGGAGTGTATTTGGATGAAATAATGTCTAAGTGCATGGAGTGTTTTTTGTGATAAAATCGTGTGTACCTAAGGAGAGTAGGTGAAAAAATCGTGTATGGCTATGTTTGGATTGGAATGTGAGACAAATTAGGATCTAGGTGAGGTGGAGGAATAGGATAGAAAGGTGATATGCACATGAGATGCTAAATTCTAGGGTTTAGGCATTATGTAACGCCCGCCCCTTTTCACCGTAAAATCAGAGTATTTTTTTTTTTAATGATAAAGTGACAAAGGGCACGGACGTCACGACGCGAGTTAAGTTCCGAGCTTCTAAAGCCCGGCCTTTAACTGGCCAACCCTACGCGTGCGTGGAACATAAGTCCACGAGTACGGTTCACGTGTAGAATGTAAGCTCGCGGAACATAAAATTACATGTGGAATGATAATAGAGACTGTCCTACCAATTTTCAGATAGCAGGGAAGAAACATCCGTAAATTTACCAAAATACCATTAACCGTATTATCAAAAAATACAATCTAAACATAGCAAACCATCTAAGTGATTACATTTTCGACAAGCTGAGTTATATAATTACACATTTCCAAAATGAATTAATTCAACTTAAACAAAATTACTAGTCCGCCTTCCCAAGCTCCTAAGCTTGGCTTCCGTCTTGCCCTTCCGGCCCGCCATTTCCTGCATTGTCAGCTAGGGTAGAAGTAGGGCGTTAGAACAACGCGCCCAGTAGGACTCCGAGTAGGGCTAGCACATAGATTAGTAATAACAGCATACAGATAATAACCCAATGAAAAGTGATAAACCACGTGTAGTGAAAATATAAAATGTATGCCATGCCCTGGGTGTCTATATTATGAACCCCACCCATCATTCCTGACATATACTGTCATATCCCTCTTGACGGAAAAGCCTCATCAAGACATGTCCTACCACCAAATATCCCCCCTTGACGGTAAATCCTCGTCAAGGTGTCCCCATGCCTGTTCTCGGTCGCCCCGACGGAGCATGGACTCCGGTTTGTTTATTTTTTTCCGCCCATGCCATGCATGAGATGTAATGCATTATGCTATGTAATATATACGTCTCATAACTTTAGTTTATCATACATAGCCTTGGCATAAAATACATCATCTTAAAATATAAATCATTGTATTAACATATCATTCATAATCGGAAAATAAACTCATCATAAGATATCCCATAGTCCACCAAAATACGATGAAAATACCATACATATCCATGGCTTACAAAAAGGTAGGAATCCTACCAATTACCGACTCGCGTCTTTACTTCGTTTTCGTCCGCCAATCCGGCTACCGATTCGCGCTATCCGGTACCTTATTACAGATTTACTGTATTAGTCCGTATTTTATTTCATGATTAAATCTCTAACTGATCACAAACCTAGGTCCATTAATGATCTTTAATCATGTCACAAGATTATCATAAACCAGCCCTTGTCTTAGCCTCTTTTTCCATTGATTTAAAACACATCCATAAATCCAATTTTTGGCCATTTTAAATATTCCGATTTGCGAGCCTAAGACCCAGCATCTATCCGTTTCATTTATGTACATTCTAAGTCCAAAATTCATCCCTAACTTAAATCCATTAAGGATTCATTAATCATGATCTAGTATCATAACCTCAATCCCTTTAATTTACATACTCTTCATTCCTCCTACCGGATTAACAACGACCTCTGAAGATGTTCAGAAATTGTGCATTTCAATTCAGTCGACTGAATTACCAGTTCAGCCGACTGTATCACTATTTCAGTCAACTGAATCGAAGATTCAATCGACTGACTTCGAATCCGAGTGTCTGCTTGTCCTGCCAGTTCAATTTCAGTCGACTGAATTACACATTCAGTCGACTGAAACATGGTTCATACCCCTTTCAGTCGACTGAATCACAGATTCAGTCAGCTGATTTTGCATCAGGTCATCTGTTTGTTCTGTCAGTTTATTTTCAGTATGATTCAGTCGGCTGAACTTTCAATCATCCCTTTACACGTTCAAAAATCATCCCTTCGGTCGACTGAATCATACATTCAGTCGGCTGAAACTTCCAGAACCCTTTTCTTATCTGAGAAGTTTGTGTTTAGTCGACTGAATCTTATGATTCAGTCGACTGAAACTCCCAGAAACTTGTTTCTAATTCGTTTATCACCAGTTCAGTCGACTGAATCATAGATTCAGTCGACTGACTGTTCTGTCAGTCTTCTCCATTGCATATTTTGTATATTTTTCCTTCATGGTTCTCTCATTTAAACTCTTTAAAATTACCCACTTCTTAATCACTTAAAATATATATATATATATATACAATCTCTTGCTTTAAGAATGCTTACCACCCGACGACTCCTCCGGTCCCTCTTTCCTCTTTGCTCTCCTTCCCTTTTATCTTTGGTAGATTAAGATCTTTGATCAAGGGTGGCAATCCCCAACCCTAGAATCGGCCATGGTAGGTTTTGTATGAGAGAGAGAGAGAGAGAGAAAGGTAATGAAAAACAAGATCCAACCTTTGATCTTAAAGTGGTGAAATAATGCTTTACTTCTTTTCTTCTCTCCTTCTTTTCTCTTTTCCTTAACTCTCTTTCTCTTCTCCTTCCTTGTGTGGGACGTCCATGGAGAATGAAAAATGGAGAGAAAATTGAATGAGAAAAGAATGGGAAAGAGGTAACAAGGCTTATCCCCATTTTTCTCTTTTTCACTTTACATTAATTACATCCACCAACCCCCCAAGATATTTTCTTGATATTTTAATTGCTTTATGGGTCATGTCTCTACCCTCCCTAAGTCCAAACATGTTTGCCCTTGGAGGTGGAGTAGCTTGGTCCCCCATTTGACTAGTTTTAACCCATTTAACCACCAATTTACTAATTTAATTATTTAATTAATTAGCTACTTTAATTCCCATTTACTTATTTAAATCAACTTAGGTTAATTCTTTATACTTAACCTAATTCCATTATTCCACCCATGGTTGACCAAATCAACCATGGTAGTCGGCCCCACCAAACCTTGGGTCCACACTTGGCCACATCGCCATTGTTTAATTCCAAATAACTTAGGTGGTTACATTTTATTGAGCCCCCTCTAAATGGATCACCATTAGGCCCAATTACATTTCCATCTAGCCCATTTACCTAGAGCATAAGCATCTTGACCCATTTAAATAAATTTAAACCCAAACCATAATCTATTGGGCCACACTTGGGTCTTTGTCAAATTTTGGCCCATTTACCATTTTCTCCACCACTTTTCTAATTTCCATCATTAAAATAAATAATATTCACATTCATATTAATTCCAAAATTCTGAGACCTTACACATTAGGTCTAGGGTTTATGAATGGATGACTATGATTGAATGGCCTAGATCTAATGGCTATAATGAATGATGAGTGATCTAGATGGATGGATGGTTAGGTAATGCATAGATGATCTTAATCCTAAGGTTCATCTATATGATTGATGGTTTGGGTGCCCTAGATCTAATCATGATGAAAGAACAGATTGGATTTAATAGGTGGATCTAGGGTTTTCTTATGCTTTATGATTGAGATGTATGAAATGAATGGTTTGGATTGCAAGATTGGGTTAGTGGATGGTGTGGATGAATGATTGAAGATTGTGTTAGTCCCAAGGTTTCAACCCAAGGATATATGGGTATTTTTTATGACCACAAACCATTAAAGTGTGATATTTAACATTTCAAATGATATTACTCTATGAGACAGGTATCACATTTACAAGAAGACATATATTGGATATCAAATATTGTAAAAATGGAAGATCATCTTCATCTATCATTCAATAGAGATCAACGGACAAAAGACATTGTCAAAGAAGAAAGGAGGCCAAGATCATTGAAGATCAATTTTATACAATCATGATCATGGAAGAGATCGAATGGTTTATCAATGTTTGAAGATCAAATGGCAAATGATACAAGTACTGAAGATTGAAGATCAAGTATGTGTTCTTAGATTGGTCATGAGTGTTAGGAACAAAATGTAAAGTTACTCAATTATGTTTGAACACCATGGTTCAAGTCACCCTCTAGTGGACCCTAGGATACCCAGCTTAACCTTATGCATCCAAATGGAATCCTAGGATATGACTTAGTCCCCAAGACCCATCAAGTGTGTTTGAAATGACCAAAATAAAGCTAAAATTGCACAATACAGTCTAACGACCATTCCAGTCGGCTGAATTAGATAATTCAGTAGACTAAAATAATGGATTCATTGGGGATGGGTTTTCAGTCGACTGAAATGGACTTTCAACTGACTAAAATTCTGGACTTTCATGGAGCAGTGATTTCTGTCGACTAAAATAAAGTTTCAGCCGACTGAAAATCTGGATTTTCATGTGTTGAGTTTTCAGTCGACTGAATTCTCAAGTTCAGCCTACTGAATTATTCACTGATAAACTGTTTGAGTTTCAAGGCATTTTCACTCGACTGAATCACGAAACGGTAACATTTTTTGAATCATAAATGCTCTCCCCAACGGCCCCTTGCTTCATTTAATGCTTGGCAATGGTCTTAAACATGAAAAATTTATAAAACCAAGCATCAATGGGCATAAGGTATGTTGACTTACTTTGAATCAAAAGAAATTTATTGAAGTCAAATCCCAAGTACACTCAAGCTCAAAAATCGATCTCTTGTAATTTTACCTTGAGCCATTTCAGCTCAAATCTTTGAGTAACTCTTAGTACACTTGATTTATAAACATTTGAGAGTTATTCCTAAGCTTTACATTATAATCTTCTACATTTCCTTCAGAGATAAAGTTTGTGAAGGGTTGGTGTAGCCCTTGTGAAGGAAAAGGGTGTCTTCACCTTCAAATCAGAGAATGTTCTCTACAAGCATTGTAATAGGTTTCTTCTCCACCCTTGATGGAGAAGTTTAGTCCATTCAATCCTCAAGTGGTGTACTTGAGGCGATGACGTAGGCAAGAATGCCGAATCTCGTAAAAATCTCGGGTTCAATCTCTCAATCTCTTCTCATCTCCTCTTTTATATTTTGGCATTTATTTACTACTTGTTTGCATCTTATTTTTCTAAATTGTGTAATTAAAGAAAACACAAAAAGTTTGCATTGACCCAATTCACCCCCCCCCCCCCCCCCCCCGGTCGAGTCAATTTCTGGTAACAATTGGTATCAGAGCCCAAATTCTCCGAATTACTTAACCGTTTGAGAAATCATTCGAATGGCAAACTTTGGGGGATCTTCTTATGGTGAGGGTTGTTCAATTAATAGACCTCCACTGTTCAATGAAGTGACTACAATTTCTGAAAAACTAGGATGCAAATTTTCCTACAATCAATGGACCATCACATATGGGAAGCTATTGAATTTGGATCCTTTGTTCCAAAAGGACTAATTGACCTTGCTCCCAAACCTAGAGAGATTTGGGATGAGAATGATCAAAGGCTTAATCAATATAACTCTCAAGCCATGAACATTCTATTCTGTGCTCTTGACCGAAATGAATTTAATAGAGTTTCATCTTGCAAATCGGCCAAGGAAATTTGGGATAAGCTCATAGTGACCTATGAAGGCACTAATCAAGTAAAGAAATCAAAAATTCATAGGCTTGTACATTCATATGAACTATTCACTATGGAGCCTAATGAATCTATTTCTTCAATGTTTACTAGATTCACAAAGATTATAAATGAACTTAATGCCCTTGAAAAGACTTATTCTAACGAAGATAATGTGAGCAAAATTCTTAGGTCATTTGCCAGATTCTTGGGAGTCGAAGTCGACGGCAATAATAGAACCAAAAGATATCTCCATATTGGGACATGATGAACTCTTGGGATCTCTCATGACCCATGAGATTTTCATGAATGGTCGAAAGGAAACTGCAAAAAAAAAAAAAAAGTTCATGCATTTAAAGCCTCACCAAATGAGATATATGTTGATCAAGAAAAAGAAGAAGATAATGAGGATGACAATGAAGACTTGGTCTTGATCACCCGTAAATTCAAGAGTCTCTTGAGAAGAAGCAATCAATTTTGAAAGAAGACATTCAAGAAAGATAGCTATGAGGCAGATTTAAGCAAGAAAGAGCCCCTCACTCGTTTTAATTGCAGTAAAACGGGACACATCAAAGCCGAATGTCTGCTATTGAAGAAAGATGACAAAAAGTTTAAAAAGAAAGCATTCAAAGCCGCATGGTTGGAGTCCGATAGCAAATCGGATGGTGAATCATCCAAATACCACATGGCAAATATTTGTTTCATGGGAAATGAAGATGAGGTCGATCCTACACTTGACTCTTTAGAAAATGATGCACCTAGTATAGAAGAACTAGTTGACTCACTAGAAGAAATGTACAAGGATCTTAAACAGCATGTCACTCTTAGAAGATACAACTCCTCACTTTCAAAAGAACTTGAAAAATTGAAACTTGAAAATGAGGAGCTTAGCAAAAAGGTTCTTGCCCATGAAAAACTTGAAAAAGAATTGAAAGAGAAGATTGATAAAATTTCAAGACTACCTTCATTTCCATGTCCATACGAAAAGGAAAATATTCTCTTGAAAGAAAAATTGAATAAATTAACTAAGTCTCTTGAGAAATTTACTATGGGAAAGAAAAATTTAGATATGTTGTTGGGAAAGCAAAGATGTGTTTTTAACAAAGAAGGATTGGGATATAATCCCAAAACAAAGAAAACATTTTACAAAAACTTCTTTGTCAAAACTTCATCTCCTACCTCTCCACACATTACTTGCAACTTTTATGTAAAGAACGGACATATTTCTTATTCTTGTTCAATTAGGAAAGCAAAAGGATTAACAAAACTGATTTGGGTTCCAAAAAAGGAACATTACCTTATAATTTAACCCAAATGGACCCAACTCTCCATGGGGACCAAGAAGAATTACTTAAATGTATTTTGTAGATATGCATGAAATCAATGCCAAGAAACCACAAGTGGTTTCTTGATAGTGGATGCTCAAGGCACATGACGGGAGATAAATCAAAATTCATCTCTCTCTCTCTCTCAAAGATGGTGGATTTGTTACCTTTGGTGATAACTCCAAGGGCAAGATCATCGGTAAAGGTAAAATTGGTAATGATCCCTTACTTTCCATTGAAGATGTACTATTTGGTAGATGGGTTGAAACATGATTTACTTAATGTGAGTCAACTTTGTGATAAAGGCAATAAGGTAGTATTTGAATCAAACAAATGTTCTATTAGAAATGCTAGCAATGATAAAGAAATGTTCATAGCATATAAAGATGAAAATGTTTACACCATTGACTTTGATAAAATGCTTAACCAAAATGTTAAATGCCTTGCTGTCATAAATGAGAATAATTGGTTATGGCATAGGAGACTAGGACATGCTCACATGGAACTTATTTCAAATCTATTCAAATTTGAATTAGTTGATGGCTTGCCTAAGGCCAAATTTGCCAAGGATAGAATTTGTGATGCATGCCAATTTGGAAAACAAATCAAAAGTTCCTTTAAAAACAAAAAGCATATATCTACCTCTTTGCATTTGGATTTGTTTGGTCATAGCAAAGTTCAAAGTATGGGTGGTAAGTCATATGCATTTGTAATTGTTGATGATTGATCTCGCTTCTCTTGGGTGTTATATCTAGCTCACAAAAATGATGCACCTAAAGCTTTTGCAAAATTTTGTAGAAGAGTCCAAAATGAAAAAGGATATGCAATCAACAACATTGGAAGTGATAGGGGTAGAGAATTAGAAAATCAAGGAATGGAAATACTTTGTGATGAAAATGGTTTTGGTCACAATTTCTCCGCTCCTAGAAATCCCCAACAAAACGGAGTAGTTGAAGGAAAGAATAGAACACTTCAAGAAATAGGTAGGACCATGCTCAACGAATATAAATTACCAATATACTTTTGGGCCGAAGCCGTAAGCACCGTTTGCCATGTTATAAACAGGGTAACAATTAGAAAAGGATTAGATAAGACTCCTTATGAGATATGGAATGGTAGAAAACCAACATTGGATACTTTAGATTTTTTGGACAAGTGCTTTATACTAAACACTAAAGATCAATTTGGGAAATTCGATCCAAAATCAGATGAAGGAATCTTTGTTGGCCACTCTCCCATTAGCAAAGCATATAGAGCATATAACAAGAGAACATCAATTGTGGAGGAATCTATTCATGTGGTCTTTGATGAAGCCAACCCTTTTGAAATAAAAAAGGATCTTGATGATGAGGTTATAATTTTGGAAAAAGAGATGAATCAACCAGATATCCAAGACAATCCTAACAATGAAGTAAATGCTTCAAATAGTGGTGGAAGACAAGATAGTGAGGATGTCAAACCAAATAATGATCTTCCTAAGGCTTAGAGTTTTGCAAAAGATCACCCAAAAGACCAAATTATTTGTGAACCATCTCAAGGAATAGCCGCTACATCTAAACTTAGAAGCGCTTCTAACAACATGGCTTTTGTCTCTCAAATTGAACCAAAGAACATTCAAGAAGCCGAAATAGATGAGTTTTGGATAATTGCCATGCAAGAAGAACTAAATCAATTTGAAAGAAACAAAGTATGGGAGTTTCTGCCTATGCCTAAGGATCACTCGATAATTGGCACAAAGTGGGTTTTTAGAAATAAAAAGGATGAGGAAGGAAATATTGTTAGAAATAAGGCTAGACTAGTAGCCCAAGGTTACAACCAAGAAGAAGGGATAGACTATGAGGAAACCTTTGCCCCGGTTCCTAGGCTAGAAGCCATAAGAATGTTGCTTGCATATGCTTGTTTCAAAAATTTCAAATTATTTCAAATGGATGTGAAAATTGCCTTTCTAAATGGTTTCATCTCCGAATAATTTTATGTAAAACAACCACCCGGATTTGAAAATCACGAATTTCCAAATCATGTTTACAAATTGTCAAAAGCATTGTATGGTTTAAAGCAAACACCTAGAGCATGGTATGATAGGCTTAGTAATTTTCTCACTAAAAATGGCTTTACAAGAGGAAAAATTGACACTACTTTATTTATTAAATCTCTAAACAATGACATGCTCATTATACAAATATATGTGGATGACATTATTTTTGGATCTACCAATGAAAATCTTTGTAAAGAATTTACGAAAATCATGCATGATGAATTTGAGATGAGTATGATGGGTGAACTAGCCTTCTTCCTTGGTTTACAAATCAAGCAATCTTGTGAAGGGATATTCATAAATCAATCAAAATATGTCAAAGACCTTCTCAAGAAATTTAGAATGAATGAAGCTAAAGCAATTGTGACTCCTATGAGCCCATCCACCAAGCTTGACAAGGATGATTGTGGCAAACCTATTGGTATGAAGCTTTATAAAGGCATGATAGGAAGTTTGTTGTACTTAACCGCTAGTAGACCGGATATCAAGTTTAGTGCATGTTTGTGTGCACGTTTTCAATCTTGCCCGAAAGAATCACACCTTATTGCCGTAAAACATATTTTCCGATATTTGATTGGCACTATTGAATTAGGCTTATGGTATCCTAAACACACTTCACTCAAATTAGTAAGCTATTCGGATGCGGACTTTGCCGGTTGTAAAATTGATACAAAAAGTACGAGTGGAACTTGTCACTTCCTTGGACTCTCCCTCATATCTTGGTTTAGTAAAAAGCAAAACTCCATGGCTTTATCCACAGTTGAAGCGGAATACGTATCTACCGGGAGTTGTTGTGGACAAGTGTTGTATATGAAACAACAATTGGAAGATTTTGGAGTTAATTATGGTCAGATTCCAATTAGGTGTGACAATACAAGTGCTATAAATTTGTCAAAAAATCCCATACAACACTCTAGAACTAAGCACATTGAAATTAGACACCATTTCTTTAGAGACCATGTGCAAAGAGAAGATGTTCAATTAGAATTTGTAAATACTGACCATCAACAGGCAGATATTTTCACAAAACCTCTTCCTGAAGATAGATTTTGCACAATCATAAAAGATTTGGGAATGTACCTCAGAGGGATGTGTGTTGAATTAAAAAAAAAAAAGGGGGCGGACAAGTTCAGTCGACTGATATTCATCGTTCAACCGACTGAAACTTTCCTATGCACTGGCTGATTTTTGTTTTTCTTTTCAGCCGACTGAACCATACGGCTACCCTTTTTTCAGCTGATTGAAAATCATTTTTAGCCGACTGACTTTTCCTCTGTTTACTTTCTGCTCTAAGTGTCATTTTTCAGCCGACTGAAAATATTTTTCAGCTGACTGAACCACGCGGTTACCCATTTTTCAGCAGACTGAGACTCATTTTCAGCCGACTGATTTTTCCTCTGGTCACTCTCTGTTCTCCGGGCCATTTTTTCAGCCGACTGAAACTTGTTTTCAGTCGACTAAAACGTGCGGATACAATTTTTTTTTAACCCCTCTTTTTCATTTCCTTCAGTAAAACCTTTTCCCTCTTCCCTTTCTTCGCTCAATCCCACTTTCTTTTTCCCTCTTCGCTCAATCTCTCTTCTTCCCTGCCTCTCTCCGTTTCATTCCCTCCTTCACCATTTCTTTTCTTCTTCTGATTCTCACTTCCTTCTCCCTCTTCCCTTCCTTCGAAACCTAACCCTCTCCTCACAATCTCCACAGCACCCCTCTTTCCTCTCCATCCTCCCTCAATCTCTGATGGCCCCCAAACAACAATCGCGTGATCAAGGAAAGCAGGCTAAGAACGAACGATGGTCGAAACGAATGAACGATGCTCGTCTTCACTTTGTCTCCCAAGATGTAAAAAGTGCTTACACTCTTCATTTCATGTTTTGCAAGGTGGTATTCGGTAAAATCGTTCCCCTCTCTTTTTTTGATCAATTTCCAAGGCAATTTTCGTTTAGGGCACACTTTGACTACCAAGGATGGGGCCCATTTATCGAAATCGTTCGCCCCTCCTATCCAACACTAGTCAAACAATTGTATGCCAACTTCTCTCTCAAAACAAATCCGTCAAATCCACATATTGAATCCTCAGTGAGTGGATCTCCTTTTTCTTTCAATCGAGAGGACTTGGGGAACCTTATTAACGCCCCCTCCAATGGTCCTATAGTTTACAAAACCAATACCTGGATTGAAGGTTTTGATGCCGTAAATGCGCTCAAGATAATTTGTGAACGCAATGATATTGTTGAACCCTTTCAGCCGATTGCATCCCAACTATCATTAGAAGCCCGACTGATTCATCATATCATTTGCTACAATATTCTTCCACGGTCTGGGTCTTATAATCATGTCACCTATCTTGATGTTTAACTCATTTGGGCCATTATTCAACATCACTTGGTTAATCTTCCCTACCTCATCATTTGCTTCATGAGAGATTGCCAAAAACGCAAGAAGACAATGCCTTATGGCAAACTCCTTTCATTCCTTTTTGACCATTTCGAGGTCTGCTGCCCACCAGAATTAGAAGAAATTGGTGCTGCCAATGATATTTATTGTGATCATACCCTTAAAAATATGGGGTATAGGCTTGTTGGTGATACTTGGGAACGCACTCCTGCAAAGTTGAAGAAAGTCCAGCAGCCTGAGCAAGCCGCAGAGGAGCAAGCATATCATGATCAGGATATCGACATGCCTGACTCTCCTCATCTCTCCGGTGGCCCCTCTAGCTCCAATGAGGACATTCAGCTTGTTTTTGCTTCCATTGAATCTCTCCGAATCGACGTTGCAGAGATAGGGGTAAATGTTGACCGTCTCCGCAATCAATGTGACAATATTCGCGAATTTGTTAAAGACCGACTCGACGCCTCTCGTGGTGACACTGATCGGGTGCACATTCAGTTAAGCCGTGTCATAGCCCATCTTGGCCTCGAGTGACACTTGCCCTCTTCTGTTTTTTATGATGCCATAGGAGGAGAAATATCATTGCACTTGAAATTCTTTTATATCCTCTTGTATTTTGTTCCTAACCTTTGCAAAATACTTGACTTAATGAAATTTAATGGGTTCATATTACTTATGCTAATGTTGTCTTTTTACATATCTCAATATGGTTGAGTAGATTGTGTAATGATGGATATGATGCACTTATTGATAATGCAATGATGGATATGATGCACTTATTTTATTTAGAAAATACATCCATGAAGAAAGGGGGAGAATACTTGTCATTTGAAATGTACCTTGAAGAAAATGGAAATTTGTTTCTATGCATGAAGTAAGAGGGAGGATCACAAATTGTGTATCCATTATTTATAATTTCTATGCAATGGTTTGTCATCATCAAAAAGGGGGAGATTGTTAGCCCTAAGATTTCAACCCAAGGATATATGGGTATTTTTTATGACCACAAACCATTAAAGTGCGATATTTGACATTTCAATTGATATTACTCCATGAAACATGTATCACATTTACAAGAAGATATGTATTGGATATAAAATATTGTAAAAATGGAAGATCATCTTCATCTACATTCAATAGAGATCAACGGACAAACAACATAGTCAAAGAAGAAAGAAGGGCAAGATCATTGAAGATCAATTTTATACAATCATGGTCATTATGGAAGAGATCGGATGGCTTATCAATCTTTGAAGATGAAATGGCAAAGGATATAAGTACTGAAGATTGAAGATCAAGTATGTGTTTTTAGTATTGGTCATGAGTGTTAGGAACAAAATGTAAAGTTACTCAATTATGTTTGAACATCATAACTCAACTCACCCTCTAGTGGACCCTAGGATATCCAGCTTAACCGTATGCATCCAAATAGAATCCTAGGATATGAATTAGTCCCCAAGACCCATCAAGTGTGTTTGAAATGACCAAAATAAAGCCAAAATTGCACAATACAGTCTAACAGTCATTTTAGTCGACTGAAATAATGGATTCATTGGGGATGTGTTTTTAGTCGACTGAAATGGAGTTTCAGCCGACTAAAATTCTGGACTTTCACGGAGCAGTGATTTCAGTCGACTGAAATAAAGTTTCAGCCAACTGAAAATCTGGATTTTCATGGGTTGAGTTTTCAGTCAACTGAATTCTCAGGTTCAACCGACTGAATTATTCACTGATAAACTATTTGAGTTTCAGGGCATTTTCAATCGACTGAATCGTGAAACGATAACATTTTTTGAATCATAAATGCTCTCCCCAACGGTCGCTTGCTTCATTTAATGCTTAGCAACGGTCTTAAACATGAAAAATTTATAAAACCAAGCATCAATGGACATAAGGTATGTTGCCCTACTTTGAATCAAAAGAAATTTATTAAAGTCAAATCCCAAGTACACTCATGCTCAAAAATCCATCTCTTGCAATCTTATCTTGAGCCATTTCGGTTCAAATCTTTGAGTAACTTTTAGTACACTTGATTTATAAACATTTGAGAGTTATTCCTAAGCTTTACATTGTAATTTTCGACATTTCCTTGAGAGATAAAGTTTGTAAAGGGTTGGTGTAACCCTTGTGTAGGAGAAGGGTGTCTTCACCTTCAAATCAGAGAGTATTCTCTACAAGCATTGTAAGAGGTTTCTTCTCTACCCTTAAAGGAGAAGTTTAGTGCATTCAATCCTCAAGTGGTGTACTTGAGGCGAGAATGTAGGCAAGAACGCCGAACCTCGTAAAAATCTCGGGTTCAATCTCTCCATCTCTTCTCATCTCCTCTTTTATATTCTGTCATTTATTTACTACTTGTTTGCATCTTATTTTTCTAAATTGTGTAATTAAAGAAAACCCAAAAAGTTTGCATTGACCCAATTAACCCCCCATCTTCGGTCAATTTCTGGGCAACAGATTGGATGGTTAATATTACATGGGTAGGATGGGTTTGGATATGGACTTTTTGAGTTTGGACTAAAAATGGATTTGGGCTTAGGGTTAATGAATTTGAATTTGAACATGGAGCATTGGATTTTGAATTGATCTTGGACTTGGACTGGAGCTTGGACTTTGGCTTGCTGGGCTTGAATTCACTTTGGCCTGGCTCACATTAGGAAATGTGCATGGAGTGCTTGGCCTAGACCAGTGTTTGGCATTTTGGAGCGAAGTTTGGATCAATTGCAGAAGATCTCTGGCCCATGGATCTTGATTTTCAACTCTTGACCTCTTTGATTGCAGACTTGCTTTAAAACTAAATAATTAATCAAACCACTTAAAAATCTAAATATTCAATTAATCCGGACTCTCATAAATGGACCCTGTAATACCTTGACCCAAATTAGGCATAATTAGTTAATAAATCCTTCTTAAACCAGTTAATCTAGGAGATTTCGGTTAGGGCTTTGTGAAAAGCCCAAGTGGTGGCCCAATCTGAGCTCGAAATGTAACGCCCCGCCCTTTTTCACTCGCTTTAATCTGAAAATCAGAGTCTATTTTTTTTAAAAGTGATAGAGAGCGGGACGTCATGACGCGAGCTAAGACCGAACTTTTAAAGTCCGACCCTTAACTGGCCAACCCTATGTGTGCATGGACTAAGTCCATGAAAACGGTTCACACATAGTAAAACATAATCTTTATCGAATAAAACATACATGATGAATTACAATAGGATAACAATCCTATTCCAATTTAGATAGCAAAGTAGTCCAACACTTAATAATATGTGCCTTAAGCTAAATATCCAAAATCAAACATCCAAACCATAGTAAATATATCTACGTTATTACATTCCCAATTACTAGCTACTCAACTACATTATCCATGAGTAACTTAAACAACATATAACTTAATCATCCAAGCTCCTAAGCTTGGCTCCAATCAAGTCCTCGTTCCGTTCCCTTCCTGTGTCATCAACTAGGGTAGAAGTAGTGCGTTAGACAACACGCCCAGTAGGTATTCCAATTAGGGCTAACACATGGGTTAGTATATAAAATCCAGATATAATATACCATATCATACTTGTAAAACATCATATCCAAAACAGTGTATGATAATAGAGATCTAATCATACAGATAAAAACTAGAAACCTTGCATGATAATAAAGATCATAATCATGCCAATTCAATGCCATGTCATGCTACCATATGCAATGAGTTCCACCCATCACAAACACATGTATCCTCTTGATGGAATTCTCCTCATCAAGGTATCCCCCATGATTGTTTTACGGGCGCCCCGATGGAGTGTGGATCTCCGGTTACAATACCCCTCACTTTACGGATGCCCAGACGGAGTGTGGGACTCCGGTTAAAATACCCGTCACGACTTACGGACTCCCCGACGGAGCGTGGGTCTCTGGTTACAATCCCCCTCACTTTACAGACGCCCCGACGGAGTGTGGATCTCCGGTTGCATTCCATCGCTCCCATGCCATGCATGAGATGCAAATGCCAACATGATATAGAATATTACAAAACATAGCATGAAAATCCCATAATTGCAACATATTGTTTGATTCAAAATAACTTATCAAACATGAAATAAAATCATCATGAGTACATAATACATATCCATGGTTTCAATGATGTGGGAATCCTACCCAAGACAACTAAAGTGTCCTTGAGCTTTAAATCGGAAACCGTTCAAGATTGCGCACCGTTTGTGTGGTCCCGTCACCTTGTTACATATCAACAAGTCAATCCATAATCCATTTGATTTACCATTTGGTCTAAGTCCATAAACACACCTTTGTGGGGTTCGGCCATACACCATGGCCGAACCTCACTTACTTTGATTTTAACCCTTCCTTTATTTATTACTCAATGACCACTTAACTAATTATTTAACCCTTAGTCCACCAAAATCCACCTTAGTGGGGTTCGGCCATACAACATGGTCGAACCTCACCATCTTGATTTTGGTCCCTCTTTCAAGTCATTTGATCCTTTTAATTAAGTCCAATCACCAATCCATTAATCTAATCATTCACACATTAACCTTTTAACATACACAACAACCTAAGTCCATAAAATTCCTTAGTGGGGTTCGGCCATACAACATGGCCGAACCTCACTCCTTTGGTTTTGTGCCCTTCTTTTCAATCCTTTGATCTTTTAAATTAATCCAAGATCAAGCCATCTTTGTTTCATTAATCTAAACACTTACAGATTAATCATTTAACATCAATAACCACTTAAGTCCACAATAACATTCCCATGGGGTTCGGCTATACACCATGGCCGAACCCATGGTCCATCAATTTCACTTATTTACAACATTGCCATTACTCTATCTATGGCTAAACATTTTATTCATTAAATCAAGCCTAAGTCCATAATCTGATCCATAAACCTAGTTCAAAAAATTATCCATCAAATCATGATATAATACCATATGACCCATTAAAGTGGTTCATGGGATTCGGCCATACACCATGGCCAAACCCATGGTCCTTCCATTTTCCACCATTTTTCCATCTTAGCCATCCTTCTTTCTATGGCTAAACACTCCTCCTTTTTTTTTTTTTTTTATACATATCTAACTCCATAACTGATCCATAATCATGGATCCACAAATGATTTATTTAATCATAACATAAAATCCTAACAAATGCTTCCATTCCTTAGCTTGATTATCCATCCATTTAAACATGCATATATCCATACATAACCCCTTAAAAAATATGGTTCATGGGGTTCGGCCATACACCATGGCCGAACCCATGATGTCTTATCTCCATCTTCTCCATGAACTCAATTACAATATTAAAGTCCATGAACCAAGGTCCTGTAACGTCCCACCCTTTTCGAGAATTTCAGAGTCTAATTTTTTTTTTTAAAAAAGTAATAATAAAACATCGAAAGAGAGCGGGCGGCGTCACGACGCGAGTTAAGTTCAGACTACCCAAGTTTGAACCTTAACTGGCCACCCATGTGTACATGGAATAGACCATGATAGTGAATCACACGTGGAACTAACATCAACATGCGGAATAATCTAGATAATTGCGGAATAGAAAGAGGAGATAGCAAGTAACAATCTTAAATATTAAATAACATAGATCAACCATCCACAGGTTATTATCCTAATCAAACCATAGCAAATAACGAATTATTACATGTCCAACAATAGTATTCAAATGACAGTAATATAACGTAATCCAAATCCATCATTAAAGCACTTAGGCTCAGCTCCCCTCCCGGTCAATGACCTTTCCTTTTCCCTTGCTTATACCTGCAATCTCCTCTGAGGATAGAATTAGGGCGTTAGATCAACGCGCCCAGTAGGTTCCCAAATCAGGGCTACCACATGTTAGCATATAAAACATGCATATACATATCATAATACATGATCATCAAAACAGGTAAAACAATGCTATGAAATATGCACATGCAATGAGCATCCCCCATCATGTACTTTCATAGCCATCACTTGACGTGCCTTGCACCGACAAGGTAAATTACAACACACCTTCATCTCTTCTATAAGCGATGTACATGTAATGAGCAACCCCCATCATGTACCATCGTAGCCATCACTTGACGTGCCTTGCATCGACAAGGTAAATTACAACAACATTCATCTCTTCTATACAATATGTACATGCAATGGGCAACCCCCATCATGTACAATCGTAGCCATCACTGTAGAACTTCATTCATTATCCCATGACTATGCATGAGATGCCAATGCCTGTATGCCATTTGTTAATGCATAATATATCATTTGAAACACATATATTAAAATAAGAGTATCATAAGAAAAACTGGGTAAAACCGTGGTTACAAGTAGGTAGGAAACCTACTTAAACTTTGCTTAAGTGTCCGTTCCTTTTTGAACTTCACCTGGTCACGACTCGCTCGTCGTTCAACTTCCGGTACCTTATCCATATATCAATCAATAAGTCATAACATCATTTACTTATTTAATCACATCATAGACCCATCCACATCAGGTGGGGTTCGTGTCCGTACATCCAACCCTATGATCATTTCCATCATTGATCATTCGACTAGTATTTACAGTTTTTTGCCATTGACCTTAAACCATATTGAAACCAACATTCATAACCATTCCACCATAGTGGGGTTCGGCCATACTACTTGGCCAAACCACCCAAATCCCATTTGGATCTCTTTAATATACCGAAATTACTCTATGGGGTTCGGCCATACCTTTGGCCGAACCCAATGGTTCTATTATCCATTACCATATGGTTCTCCATTAGGATATTTTAAATCTTTTAATTCAACATGGAACCATTAACAATTACGACTCGTAAGCTTAGCCTATTTAACCCATGCCATGGTCCATAATTATCATGAATGATCCCCTAATTAAAAACAACCATAAGCTCCCATTTAAAACAGCCCATTAATTATCAAAACAGCCCCATGGGGTTCGGCCATACTCATAGCCGAACCCTAGGGTTCACTTGATCCAATCATCACCATGATCACTCATGGTTTAATCATGCTAATTCAACCATGATCAATACATGGTTCAGCCATCCAAAGGCTGACCAAATCAGTAACCATAACCTTAAGTAAAAAAAAAACCATAAAGCAACCCATGGGGTTCGGCCATTCACATGGCCGAACCTCATGGCTCTTTGGGATTCAATTCTTCTAATAATTTTTCATCATTTATCCTGTATCTTAGGCATAAAAACAGCAAACCTAATTCTATTTAAACTCCTATAGAAACCCCATGGTATTGCATGGTTTCTAACTCTTTGATTTCACAACAATCATCAATCTCTTTCTTGGGGTTCGGCCATTCAAGTTGGCCGAACCCTATGTCCATGAATTGATCCTTCAAACATGCATTGGGTGTTATTTAAATCATACAATATCAGTACCCTTTTGCTGCCCTTATACCTCTTAGAAACCCTCTAATTAAATTCATCCAAACAGTCCATAAAAGTCCATGGTTTACATGTTTCCCAACATGAAAACCAAGATTCTTTTACATGGGGTTCGGCCCTCCATGGTGGCCGAACCCAATGGTTATGTTTACTGTTTTTAAACCTCAGATAATCATATAATAACAGTAAATAAAAATCAGGTTTTACCTTTCAAACAAACATCCAAAATCAACATGGGATTCGGCCATCCAAGATGGCCGATCCCCATGGTCCATTTTTTCCAATTTTAATCCACTGATTTAGACCACATAACTTCCACCTTTTCTGATATCCAAACCCATGTTTTAACCCTCTTTAAAACATGTATTTTAAATCTATTACAAACATCTAACATCAGTCCCAACTTATATGGTTTTAACTTCTAAAAACCATCAAAACTAGCCACTTGTTTTCATGGGGTTCGGCCATGCTAAGTGGCCGAACCCAATGGTCCATTTTCATCTTTTAATCCACTGCTTTTAGACCATATAAACTTCAGTCCCTATGTCAATCAGATCCATGTTTTTTAACCATTCTAAAACATGTATTTAAATCTTAAATCAAAATCCAAAAACAGTCCACAAAATCCATGGTTTTCATGTTTCAAAACATGAAAACCTAGCCATCTCTTACATGGGGTTCGGCCCTTCATGGTGGCCGAACCCAATGGTTATTTTTACCATTTTAAATCCTCCATAATCAAGGTTAAACATTGGTGTATTCGGCCATGACCATGGCCCAATACATACCCTACTTGTTTTATATTTTTAAACCAAAATATCATAAAGATACTTACCAAATTTTCCAAACTTCCTCCTTGTCTTTGATCCTTGTTTTCTCCCTTTTATTTCTTCTTTTCTTTTGCTGTTTTGTGCTTGAATATTTGATGTCAAAACCTCTGTTATTCCAGCCAACGAATTGGAGAGAGGAGAGAGGGAGAGAGAGAGATGAGGAAAATCTTAGGCTTTGCAATGATAAATTGGCCAAGTGATGGTGTTCATTGATTTTGTATTTCAGCCATCAACACCTCCATTACTCCTCATCAAGCCTTGCACAAACCAAGGAGTAACTTGCAGCCAAGCAAAACACCCCTTGGCATTTTACCCATGCAGCCATTCATATTCCCAAACAACTCACCTCAAATCCATGCATTTACATTTAATTTTCACCATGGAACTCACCAAAACAAGTCCCCAACGTGTGGGACTTGTTTTGGTTGGGTTGAGGCCAGCCAACCTCTTCAACTTACCCTTAAACTCACTGATTTACAGTCCCTTGAATTTCCATTTTGACTCACCCAACTCATGGTATTTTTATTCCAACCCAACTCATCACATTTAATGCACATGAGTTAACTCACCTTTTGATTTAATTCCAACTCACCTCAGTCCCACTCAACTGATTTGACCCGTGTTTTAGTTCCCTTGAGGGTTCACACGGTCAACAATAGTCAACTCGACCCGTTGGGTCCACTTTTAGCTCCTTGACCCGTTTTGACAACATGACCCATTTATGGTATTTTGGTCATTTCTAATTGGTTTTTACCTATGGATCAAGCCTACCCATTTTTCCTCCACTTGATTTCCAATCAAATAGGCTTAAACCCATTTAATTTAAAATCACAAAATGGTCAAATAACCCAGCAAGACCCGATGGGCCCCATTTGGGCCCTTTGACCCATTTAGCCATTTTTGACCCAAATGATGAAAATTACCCAACCAATCAAACTTAACATTCATAATGTGCTCATATGATTTTATTTTGGGCAATGGGCCCCACTATTTCCTTACTTAACATCACAAAATAATTAATTTAACAACTCAGGGGCATTTTGGTAATTTTTCACTTCATTGAGAAATTGGGGTGTTACAGGTCCCTCCATGGGTTTAACCATACATTTATGTTCATCTTTTCGAAACATCATTTCCCATGTTTAAAATCAATTAAACTTAACATCATCCTCCCATTATTTCCATGATCTAAATATATAACATAATTCAATAATTCTCTATGAGGTTCGGCCATACACCATAGCCGAACCTAAGTCCTTGGTTCTCCATCCTTAGTCTCATTTTAAGGCCATTTAGATTGTTAATGTTTTTCCACCAATCTCATCCTTAAAAACCTTTAACATCAATAATACCCTTCCATTTTAAAATCATAAATCCAAGATTGGTCTTTTGATGGGGTTCGACCATACATCATGGCCGAACCTCATCCAACCCCTTTTTGGTCTGTGATGGTTCTTCTGTATACCATTTAGGGTTTGGCCATGCAAGGGCCAAACCATGATCCTTGATCATCTTTTTCTTACTTATGAAATCTTAACGAGCACTTACCGATTCCGCGACTCCTCCAGTTTCTTTCACTCCTTCTTGCTCTTCCAATCTTCTCCCTCCTTAGCCTTCTCTTCCTCCTGATCCTTGGCTGAGAGTGCTTGAAAGGCTTTGAATGAAAACCCAAGGAGAGGGTTTGACCAAAGGGTGTAGGTTTGAGAGAGAGAGAGTGAGAGAGAGAGAGCTTGAGATCAAAAACTACTCTAAGACCTCTGTCTTTGAGAGTGGTCGGCCTTGTGTGAGAGAGAGAACCTTGAGATGAAGCTCTAAATCTTGAGGAGTGGTCGGCCAAGAGAGTGTTTGAAGGAGAGAAAACAGCCAAGAGGGAGAGGGAGGGAGTGAGATGAAACTCCACTCTTTTCTTGGTTAATGAAATTCAGCCAAAGGTTTGTGTCCTTTGGTGACACCCCTTGTAACTCCCAAACTCCTTTACTTCCCTCCTTAGTGCTCCACTTGGGGGTTTCATCCATGAGATGAAACTCCCAAGGCTCCAACGGTGTTGTCTTGCTTGAATTGGGTCACCACTCCAAAACTGTCCTCCTCCCATTTAATTCCCATATGGGGGTGGGGGTTTCATCCATGGGGTGAAACTCCCATGTGCCCAACGGTGTGCCTTCACCTGGCTTGTGTAACCGTCCACCTCCCATTGGTGTTCCATCTTGGGGGTTTCATCCATAAGATGAAACTCCAAGGCCCCCATTGGTCCTTCCTTGTTTGAATGGTGTAACCTCCACCAACCTTTCTCCTCCCATTAATGATTCATTGGAGGTTTCATGCATGAAATGAAACACTCCCACCATTGACCCTTGGGTTTCCATCTTGAGATGGAAACCCTCCATGCTTCCAACGTGTGTCATGGTTGAATTATGTAACAACCACAAAACAGTCCACCTCCCAATAGTGATACAATTTGGAGTTTCATTCTATGCAATGAGACTCCCATGTTTCCAATGTGTACTAAGGTTAAGCCTTGTGTAACCTCCAAAACCTTTCATCTCCCCATTAATGATTCATTTGGAGTTTCATGCATGAGATGACACTCCCATGCATCCAACGTGTAACCATTAGGTTTGACCTCATGAGATGTAACTCTCCATTTTATCACCTAACTTATCTAAGATCAGGTCCCATTAACTTCCCATCCAACTCATTTAACTCAACTCATCCAATTAACTCAACTCACCTCTTTAAATCAACTCATTTAATTCACTTGAATCAACTTAATTATTTGATTCCATTTCTAACTCAAATCAGCCCCAACCTAATTAAGCTTGGACTCACTTGGTGGTCAACCAAGTCAAACATGACCCATTGGGTATTTTGACCCAATTAACAATTTTGACCCAATTAAATACATCTCACCCATTTAATTCAATTAAAACATAATCAACATTTGTTGGGTCTTAATTGGGCATTTGACCAAACAACTTACTCATCTAAGGTCCATATCCAACAATTCACAGATTAAATGGGCAATTTCCATAAATATACATAGCTTGAAAATCCGAGTTGTTACACGAAAACTCAGTGATCCAGCTCGTCCAGCTGGAGGGGCAAATGGTAATTTACTGCTTATTATTATTATTTTATTAAGTGTGTTATTATGTGATTATTATTGGATGATATTATTCTCCTTAATCAAGGATTCCTATTTCTGATGTTAGAATAATTTTATTTTCAGAAAATAGTATTTAAAACCGCCCGTCAAAACACCGAAAGGGAGAAATAAATATTTTTAAATGGTTTTGGAAATGAGAATTTTTTGAAACAAGCTTAGTATGTTAGACCATTTTAGTGTGGTCTAGTTTATTCTTTCAAAACTCAAAAATAAGGACTTTAAATCGTATTATTTAACACAAGTTCAATTAAGTAAATAGTATTAAATTATGATTTTTATTTAAATTTATGGTTTTAGTGAGTTTTAAATCTCCAAAATTTTGATGATGATTAGAGTTTTTAAAATCATGTTTTAAGTTAAAAACCAAAAGTTTATCAAAAGTGGACCTTTTTGCAAAACCAGAAGTTGGCAGGGACTTATCTGCGACCAATGTAGCACCCCGGATTTTCAAGTTATCAATATTTATAGAAATTGCCCATTTAATTTGTGAATTAAAAGATATAGACCTTAGATGGGTAAGGTGTTGGATCAATTGCCCAATTAAGACCCAACAGATGGTGGATATGGTTCAATTAAATTAAATGGGTGAGATTTATTTAATTGGGTCAAAATTGTCAATTGGGTCAAAATGCCCAATTGGGACCCAATGGGTCGTGGTTGACTTGGTTGACCACCAAGTGAATTCAAGCTTACTTAATTAGGGATGAATTAAGTTAGAAATGGAATCAAGTAATTGAGTTGATTTTAAGTGAGTTAAGTGAGTTGAGTTTAAAAGAATTAAAAATAATTGAGTGATGGTGAGTTGGATAGGAAGTGAATGGGACCTTCATCTTAAGTGAGTGGAGTGGGAAGATGAGGGTTTTTGTTGTTACACAAACATATCCTAGGCATACACGTTGGAGACATGGGAGTTTCATCTCATGGATGAAACCTCCAAATGTATTATTAATGAGGAGATGAAAGGTCATGGGAGTTACAAAAGGGCATCACCAAAGGACACCACCTTTGGCGAACCCTCATTGATCAAGATGAGGAAGTTGGAGAGTTGTGTTGTTACACAAAGACACACAAGGTTACACGTTGGAACATGGAAGCCCAAGGGGCATAAGATTGGGAGTTTCATCTCATGGGATGAAACCCCCAAAGTAAGTATCAATGGGGAGGTGAAAAGCCATGGGAGTTACAAAAGGGGTATCAACCAAAGGATACCACCCTTGGCTGATTTACATTGGGCAGCAAGGAGAATTCCTTGTTTTATCTCACTCTCTCCCTCTCTCACTCAAGGCCGACCACTCTCAAAGACAAAGGACTTGGAGTAGTTTTGATCTCAAGCTCTCTCTCTCTCTCTCTCTCAAACCTACACCCTTTGGCCGAACTCTCTCTTTAGGTTTTCATTCAAAACCTCTAAAGCACTCTCGGCCAAGGATCAAGGAAGAAGAGGAGGCTAAGGAGGGAGAAGATTGGAAGAGCAAGAAGGAGTGAAAACAACCGGAGGAGTCGCGGAATCGGTAAGTACTCCATGAGATTTTATTAAGTATTATGATCAAAGATCATGGGTTGGCCTTGCATGGCCAAACCCTAAGGTTGATATGCATGGACCATTAAGGACAAAAGAAGGTTAGATGAGGTTCGGCCATGATGTATGGCCGAACCCCATCAAAGGATTATAATCTTGGATACATGATTTTTAAATGGGAATGATGAACCATAGGGTTTGGCCATGTTGTATGGCCAAACCCCATGGAAGAAAATCCTTGGTTTAAATGGTTTTAAAGGTGGTTAAACCATGGAAAGGGTTAAGGATATTAAAAGGTTTTAAAATGGAAGTATGTTAGCAATTGTTATGGTTTTTGAAGGATGAAAACCATGGAAGTTGGTTAATGATCTTAATAGGTTTTTTAAAAAGGATCAATCATGGAGTTATGATGTATTGAACCATAGGGTTCGGCCATGGTGTATGGCCGAACCCCATGGAAGGTTAATAATGATTCTAAAAGGTTTTACATGGAGGTATATTGTTGATGTTTAAAGGGTTTTAAAGATGAGAATGATGGATGGACGTTGGTAAATGTTAATGGTGGTAAATGGGTCTAAATGATGTAAAAGGGTGGAGAACCATGGACCATGGGTTCGGCCATGTTGTATGGCTGAACCCCATGGAGAGATATTGTTGGACTTACATATATCTAGACCATGAAGATGATGGGGGAATGATGGTAATCTTAAATGATTTTTAAATGTGGTTAATGATGATCCAAAAGGATGAATCTAAATGTATGGTTAAACCCCCATGGAGGGACCTTGGTTCATGGACTTAAATATTGTAAATGATTTAATGGAGACTGAGACATCATGGGTTCAGCCATGGTGTATGGCCAAACCCCATGAACCATTCTAATGGGTCATGTGGAGATTTATACATGTTTAAATGAATTAATGATTAAACTAGGAAATGGAGGATTTATTTATGCATCTATGTTTGGTTATGAATCATGTATGGACCTAGTATGGGTAAGTGAATTAGGTGATTACCTATGGAACGAAAGAATGGCCAAATGGTGAAGGATCATGGGTTCGGCCATGGTGTATGGCCGAACCCCATGGATTATGTTCTTGGATATAGATTTGCATAAATTGTAATACCCTAGATTTTTCAATATATCAATATTTACGAAAATGCCATTGGATTTATAAATTGAAGGGTTATGATCATAGATGAGAAAAATGGTGGGACCCGTTGCTCAAGTAAGACTCAATGTACTTGTATAAGGTCTAAATTAAGTTAAATGGGTAATGTACATTTACTTGGGTCAAAGGACCCAAATGGGACCCAATGGGTCGTGGATGACATGATTGATCATTGGGAGCTCAAAGTTTAATTGGTTTAATTTTTATTAAAATATTTGAGTTGGTGTGAGTTGAAATAAATGATGGAGTTTAGTTGAGTTGAATTTATGAGTTGAGTTACATTAAATTGATGAGTTAAATGGGTTGAGTTGAGAGAGTTAAATTAATTGTAAATGAGTGAAGTGTGTGAATGAGAGTGGAGTGTTTTAAATTCCAATTCTAAACAAAGAAAACGTTGGCTGCATGGAGAGGTTTTATCATGCATGTAACTCCTACATAAGAAATGAATGGGTTGGCGGTTTGGGAGTTACAAATGTGAGGAGTTATGTTTTAAATTCAAACTTACTACATGTTGGAATTGCATGGAGGTTTATGTTATGCATGGGACTTCAAATGGGCAGCCAATGGGAAGGATGGTTGGGTAAAAGAGTAAGACACAAAACCGTTGGCATGTAGGAGTTTCATCTCAAGGATGAAACTCCCACATGCGCACATAATGGAAGATGGTAGTTATGGAGGATATTATTCAAATGTGACTGTTGGATGCATGGGAATTATTTTCTCATGCATGAAACTCCAAAAGGGGCCAATAATGGAGAGGTGGCTGTTATACAAGCCAAAGCAATGAGACACCATTGGGTACCTTGGGAGTTTCATCTCAAGGATGAAACCCCAAGGGAGGTATTAATCAAGGGAGGTTACACCAAGATACACCACACGTTGGAAGCATGGGGATTACCCATCATAGATGGAACATCAAGAGCCAAAACCGTTGGAGGGTTTCATCTCAAGGATGAAACCCCCAAATGAAATAAGTGATGTAGATGAATGCAAATGAGAGTTACAATTGATGTTACCAAGAGATCACATGTGCTGCATTTCATTTACCAAAGGATTGTTTCATTTTCACTCTCTCTATCTCTCTTTCTCCCTTTGATGTTTTCCACATTCCAAGACAAAGAACTTTGGCTGGTTGTCTCTTACACATCAATCCATGACCGATCCCTTTACCAAGACAAGTAGACTTAGAGAAAAGGAGTTGCATCTCTAGGTTTATCATTTCCATCCAAGGACAAGTTCCTATTTCTCTCCCTCTCTCAAATCAATACTTTGGCTGATTAACTTCAAAGAGTTTCCAGCAAGATTAAGCTTGGCTAAAGGCCAAGGAAGGAAGGAGGAAGGCTAAGGATCTAAGAAGAGCAAAACGAACGGAAGAACAAGCAAAGATCAAATCGGTGGAGTCGCGGAAACGGTAGGTGTTGTATAACTTTTATTTAGTAAGATAAGCAAAGAAACATGATCAGTCCATTGTATGTCCAAATCTTAAAAAGGGATGTACAAAAACCATCGAGCATGAAAACGAGGTGATTAGGTTTAGCCATGATGCATGGCCAAACCCATCAAAGGGTATGATCATGGCTATGAAGTTTAAAGGAAGAGGTAAAGGAACCCCATGGAAGAAAATGAATGGATTATGATGTGTAAAAAGGGTAAGAAATGGATCATAGGGTTCGGCCACTTTGGATGGCCGAACCCCATGAAAAGACTTGGTGAATTTTTAGGGTTCTTGAGAGATAAAATCCATGTTATGTAATGAAATTTTTAAAGGGGTTTTTGAATGAAGATAAGTTCAATATGTTGGTCGGCCATTGGATGGCTGAACCATACGGTTCTTATGGCTAAAAGTGTTGAGCCTAAATTATGATAAATGATGGAATCATTGAGTTAAGAGGACCATAGGGATCGGCCATGTGTATGGCCGAACCCCATGGACTGTTTTGATGGGATATTTGGATTAAAATCATGTCGGAACTATGATTTGTTTTATGCTTTTGATTTAAGAATCACCTATGCTTAGTTATGGATTTAATATTAATTTGATCAACCATGATAGATGATGGAATATGGAATAAAAATCCATAGGGTGAGGTTCGGCCATGTAGTATGGCCGAACCCCACCAATGGTCATTTGGTGGATTTAGTGCTAATTTATAATGTAATTGGAGATGGGTTAATGAAGGATTTAAAGGACAAAAACTAAATGGTGAGGTTCGGCCATGTTGTATGGCTGAACCCCACTAAGGTGGTTTGGATATGGACTTTGGTTTTTAAGAAAAATTAAACAAAGGTTAGCATAGTGACATTATTGTAAATATGGGTGAAATGATCAAAGATGAAATGATCAAAGGAATTGAAGTATGGGCCAAAACCAAAGTGGTAAGGTTTGGCCATGTTGTATGGCCGAACCCTACCAAGGTACATTTGGAGGATTAAGCTATTTGGATAAATAAAAGAGAGACCAAAGTTTAAGTGGGTGAGGTTTGGCCATGGGGTATGGGCGAACCCCATAAAGTGGTTTTTGAGACTTAGGCTTAGTTGGAAATTAAATGTATATATGTTGATTTGTTGTTATGTAAATAAGGTATCGGGATCGCTTGAACGGTATACAAAGTCGTGATCGGTTGACGGTTTAAAAGAACGGTCAAACTAAGTGAACATTGTGTAGGTTTCCTACCTTTTTGAACCACACTTATATTTGTTGTTTTATCGTAATTTTGATGTATTATGTGCTAAGTTATTTTGTTTCAAAGTGGTTTTGTATGTTAAGATGTGTTTACAAATGACATGAAATCATGGACATCTCATGCATGGCATGGGGTGGTGATTATGGAAACCGGAGGCCACACTCCGTCGGGGCGTCCGAAAGACCACTGTGGGGTACCTTGATGATGAGAATCCCATCAAGAAGAATTCGGAGGCCACACTTCGTCGGGGCGTCCGAAAGACCACTGTGGGGTACCTTGATGATGAGAATCCCGTCAAGAGGAAGCTATGTATATTTGTGATGGGTGGGACTCATTACACGTGCATTTCATACATAGCATTGTTTTATGAGATTTTGATGAACATGTATTATTCTATTATTTGCATGTTTTTATACTAACCTTGTGGTAGCCCTAATAGGAAACCTACTGGGCGCGTTGATCTAACACCCTATCTGTAATGGCTTGGAATTTGTAAATCAATGAATATGTGAATATTAATCTATTTTAATGATGAAAATTGGAAAATTGGTGGAATAAATGGTAAATGGGCCAAAACTTGGACAAAGGCCCAAGTATGGCCCAATGGACTGTGGAGTTGATTTAAATTCATTTAAAGGGGCAATGAGGGTTAGATGGGTCAAGAATGGTCAAATTAGGTCAAATACCCATTTGGGACCCAATGGGTCAAGGTAGCTAAGCTCTAAGGTAAATGGGTAAGATGAAAATGTAATTGGGCCATGGGCCCAATGGGGATCCATTTAGAATGAATTCAATGAAATTTAAATCACCTAAGTTAATTTAGAATTAAACCAAGGTGATGTGGCCAAGTGGGACCCACCTCCACCTCACCAAGTGAGGTGGCGTGTGGACCCAAGGTTTAGTGGGGCCGACCACCATGGTGGAATTAGTCAATTATGGGTGGAAGTATGAAGGAAATTTAAAGAGGTGGAATTAGATTAAGTGGAAATAAATTAACCTAAATTAATAATCTAATTAATTAAGTGATTAAGTTAAACAAATGGGGTCAAATTGGTAACATGGGAGACCAAGCTACCCCACCTTATCACCATGAAAAACGTTGGGCTTGGTGGTGGTTATCTAAACCACCACCATAAAGCAATTAAAATATCTTAGGGTTGGTGGGATAATTAATGTAAAGTGTAAAGTAAGTCACCAAATGGAGATAAGCCTTATTTGGTTCTCTCATTCTCATTTTTCACTAACTCCATCTCTTGCACTCTTCCATTGCAGTCCCATGCTCCAAGTGAAGGAGAGAAAGAGAGCTAAGGAGAAGAGAAGAGAAGGAGAGAAGAAAAAAGTGGAAATTTAAGCAAAATCACTCTAAGATCAAGGTTATCATCTCCCCTCTCATCATCTTTCCATCTCCATCTCGCAATACAAACCCTAACTTGGCCGATCCTAAGGTTGGGGGTTGTCACCATTGAGCAAGCATCTTGACCTACCAAAGATCAAGAGGAAGGAGAGAGGAGGCTAAGGAAACCGACAGGAGTGGCGGAAGTCGGAGGAGACGACGGATTGTGAGTATTTCTTAAACAAGAAATTTTGGATTTTTAGGGTTTAAGATTTGGGATTTATTTTTGTAAAAATTAATGGTGCTTAAGTAGTTTTATGCCATGGATTTTAAATCCATCAAATGAAAGGGTGGAAGGTGGAGGAAACCCTAAATGGGCAAATTAGGGTTAGGGAAAAGAAATAAATAAATGTATTAAGTGCATGGTGTAATTTATTAAATTAAGCATGAATAGGTGATTGGAAGGAAATCATGGGCCATAGGGTTCGGCCATGTAGTATGGCCGAACCCCATGGTGGGTGATTTGATGGTTGATTTAATTGGTTAGGGTTTTAAAGAATGGAAGGCAATGAGGGTTTTTAGCTAATGAATTTTAGTAAATGAATGAATGTGGGTAAGTTTTAAAATGGTGTTATGATGAAAATGCCAAGAGGTGTATGGCCTTGAAAGACATGGATGGATTGAACCTTGAACCATGGGTTTGGCCATGGTGTATGGCCGAACCCTATGGTAATGTGTTACAAATTTTAAATGGGTTTAAAAAGCCATGGAAAATGGGAAGATTGATGGATTTAATATTTTGGTGAATGTAGATATTTTGGGGCAATGAATGATGGATCATGAGCCATGGGTTCGGCCATGGTGTATGGCCGAACCCTATGGTGATCAAATGATGGAATGAAGGGTTGTGAATAATGGAAAATAAATGGGAATGTTAGTAGTTTTGATGAACCCAAGAGATAAAAACCAATGTTGATCAAATGGGTGATCTAAATGAATGGTGAAATCCCCATATGGAGGGACTTGTGATAAATTCAAATGTGAACAATAGGTCCAAGAAAAGAATGGGAAAAGGACACCATGGGTTCGGCCATGGTGTATGGCCGAACCCATGGCCCATTTATGAGTTTTTTGATGGGTTAGGTTAGAGTATGAATGTGTTTAAATTGATTGGGATTTGGTTAAGTTAAGGACTTATCTTTAATGAGATCATGTAATGGTTGATAGGTCACTAATAAATCTAAGTTATGGATCAATTTTGGACTTAATCATGCATGGATAAATGAGTGATTAATCATGGAAAATGAGGTAGTGGCAAAACCGTAATTAATGACCAAATTCAAGAATTCCATGGAGATTGATCATGGACTTAGGGGCTCTAATGTAATAACCTTATAAGTGATTGATCAAGCCTAGGGTGGCCAATTTTTAAGAATTAGGGGATTAAAAGTTTTAATAGATGAAATGGGACCCACAAAACCTAAATAGTGACCGGTTTTTCATATGGACTTGGACTGATTTGTGTATGTAATAAGGTATTGGATATCGTGAGCGGTACGCGTGTCGGTAGCCGAATTATCAGACGAAAATGAAACAAAGACGCGAGTCGGTATTCGGTAGGATTCCTACCTCCTTGTAAGCCATGGATATGTGATGGTATCTTTATCTTATTTTGTAGACTATGGGATTTATTTTATGATGGGTTTTCACGATTATGAATGTTATGTTTAATACTATGATTTATATTTTAAGATGATGCATTATATGCCAAGGCTATGTATGATATACTAGAGTTATGAGATATATATATTACATAGCATAATGCATTACATCTCATGCACGGCATGGGCGGGAAAATAATGGAACCGGAGTCCATGCTCCGTCGGGGCGACCGAAAAGCAGGCATAGGGATATTTTGATAACCGGAGTCCATGCTCCGTCGGGGCGACCGAGAACAGGCATGGGGACACCTTGACGAGGTTTTGTTCCGTCAAGAGGGATATGATATTATACGGTTTGGATGATGGGTGGGATGCATAACATAGACAGCCATGACATGGCATTTACTTTACAGTTTTATTATATGATGGTTTATCAGCTTTCATTGGGTTATTATCTGTATGTTGTTATTACTAATCCATGTGCTAGCCCTACTCGGAGTCCTACTGGGCGCGTGTTCTAACGCCCTACTTCTACCCTAGCTGACGATGCAGGAGATGGCGGAACGGAAGGGCGAGACGGGAGCCAAGCTTAGAAGCTTGGGGAGGTGGCGACTTAGTTTAATTATTTTATTGTGGAAATGTAAATTGAGTAAATTAGCTTGTCGGAATGTAATAACTTAGATGGCTTGCTATGTTTTAGAGTTTATTTTGGACAGTACAGTTTAATGGCATTTTAGTAATTAAATGGATGTTTCTTCCCTGCTATCTGAAAATTGGTAGGACAGTCTCTATTTTCATTCCGTATTTAAGTTTATATTCCGCGAGCTTACTTTCCACGCGTGAACCGTACTCGTGGACTTAGTTCCATGCACGCGTAGGGTTGGCCAGTTAAGGGCCGGGCTTTAGAAGCTCGGAACTTACTCGTGTCGTGACGTCCTCGCCCTTTGTCACTTTTATTTTAAAAAAAAAAATGTACTCTGATTTTACGATGAAAAGGGGCGAGCGTTACACTATCTCTATCCTTAGTGGATGACGCAGGAAAGGGGAGGAACGAGGATTTTGAAGGAAATCAAGCATAGGAGCTTGGGCTTGAATGGACTTTGAATTATGGACATTTTACTTAAGTTTATTTGGACAATGTAATTTGATAGTTAGTTGATTTTGGCATGTAATAGTGTAGTTAACTATTTGCTATGGTTTGGTAGGATTTGGATGGTTTAGAATGAATGCTTACTTTAAGGTTATTTTGGAAATTTTGGATGATTATGTACTTGCTATCTAAAATTGGAAAATGGAGTAGTCTTAGGATCTATTATAACCATCAGTTAGACTAAGTAGATTCCGCAAGTTTATTGTACTATGTGTGGATCGACTTTTATGGACTTAATCCATACGCACATGGGCTTGGCGAGTTAAGGGTCGGACTTTAGAAGTCCGAACTTAACTCGCGTCGTGACATTCTGCCCCGATCACTTGATTATTATTATTAAAAAAAAAAAACTTTGATTATTAGAGTGAAAAGGACGGGGTGTTACATAAATGGCCTAAGTGAATGATTAACTCATGTATGATTGGTTAATGTAAAACTAATGGAATGATGTTGGGATTCAAGTTATGCATACGTAAGCTAGGTGAGTAGCCATGGAAAGATTAATGGCAAAGAGGTAAATATGGGTGAAAATGATGGACCATGGGTTCGGCCATGGTGTATGGCTGAAGCCCATGGGGAAAGTTTTATGGACTTAGGGCTTTTATGAATGTTAGATGATTAACTCATGTATGATTGTTTAATGTAAAACTAATGGAATGATCTTGGACTTAATGTAAAGATCAAAGAACTAGAAAAAGACCCAAACCAAGTGAGTGAGGTTCGGCCATGTTGTATGGCCGAATCCCACAAAGGTGTATTTAGTGGACTTAGGGTTTTTAAAATGATGTACTTGGATGTGATTGGTTAAATCAAAAGAGGGACCAAAGTCATGTGAATGAGGTTCGGCCATGTTGTATGGCCGAACCCCACCAAGGTGTTTATGGACTTAGAGATGATTGGAAATCAAATGGAACTTGGGTTTGATTGTGTAATGGCCTGGAATTTGTAAGTCAATATATGTTGTGTTATTATTTATTTTTAATGGTGGAAATTGGAAATTTGATGGAATAAATGGTGAATGGATCAAAAATATGGACAAAGGCCCAACTAGGGCCCAATGGATTATGGATTGGATTTAAGTTTACTTAAAGGGTCAATGGTGGTCAATTGGGCCAAGGATGGTCAAATTGGGCCCAATACCCAATTGGGACCCAATGGATCAAGATGATGTAAGCTTTAAGGTAAATGGGTAAGATGAAAATGTAATTGGGTCATGGGCCCAATGGTGATCCAATTGGAATGAATTGAATGGGTTCAAATCACCTAAGTTAATTTGAAGTTGGCCAAGGTGATATGGTCCAATGGGACCCACCTCCACCTCACCAAGTGAGGTGGCATGTGGACCCAAGGTTTGGTGGGGCCGACCACCATGGTTGAATTGGTCAACCATGGGTGGATGTATGAAGGTGATTTAAGTAAATGGAATTAAGTTAAAGTGGGAATTAATTAAATTAACCTAATGATCTAATTAATTAGTTAATTAAGTTAAGTTAAAGGGGTGGTCAAATGGTCAAATGGGAAGATAAACTCTCCATTGTAAACAAGAAAAAACGTTGGGACTTGATGGTAGTTGGGTCATAAAGCATAAGGCAAAAAAAAAAGATCTCATGGGTTGGTGGGAGGAATTAATTACTCCACCCAAATGAGATAAACCTTATCTCTTTTACCCATCTTTTTCCATCGATGCTCTTTCGCTCTCATTTCATTTTTCCCATCTTGCTCTCCACCACCGTCCTACATCCAAGGAAAAGAGAAGAAGAAGACCAAGGAGAAAAGAAGAAGAGAAGAAGAGAAGAAAGGGCTAAGCATGGGCCCTCCACCTCAAGGACAAGGAAGCTAGACATCTCTTTACCATCTCATCCTCTCCCTCTCTCAAGCAAACCCTACCTTAGCCGGCCCCAAGCTTGGAGGTTTCCACCATTGATCAAGCATTTTGGCCGACCAAAGATCAAGAGGAAGGAGAAAGGAGGCCAAGGAGTCCAATGGGAGCGACGAAAGTCGGAGGAGGCGACGGATTGTAAGTATTTTTATAACAAGAGATTGATTTTTTTTAGGGTTTAAGATTTGGGATCCATTTTTGTTAAATTTAATGGTGGCCAAATTATTATAGGCCTTGGATCTCAAATCCATTTCATGGAAGGAGGAATAAATGAACAAAATGGAAACAAAAATTAGGGTTAGTTTACGGAAAAATAAATGGATTAAGGAATGTAATGTAATTAAGTTATTAAGCATGGAATTATGTGGAGTTGGAAGGAAATTGTGAGCCATAGGGTTCGGCCATGTAGTATGGCCGAACCCCATGGTGGGTGATTAGGTAATGTGTGATTTTCTTAGGGTTTTAAGGAATGGAGGACATTGTGTAATTTAATTAATTAAGAATGGAAGCATGGAGAATGGTTTAGAATTTTAAGTGCTTAATGATTAAATGTTGCAAATTTTAAAAGAATTATGAGGGAGTTTATGAATGAGGTGAATGATTTGGTGGCCTTAAAAAGGCATGAATGGATAATGAACCCTATGGTGATCCAATGGTGGATTAATGGTTATGAATTATGGAAAAATAAATGGGAAATGTGGGTGGTGTTGGTGGACCAAAAGGGACCCAACGTTATTAGTTGTAATGGGAATATGGCCGAACCCATGACCCATTTGTGGATTAAATTTGGTGTTATGTATGGGAGAAATGAATGAGGGTTAGAGTATTTAAATACCTAATTTTTCTAGTGTAGTTATGTTATGGGTAATAATACATCAATGGACCCATTTTGTGAACCAATTAAGGCCTAAGATTAATGTGTATTTGAAGGTTAGGTTAATTAAGTGGTTAATTGTTAATGTTCTTATGTCATGGTTAATGAGACATCAATGGACCCATTTTTGTGAACCAATGGATAGGCTAAGATAAAGGTCTGTGGATATGCTTTAGCTAATGGGGATTAGGTTAAGATGTGGTTGTGTCTCATGATTGGTAAGTGTATGGATCAATTATGAATAAAGGGAATGAGTGGATAATGGACTCATTGTGGTTTAAATGCATGATGTAAACCCCATAGAAAGATTTGATGAATTGGGTATTTTGAACCCATGATCCATTAGCCATTTAAAGGGTTAAGTATGGGGTTTTGTATGGGTTTAAAGGAATAAGGATTACGTCAATAAAAGGACTAATTTTATGATCACATGATATGGTTGCTGGGTCATTAATGGACCTAAGTTATGGATCATTAATGAGTCTAAGTTATGGATCCATTATAGACCATAATGTATATGGAAGAGGGAATGAATTATCCATGGAAGGGTAATGGCAAAACCGTAAATATTGACCAAAATGAGGAAAACCCACTAAGACATGATGTATGGGCTTAGAAATGGTTAAAACATGGACTAATTGTTAATATGTAATAAGATACCAGACATCGCAAGCGGTACGCGGATCGGCGACCGGGTCTATCGGGCGAAAACGAAAGAAAGAACGCTAGTCGGTATTTGGTAGGATTCCTACCTTTTTCTAAGCCATGGATTGAGTGATGGTTTCTTTGAATTAGTTTGGAAATTATATGGGTTGTTTTAAGATGGGTTTTGGATTTAGTATCATGTGATGTTTTCCTCTATTTTATTTTGATAATCATGTGGTTGTTTTTAAGATGGGTTTTGGATTTTGGGATTATGTGATGGGTTTCCTTTGATTTATTTTGATAATCATGGCATTGTTTCTAAGATGGGTTTTATGACTATGAGTTACATATATTACATGGCATATGGCATCTACATCTCATGCATGGCATGGGAGGGATATGACAGGGGAATGATGAAATGAAACCGGAGTCCATGCTCCGTCGGGGCAACCGATAAACAAGCATGGGGATATTTCATATATGTATTATTATACCTTGATGTAGCTTTGCCATCAAGGGGGACCTTTGTAATTATGATACCTTGATGATGGTTTTCCATCAAGGGGGATGTTGTATTTATTGTTATACCTTGATAATGGTTCTTCCATCAAGGGGGGTGCCTAGTGTAGATCGCATCTTGATGAGGCTTTTCCATTAAGAGGGTCATGACACGATGATGGTATGGATTTTATTTGGAACACTATGTATGGTAAAAAGGACATTGTACAATGATGATGAGATTGATGGGTGGGATTCATGACATAGAACACCCATTGCATGACATTGCCCAAAGTGCATGGTTTTATTATAATATTATCTGCATGCTGTTATTACTAGTCCATGTGCTAGCCCTACTCGGAGTTCTACTGGGCGTGTGGTCTAACGCCCTACTTCTACCCTAGCTGATGACGCAGGAAATGCTGGAGCAGAAGGACGAGACGGGAGGCAAGCTTAGGAGCTTGGGAAGGTGGACTAATTATTTTATTTAAGTTTATTTTGGGAAATGTGTATTTGGATTTTATTGTAGACATGATGTTATGGCATTTTAGTAATTAAATGATGAAATCTTCCCTGCTATCTAAAAGTTGTAGGTTAGCCTCTATTGTAATTTCCGCACTTAGGGTAGTATTCCTCGAGCTTACTTCTGCGTGTGAACCGTTTTTCGTGGACTTCGTTCCACGCACACGTAGGGTTGGCCAGTTAAGGGCCGGGCTTTAGACGCTCGGACTTAACTCGCGTCGTGACGTCCGCGCCCTTTGTCACTTCTTAATTCAAAAAAAAAAAATTAGACTCTGATTTTCGGTGAAAAGGGGCGGGCGTTACAGATTGATTGATATGTAATAAGGTAACGGGACCTCACAAGCAGTGTACGATCGGTGAACAGTTTCGGACGGAAACGCAAGGACACACTAGATGGTCATTGGTAGGTTTCCTACATCATTGATACTATGGAATATGTATGATGGTTTTAATTCCTGTTTTGGATGAGTTATTTTGTATAAATGATATGTTTCAAATATGAGATTTTAAATGCTATGATTTGTATAATTGCATAGCATGTGGATATTTGCATCTCATGCATGGCATGGGAGGGATGATATGTAACCGTAGACCACACTCCGTCGGGGCGTCCGTAAGGCAACTGTGGGGATACCTTGATGTGCATTATCCCATCATGTAACACCCCAATTTCTCAATGAAGTGAATAATTACGAAAATGCCGCTGGTTTGTTAAATTAATTATTTTGTGATGTCAAATAAGGAAATGGTGGGGCCCATTGCTCAAATTAAGATCATATGAGCACATTATAAATGTCAAGTTTGATTGGATGGGTAATGAACATCAATTGGGTCGAAAATGGCTAAATGGGTCAAAAGGCCCAATTGGACCCAATGGGTCATAATGGATGATTTGACCATTGTGTAAGCTCAAATTAAATGGGGTCAAGCTGAACTAATTGGAAATCAAGCATAGCAAAAATGGGTAGGATTGAAACACAAGTGAAAACCAATTAGAAATGGCAAAATCAGCCCATGAATGGGTCATATTGTCAAAACGGGTCAAAGGGCTGATTGGGGACCCAATGGGTCGGGTTGACTAGGTTAATCACGGATGACCATGTGGGCCCTCAATTTAACTCAAGAATGAGTTAGTTCAGCTTGCGTTGGACTGATTTGGAATGAGTTTGATTTAAGAAAAGAGTTGACTCAAACTTGGCAAATTAAATGTGATGAGTTGGATGAGTTGGTTTAGAATAAAAATATCATGAGTTAAGTGAGTCAAGAGGAGGTGGAAATGAGTTATAATCTCACACAACACTTGATCAGAATCAATCCCAGCCGTTGAGAGTGAAGAGGTGCTTTGGCAAAGCCAAAGGACACCAAGCTTGGGGCGGCATCATCTCATCCCATGAGATGCATGTGTTTAAACATGAAAGGTTGCACCGTTTGGTGAAGGGGTGTCTTGGTTGACACCCAATGCCCCATCGGTTTTGGCAAGATTAAATGAGGGAAATGAATGGGAGATGGGATTGAAACTACAAAAGGAAAAGGTTACCTTTCTTGGCCGATTTTTACATAGAGTATCCAAGAAATTCCCATCTTTCTCTCCCTCTTTTCAAGTTCGTTTTTCTTGGCTGAACAATAGAGGTTTTGGCACCAGTTAATGAAGCATAAACCAGCAAAGAATTAAGGAAGAAATAAAAGGGAGAAGGCAAGGATCCTAGGCAAAGGAAATTTGGTAAAATTTCTTAAGTGTTCAAGCCAAGTAAGTTGTAAGAAAAGGGTGTGTATTGGGCCATGGTTATGGCCGAATGCACCAAGGTTTTAACCTTGAAAATGGAGGTTTTAAAATGGTAAAAATGACCATTGGGTTCGGCCACCATGGAGGGCCGAACCCCCATGTAAATGATTAGTGGTTTTGATGTTTTTGAAACATGGAAACCATGAAGTAATATGGTCATTTGAACAAGTTGATGAATTTAATTGGATGTTGGTATTTTGATGGTTTTTAGAAGGTTAAAAACCATGCAAAATCATGGAGGTTTTTACATGTTTTAATAAGGCTAAGTGGCTGATTAAAAAGGTTTAAAATTGTAGGCCATTTGGTTCGGCCAATTGTGTTGGCCGAACCCCATGAAATAGTATGACATTTTTATGGTAATATGTGATGGTTTTAGGAGATCAAAATCATACAAGTTTATGGTTTCTTATGTGATTTAAATGAAGATGAGCTTACTGTTTTGGTCGGTCATAGGATGGCTGAACCATGTAGCAATCAAAACCAAAAATTATGTATGAATGTTGGAATTATGGAACCAAGGGAACCATTGGGTTCGGCCATATGTATGGCCGAACCCCATGGACCATTTGATATGGTTGTAAAGTTTCTAAGTTATGGAATTTAGTGAACTTAGTGTAAGCAAATAACAAATCATGGTTGATGATGGAAAGTGGGATAAAAACCCATAGGATGCGGTTCGGCCATGTAGTATGGCCGAACCCCATCAACAATTATTTGATGGAATGGGTTAAATGGTCTAAGTGTATGGGAAGTATTTGTTATTGATTCCATGATTTTATAAAGGGTTTAAAGTATTCCAATGGAGAACCATTTGGTGATGGATAAGTGGGATTACAAGGTTCGGCCATGTATAGGGCCGAACCCCATAAAATGATAATTGTTTTGATATGGCTTAGCCTAGTGGCAAAGCTGTAAATAAGGATGATAATGGTAGAGAAAGGTCATGAAAGAAGGTTAAACCAAGGAGGTATGGTTCGGCCATGATGTATGGCCGAACCCTACCAAGACATGTTTAAAGGGTTAAGTATTTAAGAGTTGATTAAATGAAAAAGGAAATTAAATCTTAAGTTGGCGATGTTCGGCCAAGGGCATAGCCGAATCCCACATGATGTGGTTGGGTTTTAGATATGAATGAATAAATAAATGATAGTATGATTTATTGACTGTTATATGAACAAGGTATCGGAAGTTGAACGACGTGCGAGTAGTGACCGGGTGACGCTAAAGAAAGATCGATTGCTGAAGTGAATCTTCAGTAGGTTTCCTACCTACTTGTAACCACAATTTTATCCTAGTTTTATGAGACTCTTGTTTATTTCAAATATGGTTTTGAATATTGAGATATGTATTTACAAATGACATACATGTACATTGACATCTCATGCATGGACATGGGATGATGACTGAGGTTATATAGTGTTGCAATTATGAGTTACCGTCCTCCTTAGGCGATGAGAGTCCCGCCAGGAGGAGTAACATGATGATCATAGTCACATTAGTCTCCTTAGGCGATGAGAGTCCCACCAGGAGGACTAATATGTGATATGAATCAACTCAATGATGAAGGGTCTTTCCACAGGTAACGAGGATTACTGTGGATCACCTTATCATGTGAGACCCAGATGGAAGAATATTGTGATTTACCTTGACGGTGAGAGTCCCGTCAAGTGATGACTATGTATGTGTGATGGGGTGGGGCTCATTACAATTGCATACATACATAGCATGGTTTTATATGTTTTTTTTATTATCATGTACTATGTTATATATGCATGTTTTATATGCTAACCATGTGGTAGCCCTGATCGGGAACCTACTGGGCGCATTGATCTAACGCCCTAATTCTATCCTTAGAGGATAATGCAGGATTAAGGAAAGGGAAAGAGAAGGTCGATGACCGGGAGGGGAGCCAAGCCTAAGTGCTTGAATGATGAACAGGATTTCTTTATTACTGTCATTTGAATTATATTTTGATGGACATGTAATAAGTTAATACTTTGCTATGGTTTGATTAGACTATTAACTATGGATGGTTGTTTATCTTAATTATCATTTGAGACTGTTACTTGTTATCTTTTCATATTATTTTCGCAGTTAGTCTAGTTTATTCCGAATGTTATTGTTGGTTCCATGTGTAATTTATTATCATGGTTTAGTCCATTTACACATGGGTGGCCAGTTAAGGTTCAGACTTAAGTATTCTGAACTTAACTCACGTCGTGACGCCTCCCGCTCTTGTTCACTCTGTGTTTCTTTCAAAAGAAATTTTCAGACTCTGATTTTCGGAAGGGTGAAAAAGGGCGGGGCGTTACAGTTGGTATTAGAGAGCGAAACGGGAAATTGAATCATCGAAGTAAGATTAAGACGGTTTCATGTCTCACTGACGGATAATAATCCCAACTGACCGACTCTTCGGAGTCCGCTGACTGGGGGCCGGATTAATTTACTTCGAGTGACTCAAACTGAACAATCAATCTGAGAACGACAATGAAAGATAGCAAAGTAAAGTACAATTATCATAACTGGATATATTAAACATAGCAAAGTAGGATGCACTCCCCTGAAACTCCCACACTGAAAAACAAACAAAAGGAATTTAGAGATTTCCCCAGAAACAAAAGAACACAAAGAGTGATGATTTGATAATCTTCCCAAACAAAGTACATTATATTATGTATGATCAGATTCCCATAAAAACCAAGAGTGGTTTATTTAGAATTGTTGTTGAATATTCTTGTGTTTTACTGATATGATACAGATATGTCGAGTAATGTGGAGTACTCGGAGTGGTACAGCGGAACTCCTGCAATCCCATAGATTTGGTGTCTGCTTCCAACAACACCAACATGGAAGCTAATGTGAACCTTCCAGAGGGGCCTCCCGAGGAGGAGGAATGGAACCTAGCACCATTGGAGGATTTGAATTTAGCACCATTGGAGGAGGTGAACCTAGCACCATTACCGGAGTATCTTATGGAAGATATTCCTTGGTTAATGGAACCTTTCGAGGAAATATAGGAGGATCTAGGATTTTTTCATGAGGATCCTATGGAAGATGTTCCTATAATATTGGAATCGGTGGGGGAGGTAGATCCCTACGATACATGTGAGTCGTGCAATTAGGACGAGCACAACTGTAGGTATTGTCCTCATCTTTTAGGCGTTGTTTGCCCGGTTTGTGGACAGCATGGGCATGGAGAGGTGAGGACAAATTGTCCTTATATTGGTGGACCTGGATTAATACCCTGCACAACATGTGAAGTATTGGGGCACACGGCGATGACATGTCCTGATAATCGTTTCAAGTTCGCTGATGATGCAGAATCTTCTACGGAAGATTAGGCTAGGGAGTAATATGTAGGGGTATTAAAAAGAGGGTTATTTTGTAAGGGTGCATTTTGTTATTTATAGGGTTTTGTTTAACCCTACCCACCCTTGTACAAAAAAAAAATGAATTATGAATTAATGAATTAATATAAAGTATGCGCTTCGGACGGTCCGAGGGTAACCCCCTTTCGAAAGGTCTGAGAGTGACCTTCGGACGTTCCGAGCTTCAGTTCGAAGTCCCGAAGCTTCTGAGGCTAGCCACTCTCCCGCCTCTGCTCTGGACGTTCTGAGTCCTGTTCGGAAGGACCGAACCCCTCTCGGACGATCCGAGCATCTCTCGGCATGAACCGAGACACACAAAGCCACCGAGACCTGTTTTCTCTATCTTTCAGTTCGAAAGGAGCTCCGGACGATCCAAGACCTGACCTTCGAACGGTCCGAAGACAGACCCAAGTTCTGAAGTCTGTGACTAGTGTTAGACAGTGGTTCGGATGATCCGAAACCACAGTACCTGGTTCCGAGGCATGTTCCGAGGAACCCAGTTTTTGGAATGAAAAATCTTGATTGATTGATGATGCATGTGTTAGACCTAAGTTTTAATGTTATGTTTATACCCCATTTGATAATTAAAAGTTGTACTAACCCTTCTTCTCTTATTACTATAGTGTATATACTATTTGTATTCACTTCCAGGCCGACTCTATTTGTCAGGCACTGAGTGAATTCACTTCCAGGCCGACGCTATACTTTCGGGCACTGAGTGATCTCGAGACTTTACTCAACATGTCAATCTGGTCATATCCATAAGACAATACGAGAAACAACCTAAGTATCTAGACCTGACTCAATACGCCAATCTGGTCATGCCCAGAAGACAATATGAGTTTTGGAATGAGCACCCTATTATTATATATTGTGGATTATTGTAACTTAAAATGGTTAGAAACCAAGTAGGAGACTCAATTCTATTTACCTTGAAGATTTTTGGGAAAACAGTATGGTTTTGAAATACTACTTGTATGTATGCATTTGAATGCTATGTCTATTGAACAGAGACCGCGATACAACACATTTTCGGTGAGGGAACTTAACTTTACAGTAGATGTAAACAAGTTTTATGAGGTGAATCTGGAGCAATGAGTGGTTTCAAGTTTGATGAACCCACTCATGTGCCTATACATGATGCACTGTTGTAAGAAATACTTATGATGTTTATAAAGGTTTATGATGTTGATCATATGAGATATGTAATACTGCTTCCACGTACCCTTGACTATTGAACCAATATCGGCCATGTGTGTGAGATGGTTTGCGTCTACTGGACCATGGGTGTCGAAAGTTGTTGACTTGAGGAGTGTCAGTATTGGCCATGTGATGGCCGGAGATGTACTTGTAAGGATGTATTTTGACCGTGTCGGTGTGACGCCCGCCCCTTTTCACCAAAAATCAGAGTCTATTTTTTTTTTTTAAATAAAAGTGACAAAGGGCGCGGACGTCACGACGCGAGTTAAGTCCGAGCTTCTAAAGCCCGGCCCTTAACTGGCCAACCCTACGTGTGCGTGGAACGAAGTACACGGAGAACAGTTCACACGTAAACGTAAGCTTGTGGAATATTAACTAAGTACGGAAGTTACCATAGAGATTATCCTACAAATTTGAGATAACAGGGAAGATACATTCATTTAATTTCTAACATACCTTAAACTGATAATGTCCAAAATAATATCCAAACCTTGCAAATAAGTTAAATTATTACATTCCAACAAACTAAATTACTCAATTTACATTTTCCAAAATAAACATCAGTAAACTATCTAGCACGCCTTCCCAAGCTCCTCAGCTTGGCTCCCGTCTCGTCCTTCGCTTCCGGCATCTCCTGTGTCATCAGCTAGGGTAGAAGTAGGGCGTTAGACAACGCGCCCATTAGGACTCCGAGTAGGGCTAACACATGGATTAGTGATAACAAAGCATATAGATAATATTATAACAAAACCATGCAATTTGGGCAATGTCATGCAATGGGTGTTCTATGTCATGAATCCCACCCATCAATCTCATCATCATTGTACAATGTCCCTTTTTCAACCATACATAGTGTTCCAAATAAAATCCATATCATCATCGTACCATGACCCTCTTGATGGAAAAGCCTCATCAAGATGCGATCCACACTAGGCATCCCCCTTGATGGAAGAACCATCATCAAGGTATCATAATTACAAAGGTCCCCCTTGATGGCACAGTCTCATCAAGGTATAATAATACATATATGAAATATCCCCATGCTTGTTTATCGGTCTCCCCGACAGAGCATGGATTCCGGTTTCATTTCATCCTTCCCCTGTCATATCCCTCCCATGCCATGCATGAGATGTAGATGTCATATGCCATGTAATATATGTAACTCATAATCATAAAACCCATCTTACACAATGCCCTGATTATCAAAATAAATCAAAAGAAACCCATCACATAATACCAAAAATCCAAAACCCATCTTAAAAATAACCACATGATTACCAAAATAAATTAGAGGAAAACATCACATGATATTAAATCCAAAACCCATCTTAAAACAAACCATATAATTTCCAAACTAATTCAAAGAAACCATCACTCAATCCATGGCTTACAAAAAGATAGGAATCCTACCAAATACCGACTAGCGTTCTTTCTTTCGTTTCCGCCCGACAGACCCGGTCGCCGATCCGCGTACAGCTTGCGATGTCCGGTACCTTATTACATATTAACAATTAGTCCATGTTTTAACCATTTCTAAGCCCATACATCATGTCTTAGTGGGTTTTCCTCATTTTGGCCAATATTTACGGTTTTGCCATTACCCTTCCATGGATAATTCATTCCCTCTTCCTTATACATTATGGTCTATAATGGATCCATAACTTAGACCCATTAATGATCCATAACTTAGGTCCGTTAATGACCCAGCAACCATATCATGTGATCATAAAATTAGTCCTTTTATTAACCTAATCCTTATTCCTTTAAATCCATACAAAACCCCATACTTAACCCTTTAAATGGTTAATGGATCATGGGTTCAAAATACCCAATTCATCAAATCTTTCCATGGGGTTTATATCATGCATTTAACCCACAATGAGTCCATTATCCACTCATTCCCTTTATTCATAATTGATCCATACACTCACCAATCATGAGATACAACCATATTTTAACTTAATCCCCATTAGCTAAAGCATATCCATAGACTTTAATCTTAGCCTATCCATTGGTTCACAAAAATGGGTCCATTGATGTCTCATTAACCATGACATAAGTACATTAGCAATTAACCATTTAATTAACCTAACCTCCATTTATTTAAAACATAATATATAACCCCATACTTAGACCATTAAGTGGCTCATAACAATGGGTCATGGGTTCATTAAAAATCAGCCCTTTCAACTCAACCAAATCCCCATTTTTTCCTTGGTCCTTGGTTACACTTTAGATTCATCACAAATTCCTCCATTGAGAGAACCTAAACCATACACTTAACTCATCATTCTTTAATCACATTTAAGTCCATTAACTTAGCCACATTCAAGTCCAAAATTGATCCATAACTTAGATCTATTAGTGACCTATCAACCATAACATGAACTCATTAAAAATAAGTCCTTAACTTAACCTAATCCCAATCAATTTAAACACATTCATACTCCAATCTAACCCATCAAAAGGCTCACAAATGGGCCATGGGTTCGGCCATACACCATGGCTGAACCCATGGTGTCCTTTTTCCCATTTTTTCTTGGGTCTATTTACATCATTTAGATCCAAAATAAATCCTTCCTTGGGGTGGTTTAAATCACACTTTTAAACCATTACTCTTAACCACATTTGGATCATTACATTCGGTCAACCTTAATTATATTTAAGGTTCATTCAAGCCACCAATATTTCCTTATTGTCTTCATGATCCAAATACTTTTAGATCCACCAAGAACCTCTCCACGGTTTTATTTTTTTTAAATCATTATTTCTACCCCTTTCAAAATCACTACATTCATTCATTGAATTTTTAAAATTCACTAGCCACTTACATTTAATCATTAACCACTTAAAACCCTAAATCATTATCCATTGCTTCCATTCTTACAAACCCTAATAATTTAATCAATTACCTACCATGGTTTTTCTCATAAAAACCCCTTTTTAATCTTCCAACATTTAATCATTAACAACCTCAAAATCATAAACCATTCTCCATGCTTAATTAATTTAATTTCATAATGTCCTTAACCCATGCTTTACACAATTCTTAGTACCAAAATCTTTAATGTGTTTATTTTTCCTTAACCTAATTTATCCACTTTGTTCATTTATTCATCCTTCCATAGGATGGATTTGAGATCCAAGGTCAATAATAATTTGCCCACCATTAAATTTACAAAAATGGATCCCAAATCTTAAACCCTAAAAATCCAAATCTCTTGTTTTAGAAAATACTTATAATCCATCGTCTCCTCTGATTTTCTTCGCTCCCGTCGGTTTCCTTAGCCTCCTTTCTCCTTCCTTTTGATCTTTAGTCGGTCAAGATGCTTGATCAATGGTGAAAACCTCCAAGCTTGGGTTTGACCATGGTAGGGTTAGATTTGAGAGAGAGAGAGAGAGAGAGAGAAGAGGATGGAGATGAGAAATAAGATTCTATGACTTGATCTTGGAGTGGTGGGCCTTTACTTGAATTTTTTCTTCTCTTCTTAGCTTTCTTTTCTTCTTTCCTCTATGGTTTTCTTCCTCTCCACTTCTTGGGCATGAGGGACGGCTATGAGAGAATGGGAGAGATGGAGTGAGTAAAAAAACTGAGAATGGGATAAGATGAGAACCCATCTTATCCCAAGGTAGCTTACTTTACACTTTAACATAAATTTCCCACCAACCAAGCCTAAGATATTTTTTATGCTTTTTGACCGAACAACATTATCAAACGTTTTTTGTGTCCTCCAATGGGTGGTTTTGGTCTTTCATTGACCATTTGGCCACCTTTTTAACTTAGCTTAATTAACTAATTAATTGGAACATTAAGTTAATTAATTTCATTCAACTTAACTCCACTTGCTTAAATTCCCTTTATGCCTAACCCATGGTATTCAACCTGTAACACCCCAATTTCTCAATGAAGTGAAAATTACCAAAATGCCCCTGAGTTATTAAATTAATTATTTTGTGATGTTAAGTAAGGAAATAGTGGGGCCCATTGCTCAAAATAAAATCATATGAGCACATTATGAATGTTAAGTTTGATTGGTTGGGTAATTTTCATCATTTGGGTCAAAAATGGCTAAATGGGTCAAAGGGCCCAAATGGGGCCCGTCGGGTCTTGCTGGGTTATTTGACCGTTTTGTGATTTTAAATTAAATGGGGTTAAGCCTATTTGATTGGAAATCAAGTGGAGGAAAAATGGGTAGGCTTGATCCATATGTAAAAACCAATTAGAAATGACCAAAATACCATAAATGGGTCATGTTGTCAAAACGGGTCAAGGAGCTAAAAGTGGACCCAACGGGTCGAGTTGACTATTGTTGACCGTGTGAACCCTCAAGGGAGCTCAAACACGAGTCAAATCAGTTGAGTGGGACTGAGGTGAGTTGGAATTAAATCAAAAAGTGAGTTAACTCATGTGCATTAAATGAAATGCATTAAATGTGATGAGTTTGGTTGGAATAAAAATACCTTGAGTTGGGTGAGTCAAAATGGAAATCCAAGGAACTGTAAATCAGTGAGTTTAATGGTAATTTGAAGAGGTTGGCTGGCCTCAACCCAACCAAAACAAGTCCCACACGTTGGGGACTTGTTTTGGTGGGTTCCATGGTGAAAATTAAATGTAAATGCATGGATTTGAGGTGAGTTGTTTGGGAATATGAATGGCTGCATGGGTAGCTGCCAAGGGGTGCCTCGGATGGCACCCAATACCCATTGGTTTGTGCAAGAAGTTATGAGGGAGTGGAGGAGTTTTGGGGGCTGAAGTACTAAAGGAAATAAACACCAAGGTTGGTCATTTTTCACATTGAAAATCCAAGAATTTCCATCTCTCTCTTTCTCCCTCTCTCAAATTCGTTTTTCCTAGCTGGAATAGCAGAGGTGTTTGCACCAGTAGATCAAGCACAAAACAGCAAAAGAAAGGAAGAAATAAAAGGGAGAAACCAAGGACCAAAGGCAAAGAGAAAGATTGGAAGTTTGGTAAGTTTTTTTTATGTTATTTTGGTATAATAACATGGAGCAAATGGGGTGTGAATTGGGCCATGGTTATGGCCGAATACACCAAGGTTTTAACCTTGATTAGTGGAGGATTTAAAATGGTAAAAATAACCATTGGGTTCGGCCACCATGAAGGGCCGAACCCCATGTAAGAGATGGCTTGGTTTTCATGTTTTGAAACATGAAAACCATAGATTTTGTGGACAGTTTTTGGGTTTTGATTTAAGATTTAAATACATGTTTTAGAATGGTTAAAAAACATGGATCTGATTGACATAGGGACTGAAGTTTATATGGTCTAAATCAGTGGATTGAAATTGGAAAAATATGGACCATGGGGATCGGCCATCTTGGATGGCCGAATCCCATGGAGTTGTGTTGATTTTGGATGTTTGTTTGAAAGGTAAAACCTGATTTTTATTTACTCTTATTACATGATTATCTGAGGTTTAAAAACAGTAAACCTAACCATTGGGTTCGGCCACCATGGAGGGCCGAACCCCATGTAAAAGGATGTTGGTGTTCATGTTGGAAAAACATGTAAACCATAGACTTTTTATGGACTGTTTTGGATGGTTTGTTTGAAAGTTAAAACCTGATTTTAATATACTGTTATTACATTATTATCTGAAGTTTAAAAACAGTAAACATAGCCATTGGGTTCGGCCAACATGGAGGGCCGAACCCCATGTAAAAGAGGGTTGGTTTTCATAATTGGAAAACATGGAAACCATAGACCTTTGTGGACTGTTTTTGGGAGATTTTTATGTGATAAGGTTACTGATTTTGGGTTGGCCATGGGATGGCTAAATCATGGGCTTAATATGGCTAAGGGGTAGAGCCAATTAGTATTTAAACAAAGGACATCATTGAGCAAAGAACCATAAGGGTTCGGCCATGAGTATGGTCGAACCCCATGGACTGTTTTCATGGGCCATTTTATGGATGTATGTGTGATTAAAAATGGAATCATGTTTGCTGTTTTGGTTATCCAAAACATGACTGAACCATGTTAAGGTTACGGTTAAGGTTGTAGAATTTAATCAAGGTATTGGTGGCAATGGCAAATCTGCGAATACAAGCCAAATGAAGAGATTGATCAAAAGTACTTATAAGATGTTTTAGGTCTCATATGTAAATGGACATGTAAATAAGATTATGATTTACTTATTGTTGCATAATAAGGTACCGAAAGTTGAACGACGAACGAGTCGTGACCGGTTAAAGCCTAAGAAAGAACGAACGCTGAAGTATTTCTTCAGTAGGTTTCCTACCTACTTGTAACCACGGTTTTTACCCAGTTTGTCTTATGATACTTTTGTTTTAATATATGTGTTTCAAATGATATATTATGCATTAACAAATGGTATACAGGCATTGGCATCTCATGCATAGTCATGAGATAATGAATGAAGTTCTACAGTGATGGCTACGATTGTACATGATGGGGGTTGCCCATTGCATGTACATATTGTATAGAAGAGATGAATGTTGTTGTAATTTACCTTGTCGTTGCAAGGCACGTCAAGTGATGGCTACGATGGTACATGATGGGGGTTGCTCATTACATGTACATCGCTTATAGAAGAGATGAAGGTGTGTTGTAATTTACCTTGTCGGTGCAAGGCACGTCAAGTGATGGCTATGAAAGTACATGATGGGGGATGCTCATTGCATGTGCATATTTCATAGCATTGTTTTACCTGTTTTGATGATCATGTATTATGATATGTATATGCATGTTTTATATGCTAACATGTGGTAGCCCTGATTCGGGAACCTACTGGCGCGTTGATCTAACGCCCTAATTCTATCCTCAGAGGAGATTGCAGGTACAAGCAAGGGGAAAGGAAAGGTCATTGACCGGGAGGGGAGCTGAGCCTAAGTGCTTTAATGATGGATTTGGATTACGTTATATTACTGTCATTTGAATACTATTGTTGGACATGTAATAATTCGTTATTTGCTATGGTTTGATTAGGATAATAACCTGTGGATGGTTGATCTATGTTATTTAATATTTAAGACTGTTACTTGCTATCTCGTCTTTCTATTCCGCAATTATCTAGATTATTCTGCATGTTGATGTTAGTTCCATGTGTGATTCACTATCATGGTCTATTCCATGTACACATGGGTGGCCAGTTAAAGTTCAGACTTGGGTAGTCTGAACTTAACTCGCGTCGTGACGCCGCCCGTTCTCTTCCGATGTTTATTTAAAAAAAAAATTAGACTCTGAAATTCTCGGAAAGGGCGGGGCGTTACACAACCATGGTGGCGGCCAGCCCCACCAAACCTTGGGTCCACACGCCACCTCACTTGATGAGGTGGAGGTGGGTCCCATTTTGCCACATCACCTTGGCTTAATTCAAATTAACTTGGGTGATTTAAATCCATTCCATACATTCCAATTGGATCACCATTGGGCCCATGGCCCAATTACATTTTCATCTTACCCATTTACCTTAAAGCTTACATCATCTTGATCCATTGGGTCCCAAATGGGTATTGGGCCCAATTTGACCATCTTTGGCCCATTTGACCATCTTTGACCCTTTAAGTAAATTTAAATCCAATCTATAGTCCATTGGGCCCTAGTTGGGCCTTTGTCCATATCTTGATCCATTTACCATCTATTCCATTAGATTTCCAATTTCCACCATTAAAACAAACAATAACCACATATATTTTGATTTACAAATTCCGGGCCATTACATTAATCATCATTGACCAATTAAATGAATTTCATCCAACCCATGGTCCATTGGACCATACTTGGGCCTTTGCCCAAATTTTGATTCACTTAACATTTATTCCATTAAAATTCTCAATTTCCATCATTAAAAGTAAATAATTACCACAGATATACTGATTCACAAATTTCGGATCATTACAGTCGGGACTTAGTACAATGGTCTTAGCATAGTATGTAGGTATTACGTTAGATGACAGAAGTAATGGAAATGATGATGAGATTATACTTGATATTGTGAATTTATTGCCAAGCATGAGATATTATATTGCAAAATGTTGATTATTTATCTAACCTGATGTTTCATTGGACTGCATTGTCATATTTCCTTCACTGAGCTAGTTAGCTCACACCACTCACATTTCAGAAGATGTACCAGAGGAGAAGAACCCTCCGTATGAAGCTTAGGATGGATAAGCTACTGCGTTGCCTTGGGATTTCCACTGAGGGCAATTCCATTATCTTTGTTTTTTGGTTCCTTGAACCCTTTGCTTATGTAAAGTACCGTGTGTGGTACTTAATCTGTATTGATGTGATTTACTGAACTACCATGTGTTCCGTAGTTACTCTGATGAGGTTGTAATAATAATTCATTGTTGGAATTATGCGTTTGTGGCTATGTCACTTTCGGGTAGACTTATGGTACGTGTTTGAGACCACATGTTGAGACCATATGTGACCTTTAGGCCTAACCATTGATCTGGCCTAATTAGACTTCTTGAGTTTAGTTTCAAAAAAAAAAAAAAAATCAGTGACGTTCCGGGCCCACTTTTCGAGTCAGGGCGTGTCAGACCCAAAGTATCCAATATACATTTTGAAACCCTAGAAGTGGCGTGACTTGATTATAAAATTTTAAATCTTTGATTTTAAGCTCTCTTCTGGCAATTATCCACTGTTTTATGAAAATTTCCTGTTTTTCAGTGAATTTTCCTACAAAACTAAAATAAACCATTTAAAGCATCTTATATATAAAAAATCAAGGCTAACTAACCTAAATATCAGGGGTAAAAATGTAATATTTCAGTCTCAACATGTGTAATTTACCACTCAATTTGGAAATTATTTTATAATTATCATAATTTAAACTCAATTTGGAAATTATTTTATAATTATCATAATTTAAGTCCAGCAATGAGAATTTGGATTACAATAATAATTTGTTGAATTTTATTTCAAATGTATTGGATCTCGCAAACATTGGGCCCAAGGTTCAACCTGAAGTCCAAATCTGCAATTGGAAGCTAACGAGGCAAAATCCATTAGTATTCCAGGCCAGATAAAAGTCCAAGTATGGGATCCAAGTCCAAAAGACCAAGGTGGCATAATGAATTTCATGTGAAGCATTGTGGAAGCCAAAAAAGAGAAAAAAAAATGGGATTTGGATTGGCTAGAGAGAAATTTTTGGAAGGAATCTTAGAAGGAATATTTTGACACCACCTCAGTATTTTTGCCATAATATTTTACTCCGATGTTCTATTGCATTGATTCTTGTTGTGTTGTAAATAAGACTACAAGGGCTACAACTGTGTATTTCACGAAATTTTCGTCATTCAGAAGTTTACTAGGTCAACATTGAGCTTCAAGTTGGCCTATCTGTAAATAACGGGATTTGCACCCTACTTTCCAAACTAATCCTAAATTCCTAAAATCACGGAGTCTTATCTTCAAAATTCTCCCATGGCTTGGAATAGATAGTGAATTTCGAATTTGGATAATGAAAGGAGAGAGAATTTTGGAGGATGTTTTGGAGAGAGAATTTTTGAGAAACGTTTAGAGAGAGGATTATGGAAATTCTCTCCAAGCCTTGTCTAATCCATTCTCTTTTGAACACTATAAATAGAGGTCTCAGGCCACAAGAAAGTTCGACCAGAGCCAAGGAATAAATTGTGCATTGAAATATGAGAGGAGGAAAATAAGAGGTTCCAAAATTTGATTTTCACAAAGGGATTTTCAGGTTGGTGATTTTAGTTTTTGCATTCTAATTCTTGTATTTTCAACTCACATCCTTGTATTGTAATTCTTGATTTCTTCCCATTAATAATAAAATTCAACGTGTGCTTTTAGATATATGGTTTTCCAATTTTTAAATATTACATTATGATGGATTGATTTTGTTATCTTTTCTTTTTATGAATTTATGTTGGAAGTTATTTTAAGAATTTCAAGGAGAGTGCTAAAATAATTAGGATTGGTGGAACTTAATTTTTCCCAGTCTAAGACTCTTTAGAGTGAATGACATTTTAGATTCAAGATGATAAGTATAAATGTATGCCTAGGCCTAAGGCTTGAATTGAAAAATCTGATCTAATGGAATTCATTTTTTTTTATAATTGGAATGATAATAATTGAAGGACTTGAATATGTGTTTGGAAGTTTAAGTGAGATCCATTATCTAGGCTTTGATTTTATTTTTTTTGAAAATGTGGCATATGATGCCAAGTTGATTACTTATCTCTATCCAATGTATATATGTATATCTTTTCTTTACGTTTTTGTTTCTTTTTATTTTTGTTTATAAATTCAATTTTTATTAAACTGGGAACTAGGTTGGAATTGGATGTGTGTAATTTAATTTTGCCTCTAAGTAAAATAAGGTTGTTATTGATTTCCAAGATTAATTCCACCATAAATTTTATGAATCATGAATTTGGTATTTTAATTGTTTACTTTCCATTCTTAAACAAAAATTCTATTTTTAGATTTGATTTTCTATGATTAAACTAATTCTAAATTTGTGATTTATTTCCAAGATTAGAAAGTCTATAACTTATAATTTCATTGGCATGCGTTTTGTTTATATTTTGGATATATTTTTGATAATTCCTTTGGATTCGACCTCACACTCATAACGCTATATTATGAATGGTTCGTGTGCTTGCGAATACAATTCAAAACACAAAACATTCTCGATCCAGCACAGTACATATCGACATGTCCTATCTAACAAGGTACACACATCAAATCACAAAACATGTACTCATAACGTATACATAAATCATATGTTACATATCAAACGTCTAATCTCGTAGACAGACTGAGCCTATCACTTCCGGGCAATCACACCACACTTACATTTTGTTATCGAACGATTAACTCCCTTGTAAATCTCATATTTTTGTAACTGATGCCGCTTATCGATCAGGTCCAATGCCATGTCACACCATTTACTCAAACATGCATTTTAAGTCAAAATGCATTAAAAACGCGTTTTATAGAATTATGCAATTGTGAATGCAAATAAATAAAATTTCAAAATATGTTAAGTTCTCTTCACTTAGTGTTTGGTGAAGTTTTGAAGGCTCCTGAAGTCCAGGGAATCAATTGAATTGATTCTGAAAAGAAACAAAATTTAATAACCATCGGATGATGAGTCGAATGATGCATCAGTCGACTCATCGGGTCGTCTGATGATTGAATGGTGATCGGATCCTGGTAGGATCATCCGATCAACGCATAAAACTCAGAATTTAGGGAAAACGAAGGAAAAACTAGGGAGAAAGATGGTTGTATTTAAATCGATTAGAGAAAGATGGTTGTATTTAAATCGATTAGAAACCTGGGACATTTCTTAAAATGAATAAATCATTTTCAAAATACAGGCCATAATCAAACATACAAACCCTATTTAGAAAAATAAACACCCTTTAAAAAACAAAACTTTCTTTAAGAGGATAAACTTAATCATCCGGCTCTGTTCAGCTACCGTTTGCTTTACAGTCCACGTTACTATCCAATTACTGTCTATGTTACTGTGCAATTTCTGTCCAGTTTCCATTTGTTTATTGTCCCAATGGTCCAAGTTCTATTCAATCGATCCAATAGCTGAACCAGTTGAATTTCAAATATGTTAGAGAGAAACTTTCCATAAATCAGTTCAATTTTTTATTGAATTAAATAAAGTTTATTGCTTGTTTTCATAACTTAGTTCAATTGGATTGCTAAGTGGATTGCATTTAATTTAATTTTAATTCAATCGACCCAACACTAGTTCTCTAGGATTATTTGTATCTTAAGGTTGCGTGTTTGCATTTCTTTTCGATTGGAGCATATTGGGTTGACACTAAATCAATCTCCATTTTGCTTGTGTAGACCAAGGACGGTTCTTAACACTACCATGTCCTTCATCACACATTGGTGACGACCACAGGGTCGACAGGATCAATTTGAAAGGTATCTTCTAGATGATATTAATTGACTACCTCACACAACTATATTATGTAGAGTTTTTCTAGATGATATTAATTGACTACCTCACACAACTATATTATGTAGAGTTCGAAAGGTTATAAATTATATAGACGAATGACAGTGGAAAGTGTATAAGGACAGAGCAAGACTGAATCCTCGGTGGGACCGGTGAGCTGAACGAATGGTAGCCTTGGAGGATTATGAAAGGAAGATGAGCCGCTACTCACAAAGTCACAATGAACATGAAGAGGGGCAGTGTGAAAGAAAGCTATGGAAATGGAAACATGTGGCGGGGAGAGAGTCCACAACGGCAAGGTGAATGTGCAAACCACATCCACCAAACAATCTTGTGAACCTCCAGAAATGATAAAGAGATAAAGCGAACCACCATAGCATGCCACATGGCAAAGAGGATTTCTTAGAAATCACCACCCTCCATTTCCTATCCTCAAGCTCCCATTTATGTTACTTTAGATTGCTCTCGAGTCTGCAAATAATAACATAAGCTAGACCAGCAAAAGCATTCACAGCCCCAGCAACATCACTCACACACAATGGCTGCAACCTCGGCCGCTCTCACCAGCACCATGGTTAGCACATCTTTTTTCCGGCCGCAACAGGTCACAAGCCTCCGGGTGCAGCCTAACATTGGGCAGTCTCTCTTTGGCCTAAAGGCCAGCCGCGGTCGGATAACAGCCATGGCTATGTACAAGGTGACGTTGATCACACCAGAAGGACGAGTAGAAATGGAATGCCCGGACGACGTCTACATCCTTGACGCGGCTGAGGAGCAGGGTATAGATCTTCCCTATTCTTGCCGTGCCGGGTCTTGCTCTTCTTGTGCTGGCAAGGTCATCAGCGGAGAGGTGGACCAAAGCGACGGTAACTTCCTTGATGATGAACAGATTGAAAATGGCTTCGTTCTAACCTGCGTCGCCTATCCGCAGTCCGATGTTGAAGTTGCCACCCACAAGGAAGAGGAGCTTACTTGATTCGTGTCTGTTGGTGCAGGATGAAACATTATGGGTCCTCGTGTCTTGCTCTTTCCTTTGTTTTTAACTCTTGTTAATTTTGTTATGTTGTTCTCCAAATATATGAACTAGATTATATTTTTCATTGACATACGTATGTATCATCATCATCATCCTCCACTCGAAGTAGTCAATTGTATTTAGATTTGGCTAGTTATGTTGCTTTAGAAACATATAAACTAAGGTCTTCTTCAACTGCTCGGCCTCATTTCCTTCTCTCCCTCAAAACGCGAGGTACTCAATTATACATTTAATGCTACGAAAGGCGTGTTTGTATGTATAGCAACTGTTCGAAATTCATCTTGTTTACGGACCTTGCCGGGGATGCGCGAGCAAGAAGTACTTCCACCTGGGCGTAGAAAGAGGTCCAATGCAAAAAGATGAATGGCCTTAAACAGGCTTTTCAAATAATGATTTTCAAATGAAGATTAGGTCAGATCAATTGAAAAATCATAATTTTGATAGTTTTAAATATTAATAATTAAAATAAGATCAATTCTATAGATGAATTTTTAATCTTTCCAACTAGATCTGTCGCTCGTTGGAAAATTCGAGGTAAGAGAAATGAACACACTCCTCTAGAAAGAATGAGTTGTGTAGTAAGCACGGGTACGGTTGATTTTCTTTTTTCATTCGACTTTTATGTTTTCAAAAAATTTAGAAAAAATTTAGAAAACGAGGAAATTTATTAGTTTCATGAAATATAATTTTTTTCACTAAATATCGATCATTTATATGCTTAAATATTATTTTCTTTAGAGTTAGTCATTTTTAATTATTTTTACCTTTTTCTTTGAATTTTAGTTATAAAATAATTCCTATTATGGAATTTTTAAAGAAAAAATGAATGAAATGAGATTGGAGTGTTTTTAGAAGTGAATGAAAATGCCTTATTGAATGAATTTTTTTAATATCGGCCCATATATATATTTATGGTATTTATATAGTGAATGACTTTTTTCTTTTCCATGTGATATTTATATAGTTCACAAATTACATCATTTATAGTATATTCATTGGCTCAACGTAAATAAACAAAACATATATTTTATTCATACTATGAAAAACCAAAACTCATATTTAACAATGGATTTATTTTTCGGATAATGATCCGTGTACCATGAGTTTTCACTGTAGTTCACCACCTTTGTAACAACCCGCCCCGAGACGGGCACGTGATTTTTTTTTTTTTATTAAACACAATCGAAATACATATACTAGGCATATCTCAAGAGTTAATTACAACTGTAACGCCCGCCCCCTTTTCACCGTAAAATCAGAGTACATTTTTTTTTTTTTAATAAAAGTGACAAAGGGCGCGGACGTCACGACGCGAGTTAAGTTCCGAGCTTCTAAAGCCCGGCCCTTAACTGGCCAATCCTACGCGTGCGGGGAACATAAGTCCACGAGTACGGTTCACGCGTAGCAAGTAAGCTCACGGAACATAAAAATAAATGCGAATGATCATAGAACTATCCTACCAGTTTTTCAGATAGCAGGGAAGAAATATCCAATTAATTACGAAAATGCCATTATACTGTATTATCCAAAATAATACCTAAACATAGCAAACTACCTAAATTATTACATTTCCGACAAGCTAACTATACAAATACATACTTTCCAAAATAAAGTAAAACAAAATATTTAATCCGCCTCCCCAAGCTCCTAAGCTTGGCTTCCGTCTCGCCCTTCCGGTCCACCATCTCCTGCATCGTCAGCTAGGGTAGAAGTAGGGCGTTAGAACAACGCGCCCAGTAGGATTCCGAGTAGGGCTAGCACATGGGTTAGTAATAACCACATACAGATAATAACACAGTGAAAACTATAAACCACCATATACTGAAATATAAGTAAATGATATGCCATGGGTGTCAATGTTATGAATCCCACCCATCATTCCTGCCATATACTGTCATATCCCTCTTGACGGAAAAACCTCGTCAAGATATGTCCAACCGCAAAATATCCCCCTTGACGGTAAAGCCTCGTCAAGGTGTCCCCATGCCTGTTCTCGGTCGCCCCGACGGAGCATGGACTCCGATTTGTTTATTTTTTTCCGCCCATGCCATGCATGAGATGTAATGCATTATGCTATGTACTATTTATAACTCATAACCTTAAGATATCATACATAACCTTAATTTTTAATGCATAACCTTAATCATAGTTCATAGCCATTAAATAAAATCCATCTTAAAAATAGCATCCATAATTGTAAAAACCCATCATAAGATAATTACTAATCAATAAAATATGACAAAAATACCATCACACATCCATGGCTTACAAATAGGTAGGAATCCTACCGATTACCAACTCGCGTCCTTTTCCTGTATTCGTCCGACAATCCAGCTACCGACTCGCGTACCGCTCGTGCCATCCGACACCTTATTAAATTACCACATTAGTCCATATTTTACCATTTCCAAGCCCATACATCATATCTTAGTGGTTTTCTTCAATTTAGCCAATAATTACCATTTTTGCCACTACCCCTTCACATGATTATGTACTCATTTATCTAGGTATGATTAAGTCCAAACTTGATCCACCACTTAGATCCCTAACTTAGGTTCATTAATGATTCATTGACCATGACCTAATATCCCTAAATCATCCACTTAATTTAATCAAATTTTCCATCATCTAGTCACAAGCATGGACCCAACCTTAGCCCATACAATAACTTACAAAATGGGTCATGGGTTCGGCCACACACCATGGCCGAACCCATGATGTCTTGTTCTCCATTTTTCCTTGGATCCTTTAGTACATTTTAGATCTACCACAAGTCCTCCCATGAGAGGCTTACATCATGCATTTAAATCACCATTTTAAGGTATCATTACATATTTTGGGTCCATCAAAACTACTAACATTTTCCCATTTATTTCTCCATAAATCACAACCATTAAATCCACCATTGTTCACCATAGGGTTCGGCCATACACCATGGCCGAACCCATGGTTCATGATTCATCACTCCTTACTCCAAAATATCTCCATTCACCAAAATATTAAATCCATTACTCTTCCCATTTTTCCATGACTTCAACCTTAAAAACCCTAATTAACTTCACACACACAACAACCTTGGGTTCGGCCATACACCATGGCCGAACCCATGGTTCATAATTTATTCTCTTTTATGTCTTCCAATGCCATAAAATCCTTTTACATTTTCATCATAAAACCATTTTAAACATTACTCCCATGCATTCATTAAAACCCTAAATGCATTAATCAAAAACCTTCATTGTCTTCCATCCTTTAAACCCTAACCAATGTCATCAAACCCTAATCACTCACCATGGGGTTCGGCCATGCTACATGGCCGAACCCTATGGCCCATGATTCTTATTCCAAGCACCCCATTCCATACTCAATTCCATAATTTATACAATGCACATACTACATTTATTTATTTCTTTTCCCTAACCCTAATTTTTTTCTCCATTAGAGTTTTACCCACTTTCCATTTCTTCCATTTGATGGATTTAAAATCCATAGCATAAAATTATCCATCCCCCATTAAATTTCACAAAAATAAGCCCTAAATCTTAAACCCTAAAATCCAAAATTTCTTGTTTTAAAAAAATACTCACTATCCGACGTCTCCTCCGATTTCCGCCGCTCCCGTCGATCTCCGTAGCCTCCTCTCTCCTTCCTCTTGATCTTTGATAGGTCAAAATCTTTGATCAAGGGTGGCAACTCCCAACCTTAAAATCAGCCATGTTAGGTTTGAATTTGAGAGATGAAAAGATGATGAGAGGAAGATGATGACCTTAATCTTAGAGTGAACACCCTCCAAATTCCATTTTTTTTTCTTCTCTCCTTGAGCTCCTTCTCTTTTTTTCTTTTTTTTTCTCCTTCACTTGGACATGGGACGGCAATGGAGGAGTGGAGAATTGAAATGAGAATGAAAAGAGAGACAAAGGAAAAGATAAGACTCATTCCCATTTTTTTTTTCTTTACATTAACTACCTCCACCAACCTCAAGATATTTTTTAGATCTTTTATTTGCTTTATGGTGGTGGTTATCTAAACCACCACCAAGCCCAACGTGTGTGAATTTTTTTTAAGTTTGAGATGAGGTGAATCTTCATCTCATGGCCCCACCTTGACCACTCTTAACTACCATATTTAAATAATTTAATTAGATAATTACCTTAGGCTAATCCATTGATACTTAGCCTAAGTTCATTACTCCACCCATGGTTGACCAAGTCAACCATGGTGGCCGGCCCCACCAATCATTGGCCCACTCGCCACCTCACTTGATGAGGTGGAGGTGGGTCCGGCTTGGCCACACCACCATTGTTTAATTCCAAATTACTTAGGGTGTTTAAATTTCATTAAGCCCACTCTAAATGGATCACCATTGGGCCCATGGCCCAATTACATTTCCCACTAGCCCATTTACCTTAGAGCTTAACCATCTTGACCCATTGGGTCCCAAATGGGTATTTGACCCAATTTGACCATTCTTGACCCATTTAAATAAATTTAAATCCAAACCATAGTCTATTGGGCCACACTTGGGCCTTTATCCAAATTTTGGCCCATTTACCATTTACTCCACCAATTTTCTAATTTTCATCATTAAAATAATTAATATTCACATTTATATTAATTCCCAAATTCCGAGACCTTACAATACAATCCTCTTTTATAATTTTCGTCCCGAAAATTCGAGCGAAGTAGAGGTTCAAAACATCTTACACAAAGAGTTCCGGATGAGAGGCTCTCATCTCTGACTCAAGTTCCCAAGTGGTTTCTTCATTACCATGTCGTTCCCATACCACCTTGACGAATTGAATGGCCCGGTTCCGCAACACCCTTTGCTCGGTCCCGACTATTCTGACCGGCTTCTCCTCATACGTGACATCGCTTTGCACATCGATGTCTTGAATATTCAATACATGTGAAGGATCAGGGTTGTACTTCCTCAACATAGACACATGGAATACATCATGTAATGATGATAACTGCGGAGGGAGCGCCAACTGATAAGCTACCCCCCCCACCCTCTTCAAGATTGGAAACGGTCCCACAAATCTAGGTGACAGTTTCCCCTTCTTTCCAAAACTCATGTGTCCCTTCCGTGGTGAGACTTTCAAAAACACCAAGTCCCCCACCTCAAATTCGAGGAACCTTCTCCTTTTGTCGGCGTAACTCTTCTGTCGGCTTTGTGCAGTGAGTAGATGTTGCCGTATCAATTTAATCTGCGCTGTAGTTTCTGCAACTAACTCCGGTCCAATCAGCGCAGGCTCACCGGCTTCTGTCCAACACACTGGTGATCTACATGGCCTACCATATAAGGCCTCAAACGGAGCCATTTGTAGGCTAGACTGATAGCTATTATTGTAGGAAAACTCCACCAGTGGTAAATGATCCTCCCATCCACCCTTAAAGTCTAGCATGCATGCTCTCAGCATATCCTCCAATGTCTGTATTGTCCTCTCCGACTGTCCATCAGTCTGTGGATGAAATGCTGTGCTAGTTAATACGTCGATCCCCATAGCCGACTGTAAGCCCTGCCATACTCTGCTGGTGAATCGGCCATCCCTGTCGGACACAATAGACCGGGAATGCCATGTAACCTGATGATCTCCCGGATGTACCGTCGACCTAAAGTCTCTGATGAATCCGTCATCTTGATGGGAAGGAAATGTGCAGACTTGGTCAACCGGTCCACTATGACCCATATTGCATCGTTGCCCTTGGATGACCTTGGCAACCCTGTTACAAAGTCCATGGATATGTGTTCCCATTTCCATTCTGGCACCGGTAAGGGTGCGAGTAAACCCGGTGGCTTCCGATGTTCTGCCTTAACCTGCTGACAGGTTAAGCAACAAGCAACAAACTCTGCCACGTCTTTCTTAAGTCCATGCCACCAATAGTGCCTCTTAAGATCATGGTACATCTTGGTGCTGCCCGGGTGAATAGAGAGTTTTGTTTGGTGTGCTTCAACCAGCAACTCTCTTCTGCAATTCTTAGGCACATATGTCCTACCTCAGAACATAAGACCCTGTCCCGGTCGTAATTCCCATTCCGGTACAACTTCACCGGTAGACATTTTAGCCTATATCTCCTCCACCTCTGGATCTGTTCGTTGTTCCCGTTCAATCTCGGAGACCATGTGGGATCGTATGATCAGATTACATATGGTTCCATGATTATTCAGATAGAGTTTAAACTCTCTGATGGTATTCAACACCTCCCATTCTGTTCTGATCATACTGGCTACTGTTGCAGGTGATATGCGGCTGAGAGCATCCGCCACTTTGTTCGCCTTGCCAGGATGATACCGGAGTGCGAACTCATAATCTGCCAAGTATTCCATCCATCTACGTTGTCTCATGTTGAGTTCCTTCTGATCAAATAGGTACTTTAGGCTCTTATGGTCTGAGAATACCTCAAACTTCTCACCATAAAGGTAGTGTCTCCAGCTTTTAAGAGCGAAGACCACCGCTGCCAGTTCCAGATCATGTGTGGGATAATTGCGCTCATGAATTTTCAACTGTCTTGACCCGTACGCCATCGCCCTATTACCTTGACTGAGCGTGCACCCCAGTCCCTCTCCTGAGGCATCACAGTACACCTCATAGTTTCTGCCTCTTTCCGGCAAGATCAAAATAGGAACGGTTGTAAGCTTCTCCTTTAGATCCTCAAATCTCCGGTTGCACAGATCCGACCATTCAAATTTGACTCATTTCTGAGTGAGTCGGGTAAGTGGGGCTGCAATCTTGGAGAAATCCATAATAAATTTCCTGTAGTAACCGGCCAATCCCAGAAAACTGCGGATTTCCGTCACATTCGTCGGTGCTTTCCACTCCCTCACTGCCGCTACCTTGGCCGGGTCTACAGATATGCCTTCCTCCGATATAACGTGCCCCAAGAAATTGACCTCTGATAGCCAAAATTCACACTTGCTGGCTTTGGCATACAACTGGTTCCTCTTCAGGGTGTTCAGAACTATCCGCAGGTGTTCAGCATGTTCCTCCTGACTCTTGGAATAGATCAGGATGTCATCAATAAATACAATTACAAACTGATCCAAGTAAGGACGGAATATCCTATTCATCAGGTCCATGAACACCGCCGGTGCATTAGTAAGCCCAAACGGCATGATTACATACTCATATAATCCATACCGTGTCCTGAAGGCTGTCTTCTCGATGTCTTCCTCTCTAACCCGGATTTGATGGTATCCGGACATCAGATCAATCTTGGAAAAGTGAGAGGAACCCCTAAGCTGATCAAACAGATCATCAATCCTGGGTAGGGGATATTTATTCCTGACAGTCAACTGGTTCAATTTTCTATAATCCACACACATCCGAAGGGTACCGTCCTTCTTCTTAACAAACAATACCGGGGCTCCCCATGCGGATGTGCTGTTCCGAATAAAGCCCAGCCTGAGCAGTTCATCAATATGTTTTTTCAACTCAGTCATCTCAGCCGGTGCCATCCTGTAATGAGGTAATGATACTGGAGCTGCGCCGGGGTATAATTTAATCTCAAAGTCTATCTCCCTCTTAGGTGGCAGACCAGGGAGCTCTGTTGGAAATACCTCGGTATAATCTACTACCACCGCCGGAAGTTCAGCTATTGGTGCCTTATCTAATCTGAGGGTGTTCAAGGCAAGATGATTCAATTCTTCCTGCAGCCTTCTAGGAATGCCCTGTCGGTCAGCGGGCACTATATACCGCCTTCCTTCGGGTGACCAAAATATCACTCTACGAAGATGGCAATCAATATGGGCCTGATACGTAGCCAACCAGTCCATGCCAAATATAACATCGTACTCAGCCATATCGATTACTAAATAATTGAACTCGAATCTGAATCCAGCAAGTTCAGTGTTCAGTGCCGTGCATATGAGCCCCAAAGATGTGTCTCCGACAGGGGATACAATAGTAAGTGAGGTGGACAGATTCTGTACTAATGTGCCCGTAGCAGATATGAATGCAGCAGATATAAATGAATGGGAAGCTCCAGAATCAAATAATGTAACTGCATAAGAACTACCAACTACGGCCATACCTTGAATCACCGAGCGGTCCACTGCTACTGGAGAAGGTATAGCAAAAAGTCGTCCTGATCCCGTAGGGTTTGGCGCCCGTCCTGCCTGATTGTATGTTCTGCCCCCTCGCGGCGGAGCTGATCTAACTGGAGGGCGGGAAGAACCCCTGAAATTAGAGGGTCTGTTGAGCTGTGGACACTCTCTCTTGAAGTGGCCCTGTTGGCCACACTGATAGCAAGTGTTCCCACCCCGAGGAACCTAGGCAACTGATGCTGACGGGGAGGGCTGATTGGGGCGAAAGCCCCCTGTAGATCCAGTAGAGGATGAGGGTCTGCTGAAACTCTGGCGGAACCTCTTGTTGGGTTGAAGTGCGCCCCGTCCACTCTGCCATCGGCGGTTGTCAGGCCGCGCTATCTCATTCAATTCCCGCTCCACTATAGTGGCCCTGCCGACCACCCCTACCAATGTAGGTTCCTTGAATACTGTCACCCTAGCCTTGATGCTCGGCCGAAGGCCCCGTTCAAACTTACGGGCCCTCCGGTGCTCAGTATCCACCATATAGAATGCGTAGACAGATAGTCGAAGGAACTCCCGGTGGTACTCTGCCACTGTCATATTGCCTTGTACTAATGATATAAAAGCTTCAGTCTGGCTCTCCCTTTCTTCCTCCGGGAAAAACTGCTTTAGAAAAGTGGCTGAGAACCATTCCCAAGTCATGGCAATTCTTTCCCTTTCCGGCACCAGTGATTGTTGTTTTTCTACCACTTCCCACCAATTACCGGCATCCTCAATCAGTTGAGATGTTGCCAGTAAGATTCTGTCAGCCGGACCGGAAACCTGAAGCAGATTTAAGATCTGAGTGATCTTCTTTAACCAGTGATCTGCTCCTACAGCCCCTTCTTTTCCTCTGAAATAGGGAGGGCGCTGTTGCTAAAAATCTTTGACCATCTTCCGTTTACTAGTGTCACTAGTAGTAGCATTTCCATCGCTAGTAGTCGCATTTCCGCTCAAATGTTGCTGAAGAGCAGCAGCGACTGCCGCTTGAACTACATCTTTTAGCTCGGGAGGTACACCTTGTATGTTTATATTATTCTGTTCTTCCTCCCGATGGGGTACCTCCTCTTCCTGGCGAGATGGTGATACCTCTTTCTGGTTGCGACGAGTCCTTCTCTTCGGAGCCATTTCCTAGTCATCAAAAACACTGAGTTAGTTCCTTTTCAAATGGAGGAAAAAGAAAAAAAAAAATACTAAACAATATACTTTGTTTCTCATTTTTGGGGAAGATTGCCAAATAAGCACACTTGGTTTGGGGAAAAACTTCCCAAGTATCTATGTTTCGTTCTATTTGTGAAATCAGGGAATTCTCTCCTATGTTCAATAAGTCTACCATTATTCCGTCAAATTTGGGGAAGACCTAGATTTGTTTTCTCATGTCGGGAAAATGTAACCCTACTTGATATGTTTGATAATTCCGACTCACATTGATTTTTTTTTTTTTCTTCCCTTGCTATCATCCCTTTCGGTCAAATGTTGTTCTCAGATTAAACCCATCAGTTAGAGTCAATCGAAGTAATTTAACCCGGCCCCCGTGCAGCGAACTCCGAAGAGTCGGTCGGTTGGGATTCTTAGCCGTCAGTGAGACGTGCAACCGTCTTAATCTTACTTCGAGAGATTCATTCTTCCGAATTCGCACTGATACCAACTGTAACGCCCGCCCCCTTTTCACCGTAAAATCAGAGTACATTTTTTTTTTTTAATAAAAGTGACAAAGGGCGCGGACGTCACGACGCGAGTTAAGTTCCGAGCTTCTAAAGCCCGGCCCTTAACTGGCCAATCCTACGCGTGCGGGGAACATAAGTCCACGAGTACGGTTCACGCGTAGCAAGTAAGCTCACGGAACATAAAAATAAATGCGAATGATCATAGAACTATCCTACCAGTTTTTCAGATAGCAGGGAAGAAATACCCAATTAATTACGAAAATGCCATTATACTGTATTATCCAAAATAATACCTAAACATAGCAAACTACCTAAATTATTACATTTCCAACAAGCTAACTATACAAATACATCTTTTCCAAAATAAAGTAAAACAAAATATTTAATCCGCCTCCCCAAGCTCCTAAGCTTGGCTTCCGTCTCGCCCTTCCGGTCCACCATCTCCTGCATCGTCAGCTAGGGTAGAAGTAGGGCGTTAGAACAACGCGCCCAGTAGGATTCCGAGTAGGGCAAGCACATGGGTTAGTAATAACCACATACAGATAATAACACAGTGAAAACTATAAACCACCATATACTGAAATATAAGTAAATGATATGCCATGGGTGTCAATGTTATGAATCCCACCCATCATTCCTGCCATATACTTTCATATCCCTCTTGACGGAAAAACCTCGTCAAGATATGTCCAACCGCAAAATATCCCCCTTGACGGTAAAGCCTCGTCAAGGTGTCCCCATGCCTGTTCTCGGTCGCCCCGACGGAGCATGGACTCCGGTTTGTTTTTTTTTTTCGGCCCATGCCATGCATGAGATGTAATGCATTATGCTATGTACTATTTATAACTCATAACCTTAAGATATCATACATAGCCTTAATTTATAATGCATAACCTTAATCATAGTTCATAGCCATTAAATAAAATCCATCTTAAACATAGCATCCCTAATTGTAAAAACCCATCATAAGATAATTACCAATCAATAAAATATGACAAAAATACCATCACACATCCATGGCTTACAAATAGGTAGGAATCCTACCGATTACCAACTCGCGTCCTTTTCCCGTATTCGTCCGACAATCCAGCTACCGACTTGCGTACCGCTCGCGCCATCCGACACCTTATTAAATTACCACATTAGTCCATATTTTACCATTTCCAAGCCCATACATCATATCTTAGTGGTTTTCTTCAATTTAGCCAATAATTACCATTTTTGCCACTACCCCTTCACATGATTATGTACTCATTTATCTAGGTATGATTAAGTCCAAACTTGATCCACCACTTAGATCCCTAACTTAGGTTCATTAATGATTCATTGACCATGACCTAACATCCCTAAATCATCCACTTAATTTAATCAAATTTTCCATCATCTAGACACAAGCATGGACCCAACCTTAGACCATACAATAACTTACAAAATGGGTCATGGGTTCGGCCACACACCATGGCCGAACCCATGATGTCTTGTTCTCCATTTTTCCTTGGATCCTTTAGTATATTTTAGATCTACCACAAGTCCTCCCATGAGAGGCTTACATCATGCATTTAAATCACCATTTTAAGGTATCATTACATATTTTGGGTCCATCAAAACTACTAACATTTTCCCATTTATTTTTTCATAAATCACAACCATTAAATCCACCATTGTTCACCATAGGGTTCGGCCATACACCATGGCCGAACCCATGGTTCATGATTCATCACTCCTTACTCCAAAATATCTCCATTCACCAAAATATTAAATCCATTACTCTTCCCATTTTTCCATGACTTTAACCTTAAAAACCCTAATTAACTTCACACACACAACAACCTAGGGTTCGGCCATACACCATGGCCGAACCCATGGTTCATAATTTATTCTCTTTTATGTCTTCCAATGCCATAAAATCCTTTTACATTTCATCATAAAACCATTTTAAACATAACTCCCATGCATTCATTAAAACCCTAAATGCATTAATCAAAAACCTTCATTGTCTTCCATCCTTTAAACCCTAACCAATTTCATCAAACCCTAATCACTCACCATGGGGTTCGGCCATGCTACATGGCCGAACCCTATGGCCCATGATTCTTATTCCAAGCACCCCATTCCATACTCAATTCCATAATTTATACAATGCACATACTACATTTATTTATTTCTTTTCCCTGACCCTAATTTTTTTCTCCATTAGAGTTTTACCCACTTTCCATTTCTTCCATTTGATGGATTTAAAATCCATAGCATAAAATTATCCATCCCCCATTAAATTTCACAAAAATAAGCCCTAAATCTTAAACCCTAAAATCCAAAATTTCTTGTTTTAAAAAAATACTCACTATCCGACGTCTCCTCCGATTTCCGCTCCGTCGATCTCCATAGCCTCCTCTCTCCTTCCTCTTGATCTTTGATAGGTCAAAATCTTTGATCAAGGGTGGCAACTCCCAACCTTAAAATCAGCCATGTTAGGTTTGAATTTGAGAGATGAAAAGATGATGAGAGGAAGATGATGACCTTAATCTTAGAGTGAACACCCTCCAAATTCCATTTTTTTTTCTTCTCTCCTTGAGCTCCTTCTCTTTTTTTTTTTTTTTTCTCCTTCACTTGGACATGGGACGGCAATGGAGGAGTGGAGAATTGAAATGAGAATGAAAAGAGAGACAAAGGAAAAGATAAGACTCATTCCCATTTTTTTTTTCTTTACATTAACTACCTCCACCAACCTCAAGATATTTTTTAGATCTTTTATTTGCTTTATGGTGGTGGTTATCTAAACCACCACCAAGCCCAACGTGTGTGAATTTTTTTTAAGTTTGAGATGAGGTGAATCTTCATCTCATGGCCCCACCTTGACCACTCTTAACTACCATATTTAAATAATTTAATTAGATAATTACCTTAGGCTAATCCATTGATACTTAGCCTAAGTTCATTACTCCACCCATGGTTGACCAAGTCAACCATGGTGGCCGGCCCCACCAATCATTGGCCCACTCGCCACCTCACTTGATGAGGTGGAGGTGGGTCCCGCTTGGCCACACCACCATTGTTTAATTCCAAATTACTTAGGGTGTTTAAATTTCATTAAGCCCACTCTAAATGGATCACCATTGGGCCCATGGCCCAATTACATTTCCCACTAGCCCATTTACCTTAGAGCTTAACCATCTTGACCCATTGGGTCCCAAATGGGTATTTGACCCAATTTGACCATTCTTGACCCATTTAAATAAATTTAAATCCAAACCATAGTCTATTGGGCCACACTTGGGCCTTTATCCAAATTTTGGCCCATTTACCATTTACTCCACCAATTTTCTAATTTTCATCATTAAAATAATTAATATTCACATTTATATTAATTCCCAAATTCCGAGACCTTACAACAACAATCTCAATATGATTTACAACTCTTGAAGGTAAAAGATTTCAAAAGAAAGTACAACTAAAAATAACTTGATGTCGTCCATGACCCGACATCGAGTTGCCATTCCTGTGAATAATTTTGTCCCTTCCCAACTGATACCTGAAACTGTTAGGGAGTGTGCTTCACTAGCCCACAGATCATAAGCCCAGTAGCGGTACATGGGCCAAAGTAAGAAATGTAGGAATTAAATCCATATTCTATAATATGCACAAATATAACAATAAATAGTACATACTGAAAGTTCTCCCTTAGTGCTAGAACAAGAATGACCCAAGAGAGAGAAAAAGGGGGGGGGGGGTTGATTTCCAAAATCGTTGGTCCTTTCATAATTACTTGATTGATTAGATTTTATGCAGCAGATATTGCAATCAAGTGTTTGTGTTAGCAATATTGATTATCAATCAACATAATAAATTAACTCTAACACCATAAGAACAAGGATACAAGATTTATAGTGGTTCGATTAGCGAACCTACATTCACTGTTATGACTAGCTCCACTTTGAACTATCCCCAAATTCACTAAGTGGGGACTTACATCCTCACAATTAGAGTAGGAATTTCACTTCACTCATTTGGCTGATAATTTCACCCACCACATGTAGAATAAGAATTCCACCAATTCGAATTGGCTAGGAATTCCACCCACCACATGTGCCAGAGACGATGCTCTAGATTTTTTATAGTGTTTCCGGAGCCAAACCTCCTTAATCCACTTTCATAGGATAAAGGTTTTAAATTAAATTAAAACCAAGAAACACTTGCCTTTGTAGCTCTTTCTCGGTGATGTGTGCTTCTCAAAGATCCACCCAATGTGTGCCCAAGTTAATCCCGCCGTTCCGCCTCATAGCATTCGTTGAGAAATCACAATCTCAGGGTGACTAGGAAATTGGTTCTACCAATATCTAATCATATTTGTATATCCTTTCCCCTCTCTCTGTTTTCACAACGTCAATCACTATTATTGGTTGTATTAGATTTTCCAAGTGTAAGCACAAGCGAGAGAGTGATCCTTTTGTTAGCCCTTGTTTAAGCTCACTGATAATGATGAGGGTCCAACGGATTTGTTAAATGATGTGAAACGGTTGCACAAGGATTGGTATTTATAGAGAATGCAACCTGTTTCAAAAATTGTCATGTACCGAGGGGTCAGTGACTATGAATATTACCGTTCAACTACCCGACCGTTGCGCATTAAATGCACTCCCAGCGGTATAATTATTTTCCGGTCCACAGGTCGGTGTCGCCGACGAGTCGACAGTCATGGCACTGAGAGGTTAGTCCATACAAGGGTCTCGATTTGAGGCAATACCTTGCAGATAGAGTTTCATGTTCCGAAACTTGTCCTGCCGAGAACAACCTATCGTCCTTTACCAAGGCGTCGGTCCTAGTACTCTTGATCGGTCTTGAAATACTGAGATGTCTGTTTTCTCGAGAGCCCACTTGAGTTCAAAGACTAGAACTCACAAGTTTTTCATCGACGAGTCGTTGACCACGAGGGGTCCATGCGAGACTCTCGATCAGAGGCATACCCAGAATGATAATTCAACGTTCCAGAACCTTTCTCAATTTGGCTGACCAGACTTTGACCATGATGTGTTGACCCTGTCTCCACCGAGGGGTCGGTGAGAACAATTGGTCGAGCTTATAGTGAACTTAATTCATATTTCCAACTTCGCTTCCAATTCACTATCAAGCTTCCTTTCTAGGCTTATTATTTCCATTACCAACATATGCAACTAAGCCTAGGGATGGTCCTCCTAAGGTGTGGGTTCCACCTAAAGTCATCTATAGCCAAATACATGTTTTGTGATTGCCATAACGATGAGCTTCAATCCAGTGGAGCATGATTTTATTTCTTGATCACCTTGAGTTCTTCAAGCTTCTAGCAAGTGCTTCATCCCGAGTCATGGAATTGACAAACTTAAGGATTCGGCAAAGCCGGGGCACTAACAATCTCTCCCTTTGTCAATTTCATGACAAAAATCTAGAAGGTAACTCAAATACAAGCCTACCCTTATTACATAGCATTTAATATAAAAATTAAATCAATTAGATGTACATATTCAAATGGAAAAACAAGACTACGATCTTCACATATTCTTGTTCAGCTTGCTTCATTTCATATTTTCATGTTCAAGCACATAAGCAAGCAACACTAGAAAATCATTAGAGGGTTAGTCCAAAACATAAGTATGTATTAATGTACTAAACTAGATTTGTATTCATGCTCTCCCATACACCATGATTTCCTAGCCACCAACACTACCCATAGCTTATTTGAGCTACCAGTGTTGAGAAGATTTTCTCCCCCAATCTTCTTTATTTTGATCCCCCAAACTCCAAGCATAGACATTCCCTTATGTCTATAGGCTTCTTCATATTCCTTCCCTTTATGGCTCTCTCTTTCTAGAGGCCCAAGCACTTGGGCTTCACCAATTACTCCCCATAATAGGTTTTGATGTCTTATAGCTTCTACTAATTTCTCTCCCATTTTGTCATATAATTGACAAAGATTAGTAGGCAGACATCGAGTTCCCCTTCATATTGGAGGAATTGGATTTCAAGCACTCCCCCATGTTTCTTGCATTTAGTGCTTACATACTCCAACTCATGGTTCTCCCCCACTATCCAATGCATACTTCTCATGCATCATAATTTATTTGACCCTGTACAAGCTAAGTTCCAGCTTAAATGATTTCTACCATGAGTCAAGCTAATTTACCTAGCTTCCCTAGAATCTTCTCCCCATTCTCCAAGCTTTCTTTTCTAACTTGTTCGACCCAACTCCCCCAAAAACTTCGTTGCCTCTAAGTTCATTTTTCATCAAGCTTCCTTTCAATCTTGCATCAGTCTTCCTCCTTACACTGTCATGACCAGTGACAGGTACTACATAACACATATTTTGTGCACTCCCAAACTCCATTGATGAGAAATCATCATGAGCCAAATCCTATCTCCCTCAAGGTGTGCCAAAGTACCTGTACACACTAGCTAAATGGAAGCATAGGCGTCTCCCTTAAATGTTTGTCACATATATAGTAATATAAAACATATTACTCCCCCTAAATATATGAACTAAAAACCCCTTTATTCATATGATTAATCTCCCCCTTAATCATAGACTCTCCTCCCTTAAAGATCTTCTTTCCCTACGATCTTTAAACTTTTCCTCCAAGGCTTGAACTTCTTCTTCAAAGCTTACATCAAGCTTCTACATTCTCCCCCTTAACATAAGCTTTATTTCAGGCTTCTAACTCTCTCCCCCTTTTTCTCATAAATTGACAAAGGGTGTTAAGCACATAAATCAATGTGTTACAACAAGTCTCAATATTGGACTTAAGAGAAGGAAGAATAAAGAGCAGGAGCCACATGTATTTTCAAAGATATTCATATTTTTTAAGACATAAGTTATGCATGCTAGAGGAGGGAATCACTCATATAGTAAATATACCATGAGTAGAACATATGAGTGAAGAACATCATGAACAACATTAGGTATGACAGTAACTATGCACACAGTTCATGAAATCATGAAGAATCCAGCCAGCCCAAGGAATGCAAAACCAAAACTGTATGGTTTACAAGAAATTTTGGCTGATCTTCAAAACACAGGTATGATACATAGATTTATACTAATCCAAGTAGAATGCATCAACATACCAAGGTAACTAATTCATTCAACATATCATACTACAATGAAGAGTATAAGAATGAACAATTACCTTAGCTCAGATTTTTCAGATTCTAAGAAGAAGATCTGAAAAATAGTTTGAGTTTTATCCCAAAACTCAAACCCTTGGAAATTTCTTAATATTGAAATATGGAGGCATTTCTCCCAATCCATTTCAAAGACTTGCTCTCCTTTGTACAACAATTGAGATCACACTGCACCAAGTCCTCGGATTTGGACTTCCTAATCAAAATGGTTTTCACAATGCCAATCAATCTTGATTTTGGCTTTTTTTGCTCTTTGAAAGCCAATTATTTATGGCGCAGTCCCAAGGTTGCATTCAAACCGTTATGTGACAAATCTCAAGGCACATAAGAAGGATTAAACCATGAATGCAAACCGAGAAAGATTCAGATATGATTAATTTTATTTTCTCCAAATCACAATTCCAGTGTCTAATAGATTTGTTAATAAAGAACATCACTAGAACATTGGAAAGACAACAAATTATCCCTATAAGAATTGATGATTAAGGGATGATAGGGTGTGTGTGCTTGTGATGTATGCAAGTTCACAATACATCATGCTTTTCCTATACACCTTTGAATGCCAGTGTAGATATATACATTCACACAGGTTTTGTGCCATTTGAAGTTTCAATACCACCCTCTAAAAGTAGGAACAAAAACATGGATCATTGATCACTATATCGTTACAAGTCCACTTTGAAAATATGGATCCAATCCAATCCAAGAACCTTGGGCACATTTAATTTACCAATTCAAATACATTGCCCAAGTGTGTGATGTCATGAGATTCGGCATTCTCAGGTTTTAGCTAAGACATGGTTTCTTGTGAACAAAAATTATTCCTCAAAATGTATTCCAAATAAAGCAAATAGGAATGAAAACCAAGAGCATACAACATGCAATCATTTCTCAAAAGTATTCCAATAAAGAGTACATAGAAATGAGAGTTCAAGCACACAAGACATACATTCATTTCCCAGATGATATACAAATCAGGTACATGGAAATGAGGTATGAAACCACCCACACAACTTCCATGCTTTTTATCATGTTGATACTTAAAAAATGATAAACAACCCTACCATTCTTTCAAAAACACTCCAACGAGTTACACCCCTTGAAAAGAGTGGTACATGAATGAATTACCTAAGCACATTTGATCAAAGTTTGATCAACAATACCATTCACAAGCATGGAGCAAGTTTCATTCCACATAAAATATAGGTTAGGCAACTTCTAGTCAAACAACACTGTTTATGTGTACCATTTCATCCATAAGCACATACACACCCTATACATGAGGTAATGCACAACCGAGATTCATTTCCAAAAGAGGCACAAATCACATGGCATATGAAATGAAATGAGACAAGTATGTTCCAATACTAGAGTGCAAACCTACATGTACATACGAATATCTTACAATAGATCAATCCAACAATCAAACAAGAACATGGATTGAAGGTAAGATACACATGTGATTCCAAAAGCATGTTTCAAATGTGATACTCACAGTGGTATCCCTTCACACATTTGAACATAACATTGTGAGACTTGGAATGTAAGTTCATAATCCAATGATGGCCTTTTATCAAATCTGGTTTTAATCTTGGGTGCCTTCCCATTTGACTTTCTGAATCAAAACACCAGATTTTGTACCATGATGTTGACCTCACATAAAAGGCAAACATTTTTGTACATGGCCTCATAGGATACTTGGAGGTTGCCATCCTCACAAAGTTCCTTTAACCCATCCTCTTATTCTCTAGAGGATTCAACTTGGACTTTTTCAATGGATGAACATAGGCAATCACCTATACACATTGGTCATGGTAAGTGATGTCATCCATTGGGCTAAAAGAGGAAATTCTTCCTAGATTCTTTCAGCCATTTTTGTTGCTTCACATCTTTTTATAGATTTTAAAAATAAATTATGAAACAACACTGATGAATGCTACTAGTGTTTGATAAAAGAGCATAGTCATTTCATCACTAGTCCATGGATCAACTCGGATGGTTTAATCCTTTCTGTAGAGGACAAGGCTCTGATACCAATTGAAAGTTCTCCCTTGGATTACCTGTTGTGTGACCTACCAAAAGTGCTTATCTAAATCCATTTATATACCAGCTCTTTCAAGGAATTGGATTATTCTTGAAAGAATGGTAAATGTGTTTATCGTGTTTTGGGTAATAACATGATAAAAGGCATAAGAGCCGTGTGGGTGTAACGTCCCGCCCTTTTTCACTCGCAGAAAATCAGAGTATATTTTTTTATATATAAAATAAATGAGTGAGAGAGAGTGGGGAAACGTCACAACGTGAGTTAAGTCCGAGTTTCCAAAACTTGACCCTTAATTGGCCACCTTTACGTATGCGTGGACTAAGTTCATGAAAATACTTTACACGCTTAACAAATAATTACGGAATAAACATATGGATAAGGTTCCATCAATAAACATGACATCAATAAGCAAGGAAGCCAATCACATGTCATTGACTGAAACTTAATTAATATCAAACCATAGCAAAATAATTGTAAGTTATTACAATCCAAAATATTAGTTCTCCCAATACATCATTCCAAAATCATTTAAAATAACATAAACATAAATCTGCCCAAGCTCCTACACTTGGCTCCCTTCATGTCCCATGTCCTTATCATTTCCTGTTCCATCATTTATAGGGTAGAAGTAGGGCATTACTCAACGCGCCCAGTAGGAATTTCAAATAGGGTTATGTACACATAGGATCAATATAAAATCAAAATAGAAAATATAATATCATGTTGATTAACCATCTCATAGTACTAAAAACCGCGCATGCTAATGTATGTGTGATGTCATTGGTGTCATATCAAGGTGTTCCCTTGGCCATTTACATCTGCAGCGTTTTGTAACTGCACCACTAGGTCATTGTTATACCACCCCACATATGTTAATCGGAATTACCGATGGAGTGTGGACTCTTCTCTCTGCGCACGGTTTTTGGACTGGTTACCCCAGAGCTCTTTGGCCCAGACTATACCATACCCATTTCTAGCAATCTCGGAAAAAACCAAAATATCAATAGTTCACATAGCTTCATACAAGCTAGTCTCAAGCCCAAAGTCACGTCCGGACAACTCATAACTTGGCTTGTTGTCCCATGTACTTCCTCCCATGCCATGCATGAGATCATGAATGCAATAATGCCATTTCATTTCAAATTACATAAAACCATTTGAAAATCAGTTCATATACATATATCAATTGTTTAACCAAAGTAAATCATCACATTTAGAATAAAAACTAGTAACAAATATATATAATCCACAGTGTCTCAATAAGGTAGAAATCCTACCAACGTCTGTTTTACTGTCCTTTTCTTGTTTCGTACGAACAACTCTAATAATCGCGTGAACATGAATCGAACCTCCTTACCTTATCATATTCAACCCCCCACACACACACACATACATATATATATATATATATATATATATATATATATATATATATATATATATTGATTACCCATTTAATTTTCATCATCCCCTACATCCTGCCTGTAACGCCCCGCCCTTTCCGTGAAATTCAGAGTCTAATTTTTTTTTTAAATAATAAACATCGGAAGAGAGCGGGCGGCGTCACGACGCGAATTAAGTTCAGACTACCCAAGTCTGAACCTTAACTGGCCACCCATGTGTACATGGACTAGACCATGATAATGAATCACACATGGAACTAACATCAACATGCGGAATAACCTAAATTAACTGCGGAATTAATATGAAAAGATAGCCAGTACCAGTCTCAATTAATAAATAACATAAATCAACCATCCATTGTTAATATCCTAAGCAAACCATAGCAAGTAACTACTTTATTACATGTCCATAATAAAGTATCAAATAACAGCAATTATAAATTCATTACAGCATTCAAGCGCTTAGGATTAGCTTATTTCCCCTCCCGGTCAACGACTTTTTCTTTTCCTTTACTTGTACCTGCATTCTCCTCTGAGGATAGAATTAGGACGTTAGATCAACGCGCCCAGTAGGTTCCCGATCAGGGCTATCACATGATTAGCATATAAAACATGCATATATATATATATATCATAATACATGATTAGGAAAAACAGGTAAAACAATGGTATGAAGTATGCACATGCAATGAGACCTTCCCATCATGTACCTTCATAGCCATCACTTTACGTGCCATGCACCGACAAGGTAAATCACATTACACTTCCATCTCTTCATCACTGACTGATTCATATCACATATTAGTCCTCCTGGCGGGACTCTCATCGCCTAAGGAGACCAATGTGACTATGATCATCATGTTACTGCTCCCGGCGTGACTTGCACCGCCGAAGAGAACGTAACCCATATTTGTAACACTGTAGAACTCATTCATCATCCCATGTCTATGCATGAGATGCCAATGCCTGTATGCCATTTGTTAATGCATAATATATCATTTGAAACCACATAAAATAAACAAGAATCTCATAAGGAAAACTGGGGTAAAACTGTGGTTACAAGTACGTAGGAGACCTACTGAAAATTCGCTTCGGTGTTTGTTCTTTTTCACTTGATCACGACTTGCCCGCCGTTCACGTTCCATTACCTTATCCATATATCAATCAGTAAGTCATAACATCATTTACTTATTCAATCACAACTAAGACCCATCCACATCATGTGGGGTTCGTGTCCGTACACCCAACCCTATGATCGTTTCCATCATCATCAATGGTTGATTACATAGTCCATAATTATCATGTATGTTTCTTTAATTAAAACAACCATAAGTTCCCATTCAAAACAACCCATTTATTTCAAAACAGCCCCATGGGGTTCGGCCATACTCATAGCCGAACCCTAGGGTTCACTTGATTCAATTATCACCATGAACGCTCAGGGTTTAATCATGCTAATTCAACCATGATCAATACATGGTTCAGCCATCCAAAGGTTGACCCAAATCAGTAACCATAACCCTAAGTAAACCAAATAAAAACCATAAGGCAACTCATGGGGTTCGGCCATTCACATGGCCGAACCTCATGGTTCTTTGGATTCAATTCTTCTAATAATCTTTCATCATTTATCATGCATCTTAGCCATAAAAACAGCAAACATATTTCTATTTAAAATCCCATAGAAACCCCATGATATTGCATGGCTTCTAACTTTCCAAATTCATAACAATCATCAATCTCTTTCATGGGGTTCGGCCATTCAAGTTGGCCGAACCCTATGTCCATGAATTGGTCTTTCAAACATGCTTTAGGCGTTAATTAAACATGCAATATCAGTATTATATTGCTGCCTTTATAACTCTTAGAAACCATCTAATTACATCCATTACTTTGTCCAATTAACCAAATAAGATCATGGGGTTCGGCCATCCCAAGTGGCTGAACCCAATGATACAATTATCCATTTTAAACAATCACAATCCAAGGTTTAATTCCTTGATGCATTCGGCCATTCCATGGCCCAAATATGACATCCAATTTCATGATTTAAAACCCATAACAGTCCATAAAAGTCCATGGTTTCCATGTTTCACAACATGAAAACCAACAATCTTTTACATGGGGTTCGGCCATCATGGCTGGCCGAACCCAAAGGTTATTTTTTACTATTTTTAAACCTTCTTAAAACATGATTTTTAAATCTAACACTAACATCTAATATCAGTCCCAAATTTATATGGCTTTAAATTGCAAAAACCATAAAAAACAACCACTTGTTTCCATGGGGTTCGGCCATCCAAAGTGGCCGGACCCAATGGTCCATTTCCATCACTTTTTAGACACCATCTTCTATGGTTTAAAACCATGACAAATTCGGCCATACATGACCAAATTATGTCATCCAAATTCAAAACTCAATACTCATATTTTAAACCAAAATCCATAAGAATTCTTACCAAATTTCTCAAGCTTCTTGTCTTGCCTTTTGATCCTTGCTTCCTCCCTTTTATTTCTTCCTTTCTTCCTTAATTCCTTGTTGGTTTAAGCTTGAATAACTGGTGCCAAAAACTTCTGCTGTTCCAGTCAAGAAAACGAATTGGAGAGAGGGAGAGAGAGATGGGAAAAACTTGGGTTTGCAATGACAAAAATCGGCTAAACATGGGGGTTCAATCCTTTTGTATTTCAGCCCCCAAAACCCCTCCACTTCCTCATCAATTCATGCACAAAACGATGGGTCTTGGGTGCTATCCAAGGCACCCCTTGGTAACTACCCATGCAGCCATTCAGCTTTCCATGCAACTTATCTCAAACCCATCATTTGCATTTAACATTCACCATGGAAATCACCAAAACAAGTCCCCAACGTGTGGGACTTGTTTTGGTTGGTTTGAGACCAAGCCACCTCTTCAAATTCCCACTCAACTCACTGATTTACAGCCCCTTTAATATCCATTTTGACTCACTTGAACTCAAGGTCATTTAGATTTCCATCTCAACTCACCCAACTCACATACTTAATGCATTTCATTTAATGCACATGAGTTGACTCACCACTTGATTTAATTCCAACTCACTTCAGTCCCACTCAAACTGATTTAACTCATATTTTAGCTCCCTTGAGGGTCCACACGGTCAACCTTAGTCAACACGACCCGTTGGGTCCACCTTTAGCTCCTTGACCCGTTTTTGAATCCATGACCCAATTATGGTATTTTGGTCATTTGCAATCGGTTTTTACATATGGGTCAAGCCTACCCATTTTTTCTCCACTTGATTTCCAATCAAATAGGCTTAACCCCATTTAATTTAAAATCACAAAACGGTCAAATAATCCAGTAAGACCCGATGGGTCCCATTTGGGCCCTTTGACCCATTTAGCCATTTTTGACCCAATTGATGTAAATTACCCAACCAATCAAACTTAAAATTAATAATATGCTCATATGATTTTAATTTGAGCAATGGGCCCCACTATTTCCTTACTTTACATCACAAAACAATTAATTTAACATATCAGGGGCATTTTGGTAATTATCCATTTCATTGAGAAATTGGGGTGTTACACTGCCAGATGAACAGTAGCATCTGGTAAAATCATATAAAAATTATACATTTCAATTCAGTCCACTGAATCAGGAATTCAGTCGACTGAATCATGCCCAACTACAGTTCTCTACCGTACAGCAGACTTTCAGTCGACTGAAATACATATTCAGTCGGCTGAAACACGATTCAGCACTGTATATAACCTTGACTCGTAACCTTTTAGTCGACTGAATCACAGATTCAGCGGATTGACTCTGAGTAAAACCCTCTCTATTCTCGGTCACCTTTCAGTCGTCTGAATCACAGATTCAGTCGGCTGACTTTGGATCAGAACATCTGTGTGTTCGGCCACTATAGATTCAGTCGCCTGAATCATCAACCAACAGTTTACGTTTTTGATAAGTATACACTCAGTCGATTGAATCATAGATTCAGTTGGCTGAAACACACCAGGTCCTTTTACTTATTCGGTATGTCTATTTTCAGTCGACTGAAACCAGATTCAGTCGGCTGAAACACCATTATATCCCATATATTTTAATCCAGCCCATGTTCAGTCGATTGAATCACAAGATTCAGTCCGCTGAAACTCCCAGAAACTAATTTTTGTTTTGGCCAACACGAGTTCAGTCTACTGAATCCCAGATTCAGTCGACTGACTATTTGTCAGTCTATTTTGTTTGATTATTTTGTAAATCCTCTCTTCATGAAATCCACTCTTTATCATTCTTAAACATAGTTATCATATCATATAACTCTTAATTGGATTTACACTTCTCACTAACCAAAGCTAGGATCTGTTCATAATCATTCCAACATTTAAACCATTACAACATGGTTTTGGATCCATTCCTTTAATTGTTTGTATTTAACATATATCCATTCCCTGAATGGATGTCCAACTCCATGGCCTTATAATAGTTTGGCCAGCCCTTGCAATCCAATATGGAACCCATAGGTTCGGCCACACCATGGCCAAATCTATGGTTTCCCTTCATCCCATATTTTAAACTTATACATACCTTCTTTCCCCATCTCCTTCTTTTCTTTTTGCTCTGTCTTTTCTCCTTAAGTCTTCTTCTTCCTTTGCTCTTCACAAATTCTCTAAGTGTCGAAATGTAGGTGGAGTGAGAGATAGAGAAGAAGTGGAGAGAAATCTCTTTGTTCCAAAAGAGAAAGTGATCGGCCAAGGGGTATGGAGTACCCCTTGGTTGGTGTATTTTATGAAACAACCCAAGTCCTTTCATCTCCTCCCTTTATGATTTGTCTATCCCATGGGTCCCTTGGTTTAACCAAGGAGACCCTTGGCTAAAACCAAGGCATCCCTTTGACTTCCATCGAGTTTACCTTAAGATGGAAAATCTCCATCTTCCCACTCAACTCAACTCAACTCAACTCATAACTTGACTCAATTACTTGTTTCCATTTGAACTCACTCAATTGAACTCACTCATGGTTGACCAAGTCAACCATGCATGTACATGACATTTAGGTCCCACCTTGGCCATGTCATTCGATGATGTGGCACTTTGTCTAGTTGGCTTCTATGCATGCCACCTCACTTGATGAGGTGGATTTAATGTGTTGGGTTTTAATTGGGTAGTTGACCCAATTACTTTGACCTTACCCAATTACCTTAAATTTAAGTTCACCATGACCCATTGGGTCCCAATTGGATGATGGACCAGTTAATTAGACTTTACCAGATTAATTAAAGTCAAACTTACTCATGATCCACTGGGTCTTAATTGGGTAATTGACCCAACTTCTAACCCATCTAAGGTCCATTTCAACTATTTAAATCTCAAATTTCATTAATTCACAATTTAAATAGACCAATCCAATATATTTATAAGTGATGGACATCCGGGGTGTTACAATATTACTTTCTTTTAAAATTTTCATCCCGAAAATAGAGCGAAGTAGGGTTTTAAACATCTTATACAAATAGCTCAGGATGAGCTGCTCTCAATTATGTCTCAAGTTCCCAAATGGCTTCCTCATTACCATGTCGATCCCATACCCCCTTGACGAATTGAATTGCCCGGTTCCGTAATACCCTTTGTTCCGTCTCAATCAGTCTGACAGGCTTTTCAACGTAAGACACGTCGCTTTGCACTTCTATGACTTGTACGTTTAGCACATGCGATGGATCAGGATTGTACTTCCTCAAGATAGAAACATGAAATACATCGTGCAGTGATGACAACTGTGGAGGGAGTATCAAACGATAAGCCACTTCCCCCACCCTCACATGGATTGGAAAGGGTCCCACAAATCTGGGTGACAACTTCCCTTTCTTTCCAAATCGTATGTGTCCCTTTTGTAGCAAGACCTTCAAGAATACTAAGTCTCCCACTTCAAACTCAAGGAATCTCCTTCTCTTGTCAGTATAGCTCTTCTGACGACTCTGTGCAGTGAGTAGATGTTGTCGTATCACCTTAATCTGTTCCTAGTCTCTACAACTAACTCAGGTCCAATAAGTGCAAGCTCAACGGCCTCTGTCCAACACAATGGTGATCTATAGGGTCTACCATACAATGCCTCAAATGGAACCATCTTGAGGCTTGCCTGGTAATTGTTGCTGTATGAAAACTCAACCAACGGTAAATGATCTTCCCAACCACCCTTGAAATCTAACATACAAGCTCTCAGCATATCCTCCAATGTTTGTATCGTTCTTCCCAACTGGCCGTCGGTCTGTGGATGGAAAGCTATGCTGATTAATAGACTGGTTCCCATAGCCGACTGCATACTCTGCCATACTCTGCCAGTGAATCTATCATCTCTATCGAATACAATAGTTCTGGGTAAACCATGTTGCCTGATGATGTTCTTGATATACTGCCGCCCCAAAGTTTCAGATGAGCCTGTCATCTTGATCGGAAGAAAATGTACAGACTTAGTCAAACGGTCCACCACAACCCATATTTCATCGTTGCCTTTTGAAGACCTTGGTAATCCTGTCACAAAGTCCATGGAAATATGTTCCCATTTCCATTCGGGTATAGGTAGAGGTTTGAGCAATCCCGGTGGCTTCTGATGTTCTGCCTTGACTTGTTGACACGTAAGGCAATGAGAGACAAAGTCAGCTACATCTTTTTTGAGTCCACGCCACCAATAATGTCTTTTCAGGTCATGGTACATTTTGGTACTACCCGGATGAATAGAGAGTTTTGATTGATGAATTTCGATCAACAACTCCCTTCTACAGCTTTGAGGCACATATGTCCGACCTCGAAATAAAAGACCTTGTCCAGGTCGTAATTTCCATTATGGTACGACCTCACTAGTAGACATCTTAGCCCATATTTCCTCCACTTCCGGATCTATCCGTTGTTCTTACTCAATCTTGGAAACCATGCTGGACCGTACCATCAAATTATACATACTCCCATGGTCCTTGATCTGCAAATTGAATTCCCGGATGGTTGTCAACATTTTCCATTCCTTCATAATCAAACTGGCCACTGTTGCATGTGACATGCGACTGAGGGCATCTGCCACTTTGTTCGCCTTGACAGGATGATATCGTAGTGTAAACTCATAATTTTGCAGATATTCCATCCATCTGCGTTGTCTCATATTGAGTTCCTTCTGATCAAACAGATACTTCAAACTCTTATGGTCAGAAAATATTTCAAACTTTTCACCATAGAGATAGTGTTTCCAGCTTTTGAGAGCGAAGACCAATGCAGCTCATTCCAGATCATGGGTGGGATAGTGGCGTTCATGAATTTTCAATTGTCTTGAACCGTATGCCACTATATGATGACTTTGAGTGAGAGAGCACCCAAGTCCTTCTCCTGAAGCATCACAGTATACTTCATATCCCTTCCCTCTTTCCGGCAAAATCAGAATAGGACCAGTCGTAAGCTTCTATTTCAGATCCTCAAATCTTTGATTGCATACATCCGACCATTCAAACTTGACTCCTTTTTTAGTGAGTCAGGTGAGTGGAGTTGTAATTTTAGAAAAGTCCATAATAAACTTCCGGTAGTAGCCAGCCAGTCCCAGAAAGCTAAAGATTTCGGTCACATTTTTCGGAGCTTTCTATTCTCTAACCGCTGCCACTTTAGCTTGGTCCACGGCTATTCCTACTGCTGATATGACATGTCCTATGAAGTTGACTTCTGATAGCTAGAACTCGCACTTGCTTGCTTTGGCGTATAACTGATTCTTCTTTAGAGTGTCCATGACTATCCTCAGATGCTCAGCATGGTCCTCCCAACTGGTGGAATAAATCAAGATATCGCCAATAAAAAAAATCACGAACTTATCCAGATAAGGTCGAAATATTCTGTTCATCAAATCCATGAACACGGCTGGCGCATTGGTGAGTCCAAACAGCATGACCACATATTCATATAGTCCATATCTGGTTCTGAAAGCCGTCTTCTCTATGTCTTCATCCCTGACACGGATTTGATGGTAGCCTGACATCAGATCAAGTTTGGAGAAATAGCCGAAGCCTCTAAGTTGATTAAATAGATCATCGATTCTGGATAGAGGGTACTTGTTCCTGACCGTCTGCTGATTCAATTTCCTGTAATCCACAGACATCCGAAGAGTACCATCCTTCTTCTTTACAAATAATACCGATGCTCCCCAGGATGAAGTGTTGTTCCGGATGCATCCTAGTCTGAGTAATTCATCAATTTGTTTCTTCAGCTCAGACATCTCTGCTGGGGTCATCCGATAATGCGGTAGTGATACATGAGTAGTGCCAGGATATAGCATGATCTCGAAGTCAATCTCCCTTTTTGGAGGTAAACCACGGAGTTCTGTCGGAAATACCTCTTCGTAGTCTTTCACTACCTCAGGTAATTCAGCCATCAGTGCCTTGTCTAATCTGATGTTGTTCAATTCTAGGTGGTTCATTTCTGCATGCGATCTTCTTGTCATAGGAATGCTCTATCTGTCGGCATGTACCACATATCGTTTTCCCTCAGGTGACCAAAATATCACTCTGCGGAGATGACAGTCAATGTTGGCCTGGAAGTTAGCTAACCAATCCATGCCAAATATGCTGTCGTACTCTATCATCTAGAGTACAAGATAGTTGAATTTAAATCTGAATCCAGCAAGTTCAGTGTCTACAGAAGTACAGATCAGACCCAATGATGTGTCGCCAATAGGGGATACAATAGTAAGTGTAGTGGACAATTGTTGTACTAGAGTACCAGTAGCAGATATGAAGGTAGCAGATACAAATGACTAGGATGCTCCTGAATCAAATATTGCAAGGGCATAAGAACTACCAACTACTGCCATACCTTGAATCACCGAATGATCCACTGTCTCTGGAGGAGGAACCAAAGTATATAGTCGTCCAGATCCTATCGGAATAGGTGCCCGTCCTGTCTGGTTATGTGCTCTGGATGCTTGAGACAGAGCTGGTCAAGCTGGAGGACGGAAAGAACCCCTAGAGTAAGGAGGTCTATTGTTCTGTGGACACTCCCTCTTGAAATGGCCCTGCTGGCCACATTAGAAACATGTGTTAACACCTCGAGGACTCTAAGAGACTGATCCTAACGTGGAGGGCTAATTGGAACGAAAACCTCCAGTGGACCCAGTAGAAGGTGAGGGTCTCCCAAAGTTCGGTCTGAATCTCTTGTTCGAGCAGAAAGTATTTCCCCCGTTCTGACCTCGCCGGTTATCCACAAACCTGACTATCTCTACCAACTCTTGTTTAGCTATGCTAGCTCGACTAACCACTTCTGCCAAAGTGGTTGATTTGAAGATTTTGACTTTGGCTCTTAGGTTAGGTCGCAGGCCTCGTTCAAACTTGCGAGCCTTCTTGTATTCTGTGTCTACCATGTATAAAGCATAACATGATAGACAGAGAAACTCCTGATGATAGTCTGCAACAGTCATGGTGCCCTGGACCAGAGATATGAACGCTTGTGTCTGGCTCTCCTTCTCCTCTTCTAGAAAATAGTGATCCAGAAACATTCCAGCAAACTGGTCCCATGTCATCTCAGTCTTTTCCCTTATTGGAATCTCCGCCTGCTGACGTTCTATAACTCTCCACTATTTACCGGCATCATCCACCAATTGTGAAGTAGCCAGCAGTATCCTGTCCACATCACCAGTGATTTTGAGTAGCTTCAAAATCTTGGTAATATTGCCAATCCAGTTCTTCCCTCCTACGGGTCCCTTTTTCCCTTTGAAATAAGGGGGTATCTGCTGTTGGAAATCTCTGACCATGTTTCATTCCTATGATTCATTGGAGGTTGCGCCTCCATTGCCGTTCTGATGTTGCTGTAGAACGGAAGTTACTACTGCCTATACTAGGCTCTGCAGCTCAGGAGGTACTACAAGAATGTTCACACTATTTTGTCCCTCTTCCTGATGTGGGTTCTGTCCCTCTTCCTCCTGATGCGGGTTTTGTTGCGTATTTCTTCTTCTTGTAGGCATTTTCCTAAGTCATTGAAACATTGCTTGACTTAGTTTTCTCAAAAAGTTTTATGTTCACATATTTGGGGATAAATTGCCTAATCATCATCTTGTGTTTTTGTCTTGGGAAATTTTCCTATGTATCATATATTGTTTCTCATTTTGGGGAAATCCTGATGTTTCTTGTTTGGGGGAGATATGTCCTATTTCTCCATGTTTGATAAATCCACAATTATAGTGATTGTCCTTCCGTTACTGTTATTTTCCTCATCAACTGTTGTTCTCATATTGAATGCTTACAGGCTGATTCTCAACAAAGTAAATTAATCCGGCCCCTGTGCAGCAGACTCCGAAGAGTAGGTTAGTTGGGATTCTTATATTGTCAGTGAGATATGATACCGTATTAATCTTACTTTGCAAGATTCAACACTTCCGGCTTCTCTCTGATACCAACTGTAACACCCCACCCTTTTTCACTCGCCGAAAATCAGAGTATATTTTTTTATATAAAATAAATGAGTGAGAGAGAGTGGGGAAATATCACGACGCAAACTAAATCCGAGTTTCCAAAACCCAACCCTTAACTGGCCACCTTTACTTGTGTGTGCACTAAGTCCACGAAAACACTTCACACGCTTAACAAATAATTGCAGAATAAACATATGGATAAGGTTCCATCCATAAACATGATATCAATAAGCAAGGAAGCCAATCACATGTAATTAACTGAAACTTAACTAATATCAAACCATACAAAATAATTCTAAGTTATTATAATCCAAAATATTAGTTCTCCCAATACATCATTCCAAAATCGTTTAAATAACATACACATAAATCTGTCCAAACTCCTACGCTTGGCTCCCTTCATGTCCCATGTCCTTGTCATTTCCTGTTTCATCATTTATAGGGTAGAAGTAAGGCGTTAGTCAACGCGCCCAGTAGGAATTCCAAATAGGGTTATGTACACATAGGATCAATATAAAATCAAAATAGAAAATATCATATCAAGTTGATAAACCATCTCATAGTACTAAAAACAGCGCATGATAATCATATCAAAGTCATGCTATTGTATGTGTCATGTCATGGGTGTCATATATCAATGATCTCTCACGCAATCTCCATATCCAATAAAGGTGTTCCCTTGGCCATTTACGTCCGCAATGTTTTGTGAAGGCACCGCCAGATCACTGTTATACCTCCCCACATATGTTAATCAGAATTACCGATGGAGTGTGGACTCCTCCCTCTGCGCAGGGTTTTTGGACTGGTTAACTCGGAGCTCTTTGATCTAGACTACGCCGTACCCATTTCTAACAATCCCAGACAAGGCCAAAATATCAATAGTTCACATAGCTTCATACAAGCTAGTCTCAAGCCCAAAGTAATGTCCGGACAGCTCATAACTTGGCTTGTTATCACATGTACTCCCTCCCATGCCATGCATGAGATCATGAATGCAATAATGCCATTTCATATCAAATTACATAAAACCATTTGAAAATCAGTTCATATACATATATCAATTGTTTAACCAAAGTAAATCATCACATTTAGAATAAAAACTTGTAACCAATATATATAATCCACAATGTTTCAACAAGGTAGGAATCCTACCAACGTCCGCTTTACTGTCCTTTTCTTGTTTCGCACGAACAATACTAACAATTGCGTGAAAATGAATCGAACCTCTTCACCTTATCATATTCAACCACACACACGCACACACACACACACAGATATATATATATATATATATATATATATATATATATATATATATATTAATTGATTATCCATTTAATTTCCATCATCCCCTACATCCTGCCAGATGAATAGTAGCATCTGGAAAAATCATATAAAAATAATATTTTTCAATTCATTCGACTGAATCAGGAATTCAGGCGACTGAATCATGCCCAACTACAGTTCTCTGCGTTACCGCAGACTTTTAGTCGACTGAAATACATATTCAGTCGGCTAAAACACGACTCGACACTGTATAACCTTAACTCGTAACCTTTCAGTCGATTGACTGAGTCAAACCCTCTGTATTCTCGGTTAATCCCCTTTCAGTCGACTGAATCACAGATTCAGTCAGCTGACTTTAGATTAGAACATTTGTGTGTTCGGCCAGTATAGATTTAGTCGGCTGAATCATCAACCAACAGTTTACGTGTTTGATAAGTATACATTCAGTCAACTGAATCACAGATTCAAACGGCTGAAACACACCAGGCCCTTTTACTTATTCGGTATGTCTATTTTCAGTAGACTGAATCCCAGATTCAGTCAGTTGAAACACCATTATATCCCATATATTTTAATCCAGCCCATGTTCAGTCGACTGAATCACAAGATTCAGTAGGCTGAAACTCCTAGAAACTGATTTCTGTTTCGGCCAACACCAGTTCAGTCGATTGAATCCCAGATTCAGTCGACTGACTGTTTGTCAATCTCTTTTGTTTGATTATTTTGTAAATTCTTTCTTCATGAAATCCACTCCTCATCATTCTTAAACATATCTATCATCATCATATAACTCTTAATTGGATTTACACTTCTTACTAACCAAAGCTAGGATCTGTTCATAATCATTCCAACATTTGAACCATTACCACATGGTTTTGGATCCATTCCTTTAATTGTTTGTATTTAACACATATCCATTCCTTGAATGGATATCCAAATCCATGGCCTTATAATAGTTTAGCCAGCCCTTGCAATTCAATATGGAACCCATAGGTTTGGCCACACCATGGCCAAATCTATGGTTTCCCTTGATCCCATATTTTAAACTTATACGTACCTTCTTTCCCCGTCTCTTTATTTTCTTTTTGCTCTGTCTTTGCTCCTTAATCCTTCTTCTTCTTGCTCTTCACAAATTCTCTAAGTGTCGAAATGTAGGTGGAGTGAGAGATAGGGAAGAAGTGGAGAGAAATCTCTTTGTTCCAAAAGAGAAACAACCCTTGGTTGGTGTATTTTATGAAACAACCCAAGTCCTTTCATGTCCTCCCTTTATGATTTATCTATACCATGTGTCCCTTGGTTTAGCCAAGGAGACCCTTGGCTAAAACCAAGGCATCCCTTTGACTTCCATCGAGTTTACCTTAAGATGAAAACTCTCCATCTTCCCACTCAACTCAACTCAACTCATAGCTTGACTCAATTACTTGCTTCCATTTGAACTCACTCATGGTTGACCAAGTCAACCATGCATGTACATGACATTTAGGTCCCACCTTGGCCATGTTATTCGATGATGTGGCACTTTGTCTAGTTGGCTTATATGCATGCCACATCACCCACATGCCACCTCACTTGATGAGGTGGATTTAATGTGTTGGGTTTTAATTGGGTAGTTGACGCAATTACTTTGACCTTACCCAATTACCTTAAATTTAAGTTCACCATGACCCATTAGGTCCCAATTGGATGATTGAGCAGTTAATTAGACTTTACCCGATTAATTAAAGTCAAACTTACTCATGATCCACTGGGTCTTAATTGGGTACTTGACCCAACTCCTAACCCATCTAAGGTCCATTTCAACTATTTAAATCTCAAATTTTATTAATTCACAATTTAAATAGACCAATCCAATATATTTATAAGTGATGAACATCCGGGATGTTACAGTGGGTGGCGTCATACTTCATTTCACTCTGCATGATTAATGTAATAAAAAATTTGAAATGAATGTATGATTAGTGTGTTGAGTGTCTCATACCAATACTTGTTATTATACATGGAATGACTCTTATTCATAGACACCTTGTTTTTGCTAAAGCATGAAAATGTCGCATCTCATGACATGACACACTTGGGCAATATGCTTGAATTGGTGATTTACATGTGTCCAAGAAACTTGGATTGATTTGGATATAGGAAAAGAGATCCGTAATCCATGGTCTGTGCCTATCTTCAGAAAGGTGAATTGGATCTTCAAATGGCACATATGCAGTGTGAATGTATATATCATCATTGACATTCAAAGGTGTCTAAGCAAAGCTTGATGAACTATGAACATCACAAGCACACACACACACACACACACATACCTAGTCATCCTTCAAATTAAAATCCAAGTCGAGTGATAGACTAGTGGGAGGAACAGACACGTCGACACTGTTGGACATCAGAACATTATCTGAAAGGGGGAAAATAGCAAAAGGAGACAGATCGATACATATCGACACAGACAGGTCGTTGGTTAAGACCGGTTGGTGAATCAAAAAGATTAAGTTAAAAATGACTCTTTTTACGAAAACAAAATATCATTTCAAAATCGTCATTTCTTCTCTCGCTGAGTTCTAGCGATTTTCTCCTCTCCTCCTGTACCCTAGGATAGCAGTTAGGACCTCCCGAAGCAAAATCTCAAAGGAAAAAAAGAGGGGTTCCAATCCTTTCATCTCCAGTAGTTGTAAACGACATGGAAAAAGCCCATTGTTCTTATCATGTCCTCTGATTCTAAAAATGATAGTGCCACCCAATCTAAGAAACCAAAATCTAAGTGGCTTCAAGGAGAATCATTGTCTCTCTTGAATACTATAGGCCGTCAAGTCAAGATTCTCACGAGGAAATCTCACAAAAAGAAATCACCCTCACCCTTAACCAGAAAGCCCAGAGGAGTGATTATTAAGGAGCCTACATTTCCAGTTGAGACCAGAGTAGAAGAAAAGAGTGGAAAAGTAAAAGCACAAAAGGATCTCACTTCTCCAGAAGAAGCAAGCAGTGATACGGATAAACCTATAAGGAAACCTGCTATTGGTAAGGAAAGAGAGGAGAAAAGAAAAGAGGAGATTGAAGATGCTAAAGCCAAATCGGATAGAGCTCTTATAAAAAGAGCCTACGGCTTCCTTGAAAAACGTTGGGAGTTGGAAAGAAATATTGGAGATTCTGCGACCTCCATGAATGAATCAATTCAAAATATCTCAACATTCAAAATCCCTCAGTGCGACCGACCTGTCTGTACATTACTGTTACTTCAACTGGTTTCCTTGGCTATACAAACCAATCTTTATGCAACCAGTTGCTATCTTTCGGCAGGATTAGTTGCACCCTCATCTTGACCAGTGAGCTTAAACAAGATCCAACAGAAGGATCATTCTCTCTCTCGTGCTTACACTAGGAGAATCAAATATAATCAATTGAATGGATTGAGTTGTGTGAGAGAGGGTAAGGATGAAAACTCATAAACGACCAATCTAAGGATTGAGTTTGAAAATGAGAAGGAGAGAACCATAAACTAGGAATCCTTTGGTAGAACCAATTTCCTTGTCACCCTGGACTATGATTGCTAAATGACGGCTATAAGGGGAAGCATCAACATACATGGGTGGGATCCGAAGAAGCACACATTAGAAGGAAGATCTTCAAAGGCAAGTGCTTCTTGCTTTTAATTTTGTTTAAAACCTTTGTTCCAAAGTGGATTAAGGGGAGGTACCCTGGAACTACTATAAAAAATTCTAGAGGGGTGTCTTTGGCACAGAGGTTGGTGAACTCTCGGCCAAATGGATAGATGGAATTCATATTCTACAGTAGTGGGTGAAATTCCCAACCGAATGAGTGAGGTGGAATTTATACTCTAATTGTGAGGGTGTAAGTCCCCACTTAATGGATTTTGGGGATAGCTCAAGGTTGAGCAAGTCCTAACAGTTGATGTAGGTTGGCTAACCGAACCACTTTAAATTGGTCTTGTGGTGTTTGATCTATGTGTGTTTGTATTTAGTATTTAAGTACTCTTCTTAGCACACATCACTTTGCATTGAATATCTCATTATATACATTGCGCACAAGCATCGATAATCAAAGTTTATGTAAAGGTTCATAATCTTAGTATGATCACTTAATAAAATCATCTCACTAAATAAATCTATTGATAAACATTCCGCTGCACTTTAAATCAAGAAATTTGAAAACACAATGAAAAATGGGATTCACCTTTTCACCCCCCCTCCCCTCTAGGGTCAATCACGATGTTCTAGGATATTGAAAATGGGAACTTTCATGTATCAAAGTCGATACTGTAACACCCAAAATTTTTCAATGCATTAATATATTGGATTTTATCTACTTAAATTGTTAAATTGATTGAATTTAAGATTTATGGATGAAATGGACCTTAGATAGGTAAAGGAGTCGGGTCAATAACCCAATTAAGATCCAATGGATCATGGATAGGGTTTGATTTGAAAATATTTGGGTAAATGAAACTAAACGGGTCAATTGCACAATTGGGACCAAATGGGTCATAGGTGAGCTGATTTTAAGTAAATGGGTAAGGTTCAATTAATTGGGTCAGTTACCCAATTAAGACCCAAAGCCACCTTATCAAGTGAGGTGGTAAGTGGGTGAGGTGGCATGTAAGTAACATGGTCAAGGTGGGACCCCAAGGGCCATGTGTTATAGTCGACCATGTCATGGTTGGCTTGGTCAACCACCAAAGGGATTAAAGGGTTGCATAGTGATACTGCGTTAAGGCTGAGTTGAATTGGCGAGTGTGATTTATAAGTTCAAATGAATTAAATTACATGAGTTGAGCTCAATTGAGTTAAGCCATTAAGTGAGTTGAATGGAAGTTGAGGAGACTTTTAATGAGTCAAGTGGGAGGTGGAGAGTTTCCATCTCAATGGATGGAACTCCATGCCCACATTGGACGGCCAAGAGTTTTCGTGGTTTGGCCAAGAGACTCCTTGGTTAGATACAAGTCTTAAAGAGAAGAAGTGAGAGGGACTAGCTTGGGATACAAAGAGACACAGCCAAGGGGCTGCTCACACCTCTTGGCCGATTCTATCTTATTGAAACAAGAGTATTCCTTCTCTTCTTCTCTATCTCTTTTGCATCTACACCATCGGTACTTGGAGGAGTTGCTGAAGAACAAGAAAGGAAGGAGAAGTGTAATAGCCCAAAATTTTTAAATCAACATATATGTGGCTATTATTTATTTTAATGATGAAAATTGGAAAGTTGATAGAATAAATGGTGAATGGATCAAAATATGGACAAATGCCCAATTATGGCCCAATGGACTATGGATTGGATCTAAGTTCATTTAAATGACCAATGATGGTCAAATTGGGCCCAATACCCATTTGGGACCCAATGAATCAAGATGATGTAAACTTTAAGGTAAATAGGTAAGAAATAAATTTAATTGGGCCATGGGCCCGATGGAGATCCAATTAGTTGGAAGGGATTGAATTAGTTAATGTGAAAATCATCTAAGTTAATTTTAATTAAACCAAGGTGACATGGCTGAATGGGACCCACCTCCACCTCACCAAGTGAGGTGGCGTGTGGACCAAGGATTGGTGGGGCCAGCCACCATGGTTGAATTGGTCAACCGTGGGTGGATACATGGAGGGAATTTAAGAAAAAGGAATTAGGTTAAGTGAGAAATAATTAACCTAAGTTAATTATCTAATTAATTAAATAATTAAACTATCCAAAAAGGTAGTCAAAAGGGGTCAAAAGTTGGAAGACCAAACCACCTCATTTCAAAAGCCAAAAACGTTGGCTAATGGTGGTTTATTCCAACCACCACCATTAAAGCATAAAAAAAATCTCATGCTTGGTTGGTGGGAATTAAATGGTGGAGTGTAGTTCACTCAACCAAAAAGAGATGGTTCTTATCTCATTCTCTCCATCCCACTCTCATTTCACTCTCTTCCTCTCTTGCTCTCCAAAAACCTCCCCTCACTAAGGAGAAAAAGAAGAAGAAAACTAAGAAGAGAAGAAGAGAAGAAAGAAGCTAGGTTTGGCCCTCCACCTCAAGACCAAGCTTGAGACATCCTTTCCCCATCCTCTCCCCCCCTCTCTCTCAAATCTACTCCATCTTAGCCGACCCAAGCATTGGAGTTTTTTATTGGGTCAAGCACACCTTAGCCGACCAACAAAATAGAAGAAGAAGAAAGGAGGCCAAGGATTCCAAAGGGAGCAAAGAAAATCGGAGGAGCCGTCGGATTATAAGTATTTCTAAAACAAGGGATTAGGTTTTTAAGGTTTAAAAAAATGGGTCCATTTCTTGGATTTAATGTGGCCAAATTATCATGGGCCTTGGATCTAAAATCCATCCAATGAAAGGATGAAAAATGGATAAACCCTAATGGGTAAATTAGGTCAAAAAAAAATGAAGGATGCATTATGGACATTATGGATTAATGTTTATTTAAGTATGGATGTAGGTGATGTTTGAAGAACCATGAACCCCATGGTAGGTAATTTAGGAATTGTAATGGGGTTTTTAGGATTAGAATCATGAAAGGATAATTTATGATTTTTAGGGTTTTTATGATTAAATGTAGTGATTTTTAAAAGGAGTGTAAATGAGGAAATTTATGGGAGATGTGAATGATTTTTGTGGCCTTAAAAGGCATGAATGAATGATGGACCATGAACCCCATGGTAGGTGATTAAATGATTTTAATGAGATTATAAAGAATGGAAGCCATGGAGGATGAATTACGATTTTAAGGTGTTAATGACTGAATGTAGTGATTTTTGTAAGAATTTTAAGTGAGGAAATTCATGAAGAAGTTAATGGGGTTCTTAGTGAATGGAAACCATGGAATATGATTTATGATTTTTAAGATTCTAATGATTAATTGTTAGTGATTTTAAAAGGGTTTTTAAATGAGGAAAAACCATGGAGAGGTTTTATGGATAGAATGTTTTTTGAAACCTATGGTGGTGTATTGAATGGGGGAATGTTGATAGTTGTAATGGACTCCAATGTAGTTAAGGATGATGGTTTAAAAGTGTGATTTAAACTCCCTCATGAAGGGACTTATTTTGAATCTAAATGTGGTAAATAGGCCTAAGAAAAAATGGGGAAAAAGACATCATGGGTTCGTCCATGGTGTATGGCCGAACCCATGACCTATTTTGCAAGCCATTTGATGGGTTAAGTGGGAGTTATGTATGTGTCTTATTTAATGAGGATTAAGTTAAGAAAAAGGTTGTTTTTAATGATTTTGTGGCATGATTAAATGAGGTACTAGGGGATCTAAGTTTAATGATCAATTATAGACTTAAGTGTGCATAGATAGAAGAGGTAATTTAACCATGGAAGAGGAGTGGCAAAATCGTAAATAATGGCCAAATTCAAGAACCATGGGTTCAGCCATGTATGGAGGATGACCATGGACTTAAATGTGTTCTAAAGATGACCTTATGTGTGATTAATAAAGCCTGGGGTGCTAGTTTTTAGACCCATGTAATTAAAATAATTAATGGATTAAATGGGACCCACAAACCTAGTTAGTGAGGTTCGGCCATGGTGTATGGCCGAACCCCACTAAGGTATGATTAATGGATTTAAAATGGTTAAAAACATGGGCTGATTATTCGTATGTAATAAGGTATCGGATATCGCAAGCGGCGTGCGTATCGGTGATCGGATTATCGGACGGAAACGTAAGAGGACATTAGTCGGTATTCAGTAGGATTCCTACCTTTTTGTAAGCCATGGATATGTGATGGTTCCTTTAATTTATTTTGATAATTATATGATTTGTCTTATGATGGGTTTTAAGGCTATGAATTTTATGTTAATGCTATGAATTATATTTTAAGGTTATGCATTATGTGTTAAGGCTATGTATGATATATTAAGGTTATGAGTGATATATATTACATAGCATAATGCATTTACATCTCATGTATGGCATGGGCGGGAAAATAAAGAAACCGGAGTCCATGCTCCGTCGGGGCGATCGAGAAGCAGACATGGGGATAGCCTGATGTGCTATAACCGGAGTCCATGCTCCGTCCGGGCGACCGAGAAGCAAACATGGGGATAGCTTGATATGCTATAACCGGAGTCCATGCTCCGTCGGGGCGACCGAGAAGCAAACATGGGGATACTTTGATGTGTTGAGATATAACCGGAGTCCGCGCTCCGTCGGGGCGACCGAGAAACAAACATGGGGATATCATGATGGTATGGCTGATGGGTGGGTCTCATGACATAGACAGCTATGGCATAGCATTCATCGTATTATTTTCATTATATTATTATCTGTATGCTTGTTATCACTAATCCATGTGTTAGCCCTACTCGGAGTCCTACTGGGCGCGTTGTCTAACGCCCTACTTCTACCTAACTGATGACGCAGGAGATGGCGGAACCGAAGGACGCGAAGGGAGCCAAGCATAGGAGCTTGGGGAAGCGGGCTACTTAATTTATTTAAATTTATTTTGGAATATGTAATTGAGTAGCTTAGCTCGTCGGACTGTAATAATGTAGATTTCTTACTATGGTTTGGTCTTTACTTTGGACATTATCATTTTGAGATATAATTATGAATTTAGGGGTATTTCAGTAATTTAAGCGCCGTACTTCCTTGCTATCTAAAACTGGTAGGATAGTCTCTATTATAATGTTCTGTATTAAGCTATATTCCGCGAGCTTACGTCTACGTGTGAACCGTTCTTCGTGGACTTAGTTCCACGCACACGTAGGGTTGGCCAGTTAAGGGTCGGGCTTTAGAAGCTCGGACTTAACTCGCGTTGTGACGTCCCGCTCCCTTTGTCACTCTTTATTTCAAAAAGAAAAAAAAATAGACTCTGATTTCGGTGAAAAGGGGTGGCCGTTACAAGAAGGACTGAGGAGTAAGGCAGAGCAAAAGTCAGGACGAGACGGGGACGAGGTAAGTCTTATGTATGAGGATAATGTAAGATTAAGATTAAGTTTAAAGAAACCATAGGGTCTGCCATGAGGTAGCCGAAACTATGGGTTCTACATTGGGTTGGAATGGATGGCTAAATCATATTAGAGCCATGGAATTGGTAATCCATTCAGGGAATGAATAAGAGTAGTAACAAACAATCAAAGGTTTGAATGCAAAACTATATTGTAATAGTATAAATGGAATGAATTAGAGAAATAATCCTAGCCTTGGCTAGTGAGTAGAATAAATTCACCTAAGAGGTACATGGATGATGTATAATATTTTGGAATAATGTTTGGAGGGAATTTCATGAAGGAAGGATGTACTAATATACAAGTAGAAAAGACTGACACAGTCAGTCGACTGAATCTGGGATTTAGTTGACTGAACTGGTGTGGCTGAAGACAGAAAACCAATTCTGGGAGTTTCAGCAGACTGAATCTTTGGATTCAGTCGACTGAACTATGTCTGGATTAAAATATTAAGGGTATAATGAAGTTTCAGCTGACTGAATATGGGACTAAGTCGACTGAAAGAAGATGTATCAAAGAAGTAAAGGGGTCTAACATGTTTCAGCAGACTGAATGATTACTTAACAAACACGTAACCAGGTTGTTGGTGATTCAGTTGACTGAATGCACACTAGCCGATCACACAGTCTTTCTGGTCCAAAGTCGACCGACTGAATCTCTGATTCAATCGACTGAAAGAAGATTAACCAGGGATATGAAGGGTTTGACTCCTAATCAGCCTATTGAATCTGTGATTCAGTCGACTGAAAGGTTACGAGTCAGAGTAAGAACAGTTCCGAGTTGGAGTTTAGCTGACTGAAAGTATATTTCAGTCGACTGAAAGTCTGCGAGTAAGGCAGAGAACAGTAATCGAGCAGGTTTCAGCCAATTAAATCCTTGACTTAGTCCACTGAAATATAATTTTATATATTTAGGTAAATTTCCAGAAACCTCTGATTATCTGGTATGATGTAATATTGATGGAAATAAAAATAAACAATCAAATTAATATATATGGTTGGATTTGATAAGGTAACGAGGTTCGATTCGTGCAACCATTGCCATTATTCCTACGAAATAAGGAAAGGATAGTAAATCAGACGTTGGTAGGATTCCTACCTTGTTGAGATGCATGTGGATCTTATATGTTATTGATTTTTATTTCAATACAATGTTTATTTTGGTAAATCAAATGATGAAGGCTTTATGAACTGAATTTCAATATGATTTGATATGATATGGCATTTCTGCATACATGATCTCATGCATGGCATGGGAGGGAACATGAGGGAGGAGTCCATGCTCCATTCGGTGATTCAGATTAACATACATGGGGAGGAGTCCACGCTCCATTGGTGATTCCGATTAGCATACGTGGGAGGAGTCCATACTGATTCCTAATGACATATGTGGGAGGAGTCCATGCTCCATTCGGTGATTTCGATTAACATACATGGGGAGGAGTCCACGCTCCATCGGTAATTCGGATTAACATACATGGGGAGGAGTCCACGCTCCATTTGGAGTTTCCGATCAACATACGTGGGGAGGTATACAGTGACCTGGTGGTACATCATGAAACACTGTGGAAGTAATTGGCCAAAAGAACACTTGATTTGATTTGTATGGTGATGATATGGAGATTGGGTGGGGGGATCATTGGCATATGACACCCATGACATGACACATACATTGCATGATTTGGATATGATTATCGTTCACTGTTTTGGTACTATGATATGTTTAAAGTTTTAATATGATATTCTTATTCTGATTTGTATATTGATCCTATGTGTATAACCGTATTTGGAATTCCTACTGTGCGCGTTGACTAACGCCCTATTCTACCCTTTAGATGATGGAACAGGGAATGGAAAGGACTATGGACGTGAAAGAAGCCAAGCTTAGGAGCTTGGACAGCTTATGCTTACTTTATTTAATATTTATTTTGGAACAATGTATTTGAGATAATTGCACTTTGGGACTGTAATAACTTAGTTTATTTTGCTATGGTTGATCGATGATTTTGGATATTTAATCGTAAGTTAATTTAATAGTGAGGCTTCTTTGCTTTTAATATCATGATTATGGATGGTTTCCATTCATATAATAATTCCGCAGTTAATCGTTAACGTGTGAACTGTTTAGTGGACTTGGTCCACGCACACGTATTGTTGGCCAGTTAAGGGTCGGGTTTAGAAACCCGGACTTAGCTTGCGTCGTGACGTTCCCGCTCTCTCTCACTCTTTTTAAATTAAAAAAATATGTACTCTGATTTTCGGCGAGTGAAAAAGGGCGGGGCGTTACAGATACATACCAAACTTGTACACATCGACCCTGGTCAATATGTACCTCTTGAAAATCTTGGTTTTCTTCTCCTTCTTCTTATTTTCATTCCTTTCCCTCACTAAGATTAATACCCAACCTATCTTAGTTCATTCTTCAATCTTAATGCCAAATTTTTTTTTTTTTAACATCCTAATCCATTCTTTAAGAGGGGATTTATATTAATTCACCGGTTCAAGATTCCAGGGTGTTACAGTCGATGTGTCGGTAAACTGAACCTTCCCAGACAATGCATCGACTAGGTCGATGTGTCTGTGAAAGCTAAAATACGAAGCCAAAGCGTAAGTTACTAGGAGCATGCATCGACGTGGTCGATATATCGGTGAAAATCCAAAATCAAACAAATTGACATATCGAAGAAGTCGATGCGTCGGGATAACTCAAACGTCTCTAGGAGACTCTTTGTCTACCGTCAACCACACATTTTATTCGACGCATGGGAACTCTCCCACGCCGTTTCCTATTTTCCAAACACCCATTCAAGGATCTAGGGAAACCAAAGGGAAAGTGGAAAGGGAGGGAAAGAGAAAGAAATAAGAGAAGAGAAGAGAAAGAGAGAAAAGAAAAAGAAAGAAAACATAGAAGAGAAACAGGATACCTGACCACCCTTCTCACTCCCTCAACCTCACCCTCTCATTCATGCTCAGCCCTCAGTTCGATGGTGAACCCTCTTCTCTCTCTATTGACTTCACTTTCATCGGGAAAGAAAGGGAGGAGAAACGAGGCAAGGAAAAAGGAGAAATCGAGCCGACTAGGAGCGAAGGAAACAAGGAGCTCGTCCTTCATCCACTCGGGTACACCTGCAAATCCTTAGAGGTAGGTGGATTGTATTATGATTTTAAGTAAAATAATCACACTAAGATGATCATAGAATATGTATGAACGGATTTAAGGGACAAAAGGACCAATAGTAATGAATATATAAGGAGAGGAAAGACATGGAAGATGAACCAATGACTTCCGACTCAACCTAGTCCAAATATCGACTATGACGATGTGTCGTCTGGAATAGGAAGTCTAGTGAATGGGAACTTCGAAGTATTGAACAAAAGGGACCCAACCCAGGACGACCATCGTCGGTATCGATGTCTCGGACTGGGTATGACCGAAATGAAAATGAAATGTATGAATGATGAATTAGTCTTGGGACGACTTATCGACAATGTCGATATATCGGCCTGAGGTACAACAAATATAATATGGAATGAATGAAAGGTGATAAACTAGTCCTAGGACGATGTAACAATCAGGTCGATATGTCGCCTGGAGATGATCTGAATTAAAGAGGACAATGGAAAAATGGATCGGTGGACACATCGACTGTGTCGATGTACCCACAGACCTGTGAACGATGCATCGACTAGACCAACATATCGGTCTGGGTAGGACTGAATTGAAAAGGAAATAAAGGGCGGCAAACTGGTTCCAGGACGATGTATCGACTAGGTCGATGTATCGGTCTAGAAATAACAAGAAATAAACATGAAGTCGATACATCGGGTATATGCATCAGTATATGTATCGACTGGATCGATATATATGGGTTGAGAACAGAAAACAAACACGAACAATGATCAATCAAACTCAGAAGAACACATCAGACCAATGTGTAACGCCCACCCCTTTTCACCGAAAATCAGAGTCTACTTTTTTTTTTTTTTTAAATAACAAGTGACAAAGGGCGAGGACATCACGACGCAAGTTAAGTCCGAGCTTATAAAGCCCGGCCCTTAACTGGCCAACCCTATGTGTGCGTGAAAACTAAGTCCACGAAGAACGGTTCACACGTAGAAGAAAGCTTGCGGAATATTAAACTAAGTGCGGAAATATAATAGAGACTATCCTAACAATTTCTAGATAGTAGGGAAGATTACATCATTTAAATTACTAAATTACTTCAAAATGATAGTGTCCAAAATAAAATCCAAACCACAGTAAGTAATCTAAATTGCTACATTCCGACGAGCTAAGCTATTCAAATTACATTTCCAAAATAAATTAAATAAACTAAGTAGTTCGCCTTCCCAAACTCCTAAGCTTGGCCTCCGTCTCGTCCTTCGTGTCTGCCATCTCCTGCGTCATCAGCTAGGGTAGAAGTAGGGCGTTAGACAACGCGCCCAGTAGGACTACGAGTAAGGCTAACACATGGATTAGTGATAACAAGCACATAGGTATAATATAATGAAAACCATAAAATGAATGCCATGCCATGGGTGTTTTATGTCATGTGTCCCACCCATCATCCATACCATCATTGTACAATGTCCCTTTTTCAACTATACATAATGTCCCCCTTGATGGCAAAGCCTCATCAAGGTCTAAGTACAAATACGAATATCCCCCTTGATGGAAGAACCATCATCAATGTATAATAATAAATACAACATCCCCCTTGATGGATGAACCATCATCAAGGTATAATAATGAATATAGCATCCCCCTTGATGGAAGAACCATCATCAAGGTATAATAATAAATACAACATCTTTGTTTGAATAACCTTATCAACATATCATAGAGCCCATAGTAACCTCCCTGATGAATCAAACACATCAAATATCCCCATGTTTGCTTCTCGGTCGCCCCGACGGAGCATGGACTCCGGTTATAGCACATCGAGCTATCCCCATGTTTGTTTCTCGGTCGCCCCGACGGAGCATGGACTCCGATTTCTTTATTTTCATCCTTCCCATGCCATATCCCTCCCATGTCATGCATGAGATGTAGATGCCATATGCCATATAATATATATGATAGCACAAACCATGGCATTTAAAGTCCCATCAATAAAGCATATAATTTGATTATAAAAAATAGATCAAGTAAAGCATCAATATACACATCATAGCCTTAAAACTCATCTTAAAACAATCATATGCTTACCAAAATAAATCAAGGGAAAACTCATACATAACACATAATCTATGGCTTACAAAAAGATAGGAATCCTACCGAATACCAACTAGCATCCCTTTACGTTCTCGTTCACGAATCCGGTTACCCAAACGCGCACCACTTGCGATGTCCAATACCTTATTACATATGAATAATCAGCCCATGTTTTAACCATTTAAGTCCATTAATCATACCTTAGTGGGGTTCGGCCATACACCATGGCCGAACCTCACTAACTAGGTTTCTGGGTCCCATTTAATCTATTAATTATTTTAATTATATGAGTCTAAAAACCAGCCACCCTAGGCTTTATTTAGTCATACATAAAGTTATCTTTAAAACACCTTAGTCCATGATTAATCTCCATGGGATTCTTGAATTTGGCCATTATTTACGGTTTTGCCACTACTCCTTTCGATGACTAATCACTTCATTTATCCATGCATAATTAAGTCCATAATTGATCATTAACTCAAATCCATTAGTGACCCATTTAATCATGCCATAACATCATTAAAATCAACCATTTAATTAACCTTATCCTTATTCATTCAAATACATACATAACCCCATACTTAGCCCATCAATTGGTTCATAAGATGGATCATGGAATCATTAACATCAGCCCCTTTAATTTAACCTAATTTTCCACCCATCTAACCACATACATAATCCCAAATTTACTCAAAAATGACTTACAAAAGGGGTCATAGGTTCGGCCATACACTATGGCTGAACCCATGATGTCTTTTCCCCAATTTTCTTAGGCCTATTTACCACATTTAGACTCAAAATAAGTCCCTCCATGAAGGGGTTTACATCATGCATTTAAATCATTAATTTTGATCATCACTAACTACATTTAAAATCCATTAAGGTTGCCAACATTCCCTCATCATCACTATGGTCCAATTACCTCTAAGTTCACCAATCACTCTCCATCAATTTCCATAATTTTACACCCATCATCATTACACATACATCACCATAGGGTTCAAAAGCATTCCCTCCATAAAATCACACACATTTCATTCATTTAAAACCCTAAAATCATTAACCACCCTCCATGGCTTCCATTCTTTTAAAACCCATATTAAATCGTTAACCACCTACCATCACTCCCCAACATTTTTCCATGATTCCAAAACACCTAGGTTCACCAAAATTTCTCCATGGTTTTACATTTTAAAACATTATTTCCACTCCTTTAAAATCACTAACAATTAATCATTAGAATCTTAAAAATCATAAATCATATTCCTTGGTTTCCATTCATTAAGAACCCCATTAAATTCATACTACATCACCATAGGGTTCGGCCATATGCCATGGCCGAACCCATGGTTCATGGGTCATTCTTTTCCACCACTCTTGAGGCCTTTAGAAAAAATCATTAATACCCTCCATAATTTTCCTCATTAAAACTCTTTAACTTCACTAACATTTATTCATTAACACCTTAAAATCATAAATCCCCCTTCTATGGTTTTGATCTTAAAAACCCCATTTAAGCTTACTTGACTAATCACCATGATTCCTTCCAAAAATCACACACATTTCATGCTAAAATAAATTTTATTACATAATGTCCTTAGTACCTCCTTTATTCTTCTTAACCTAATTTACCCATTTAGAATTTGCCCATTCTTCCTCCTTTCATTGGATGGATTTGAGATCCAAGGCCCATAACAATTTGGCCACCAACCAATCCAAGAAATGGGTTCCATAATTACCTCTTAACCCTTAAAATGTAAAATTCTTGTTTAAGAATTACTTACAATCCGACGACTCCTCCGGCTTTTCTTTCTCCTCTTGATTTCCTTAGCCCTTTCTCTACTTCTTCTCTTTTATTGGTCGGCCAAGATGAGCTTGACCAAATGAAAAACATCAAAGCTTGGGTCGGCTAAGATGGAGTGTGTTTGAGAGAGTGAGAGAGAATGGTGAGAAATAATGCCCTAGATCTTGGTCTTGAAGTGGTGGCTTTTGCTTGCACTTCCCTTCTCTAAGTCTTCTTCTTCTTTTCTCCTTAGTTTTTTCTTCTTCTTTTCTTCTTGGTGTGGGACGATGGTGGAGAGCAAAAGAGGGAGAGAGTGAAAGAGTTATATGGAAAAAGATGGAGAAAAGGGATAAGATTCATTTCATGTGGTTGCGTAACTTACACTCCACCATTAAGTCTTCCACCAACCAACATGGGATTTTTTATCCTTTAATGGTGGTGGTTGGAATAAACCACCACCAAACCCAACGTTTTTGAGCTTTGGAGATAAGATTGTTTGGGTCTTCCATTTGACCATTTGACCCACTTTTTGAATAGTTTAATTATTTAATTAATTAGATAATTAACTTGGGTTAATTAATTCCTACTTAACCTAATTTCTTTATTCCACCCATGGTTGACCAATTCAACCATGGTGGCCAGCCCCACCAATCTTTGGTCCACACGCCACCTCACTTGGTGAGGTGGAGGTGGGTCCCAATCGGCCATGTCACCTTGGTCAATTCATCACCAACTTAGGTGATTTAATTTTAATTAAATCCATTCCAACTAGTTGGATCACCATTGGGCCCATGACCCAATTACATTCACCCTTACCCATTTACCTTAGAGCTTACATTATCTTGACCCATTGGGTTCCAAATGGGTATTGGGCCCAATTTGACCATCCTTGGCCCAATTGACCATCATTGACCATTTAAATGATTTTAAATCCAATCCATGGTCCATTGGGCCATACTTGGGCCTTTGTCCAAATTTTGATCCATTCACCATTTATTCCATTAAATTTCTCAATTTCCATCATTAAGACAAATAATAGCCACATATATATTGATTTAAAAATTTCGGGCCATTACACAATGAATCCCTAGATGTATCGACTGGGTCAATACATGTGGATTGAGAACAAATGGAAAACATGAACATAAACAGACAGAGCCAGACGACATACCGAGAAATATCGATGTGTCGGTTGTGTTCAAAATGCGATGTATCGATAGTGTCGATATGTCGGCCTGAGACAAAGACAATTTAATATGGTTAGTGTATTTGATAATAAATCAAGTATGCATGGAATTTCTTAGAGTTTGAAGATCATACAGTTGATTCTTTAAGTCTTGACTAGACTTATGTAGACTAGACAAAAGGTTTTATATGACAGTAACATGAAAATTATAAATTTGAAATATGTGCATGGACAAAAAGGAACCAAGGTAGTCCCGATGCCGTTCGAGCAACTGCGTGAGTTCCCCTTTAGGTGATCATCCTAGATCAGGTAGGATTTCCTATAATACCCTGACCTAGATTAGGCGAATTTAGTTTAATAAACCCTTCTTAGACCGGTTAATCTTAGAAATTTCGGTTAAGGCTTTGTGAAAAGCCTAGGTGTGGCCCAATCTGAGCTCGAAAGCTCAGTGATTCAACTCGTCCAGCTGGAGGGGCAAAATGGTAATTTACCGCTTATTGTTATTTTATAAATTGTGTTATCATGTGATTATTATTGGATGATATTATTCTCCTTAATCAAGGATTTCTATTTCTGATTTTAAAATAATTTTATTTTCAGAAAATGGTATTTAAAACCTCCCGTCAAAACCCTGAAAGGGGGAAATAAATATTTTTAAATGGTTTTGGAAATGAGATAAATTTTGAAACAAGTATATCATGTTAGACTATTTTAGTATGGTCTAGTTTATTCTTTCAAACCCTAAAAATGAGGATTTTAAATCGTTTTATTTAACACAAGTTAAATTAAGTAAATAGTGTTAAATTGTGATTTTTATTTAAATCTATGATTTGTGGTGAGTTTTAAATCTCCAAATTTTTATGGTGATTAGAGTTTTTAAAACCCAACTTATCTGTCAGGTTGGATTAAAATTTTTGTGCCTTAAAATTATTGATTTAAGTTGAAAATCAGATTTTATCAAAATTGGGGGCCTATTTGCAGAACTGAAAATAAAGAGGGACTTATCTGCAATCAGTCACCCAAACAGTACTGTTATTGTTGGGGACGTATGCAGTAGTGGCATGCAGCCTCCGGCTGGCCACCCTTGACTGATCAGAGGTTTCTATAAATCCCAGCCATCTTCAGCTGATTAAACTCCCAAATCTTCATCTCTTTCTTAGCCTCTCTATTCTCTGGTTTTCGCAACCGATCACCCTTCTCTGTTTTCCAAGTTCTTCCTTAACCGTAGCTTAGAGGGAAAGTTTTTCAAAAGTTGGATTTTTCAACCCAGGAACTCAAGTGAAGGTAACCATTTTGTTCCTCTTTAAATTTCAATCGGTTTAGAATCAAGAAAAATGAATTTGGCCAAGTTTTGAGTGTGTAAAACTGATTTTAAGTTTAAGAAAAATCGTGGGATTTCTTGTACCAGAGTGGTTTTCATTTTAAAATCTGATGGCCTGTTTAGTTTTAAAGTTCCAGACCACTCCCTATGGAAAGAGGACTCACTGAGGAGTCCATCTGACCGGTTGGATGTGAAAACCGATCTGGGAAACCCATTGTTTCTTGATTTGTATTTCATGTATCACTGCCCATTACTGTCTGTTGTTGCAGACAGTGGAGGAAGACGACTCTCGGATGGTTCGAGAGTTGTGTTTCGGACGGTCCGAGGGTAACACCCTTCGGACTGTCCGAGAGTGACCTTTGGACGTTCCGAGCTTCATTCTGAAGTTCCAAAGGATCCGATGCTAGCCAATCTCGTCCGAATGTTACGAGTCCTGTTCGTAAGGACCGAACCCCTCTCGGACGATCCGAGCTTCACTCGGCATGATCCGAGACCTTCGAACGATCCGAGACCTGTTCTTCGGATGATCCGAAGACAGACCCAAGATCCGAAGTCTGTGACTAGTTTAGGCAGTGGTCGGATGATTCGAAGCCACAATACCTAGTTCCGAGGTATGTTCCGAGGAACCCAGTTTTTTAATGTAAAACGTTGTTTGATTAGTGATGCATGTTTGGGTGCTAAATTTTAATGTGATGTTTATGCCCCACTTGATAATTAAAAGATGTACTAACCCTTTTCTCTTAATATTATAGTGTATATACTATTGCATTCACTTCCATGCCGACTCTATTTGTCAGACACTGAGTGACTTCACTTCCAAGCCGACGCTATATATGTCAGGCACTGAGTGACCTCGAGGCCTTACTCAACATGTCAAATCTGGTCCTATCTCGAAGACAACCGAGAAATGACCTGAGTGTCTAGACCTAACTCAATAAGTCAATCTGTTCATGCCCAGAAGACAATATGAGTTTTGGACTGAGCACCCTATTTCTATATTGTGGATTATTTTAACTTCAAATGGTTAGAAACCAAGTAGGAGACTCAATTCCATTTACCTTGGAGATTTTTGGGAAAACAAGTATGGTTTTGAAATACTACTTGTATGTATACATTTGGATGCTATCTATGTTGACCTATTATTGATTGTGTACTTGTTTGCTTGTTTGAACAGAGACCGCGATACCACACATTTTCGACGAGGGAACTTAATTTTGAAGTAGGTGTAAACATGTTATATGAAATGGATCTTGAGCAGTGAGTTGTTTCAAGTTTGATGAACTCAACCATGTGCCTAGACATGATGCACTGTTGTAAGAAATGCTTATGATGTTTATAAATGCTTATGATGTTGATCATATGAGATATGTAATACTGCTTCCACGTGCCCTTAACTACTGAACCAATATCGGCCATGTGTGTGAGATGGTTTACGTCTACTAGACTAGGGGTGTAGACAGTTGCTGACTTGAGGAGTGTCAGTATCGGCCATGTGAGGGCCGGAGATGTACTTGTAAGGATGTATTTTGACCGTGTCGGGACTTAATACAATGGTCTTAGCGTACTATGTAGGCATTACGTTGGATGACAACAGTTATGGAAATGATGATGAGATTATACTTGATGTTGAGAATTTATTATCAAGCATGAGATATTATATTGCAAATGTTGATTATTTACTAACCTGATTTTTACTTAAACTGCACTGTTATATCTCCTTCACTGGGCTAGTTTGCTCACCCCACTCACCTTTCAGGAGATGTACCTGAGGAGGAGAACCCTCATGAATCTTAGGGTGGATAAGCTGCTGCATTGATTCGGGATTCCCACTGAGGGGAATGCCGCTATCTTTGCTTTTTGGTTCCACGAACCTTTTGCTTATGTAAAGTACCGGGTGTGTTGCTGATTTGAATTAACGTGACGTTTTGAACTACCATGTATTTCGTAGTTACTCCGATGATGTGTAATAATAATTTGTTGATTGGAATTATGTGTTTGTGATCATGTTTCTTTGGGTTAGACTTATGGTATGTGTTTGAGTCCAAATGTTGAGATCATTTGTGACCTTTGGGCCTAACCGTTGATCCGGCCCAGTCAGAATTCTTGAGTTAGTTTAGTCCTTCAAAAAAATAAAAAATCAGTCGTGTTCCTAGCCCACCTTTCGGGTCGAGGCGTGACAGCTTGGTATCAGAGCTTCGGCTCAAACTCTAGGATTGTGATGGGTTACAACATAGATAGACTTGTTTTTGGTTAAGAACTACAATTGTTATTGACATTTTCCTATTTTGTGATACAAATATGTCAAGCAATGTAGAGTACACCAAGTTGTTGGACAGAGGGACCCCTAGTTGTCCTATAGATCTAGTTTTTTCTTCAGACGATTCCAGTGTGCCGAACTTTATTGATGAAGTTGTACCCAGTGAGAATATGAAAGTAGAATCGCCAGAGTACAATGTTGGGGTTGTTCCAGACTTTGTACCTGAAGAGGATGAGGAAGAGGTCCCAAACATAGAAGAATCTGTAGGGGAGATAGGCTCGCCGGAGTATACTCCGGCTACTCCGACTTCGGATGAGTTGACAGATTATATGTACGAATTATGCAATCAGGAGGGGCACAACTGTACTTATTGCCCCCACCCTATTGATGTCATTTGCCCTGTTTACGGACTTCGCGGGCATGGGAATGCAAGGACTAACTGTCCTTATGTTGGGGGACCTGGGATAATACCCTGTCTGACCTGTGGAGTGTTGGGGCACAAGTCGGCGACATGCTTTGAAAACTTCTATTATTTTGGTAATGATGCAGAGTCTTCTACGGAAGATTAGACTAGAAGTGTTAAGCGAGTGTTGGGGAATCGGGGAGATTATTTTGTAAGGGTTGAGTCATGTTTTGTTGTTTTGAAGGGTTTTCTAACCCTACTAACCCTTGTAATTGTAATGCAAATTTGAATGATTTCTAATGGATTATGCAACTTGTGTGATTTGTCTTAACAAGCTTCTTAAATAATTAAGTGATATTTACAAGTGTAAATAACAGATGTCAGGACCTAATAACTGCTGCGGGAGGAGGACAAGTCTTCCACCCCGTGATTTACCCAATGAAGCCATTCGCGCAGCGATGGAAGTATTTCAGCAGATAGCTGAAAATATGCGACGCTCTCCCATCGGAACGCAAAAGGAGAGAGCCACCTCGGCTCTAAAAGAGTTTAAGTGACTAAACCCAACAAGTTTTTCGGGGACCGAAGACCAAGTGCAGCAAGGAACTGGCTAACCCAAATTAGTCGGATCCTTCATTGCAATAAAAAACTAAGTAATGTAAAATTAAATCTTCCCAAGCTCCTACGCTTGGCTCCCTTTCGGTCCCACGTCCTTTTCTTTATCATTTCCTGTTCCATCATCTATAGGTAGAAGTAGGGCATTAGTCAACATGCCCTGTAGGTATTCCAATTAAGGTTATGGTACACATAGGAGTAATATTAGAATATCATATATCAAGGGTTTATACATCATTAATGACATATTTGTAAAACACCTTGTAAGTAGTAAAACAATGCATGATGTCCATATTATAATCATGCTAAAATAAGTGTCATGTCACGGGTGTCAATGCCAAATGAAATCCCACCCAATGTCCATACCTAATCACATCATAAATCAATCAATGGTTTCCTTGGCCAATTATGTCCACAATGTTTGAGGCGGCAACCACCAGGGCACTGTATACCCATCCACAAATTAATCGGGATTATAGATGGAGTGTGATCTCCTCCCTCTACGCAGGATTTCGAGACTGACTACCCAGGAGCTCTTTGGCCCAATTACGCGTACTTTTCTATCAACTGGACACGGCCAAATCTCAACAGTTCATATAGCTTCATATAAGCTAGTCTCAAGCCCAAGTTATGTCTGGTCCGCTCAGAACTTGGCTTGCTGGTCATATGTTTTCCCTCCCAAGCCATGCATGAGGTAATGTATGGAAAAATGCCATTTTAGTTAAAATACATAATATCATTGGAAATCGACTCATAATCATATACAATTTATTAGCCAATGCATTCATCATATTTTTAATATAAACAAGTGTCATATTATACTCTATAGTGTTCTCAATGAGGTAGGAATCCTACCAATGTCAGATATACTATCATTTTTTGTCTTGCAAGGATAACGCTAAAGGTCGCGTGAGATGAGTCGTAATCCCTTTGCGAACCTCTTTACCTTATCAAATTCAACCATATATATTAATTTGATTTTCCATTTTAATTTTATAACCCCTTCCATCCTGCCAGATAGATAGAGACATCTGGAAGATAATCCAAAATAAAACATTCTAATTCAGTCGACTGAATCTGGAATTCAGTCGAATGAACACAATCAGATCCCATCTGTATTTGACCCATAAACTTTCAGTCGACTGAATCATAAGATTCAGTCGGCTGAAACACAAACAGTTCTCTTACGTGTTTGGCCAGTATATTTTCAGTCAGTTGAATCATAAGATTCAGTCGGCCGAAATACAACCAGATCACATATGTGTTTAGCCAGTATACTTTCAGTTGACTAAATCGTAAGATTCAGTCGGCTGAAATACAAACAAATCCTTTACGTTTTTGGCTCGTATGCTTTCAGTCGATTGAATCACAAGATTAAGTCGGCTGAAATACAACCAGATCCTTTGTGTGCTCGGCCAGTTCACTTTCAGTCGACTGAATCATAAGATTCAATCGGTTGAAATACCACCAGATCCCTTACGTACTTGGCCAGGACACTTTCAGTCGATTGACTCATAAGATTCAGTCGATTGACTTTGTGTCAGATCTTTTTGTTTACATTCATTGTAAGGCCCTTATCCTTGAAATCTATCCTTTATCATATTTAAACATGGATTTCATCTTCAATACTTTACTTAGTTTATCGTACCCACTAGCCAAGGTTAGGGTTTTTCATAATCCATCCAATCATAGTATAATCATAGCATGGGTTCGGAATAATCTTATGGTTGTTTTGTTTCAACCCAAAACCATCCTTTGGATGGATTTCCAACTCAATCGCCTTATAACAATTTTGGCCATTCATTCAAACCAATTATGGAACCCATGGGTTCAGCCACACTATGGCCAAACCTATGTTTTCCTTGGATTCATTCCCATATTATAAAGTCTTAGACATACCTTCCTTCAATCTCCTTCTTTTCTTTTGGTCTGTCTCTTCTTCCTTAATTCTTCTTCTCATTTCTTTGTTCTTCAAAGTCTCCAAGTGTATGGAGGTGGAGATGGAGGTGGGAGAGAGAGAGGAGAGGAGTAGAGAGAAAATCCTTGCTCAAGGAGGAGGGGTCGGCCAAGGGGTTTGGAATGCCCTTTGGTTTGGGTTTTTATGTTAAAGCTAAAACTCTTCCCTTCCTCTAACCAATGAGTCACTTGGCTTAACCAATGAGTCCCTTGGCTTCCCAAGGGTGGCTTCATGGCTCTTAAGATGAAGACCTCGGGTTCCCAAGTGTCCTACCCTCTCTTTTAATCTCTACCATTTATCTTCCTTTAGGTGAGATGCATGAGATCCTAGCCTCCCATCTCATCCCTTCATCTTCTCATTTTATTCTAAACCCTTTAATTCAAGACTTAACTAAAACATGGTTGACCAAGTCAACCCATGTCATGGTCGACCATGCATGTGGTGACTTGGCCACCACATGGCACTTGGGTCCCACTTTGGCCATGTCACTTGATGATGTGGCATCCTTGCTTAGTTGGCTTCCATGTGATGACATGTATGCCACATGGCAATGCCACATGGCAATGCCACATCACTCACATCCCACCTCACTTGATGAGGTGGACTTTAATGCATTAATTGCACTAATTTATCCAACTCAGCTAATTTAACTAAACTTACCAAATTACTTTAAAATCAAGCTCACCCATGACCCATTGGGTCTTAATTGGGTAATTGACCCATTTCCTTGCCCATCTGATGTCCATTTCAACTTTTTAATCTCAAATTCAATTAAATTGTAATCCAAATGGGCCAACCCAATAAATTTATCAGCTAAGGAAAATCCGGGGTGTTACAGTTGAGAGACTTATCTCCCAAACCCTGACAAGGCTTGTTTGTCTTGTTGAAGAAAGGGTTTCATCTCTCGAAAGGTGTTTGGATGAACTTGCAAATTGCGTAAATGACATCAAATTATTTGTCCTGCCCCATTTTCTCCTCCAATTATCACTAATTAGCTTAGTTTTTCATGTGTCATGTATTTTGAAAAACTTTATTTTAGTATTGTGACTAAGCACCCTCGATCCCAAAACCATATTTAATGCACAATGTTTTGATAATGCTATGGTTTGGTTTTATATGCATTGATGTCATGTGATTGTGATGTCTTATATCTCTTGTCTATGCTTAACATGGATTTTGTTAAATAGACTAACATGCAGGTTTGTATGAGTTGTTTTTGTATTGGCATGTTAGGGAGACATGGTGTGGCTCTTGATGCTCTACACACTTTTGTAGTTTGGGGGAGCACAACACATGTGCTCTAGAGCCTTTATCAATGGTCATGAAAAAATGGAGGAGAATTTTGTGAAGCTAGGGGAGATAGCATAAGTCATGGGGGAGAAAGTGGAGAAACTTGAGAAATCTTGGAGAAGCTAGGGAAATGCTATAGCTTATTCCATAGGGGATAAATGAAGGAGACAGGAAACAAAAGCCAAATAAGGGAAATGTATTTGAGGAGATACATTTGGCTATGGGGGAGATGTGTAATGAAAGAGGAACTCCAATCGAGTTCAAAATTTATCCAGTGCATGTAGTGTGGGGGAGTGCATTTGATACTTGAGTTTTTGGACTAACATACTAATGTGCTCCATGTTTCCAAAGCTTGTTTAATGTGTCTGTAGGTGAATTCTGAAATTGAAGCAAGCTGAACGAGAATTGTAATATCCTTAATTTTCAATATAGCAATATTTACGAAAATTGCCATTGAAATAGTGAATTAAAAGGATATAACCTTAGATGAGTAAATTGTGGGGTTCATTATTCAATCTAGACCCAATGTACATGTTATGTAGATTAAATTAAGTTAAATGGGTAAGATACATTTATTTGGGTCAAAGGACCCAAATGGGATCCAATGGGTCGAGGTGGATATGATTAATCAATTGGTGAGATCAAAGCTTAATTGGGTTAAGTTAAATTTAATGATAGAGTTGGGATAGAGTTGAATTTATTGGTTGAGTTAGATTAAATGTTTGAATATGGATTAAATGTAGAGTTGAATTAAAAGGTTGAGTTGAGTAAAGTGATGAGTTAAACTAAGTGTGAATGGAGTGTTTGTAATTCCAAGTTTAAAATCAATAAAAACGTTGGCTGCATGATTATCCCATGCATGTAACTCCTAAGTTAGAGATGAATGATAATGGCATTATATGGGAGTTACATAGGTGAGAAAGGTATTTCAAATTCAAGTGTGATGCACGTTGGAGTTTCATGGGATTGTTATTCCATGCATGTAACTCCTACAAAAGAGATGAATGGGGTGCCTGTTTGGGAGTTACAAATAGGAGAAGTTATGTTTTAAATTCAAACATTTCTACATGTTGGTTGCATGGGGGTGCACCTCATGCATGAAACTCCAAGTTAGGTGATAAATGGAAGGTGCCGTTTTATGGAGTTACATTTTGGAGAGGTGGTGATTACTTAAGCTAAACAATGGCCACAACGTTGGAGTATATGGGAGAGTTATTATATGCATGTAACTCCAAAGATGGAGAATGAATGGAGCTGCTGTTATGTGGAGTTACACAAAGGGTTTTTTGACATTTTAAATTCAACATACAAGACTACACGTTGGAGGAGGGGAAAAGGTTTCATGTCAATATGAAACCCCCACGTGAGATGATAATGAGAGGAGGAGGAAAAGGGGAGTTACACCAATGAATCCATGAGTGACGTTGGATACTTAGGGGGTTTCATTTCATAGATGAAACCCCCAAGTAAGCATAAAGGGCATTGTTTAATATGGGAGTTACATGAGAGATAAACATTGGACTGAATTTGAGTAGCCAAAGAAGTTTCATTTCTTACTCTCTCTATCTCTCTCCCCCTTGGTCGTCCTTCATCTTTCCAAAAGCAAGAACAACAGCTGGTTACAGATTTGCAATCAGTCCTTGGTTGATTTCTTTCACCAAGACAAAAGCACACTTTGAGCAAAGGAGTTTGGCACCAAGGTTTAAGATCAAAGTTTCCTTTCTCTCTCTTTCTCCCTCAAATCCATATCATCTGGCTGAAGTATTCCAAGGAGATTGCAGCGAGGTTGATCTCACTTAGGAGAACAAGAGGGAAGAGGGAAGCCTAAGGATCTAAAAGGAGTCAAAGAACCGAAGGAGACACGGTATTGGTAAGTGCATAATAACCTTTGTTGAATAGAATGGATTAGGGAATGTGATCCAGCCATTGTATGGCCAGATTCATCAATGGTTTAGATCTAAGATTATGATGTTTAAAAATGGTAAAATATGGACCATAGGGTTCGGCCCCATTGGATGGCCGAACCCCATGGAAAAACTTGGTGATTTTAATGGTGTTTGAGGGATAAAGTCCATATTGGGTAATGAAGATTTTTAAAGAATTTAAAGTGAAAATAGCTTACTGTTTTTGAGTAGCTATGGCTTGGCTGAAACATATTATTCTTATGGCTAATTTATGGATTAAAACCATGGACAAATGTTGGAAGGATTACACCAGGAGAACCATAGGGTTCGGCCATATGTATGGCCGAACCCCATGGACTGTTTTGTTGGATAATTGGATTATGTTAATGTATGATATATGTTTATGATTTCGAAATTACATATCTCAATTATGGACTTAGTACTAAGGAGATTTAACATGAAAGAGGATGGAACTGGGGATTAAAATCTCTAGGGTGAGGTTCGGCCATGTGTGGGGCCGAACCCCACCAATTGTCAATTGATGGACTTGATGATTAATTTGTGATAAAATTAAGCAAATGAGATACATGTATGAGGGACTTAAAGGACCAAATAAAGATGGTGAGGTTCAGCCATGTGTATGGCCGAACCCCACTAAGGTGGTTTGGTGTTGGACTTTGAATTTTAAGGAAAATTAAGCAAAGAGTTGTTGGTGGCATTATTGTAAATTATGGATGAAATGATCAAAGATAAAATGATCATGTGATGGGATAAATGGGCCAAAGCCAAAATGGTAAGGTTCAGCCATAATGTATGGCCGAACCCTACCAAGGCTTATTTGGAGGTTGGTTAAATTGTATGGTTGTATGAAAGAGAGACAAATTGAAAATAGGTGAGGTTCGGCCATGGGGTATGGCCGAACCCCACATAATGGATTTTTAGGACTTAGACTAGACTGGAATTTTATGGTTAAAAGCTTGACTTGCTGCTATATAAATAGGGCCACGGGATTTGCTTGAACAGTGTACAAGTTGTAAACAAGAGACGGTTTAAAAAAAGAGCCAAATTAAGTGATCATTGTGTAGGTTTCCTACCTTTATTGTAACCACATTTCTATTTGCTGTTTTATGTTGATTTCGATAAGTTATATCAATGTAAAGTTATGTTTCTCAATGGCATGTTTGCATAGACATCTCATGCATGGCATGGGATGATGTTGTTGTAACCGGAGGCCACACTCCGTCGGGGCGTCCGAAAGACCACTGTGGGGTACCTTGATGATGAGAATCCCATCAAGAGGAATCCGGAGGCCACACTCCATCGGGGCGTCCGAAAGACCACTATGGGGTACCTTAACGATGAGAATCCCATCAAGAGGAGGCTATGTAGAATGGTGATGGGTGGGATTCATTACATGTTCACTTCATACATAGCATGTTTTTATGGAATTTCGTCACACATGTATTATTATATTATTTGCATGTATTTATACTAACCTTCTGGTAGCCCTATTCGGAAACACTACTGGGCGCGTTGATATAACACCCTATCTCTACCCTTAGTGGATGACGCAGGAAAGACAAGGAATGAGGATCGAGAAGGGGACCAAGCAAAGGAGCTTGGGCGGTTTGAATGATTTTGAATGGACTATTTATGCACTGGTTATTTGAGTTATTTGGACAATGTAATTTGGTAATTAGATGTGTTGGCATGTAATAAGTAGTTAAGTAGGTGCTATGGTTTGATTTATTTTAGATGGTTGATTGAACGATTAGTTAAGATTGTTTAGTAATTTTAGAGATTATGATTAAGTACTTTGCTATCTAAGAATGATAATTGGAGTAGCCATAGGTTCCATTATAACCATCAGTTAGTTTAAGTTTAAGTATTTTCCGCAATTCTTTTAGTACCGTGTGTGGATCGATTCTTATGGACTTAGTCCATACGCACATGGGCTTGGCCAGTTAAGGGTCGGATTTTAGAAGTCCGAACTTAACTCGTGTCGTGACACCCCGCCCCGTTCACTTGAGTATTTATTATATAAAAAAAATAAACTCTGATTATAAGCGTGAAAAGGGCGGGCTGTTACAGTTGGTATCAGAGCGAAACGGGAAGTTGATTCTTTCGAAGTAATATTAAGAAGGTTTCATGTCTCACTGATAGATAAGAATCCCAACTGACCGACTCTTCGGAGTCCGCTGACTGGGGGGCGGATTAATTTACTTCGTAGACTCAGACTAAACAATCAATCTGAGAACAACAAAGATAGCAAAGGAAGTAAAGTCAGCATAAATGGATATACCAAACATAGCAACATAGGAAATACTTCCCCAATACCCCCAAATGGAGAAACAAACACATGATACTTAGGGAGGTTTTCCTTGAGAACAGGAGAACATAAAGATTTCCCCAAATTGAGAAATGATACTTGATACTTAGGAAGTTTCCCCGAAAATAAAGAAATACAAAGAGTGCTTATTTGGCAATTTTTCCCAAGGACAAGAAACACAAGATGTTTATTTGGTAAAATTCTCCAAACACGAGACATTATATGATACATAGGAAGAATCCCCAAACAAGAAGTACAAGATGTTGATTAGGGAAAATTCCCCAAAACAAAGATTAGTTTGATTTGATTTATGGTTGTTATTGATATGTTTTTGTTGCTGTGATACAGATATGTCGAGCAACATAGAGTACACCGAGTTGTGGGACAGAGGGACACCTAGCTGTCCGATAGATCTGGTTTCTTCTTCCGATGATGCTAGCATGCCAAACTTCATCAATAAGGTTGAAATCAGTCAGGATATGGAGGTAAGATCACCCAAGTACCATGTTGGGGTTGCTCCAGCCTTTGTACCGGAAGAGGATGAGGAATATGCCCCAAACTTAAGAGAATTTGTAGGGGAGATAGAGCCCGGGTATATGTACGAGTTGTGCAATCAGGAGGGGCACAACGGTACTTATTGCCCCTACCTCCTTGAAGTCATTTGCCCTGTTTGTGGACTACACGGGCACGGGAAGGAGAGGACTAATTGTCCTTACATCGGGGGACCGGGAATAATACCCTGTATGACTTGTGGAGTGTTGGGGCATACGTCGACGACATGCCTTGACAGCTTGCTCGATTTTTATGTTGATGCAGGGTCTTCGACGGAAGATTAGGCTAAGAAAGGGTAAGAAAATGTCAGGGAAAAGGAAAAGATCTTGTAAAGGGTTGTGGGTACGTTTTGAAGGGTTGTTTCTAACCCTACCAACCCTTGTATGGTCATGGAAATTTAAATGATTTTCAATAAAGTATGCAACTTTAAGAGTTCATGAGGACTTTAGCACTGAGATGTATGTGAATAAGTTATTGAAGTATATTGTATGGGTGCGTCCCTCACGTGATATTGATGATTGAGACTGTGGGAACCTCGATACAAAACACAGAGACTTGGTTCCGTAGGATTGCCGATGAGGAGTGGGTCCTTCGCATGCTACACGCTGGAGGGCGCTCTCACGGCTAGTTCACACACTTAGTGTGCGTGGATGTGCAGAGCTAGGTACTATGTTACCCCGTGGGGGTGTTGCTAGCTTTGTAAGACGTGGACTGACCGCCTTAGAGCTTGACTGAATCACCCTTGGGGTGAAGGGATGTAGGGCGGGGTAGACCGGATCACGTTGGACGTGGGTCTTCCGCTTAGTAAGTCATGGGCCCTAAGTCTTGCTAGGGGTCGGGGTATATTTGGGAGTTGTTATGGTTGCCACAGTCGGGTAGTGATTCATTTGAGTGTTGTTTCCATGGATAAAATATCTCACGGTAGAGGATGTGACCTGGATTAATTATTCCCAATGATGGTTTAGTTATACCCATGAATGGATTATACCCATAGGAAGGTTATATTCATGGGTGATTAGTAACCATGGATAATGGTTCCCATGGTAGTTTGAATTGTTGTCGGGTATTGGTAAAAAGTGTTAGCCATATAGTGACTTTTGGACAAATGAAGATGTGCAAAATTTTGAGATGTACTTAGTGGAAAAGTTAAGAGTCTAGTGAAACTTGAATGGGAAGCTATGGGCGACTACCGAGTTAGTCTAGCTAGCTGACTCTGTAGTTAGCCGATTGAATTCCAGGAGGGTGAAACTAGAAACCTCGTTAAAGTGGAATCAACGGAAGCTTTGGAACCCTACTTCGTTAAATTTTTGGGACGAAAATTTTAAAAAGAGGATTGTATTGTAATATCCTCAATTTTCAATATAGCAATATTTACGAAAATTGCCATTGAAATAGTGAATTAAAAGGATATAACCTTAGATGAGTAAATTGTGGGGTTCATTATTCAATCTAGACCCAATGTACATGCTATGTGGATTAAATTAAGTTAAATGGGTAAGATACATTTTTTTGGGTCAAAGAGGTTAATTGGGTCAAAGGACCCAAATGGGATCCAATGGGTCGAGGTGGATATGATTAATCAATTGGTGAGATCAAAGCTTAATTGGGTTAAGTTAAATTTAATGATAGAGTTGGGATATAGTTGAATTTATTGGTTGAGTTAGATTAAATGTTTGAATAGGGATTAAATGTAGAGTTGCATTAAAAGGTAGAGTTGAGTAAAGTGATGAGTTAAATTAAGTGTGAATGGAGTGTTTGTAATTCCAAGTTTTAAATCAATAAAAACGTTGGCTGCATGATTATCCCATGCATGTAACTCCTAAGTTAGAGATGAATGATAATGGCATTATATGGGAGTTACATAGGTGAGAAAGGTATTTCAAAATCAAGTGTGATGCATGTTGGAGTTGCATGGGATTGTTATTCCATGCATGTAACTCCTACAAAAGAGATGAATGGGGTGGCTGTTTGGGACTTACATTTTGGAGAGGTGGTGATTACTTAAGCTAAACAATGGCCACAACGTTGGAGTATATGGGAGAATTATTATATGCATGTAACTCCAAAGATGGAGAATGAATGGAGCTGCTGTTATGTGGAGTTACACAAAGTCGTTTTTGACATTTTAAATTCAAAATACAAGACTACACGTTGGAGGAGGGGGAAAGGTTTCATCTCAATATGAAACCCCCATGTGATGAGAGGAGGAGGAAAAGGGGAGGTTACACCAATGAATCCATGAGTGACGTTGGATACTTAGGGGGTTTCATTTCATAGATGAAACCCCCAAGTAAGCATAAAGGGCATTGTTTAATATGGGAGTTACATGAGAGATAAACATTGGACTGAATTTGAGTAGCCAAAGAAGTTTCATTTCTTACTCTCTCTATCTCTCTCTCTCTTGGCGTCCTTCATCTTTCCAAAAGCAAAAACAATAGCTAATTACTGATTTGCAATCAGTCCTTGGTTGATTTCTTTCACCAAGACAAAAGCACACTTTGAGCAAAGGAGTTTGGCACCAAGGTTTAAGATCAAAGTTTCCTTTCTCTCTCTTTCTCCCTCAAATCCATATCATCTGGCTGAAGTATTCCAAGGAGATTGCAGCGAGGTTGATCTCAGTTAGTAGAACAAGAGGGAAGAGGGAAGGTTAAGGATCTAAAAGGAGTCAAAGAACCGAAGGAGAAGCGGTATTGGTAAGTGCATCATAACCTTTGTTGAATAAAATGGATTAGGGAATGTGATCCGGCCATTGTATGGCCAGATCCATCAATGGCTTAGATCTAAGATTATGATGTTTAAAAATGGTAAAATATGGACCATAGGGTTCGGTCCCATTGGATGGCCGAACCCCATGGAAAAACTTGGTGATTTTAATGGTGTTTGAGGGATAAAGTCCATATTGGGTAATGAAGATTTTTAAAGAATTTAAAGTGAAAATAGCTTACTGTTTTTGAGTAGCCATGGTTTGGCTGAAACATATTATTCTTATGGCTAATTTATGGATTAAAACCATGGACAAATGTTGGAAGGATTACACCAGGAGAACCATAGGGTTCGGCCATATGTATGGCCGAATCCCTTGGACTGTTTTGTTGGATAATTGGATTATGTTAATGTATGATATATGTTTATGATTTCGAAATTACATATCTCAATTATGGACTTAGTACTAAGGAAATTTAACATGAAAGAGGATGGAACTGGGGATTAAAATCTCTAGGGTGAGGTTCGGCCATGTGTGGGGCCGAACCCCACCAATTGTCAATTGATGGACCTGATGATTAATTTGTGATAAAATTAAGCAAATGAGATACATGTATGAGGGACTTAAAGAATCAAATAAAGATGGTGAGGTTCGGCCATGTGTATGGCCGAACCCCACTAAGGTAGTTTGGTGTTCGACTTTGAATTTTTAGGAAAATTAAGCAAAGAGTTGTATGGTAGCATTATTGTAAATTATGGATGAAATGATCAAAGATAAAATGATCATGTGATTGGATAAATGGGACAAAACCAAAGTGGTAAGGTTCAGCCATAATGTATGGCCGAACCCTACCAAGGCTTATTTGGAGGTTGGTTAAATTGTATGGTTGTATAAAAGAGAGACAAATAGAAAATAGGTGAGGTTCAGCCATGGGGTATGGCCGAACCCCACATAATGGATTTTTAGGACTTAGATTAGATTGGAATTTTATGGTTAAAAGCTTGACTCGCTGTTATATAAATAGGGCCACGGGATTTGCTTGAACAGTGTACAAGTTGTAAACAAGAGACGGTTCAAAAGAAGAAATAAATTAAGTGATCATTGTATAGGCTTCCTACCTTTATTGTAACCACATTTCTATTTGCTGTTTTATGTTGATTTCGATAAGTTATATTAATGTGAATATGTTTCTAAATGGCATGTTTGCATAGAGATCTCATGCATGGCATGGGATGATGTTGTTGTAACCGGAGGCCACACTCCGTCGGGGCGTCTGAAAGACCACTGTGGGGTACCTTGATGATGAGAATCCTATCAAGAGGAATTCGGAGGCCACACTCCGTCGGGGCGTCCGAAAGACCACTATGGGGTACCTTGACGATGAGAATCCCGTCAAGAGGAGTCTATGTAAAATGGTGATGGGTAGGACTCATTACATGTTCATTTCATACATAGCATGTTTTTATGGAATTTCGTCACACATGTATTATTATATTATTTACATGTTTTTATACTAACCTTCTGGTAGCCCTATTCGGAAACACTACTGGGAGCGTTGATATAACGCCCTATTTCTACCCTTAGTGGATGACGCAGGAAAGACAAAGAATGAGGATCGAGAAGGGGACCAAGCATAGGAGCTTGGGCGGTTTGAATGATTTTGAATGGACTTTGAATGGACTATTTATGGACTGGTTATTTGAGTTATTTGGACAATGTAATTTGGTAATTAGATGTGTTGGCATGTAATAAGTAGTTAAGTAAGTGCTATGGTTTGATTTATTTTAGATGGTTGATTGAACGATTAGTTAAGATTGTTTAGTAATTTTAGAGATTATGATTAAGTACTTTGCTATCTAAGAATGATAATTGGAGTAACCATAGGTTCCATTATAACCATCAGTTAGTTTAAGTTTAAGTATTTTCCGCAATTCTTTTAGTACCGTGTGTGGATCGATTCTTATGGACTTAGTCCATACGCACATGGGCTTGGCCAGTTAAGGGTCGGATTTTAGAAGTCCGAACTTAACTCGTGTCGTGACACTCTGCCCCGATCACTTGAGTATTTATTATAAAAAAAAAAATTAAACTCTGATTATAAACGTGAAAAGGGCGGGTTGTTACAAGAATACGCATTGGTCCAAGGTATGTGTCTCCATTTGAATGAATGATATAAATTTTTGTATTTGTAAGGACCTGGAAATTTAACTCTGGGGCTCACTGCAATTTCCTCAAAATATGTTGAATAAAATCTTGAGGTTCCAACTCCTAATTAGAAATTTGTGGAAATTTCGATGTTAAATTATGAAATTATGGAGGTGATTAACTAATTAAGAGGGATTAAGGGTGATTTAATCAAGTCATTACTTTGATTTAATAATACTTAATGAAATGAATTTTTAATTAATAAAAATTAATTAATGATGTGGTATCATGCCACATAAGCGATAACGTGGCAAGGTATGATGAGGTGGCATACCACATGGCAAGAAAAGGATGAAAGCAACATCACCACCCCACCTTTAGTTTCGACCAATAAGTGTTCTCCACCAAACCACCCACCTTTAGCTTGGACCAATAAGTACTCTCCGCCTCACCATCTTTAGCTTATGTTTTTTACTAAAAAGCAAAGGCAAGGATAAGGTAGAGGAAAAAGCAAAAATGTGAGGAGGAAAGTTAGGGCTCCATCTCTACCTCTTTTCCTCCATTCTCTTCTTCTATCCTCCTCAACCTCCTTCTTGCTCTCTAAAAGCCTAAAGCATGAAAGAGATAGAGAGCTTGATATTTCTCTTCCTCTTCCTCTCTTTGGTGCAAATCTCTCTTGAAAGCTTGGAGCTTGGAAAAACGAAGGAAAGACTTGAAAACTTGATTAGAGCGTGAACAAGTAGGTTCCCTAACCCTCTTGGTTATTTGATTTAGATGTTAAAATGTTTCATCTCTTTATCTAAGTTCTTACATCAGAGAAACTATAGAGAGAATCTAAGCAATGGAGTGTAATGAATAGATAATGAAAAGTAATAGGTATTTTCATAAAATGGAGACTTGCATGAGACGTTCTACTTAAAATGCCTTGATATTTAGATATTTTCTTTTAGATTGTTTTTATAACTCTATTATAATATAAAAATTTATTTATTTATTTTTTTTTTAAGAAAAAAGTTTGAGAAAATGATATCTTATGATGAACTTTGGAAAAATGATTCACGATAAAACTGTTTTGCAAATCAGTCCAAAATATGGACCATTAAACATCTCAAAATGATTTTCTGGGAATTTGTAACTATTTTTCAATCTTCTACTATGGAAGAGGTTTTCAAAAAGTATTTATTCACAAATTTCGGACATCGAAAAGTACTCGAAATAGTTTTGTAAAAACTGGACAGTTAGAAGATAGAAAATTATTTCTGCATATCAGTCCCAAAAATGGACCTATAACCATTTCAAAACAATTTTCTGAATATTATTGAATATTTTTCTTGTATTCTAGTATCAAAGTGTTACAAAGAGTATTTACTCAAGTCATTCCAATACTGACAAGAACCTGTAATGTTTTTTTACAAAAACAGTGCGCGGTTTGTATTTTAAAACTAGAAAGGCTCGTTTTGGACATCTTCACTAGATATGAAATTTTATTTTCTAATAATGAGTATTTTGTTCCTAAATTCTGATTCGATAAAGAATCTATCAGTGACTTTAAATAATTTGGAGTTTTATGAATTATGTTTAAATGGAGTATTATGGGTAAAATGACCATTTTACCCTTGGTTAGGAAAAAACACACATGTGGAGTCATTTAAACTCTAATGACCTTCGCCAAATGACCCTTAAAGCTTAATTAAGACTTTCATAAATTGAATTAGTGGGTTTTTACACTCTAATGACATGAGAATTATATGTTGACACATGTGAACGAACGAAGAGGCTAGAGTAACTCTGAGATTGCCCGATCTACTTCGTGAATCATTTATCCGCGCTAATAATCTTAGATCATGTAGCTTTTCCTACATTGTAGAAGCACTATGGTTGTGAACTACGTACTCTACTATGTGTTGATTTCCTTTAAAATTATATATTTTGAATCAAGAGAATCCTATGATTTCATCATGAATTATATTGAGATATTTTGCCATATGTTTTACATGTTGAAGGTTTTGGAATTATACAATAAATCGATTTGTTATCATGTTGCATACATGTACCTCATGCATGATCGCATGTTAGGGAATTGCATTACCGAGACAAGAATGAAATGTTCGGACATCGCTTGGTCTCGTGTACGATGATATTGATAGAGTAATAAAAGTGTTTTACTTTGTCCCCATCCTTGTGTATTATTGTTATGGCCTTAAAATGAGCCAAAGAGCTCTTGAGAAGGTCTCGAAATCCTGTACAGAGGGAAGAGTCCACACTCCACCAACAGTCTCGGTTAATTTGTGGGTGGGTACAACACCCTGGTGGTTACCGCCTCAAATGTTGTTGAACATAAGTGGCCAATGATAGAAACCATTGAGATGAAATGAACATTATGATTGATGCATGGGCATGAAAGGGCATCCATTGATGCATGACACCCATGGCATGACATTTCTTGAGAAATTGCAAGCATATTGAAATATGTGATTTTATACCATATTACAAATGATATTTGAGAAATATATCATGTTTTCCCAATGAGAAATGTTTTACCATGAAAATGCAAGTGTATGTATTATTTTCATTATAACACTCCCCAGTGCATATTTATTAGTTGGAAGTCCTATTGGGCGTGTTGACTAAAACCATAAAATTTCCCCCCTTTAGATGTGAATACAGGAGAAAGAAAGGAAGGTGAAGTTGGACCCAGTGATAGCCAAGCTTGATCAAGATTTGAAGAACAGATGCTTGGTAGACTTAGATTTCTTTGAATATTTTGAACATTATGTAATTTGTAGGAGTGACACTTGGACATGTAATACTTTGATTACCTCCTAGTTGGATTTAATATTTTGTTTGTGTTTGACTTATATTTTGGGTAATCCTTATTCTTGCTTTGAGATGCAAATATATTGTATGTAAATGTTTAATCTTTCGCAGTTTGTACTAGCATGGGCAAATGTTATTGTGGGTTTTGAACCACGTATGTGCTTGGTTGGGCCAGTGGAGGGTCGGGTCTTCGGACTCGGACTCAGCTCGAGTCGTGGCGATTGCCTCTCTCCACAATGAAATATTCTTAATTTATTACTCTGATCACGGTGGGAGAAGGCGCGATGCCACAGTATTAGTTATCTTTCGAATGTATTGTAATAAGGGGTGGGTTATTTCTTTTTGAGTTCTATATTCAAATATCTTCTAGGTTTTGTCATGAAATTGACAAAGGGGGAGATTGTTAGTGCCCCAGCATGCCGAGTCCTTTATTTGTCAATTCCAAGACTCAGGAAAAACACTTGCTAGAATATTTGAAGATTCAAGATTGATCCAGAGAATGAAGATCAAGTCCACGACTCCAAGATCATAGGTGTATGGCAATCACACATGTAAAATGGTCATAGATGACCTTACGCGGATGTTGATGTGCAAATTTTACATTTATAATCTTACAAGCGCACGAACCATTTAATAGTATAACGATTGAGTGCGAGGTCAAACCCAAAGGAAATCCACAAAATATATGCTCAAATTAAATCGGTACCTTTAAAAAGATTTAATCTTAAGAAATCCAATACGTGGAATTATAATTTTAATTTATATATTAGAAAAAAAAAACTTAACACCACTGTTATCTAACTTATAAATTTAACAAGTCGAAAATCAAGTCCATCTTCTTTTAATTAAATTGGTGAAAGAAGTATAATGGTAGTCTCATCGTAATTTAAATTTACATGTTTTAAGACCAAAATATCATAACTCCAACCCTAGATAAAGAATCTTGAGAGAGAGATTGATTTGATAAATGAATTAAAGAACGAAAGAATGAACATACAAAAAATAAAAGAAAAACATAAATTGAACACTTTTTATACAACATACATATAGAGTGGCTAATGTAACTAAATGCAGGAAATAAATTTACAAAAAAAAGTAAATGACAGAATAAATAGATGCATAATTTAAAGGTGATTATGGAATTTTTTTCTCATCGCCCAAAATAAATAAATAGATAAGAAACCTAGATCTGAAATTCAACACATAGAATTCAAAAATCAATTTACATCTTTTAATTAAAATTCATATCCTTAGATCTAATTAAAGTTTAGTTCCATAAATCTTTTAATTAAACAAAGAATAAAAAAAGAGAGCATGAAAATAAGTTTGAATAATTGGACTTTCTAAGATTATAAAAGAAGTTGTCCCTTATTTATTTAATGGAAAAGTTCAAGTACAGGCATACATAAATTGAGAACAAGATAACCAAAAATGTAGACGTAAATTTTCAACTCACACTTGTAAAATCGTGTGGTACCTTCTGTCTTCTTGACTCTTAATCTTTTCTCCTCAGCCTTTGGTCCTCTTGAGCTCCAGGTCAAATTCGAATTCAATGGAGTTCCTCAGTGCTCTATTTATAGGCTCAGGGTTAGAATGGACGGCTGAGATTTAATCTAGGTTAACTTGTGAATTGATGGCTTGGATTGGATCTCATTTAGAAGTGGATGGAGGATATCTTAAGTTGAAAATTCTAGGGTTGCAAGGCATGCACAAATTTTGAAGTGGCTTGGCTTGGTGGCTAAACAGAGAATGAGAGAAGATAGGAATTTGGAGAAAAATTGGGATTTAGTGCAAATCCCATTTTTCTACACATATACCATCTTTAATCCTCATTTTTACAAATTAAAAGTCCGAATCATGAAATTTTGTAAAGTACAAAGTTGTAGCCCTTGAAGTTTTCTTTCCAACGCAACAAGAATGAACGCAATCGGATATCAGTGGAAAGTCACAGTCAAAATACCAAATCTGTGTCAAATTTGTCTTCCAAGTCCCATCTTTTTCTCCATTTCTTCCTCCACAAGGCTTCATACGAAATTGATAAGTGTACTCCTTGCCTTGGGAGAATTTGGATTGCTTGGAGGAGTGGTGATGAGTCGTAGGTGATGTGGCATGAACCTAGATTGGATTTTGGGTCAAGTGCGTGGAGATATTTTAGTTGCTTGGGTTCCTAGTTGTTCTATATCTAGGGTTTTTATGAATGAATGGACATGATTGAATGAGACCTAGATTTAATGGCTCTAAGATAAGTTAATTAAAATAGATTTAATAAATGGTAGGTTTCCTAATGGAGGATTGTGATTTAAAGGTGGATCAAGGTGGATGATGAAATGCACAACCTAAATCTAAGATGATGAATGTATGCAATGGATAACTAAAGTGGCTCTAGGGTTTTTCCTATGAATGAAATGAATGGTTGTGGTGAAATGTCCTGAGATATAATAGCTTAGATGGTTGATGGATGATCTAATTGGATGGATGAAATGGTGATGCATGAATAAATGTGATCCTAAGGTTAATCTATATGATGGATAGGGTGGATGACCTAGATCTAATGTTATAAATGTATGGGTTGGATTTGATAGGTGGATCTAGGTTTGACCTAATTTGAACGCATGGGATGAATTGTTAGGACTTGAGATGGAGATTGGATGGTGTGGATTGAAAAAGAGATAGACAAGGATTGGGTGTGTGAATGGGTTATGAACTTGGGTTTTGGACCTACAAATGAGCACATGGGCCTCCAGTGGACCTTGGACTTGAGCTTAATGAACTTGGGCTTTTGTTGGACTTTGGAGTGCACATTGGCCTAGTCCAATTGTGATATGTGCATGGACTGTATGTTGCCTGGCCCAATGATAGCTTGTGGAGCTTAACCTGGCCCAATTGAAGTAGATCTCTGGCCCATTAATCTTGAATTTCAGCATTTGCCTCTTGAATTGCAGGTTTTCTCTTTCAAAATTTAATAATTAATTCGCCACTTTAAAATCTAGAATATTGATTTAAACTAGACTCTCATAGATGGATCTAGAGCAACCAATTTACATGAAAATTCTAAAAGTGGAGTGAACTTAATCATAAAAATTCCAGGTCTTCCGAATTAAGCACTAAACTTGCAATTATCCACTGACTTAGCTTGATTTCCTGAATTCTCCATTTTTAGTCAACAAAACTAGAAAATAACATAAATACACCAATATACATAAATATGAGAGCTAACTGGTCCAATAATTAGGGGTAAAAATGTAATATTTCAGTACTCAACAGTGGAAGCCACAACCATAGGTGGATCTTCCTTGGGCTTAGTTGAACATGTTGGTAATAACATAACAAGCCTAAGTGAACCTGGACAATCATAGAACCAGAGGGGACATAACATGGAAACCTGGTAAACTGTTAAGACGACCAGTCGATTCCACCTACCCCTCGGTGAGACAAGACAGACACGTCGTGATATTCGGCCAATCGGCCAAATTGACAAATGTCACGCCCCGACCCGAAGGGTGGGCCCGGAACACGACTGATTTTTTTTTTTTTTGAAGAATAAGCTAAACCAACTCACAAGCATTCTCACTGGGCCGGATCAACGGTTAGGCCCAGAGGTCACACATGACCCCAACATGTGGACTCAAACACATATCATAAGTCTACCTCACAAGAATAGATAACAATATCAATAACATCAACATATATCAAAATCAAATCCATCCATTGATTCATACATTCAAAACATCAACTTAAGCCACTACAGAGGCAAACGGTTTAATACGTCACATTAAAATAAATTAAGTACCACATCCGGTACTTAATAAAAACAAATGGTTCTAAGAACCGACAAGAAAAGATAAAGGCATTCCCCTCAGGGGGAATCCCGAAACACTGCTTCAGCTTATCCATCCTAAGCCTGATAAAGAGGATCCTCCTCCTCGAGTTCATCGCCTGAAAGGTGAGTGGGGTGAGCTAACTAACCCAGTGAAGGAAATATAACAATGCAGTTTAAGTAAAGATATAACAGGTTAGCAACAGTTTAATAATATCACATGCTTGATAACAATAAGCAAAATCTCAAGTAATACATCAACATCATCAAACACTGCCATCATCCACCGTAATGCCTGCCGACTATGCTGAACTAGTATTAAGTCCCGACATGGTCAAAATACATCCTTGCAAGTACATCTCCGGCTCTGACTTAGCCGATACTGACATCCTCAAGTCAGTAACTGATGACAGCATGGTCCGCCCATGGTCCAGTAGACATAAACCATCTCTCATATGGCCGATATTGGTTCAATAGCCCAGGTACGTGGAAGCAGTCTTACATACTCATACGATCAACATCGTAATATCACTATCATCATCAGCACTCTTACCATAGTGCATCACGTATAGGCACATGAGTGGGTTCATCAAAACTGAAACCACTCATTGCTCAATACTCATCTCATCATAAAACCTGTTTACAAAATCTGCAGAGTTAAGTTCCCTCACCGTGATTGTGTGGTTACGCGGTATCTGTTCAAACAACACACAAGTGCACAATCAATATACATAACAAATACGTACACTTAAGTAGTATTTGGAAATCATATGTTTTCCCACAAAATATCTAGGGTTCATGGAATTGAGTCTCCTACTTGGTTTCTATCCTTTTTAAATTATCATAATCCACAATATAGTAATAAAAAGGGGATCAGTCCAAAACTCATATTGTCTTCTGGATATTGACCAGATTGACTTATTGAGTTAGGTCTAGATCCTCGAGTCACTTCTCGATTGTCTTCTGGATAGGACCAGACCTGACATTTTGAATTAGACCTCAAGGTCACCCAGTACCCGACTATATAGTGTCGGCCTGAAAGTGAATCACTCAGTGCCCGACTAATAGGGTCGGCCTGAAAGCGTGTACAATAGTATTTATACTATAAATAATAAAAGAAAAGGGTTAGTACAAATTTAATTAACAAAGGGGTATACATCATTACAAACAATCAAACACATTAATAATCAAGCAGGGTTAGAAAAAACAATAATCAAATAATATTTATCACTTAAAAACGGGTCCCTCGGAACATCACCTCGGAACTGGGTACAGAGGCTTCGGATCATTCGAACCACACTAAACTGAGTCACTGGCCTCAGAACATGGGCCTGACTTCGGATCGTCCGAAGGTTGGGTCTCGGACCTTCTGAAGTCCCTCCGAATCGAAAAAAATAGAGAAAACAGTCTCGGTGGGTCTGCATGCCTCGGAACGTCCGAAGTCTGGGCTCGGAACGTCCAAGTGGGTTCGGTCCTTCCGAGCTCGGCTCGGTGCTTCCGAAAGGGTCTGGTTCGCCTCGGCCGTAACTGGGCTTCGGGTGAAGCTCGGAACGTCCTAGGGTTACTGCTCGAACCGTCCGAAGGTTCGGACCGTCGGAAGATCAGCTCTCAGAGCTTCCGAGAGTCGTCTTCCTCATTGTCTGCAACAGCAGACATTGACGGCAGTCGGGCAGTGAAATACGACTTCGGAAAGGGAGGGCTTCCCGAACTCTGTTTTCACATCTGTCTGGTCTGATGGACTCCTCAGGGAGTCCTTTTTCCATGGGGAATGGTTTGGAGCTCAGAAGCTCACTAGGCCATCCGATTTTAAGGTCAAATCCTCACGGGTACATGAAACCCATGGTTTTTTCTTAGATTTAAAACTGGTTTTTCTTAATCAAAACATGGCCAAAATTTGATTTTCTGGATTCAAAACTGATTGAAATTTCAAAAGGAATGCATTGGATACCTTTGCTTCGGTTCCTGGTTTGAAAATCTGAAATTTGAAATCCTTTCCTTCTTAAGCTACGGTTTGCAAAACAGAGAAGGACAGAGAGTGAAACAAGAGGGTCGGCCGGGGTTTTCAGCTGAGAACAGAGAGAGAGGGAAGAGAAGAAAGGTTTGGGAGTTCAAACAGCTGAATTGAGGGCCGAATATATATATATTTCATGTCGGGATTTGGGGTTGGCTGGCCAGTGCATGCCGCTGCATTGCAGCGGGTGCAGACGTTGATACAGTGTTTTCACTGTTTAACGGTCCGGTTGCAGATCATCCCTCCACAGGTTTAGGTTTTGCAAATTAGTCCCCGATTTTAAATAAAAAATGATTTTTAAACTAAAAACAATAATTTAAAAACTCAAAAACCAGATCTAACCTTACAGATAGGTTGGGTTTTGAAAATCTTGATCACCATAAAAAATTTAGAATTTATCTCTCACTAAAAACCATTTATTTAAAAAAAAACCATAATTTCTCAATATTTACTTAAATAACAAATGTAAAAATAACCAATTTGTAAATCTTATTTTGAAGTGAAATGAAATAACTAGATCATTCTTAAAATGGTCTAACACCAAACACCATTTTCAAAATTTATCTCTTTTTCGAAATTATTTAAAACAATTAAAACTCCCTTTCGGGGTTTTGACGGGCTGGATTTAAATGCCATTTTCTGAAAATAAATTCATTTTAAAATCAGAAATGCAATTTCTTTATTAAGGAAAATATTATCAACCAATAATATTCACCAAATCACATAATTTATAAAATAAATACAGCAAGGGGTAAATTACCAAAATGCCCCTTCAGCTGAACGAGCTGGATCACTGAGCTCACGAGCTCGGATCGGGCCACAACTGGGTTTCCCTCGATGTAACACCTCGGATTTTCAGATCATTATTTTATATGACATTTACTATTTTAAATTGTGAATTTTAGAATTAAACCTTATTTGGATCAAGAATTGGGCCATGACCCAATTAGGACCCAACCAATGTTGGAATTGGTTTTATTAAATGCAAATGGGTTGAATTAATTTAGTGATGAATTGTATCTAATTTTAAATAAAAGATATTATGGCCGAGTAGTGGATTTGAAATATCCAAGTAGATGTTAAAAAAATCAAATAAAGATTATCTTGGCCGAATTTTAGATAATGATTTACATATTATGCACATGAGAGATATGTGGGATTTTTAAATCCACAATGATATGCTAGATATTTAAAAAGGGATGAAATATCTATGAATTAAATTAAAAGATTATTTGGGTGATGATTAGGGTTATGTGCATAGTACTTGCTAATAAGAGTTAAAGGAAGTCTTAATAAAGCAAGGGAAAGTCGGATATGGCTAATTAAAGAGGGAAAGTCGGCCATGCTTAAATAAGGAAGGTTTGATATATGTCCAGTGTTTTGGTTATAACATTCCACTCTATTATCCGATTGCTTTGATTCTTTTTGCGTTGGAAAGAAGATTTAAAGAGCTACAATTTTGTAGTTTACCACTTTTTCTTATTCGGAAGTTAACAAGGTCGAAACTGAGCTACAATATAGTATATGTGTAATAACGGGGAACACAAAGGGTACACGGCTAAGGGTTTCTTATCTTGAGAAATTTCTAATCTGGGATTAAGGAAAGCTTAATAAAAGGAGAAGCCCAAGGGGGTGCACGATTTTTACAACCCATTAGCAAGTTTTGTTCTTCTCTCTCTCTCTCTCTCAATTCATCATTCTCTTCCACGCCAAAGCAAGAGAAGAAAGGGCAGGAAGGTGTTCTTGTTTGGAGAAAAGCAAAGGGAGAAAGATTAGAAGATCAAGGAAGAGGTTAGTATTTAATTGTTTAATGTTATAATTTGATTTATGAAATCAAAAAAACCACACTATGGCCGAACCCCATGGAAAGATTTGTTCAATTAATTGGTTTTAAAGATTGAAAACCATGGTGTGTTCTTGATTCATTGATTGGGTTTATATTTTAAATCTTGGATCATGGAAATCATGATTATTTCATAATGGTTTGAATAATGAAAACCATGGGGATTTATGGTTTAGATTAACAAATTTAAATGATGAAAATCCATGGAGGAGTTTGATGATAATTAAAGAAAAATTGGATGGACATTGGGTCGGCCTTGGTATGGCCGAACCATGATGTTTTGTGGTTAAGCTTTGGGATCCAAAATAATAAAAGGAAGAGGTGAGGTTCGACCATGGTGTATGGCCGAACCCCACCAAACTTTTTATGGAAGTGATGATCGATTTTGATGGGATCTAAACCAATGGCTAAGATCATGAACCACAGGGTTCGGCCATGGTGCTTGGCCGAACCCCATGGGGTAATTTGAAATGGAGATTAAATAGGAAACTATCTAATTAAGGGAAGGGGCTCCTAAATTTAGAAAGCTTCCATGTATGGAAGGGGTGGCTAAATTGGAAAGCACTCCAATTTTGGAAAGGAGTTTCTAATCTTAGAAAGTTCCCATTTATGGAAAGTTGGAATCTATATATGGAAACCTTCCATTTATGGAAGATGTTGTTAATTCTGGAAAAGCCATCAAATTTGGAAGGTGTTTCCAAATATGGAAAGGAGGTTGCTTATTAGGAAAGTTTTTATTCTTGGAAGTAGATATTAAAATTAGAAAATATCTACTTAAAGACCATGAAGATTATTTATGGAAACCATCCCAAGAATGGAAGGTAAGGCTTGATTATGGAACCTAATTTAAATGAATGGATTGATTGACATGAGTGAGGTTCGGCCATGATGTATGGCCGAACCCCACTAGGGTTTAGTTTTTGGAAACCTTGTTATTTATGGAATATGATATTCAATTATATAAGGCGTTTAATTAAAAAACCTTCTAAATGTGGACCTTAGGTTAAAAATGGAAGGAAGAATTATTTTTAGAAAACTTTTCATTTATGGAAGGAGGTTGATATTTTGGTAAGCTAAATAGGGAAACCTTCTAATGATAGAAGGGAATATTAATAAAGGGAAGTTCTATTCTTGGAAGGTGAAATCTAAATTTGGAGACCTTCCAATTATGGAAAGGTAGGGATTAATTGGAAAGTATGCATCATTGGGTTCGGCCATGGTGTATGGCCGAATCCCATGGTCTAAATTAAGGGACTAAAGGTGTATTTAAATTATGGTTTAAGGGCTGGTTTATAAATCAGATTATGAACCTAAGTCATGAGATAAGTTATGTGTAGTTTTAAATAAAATAAAAGGGTACAATGTATGATAAGAAATGATGGAGAAGGGAATGGCAAAAATGTAATTAAGATACCAAAGTAGGAGAACCATGGGTTCGGCCATGATGTATGGCCGAACCCCATGTGTTACATTTTATGAACTTATTTGATTAGGGAAATTTTTAAGGCCTAATTAGGGAAGATTTAAAAGAAGAAGGAAACCGATGGCAATTTGGTAAATATGAGAGAATGTTGGACATAGGGTTCGGCCATGGTGTATGGCCGAACCCATGAATTATTTTATGGAATTATGTACTTTGGAAGCACGAATGGACGACTTGGAAACCTAAGCAAAGAAATGGGACTATGGTTACCAACAGTGGCATTTTTGTAAATATGTACGAAAAATGGTAAACCATCGGTTTGGCCATGGTGTATGGCCGAACCCAATGGGGTTTTGTTTATAAACTTAGAACCTTATAATTGTGTGAGTTTTGGTGTTGATTTATTATTATATCATAAGGTAACGGGATCTCGTAAGCGGTGCGCGATCGGTGATCGAATCTTGGACGGAAACGCAAGGACTTGTGAACGGTCTTAGGTAGGATTCCACCTCTTTGAAACCATGGATTATGTATTTGTTTTTATCTTATGTTTTGATGAAAATGTGTTTCAAAGGATTTGATTTATTATTGAATTTCAAATGCTACGTTTACCTTGATTTAAATAGCATGGATTGATTATGTTCCAAAGGTGATTTTACATGCTAGGTTTTAATTGTATAAAGAGCATGTATTGGATATGTTTTTCAAATGATGATTTTTCAATGCTATGTTTATGTTACAAAATAGCATGTGTTTCATTGACATCTATGCATGGCATGGGGTGAAGGATTTATAACCGGAGGGGTCACACTCCGTCGGGGCGTCCGAAAAACCTATGTACAACACCTTGATGTGATTTCCATCAAGAAGATTTCCGGGGGTCCACACTCCGTCGGGGCGACCGAAAGACCTATGTGGTAGGTACATTTATGTACAGGTGATGGGTGTGACTCATTGCATACTTGTCATCATTACATGGCATGGATTTATATGGTTTTGATATCACTATGTTATATGATATGTTTTGTACTAACCATGTGTTAGCCGTAACTGGAATACCTACTGGGCGCGTTGTACTAACGCCCTACTTCTACCCTGTAGTTGGTGATACAGGTAATCAGGGAAACAATGAACCTAAGGCGGACCAGGCATAGGAGCTTGGAAGATCTAGTTTATATGCTTTGAATAAATTCCTCATAAACTTGTATTTGAGTATTCGGATTTTGGGATGTAATAACTTAAATGGTTGAATGTTTTGGTTTGATGATTATGACGTACTTTGCTATCTGAATGGATTAGAACGTGGTTCTAATATAATTCCGCATATTGATGATTATGATTCCGCAATTGTATGATTTTATTCCGCAAGTCAGTATTACTATGTGTGAACCATTTTATTGGACTGAGTCCATACACACATAGGGTTGGCCAGTTAAGGGTCGGACTTTGGAAGTTCGGACTTAGCTCGCGTCGTGACGTCCTGCGCTCTATCACTCTATTCTGTTACAAAAAAAAAAATATACACTGAATTTACGGGAAAAAAATGAGTGAAAAAGGGCGGGGCGTTACACTCGAAGCCCTAACCGAAATCTCCGAGATTAACCGGTTAAACAAGAATTAATCCAGCCAAACTATGCCTAATCTGAGGCAGGGTATTACAACAAAGGTTTTGGAACAGAAGAACTGTCATTTGGGGTTTCACACTGGTAGACTGTCTCCTGCCACCAACACATCGATATGGGCAAACCGACCCATCGATGGCTATGACATGTTGATTAGGATTAAGTTTGAGTTCTCAAACTTAGAACTCTTGGTATTCTCAGAACAGACCCATCGATGGCATAGACCCATCGAGAGTACAAGGACCGACCCATCGATGTACCGACATGTCTACCTGGGTTTGACTAGTTTCTGGACTTGAAACTTTGTCAGCATGGTTTTACCCTAGGACGAGACAGTCGACAAAAACGACATATTGGTAATGAGATCGTCAATCCGTCGGTGCATTCGACCCATCAGTGACACTTGTTTCTGTACCGTTGGAGTGTAATAAATGAACAACGATCAGGTGGTTGAACAGTAACATTTATGTTCACCGACCCATCGGTCGGATCAATCAGTCGGTAATGGACAATTTCTAAAAACTGGTCTGCCCTCTCTATAAATACGAAACTATTTGCTTGTGTTGAGAAATCCTTGGAGAAATATTTATGAGCCTCAACTACCACACTCATCAATGGAATCAAATGGCCCAATGAAGGATCCTCATCTCTCTAGTACACATCTTGGTGAATCATTCAAATCAACCAATCTTCATATATTGAGTTTGAAAAGAGACAAAGAAAGGCAAAGGAAAATCTCTACGATAGACATAGGATTTCTTATTTCTAAGAGAATATCTCCGAGGGAATGTGATTGCTCTACACGGCGGATCGTTAAGATTGTATGAAAACACATTGCGAAGGATCTAAGGAACACAACTTCATTTGCAAAGGTCTTCAAAGGCTAGTGATTCTAGTTTGGTTTATTATTTTAACTCATTATACTTGTGAAGTGGATTAAGTAGGGTGTACTCCGGAACCATTATAAATAATAGAGGGTTTACTCTAGGATAGGTGGTGGGTGAAATTCCCAACCAATTGGTTAGGTGGAATTCCTAATCTGTTTAGTGTGGGTGTAATTCCACACTCAGTGAATTCGAGATAACCCAAGGTTTGGTGAATCCTTAGAGTGCATGTAGGAGGGTTTACTCCGAACCACTATAAAGATGGTCTTGTGGTGTTAGAGTTATTTTCTTGAAGTGTTGATTCAATCACATTTGTTAACATGTATACACTTGATTGATTGTTTTATCCGCTGCAAATTGTTTAATTAATCAAGTAATTATTAAACGACCATCGAATTTGGTGATCGCCCTACTCCCCCCCCCCCCTAGGGTTGATCGTGTTTTAGCACTCCGGGACTTTCAGCCATGTTTATTCCAAAGATGGTGATTTTGTCTTGAATGGGATTCTTACTTCTGATGATTGTTATGTCTTGGATAGTGCATCAATTCCCATCAAACATAGTTGCTTCATGTCCAAAATTAGTGAGGCTGAATTGTGGCACCAAAGACTTGGACATGTAAATTTTAAAGATTTGTCCAAATTAAGTGATATGTTAAAGGATTTCCCAAGGTTAGCCGATCCGGAAAGCCCATATGTAGAGATTTCAAAAAGGGAAAACAAATTACAACAGCTCACAAACATGCCAATATGATTGCAACATCTAGACCCTTAGAGTTGCTTCATATGGACTTGGCTGGAGCCACTCAACATGAAAGTGTTGGTGGAAAGAAATATTTTTTGGTGATAGTTGATGACTATACTAGGTATACATGGGTGGACTTTCTAACAGAGAAATCTGATGCATTCCATGAATTCAAATTCATTACAAAACGGATAATGGATGCAAAGTAGTCTAATATTCATAGAATAAGGATTGATGATGGGAGAGAATTTGAAAATCAGTCCCTTAACAAATTTTGTGAAAAACATGGAATTCATCATGAATATTCTGCTCCCAAACTCTACAACAAAATGGGATAGCCGAGACAAAAAATAGAGTCCTCCAAGAGATGGCCAACATTCTCCTTCAAAGTAAAAATGTCCCTAAAATTTTGTGGGCCGAAGCCGTTACATTACGTCCCGCTCCCGCTAGTACAATATTGTCCGCTTTGGGCCCGTACCCGGGCCCGCACGACTTTGTTTCAGAGAACCCCATTGAAGAGGAGCCCACAAAATGCCATGTGCTTTATGGGAGGAGCGCCCAGGGTTATACATCAGAGGATTTTCGCCTTCCTAGGCGATGTGGAACTCATTTCCTCATCAATCCCGTGCAGGCACTGTCCACTGTTGGTCAAACCAATATCCTTAACTATTTCTCCCTTTGGCGCCCTCTGGCCCATAGGTACTACCTCCCACAGGGCACGGTACTACAACCTAAACAAGAATTTTAATTAAGACAAGACCATAAATAATTAAAAGTTGAGTTTCACCAAATAAATCTATGACTCCATAATATCCAAGATTTGATTATTTTGAAACTTTCATAAGTTAGATAAAATTTCTAGATTTAGAAAACTTCTATGTTTGGACATTTTTCTAAAATTGGATAGTCACATAAAATAGATCAATTACCAAAAATATTTTTTTCTAAAAATAAAAACTTTCCAAAAATAGACTTTCTAGCAATAAATTAAAACATAATTCCATGAAAAATTCTTGCTAAAAGAGAAAACTAATAAAATTGAAAATTTCTAAAAATAGAAAAATTCTAATTATAGAAGTTTCTAAAATTAGCAACTTCACAAAAATAGCTCAATTCAAAAAATATTGTTATTTTAAAAAATCTCTAATAAAATGAAACATTCCAAAAATAGAAATTTCCAATTTTAAAGAGTTTCCTAAAATATAAATATTTCAAAAATAACATTCTTTCCTAAATTCATATAATTTTATTGGCACACAATTTAATTTTGATTTCCCCGACAACGAAGCCAAAAAATTGTTGATGTGCAAATTTTACACTTATAAATCTCGTAAGAGCAAAAACCATTTAATAGTATAGCGATAGAGTGCAAGGTCCTAAAGGAAATCCACAAAATATATGCTTAAATTGGTACCCTTTAAAAAGATATTATATTAAGAAATCCAATTCATGGAATTACACTTTTAATTTAGATCTTAGAAAGTCCAACTTAGCACTATTATTATCTAACTTATGAATTTAACAAGTCTAGAATCAAATACATTCTCTTTTATTAAATTTGTGAAACATGAATGATAATAGTCTCATCTTAATTTAAATCATATGTTTTAAGATCAAAATATCATAACTCCAACCCTAGTTAAAGAATCTTGAGAGAGAGAGAGATTGAATACAAAGAATTAAACAATAGAGTACATGAACATACAAGAATAAAAACATGAAAATAAATTGAATATTTAGAATACAACAAAAGACAAAGGAATTAATGTGTAACACCTCAGATTTTCATTACTTATGAATATATTGGAATATTCAATTTAAATTGCGAATTGAATGAATTTAAAATTAAATTGTTGAAATGGATATTAGGTGGACAAGGTAAATGGGTCAATTACCCAATTAAGACCCAATGGATCATGGGTGAACTTAATTTCAAAGTAATTGGGTAAGTTTGAAGTAATTGGGTCAGTTACCCAATTGGAACCCAATGAGTCATAGTGAACTTAATTGGGTAAGGTCAAAGTAAATGGGTTAACTAACCAATTAAGACCTAATGCATAAAATCCACCTCATCAAGTGAGGTGGCATGTATGTGATGTGGCATTGCCATGTGGCATGCATGGAAGCCAACTAGACAAGGAGGCCACATCAACAAGTGACATGGCCAAGATGGGACCCATGTGCCATGTGGTGACCAAGTCACCACATGCATGGCCGACCATGACATGTTGACTTGGTCAACCACCAAGTGAGTTCAAATGAATTAAGTTATTGCTTGAGTTGAGAAGGTGGAGAGTCTTCATCTCAATGGTGATGAACCAATGGACTCGATGGAAGTCAAAGAGTCTCCTTAGTTTAAGCCAAGGGTCTCCTTGGTTAAACCAAGGGACACCTTGGTTAGATAAAATTATTAAAAGAGGGAATTAATAGTTGGAGTTGTTATACAAAAAGACACAACCAAAGGGGCTGTACACACCCCTTGGCCGATCACTCCCTCCCTTACACACATGGATTTTTCTTTTCCTCTTCTCTCTCTCTCTCTCTCTCTCTCTCTCTCTCTCTCTCTCTCTCTCTCTCTCCCACCTACACTTCTATACTTGGTGAATTATTGAAGAGCAAGGAAAGAAGAATAAAGATTTAGAAAGGAAAGGACAGACCAAAAGAAAAGAAGGAGATCGGAAAGAAGGTATGTTTAAGGTTTAGTAATATGGGATTAAGACTAAGGAAACCATAGGTTTGGCCATGGTGTGGCCGAACCCATGGGTTCCATGGCTGGTTGGAATGGATGGCCAAATGGTTATAAGGCCATGGAATTGGAAATCCATTCAAAGGAATGGTTATGTGTTGGAACAAAATAAGATTAAAAACCGAATTCATGCTATGAATGAAGGGATTATGAAAAAGACTTAGTAAACGAAGAGTTGAATATGAAATCCATGTTTAAATATGAATAAGGATGGATTTCATGGTGAAGGGCCTAACAAGGCATGCAAACAGAGAAGACTGACAAAAAGTCAATCGACTGAATCCTGGGATTCAGTCGACTGAAAGGGGGGTAGGCCGAGGACACAAGTGTATTCTGGGTGTTTCAGCCGATTCAATCTTTTGATTTAGTCGACTGAAAGTGTTCTGGCCGAGCAACAAAATGAATACCTGGGTGTTTTAGCCGACTGAACATAGACGTACCAAACAAATAAGTGATCTGGTGTATTTCAGCCGTCTGAATCTTGTGATTCTGTAACACCTTGGATTTTCAATTTATTATTTTTATGAAATTTATCCATTTTTAATTGTGAATTTTAGATTAGATCTTATTTGGATAAAGAATTGGGCCATGACCCAATTAGGACCCAATTAATTGTGGAATTGGTTTTATAAAAATTAAATGGGTTTGAATTAATTTAGTGATGCATTTAATTAAAAGATTATGCATGGCCAAATTTTAGATAATAAATATATAGGTTATGCGCATGGATTAGTATCCAAGGAAACTATGTAATTTAAATAGAGATAGGATTAAGGGAAGGTTCTTAAACAAGGAAGTGAGGTCGGCTGTCACTAAACAAGGAAAGGTACACACGACATGGGCTAAATAAGTCTTAGCCGTGTGGGGTGTTTATTAAAAGGGAAAGATAAGGGCGCATGGCTTAAGGGAGGGAGTAGCTATCTTAAGCACTTCCTAAAATTGGATTAAGAGGAAGATTATAAAAGGGAGAGAGGGACAAGGCTCACGGTTTTACAACCCTTAGCCAAATTTTGTCCCATCTCTCTCAATTGTTGATTTTCGGCTACATCAAGGAGAAGAAGAAGGCAGCCATCAAAATTAAGAAGAAAGGAGAAAGATTTGGAAGAGCCGGAATTGGAAAAGGTTACTATCTTGATTGATAATTTTATTTTGAAATAAAGAACCATAGGGTTCGGCCATGGTGTTTGGCCAAACCCCATGGAGGAAGATTGGTGATGATTTAATAATTTAAATGGAAAAAGAAAGAACCATAAGGTTCGGCCATAGTGCATGGCCGAACCCCATGGAAAGAAGTGTTTAATTCATGGATTTTGGAAGATTGAAAACTATGGAGAGATTTGATTTATTTCATGGGGTTTATGTTCTTAGATTTCAGATCATGGAAAGACATGGTGATTTCATGATGGTTTGATAAAAACCATGGGAATGTATGGTTTAGATTTATAAATTTGAATGATGAAAACCCATGGGAGAGTTTGATAATTTTAAACGGAGATTTGGATAAGGATGTGGGTCGGCCATGGCATGGCCGAACCATGATTTCTATATGGCTAAGTTGATTGGATCCATAGTAAGGAAAAGAAAGGGTGAGGTTCGGCCATGGTGTATGGCCGAACCCCACCAAATATTTTAATGGATTGGTGTTTGATTTTTAATGGATCTAAACCATTGATGAAGGTCATGAACCATATGGTTCGGCTATGGTGCTTGGCCGAACCCAATGAGGTAGATTTGGAATGGTAGATGGATTTGGATGGCTAAATTAGAAAGCTTCTAATTAAGGAAAGGGGTTGCTAAATTGGAAAGCACTCCAATTTTGGAAAGGAGGTTTCTAATCTAAGAAACTATCCAATTATGAAAAGGAGTATGTTATTTATGGAAACAATCTAATTATGGAAAGGTTTACTTAATTTGGAAACCTTCCATTTATGGAAGGAGGTTGTTAATTTTAGTAAGTTTAAATATGGAAACCTTCTAATAATAGAAGGTGGAGTCTAATAAAGGAAACCTTCCAATTAGGAAAGTTAGAGTTTAATTATGGAAACCTTCCAATTATGGAAAGGTGGAGATTAAGTTTGGAAACTATTTATTTATGGAAGTGTGAATGATGAAAGCCATTGAATACTATGTATGGATTTTAAAAGAGAACCTTATGAACCATAGGGTTCGGCCATGGTGTATGGCCGAACCCATGGAGTTGTTATGGCATTTTTAAAGTATGTTAATTATTTTGGAAGGTAGGATTAAATTGGAAAGTGTTTAATTTAGAAAGGACCTATTTATGGAAAGAACTTGGAATTATGGATCCAAGATTAGGAAATGATAAATTTAGAAAGTTTCCATTTTAGGGACTTTCTAAATATGGAAGTTGGATAATGAAATTGGAAAGTTTCTAAATGTGGACTTTCTAAGTATAAAACATAAGGTAATTATAAGAGAAATTATTTGGAGAACTTAGATGTTTAGGATCTATGTATTTGGATCTAAATATGGGAAATGATTGGCAGACCTAGAGTAATGTACTTGGATTAAAATAAATAGAATATTATTTAAGGTTTGGACCAATGTCATTTTGGTAATTAATGGAATAAATGAACAAAAAGGGTGAGGCTCGGCCATAGGTATGGCCGAACCCCACAAGTATGATTTATGGATTTTAATATTACAAATCAAGTAGGACTTGGTGTTGACTTAATATTATACTATAAGGTAACGGGATCTCACATGGCGTTTACGATCGTGAGCGGTTACCGGAAGAAAGACGCAATCACACGTTAGCGGTCTTTGGTAGGATTCCACCTCTTTAAAACCATGGTTTATGTACTTTGTTTTATCTTATGTTTGATGAAAATATGTTTCAAAGGATATGCTTTATTATTGAATTTCAAATGCTATGTTTAAATTGTTTAAAATAGCATGGATTGATTATGTTTCAAAAGATGATTTTAAATGCTATGTTTATCATATAAATAGCATGTGTTTCATGGCATGGGGTGGAGGATTTATAACCGGAGGGGTTATACTTCGTTGGGGCGTCCGAAAAACCTATGTGCAGTACCTTGATGTGATTTCCATCAAGAAGAATCCGGAGGGTCCACACTCCGCCGGGGCATCCAGAAGACCTATGTGGTGGTTACATTTATGTACATGTGATGGGTAGGACTGTAACACCCCGTATTTTCAAGCTAGGGATATATATGGAAATTGTCCATTTAATTGGTGAATTCATGGATATGGACCTTAGATGGGTAAGGTGTGGGGGTCAATTGTCCAATTAAGACCCAACGGATGGTAGATGTGGATCAATGGAAATAAATGGGTAAAAATTATTTAATTGGGTCAAGACTGCCAATTGGGTCAAAAGTCCAAATGGGACCCAATGGATCATATATGAGATAGTTAGAAGTAAATGGGTAAGCTATATGTAAATGGGTAAGCCACATTTAAATGGGTAAGCTACATTTAAATGGGTAAGTGACATTTAAATGGGTCATGGTGACTATTTGGGTCAAGAAGTTCAATGGGGACCCAATGGGTCGAGCTTGACCATGTTGACCATCAAGTGAGCTCAAAGGTTGAGTTGAATTATGTTGAGTCGGGGCTGAATCGAGTTGGAAATGGAATCAAACAATTGAGTTGACTCAAGTGAATTAAATGAGTGAAATTAAATGAGTGAGTTGAGCTAATGAGTTGGATGAGTTAGATTGGAAGCCATGGAGACCTTTAATTCAAGTGAGTCAAGTGGGAAAATGAGGAGTTGTGATGATTTCAAAGACCCCAAGCAAAGTCCCACACGTTGTTGGCATGGGAGTGGTATCCCATCCATAAAATTCAATGGAATGAGATAAGATTACATTAGGAGTTTGGAGGGTTTCCATCATGCCAACGTTGGGGAGATGGAAGGGTTGCATGAGCTTAAGCCAAGTGTCCCATAGTTATGCCAAGGGACTTCTTACTTAGATCAATATTGATGAGGGTAAATGAGAGGGTTTTGGGGGCTGATTAATAAAAGGGGTACACTACACCATTTGAACGATTCTCCATCTCAAAGAAGCTAGAGATTTTCATCTCTCTCCCTCTCTCAAAACCTACCTCCTTGGCCGAACCAGCCCTTGGTGATTTCATCATTGATCAAAGCTCACAATCAGCTAAGGACTAAATGAGCAAGACGGGAGGAAGGAAGGATCAAAGGAAAGAATAGAGACTAAGGAGATTCGTAAGTATATCATAATCTTTGATTAAATAAAATGGATAAGGGAGCATGATTCGGCCATTGTATGGTCGAATCTAATCAAAGGTTTAAACCATGGAAGATGATGTTTAAAAAGGGTAGAAACATGGATCATAGGGTTCAACCACTTTGGATGGCCGAACCCCATGAAATAATTTGGTTATTTTTATGGTTTTTAAGGGATAAAAATCATACAATGATTGAAGGTTTTAAGGTGTTTTAAATGGAGATAAGATTATGGTTAGAATTATTATTGGTTCTATGATGTTTTAAAAGGGTTTATCATAGGTGAAAGAATGATGGACTTGGATGCTCATTGTTTATCAACAAGAATGGCAAAGTGGAGCACCAAAACCAAAGGGCTGAGGTTCGGCCATGGTGTAAGGCCGAACCCCACCAAGTGCTATGTATTGTAACGCCCGCCTCTTTTCACCAAAATCAGAGTCTATTTTTTTTTTTTTTTGAAGTAAAGAGTGACAAAGGGCGCGGACGTCACAACGCGAGTTAAGTCCGAGCTTCTAAAGCCCGGCCCTTAACTGGCCAACCCTACGTGTACGTGGAACTAAATCCACGAAGAACGGTTCACACATAGAAGTAAGCTTGCGGAATATTAAACTAAGTGCGGAATTATAATAGAGACTATCCTACAAATTTTAGATAGCAGGGAAGTGACATTCATTTAATTACTAAAATACTTCAAAAATCATAATTATATCTCAAAATGATAATGTCCAAAGTAAAGACCAAACCATAGTAAGAAATCTACGTTATTACAGTCCGACGAGCTACATTACACAAATTACATTTCCAAAATAAATCTTAATAAACTAAGTAGCTCGCTTCCCCAAGCTCCTAAGCTTGACTCCCGTCTCATCCTTCGTTTCCTCCATCTCCTGCGTCATCAGCTAGGGTAGAAGTAGGGCGTTAGACAACGCGCCCAGTAGGACTCCGAGTAGGGCTAACACATGGATTAGTGATAACAAACACATAGGTATAATATAATGAAAACCATAAAAATGAATGTCATGCCATAGGTGCCCTATGTCATGAGTTCCACCCATCATCCATACCATCATGATGCCATATTCCCCTTCACGGAAAGACCTCGTCTAGATATAAACAATTACAAATCATCCCTCTTGACGGCAAAAACCTCGTCAAGATATAAACAATAACAAATCATCCCCCTTGACGGCAAAAACCTCGTCAAGATATAAACAATAAAAAATCATCCCCCTTGACGGCAAAACCTCGTTAAGATATAAAAAATCACAAATCATCCCCTTGACGGCAAGGCGTGGTCAAGGTGTCCCCATGTTTGCTTCTCCGTCCCCCCGACGGAGCATGGACTCCAGTTTCTTTATTTTCATCCTTCCCATGCTATTTCCCTCCCATGTCATGCATGAGATGTAGATGCCATATGCCATGTAATATATGATAACACAAACCATGGCATTTAAAATCCCATCAATAAAACATATAATTTGATTATCAAAAATAGATCAAGCAAAGCATCAATATACACATCGTAGCCTTAAAACCTATCTTAAAACAATCATATGCTTACCAAAATAAATCAAGGAAAAACCCATACATAACACATAATCCATGGCTTACAAAAAGGTAGGAATCCTACCGAATACCGACTAATGTCCTCTTACGTTTCCGTCCGATAATTCGGCCACCGATACGCGCACCGCTTGCGATATCCGATACCTTATTACATACGAATAATCAGCCCATGTTTTTAACCATTTAAATCCATTAATCATACCTTAACGGGGTTCGGCCATACACCATGGCCGAACCTCACTAACTAGGTTTGTGGGTCCCATTTCATCCATTAATTATTTTAATTACATGAGTCTAAAAACTAGCCACCCTAGGCTTTATTTAACCATACATAAGGTCATCTTTAAAACACCTAAGTCCATGGTCATCCTCCCATGGGGTTCGGCCATACACCATGGCCGAACCCATGGTTCTTGAATTTGGCCATTTTTTTACGGTTTTTCCACTACCTTTTCTCCATGACTAATCACTCATTCATCCATGCATAATTAAGTCCATAATTTATCACAAACTTAGATCCATTAATGATCCCTATCTTAGATTCGTTAATGACCCATCAACCATGTCATATGATCATTAAAATTAGCCATTTAATTAACCTAATCCTTATTCACTTAAATACATACAAAACCCCGTACTTAGCCCATAATTGACCCATAATCTTGGATCAATTAACGTTCCATCAACCATGATATGTTCATTAACAAATCAGTCCTTAACTTACCTAATTTTCCATCCATCTAACCACATACATAATCCCAAATTTACTCAGAAAATGACTTACAAAAGGGGTCATGGGTTCGGCCATACACCATGGCTGAACCCATGATGTCTTTTCCCCAATTTTCTTAGGCCTATTTACCACATTTAGACTCAAAATAAGTCCCTCCATGAACGGGTTTACATCATGCATTTCAATCATTAATTTTGATCATCACTAACTACATTTAAAAATCCATTAAGGTTGCCAACATTCTCTCATCATCACTATGGTCTAATTACCTCTAAGTTCACCAATCACTCTCCATCAATTTCCATAATTTTACACCCATCATCATTACACATACATCACCATAGGGTTCAAAAGCATTCCCTCCATAAAATCACACACATGTCATTCATTTAAAACCCTAAAATCATTAACCACCCTCCATGGCTTCCATTCTTTTAAAACCCATATTAAATCCTTAACCACCTACCATCACTCCCCAATATTTTTCCATGATTCCAAAACACCTAGGTTCACCAAAATTTCTCCATGGTTTTACATTTTAAAACATTATTTCCACTCCTTTAAAATCACTAACAATTAATCATTAGAATCTTAAAAATCATAAATCATATTCCATGGTTTCCATTCAATAAGAACCCCATTAAATTCTTACTACATCACCATAGGGTTCGGCCATACACCATGGCCGAACCCATGGTTCACGGGTCATTCTTTTCCACCACTCTTGAGGCCATTAAAAAAAAATCATTAATACCCTCCATAATTTTCCTCATTAAAACTCTTTAACTTCACTAACATTTATTCATTAACAACTTAAAATCATAAATCCCCCTTCCATGGTTTTGATCTTAAAAACCCCATTTAAGCTTAGTTAATTACTCACCATGATTCCTTCAGAAAATCACACACATTTCATGCTTAAATAAATTTTATTACATAATGTCCTTAGTACCTCCTTTATTCTTCTTAACCTAATTTATCCATTTAGGGTTTGCCCATTCTTCCTCCTTTCATTGGATGGATTTGAGATCCAAGGCCCAAAACAATTTGACCACCAACCAATCCAAGAAATGGGTTCCATAATTACCTCTTAACCCTTAAAATGTAAAATTCTTGTTTAAGAATTACTTACAATCCGACGACTCCTCCGACTTTTCTTTCTCCTCTTGATTTTCTTAGCCCTTTCTCTTCTTCTTCTCTTTGATTGGTCAGCCAAGATGAGCTTGATCAAATGAAAAACATCAAAGCTTGGGTCGGCTCAGATGGAGTGTGTTTGGGAGAGTAAAAGGAGGAGAAGATGGGAAGAACTAACCCAAGGTCTTGGTTTTGGAGTGATGGGCCAAAGCTTGCACTTCTCCTCTCTTTTTTTCTCTTCTTCTCTTCTTAGTTTTCTTTTCTTCTTTCCTCCTTGGTGTGGGACGGTGGTGGAGAGCAAGAGAGGGAGAGAGTGAAAGAGTTAGATGGAAAAAGATGGAGAAAAGGGTTGAGTGACTTACACTCCACCATTAAGTCTTCCACCAACCAACATGGGATTTTTTATGCTTTAATGGTGGTGGTTGGAATAAACTACCACCAAGCCCAACATTTTTTGAGCTTTGGAGATAAGATTGTTTGGGTCTTCCATTTGACCATTTGACCCACTTTTTGAATAGTTTAATTATTTAATTAATTAGATAATTAACTTGGATTAATCAATTCCTACTTAACCTAATTTCTTTATTCCACCCACCCATGGTTGACCAATTCAACCATGGTGGCCGGCCCCACCAATCCTTGGTCCACACGCCACCTCATTTGGTGAGGTGGAGGTGGGTCCCAATCGGACATGTCACCTTGGTCAATTCATCACCAACTTAGGTGATTTAATTTTAATTAAATCCATTCCAACTAATTGGATCACCATTGGGCCCATGGCCCAATTACTTTCACCCTTACCCATTTACCTTAGAGCTTACATTATCTTGACCCATTGGGTCCCAAATGGGTATTGGGCCCAATTTGACCATCCTTGGCCCAATTGACCATCATTGACCATTTAAATAAATTTAAATCCAATCCATGGTCCATTGGGCCATACTTGGGCCTTTGTCCATATTTTGATCCATTCACCATTTATTCCATCAAATTTCCAATTTCCACCATTAAAATAAATAATATCCACATTTATACTGATTTAAAAAGTCCGGGCTATTACAATACAATCCTCTTTTAAAATTTTCGTCCCAAAAATTCGAGCGAAGTAGAGGTTCAAAACAACTCATTCAAAGAGCTCCGGATGAGCGGCTCTCATCTCTGACTCAAGTTCCCAAGTGGTCTCTTCATTGCCATGTCATTCCCATACCACCTGGACGAACTGAATGGCACGGTTCCGCAGCACCCTTTGTTCACTCCCGATCACTCTGATCTGCTCTGTGCAGTGAGTAGGTGTTGCCGTATCAACTTGATCTGCACTGTAGTCTCCGCAACCAACTCTGGTGCAATCAGTGCAGGCTCACCGGCCTCTGTCCAACACACTGGCGATCTACACGGCCTACCATATAAGGCCTCGACTAGAGCCATCTAGAGGCTTGCCTGGTAACTGTTATTGTAGGAGAACTCCACCAGTGGCAAATGATCCTCCATGCACCCTTGAAATCCAGCATACATGCTCTCAGCATAACCTCCAATATCTATGTTGTCCTCTCCGACTGTCCATCAGTCTGTGGGTGGAATGCTGTGCTGGTCAACATGTCGGTCCCCATAGCCAACTGCATGCTCTGCCATACTTCGCTAGTGAATCGGCCATCTCTGTCGAACACAATAGTCCGGGGTACACCATGTTGTCTGATAATATCTCGGATGTACCGTCGACCCAAGGTCTCCGATGAATCTGTCGTCTTGACAGGAAGGAAATGCGCAGACTTGGTCAACCGATCCACCACGACCCATATTGCATCGTTGCCCTTTGATGACCTTGGCAACCCTGTTACAAAGTCCATGGCTATATGCTCCCATTTCCACTCCGGCACTGGTAAGGGTTTGAGTAAACCCAGTGGCTTCTGATGTTCCTGCTGACAAGTTAGGCAACGGGCCATAAACTCCGCTACATCTTTCTCGAGTCCACGCCACCAATAGTGCCTCTTAAGATCCTGGTACATCTTGGTGCTGCCCGGATGGGTAGAGAGCTTGGTTTGGTGTGCCTCAACCAACAACTCCCTTTTGCAGTTCTTAGACACATACATCCTACCTCGGAATACAAGATCCTGTCCCAGTTGTAATTCCCATTCGGGTACCAACTCGCCTGTAGATATCTTGGTCCATATCTCCTCCATTTCTGGGTCTATTCGTTGCTCCCTGTTCAATCGTGTCAAGTACCTCTTAATTACATCAACACCACTCATATCAACCTATGAGTTTCATTCTTGCAGAATTTACTTTGTCTCATTTATCTCTTTTCCTCATGAACCCATTTGTGATTTTATGTAGATTAATGTATTCTATTTCACTTTATCTGCTACTAAGACATTTCCCATACATACTCATTCAATACGTTCTTTCGTCTATTTTCTGTGTGAAGTAGTCTGCCAGTACGAGCCTATGCTCAAGTCCTTTGCTGATTCCATTTCAACTAGGTTTCTAGCTGCACTCTCCTGGAACACCATCGGCTAACTACAGAGTCAGCTAGCTAGACTAACTCGATAGTCGCCCATAGCTTCCCATTCGAGTTTCACTAGACTTTTATCTTTCCCATTAATTACATCTCCAATATTTTGCACCTCTTCATTTACACATAAGTCACGATGTGACTAACCCCTTTGTTCATAACTTCTACGATACCAATACCCGACATCAATCCAAACCACCACGGAACCTTATCCATGGTTAATAACCATCCATGAATATAACCCTCCTATGGGTATAACCCACTCATGGGCATAACTAATACCTTCGTAGGACTATTTTGTCTATCCTAGGGCTAACAGGTCTAACATACAACCATACGTCGACTTACGAAATCAAATGTCTATCACAAGACCCATGCGTCAACCTATGGAACCAAACTGTATCTATCGGAGAATCGATATACCCACCAATGGTCGTCATCGTCTACCAATAGGGAATACTATAGTAAGTTCAGTGGACATTTATTGTGCTAAAGTGCTAGTAACAAATGTGAAGGCAGTAGATACAAGAGAGTGGAATGTTCCCAAACTAAATAATGCATAGGCATATGAACTACAAACTACTGCCATACCTTGAATCACCGAATGATCCACTGTCTCTAGAGGAGAAATCGTAGTATTCAGTTGTCCCGATTCTGTCGGAGTAGGTGCCCTTCCTGTCGGGTCATGTGCTCTAGGTCCCTGTGGCTGAGCTGATCGAGTTAGTCGACAGAAGGGACCCCTAAAGTGAGAAGATTTATAGTTCTGAGGACACTCTCTTTTGAAATGCCCCTGCTGACCATACTAGAAACAGGAACTTCTAGTAGAGGCTGAAGGTCTCCAAAAGTTGGGTCTAAATCTCTTGTGAGGGCGAAAGGTATTTACCCCACTCTGACCTCTTCGGTCCTGTGTTTCATTTATGTTCAAGAGTTGTTGTAAAACTGAAGTGACTATAGCTTGCACTAAGCTTTGTAGCTCGGGGGTTATCACTGGAATATTTATGCCATTTTGCTCCTTTTCTTGGCGTGGCTGCTGCACTCCTTCCTCCTGATGAGCTCGCTGTACCTCTTCCTCTTGATGAGGTTGTTGTACCTCTTTCTCAGGATGAGGCGGCTGTACCTCTCTTTCCTGGTGAGGTGGTGGCACCCCTTCCTCTACCCGTGGATTTCTGCGAGTCCTTCTCTTCGGAGGTATTTCCTAAGTTATCGAAAAATATTGGCTTAGTTCCTTCATAAAATTGTCATGTTCATATTTTGGGGAAAATTTTCCTAAGTATTCAAATATTATTTCTCATTTTGGGAGAAATCACCAAACAATCATACTTAGTTTTTTTTTTTTTTTTGGGGGATTTTTCATGTACCTTTGTATTTTTGTTTGGGGAAATTGCCAAATAAGCACACTTGGTTTTCCTTCGTTTCTAGGGGGGGGATCTCTAAATTCCTATTGTTTGTTGTTCAATTTGGGGATACCTGGGAAGTACATCCTACTTTGCTATGTTTGATAAATCTACTACTGCTTCATCAATTTGGGAGAAAATCTAGATGTTTTCTCATTTCTGGGGAAGTAAACCCTATCTTGCTATGTTTGATAATTCCAACCTAAATTGATTATTCTTCCCTTGCTATCATTCCTTTCCATCGAATATTGTTCTCAGATTGAATGCTTTAGTCTGAGTCTAACGAAGTAGATTAATCCGGCCCTCGTGCAGCGGACTCCGAAGAATCGGTCAGTTGGGATTCTTAGCTGTCAGTGAGACATGCAACCGTCTTAATCTTGTAATAGCCCGAATTTTTAAATCAACATATATATGGCGGATATTTATTTTAATGATGGAAAAATTGGAATTTTGATGTTATGGATGTTAAATGGATCAAAATTTGGGGCAAAGGCCCAAGTATGGTCCAATGGACCATGGATTGGATGGAATTTATTTAAGGGGTCAATAATGGTCAAATTGGACCCGATAACCATTTGGGACCCAATGGGTCAAAATGATTCAAGTTCTAAGGTAAATGGTAGAAAATAATTTAGTTGGGCCATGGGCCCAATGGTGACCCAATTGATCGAAATGGGTTGAATTGGAATTAAACCACCTAAGTTAATGATGAGATGATTAAGATGGCACAACCAAGTGAGGCCCACCTCCACCTCATCAAGTGAGATGGCGGGTAGGATAGGTGTTGGTGGGGGCCGTCCACCATGGTTGACCATGGGTGGATTTCTTAGAGAGAGAGAGAAAATTTAATGGAATTAAATTAAATGTGAATTAATTAACCTAAGTGAGGATCTAATTTAATTAAATAGGTTGGTCAAATGAGGGTCAATTGAATAAGTCAAGGGGCAAGTCAAGGGTGGTTTCATCCCATTAAACCACCCAAAGAAACACAAGAAAACCATGGACTTAGGGTGGTTTTCATCTCAACCACCACCACTCATGGTATGAGGACCCATACCTCTCATAATGTGGTCAAGTGGTCAAAGTGGGAAGACCACCACTCCCCCAAAAGAGACCAAACCATTGGCTTGGTGGTGGTTTGGTCTCAACCACCACCACCAAGGTCAAGGGAGCCCATTTGGGGGTGAAGGACATCATGGAAGTGTATGGTCTAAGGAACCAAGAATGGGATGGTTTTCACCTTACCACTCAAGCCCACTTTCACCTCACTCTCTTCCTCTCCTCTTCCCTCTCATTGTCGACCCACATTCAAGGAAAAAGAAGGAGAAAAATTTAGAAGAAAAGGAGAAGAAGAAGAAGAGAATGGGCTAAGGAAATCAAAAGGAGAAGAAAAGTCGGAGGAGTCGTCGGTGTGGTAAGTAGTTTTTAAACAAGAAATTATATTTTAAAGGTTAAGATGTGTTTAGGAATCCATTTTCAAAATGAATGGGCCACAAATGTTATGGGCCTTAGATCTAAGATCCATCCAATGATAAGATGAGAAATGGATGAAATGGGAGAGATAGATTAAGGAAAATAAATAGACATTATGGACACTATTAAGATTAATTAAGTGTGGAATTATGCGTGTTTTAAGGAGTTATAGGCCATTGGGTTCGGCCATGTAGTATGGCCGAACCCCATGGTGAGCAATTAAGAAATTTAAATAGGGTTTTGGGATTAAAAACTTTGAAAGGGTAATCTATTATGTCAAGATGTTATTGAGTCAATATTAATGATTTTTAAAGGGGCTTTAAACAATAAAAATCATGGGATATGTAAATGATTTAATGGCCTCCAAAAATGGTGAATGAAGGTGAATCATGAACCATGGGTTCGGCCATGGTGTATGGCCGAACCCTATGGTGATGGAATGGTGTATCTAATGGTTATAAATGTATGGAAATTAATGGAGAAGGTTGATGGTAATTAAGTGGGTTTTTTTTTAAGTATCTAAAACTGGTAGGATAGTCTCTATTATAATGTTTCGCATGTAGTTATATTCCGCGAGCTTACTTCCTACACGTGAACCGTTCTCGTGGACTTCGTTCCGCGCACGCGTAGGGTTGGCCAGTTAAGGGCGGGGATTTAGAAGCTCGGACTTAACTCGCGTCGTGACGTCCGCGCCCGTTGTCACTTTTATCTCAAAAAAAAAAAAAAAAAAATTTAGACACTGATTTCGCTGAAAGTGGGGCGGCCGTTACAGTTGGTATCAGAGCGAAATCGGAAGAATGAATCTCTCGAAGTATGATTAAGACGGTTTCACGTCTCACTGACGGATAAGAATCCGAACTGACCGACTCTTTGGAGTCCGCTGCACGGGGGCCGGGTTAATTTACTTCGATTGACTCAGACTGAAGCATTCAATCTGAGAGCAACATTTGACGTAACGAAATGATAGCAAGGGAAGGACAATCATTATAAGTAATGGATTTATCAAACATAGGAAATATGGCTTACTTTCCCCAAAATGAGAAAACAAAATCTAGATTTTTCCCCAAATTGATGGAACATTGATAGATTTATCGAACATAGGAAAAATCTCCCCGATTTCACCAAATTGGACAAAACATAGATACTTGGGATGTTTTCCCCAAACCAAGAATGCATATTTGGCAATTTTCCCAACAAAGATACATTGCCCCCCCCTCCCCCCCCCCCCCCAAAAAAAAAAAAAAAAAAGTATGATTATTTGGTAATTTTCCTCAAATCGAAGAAAATATTTGATACTTAGGAAAATTTTCCCCAAAACTATGACCCTGACAATTTTATGAAGGAACTAAGTCAACAAATGTTTTCAATGACTTAGGAAATGCCTCCAAAGAGAAGAACTCACAAAAACCCACGGGTGGAGGAAGAGATGCAACAACCTCATCAGGAAGAGGAGGTACCGCCACCTCACTAGGAGGAAGAGCAAAATAGTGTGAACCTACGGGGTGTACCTCCCGAGCTAAAAGACATAGTTCAAGCGGCAGTCGCTTCTGCTCTTCAACAACAGTTGAGTGGAAATGCGACCATCAGTGACTCCAGTAAATGGAAGATGGTCAAGGATTTCCAACAACAGCGCCCTCCCTACTTCAAGGGAAAAGAAGGGGCTGTCGGAGCAGATCATTGGTTAAAGAAGATCACTCAGATCTTGAATCTGCTTCAAATTTCTAGTCCTACTGACAGAATTTTACTGGCTACATCTCAATTGATCGAGGATGCCGGTAATTGGTGGGAAGTGGTGGAAAAACAGCGAACATTGGTGCCGGAAAGGGAAAGGACTACCATGACTTTGGAATGGTTCTCAGTCACTTTTCTAGAACAATATTTCTGGAGGAAGAAAGAGAGAGCCAGACTCAAGCCTTTATATCATTAGTACAAGGCAATATGATGGTGGCGGAGTATCACCGAGAATTCCTTAGGCTATCCGTCTATGCATTCTACATGGTGGATACCGAGCACAGAAGGGCCCGTAAGTTTGAACGGGGCCTTCGGCCGAGCATCAGAGCTAGGGTGACAATATTCATAGAACCTACACTGGCAGGGGTGGTCAGCAGGGCCACTATAGTGGAGCGAGAGCTGAATGAGATAGTGCGGTTTGACAACCGCTGAGGGCAGAGTGGGCGGGGTGCATTCCAATCCAGCAAAAAGTTCCGCCCGAACTTCAGCAGACCCTCACCCTCCACTGGATCTACAGGGGGGCTTTCTCCCCAATCAGCCTTCCCCATCAGCATCAGTCACTCAAGTTCCACGGGGTGGGAACACATGTTATCAGTGTGACCAACATGGCCACTTCAAGAGGGAGTGTCCACAGAGCAGCCGACCCTCTAACTTCAGGGGTTCCTTCTGCCCTCCAGCTAGACAAGCTCAGTCGCGAGGAAGGAGATACAACCAAGCGGGACGGGCGACAAATCCTACAGGATCTGGATGGCTTTTTACCATACCTTCTCCAGTAGCGGTGGATCGCTCGGTGATTCAAGGTATGGCCGTAGTTGGTAGTTCTTATGCTGTTACATTATTTGATTCTGGAGCTTCACATTCATTTATATCTGCTGCATCCATATCTGCTATGGGCACACATTAGTACAAAATCTGTCCACATCACTTACCATTGTATCCCCCGTCGGAGACACATCTTTGGGACTCATATGTACGGCATTGAACCCTGAACTCGCGGGATTCAGATTCAAGTTCAACTATTTGGTAATCAATATGACTGAGTACGATGTTATATTTGGCATGGACTGGTTGGCTACATTCCAAGCCCATATTGATTGCCATCTTCGTAGGGTGATATTTTGGTCACCCGAGGGAAAGCGATACGTGGTACACGCTGACAGACAAGGCATCCCTAGAAGGCTGCAGGAAGAATTGAACCATCTTGCCTTGAATAGACTCAGATTAGATAAGGAACCAATAACTGAACTTCCGGCGGTAGTAGCAGATTATGCAGAGATATTCCCAACAGAGCTCCCTAGTTTACCACCCAAGAGGGAGATAGATTTTGAGATCAAGTTATACCCCGGCGCCGCTCCAGTATCTTTGCCCCATTACAGGATGGCACCAGCTGAGATGACCGAGTTGAAGAAGCAGATTGATGAACTACTCAGACTTGGTTTTATTCGGAACAACACATCCGCATGGGGAGCCCCAGTATTATTTGTGAAGAAGAAAGACGGTACCCTTCGGATGTGTGTGGACTATAGAAAATTGAACCAGCTGACTGTCAGAAACAAGTATCCCCTACCCAGGATTGATGACCTGTTTGATCAACTTAGGGGTTCCTCTCACTTCTCCAAGATTGATCTGATGTCCGGATACCATCAAATCCGGGTTAGAGAGAAGGACATAGAGAAGACAACCTTCAGGACACGGTATGGCTTATATGAGTATGTGGTCATGCCATTTGGACACACAAACGCACCGGCTGTGTTCATGGACCTGATGAATAGGATATTCCGTCCTTACCTGGATCAGTTTGTGATTGTATTTATTGATGATATTCTGATCTATTCCAAGAGTCAGGAGAAACATACCGAGCACCTGCGGATAGTCTTGGACACCTTGAGGAATAACTAGTTGTATGCCAAAGCCAGCAAGTGTGAGTTCTGGCTATCTGAGGTCAACTTCTTAGGGCACATTATATCGGAAGAAGGTATAGCCGTAGACCCGGCTATGGTAGCGGCAGTGAGGGAATGGAAAGCACAGACGAATGTGACCGAGATCCGCAGTTTTATGTGATTGGCCAGTTACTGCAGAAAATTCATCATGGACTTCTCTAAAATTGCAGCTCCACTTACCCGACTCACTCAGAAAGGAGTCAAATTTGAGTGGTCAAATCTATACAACCAGAGGTTTGAGGAGCTAAAGGAGAGGCTTACAACCGCACCTATTCTAATCTTGCCAGAAAGAGGCAGAAATTATGAGGTGTACTGTGATGCCTCAGGTGAGGGGCTGGGGTGTACACTCAATCAAAGTAATCATGTGGTGGCGTACGGATCAAGACAGTTGAAAATTCATGAGCGCCATTATCCCACACATGATCTAGAACTAGTAGCAGTGGTCTTCGCTCTCAAAAGCTGGAGACACTACCTTTATGGTGAAAAGTTTGAGGTGTTCTCGGATCACAAGAGCCTGAAGTACTTGTTTGATTTGAAGGAACTCAACATGAGACAACGCATATGGATGGAATAACTGGCGGATTATGAGTTCACACTTCGGTATCATCCTGGAAAGGCGAACAAGGTAGCGGATGCCCTCAGACGCATGTCGTATGCGACAGTAGCCAGCTTGATCAGGACGGAATGGGAGGTATTGGATACCATTAGAGAGTTTAAACTCTACCTCAATAACCATGGGACCATATATAATCTGATCATACGATCCAACATGGTCTCCGAGATTGAACGGGAGCAACGGACAGATCCCGAGGTGGAGGAGATTTGGGCTAAGATGTCTACCGGTGAGGTTGTGCCGGAGTGGGAGTTACGACCAGGACAGGGTCTTATGTTCTAAGGCAGGACATATGTGCCTAAGAACTGCAAAAGAGAGTTGCTGGTTGAAGCGCACCAAACCAAACTCTTTATCCACCTGGGCAGCACCAAGATGTATCATGATCTTAAGAGACACTATTGGTGGCATGGACTCAAGAATGATGTAGCAGCATTTGTTGCTGGTTGCCTAACTTGTCAGCAGGTTAAGGCAGAACATCGAAAACCACCGGGTTTACTCGCACCCTTGCCGGTGCCAGAATGGAAATGGGAGCACATATCCATGGACTTTGTAACAGGATTGCCAAGGTCATCAAAGGGCAACGATGAGATATGGGTCGTAGTGGACCGGTTGACCAAGTCGGCACATTTCCTTCCCATCAAGATGGCAGATTCATCAGAGACTTTGGGTCGACGGTACATCCGGGAGATCATTAGGTTACATGTTATTCCCCCGTCTATTGTGTCCGACAGGGATGGCCGATTCACCGGCGGAGTATGGCATGGCATGCAGTCGGCTATGGGGACCGACAGATGGACAGTCAGAGAGGACGATGCAGACACTGGAGGATATGCTGAGAGCATGCATGCTAGACTTCAAGGGTGGATGGGAGGATCATTTGCCACTGGGGGAGTTCTCTTACAATAACAGTTACCAGGCAAGCCTCCAGATGGCTCCATTTGAGGCGTTGTATGGTAGGCCGTATAGATCGTAAGTGTGTTGGACAAAGGCCGGTGAGCCTGCGTTGGTTGGACCGGATTTGGTTGCGGAGAGTACAACACAGATTAAGTTGATACGGAACCATCTACTCACTACAGAGAGCCGTCAGAAGAGCTATGCCGACAAGAGGAGAAGGTTCCTCGAGTTTGAGTTGGGAGACTTAGTGTTCTTAACTGTCTCCTAGATTTGTGGGACCGTTTCCAATCTTGAAGAGGGTGGGAGGAGTAGCTTATCAGTTGGCGCTCCATCCACAGCTATCATTTCTACATGATGTATTTCATGTGTCCATGCTGAGGAAGTACAACCCTGATCCTTCACATGTCCTGAATGTGCAAGACGTCGATGTGCAGAGCGACGTGACATATGTGGAGAAGCCGATCAGAGTAATCGGGAGAGAACAAAGAGTGTTACGGAACCGCGTTATTCAGTTGGTCAAGGATGTATGGGAACGGCATGGCAATGGGGAAGCCACCTGGGAACTTGAATCCGAAATGAGAGACGCTCATCTGGATCTTTTTGCATGAGATGTTTGAACCCTTACTTCGCTCGAATTTTCGGGACGAAAATTTCAAAAGAGGATTGTATTGTAATAGCCCGAATTTTTAAATCAACATATATATGGCGGTTATTTATTTTAATGATGAAAAAATTTGAATTTTGATGTTATGGATGTTAAATGGATCAAAATTTGGGGCAAAGGCCCAAGTATGGTCCAATGGACCATGGATTGGATGGAATTTATTTAAGGGGTCAATAACGGTCAAATTGGGCCCGATAACCATTTGGGACCCAATGGGTCAAAATGATTCAAGTTCTAAGGTAAATGGTAGAAAATAATTTAATTGGGCCATGGGCCCAATGGTGACCCAATTGATCGAAATGGGTTGAATTGGAATTAAACCACCTAAGTTAATGATGAGATGATTAAGATGGCACAACCAAGTGGGGCCCACCTCCACCTCATCAAGTGACGTGGCGGGTAGGATAGGTGTTGGTGGGGGCCGTCCACCATGGTTGACTTGGTCAACCATGGGTGGATTTCTTAGAGAGAGAGAAAATTTAATGGAATTAAATTAAATGTGAATTAATTAACCTAAGTAAGGATCTAATTTATTTAAATAGGTTGGTCAAATGAGGGTCAATTGAATAAGTCAAAGGGGCAAGTCAAGGGGTGGTTTCATCCCATTGAAACCACCCAAAGAAACACAAGAGAAACCATGGACTTAGGGTGGTGGTTTCATCTCAACCACCACCACTCATGGTATGAGGACCCATACCTCTCATAATGTGGTCAAGTGGTCAAAGTGGGAAGACCAAACCACTCCCCCAAAAGAGACCAAACCATTGGCTTGGTGGTGGTTTGGTCTCAACCACCACCACCAAGGTCAAGGGAGCCCATACTTGGTGGGTGAAGGACATCATGGAAGTGTATGGTCTAAGGAACCAAGAATGGGATGGTTTTCACCTTACCACTCAAGCCCACTTTCACCTCACTCTCTTCCTCTCCTCTTCCCTCTCATTGTCGACCCACATTCAAGGAAAAAGAAGGAGAAAAATTTAGAAGAAAAGGAGAAGAAGAAGAAGAGAATGGGCTAAGGAAATCAAAAGGAGAAAGAAAAGTCGGAGGAGTCGTCGGTGTGGTAAGTAGTTTTTAAACAAGAAATTATATTTTAAAGGTTAAGATGTGTTTATGGAATCCATTTTTCAAAATGAATGGTGGCCACAAATGTTATGGGCCTTAGATCTAAGATCCATCCAATGATAAGATGAGAAATGGATGAAATGGGAGAGATAGATTAAGGAAAATAAATAGACATTATGGACACTATTAAGATTAATTAAGTGTGGAATTATGCGTGTTTTAAGGAGTTATAGGCCATTGGGTTCGGCCATGTAGTATGGCCGAACCCCATGGTGAGCAATTAAGAAATTTAAATAGGGTTTTGGGATTAAAAACTTTGAAAGGGTAATCTATTATGTCAAGATGTTATTGAGTCAATATTAATGATTTTTAAAGGGGTTCTAAACAAGAAAAATCATGGGATATGTAAATGATTTAATGGCCTCCAAAAATGGTGAATGAAGGTGAATCATGAACCATGGGTTCGGCCATGGTGTATGGCCGAACCCTATGGTGATGGAATGGTGTATCTAATGGTTATAAAAGTATGGAAATTAATGGAGAAGGTTGATGGTAATTAAGTGGGTTTTTTTTTAAGTATTTAAAACTGGTAGGATAGTATCTATTATAATGTTTCGCATGTAATTATATTCCGCAAGCTTACTTCCTACGAGTAAACCGTTCTCGTTGACTTCGTTCCGCGCACGCGTAGGGTTGGCCAATTAAGGTCTGGGCTTTAGAAGCTCGGACTTAACTCGCGTCGTGAAGTCTGCGCCTGTTGTCACTTTTATTTCAAAAAAAAAAATAAAAAATTTAGACACTGATTTCGCTGAAAATGGGGCGGGCGTTACGGTTGGTATCAGAGCGAAATCGGAAGAATGAATCTCTCGAAGTATGATTAAGACAGTTTCACGTCTCACTGACGGATAAGAATCCGAACTGACCTACTCTTCTGAGTCCGCTGCACAGGGGCCGGGTTAATTTACTTCGATTGACTCAGACTGAAGCATTCAATTTGAGAGCAACATTTGACGTAACGAAATGATAGCAAGGGAAGGACAATCATTATAAGTAATGGATTTATCAAACATAGGAAATAGGGCTTACTTTCTCCAAAATGGGAAAACAAAATCTAGATTTTTCCCCAAATTGATGGAACATTGATAAATTTATCGAAAATAGGAAAAAACTCCCCGATTTCACCAAATTGGATAAAACATAGATACTTGGGAAGTTTTCCCCAAACCAAGAATGCATTTGGCAATTTTCCCAACAAAGATACATTGTACTATACATGAAACCCCCCCCTCCCCCCCCCCCCCCCCCCCCCCCCCCCCCCCCCCCCCCCCCCAAAAAAAAAAAAAAATATGATTATTTGGTTATTTTCCTCAAAATCGAAGAAAATATATTTGATACTTAGGAAAATTTTCCCCAAAACTATGACCCTGACAATTTTATGAAGGACTAAGTCAACAAATGTTTTCAATGACTTAGGAAATGCCTCCAAAGAGAAGAACTCAAAAAACCCACGGGTGGAGGAAGAGATGCAACCTCATCAGGAAGAGGAGGTACCGCCACCTCACTAGGAGGAAGAGCAAATAGTGTGAACCTACGGGGTGTAACCCCCGAGCTAAAAGACATAGTTCAAGCGGCAATCGCTTCTGCTCTTCAACAACAGTTGAGCGAAAATGCGACCATCAGTGACTCCAGTAAATGGAAGATGGTCAAGGATTTCCAACAACAGCGCCCTCCCTACTTCAAGGGAAAAGAAGGGGTTGTTGGAGCAGATCATTGGTTAAAGAAGATCACTCAGATCTTGAAACTGCTTCAAATTCTAGTCCTGCTGACAGAATTTTACTGGCTACATCTCAATTGATCGAGGATGCCGGTAATTGGTGGAAAGTGGTGGAAAAACAGCGAACACTGGTGCCGGAAAGGGAAAGGACTACCATGACTTGGGAATGGTTCTCAGTCACTTTTCTAGAACAATATTTTCCGGAGGAAGAAAGAGAGAGCCAGACTCAAGCCTTTATATCATTAGTACAAGGCAATATGATGGTGGCGGAGTATCACCGAGAATTCCTTAGGCTATCCGTCTATGCATTCTACATGGTGGATACCGAGCACCGAAGGGCCCGTAAGTTAAAACGGGGCCTTCGCCCGAGCATCAGAGCTAGGGTGACAATATTCATAGAACCTACACTGGCAGGGGTGGTCAGCAGGGCCACTATAGTGGAGCGAGAGCTGAATGAGATAGTGCGGTTTGACAACCGCAGAGGGCAGAGTCGGCGGGGTGCATTCCAATCCAACAAGAAGTTCTGCCCGAACTTCAGCAGACCCTCACCCTCCATCGGATCTACAGGGGGCTTTCGCCCCAATCAACCTTCCCCATCAGCATCAGTCACTCAGGTTCCACGGGGTGGGAACACATGTTATCAGTGTGACCAATAGGGCCACTTCAAGAGGGAGTGTCCACAGAGCAGCCGACCCTCTAACTTCAGGGGTTCCTTCTGCCCTCCAGCTAGACAAGGTCAGTCGCGAGCAGGGAGATACAACCAAGCGGGACGGGCGACAAATCCTACAGGATCTGGATGGCTTTTTACCATACCTTTTCCATAGCGGTGGATCGCTCGGTGATTCAAGGTATGGCCGTAGTTGGTAGTTCTTATGCTGTTACATTATTTGATTCTGGAGCTTCACATTCATTTATATCTGTTGCATTCATATCTGCTACGGGCACATTAGTACAAAACCTGTCCACATCACTTACCATTGTATCCCCCGTCGGAGACACATCTTTGGGACTCATATGTACGGCATTGAACACTGAACTTGTGGGATTCAGATTCAAGTTCAACTATTTGGTAATTGATATGGCTGAGTACGATGTTATACTTGGCATGGACTGGTTGGCTATATTCCAGGCCCATATTGATTGCCATCTTCGTAGGGTGATATTTTGGGCACCCGAGGGAAAGCGGTACGTGGTACACGCTAACAGACAGGGCATCCCTAGAAGGCTGTAGGAAGAATTGAACCATCTTGCCTTGAATAGACTCAGATTAGATAGGGCACCAATAACTGAACTTCCGGCGGTAGTAGCAGATTATGCCGAGGTATTCCCAACAGAGTTCCCTTGTTTACCACCCAAGAGGGAGATAGACTTTGAGATCAAGTTATACCCGTGCGCCGCTCTAGTATCCTTGCCCCATTACAGGATGGCACCAGTTGAGATGACCGAGTTGAAGAAGCAGATTGATGAACTACTCAGACTGGGTGTATTCGGAACAGCACATCCGCATGGGGAGCCCCGGTATTATTTGTGAAGAAGAAAGACGGTACCCTTCGGATGTGTGTGGCTTATAGAAAATTGAACCAGCTGACTGTCAGGAACAAGTATCCCCTACCCAGGATTGATGACCTGTTTGATCAACTTAGGGGTTCCTCTCACTTCTCTAAGATTGATCTGATGTCCGGATACCATCAACATAGAGAAGACAGCCTTCAGGACATGGTATGGCTTATATGAGTACGTGGTCATGCCATTTGGACATACAATCGCACCGGCTGTGTTCATGGACCTGATGAATAGGATATTCCGTCCTTACCTGGATCAGTTTGTGATTGTATTTATTGATGATATTCTGATCTATTCCAAGAGTCAGGAGAAACATACCGAGCACCTGCGGATAGTCTTGGACATTCTTGGGGCACATTATATCGGAAGAAGGTATAGCCGTAGACCCGGCTATGGTAGCGGCAGTGAGGGAATGGAAAGCACAGACGAATGTGATCGAGATCCGCAGTTTTCTGGGATTGGCCGGTTACTACAGAAAATTCATCATGGACTTCTCTAAAATTACAGCTCCACTTACCCGACTCACTCAGAAAGGAGTCAAATTTGAGTGGTCAAATCTGTGCAACCAGAGGTTTGAGGAGCTAAAGGAGAGGCTTACAACCGCTCCTATTCTAATCTTGTCGGAAAGAGGCAGAAATTATGAGGTGTACTGTGATGCCTCAGGTGAGGGGCTGGGGTGTACACTCAGTCAAAGTAATCGTGCGGTGGCGTACAGATCAAGACGGTTGAAAATTCATGAGCGCCATTATCCCACACATGATCTAGAACTAGTAGCAGTGGTCTTCGCCCTCAAAAGCTGGAGACACTACCTTTATGGTGAAAAGTTTGAGGTGTTCTCGGATCACAAGAGCCTGAAGTTCTTATTTGATCAGAAGGAACTCAACATGAGACAACGCAGATGGATGGAATATCTGGCGGATTATGAGTTCGCACTTCGGTATCATCCTGGAAAGGCAAACAAGGTAGAGGTGCCCTCAGCCGCATGCCGCATGCGACAGTAGCCAGATTGATTAGGACGGAATGGGAGGTATTGAATACCATTAGAGAGTTTAAACTCTACCTCAATAACCCTGGGACCACATATAATCTGATCATACGATCCAACATGGTCTCCAAGATTGAATAGGAGCAACGGACAGATCCCGAGGTGGAGGAGATTTGGGCAAAGATGTCTACCGGTGAGGTTGTACCGGAGTGGGAGTTACAACCAGGACAGGGTCTTATGTTCCGAGGTAGGACATATGTGCCTAAGAACTGCAGAAGAGAGTTGCTGATTGAAGCACACCAAACCAAACTCTCTATCCACCCGGGCAACACCAAGATGTATCATGACCTTAAGAGGCACTATTGGTGGCATGGACTCAAGAAAGATGTGGCAAAGTTTGTTGCTCGTTGCCTAACTTGTCAGCACGTTAAGGCAGAACATCGGAAACCACCGGGCTTACTCGAACCCTTACCGATGCCAGAATGGAAATGGGAGCGCATAACCATGGACTTTGTAACAGGGTTGCCAAGGTCATCAAAGGGCAACGATGCGATATGGGTCATAGTGGACCAGTTGACCAAGTTGGCACATTTCCTTCCCATCAATATGGTAGATTCATCAGAGACTTTGGGTCGACGGTACATCCTGGAGATCATCAGGTTACATGGTATTCCCCGGTCTATTGTGTCCGATAGGGATGGCCGATTCAACGGCAGAGTATGGCAGGGCATGCAGTCGACTATGGGGACCGACATATTGACTAGCACAGCATTTCATCCACAGACGGATGGACAGTCAGAATGGACGATACAGACACTGGAGGATATGCTGAGAGCATGCATGCTAGACTTCAAGGGTGGATGGGAGGATCATTTGCCACTGGGGGAGTTCTCTTACAATAACAGTTACTAGGCAAGCCTCCAGATGGACCCATTTGAGGCGTTGTATGGTAGGCCGTGTAGATCGCCAGTGTGTTGGACAGAGGCCGGTGAGCCTGCGTTGGTTGGACTGGATTTGGTTGCGGAGACCATAACACAGATTAAGTTGATACGGCAACATCTACTCACTGCAAAGAGCCGTCAGAAGAGCTATGCCGACAAGAGGAGAAGGTTCCTCGAGTTTGAGCTGGGAGACTTAGTGTTCTTAAAAGTCTCACCACGGAAGGGGCACATGAGGTTCGGGAAGAAGGGGAAACTGTCGCCTAGATTTGTGGGGCCGTTTCCAATCCTGAAGAGGGTGGGAGGAGTAGCATATCAGTTGGCGCTCCCTCCACAGCTATCATCTCTACATAATGTATTTCATGTGTCCATGCTGAGGAAGTACAACCCTGATCCTTTACATGTCCTGAATGTGCAATACGTCGATGTGCAGAGCGACGTGACATATGTGGAGAAGCTGATCAGAGTAATCGGGAGAGAACAAAGAGTGCTACGGAACCGCGCTATTCAGTTGGTCAAGGTGGTATGGGAACGGCATGGCAATGGGGAAGCCACCTGGGAACTTGAATCCGAAATGAGAGCCGCTCATCCGGATCTTTTTGCATGAGATGTTTGAACTCCTACTTCGCTCGAATTTTCGGGACGAAAATTTCAAAAGAGGATTGTATTGTAATAGCCCGAATTTTTAAATCAACATATATGTGGCGGTTATTTATTTTAATGATGGAAAAATTGGAATTTTGATGTTATGGATGTTAAATGGATCAAAATTTGGGGCAAAGGCCCAAGTATGGTCCAATGGACCATGGATTGGATGGAATTTATTTATGGGTCAATAATGGTCAAATTGGGCTCGATAACCATTTGGGACCCAATGGGTCAAAATGATTCAATTTCTAAGGTAAATGGTAGAAAATAATTTAATTGGGCCATGGGCCCAATGGTGACCCAATTGATCGAAATGGGTTGAATTGGAATTAAACCACCTAAGTTAATGATGAGATGATTAAGATGGCACAACCAAGTGGGGACCACCTCCACCTCATCAAGTGAGGTGGCGGGTAGGATAGGTGTTGGTGGGGGCCGTCCACCATGGTTGACTTGGTCAACCATGAGTGGATTTCTTAGAGAGAGAAAATTTAATGGAATTAAATTAAATGTGAATTAATTAACCTAAGTGAGGATCTAATTTAATTAAATAGGTTGGTCAAATGAGGGTCAATTGAATAAGTCAAAGGGGCAAGTCAAGGGGTGGTTTCATTCCATTGAAACCACCCAAAGAAACACAAGAGAAACCATGGACTTAGGGTGGTGGTTTCATCTCAACCACCACCACTCAAGGTATGAGGACCCATACCTCTCATAATTTGGTCAAGTGATCAAAGTGGGAAGACCAAACCACTCCCCCACAAGAGACCAAACCGTTGGCTTGGTGGTGGTTTGGTCTCAACCACCACCACCAAGGTCAAGGGAGCCTATACTTGGTGGGTGAAGGCCATCATGGAAGTGTATGGTCTAAGGAACCAAGAATGGGATGGTTTTCACCTTACCACTCAAGCCCACTTTCACCTCACTCTCTTCCTCTCCTCTTCCCTCTCATTGCCGACCCACATTCAAGGAAAAAGAAGGAGAAAAATTTAGAAGAAAAGGAGAAGAAGAAGGGAAAGGGCTAAGGAAATCAAAAGGAGAAAGAAAAATCGGAGGAGTCGTCGGTGTGGTAAGTAGTTCTTAAAGAATAAATTATATTTTAAAGGTTAAGATGCGTTTATGGAATCCATTTTTTAGAATGAATGGTGGCCACAAATGTTATGGGCCTTAGATCTAAGATCCATCCAATGATAAGATGAGAAATGGATGAAATGGGAGAGTTAGATTAAGGAAAATAAATAGACATTATGGACACTATTAAGATTAATTAAGTGTGGAAGTAAGAGTGTTTTAAGGAGTTATAGGCCATAGGGTTTGGCCATGTAGTATGGCCGAACCCCATGGTGAGCAATTAAGAAATTTAAATAGGGTTTTGGGATTAAAAACTATGAAAGGGTAATCTATGATGTCAAGATGTTATTGAGTCAATATTAATGATTTTTAAAGGGGTTTTAAACAAGAAAAATCATGGGATATGTAAATGATTTAATGGCCTCCAAAAATGGTGAATGAAGGTGAATCATGAACCATGGGTTCGGCCATAGTGTATGGCCGAACCCTATGGTGATGGAATAGTGTATGTAATGGTTATAAAAGTATGGAAATTAATGGAGAAGGTTGATGGTAATTAAGTGGGTTTTTTTTTAAGTATCTAAAACTGGTAGGATAGTCTCTATTATAATGTTTCGCATGTAATTATATTCCGCGAGCTTACTTCCTACGAGTGAAGTGTTTTCGTGGAATTCGTTCCGCGCACGCATAGGGTTGGCCAGTTAAGGGCCGGGCTTTAGAAGCTCGGACTTAACTCGCGTCGTGACGTCCGCGCCCGTTGTCACTTTTATTTCAAAAAATAAAATAAAATTAGACACTGATTTCGGTGAAAATGGGGCGGCCGTTACAAATCCTACTTCGAAAGATTCATTTTTTCGATTTCGCTCTGATACCAACTGTAAGGCCCGCCCCTTTTCACCGAAATCAGAGTCTATCTTTTTTTTTTTTTTTTGAAGTAAAGAGTGACAAAGGATGCGGACGTCACGATGCGAGTTAAGTCCGAGCTTCTAAAGCCCGGCCTTTAACTGGCGAACCCTACGTGTGCGTGGAACTAAGTCCACAAAGAACGGTTCACTCGTAGAAGTAAGCTTGCGGAATATTAAAATAAGTGCGGAATTATAATAGAGACTATCCTACAAATTTTAGATAGCAGGGAAGTGACATTCATTTAATTACTAAAATACTTTAAAAATCATAATTATATCTCAAAATGATAATGTCCAAAGTAAAGACCAACCCATAGTAAGAAATCTACATTATTACAGTCCGACGAGTTACATTACACAAAATACATTTCCAAAAGAAATCTTAATAAACTAAGTAGCTCGCTTGTAATAGCCCGAATTTTTAAATCAACATATATATGTCATTTATTTATTTTAATAATGGAAAAAAATTGGAATTTTGATATATGGATGTTAAATGGATCAAATTTTGGGGCAAAGGCCCAAGTATGGTCCAATGGACCATGGATTGGATGGAATTCATTTAAGGGGTCACTCATGGTCAAAGTGGGCCCGATAACCATTTGGGACCCAATGGGTCAAAATGAATCAAACTCTAAGGCAAATGATAGAAAATAATTTAATTGGGCCATGGGCCCAATGGTGACCCAATTAATTTAAATGGGTTGAATTGGAATTAAACCACCTAAATTAGTGATGAAATAATCAAGATGGCATAGGTGGGTTCAACCATCATGGTTGACTTGGTCAATCATGAATAAGTCAAAGGTACCTAAAGAGGATCAAAGTGAATTAATGTGTTTTAATTAATGTGTATCACCTAAGATTAATTTTGATTAAGCTTAGGTGACATGGCCGAATGGGGCCCACCTCCACCTCACCAAGTGAGGTAGCGGGTAGGCTAGGATTGGTGGGGCTGGCCACCATGGTTGACTTGGTCAACCATGGGTGGATTTCATAGAGGAAATTTATTGGAATTAAATTAAATAGGAATTAATTAGCCTAAGTTAATGATTCAATTAAATTAAAGACTTAGGGAAGTCAAGTGGGTCAAGGGGGAGTCAAAGAGACAAGTCAAGGGGTGGTTTCATCTCCTTGAAACCACCCAAAGAAACACAAACCATTTAAAACAAACACAAAATAAACCATGTACTTAGGGTGGTGGTTTTATCTCAACCACCACCACTAAGCACACTAACCCATGTTGGTTGGTGGGAGGAGTTAATGCAACCAAAGGATGAGATAAGTTTTCATCTCATTCTCTCCTTTCCACTCTCATTTCACTCTCTCCCTCCCTTGCACTCTCAAAAAACGTCCTCCCTCTCTCTCCCAAGGAAAACACCAAGAAAGAAGAAGAAACTTAGAAGAAAAAAAGGAAAAAACTAGGCTTGGCCAACCACCACCCCAAGACCCAAACTTGAGATAATTTTCTATCCCTTCCTCCCCTCTCCCTCTCTCAAAATCTAAACCTACCTTAGCCAAACCCTAACCATGGAGAGTTCATCTTGATCAAGCACATAGTGGCCGAACAACAAGGAGAAGAAGAAGAGAAAGGGCTAAGGAAAGCAAAAGGAGAAAGAAAGACCGGAGGAGTCGTCGGTGTGGTAAGATATCCTTAGACAAGAATTTATATTTTTTTTTAAAGGTTAAGATGTGTTTATGGAATCCATTTCTTAGAATGAATGGTGGCCACAAATGTTATGGGCCTTAGATCTAAGATTCATTCAATGATAAGATGAGAAATGGATGAAAAGGGGAGAGATAGATTAAGAAAAATAATAAGTAAAAGGATTAAGGAGGTTATGAAATTAAATGGATTTAAGCATGGAAGTAATGGGTTTTTGAATGGATTGATGGACCATAGGGTTCGGCCATATAGTGTGGCCGAACCCCATGGTAAATGGGTGATGATTTTAATTAAGGTTTTAAAGTTTAAAACCATGGAGAATGATTATGATTTTTAGGGTTGCAAATGATTAAATGTTGGAAAAATTTAAAGGGGTTTAAATGAGGAAAAATCATGGAGTATATGAATGATTTTGTGGCCTCAAGAGGCATGGGAAAATGGAGAATCATGAACCATGGGTTCGGCCATGGTGTATGGCCGAACCCTATGGTGATAGAATGATGAGTTAAGTGGTTATGGAAGTATGGAAATTAATAAAGAAGGTTAATGGTAATTAAGTGGATTTTTTTTAGGTATTTTAAACATGGTTTTAAATGAGTGGAAATGAGGCTTTTAAAATAAAATTATGGACCATGGGTTCGGCCATGGTACATGGTCGAACCCCATGGGGAGACTTTGAGGAAAATATGGGGTCTTGGAACCATGGAAAATAAAATGGAATGATAGTTAAATTAAATGGACCAAAGTATATCTCATGATGGTTATGAAAGGGTGATTTAAATGTATGATTAAATTTATGTATGGTAGGACAAATGAGGTAGAATGGACCCAAGAAAAATGGAAAATAGGCATCATGGGTTCGACCATGGTGTATGGCCGAACCCATGACCCATTTGTAGGTCATGTTATGGGCTAAATATTAAATTATGTATGGGATTAGATGATTGTAAATTAAATTAAATTAAGTGGCTGATTTTAGGGATGTTATGTCATGGTCATTAAATCATTAATGGGACTAAGTATGTGGATGAATTATGGACAAAAATATACATGAATGGAGGGAATATTAAACCATGGAAGTCTAGTGGCAAAACCATAATTATTGGCCACAATTGAGGAACCATGGGTTCGGCCAGTGTACATGGCCGAACCCCATGTAGGTTGGACATGAACTTGGGTACATTAAGATGACATTATGAGTGATTAAATGAAATTTAGGGTTGCTGCGTTTTAGACTCACAAATGAGAATGTTTAATGGGCTAAAACTTGGAATTATGCATGTATTTAAATCAATGGGAATGAGTCTAAGTTAAAGGCTGAATTATGATAATCTTGTAACATGATTAGGGATCATTAATGGATCTAAGGTTGTGATCAATTAGGGACTTAATCATGGATAAAATATGGACTAATTTGGTAAATGTATAATAAGGTATCAGGACGTCGCAAACGGTATGCGATCGGCAACCGAATTATCGAACGAAAATGTAACGGGACGCTAAGCGGTATTCGGTAGGATTCTTACCTTTTTGTAAGCCGTGGATTATGTGTATGTGATGGTTTCCGTATTTTATTTCGGTAATTATATGATCTATTTTGAGATGGGTTTTAAATGCTATGGATTATCTTTTAAATGCTGTGGCTTATATTTCCAATGCTATGGACTATATGCATTAAAGATATGAATTATATATATATGATACATAGCATAATGCACTTACATCTTATGCATGGCATGGGCGGGAAAATAAAGGAACCGGAGTCCATGCTCCGTCGGGGCGACCGAGAAGCAAACATGGGGATAGCCTGGGGTGCTATAACCGAAGTCCATGCTCCGTCGGGGCGACCGAGAAACAAGTATGGGGATAGCTTGATAAGCTATAACCGGAGTCCATGCTCCGTCGAGGCGACCGAGAACAAACATGGGGACACCTTGACGAGGCTTTGCCGTCAAGGGGGATATGACATTTTAGGATGATATGGATGATGGGTGGGACACATGACATAGGCACCCATGGCATGATATTCATCATATGGTTTTATTATATTGTTATCGGTATGTTTGTTATCACTAATCCATGTGCTAGCCCTACTAGGAGTCCTACTGGGCGTGTTGTCTAACGCCCTACTTCTACCCTAGCTGATGACGCAGGGGACGGTGGAAACGTAATTTAAGTAGCTTAGCTTGTCGGTTTGTAATAATTACTGTTTCTTGCTATGGTTTGGACTGTACTCTGGACGTTATCATTTTGAGATGTGATTATGAACATAGGAGTATTTTAGTAATTTAATGATGTATCTTCCCTTCTATCTAAAACTGGTAGGATAGTCTCTATTATAATGTTCCGCGTCCAATTATATTCCGCGAGCTTACTTCCTACGCGTGAACCGTTCTCGTTGACTTCGTTCCGCGCACGCATAGGGTTGGCCAGTTAAGGGCCGGGCTTTAGAAGCTCGGACTTAACTCGCGTCGTGACGTTCACGCCGGTTATCACTTATTTTTTTTTTAAAAAAAATTAGACTCTGATTTCGGTGAAAATGGGCGGGCGTTACATCGCTTCCCCAAGCTCCTAAGCTTGACTCCCGTCTCGTCCTTCGTTTCCGTCATCTCCTGCGTCATCAGCTAGGGTAGAAGTAGGGCGTTAGACAACGCGCCCAGTAGGACTCCGAGTAGGGCTAACACATGGATTAGTGATAACAAGCACATAGGTATAATATAATGAATACCATAAAAATGAATGCCATGCCATGGGTGTCCTATGTCGTGAGTTCCGCCCATCATCCATACCATCATGATGCCATATCCCCCTTGACGGAAAGACCTCGTCAAGATATAAACAAACACAAATCATCCCCCTTGACGGTAAAAACCTCGTCAAGATATAAACAATCACAAATCATCCCCTTTGACGGCAAAAACCTCGTCAAGATATAAACAACCACAAATCATCCCCCTTGATGGCAAAACCTCGTCAAGATATAAACAATCACAAATCATCCCCCTTGACGGAAAGGCCTCGTCAAGGTGTCCCCATGTTTGCTTCTCGGTCTCCCCGACGGAGCATGGTCTCCGGTTTCTTTATTTTCATCCTTCCCATGCTATATCCCTCCCATGTCATGCATGAGATGTAGATGCCATATGCCATGTAATATATATGATAGCACAAACCATGGCATTTAAAATCCCATCAATAAAACATATAATTTGATTATAAAAAATAGATCAAGCAAAGCATCAATATACACATCATAGCATTAAAACCGATCTTAAAACAATCATATGCTTACCAAAATAAATCAAGGAAAAACCCATACATAACACATAATCCATTGCTTACAAAAAGGTAGGAATCCTACCGAATACCGACTAATGTCCTCTTATGCTTCCGTCCGATAATCCGGTCATCGATACGCGCACCGCTTGCAATATCCGATACCTTATTACATACGAATAATCAGCCCATGTTTTTAACCATTTAAATCCATTAATCATACCTTAGCGGGGTTCGGCCGAACCTCACTAACTAGGTTTATGGGTCCCATTTAATCCATTAATTATTTTAATTACATGAGTCTAAAAACCAGCCAGCCTAGGCTTTATTTAACCATACATAAGGTGTAACACCCCGATTTCTCAAAGATACGAATATTTACGAAAATGCCCCTGGATTGGTAAATTTAATAATTATGATGTTAAATGAGAAAATAGTGGGGCCCATTGCTCAAACTAAGACCATATGAACACATTATAAATGTCAAATTTTATTGGATGGGTAATGTACATCAATTTGGGTCAATATGGGTAATTGGGTCAAAGGATCCAATTGGACCCAATGGGTCATAATGGACTTATTAGACCATTGGGTGAGCCCAAATTTAATGGGGTTAAGCTGAATTGATTAGAAATGAAGTGGAGTATAAATGGGTAGGCTTGATGCACATGTGAAAACCAAATGCATATGGCTAAAACAGCCCATAAATGGGTCATGTTGTCAAAAAGGGTCAAGGAGCTAAATGGGGACCCAATGGGTCGGGTTGACCAAGATTGACCACGGCTGACCGTGTGGGCCCTCAAATGAGCTCAATTGGGAGTTAAATCAAGTTGAGTGGGACTGAATTGGATTGGGTTTTAAATTAAGAAATGAGTTGACTCAAATATGATGCATTAAGTATGTTGAGTTGGGTGAGTTGAGTTGGAATAAAAAGGGCCATGAATCAAGTGAGTCAAGAGGATATGGAAAGGTGTTTTAATCTCACACAACACTTGGGAAAACAAATCTCAGCCATTGGAGTGAAAGGGTGCCTTGGCAAAGCCAAGGGACACCAAGCATGGGCGACATCATCTCATCTCATGAGATGCATGGGCTAAAATGAATGGGTGCAACGGTTGGTACCAAGGGGTGCCTTGGATGGCACCCACTACGTCCTTGGTTTTATCAAAGAGTAATAAGGAGTGATGAGATAATTTGGGCTGTTTAACAAAAGGAAAACAACCATCACATGGCCGAATACACATTGCAAACCTTGGAGTTCCATCTCTCCCTCTCCCTCTCCCTCTCTCTCTCCAAACTCTTTCTCTTGGCTGAACCAGCAGTGGTGTTTTCACCAATTGATCAAGCATAAACCAGCAAAGGGAGGGAGGCTAAGAAAGATAGTAAAGAGCAAAGGCAAGAGGAAACGCTTGGAAAATTGGCAAGCATTCCATAGAATTTTGTTTAAGTAAAGGGTTTTAAGTTATGGATCTGAATGACATAATTTGGCCATGTATGGCCGAATTTGTCAAAGGTCTAAACCATGGAAGATGGTGTCTAAAAGGGTTGGAAATGGACCATAGGGTTCAGCCACTTTGGATGGTCGAACCCCATGAGATTATTTGGTTGGTTTGATGGTTTTAAAGGCTAAAAACCATACAAAAACCATGGAGATTTGTACATGATCTAAGGAGACTCAAAATATATGTTGTGGCCGAATTAATCAATGGTTTAAAATTGTATGATGAGGTTTAAAAGATATAAGATATGGGCCATAGGGTTCGGCCACTTTGGTTGGCCGAACCCCATGAAATAATATGTCTATTTTGATGGTTTTTGTAAGTTAAAACCATGCAAATGATGGACTGTTTTGGATGATTAAATTAGATATAACATAAACGTTTAAGAGGTTCAAATCAAAGGCCATAGGGCTCGGCCAATGAGTATGGCCGAACCCCATGAAATCATATGATTATTGTATGGTGATTTTGATGGTTTTGAGAGATAAAAACCATACAAGATTATGGTGTTTTTATGGGAATTAAATGAATATAAGTTTGTTGTTTTGGGCCATGGATTGGCCGAATATATCAAAGGATTAAACCTTGGATTAGATGGCTTAAAAGGATAAAAAAATATATCATTGGGTTCGCCATCTTGGTTGGCCGAACCCCATGAAAAGAGTGGTTTAGTTTGATGTTTTGGAAAGTTAAAAACCATGTCAACTATGGTGATTTTTCCATATGTTAATTAGGTCACCTTGTGGCTGAATTAAGTAATGATGTAAAGTAAGAGGATGAGGTTTAAAAGATGGAAATTTAGAGCATGGAGTTCGGCCACTTGGGATGGCCGAACCCCATGGAAATCATTGGTGAATGGTATGGTTTTTGGGGATAAAAACCATACCATGTTTATAGATTTTTAAAAGGATTGTAACATGGAATTAATTAACAGTATGGGATCGACAATGGATGGTTAAACCTTGCTATTTTTATGGCCAAGATACAAAAGATAAACTATGTGGAATTATTGGAAAAGTTGCATCCAAAGAACCATAAGGTTCGGCCATGTGAATGGCCGAACCCCATGGGTTGCCTTATGGGTTTTTATTTGATTTACTTGGGGTTATGGTTACTAATTTGGGTCAGCTTTTGGATGGCTGAACCATGTAATGACCTTGGTAAAAGGGTGTAGCCTAAGTTAAATACATAGGTTAAAATTATTGGATCAAGGGAGCCATTGGGTTCGGCCATGTGTATGGCCGAACCCCATGGACCATTTTATATGGATTGTTTTGTGGATTCAAATGGTTTCAAATTTAAAGATCATGGAACATCTTGAGTGGTTGGTAAAGGATTTTTATGTGAACAATTGGACAAGTCATGTGTCGGCTATTTCATGGCCGAACTATGGGTTCTATGGTTAAGATTAGGACATGGAAGTTTAAATGGGAAAGTCATTGGGTTTGGCCATGTGTAGGGCCGAACCCCATGGACCATAACTATGGGTTTTGTGTGGATCTGTTTCATGGAATTGAGTGGTAGTTTTAAAGTTAAAAGCATGATATAACTAAGTATTGGTAGCAATGGCAGTTTTGTAAATAAGGGTAACAATCAAGAGATGAAATGAGGGACCAAACTTAGATGATGTGGTTCGGCCATGTTGAATGGCTGAACCCCATCAAAATAAATGCTTGGGATTGAAGTTGATTCGTAGTTTATGTGAATAAGGTGACGGATCTCTTTAGCGGCGTGCGAGTCGTGATCAAGTGAAAAAGAACAAACACTGAAGCTAATCTTCGGTGGGATTCCTATATCATTGAAACCATGGATATGTATTATGTACTTTTGATGATTTTATTTCATGTTTGATAAGTTATTTTGGTATCAAACAATATGTGGCAATTATGGGATTTTCATGCTATGTTTTGTAATATTCTGTAGCATGATTGGCAATTGCATCTCATGCATGGCATTGGGTGGGGGGGGGGGGGGGGGGGGGGAAATGTTATGCATCTGGAGCCCACACTCCGTCGGAATGTCCGTGATGCAACTGTGGGGCCTCCTTAGGTGGTGAGAGTCCCATCAGGAGAATACTTTAACCAGAGACCTACGCTCCGTCGGGGCCTCCGTAAGTCATGAGGAGTAATTTGATGTGGTGAATACTAGCAAGAGATGAGTGTACTATCAAGAGATGAGAATACTATCAAGAGATGAGAATACTATCAAGAGATTATATGTATGTGATGGGCGGTACTCATTACATAAGACATATACTAGCATGACATGGCATTGAATCGGCATGATATGATCTTTATTATCATGCAAGTTTATTGGTTTTTATCTGTATGATTGGATCTCTGTTATCATACATAATTTTGGATACGATGTTTTATAAGTATGATATGGTATATTATATCTGGATTTTATGTACTAACCCATGTGTTAGCCCTAATCGGAATACCTACTGGGTGCGTTGTCTAACGCCCTAATTCTATCCTTAGAGGATAATGCAGGAACAAGGAAGGGCAAAAGAGAAGGACGATGACCAGGAGGGAAGCGAAGCTTAAGAGCTTGATGTTGGAATGATTTTTATAATTTACTGTTATTCGGATTTCGTTTATGGACATGTAATAAGTTGATACCTTTGCTATGGTTTGTTTATGATATTGACAATGGATGGTTGGATAAGTTAATTAATAATTGAGACTTGTACTTGCTATCGATTCAGTCTATTTCCGCAGTTAGTCTAGTTTATTCCACATGACATTGTTTAGTTCCATGTGTGGATTGTTATCATGGGTTTAGCCCATGCACACATGGGTGGCCAGTTAAGGGTCGAACTTAGGAAGTCCGAACTTAGCTCGCGTCATGGCGCTCCCGCTCTCGTTCACTCTATGTTTCTTTCAAAAGAAATTTTCAGACTCTGATTTTCGGAAGGGTGAAAAGGGCGGGACGTTACATAAGGTCATCTTTCAAACACCTAAGTCCATGGTCATCCTCCCATGGGGTTCGACCATACACCATGGCCGAACCCATGGTTCTTGAATTTGGCCATTTTTTACGGTTTTGCCACTACCTCTTCTCCATGACTAATCACTCATTCATCCATGCATAATTAAGTCCATAATTGATCACAAACTTAGATCCATTAATGACCCCTATCTTAGATTCGTTAATGACCCATCAACCATGTCATATGATCATTAAAATTAGCCATTTAATTAACCTAATCCTTATTCACTTAAACACATACAAAACCCCGTACTTAGCCCATAATTGATCCATAATCTTGGATCCATTAACGTTCCATCAACCATGATATGTTCATTAACAAATCAGTCCTTAACTTACCTAATTTTCCATCCATCTAACCAAATACATGATCCCAAATTTACTCACAAAATGACTTACAAAAGGGGTCATGGGTTCGGCCATACACCATGGCTAAACCCATGATGTCTTTTCCCCAATTTTCTTAGGCCTATTTACCACATTTAGCCTCAAAATAAGTCCCTCCATGAACGGGTTTACATCATGCATTTAAATCATTAATTTTGATCATCACTAACTACATTTAAAATCCATTAAGGTTGCCAACATTCCCTCATCATCACTATGGTCTAATTACCTCTAAGTTCACCAATCACTCTCCATCAATTTCCATAATTTTACACCCATCATCATTACACATACATCACCATAGGGTTCAAAAGCATTCCCTCCATAAAATCACACACATTTCATTCATTTAAAACCCTAAAATCATTAACCACCCTCCATGGCTTCCATTCTTTTAAAACCCATATTAAATCCTTAACCACCTACCATCACTCCCTAATATTTTTCCATGATTCCAAAACACCTAGGTTCACCAAAATTTCTCCATGGTTTTACATTTTAAAACATTATTTCCACTCCTTTAAAATCACTAACAATTAATCATTAGAATCTTAAAAATCATAAATCATATTCCATGGTTTCCATTCAATAAGAACCCCATTAAATTCCTACTACATCACCGTGTATGGCCGAACCCATGGTTCATGGGTCATTCTTTTCCACCACTCTTGAGGCCATTAAAAAAAAATCATTAATACCCTCCATAATTTTCCTCATTAAAACTCTTTAACTTCACTAACATTTATTCATTAACACCTTAAAATCATAAATCCCCCTTCCATGGTTTTGATCTTAAAAACCACATTTAAGCTTACTTAATTACTCACCATGATTCCTTCCGAAAATCACACACATTTAATGCTTAAATAAATTTTATTACATAATGTCCTTAGTACCTCCTTTATTCTTCTTAACCTAATTTATCCATTTAGGGTTTGCCCATTCTTCCTCCTTTCATTGGATGGATTTGATATCCAAGGCCCATAACAATTTGGTCACCAACCAATCCAAGAAATGGGTTCCATAATTACCTCTTAACCCTTACAATGTAAAATTCTTGTTTAAGAATTACTTACAATCCGACGACTCCTCCGGCTTTTCTTTCTCCTCTTGATTTCCTTAGCCCTTTTCTCTTCTTCTTCTCTTTGATTGGTCGGCCAAGATGAGCTTGATCAAATGAAAAACATCAAAGCTTGGGTCGGCTAAGATGGAGTGTGCTTGGGAGAGTAAAAGGAGGAGAAGATGGGAAGAACTAACCCAAGGTCTTGGTTTTGGAGTGATGGGCCAAAGCTTGCACTTCTCCTATCTTTTCTTCTCTTCTTAGTTTTCTTTTCTTCTTTCCTCCTTGGTGTGGGACGGTGGTGGAGAGCAAGAGAGGGAGAGAGTGAAAGAGTTAGATTTTAAAAGATGGAGAAAAGGGATAAGATTTATCTCATTGGTTGAGTGACTTACACTCCACCATTAAGTCTTCCACCAACCAATATGGGATTTTTTATGCTTTAATGGTAGTGGTTGGAATAAACCACCACCAAGCCCAACGTTTTTGAACTTTGGAGATAAGATTGTTTGGGTCTTCCATTTGACCATTTGACCCACTTTTGGAATAGTTTAATTATTTAATTAATTAGATAATTAACTTGGGTTAATTAATTCCTACTTAACCTAATTTCTTTATTCCACCCATGGTTGACCAATTCAACCATGGTGGCAGGCCCCACCAATCCTTGGTCCACACGCCACCTCATTTGGTGAGGTGGAGGTGGGTCCCAATCGGTCATGTCACCTTGGTCAATTCATCACCAACTTAGGTGATTTAATTTTAATTAAATCCATTCCAACTAATTGGATCACCATTGGGCCCATGGCCCAATTACATTCACCCTTACCCATTTACCTTAGAGCTTACATTATCTTGACCCATTGGGTCCCAAATGGGTATTGGGCCCAATTTGACCATCCTTGGCCCAATTGACCATCATTGACCATTTAAATGAATTTAAATCCAATCCATAGTCCATTGGGCCATACTTGGGCATTTGTCCATATTTTGATCCATTCACCATTTATTCCATCAAATTTCCAATTTCCACCATTAAAATAAATAATATCCACATTTATGCTGATTTAAAAAGTCCAGGCTATTACATGTATGGTGTTTGTTTTAAAAGATCTAAAAATATTCAAATGGATGGAGTTATGAGAACCATTCTTAAATGGAAAATGATAATGGATATCAGGTCATGGAAGGACATGATCTTGTGTCTAACTAGAAGATCAAGGGGTTGAAACATGAAATCAAGGGAGTGAGGTTCGGCCATGGTGTATGGCCGAACCCCACTAATCAATTTTATGGACTTATGATGTTGTGGGTGTATGAGTAATTAGATGATGGGAATGGCGTTTGGATTTAATTAAAAAGGATCATCATTATGTTGGTAAGGTTCGGCCATGTTGTATGGACAAACCCCACTAAGGTGGATTTGTTGTGGACATTAGTTATTAAGCAAAAATTAAACAAAGGTTAAACCAATGGCAAAACTGTAAATACAAGTTATAAATGTAAATATGGAATGAAAGATTAAAGGACTTGAAAGAGGGGTCAAAACCAAAGTGGTAAGGTTCGGCCATGTTGTATGGCCGAACCCTACCAAGGTATATTTGGTAATATGAGGTATTTTAATAAGTTATTTGGATGGTGTTCAAGTGGGTGAGGTTCGGCCATGGTGTATGGCCGAACCCCATAAAATGTTGTTTGGTCTTAGACTTAGTTTGAAACCATATGAGACATGTGTTTGACTTGCTGTTATATAAACAAGATAACGAGACTTCTTGAACGGTGCTCAAATCGTGAACGGGTGACGGGTTAAGAAGAGCGGACTGTTTAAGTAACTTTTATGTAGGTTTCCTACCTCTTTGTAATCACATATTATACTTACTGTTTTTATGTTGATTTTGATGAGTTATTTGTGTTAAGGTATTATGTTTCAAATGGGATTTGAATGTTAAGATTTATTTACAAATGGCATGTACTCATTGACTTCTCATGCATGGCATGGGGTGATGAATATGAAAACTGGAGCCCACACTCCGTCGGAATGTCCGTGACGCAACTGTGGGGCCTCCTTAGGTGATGAGAGTCCCACCATGAGGAATACCTTAATAATGAGAATCCCATCAAGAGGAAACGAAAGAACACTATGGGTTACCTTGACGATGAGAATCCCGTCGAGTGATGGCTATATATAATTGTGATGGGTGGGACTCATTACATTTGCATACATACATAGCATTATTTTTGTAAGTTTTGTTGATCATTTATTATTATGCTATATGCATGTTTTATACTAACCTTGTGGTAACCCTAATTGGAAGACCTATTGGGCGTGTTGATCTAATGCCCTATTTCTATACTTAGTGGACGACGCAGGAAAGGGAAAAGGAAAGGTCGAGGATCACGAAGGAAGCCAAGCATAGGAGCTTGGATATGGAATGGAAATATTTATTGACATTTGGATACTTTTATATGGACATGTAATAACTTAGTAACATTATTATGGTTTGTGAATAGTTTTGATGATGGTTATCGGATTTAAGTAATTTTGGTTTGATGACTTGTACTTTGCTATCTAAACAGTTTAGTTCCGCAATTAGTTTATATTATTCCGCAAGATTTAATTAGTACCATGTGTGGATCGGTTTTCATGGACTTAGTCCATGAACACATGGGTGGCCAGTTAAGGGTCGGGCTTTGGAAGTCCGAACTTAGCTCGCGTCGCGACACTCCGCTCCGATCACTTGTTTATTAAAAAAAATAAACTCTGATTTTGGAGTGAAAAGGGCGGGGTGTTACAAGGACTCATTGCATATTTGTCATCATTCCATGGCATGGATTCTACCTGGTTTTATATATTATGTTATAATATATGTTTTGTACTAACCATGTGTTAGCTGTAACTGGAATACCTACTGGCGCGTTGTTCTAACGCCCTACTTCTACCCTAGTTGGTGATACAGGTATTCAGGGGAACAATGAACATAAGACGGACCAGGTATAGGAGCTTCGAAGACTTATTTTACATATTTTGAATAAAGTTACTCATGAACTTGTATTTGAGTATTTGGATTTCGGAATGTAATAACTTAGATGGTTGAATGATTTAGTTTAATGATTAAGGACTTGACGTACTTTGCTATCTGAATGGAATAGAACTTGGTTCTATTATGATTTCGCATTTTGATGTTATGATTCCGCAGGTTATGATTTTATTCCACAAGTTGATGTTGCTATGTGTGAACCGTTCTATTGGACTGAGTCCATACACACATAGGGTTGGCCAGTTAAGGGTCGGACTTTGGAAGTTCGGACTTAGCTCGCGTCATGACGTCCCGCGCTCTATCACTCTACTCTGTTATAAAAACAAAAAATATATACTCTGAATTTACGGGAAAAAATGAGTGAAAAAGGGCGGGGCGTTACAGTTGGTATCAGAGCGAACCCGAAATTTGAATATTTCGGGTAAATTAATCCGGTCTCCGTTCATTACTTTACTCCATTAGACTCAGACGCATGATAGGAAAGGAAGCACAGTCAAAATAATCGGATTATCAAACGTAGCAACATAGGATGTATTTCCCCAGAAAATAAGGCAAAAATCAAGAGTGCTTATTTGGAAATTTTCCCCAACAGGTAGGAAATATAAATTTTGTTTATGGAAACTAAGTCTTGATGTTTTCAATGGCTTAGGGAAAAAATGGTTCCAAAGAGAAAGTCAACGAGAAATATCCGACAAAACCAAAAAGGGGGTGAAGAGGAGGAACGACATTCTCATCATGAGGAGGAATGACATTCTCATCATGAGGAGGAACAACATTCTCATCATGAGGAAGAACATCACTCTCACCACGAGAAGGAAGAAAACAGTGTAAACATACCAGTGGTACCTCCTGAATTGCAGAATCTAGTTCAAGCGGTGGTTACTTCAGTGCTCCAACAACATATGAATGAGAATGGAACCGCCAACGAGACCAATGACAAGAGTATGGTCAGGGACTTCCAGCAACAGCGCCCTCCTTACTTCAAGGGAAGAGAAGGGGCTGTCGGAGCGGAAAACTGGCTAAAGAAGACTTCTCAGATTCTGACTCTATTGAATATCATGAGTCATGCTCATAAGATTTTACTGGCCACATCACAGCTGATTGATGATGCTGGTAAATGGTGGGAGGTGATAGAGAAGCAACGGGCACTTCTTCTAGAAGGAGAAAGGACTGCCATGACTTGGGATCAGTTCTCAGCTACCTTCTTGGAACATTATTTTCCTGAGGAGGAGAATGAGCGTCAAATACAAGCTTTCCTATCTTTGGTACAGGGTACCATGACGGTGGTAGAATACCACCAAGAGTTTCTCAGTCTATCTGTGTATGCATTCTATATGGTGGATACTGAGCATCGAAGGGCACAGAAGTTTGAGCTGGGCCTTCGGCCTAGCATAAGGGCCAAGGTAACTATATTCAAAGCACCCACATTGGCAGAAGTGGTCAGCAGGGCCACTATAGCAGAGCAGGAATTGGCTGAGTTGACGCGGTTTGACAATCGCCGAGCTCAGAGTGGGAGAGGTACATTCCAGCCCAACAAGAGCTTCCGACTGAACTTTAGCAAACCCTCACCATCCATTGGGTCAATAGGGGGTTTCCGTCCCAACCATCCCTCCCCATCTGCATCAGTCACTCAGGCACCCAGAGGGGTGAAGAACTGTTTTCACTGTGACCAACCTGGTCATTTTAAGAGGGAATGTCCACAAGTCAACAAACCCTCATATTGTAACACCCCGCCCTTTTCACTCTAATTTTCAGAGTTTATTTTTTATTTTTATAATAATAATCAAGTGATTGGGGCGGAGTGTCACGACGCGAATTAAGTTCGGACTTCTAAAGTCCGACCCTTAACTGGCCAAGCTCATGTGCGTATGGATTAAGTCCATAAGAATCGATCCACACATGATACAATAAACTTGCGGAATATACTTAGTCTTTAACTAACTGAGGTTATAATAAATCCTAAAACTAATCCATTTTTTCTTAAACTTAAGATAGCAAAGTACATGATCAAATTCTCCAATATTACTAAATAACCTTAGTCTACCATTCATTCCAAACCATAGTAGCTACTTAATTACATTATTACATGCCAACGCCATTAAATATCAAATTACATTGTCCAAATAACTTAAACAAAAAGTCCATAAACAGTCCATTCAAAGTCCATTCAAATTGCCCAAGCTCCTATGCTTAGTTTTCTTTTCGATCCTCGTTCTTCCCCTTTCCTGTGTCATCCACTAAGGATAGAGATAGGGCGTTAGATCAACGCGCCCAGTAGTGTTTCCGAATAGGGCTACCACAAGGTTAATTTAAAAACATGCAAATAGTATAATAATACATGTGTGACAAAATTCCATAAAAACATGTTATGTATGAAATGAACATGTAATGAGTCCCACCCATCACCATTCTACATAGCCATCACTTGACGGGATTCTCATCGTCAAGGTAACCCACAGTGGTCTTTCGGACGCCCTGACGGAGTGTGGCCTCCGGATTCCTCTTGATGGGATTTTCATCATCAAGGTACCCCACAGTGGTCTTTCGAACGCCCCAACGGAGTGTGGCCTCCAGTTACAACACCATCATCCCATGCGATGCATGAGATGTCTATGCAAACATTACATTTAGAAATATAACTTTACATTCACCAAAACTTATCAAAATCAACTTAAAACAATAAATAGGAGTGTGGTTACAATAAAGGTAGGAAATCTACACAATGTTACTTACTTTGACCCTTCTTTTGAGCCGTCTCCCGTTTACGACTACTACACCGTTCAAGCAATCCCGATACCTTATTTACATAGCAGCAAGTCAAGATACTAATCATGTGATTCCCATTTACATCTAAGTCCCAACAATCCACTTTGTGGGGTTCGGCCATACCCCATGGCCGAACCTCACCCATTTAAACTTTCATGTCCTAACTTAGACATAGAACCCCATAGTTCGGTAATGAAATGGCCGAACCATGACTTGTCTAAATGTTCACATACCAATCATTTATTAACCACTCAAAATGTTCCATGATCTTTAAATTTGAAACCATTTGATTCAATAAAATAGTCCTCATAAAATGGTCCATGGGGTTCGGCCATACACATGGCCGAACCCAATGGTTCCCTTGGTTCAATAATTTTAACCTATGTACTTAACTTAAGCTCCACTCTTTTACCAAGATATATACATGGTTCAGCCATCCAAAGGCTGACCCAAAACGGTAACCATAACCCCAAATAAATCACATAAAACTTCATAATATGACCCATGGGGTTCGGCCATTCACATGGCCGAACCTTAAGGTTCTTTTGATGCAACTTTTCCAACAATTCTACATTATTTATCTACTACATGTTAGCCATAAAAACAGCAATGTTTAACCATCCATTGCCGACCCCATAACATGTAATGCCCGCCATTTTCACCTAAAATCAGAGTCTATTTTTTTTTTAAGTAACAAAGGGCGCGGACGTCACAACGCGAGTTAGGTCCGAGCTTCTAAAGCTCGGCCCTTAACTGGCCAACCCTACGTGTGCGTAGAACGAAGTCCACGAAAAATGGTTCACACGCAGAAGTAAGCTCGAGGAATACTACCCTAAGTGCGGAAATTACAATAGAGGCTAACCTACAACTTTTAGATAGCAGGGAAGATTTCATCATTTAATAACTAAAAGGCCATAACATCATATGTCTACAATAAAATCCAAATCATAGCAATAAGTCTAAAATATTACATTTCCGACAAGCTAAACTATACAAATACACATTTCCCAAAATAAACTTAAATAAAATAATTAGTCCGCCTTCCCAAACTCCTAAGCTTGGCTCCCATCTCGTCCTTCTGCTCCTGCATTTCCTGCGTCATCAGCTAGGGTAGAAGTAGGGCGTTAGACCACGCGCCCAGTAGGACTCCGAGTAGGGCTAGCACATGGATTAGTAATAACAGCATGCAGATAATCTTATAATAAAACCATGCACTTTGAGCAATGTCATGCAATGGGTGTTCTATGTCATGAATCCCACCCATCAATCTCATCATCATTGTACAATGTCCCTTTTTCAACCATAAATAGTGTTCCAAGTAAAATCCATACTATCATCGTGCCATGACCTTCTTGATGGAAAAGCCTCATCAAGATGCGATCCACACTAGGCATCCCCCTTGATGGAAGAACCATCATCAAGGTATAACAAAAAATACAACATCCCCCTTGATGGAAAACCATCATCAAGGTATCATAATTACACATATGAAATATCCCCATGCTTGTTTATCGGTCGCCTCGACTGAACATGGACTCCGGTTTCGTTTCATCCTTCCCCTGTCATATCCCTCCCATGCCATGCATGAGATGTAGATGCCATATGCCATGTACTATATGTAACTCATAGTCATAAAACCCATCTTAAAAACAATGCCATGATTATCAAAATAAATCAAAGGAAACCCATCACATAATTCCAAAATCCAAAACCCATCTTAAAAACAACCACATGATTGCCAAAGTAAAATAGAGGAAAACATCACATGATACTAAATCCAAAACCCATCTTAAAACAACCCATATAATTTCCAAACTAATTCAAAGAAACCATCACTCAATCCATGGCTTACAAAAAGGTAGGAATCCTACCAAAAACCGACTAGCGTTCTTTCTTTCGTTTCCGCCCGATAGACCCGGTCGCTGATCACTCACCCCTTGTGATGTCCGGTACCTTATTACATATTAATAGTCAGTCCCTGTTTTTTTTTAACCATTGATTATCTTAATTACATGAGTCCAAAAATCAGTGACCCTAGGCTTTGCTAATCACATATAAGGTTGTTACATTAGAGCCCCTAAGTCCATTATCAATTTCCCATGGAGTTCTTGAATTTGGCCATTAATTACGGTTTTGCCACTACCTCTTCTCCATAGTTAATCACTCATTTACTTAATCCATGTACATTATGGTCCATAATTGATCCATAACTTAGACCCATTAATGATCCATAACTTAGGTTCGTTAATGACCCCTCAACCATGTCATAAGATCATTGGAATCAACCATTTAATTTAATTTAACCTTTATTCATTCCACACATATATAACCCCATACTTAGCTCATCAATTGATTCACAAAATAGTTCCATTGATGTCTCATTAACCATGACATGCATATTAACAATTTAGTCCTTAACTTAGCCTAATTTTTTTCCATCCATCCAACCACATACACACACCCTTCCTTAGCCCATAAAATGACTTACAATTAAATCATCATTCTTAGCCACATCTTGGGTCCCTAATTGATCCATCAACCATATAACAAGACCACTTACCTCAACCATCTAATTAACCTAATTCCATTAATTTTAAAGACACACCTAAGTCTAACTTAACCCATCAAATGACTTGCAAAATGGGTTATGGGTCACCTTCCTCCACCACCCTTGAGGCCATCAAAAAAATCATTAATATCTTCCATAATTTCATACCCATTAAATTCACCACTTCACCACCATAGGGTTCGGCCATGCACCATGGCCGAACCCATGGTTCATGGTCCACTATTCTTTTATGCCATTTAGACCATAACAACACTTACATTCATCCATGGATTCCATCATAAACATTAGTCTTTCCTCATTTCACCACCTCATACACTCAACAATAAGAATTCAATACATGTATATTCACATGCACTCACAATGCAAGTATGCTTGTGTAATTTAATATCACATAATATCATCGACTTTTTTATCATAAATTTGATACATTTTGACTCATCCAAACTACTAACACTCCCCCATTATTTTTCCATTACTTCACATACATCATCATTCCACAATTCCACCATTTGATCACCATAGGGTTCGGCCATACATAATGGGCGAACCCATGGTTCATGATCCACTCCCAATTACCACTCTTTTTGAGGTCTTTAACATCATTCATACTTCCCATGCATTCTTCATTTACAATGCCTTTAAGAATTACCCCATTCAATTATCAAAACCCTAACAATTAATCAATCATATAACCAATCACCTAATCACCCACCCTGGGGTTCATTATCCATTCATGCCTTTTTAAGGCCACCAAATCATTCACATCATTCATAAACTCCCTAATAATTCTTTTAAAATTTGCAACATTTAATCATTAATCACTTAAAATTCTAAACCATTCTCCATGCTTCCATTCTTAATTAATTAAATTACACAATGTCCTCCATTCCTCAAAACCCTAAGAAAATCACGCATTACCTAATCACCCCCCATGGGGTTCGGCCATACTACATGGCCGAACCCTATGGCTCACAATTTCCTTCCAATTCCACATAATTTCATGCTTAATAACTTAATTACAATACATTCCTTAATCCATTTATTTTTTCTTAAACTAACCCTAATTTACCCATTAGGGTTTTGTCCACTTTCCATCCTTCAAATTGATGGATTTGAAATCCAAGGCCATGATTTGGCCACTTCTAAATCCAAGAAATGGATTTCATAGCTTCTTAAACCCTAAGAAAAATCCAAACCTCTTGTTAAAAAAATACTCACAATCCGATGGCTCCTCCGACTTTCGCCACTCCCGTCGGCTTCCTTAGCCTCCTTTCTTCTTCCTCTTGATCTTTGGTCGGCCAAGATGCTTGATCAATGGTGAAAACCTCCAAGCTTAGGGTCGGCTAAGGTAGGGTTTGCTTGAGAGAGGGAAAGGAGGAGATGATGAGAGGGAAGATAATAGACCTTAATCTTAGAGTAATGAACTAAGAAATTGCATTTTTTTTCTTCTCTCCTTCTCTTCTTTTCTCCTTAATTTTTTTTTCTTCTTCCCCTTACTAGTGTGGGACGGCCATGAGAGAGTAAAATGGGGAGAGAGTGAAATGGGAGTTAGATGGAAGAGATGAGAAAACAAGATAAGCCTATCTCCTTTTGATTGGCTAAGATAAAGCTTACCTTTAATTTCTCCCACCAACCCCTAAGATCTTTTACATGCTTTATGGTCCAAGCACACTAGCCAACGTTTTTTAGTGCTTAAGGATAAAGTGGTTTGGTCTCCCCTCTTTGACCACCTTTTTGGAGAAGCTTACTTAATTATTTAATCAAATCATTAGGTTAATTAACCCCATTGAGCTTAATTCCACTTACTTAACTTGCCTTCATACACCCATGGTTGACCAATTCAACCATGGTGGCCGGCCCCACCAAACCTTGGGTCCACACGCCACCTCACTTGATGAGGTGAAGGTGGGTCCCATTGGACCATGTTACCTTGGTCAACTTCAAATTGACTTAGGTGAATTGAACCCATTCAATTCATTCCAATTGGATCACCATTGGGCCCATGGCCCAATTAAGTTCTCTCCTATCCATTTACCTTAGAGTTTGCATTATTTTGATCCATTGGGTCCCAAATGAGTATTGGGCCCAATTTGACCATCCTTGGCCCAATTGACCATGTTTGACCCTTTAAGTAAACTTAAATCCAATCCACAGTCCATTGGGCCCTAGTTGGGCTTTTGTCCATATTTTGATCCATTAACCATCTATTCCATCAATTTTCCCAATTTCCACCATTAAAAATAAATAATAACCACATATTTATTGATTTAAAATTTTCGGGCCATTACATAACAATTACTTAATTCCATTTTTTTCAATCCTTTAACAATCTTTACACATGGTATGGTTTCTATCTCAAAAACCATACCATTTATCAATAACTTTCATGGGGTTTGGCTATCCCAAGTGGCTGAACCCTATGCTCTAGATTTCCATCCTTTTAAACCTTCTCATCATGCTTTATATCCTTACTTAATTCGGCCACAAGATGACCCAATTAACACATAAAAATTACCATGGTTTGACATGGTTTTTGACCTTTAAAAACATCAAACCAATCCACTCTTTTCATGGGGTTCGGCCAACCAAGATGGCCGCACCCAATGACATATTTTCTATCCTTTTTAAGCAATCTTATCCAAGATTAAATTCTTTGATATATTCGGCCAATCCATAGCCCAACACATGACACTCAAAACCATGATTTTAGAACTTTTCAAAACATGCACTTAATCTAACTTAGCATAAAAAACAGTCCAAGGTTTTGTTTTACAAAAATCATCCAAATTAACCCATTCTTTTCATGGGGTTTGGCCATCCCAAGTGGCCGAACCCTATAATCCATTTTTCATCTCATTCATGAAATACCATCCAATGTCTAACCCTTGATAGATTCGGCCATCCAATGGCCGGATCATGTTTCTTTATTAAATAATAGTTTATCGAAAACCTACCGTTTCTGCAACTCCTCCAATTGATCTTCACTCCGGCTTGTTCCTTCCCTTTCTTAGCCTCTCCTTCTTCTTGATTCCTTGGCTGAAGATGATTTTGTTGCTGTCCTTGAAATGATTCGGCTAAGGTATGAATTAGAGAAAGAGAGATAGAAGATTGGCTTTGAATGGAAAACCTTGATGCCAACTCCTTTGCTCAATGTATGCTTTTGTCTTGGTGAAATAAATCAACCAAGGACTGATTTCATATCAGTAACCAGCTGTTGTTCTTGATCTTGGAGAGATGATAACCGTCCAAGGGAGAGAGAGAGATCCAAAACTTGGTTCCAAATAGGGTGGTCGGCCAAAGAGATGGGTTTTGATTAAACCCATGTGTAACTTTCATTGTCTTAACCCAAAATCCTTTATATTACTTGGGGGTTTCATCTATGAAATGAAACCTCCCCAAGCTTCCAACGTCTCCCATGGATGGTCAATGGTGTAACCTCCCCCCTTTCATTAAGGTCTCACATGGGGGTTTCATCTTGAGATGAAACTCTTCCCCTTCTTCCAACGTGTAGACTAAGATTGAATTTGAAATGCCATAACCTCTTTGTGTAACTCCATGAAACGGCAACTCCATTTATCTCCATCTTTGGAGTTTCATGCATAAGCCATAGTTCTCATATTTCCAACGTGCATAATACTTGCATTTGAAATACTACCTCTCACCAAACCTAACTCCCAAAAACGCCACCTCCATTAATTTCTTATCTTGGAGTTACATGCATAAATTACCTCTCCCATGCAATTCCAACGTTTTTCATTGTTTAAAAACTTGCAATCGGCACACGCCACTCTCATTCACTCACTTAAAATATTTATTCATCCAACTCATTTATTTAACTCACCCAACTCAACTCATTCATTGTAATGCAACTCAACCCATAAATTCAACTCAACTATTATCCATCATTTAATTTATCTCAATCCCACTCAAACATTAAATAAACTTAACCCAATTAAGTTTTGAACTCAATTAATGGTCAAACATGTCAACCACGACCCATTGGGTCCAATTTGGCCATTTTGACCCATTTGACCCAATTACAACTCTTGACCTGTTTGAATACATTTCATCCATTTAATTGTCTTGTAAAAAAAACTACTAACCATTGGGTCTTGATTGGACCATTGACCCAACACTTTACCCATTTAAATTCATATCAAAATAAATCACAATGGCAATTCCGTAAATATGAATAAATTCATTTAAATTGATATCTTTGAAATTCCAGGGTGTTACACATATTCCAGAGGCTCATCTCTGTAATATCCCAAAATTTTAAATCAATATATATTTGGCATTTGTTGATTTTAATTTGAATTTTGACATGATGGAATACCGAATGGATCAAAAATTGGGACAAGGGTCCAAGAATGGCCCAATTGGGCCATGGATTGGATGAAATCCATTTAATGGGTCAATGAGGACTAAGCGGGTCAACGATGGTCAAAGTGGGCCCGATAGCCATGTGGGACCCAATGGATCAAAATCGGTTCCAACCCTAAGGTAAGTGGATAAGGAGGGAATCTAATTGGGCCATGGGCCCAATGATTACCCAATAGACCATGAATTAGAGTTGATTCATTTAATTGGTCAATGGCAAGTAATTGGGTCAACTAACCATATGGGACCCAATGGGCCAAGGTAACTAAGTCCTAAGGTAAATGGGTAAGATAAAAATTTAATTGGGCCATGGGCCCAATGGGGATCCAATAAGAGGGATACATTTAATAAAATTTAAATCACCTAAGTTAGGTGATAAATTGACCAAGGTAAAATGGCCAATGGGGCCCACCTCCACCTCACCAATTGAGGTGGCGTATGGACCCAAGGATGGTGGGGCCGACCACCATGGTTGACTTGGTCAACCATGGGTGGATCTTATAGAGGGAATTGAATGAGATTAAATTAAGTGGGAAGTAATTAATTAACTTAACCTAAGCATCAAATTGATTTAAGTTAATCAAGCTTATTTAAATTGGTCAAATGGTCAAAACCACTCAAACAAACACAAACCACTCCTAAGAAACACAAAAATGAAACCATGGGCTTAAGTGGTGGTTTTATCCCAACCACCACCATTAATGCCCATGTTGGTTGGTGAGGAAATGAATGTTTGAGTGTAGGCTACTCCACCCATCTCCATCTCTTTCCAAACAAACCATTTCACTATATCTCTCTCTTCACACACAAAAAATAAACGTCCCCTACCTTTCAAGAAAGAAAAAAAAAAAAACTTAGAAGAAAAACTTAGAAAGAGAAGAGAAGAAAAGAGAAGGAGAAGGCAAACTTTGGGCCACCATGACCCTTGAAGATCTCTCCCTCATCTCCATACTCTCCCTCTCTCAACCTAAACCCCATCTACCTTAGCCAATCCAAGCATGTTTCACCATTGATCAAGCACATCTAGACGATCAAACAAGGAGAGGAAGAATAAAAGAGGCTAAGGAAATCAAGAGGAGAAAGAAAGACCGGAGGAGCCGTCGGATCCGTAAGTATTTCTAAGCAAGAGTTTAGATTTTTGTTTATGGTTTAAAAAAAAAATGGAATCCATTTATTAGATAATGGCCAAAAACATCATGGGCCATGGATCTAAGATCCATCCAAAGATAAAGTAAGAAATGGATAAATTGGGTGAGATAGATTAAGAATAAATGGATTAGAGATGGTTTAAGGAAAAATAAGAGGAATGGATTAAGCATAGATTTATGTAACATTGGAAGAAAAATGTTGGGCCATAGGGTTCGGCCATATAGCATGGCCGAACCCCATGGTGGGTGATTAGAGGATGTATGCATTTGATTAGGGTTTTGTAAGTAGGAAAAATCGCTTAGGGTTCTTAAATGCTAAATGATTAATGGTTTTTAAGGTTTGAAAATTATGGGAATGGTTAATGATAATTAGGTTTCAAATGATTTAAAGTTGGTGATAGTTAGTACTTTTAATGGATGAAAAAGGATAGAAATTAATGAAGGAAATGATAGTTTTAATGGATTTACAAAGTGTATGACATAAGTTTTTAAGGGACCAAACGAATGATATTATTGATTTTAAATGGGATTGTTAACAAAGAAAAATCATGGACAAATATTAGTAGAACTTTGGTCCTAAATGGCTCTAAGGAAGGTGGGCCATGAACCATGGGTTCGGCCATGGTGTATGGCCGAACCCTATGGTAATGTTTTGGGATTTCTAGGTATGGAAAATGATGGAGAGGAATGGAAATTTGAATGGATTGGTAAGTATGGTATATAGTAGTTTTTTTGGGATGGAAATGATGATTTAAATGGATGATTTAATTTTCATTGGAGGTATGTTAAAGTGGGTAAATGAAACCAAGAAAAAAAAAATGGAGAAAGAAACATCATGGGTTCGGCCATGGTGTATGGCCGAACCCGTGACCCAAATTTTGATTTAATTTTGGTCTAAGATTAATGTATATATGTATATGCGTAAATGAATGGAAATTAGTCTAATCGATGGCTAAATTTTAAATGATCGTATGCCATGGTTGATGAGACAAGATGGACCCAAGAAATTGAAAAATGAACATCATGGGTTCGGCCATGGTGTATGGCCGAACCCATGACCCCTTTGTGGGCCAGGCTTAGGGCCAAGAATGGAATAATGTATGGGATTTAATGTTTTCAAAAAATAAGTTAAATCAAGTGGCTATTTTTATGGATGTGAGGTCATGGGTCATTAACGGACCTAAGTTAGGGATCACTAAGGAGTCTAAGTTTAATGAACAATCATGGATCCAAAAAAAAAAAAAAATGCATATGGTTAAGTGAATGTCTAACCATGGGAGAGGTAGTGGCAAAACCGTAATTAGTGGCCACTTTGAAGAACCATGGGTTCGGCCATGGTACATGGCCGAACCTATGGAGATTAGACATGAAATCGAATACATTATGAATAATAAATGAAATGGATAGATGCTGCGTTTTAGGCTCGCCAATCAGAATATTTGAAATGGCCAAAATCGGATTTATGTATATGTTTAAAACCAATGGATAATGGGCTAAGTTAAGGGCCGAGTTTCGATAAACTTGTAACGTATTTAAGGGTCATTAAATGGATCTAAGGTTATGATCAGTTAGGAACTTAATCATGGATAAAATATTGACTAATCCGGTGAATGTATAATAAGGTATCGGGACGTCGCAAACGGTGCGTAAAATCGGCGACCGGATTATCAAACGGAAACGAACGTTAAGCGGTATTCGGTAGGATTCCTACCTCTTTGTAAGCCGTGGATATGTGATGGTTATTTTAATCTATTTATGTGATTTGTATTATGATGGGTTTTTGAATTATGAATTATATATTCATACAATGGTTTATATTTTTAATGTTATGCATTATATGGCTATGTATGATATATTAAGTTTATGAGATAGATATGTATATTACATAGCATAATGCACTTACATCTCATGCATGGCATGGGCGGGAAAATAATGAAACCGGAGTCCATGCTCCTTCTGGAAGACCGAGAAGCAAACATGGGGATAGCCCGAGGGGCTATAACCGGAGTCCATGCTCCGTCGGGGCGATCGAGAATCAGACATGGGGATAGCACGTTATGCTATAACCGGAGTCCATGCTCCGTCGGGGCGACCGAGAAGCAAACATGGGGATACCTTGACGAGGCTTTGCCTTCAAGGGGGATACGATATTTTTATGATATGGAGGATGGGTGGGACACATGACATAGGCACCCATGGCATGGCATACATCATGTGATTTTACTTTATCATTATATTATTGTCAATATGCATGTTATCGCTAACCCATGCGCTAGCCCTAACGGAGTCCTACTGGGCGTGTTGACTAACGCCCTACTTCTACCCTAGCTGATGACGCAGGCGATGACGGAAACGGTGGACACGCCGGGAGCCAAGCTTAGGAGCTTGGGAAGTGGATACTTAAGTTTAATTAAGTTTTTAATTTGGAAATGTAATTTTGATTAACTTAGCTCGTCGGACTGTATAATTTAATATTTCTTGCGATGGTTTGGACTTTACTTTTGGATATCATCATTCTGTGATATAAATATGAACATAGGGGTATTTTGGTAATTTAATGTTGTATCTTCCCTTCTATCTAAAACCGGTAGGATAGTCTCTATTATAACGTTTCGCACGTAATTATATTCCGCGAGCTTACTTCCTACGTGTGAACCGTTCCCGTGGACTTAGTTCCGCTCACGAGTGGGGTTGGCCAGTTAAGGGTCGGGCTTTAGAAGCTCGGACTTAACTCGCATCGTGATGTCCGTGCCCTCTCTCACTCTCCATTTCAAGAAAAGAAAAAATAGACTCTGATTTTCGAAAAGCGAGTGAAAAAGGGGCGGGCTTACAATCTCGTCCACCAGTTAGGCCAGCAAATTCACTTGGAGGCAGGACAGTTAATCAGTCGGGCCGGCCACCTACAGGATCTGGATGGGTATTCACCTTAGCACCACCAGCAGCAGTGGATCATTCGGTGATTCAAGATATTGTAGTAGTTAGTAATTCCTACGCCTTTGCATTATTTGATTCGGGAGCATCACACTCTTTCATATCTGCTGCATTTATAACTGCTACTGGTACATTAGTACAAAAACTATCCACATCATTCACTATTGTATCCCCCGTCGGAGACACATCATTGGGACTTATATGCACAGCTGTAAATACAGAACTTACTGGACTCAGATTTGAGTTCAATTATTTGGTGCTTGATATGTCAGAATATGATATTATTCTCGGCATGGAATGGTTGGCTAGCTTTAAGGCCAACATTGATTGTTATCATCGCAGGGTGACATTTTGGTCGCCCGAAGGAAAACAAAATGTCGTACGTACTGATAAACAAAGCAGACTGCATGAAGGGTTGAATCACCTAGAATTATACAGTATCCAAATTAAAAAGGCACCAGTGACTGAACTTCCGGAAATAGTAAGGGATTATGTGGACATATTTCCAAAGGAACTCCCTGGTTTGCCTCCCATGAGGGAGATCAATTTTGAAATCAAGTTGTATCCTGGCACTGCACTAGTGTCATTACCACATTACCGGATGGCACCAGCAGAGATGTCCAAGTTAAAGAAGCAGATTGATGAACTGCTCAGATTGGGGTGCATTCGGAACAGTACATCGGCTTGGGGAGCTCTAGTTTTATTTGTAAAGAAAAAGGATTGTTCACTCTGTATGTGTGTGGATTATCGAAAATTGAACCACCTGACGGTCAGAAATAAGTACCCTCTACCCAGGATCGATGACTTATTTCATCAACTTAAAGGTTTCAATCATTTTTCTAAGATTGATTTGATGTCCGGATATCACCAAATCCGGGTTAGGGAGGAGGACATAGAGAAGACGACCTTCAGAGCACGGTATGGGCTATATGAATTTGTAGTCATGCCATTTGGACTCACCAATGCACCGGCTGTGTTCATGGATTTAATGAACATGATCTTCCGTCCTTATTTGGACCAATTTATTATTGTATTCATCGATGATATTTTTATTTACTCCAAGACTCAGAAGGAACATGTTGAACATCTGAGAATAGTTCTGGACACTCTAAGGAATAACAAATTATATGCTAAAGCCAGTAAATGTGAATTTTGGCAATCTGAGGTCAACTTTTTGGGACATGTTATATCAGAAGAAGGCATAGCCGTGGACCCGGCTAAGATAACGGCAGTAAGAGACTGGAAAGCGCCAAGGAATGTAACCTAGATCCGTAGTTTCCTGGGATTGGCAGGTTATTACCAAAAATTTATCATTGACTTCTCTAAAATTGCATCTCCATTGACTCGACTCACTCAGAAATGAGTCAAATATGTGTGGTCAGATCTTTGTAACCAGAGATTTGAAGAGCTGAAGAAGAGACTTACCACTGCTCCCATCTTAGTTTTGCCGGAAAGAGACAAGTGTTATGAAGTACAATGCGATGCTTTAGGAGAGGGATTGGGGTGCACACTCAGTCAAAGTAATCGTGTGGTAGCATACGGATTAAGACAATTGAAAATACATGAACATTTCTATCCTACATACGATCTGGAACTAACTGCAGTGGTCTGCGCTCTCAAAAGCTGGAGACATTATCTTTATGGCAAGAAATTTGAAGTGTTTTCAGATCATAAGAGCTTGAAATATTTGTTTGATCAGAAAGAGCTCAACTTAAGGCAGCGCAGATGGATGGAATATCTGGCGGATTATGAGTTCGCACTTCGTTATCACCCTGGCAAGGCGAACAAGGTGGCAGATGCCCTCAGCCGCTTATCACATGCATCAGTGGCATGTCTGATCAGGACAGAATGGGAGATGCTAAATACCATTTGAGAGTTTAAACTTTACCTCACTAACCATGAGACTATATACAATTTGAACATACGGTCCAACATGGTTACGAAGATTGAAGAGGAACAGCGGACAGACTCGGAGGTGGAGGAAATCTGGGCCAAGATGTCTACTGGTGAAGTCATACCGGAATGGGAATCACGACAGGGACAGGGTCTTGCATTTCGAGGAAGGATTTATGTACCTAAAAGTTGCAGAAAAGAGTTATTTGTTGAGGCACATCAGAATAAACTCTCTATTCATTCGGGCAGCACGAAGATGTATCACGACCTGAAGAGACACTACTGGTAGCACGGACTCAAAAGAGATGTGGCAGAATTTGTACACATTGCTTAACATGTCAGCAAGTTAAGACGGAACATCAGAAGCCACCAAGGTTACTCAAACCCTTACCAGTACCGGAATGGAAATGGGAGCACATTTCCATGGATTTTGTTACAGGGTTGCCAAGGTTTTCAAAGGGCAACGATGCGATATGGGTCGTGGTAGACCGACTGACCAAGTTAGCACATTTCATTCCTATTAAGATGACATACTCATCTGAGACTTTGGGTCGGCGGTATATCAAGGATATCATCAGATTGAATGGTTTACCTCGGACTATTGTGTCTGACAGAGATGGTCGATTCACAGCCAGAGTATGGCAGAGCATGCAGTCGGCCATGGGAACAGATTTGCTGATTAGTACGACATTTCATCCACAGACTGATGGATTGTCTGAGAGAACAATTCAAACATTGGAGGACATGCTAAGAGCATGTATGCTAGATTTTAAGGGTGGATGGGAGAATCACTTGCCGCTGGTAGAATTCTCATACAACAACAGTTACCAGGCAAGCCTCCAGATGGCTCCATTTGAGGCATTATATGGTAGACCATGTAGGTCACTAGTGTGCTGGACAGAGGCCGGTGAGCTTACACTGATTGGACCTGAATTGGTTGCAGAGACCACAGCGCAGATATAGTTGATACGGCAGCACCTATTGACTGTGCAGAGTCATCAGAAGAGTTATGCTGACAAAAGGAGGAGGTTCCTTGAATTTGAAGTGGGAGACATGGTGTTTTTGAAAGTCTCGCCACAAAAGGGACACATGAGATTTGGAAATTATCGCCAAGATATGTGGGACCATTTTCTATCATCAGACGGATGGAGGACGTGGCTTATCAATTGGCACTCCCATCACAGTTGGCATCTTTACACGATGTGTTCCATATATCGATGTTGAGAAAGTATAATCCGAATACTTCTCACGTACTAAATCTACAAGACATAGAGGTTTAGAGCGACGTGACATATGTCGAGAAGCCTGTCCGAGTGGTGGACACAGAACAAAGGGTGTTACGAAATCGAGCGATCTAGTTTGTCAAGATAGTATGGGATCGACATGGCATTGAGAAAGCTACATGGGAACTCGAGTTGGAAATGAGGAAAGCTCATCCTGAGTTATTTAGGTAAATGTTTGAAACCCTACTTCACTCGATTTTCGGGACGAAATTTTTAAAAAAAGGATTGTATTGTAACACTTTGGATTTTCAATTTATTATTTTTATGAAATTTATCCATTTTTAATTGTGAATTTTAGATTAGATCTTATTTGGATAAAGAATTGGGCCATGACCCAATTAGGACCCAATTAATTGTGGAATTGGTTTTATAAAAATTAAATGGGTTTGAATTAATTTAGTGATGCATTTAATTAAAAGATTATGCATGGTCGAATTTTAGATAATAAATATATAGGTTATGCGCATGGATTAGTATCCAAGGAAACTATCTAATTTAAATAGAGATAGGATTAAGGGGAGGTTTTTAAACAAGGAAGTGAGGTCGGCACTCACTAAACAAGGAAAGGTACACACGACATGGGCTAAATAAGTCTTAGCCGTGTGGGGTGTTTATTAAAAGGGAAAGATAAGGGCGCATGGCTTAAGGGAGGGAGTTGTTATCTTAAGCACTTCCTAAAATTGGATGAAGAGGAAGATTATAAAATGAAAAGAGGGACAAGGCTCACGGTTTTACAACCCTTAGCCAAATTTTATCCCATCTCTCTCAATGGTTGATTTTCGGCTACATCAAGGAGAAGAAGAAGGCAGCCATCAAAATTAAGAAGAAAGGAGAAAGATTTGGAAGAGACGGAATTGGAAAAGGTTAGTATCTTGATTAATAATTTTATTTTGAAATAAAGAACTATAGGGTTCGACCATGTTGTTTGGTCGAACCCCATTAGGAAGATTGGTGATGATTTAATAATTTAAATGGAAAAAGAAAGAACCATAAGGTTCGGCCATAGTGCATGTCCGAACCCCATGGAAAGAAGTGTTTAATTCATGGGTTTTGGAAGATTGAAAACCATGGAGAGATCTAATTAATTTCATTGGGTTTATGTTCTTAGATTTCAGATCATGGAAAGACATGGTGATTTCATGATGGTTTGAATGATAAAAACCATGGGAATGTATGGTTTAGATTTATAAATTTGAATGATGAAAACCCATGGGAGAGTTTGATAATTTTAAAGGTAGATTTGGAATGGTAGATGGATTTGGATAGCTAAATTAGAAAGCTTCTAATTAAGGAAAGGGGTTGCTAAAATTGGAAGGCACTCCAATTATGGAAAGGAGTAGGTTATTTATGGAAACAATCTAATTATGGAAAGGTTTACTTAATTTGAAAACCTTCCATTTACGGAAGGAGGTTCTTAATTTTAGTAAGTTTATATATGGAAACCTTCTAATAATAGAAGGTGGAGTCTAATTAAGGAAACCTTCCAATTAGGGAAAGTTAGAGTTTAATTATGGAAACCTTCCAGTTATGGAAAGGTGGAGATTAAATTTGGAAACTATTTATTTATGGAAGTGTGAATGATGAAAGCCATTGAATTCTATGTATGGATTTTAAAAGAGAACCTTATGAACCATAGGGTTCGGCCATTGTGTATGGCCGAACCCCATGGAGTTGTAATGGCATTTTTAAAGTATGTTAATTATTTTGGAAGGTAGGATTAAATTGGAAAGTCTTTAATTTAGAAATGACCTATTTATGGAAAGAACTTGGAATTAAGGATCCAAGATTAAGAAATGATAAATTTAGAAAGTTTCCATTTTAGGGACTTTCTAAGTATGGAAGTTGGATAATGAAATTGGAAAGTTTCTAAATGTGGACTTTCTAAGTATAAAACATAAGGTAATTATATGATAAATTATTTGGAGAACTTAGATGTTTAGGATCTATGTATTTGGATCTAAACATGGGAAATGATTGGCGGACCTAGAATAATGTACTTTGGATTAAAATAAATCAAATATTAATTAAGGTTTGGACCAATAGCATTTTGGTAATTAATGGAATAAATAAACAAAAAGGGTGAGGCTCGGCCATAGGTATGGCCGAACCCCACAAGTATGGTTTATGGATTTAAATATTGCAAATCAAGTAGGACTTGGTGTTGACTTAATATTATACTATAAGGTAACGGGATCTCACACGGCGTTTACGATTGTGAGCGGTTACCGGACGAAAGACGTAATCACACGTTAGCGGTCTTTGGTAGGATTCCACCTCTTTGAAACCATGGTTTATGTTGTAACGACCCGCGCCTTTTTCACTCGCTTAGTTGAAAATCAGAGTCTATTTTTTTTTTTTGAAATAAATAGTGACAAAGAGCGCGGGATGTCACGACGCGAGTTAAGTCCGAGCTTCTAAAGCCCGGCTCTTAACTGGCCAACCCTACGTGTGCGTGGAACTAAGTCCACGAGAACGGTTCACACGTAGAAAGTAAGCTCGCGGAATTATAACTTAATACGAAATTATAATAGAATCTGTCCTACCAATTTTTAGATAGCAAGGAAATTACATCACTTAAATTACTAAAATAACTCAAAATTAGAATGTCCAAATAAAAGTCCAAACCATAGCAATAGTCTAAATTATTACAGTCCAACGAGCTAAGTTACTCAAATTACATTTCCAAAATAAAACTTAAGTAAATAAACTAGCTCGCTCCTCCAAGCTCCTACGTTTGGCTCCCATCACGTCCTTCATTTCTTGCGTCATCATCTAAGGTGGAAGTAGGGCGCTAGACAATGCGCCCAGTAGGTACTCCGAATAGGGTCAACACATGGATTAGTGATAATAAAACACATAGGTAATAGTATAGCAAAACCATGCAATCAATACCATGCCATGGGTGTCCTATATCATGAGTCCCACCCATCATGCATACCATCATTATACAATGTCCCTCTTGATGGAAAAACCCTCATCAAGATATCCCCATGTTTGTTTATCGGTCGCCCCGACGGAGCATGGACTCCGGTTACATTTCATCCCTCCCATGCCATGCATGAGATGCAAGTGTTAACATGCTACATAATGTTACAAACCATGGCATTAAAAATCCCATCATTAATACATATAATTTTATACTAAAATAAGTCAAGTAAAGCATTTATATACACATAATCCATGGCTTACAATGAGGTAGGATTCCTACCAAATACCAACTAGTGCTCCTTTGCGTTTCCGTCCACGAATTCGGTCACCGATCGCACACCGCTTGCGAGATCCCAATACCTTATTACACATCAACAAATTAACCCATGTTTCAACCATGCCTAAGTCCATTACTCATACCTTAGTGGGGTTCGGCCATACACCATGGCCGAACCTCACTCACTTGATTTTGGGTCCCATTTTAATCCTTAGATCATTTTAGTCATATGAGTCTAAAAACCAACAACCCTTTACTTCATTAACCCACACATAAGGTCATCATAAAAGTACCTAAGTCAATAACCATCCTCCATGGGGTTCGGCCATACACCATGCCCAAACCCATGGTTCTTCATTTTGGCCATAATTACATTTTTGCCACTCCTTCTCCCCATGGTTAATCATCTCTCATTTATGAATGTCCATACCTCTAACTGATCCATAAACATGGATCCATCATGCTTCATTAATCATGACTTAAAAATCAGTATACATCATACATTTCCTTGACTTAATACCCATTCATTTTAATCATGCATAGCTCCAAACTTAGCCCATAAAATGGCTCACAAATGGGTCATGGGGTTCGGCCATACACCATGGCCGAACCCATGATGTTATTTTCCTCATCTTTCTTGGATCTATTACAACATTTTTTGATCCACAAAAAGTCTCTTCTTGAGGGGGTTTCAATCATATATTTCGATCATCATTTTTGATCAATCGTAACTACATTTTGAGTCCATTAACTTCACCATATTCCCCATCCTCTTCATGGTTCCAACATATCCAAGTTCACCAAAATCTCTCCATGGGTTCAGCCATACAACATGGCCGAACCCATGGTCCATGGTTTATCATTATTTACAATGGAACCATAAAAATCATCAATATTTCTCCATGGTTTTCCTCATTTAACCCCTTCAAATTTTACTAACCTTTAACCATTCCAAACCTCAAAATCATTAATACATCTCCATGGGGTTCGGTCATATACCATGGCCGAACCCTATGGTTCATCATCTTCCTTAAAAAGTCCAAATCTAATGGTTAGATCACTTGATGGGGTTCGGCCATACACCATGGCCGACCCTCATCCAATCCATTTTTTTGTCTTTATGATCCACATACATAGAAACCTAGGGTTTCGCCATGCAAAGGCCAAACCATAAATTTTAGACCATACACCTTATTTTAGTCATGCATGGGGTCCTTTCCCCATCTCCATAACAGTTAGGGTTCGGCCATGCAATGGACGAACCATGATCCTTGAACCCTTCTTGCCATGCATGCATGCATAATCCATATACATATATAATGTCCTTATTTGTTTCATTATTCATAGCCTACCTTACCCATTAGGGTTTGTCCATTTCCTATCTCATCCCTTGGATGGATTTTAAATCCATGGCCCATAATGTTTTGGCCACTTTTCAATCCAAGAAAATGGACCTTCATGAATTCCTTTAATTTCTAAAATAAAATCTTGTTGAGTGCAACTTATTGATCCCGCGGCTCCTCCGGTTTCCTTTTGCTCCTCTTGGATCCTTAGCCTTCCTTCTTCCTCTTCTCCTTAATGTTTGGCCACTATATGTGCTTGATCAAGATGAGATCCCCAAGGTTTGGTTCGGCCAATGATGGAGGTAGGTTTGAGAGAGGGAAAGGAGGAAAGAATGGAAAATCTTCTAAGTCTTGGGTCTTGAGAGTGTCGTCGGCCAAGCTTGGAACTTCTTGTTTTCCTTCTAAGTCTTTTCTTCTTCTTGGTCTTGGAAGAGAGGGGAGGACGGCTAGGAGAGGGAGGGAGAGAGGTGAGATGGGAAATGAGATGAAACCCTAGACTTTTCCCATCTCATTTTGGTTTGTTTGGGTTAGACTCCTCCACCTCCCCTTTTGCCCAATCATGGTCCATGCATGCCCTTAATCTTAGGCCTCTTGTCTAGCATACCACCCTTGTACACAGTTTTGGCTTAGTGGTTTGGTGGTTTGGGTGAGGTGGAACCACCACCTCACAATGGGCCAATGCATGCCCAAGCATGCCCCCATCTTATGGATCTTGTCTTAGCCATGGAGGGTGCATGCCCTCCACATGGCACTCCGAACCCCTCCATGGCCAACGGTTTTGCATGGTTTGGGTGAGGTGGCACCCCCACCTCTTTCTTGGACAAGGCATGCCCTCCACCTAGGCTTTTGGTCTAGCCAAGGAGGAGGCATGCCCTCCATGTGGCACTCCAAATCAGCCAACGAATTTGGGTGGTTTGGTCTTGATGGTTTGGGTGGTTTCCATGAGATGAAACCACCCACTTGACTCATTCATTATCTAAGTGACTCACCCCATTTGACTCACCCCATTTATTTAATTAATTTGATTTTTAACTTAGGTCACTTAATTACACAATTTAATTCCGTTTAATTTCCTTAAATTTCTCCATGAATCCACCCATGGTTGACCATGTCAACCATGGTGGCCGGCCCCACCAATTCCTTAGCCCACCCACCACCTCACTTGATGAGGTGGAGGTGGTTCCCACTTAATCATGTCACCTTGGTTTATTCAAGATTAACTTAAGTGAATTTAATTAATTAATTCAACTTAATTTACTTTGATCCACCTTAATTCACCTTTGAAGACCCATGTCAGGTCTCGGAATTTTGGAATTAATATAAATGTGAATATTATTTATTTTAATGATGGAAATTAGAAAATTGGTGGAGTAAATGGTAAATGGGCCAAAATTGGATAAAGGCCCAAGTGTGGCCCAATAGACTATGGTTTGGATTTAAATTTATTTAAATGGGTCAAGAATGGTCAAATTGGGTCAAATACCCATTTGGGACCCAATGGGTCAAGATGGTTATGCTCTAAGGTAAATGGGCTAGATGGAAATGTCATTGGGCCATAGGCCCAATGGTAATCCACTTAGAGTGAATTCAATGATTTTAAATCACCTAAGTTATTTGGAATTAAACAATGGTGATGTGGCCAAGTGTGGACCCAAGGTTTGGTGGGGCCGACCACCATGGTTGATTTGGTCAACCATGGGTGGAATAATGGAAATAGGTTAAGTATAATGAATTAACCTAAGGTGATTTAAATAAGTAAATGGGAATTAAAGTAACTAAGTAATTAAATAATTAAATTATTTAAAATGGTAGTTAAGAGTGGTCAAAGGGGGCCCATGAGGTGAAGACTCACCTCATCCCAAACTCAAAAAAATAGAACACGTTGGGACTTAGAGGGGTGGAGTTATAAGCCATAAAGCAACTTAAAAATCTCAAAAATATCTTAAGGTTGGTGAAGGTAATTAATGTAAAGTAAAAAAATGGGGATAAGCCTTGATGTCTTTTCCCATTCTCATTTCATTCAACTCTCTCCATTTTCACTCTCCCATGGTCGTCCCCTACATCCAAGTGAAGGAGAGAAAGAGTTAAGGAAAAGAGAAGAGAAGTAGAGAAGAAAGAAGTGGAATTTTGAGAGAAATCACTCTAAGGTAAAGGGTTATCATCTTCCCTCTTATAATTTTCCCCTCTCCCTCTCTCACACAAAACTTACCTTGGCCAATTCTAGGGTTGGGGATTGCCACCATTAATCAAGAATCTTGACCTATCAAAGATCAAGAGGAAGGAAGAGGAGGCTACGGAGACCGACGGGAGCGCGGAAATCGGAGGAGATGTCGGATGGTGAGTATTTCTTAAACAAGAAATTTTGGATTTTAGGGTTTAAGATTTGGGTTTTATTTTGTGAATTTAATGGTATTCAAGTAAATTTATGCTATGGATTTTAAATCCATCAAATGGAATGAATGGAAAAGTGGGCAGAAACCCTAATGGAGAAAAATTAGGGTTAGGGAAAAGAAATAAATACTTGGATTATGTGCATTGGGTAATTTATGAAATTAAGCATAGAATTGGATGATTGGAAGAAAATCATGGGCCATAGGGCTCGGCCATGTGGTATGGCCGAACCCCATGGTGGGTGATTTGGTATTGGATTTAAATAATTAGGGTTTCAAGAAGATGGAAGACAATGAGGGTTTTAGCTAATGAAAATTAGGGTTGTAGATGAATGAATGGGAGTAAGTTGTAAAATGGTTTTATATGAAAAATGCAAAGGGGTTTATGGCATTGAAATGCATGGAGGAAGTGAACCTTGAGCCATGGTTCGCCATGGTGTATGGCCGAACCCTATGGTGATTAAATGGTGGAATGAAGGGTTGTGAATAATGGAAAGTAAATGGGAATGTTGGTGGTGTTGATGGACCCGAAAATGGTTTTAGCATTGATATTTGTAATGGACTCTAATGTAGCTAAGGATGATGGTTTTAAGTGTATGAATTAAACCCTTCATGGAGGGATTTGTGATAAACCCAAATGTGTAACAATGGACCCAAGAAAAATGGGGAAAGGACACCATGGGTTCGGCCATGGTGTATGGCCGAACCCATGGCCAAATTGTGATCCATTTTGGTGGGTTAAATTGGAGGATGAGTGATGTTCATGGTCTCCAAAAAGTATGAATGGGTAATGGATTCATTGTAGTTTAAATGTATGTGCTAAATCCCATGGGAAGAGTTGATGAATGAGGTATTTTGAAACCATGATTCATTACCCATCTAAAGGGTTAAGTGTGGGATTTTGTATGGGTTTAAATGAATGAGGGTTAGGTTAATAAAATGGTTAATTTTAATGGCTATGTGACATGGGTCAATGGGTAATTAATGGACCTAAGTTGGGGATCTAAGTTTATCATCAATTATGGACTTAATCATGCATGGATAAATGAGTGATTAAGCATGAAAGATGAGGTAGTGGCAAAACCGTAATTAGTGGTCAAATTCAAGAGTTCCATGGAAATTGATCATGGACTTAGGGGATCTAATGTAATAACCCTATGGTAATGTGTTACAAATTTTAAATGGGTTTAAAAAAGCCATGGAAAATGGGAAGATTGATGGGTTTAATAGATGATGTGGGACCCACAAAACCTAGTTAGTGAAGTTCGGTCATGATGTATGGCCGAACCCCACTAAGGTATGATTAATGGACTTAATAATGGTTAAAAAAACATGGACTAATTGATAATGTACAATAAGGTACCGGACATCGCAAGCGGTGCGTGATCGGTGACCGGATTATCGAACGGAAGCGAAAAAGGATGCTAGTCGGTATTCGGTAGGATTCCTACCTATTTGTAAGCCATGGATGTGTGATGGTATTTTTGTCATATTTTATTGATTTTAGTATTTATCTTATGATGGGTTTTTACGATTATGGATGCTATGTTTAAGATGGATTTTATTTAATGGCTATGAACTATGATTAAGGTTATGCATTATAAATTAAGGCTATGTATGATATCTTAGGGTTATGAGTTATAAATATTACATAGCATAATGCATTACATCTCATGCATGGCATGGGCCGAAAAAATAAACAAACCGGAGTCCATGCTCCATCGGGGCGACCGAAAAACAGGCATGGGGATATTTTGATAACCGGAGTCCATGCTCCGTCGGGGCGACCGAAAACAGGCATGGGGATACCTTGACAAGGTTTGTTCCGTCAAGAGGGATAATATATTATATGGTTTGGATGATGGGTGAGATGCATAACATAGACACCCATGACATGGCATTTACTTTATAGTTTCATTATATGATGGTTTATCAGCTTCCATTGGGTTATTATCTGTATGTTGTTATTACTAATCCATGTGCTAGCCCTACTCGGAGTCCTACTGGGCGCGTGGTCTAACGCCCTACTTCTACCCTAGTTGACAATGCAGGAGATGGCGGACCGGAAGGGCGAGACGGAAGCCAAGCTTAGGAGCTTGGGAAGGCAGACTAGTTATTTTGCTTAAGTTGAATTATTTCATTTTGGAAATGTAAATTGAGTAAACTAGCTTGTCGGAATGTAATAACTTAGATGGCTTGCTATGTTTAGATTTTATTTTTGGACAATACAGTTTAATGGCACTTTAGTAATTATACGGATGTTTCTTCCCTACTATCTGAAAATTGGTAGGATAGTCTCTATTATCATTTCGCATGTAATTTTATATTCCGCGAGCTTACTTTCTCCGCGTGAACCGTACTCGTGGACTTAGTTCCACGCAGCGTAGGGTTGGCCAGTTAAGGGCCGGGCTTTAGAAGCTCGGAACTTAACTCGCGTCGTGATGTCCGCGCCCTTTGTCACTTTTATTTTAAAAAAAAAATGTACTCTGATTTTACGGTGAAAAGGGGCGGGCGTTACAACCCATGGTTGACCAAGTCAACCATGGTGGTCGGCCCCACCTATGTCATGGTCCACACAACACCTCATTTGATGAGGTTGAGTTGGTTGTTTATGCCATCTTGACTCATTGGGTCCCAAATGGGTATTTGACTCAATTGACCATCTTTGACCAAATTAACCATCATTGACCCATTTAAATGAAACTAATCCAATCCATGGCCCATTAGACAATACTTGGGCCATTGTCCAAATTTTGATCCATTTACCTTCCTATCCATCAAAATTCTAAATTTCAACCATTAAAATAAATAATAGCCAATATATGTATTGATTTAAAAATCCAGGCTATTACATATGTACTTTGTTTTATCTCATGTTTGATGAAAATATGTTTCAAAGGATATGCTTTATTATTGAATTTCAAATGCTATGTTTAAATTGTTTAAAATAGCATGGATTGATTATGTTTCAAAAGGTGATTTTAAATGATATGTTTATCATATAAATAGCATGTGTTTCATTGGCATCTTATGCATGGCATGGGATGGAGGATTTATAACCGGAGGGGTCACACTTCGTTGGGGCATCCGAAAAACCTATGTGCAGTACCTTGATGTGATTTCCATCAAGAAGAATCCGGAGGGTCCACACTCCGCCGGGGCGTCCAGAAGACTTATGTGGTGGGTACATTTATGTACATGTGATGGGTGGGACTCATTGCATATTTGTCATCATTGCATGGCATGGATTCTGCTTGGTTTTATATATTATGTTATAATATATGTTTTGTACTAACCATGTGTTAGCCGTAACTGGACTACCTACTGTGCGCGTTGTTCTAACGCCCTACTTCTACCCTAGTTGGTGATACAGGTATTCAGGGGAATGATGAACGTAAGAAGGACCAGGCGTAGGAGCTTGGAAGACTTATTTTACATGTTTTGAATAAAGTTACTCATGAACTTGTATTTGAGCATTTGGATTTCGGAATGTAATAACTTAGATGGTCGAATGATTTAGTTTAATGATTAAGGACTTGACATACTTTGCTATCTGAATGGAATAGAACTTGGTTCTATTATGATTCCGCATTTTGATGTTATGATTCCACAGGTTATGATTTTATTCTTTAAGTTGATGTTGCTATGTGTGAACCGTTCTATTGGACTGAGTCCATACACACATAAGGTTGGCCAGTTAAGGGTCGGACTTTGGAAGTTCGGACTTGTAATGGCCCGGAATTTGTAAATCAATATATATGTGGCTATTATTTATTTTAATGGTGGAAATTGAAAATTTGATGGATTAAATGGTGAATGGATCAAAATATGGGGAGAAAGACATCATGGGTTCGGCCATGGTGTATGGCCTAACTCATGACCCATTTTACAAGCCAATTGATGGGCTAAGTATGGGGCTATGTATGTGTTTAAATGAATAAGGGTTAGGTTAATTAAATGGCTGACGTTAATGATGTTATGGCATGATTAAATGGGTCACTAATGGATTTGAGTTAATGATCAATTATGGACTTAATTATGCATGGATAAATGAAGTGATTAGTCATGGAAAGGAGTAGTGGCAAAACCGTAAATAATGGCCAAATTCAAGAACCCCAAGGGAGATGATCATGGACTTAGGGGCTCTAAGTAATGACCTTATGTATGGCTAGGGTGGCTGATTTTAGACTCATATAATTAAAATAATTAATGGATTAAATGGGACCCACAAACCTAGTTAGAGAGGTTCGGCCATAGTGTATGGCCGAACCCCACTAAGGCTTGGATAATGGACTTATATAATAAGGTATCGGGACGTCGCAAGCGGTGCGTGTATCGGTGACCGGATTATCGGACGGAAACGAAAAAGGACGCTAGTCGGTATTCGGTAGGATTCCTACCTTTTTGTAAGCCATGGATTATGTGTTGTGTGATGGTTTCTTGATTTATTTTTGATAATTATATGATTTATCTTATGATGAGTTTTAAGGCTATGAATTATATGATAATGCTATGAATTATATTTTAAGGTTATGCATTATATGTAAAGGCGATGAATTATATATTAAGGCTATGAGTTATATGTATTACATAGCATAATGCATTTACATCTCATGCATGGCATGGGCGGGAAAATAAAGAAACCGGAGTCCATGCTCCGTCGGGGCGACCAAGAAACAAACATGGGGATATCTTGATGTGTTGAGATATAACCGGAGTCCATGCTCAGTCGGGGCGACCGAGAAGCAGACATGGGGATATTCTTGAGGTGTTGAGATATAACCGGAGTCCATGCTCCGTCGGGGCGACCGAGAAGCAAACATGGGGATATCATGGTGGTATGGATGATGGGTGGGACACATGACATCAGACATCCATGGCATGGCATGCATTTTTATGGTCTTTATTATGTTATTACCTATGTACCTGTTATCACTAATCCATGTGTTAGCCCTACTCGGAGTCCTACTGGGCACGTTGTCTAACGCCCTACTTCCACTTTAGCTGATGACGCAGGAGATGGCGGAAACGAAGGACAAGACGGGAGCCAAGCTTAGGAGCTTGGGAAAGTGAGCTACTTAGTTTATTAAGATTTATTTTGGAAATGTAATTTGTGTAATGTTGCTCGTCGGACTGTAATAATGTAGATTTCTTACTATGGTTTGGTCTTTACTTTGGACATTATCATTTTGAGATATAATTATAAATTTAGAGGTATTTTAGTAATTTAAGCGCCGTACTTCCTTGCTATCTAAAACTTGTAGGATAGTCTCTATTATAATGTTTCGCATTAAGTTATATTCCGCGAGCTTACGTCTAAGTGTGAACTGTTCTCGTGGACTTCGTTCCACGCGCACGTAGGGTTGGCCAGTTAAGGGCCGGGCTTTAGAAGCTCGGAATGAACTCATGTCGTGACGTCTCGTGCCCTTTGTCACTCTTTACTTCAAAAAAAAAAAAAAAAAGACTCTGATTTCTGTGAAAAAGGGGCGGACGTTACAGGACTTAGTTCGCGTCGTGATGTCCAGCGCCCTATCACTCTACTCTGTAATAAAAAATATATATACTCTGAATTTACGGGAAAAAGCGAGTGAAAAAGGGCAGGGCGTTACTGATTCAGTTGACTGAAGTTATGCTTACCGAACACGTAAAGGGGTTGGTTGATAATTCAGCCGACTGAATATCTGATTCAGTCGACTGAATGTATACTGGCGGAACAAACAAATGATTTGATCCAAAATCAGCCGACTGAATCTGCGATTCAGTTGACTGAAAGGACATTGACCTAGAACACAAAGGGTTTGACCCAAAGTCAGCCAACTGAATCCATGATTCAGTCGAATGAAAGGTTACGGGTCAAGTTTATACGGTACTGAGTTGTGTTTCAGTTGACTGAAAGATTGTGGGTAAAGCAAAGACTGTATCTGGGCGTAGTCCAGTCGACTGAATCCTTGATTCAGTTGACTGAATTTGAGTGTTTTTTTTTGGATAATTTTCCAGATACCTCAGTTTATCCAGTGGGATGTAAAGGGTGATGAAAAGTAAATGGATAAACAAATTGATATATATGTAATTGAATTTGTTAAGGTAATGAGGTTCGATTCGTTTTCACGTGAGCGTTGGTGTTGTTCTTGCGAAACAAGAAAAGGACAGTAATCGGACGTTGGTAGGATTCCTACCTTATTGAGACATTATGGATTATACCATATAATACTGGCCTTTATTTCCAAATATGATGCTTTACTTTGATTAAATAAATGATATATGTATATGAACTAAATTTCAATGATATTATGTAATTTGCTAAGAAAAGGCATTCTTGCATTCATTATCTCATGTATGGCATGGGAGGGAATACATGGGACCAGCAAGCCAAGTTATGAGTGGTCCAGACATGATTTGGGCTTGAAACTAGCTTGTATGAAGCTATGTGAACTATTGGTATGTTGGCCTTGTCCGAGATTGCTATGAATAGGTACAGCATAATTTGGGCCAAAGAGCTCTTGGGTATATAGTCCCGAAATCCTGCGCAAAGGGAGGAATCCACCCTCCATCGGTAATTCCGATTAATATATGTGGGGAGGTATAACAGTGACCTGGTGGTGCCTTGACAAAACATTGCGGACGTAAATGTCCAAGGGAACACCTTGATATGGTGATTTATCAAGAAAACTATTTATATATGATGTGATTGGATATGGAATTGGGTGAGTGATCATTTGGCATTGACACCCATGACATGATGCATAAGTAAGCATGATTATGATATTGATATCATGCATTGTTTTTACTACTCATGAGATGTTTTACAAATATGATATGATGTTTCTATCTTGATTTTATCTTAATCTTTTGTGTACCATAACCCTACTTGAAATTCCTACTGGGCATGTTGACTGATGCCCTACTTCTACCCTATAGATGATGGAACATGGAATGACAAGCAAACGGACATGAGACATGAAGGGAGCCAAGGGTAGGAGCTTGGAATGAATGAAGTTTATTTTACTTGTCTTTGATTGTTTATGATGTATTGGGAGGACTGATGTTTTGGACTATAATAACTTAGAATTATTTTGCTATGGTTTGATGATATTTAAGTTTCAGTAAAAATATATGGCCATTGGCTTTCCTTGCCTTATAATATCATGTATATGAATAGTGTATTATTCATATAATTATTTCTGCAATGTATTCAGAAGAGCGTGTGAAATGTTTTAGTGGATTTTAGTCCACGCACATGTAATTGGTGGCCAGTTAAGGGTCGGGTTTTGGAAACTCGGACTTAACTCGCGTCGTGACGTTCCTGCTCTCTCTCACTAATTTAAAAAAAAAATATACTCTAATTTGTGGTGAGTGAAAAAAGGTGAGGCGTTACAGTTGGTATCAAAGAGAAACTGGAAGTGTTGAATCTCACAAAGATTAATACGGTATCATGTCTCACTGACAAGATAAGAATCCCAACTGACCGACTCTTCGGAGTCTATTGCACGGGAGTTGGATTAATTTGATTTGTTGAGAATCAGACTGTAAGCATTCAATCTGAGAGCAACACTTGATGAGGAAAGTAACAGTAAGGGAAGAACAATCACTATAAATTGTGGATTTATCAAACATAGCGAAATAAGATGTATCTCCCGCGAACAAAAAACATCATGATTTCCCCCAAAATGAGAAACATTATATGATACATAGGAAAATTTCCCCAAAACAAGAAATATAAGATGATGATTGGGCAATTTTCCCCAAGTATATGTACATAAAATCTTATGAGCAAACTAAGTCAATCAATGTTTCGATGACTTAGGAAAATGCCTCCAAGAAGAAGAAATAACCGATAGAACCCGCATCAGGAAGAGGAGTAGAATGGAGAGGAACTGGACAGTATGAACATTCCTAAGGTACCTCCTGAGCTACAGAGCCTGGTACAGGCTGTGGTCACCTATGTTCTACAGCAACACTAGAACAGGAATGGAGGCGCAACCTCCAATGAATCGCAGGACCGAAATATGGTTAGAGATTTCCAACAACGGCGTCCCCCTTATTTCAAAGTGAAAGAGGGACCCGCAGGAGAGGAGAACTGGATCGAGAATATTACCAAGATCTTGAAGCTGCTCAAGATCACTGGTGATGAGGACAAAATACTGCTGGCTACTTCATAATTAGTAGACGATGCCGGGAAATGGTGGAGAGTTATAGAACGACAACAAGCATAAATTCCAGTAGAGGATAGGACAGAGATGACTTGGGACCAGTTCGCTAGGTTGTTTCTGGAACATTACTTTCCAAAGGAAGAGAAGGAGCACCAGACACAAGAGTTCATATCTTTGGCCCAGAGCACCATGACTGTTGCGGATTATTATCAGAAATTCCTCCGTCTATTATGTTATGCTCTATACATGGTGGACACGAAATACAAGAAGGCCCAGAAGTTTGAACAAGGCAAGCGACCTAACGTAAGAGCCAAAGTCACTATCTTCAAGTCAGCTATTTTGGCAGAAGTGGTCAGGCGGGCTAGCATAGCCGAACAAGAGCTGACGGAGACAAACAGATTTGTGGATAACCGACGAAGTCAGAGCTGTAACGCACCGCCCTTTCCGAGATTCAGAGTCTAATTTTTTTTTTTAAATAATAATATAATAACACCGAAGAGGGCGGACGACGTCATGACGCGAGTTAAGTTCGGACTTCCAAAGTCCGACCCTTAACTGGCCACGCATGTGAGCATGGACTAAACCCATGAAAACAATCCACACATGGAACTAATCAAGTCATGCGGAATAAAACTAGACCAATTACTGAATTAAACTGAATAGATAGCAAGTACAAGTCTCCCATTAAAACTAGTTAATCCAAATATCCATTATCAAACTATAAGCAAATAGCAAAGTTACTAGTTATTATATGTCCATAAATTGTAATTCAAATGATAGTAAAATATAAATCCAATCCAACATTCAAGTGCTTAAGCTTGGCTCCCCTCCTGGTCCATGACCTTCTCTTTCCCTTTTCCTTTTCCTACATTATCCTCTAAGGATAGAATTAGGGCTTTAGATCAACGGGCCCAGTAGGTTTTTCGATCAAGGCTACCACATGGTTAGTATATAAAACATGCATATATCGTACTATATATGGTCATCAAAAACACGTATACCAATGCTATGTAAGTATGCAAATGTAATGAGTCCCACCCATCACACATATACATAGCCATCACTTGACAAGACTCTCATCGTCAAGGTAAACCACAATACTCTTTCATTTCTTCTTGATGATATTCCTCCTGGCGAGACCCTCATCGCCTAAGGAGGCTTTCCACAATCATCATCCCATGTCCATGCATGAAATGCCAATGAATATATGAAGCATGTAAATAAAACTCATCATTCAAATCCAAGACGATAAATAATAGTATAACAAATGTCTCATAAAAACCATCATAAAACCAAGTATAAATGTGGTTACAAGTAGGTAGGAAACCTACTCAATGTTCACTTAGTTTGACCATTCTTTAAACCGTCAACCGATCACGACTTTGTACACCGTTCAAGCAATTCCCGTGGCCCTATTATATGACAGCAAATCAAACATTCATTCATGTGATTCCAACTTAGTCTAAGTCCCAAAAATCCACTTTGTGGGGTTCGGCCATACCCATGGCCAAACCTCACCAACATAGGATTTAATCTTCCTTTTCATTTGATCAACCCTTAAACACTTTACCCTTCAAACATATCTTGGTAGGGTTCGGTTATACAACATGGCTTAACCATACCACTTTGATTTTGGACCCCTCTTTTGAAGTTCTTTGATCAATCCTTTCATGTTACACTTTTGACTTGTTTTTACGGTTTTGCCATTGATCATACCCTTGTTTAACATTGTTAACAACCTATGGCAATAAACATTAATCCATTAAATTTAATATCCCAAAACCAATGTTTATAGGTGGGGTTCGGCCATACACCTTGGCCGAACCTCACTTATTTCACTTGAGTCCACTTTTATCTCTTGATTTAATAATTCCATTCAAGTGACTCATTTACAAAAACTACAATCCACCAAATACAACTTGGTGGGGTTCGGCCATACAACGTGGCCGAACCTCACCGTCTAACCTTAACCATACTTAAATATTTAAAACCAACAATTATTTCTCATGGGGTTCGGCCATACTCCATGGCCGAACCCATGGTCCTTTATTTCCTTTAAAATTGATTCATAACAATCATAGCAATGGTCCATAATTGGGTCCTTTTGAACCCTTGAAATTCTTTAACATGCATTAACCATATATCCCAAAACAAGACCCTTCTTAAAATTAATAAAAACATTCCACTAATTTCCATAACCAAGAAACCTTACATCCATATAAAGTGGTCCATGGGGTTCGGCCATACTCTTGGCCGAACCCAATGGTTCCCTTGGTTCAATGATTCCATCATATGTACCTAACTTAGGCTCTACTCTTTAACCATAATAACTACATGGTTCAGCCATGCCATAGCCGCTCCAAAACAGTAAACTTATCTCCATTTAAAAATCCTTTTAAAACCATCAAAATGTCCAAATAACTTCATGGGGTTCAGCCATCCAAAGTGGCCGAACCCAATGATCCATTTTATCATTTTTAAACAACCTTTACCCAAAGTTTAAACCCTTGATGAATTCGGCCACTCCATGGCCAGATCATGACATTCAAATCCATGATTTAAAACCCTTTCAACTTGCATCTTAGGTCTAATTAAAAACATCTAAAATTGTCCATCATTTTGCATGGTTTTCAACTTACAAACACCATCAACATAACCATATTATTTCATGGGGTTCGGCCATCCAAAGTGGCCAAACCCTATGGTCCATGTTTTCCATCTTTTTGAATATCAATATTCATATTCTAAACCTCTAGTAGATTCGGCCATCCCATGGCCCAAATCATGTTCCATTTAACCCATTTTATTTAACAAAATTCCATACAGTACTTACCAATTCTCTAAGCCTTTCTTCTTGCCTTTGATCCTGGCTTTCTATCTTCCTTAGCCTCCCTTCTTTTGCTGATTATGTGCTTGATCAATGGTGAAAACACCAAAGGCTAATTCGGCCAAGGAGGTAGGTTCTTGAGAGAGAGGGAGCGAGATGAATTCTAAAATTCTTTGTGATGGAATTCGGCCAAAATGAATGGTGTATTCCTTTTTGTTAAACAACCCTTGACCCCCCATTTAACCCTCATCAATGTTGATTAAACCAAAGAGTCACTTGATGGAGTGCCAAGGCATCCCTTGGAACTCCCAACGTTGGCCTTTCCATCATAAGATGGAAACCCTCCATATTCCCTATTCAAGACTTATCCCATTCCATTTAATTTCATGCATGGAAAAACTTCCCCTCATGCCACCGACGTGTGGAATTCTTTGTGGTGTTTAAGACTAAGGCAACTCCTCACCTCCTCATTTGACTCAATGGAATTCAAGGTCCCTTTGGTTTCCATTTTAACTCACCCAACTCATTAGCCCAACTCACCACATTAAATGCCATTCATTTAATGCACTTGAGTCAACTCAACCATTTAATTCAAATCCAACTCACTTCAGTCCCAACTCAACCTGATTTAACTCATATTTGAGCTCACTTGAGGGTCCACATGGTCAACTATGGTCCACATGGTCAACTCGACCCATTGGGTCCCCATTTAGCCCATGCATCCAATTTGACGCCATGACCCAATTACGGGTTGTTTTAGCCATTTGCATGTGATTTTCATATGTGCCTAAAGCCTACCCATTTATGCTCCATTTAGTTTCCAATCATTTCAGCTTAACCCCATTAAGTTTGGGCTCACCCAATGGTCAACAAGTCCATTATGACCCATTGGGTCCCAATTGGGTCATTTGACCCAAATAACCACATTGACCCAATTTGATGTTCATTACCCATTCATGATAAATTGACCCTTATAATATGTTCATATGGTCTTAATTTGAACAATGGGCCCCACCATTTTTCATTTACAATCACATTTATTAAATTCACCAATCCAGTGGCATTTTCGTAAATATTCATATTATTGAGAAATTTGGGTGTTACAAGAGCGGGGGAAGTACTTTTCGCCCACAGAAGAGATTCAAACCAACTTTGGAAGAACCTCAACCTCTACTGTTTCTACTCGATGTTTTCGTCCCAATCAGCCCTCCATACCAAAACTAGTCTCTCAGGCTCCTCGAGGTGTTAGCACCTGTTTTCAGTGTGACCTTCTCACTTCAGGGGTTCTTTGTAATAGCCCGGATGTTTAATACAATAAATATATTGGCTATTATTTGATTTAATTGTGAAAAATTAAGAATTATATATGGGTGTATGTTAGATGGATCAAGGTTGGGGCAATGGCCCAAGTATGGTCCAATGGACCATGGATAGGCTTGATTTTATTTAATTGGGTCAATGATGGTCAATTGGGTCAAATGCCCAATTGGGACCCAATGGGTCAAGATGGATTGAGCATTAGGGTAAGTGGGTAAGAAATTGATTTAATTGGGTCATAGACCCAATTTGATCAAAGGCATGGGGTCCACCTCATCAAGTGAGGTGGCAAGTGTAGGAGTGGAAATCCAAGTGGCATAGCCAAGTGGGACCCAACTCCACCTCATCAAGTGACGTGGCGTGTGGACCAAGGCACATGTGGGGCCGACCACCATGGTTGACTTGGTCAACCATGGGTGAGTTTATGGGTGAATTAAAGAAGATTAAATGTAATGAGTGGAATTAAATTATTTAATTGTAATGACCTAAGTTAGATATAAATTTAAATGATTGAGTTGGGAAATGAGTTGCATTTAAATGGAGTGAGTCAAGTGGGGAGTGAGTCACGTAAAAGACCAAAAGATGGAGTGAGTCAAGAGGGTGGTTTCATCTCATGGAAACCACCAAACCACCAAGGGAAACCACTCCACCAAAACAGTTTGGGATTAGGGTGGTGTGTGCATGTGGAGGGCATGCACCCCCTTGGCTAGACCAAGAGCTTAGGTGGAGGGCATACATTGGCCAAAGGAGAGTTGGTGGTTTCATCTCATGGAAACCACTAAACCACCCAAGGAAAACAAACCAAAACTGTTGGGCATAAGGGGTGGTATGTGCCATGTGGAGGGCATGCACCCCCCTTGGCTAGACAAGAAGCTTGAATGGAGGACATGCAAGACCATACATTGGTCCAAGGAGAGGTGGTGGTTCCACCTCATCCAAACCACCAAACCACCCAAGGAAAACAAACCAAAACCGTTGGGCATAAGAGGTGGTATGTGCCATGGGGAGGGCATGACAAGGAGCTTGAATGGAGGACATGCAAGACCATACATTGGTCCAAGGAGAGGGGGTGGTTCCACCACATCCTAACCACCAAACCACCCAAGGAAAACAAACAAAAACTGTTGGGCATAAGGGGTGGTATATGCCATGTGGAGGGCATGCACCTCCCTTGGCTAGACAAGGAGCTTGAATGGTGGATATGCAAGACCATACATTGGTCCAAGGAGAGGTGGTGGTTCCACCTCATCCAAACCACCAAACCCCTCAAGGAAACCAAGCCAAAACCGTTGGGCATGAGAGTAGTGTGTGCCATGTGGAGGGCATGCACCCTCTTGTTTGGTCAAAGAGCCCATGGGGAAGACTCCACATTGATGAGGGTGGAGTCTAACCCAAGTAAACCCTAGACAACATGGAAAGGAAGCTTTCCATCTCATCTCACTCTCTCCCTCTCTCCCTCAAGGCCGACCCTCACTCTAAGAGAAAGAAGGAAAAAACTTATAAGTTTTCTACCTTGACCCTCTCCCTCTCAAGCTTGGCCGATCTCTCATTGAACAAGAAAAGACCTAGGGTTTCCATTCTCTCCTCCTCTCCCTCTCTCAAACCTACACTCTTTGGCCGAACCCTCTCTTTGGGTTTTCATCTCAAGACCTCAACACACTCTTGGCCGAAGATCAAGGAGGAAGAAATAAGAAAGACTAAGGAGAAGATCGGAGGAGTAAGAAGGAGTGAAAGAAACTGGAAGAGTCGCGAAATCGGTAAGTATCAGTTGACATGATTTTATTAATTTGAAGGAGTTAAAGGAAACCATGGAATCCCATTTTTGGATTGGAGAGTTGGCCAAAATATTATGGGCCATGGATTTAAAAATCTATCCAAGAAATGAGATAGAAAATGGACAAACCCTAATGGGTAAGATAGGCTATGTAAATAATGGAATATTAAGGACACTATATATATAGGGTCTATGTATGCATGCATGGCGTAGGGATCATGGTTCGGCCCTTGTATAGCCGAACCCTAATTGTTATGGATGTATGGAAAGGACCTCATGCATGTCTAAGATTGTAATAACCCTGACTTTTTAAATTAATATAAATGTGGATATTATTTATTTTAATGATGGAAATTGGAAAATTTGATGGAATAAATGGCGAATGGATCAAAATATGGACAAAGGCCCAAGTATGGCCCAATGGACCGTGGGTTGGATTTAAATTCATTTAAAGGGTCAATGATGGTCAATTGGGCCAAGGATGGTCAAATTGGGCCCAATACCCATTTGGGACCCAATGGATCAAAATGGTGTAAGCTCTAAGGTAAATGGGTCGGAGGTGAGTGTGATTGGGTCATGGGCCCAATGGTGATCCAAGTAGTTGAAATAGATTTAATTAAATCACCTAAGTTGGAATTTATTTAAAACCTAGGTGACATGGCCAAATGGGACCCACCTCCACCTCACCAAGTGAGGTGGCGTTTGGACCAAGGATTGGTGGGGCCGGCCACTATGGTTGAATTGGTCAACCATGGGTGTATGCATGAAAGGAATTTAAGTAAATTGAATTAAGTTAAATGAAATTAATTAACCTAATGATCTAATTAAATAATTAATTAAGCTAATCAAATGGGGTGGTCAAAGGGGTCAAAGTTGGAAGACCAAACCACCCATTGCAAGGCATCAAAAACGTTGGCTAGTGGTGGTTGGGTCATAAAGCATGATAAAAATCTATGTGGTTGGTGGGGAGAATTTATGGTTGAGTATAAAGTAAGTAACCTTGGGATAAGATGGGTTTTCATCTTAACCCATCCTCATTTTTCACTTTCTCCATCTCTCCTACTCTCTCATGGCCGTCCCACACTAAGAAGAGAAGGAAGAAGAAAGCTAAGGAGAAAAGAAGAGAAGAAGAGAAGAAAGAAGTGAAATTTTGGTCCACCACTCTAAGATCAAGGGCTACCATCTTCATTCTCATCATCTCCCCCTCTCCCTCTCCCAAACCTAACCCTACCTTAGCCGATCCACGCCTTGATGTTTTTCATTGGGTCAAGCACATCTTGACCGACCAAAGATCAAGAAGAAGGAGAGAGGAGGCTAAGGAAATCAAGAGGAGAAAGAAAAGCCGGAGGAGACGTCGGATTGTAAGTAAATCCTAAACAAGAGATTTGGATTTTTAGGGTTTAAGATTTGGGATCCATTCTTGTTAGGTTTGATGGTGGCCAAATCATCATAGGCCTTGGATCTCAAATCCATCCAATGGAAGGATGAAAATGGACAAAACCCTAATGGGTAAATTAGGGTTAAGGGAAAAAAAAAAAAAGGATTACAATATTACGTAATTAAATGGATTAAGCATGGAAGTATGGGTTTTTGAGTGGATTGATGGACCATAGGGTTCGACCATGTAGTATGGCCGAACCCCATGGTAAGTGATGTATGATTTTTAGGGTTTTAAAGAATGGAAGACAATGAGGGTGGCTAATGATTTTAGGGTTTTAAATGAATAAATGTGAGTGATTTTTAAAGGGGTTTAAATGAGGAAATTCATGGGGTATGTGAATGATTTTTGTGGCCTCAAGAGGCATAGAAAATGATGGACCATGAACCATGGGTTCGGCCATGGTGTATGGCTGAACCCTATGGTGATCAAATGGTGGATTTAATGGTTATGAATTATGGAAAAATAAGTGGGGAATGTTGGTGGTTTTGATGGACAAAAATGATCCTAATGTGGATAGTTATAATGGGCTCCAATGTAGTTGAGGATGATGGCTTTAAGTGTATGAATTAAACCCCTTCATGGAAGGACTTATGAGGGATTCAAATGTGTAGCAATGGACCCAAGAAAAATGGAGAAAGAGGCATCATGGGTTCGGCCATGGTGCATGGCTGAACCCATGACCCAATTGTAGATCATTTTGGCCTAAGGTTAATGTGTTTGTATATGATTAAATTAATGGAGTTTAGGTTAAATTAAGTGGCTGATTTTAATAGTTTTAAGATGTAATAGCCCGAATTTTTAAATCAATATATATAGGGCATTTATTTATTTTTATAATGAAAAAATAGGAATTTTGATATTATGGATGTTAAATGGATCAAATTTTGGGGCAAAGGCCCAAGTATAGTCCAATGGACCATGGGGTGAATAGAACTCATTTTAAAAGGGGTCAATAATGGTCAAGGTGGGCCCGATAACCATGTGGGACCCAATGGATCAAAATTGATTTAAACTCTAAGGTAAATAGTAGAAAATAGTTTAATTTGGCCATGGGCCCAATAGTGACCCAATTGATTGGAATTAACCCCCCCTAAGGTAATGATGAAATGATTAAGCTAACATAATCAAGTGGGACCCACCTTCATCTTACCAAGAAAGGTGGTGGATTGACTAAGGAATTGGTGGGGCCGGCCACCATGATTGACTTGGGCAACCATGGGTGGATTCATGAAGGAATTGAAGGGAAATAAATAGAAATTTAAATTATATAAAAAAAAAATTAAAGGGGCTAAGTTAAATAATAAATTAAATAATGGAGTGAGTCACATAAGAAAAAAGGGGGGTGAGTCAAGATGATTTCCATCTTATTTGACTCACCAAACTCGTTGGAATGGGTGGTGGTTCAAACCCATTCCAACCACCTCCACTAAAGGGGACAATGGCCCTAAAATTGGGGGCATGCAAGGCCATACCCCCCTCCATGCTTAGTTGGTAGATGGAGTCAAAACCAATCATCACACTCTCTCCATCTCTCCATCTCTTCCAAAACCGTCCTCCCCTCTATTCCAAAGAAAACTCCAAAGAGAAAAGAAGAGAAAGAGACTGAGAAGGGAAGAAGAGGACCCAAGCTTGGCCGACCATACTCCTAAGACCCAAGACTTGAGATATTTTTTCCATTCTCTCCTCCTTTTTCCCTCTCAAACATACTACACCTGGGCCAAACCAAACCTTGGGGATCTCATCTCGATCAAGCTCACCATTGGTCGAGCATCAAGGAGAAAGAAGAAGGAGAAAGACTAAGGAACAAGAGGAGCAAGAGACAACCGGGAGAGCCACGGATTGTAAGTATCTCTAAACAAGATATTAAGTTTTAAGGGTTTAAGAATGAAATATTTTTAAGGAAATCACGAAGGAAAGGGGTACAAAATATGCAATGGAGAAGACTGACAAAACAATCAGTCGACTGAATCAACGATTCAGTCGATTGAACTGATAATAGACGAATCAGAAACGAGTTTCTAGGAGTTTCAGCAGACTGAATGAGTGATTCAGTCGGCTGAACTAATGGTGGCTGATAATGAAAAGAGTTTCTGGGAGTTTCAGCCGACTGAATATATCATTCAGTCGACTGAAGGGATGCTTATTAAACACGTAAATGGATAGTTGATAGTTCAGCCGACTGAATCCATGATTCAGCCTACTAAAAATGAACTGGCAGAACAAACAGATGACCTAATACAAAGTCAGCCGACTGAATCTGTGATTCAGTCGACTGAAAGGGGTACGAACCATGTTTCAGCCGACTGAATGGTGTTTCAGCCGACTGAAACTGAACTGGCAAAACAAACAGACAATCTGATTCAAAGTCAGCTGACTAAATCTGTGTTTCAATCGACTGAACTCCTGTTTCAGTCGACTGAATTGAAGAGTACAGTTTTGAGTATTTTCAGTGGTCGCTGTTAATCCGGTAGGATAAATGGTGGTTATGTTAAATTAAAAAGACTAATTTTAATGATCCTACGATATGAGTGGTAAGTCGTTAATGGATCTAAGTGTATGGATCGATTATGGATTCAGTTATTTATGTGCTTTAATCAATGGAAAAAGAGGCTAAGTTAAGGGCTGATGTATGATAATCTTGTAACGTGGTTAAAGATCATTAATGAACTTAGGTTTATGATCAGTTAGAGACTTAATCATGAATAAGATATAAACTAACTTGGAAAATGTGTAATAAGGTATCGAGACATTGCAAACGGTACGCGATCAGCGACCGGAATTATCAGACAAAAACGGAAAGGGACGTTATCGGTATTCGGTAGGATTCCTACCTTTTTGTAAGCCGTGGATTATATATATGTGATGTCTTCCGTATTTTAATTCGGTAATTATATGGTTCATTTTATGGATGATATTTAAATGCTATGGATTATATTTAAATGCTATGGATGGTATTTTAAATGCTAGGGATTACATTCCTATCCTATGGATTTTATATTATAAATATGGATTATATTCCTAGTCTATGGATTTTATATTATGAGTATGGATTATATTCCTATCCTATGGATTTTATATTATATATATATATTACATAGCATAATGCACTTACATCTCATGCATGGCATGGGCGGGAAAATAAAGGAACCGGAGTCCATGCTCCGTCGGAGCGACCGAGAACAGACATGAGGATAGCTGGATACGTTATAACTGGAGTCCATGCTCCATTGGGGCAACTGAGAACAGACATGGGGATAACTTGATATGCTATAACCGGAGTCCATGCTCCGTCGGGGCGACCGAGAAGCAAACATGGGGACACCTTGACGAAGCTTTGCCGTCAAGGGGGATATGACATTTTATGATGATATGGATGATGGGTGGGACACATGACATAGGCACCCATGGCATGGCATTCATCAGATGTTTTTATTATGTTGCTATCAGTATGCTATTATCACTAATCCATGTGCTAGCCCTACTCGGAGTCCTATTGGGCGCGTTGACTAACGCCCTACTTCTACCCTAGCTGATGATGCAGGAAACGGAGGAAACAGTGGACGTGACGGGAGTCAAGCTTAGGAGCTTGGGAAAGAGGCTACTTTGTTTATTAAAGTTTTATTTTGGGAAAAGTTGTAATTCAAGTAGCTTAGTTTTGTTGGATTGTAATAATTTTTGGATTTCTTGCTATGGTATGGACCTCATATTTGGATTTTATGATTATGAGGAAATTTGGTAATTTAATGATGTATCTTCCCTTCTATCTAAAACTGGTAGGATAGTATCCATTATAATGTTCCGCATGTAATTATATTCCACGAGCTTACTTCCTACGCTTGAACCGTACTCGCGGACTTCGTTCTGCGCACGCGTGGGGTTGGCCAGTTAAGGGCCGGGCTTTAGAAGCTCGGACTTAACTCGCGTCGTGACGTCCGCGCCTGTTGTCACTTTTATTTCAAAAAAAAAATAGACTCTAATTTCGGTGAAAATGGGGCGGGCGCTACATAAGACATGGGTGATGGGTCATTAATGGACCCAAATCTATGAATCAATTTTGGACAAAGAAATGTATATGGTTAAGTGAATGTCTAAACATGGGAGAGATAGTGGCAAAACCGTAATTAATGACCCATTTTGTGAACCATTTAAAGGGTTAAGTATGGGGTTTTGTATGGGTTTAAATGAATAAGGATTAGGTTAATTAAAGGGCTAATTTTATGATCATATGACATGGTTGAGTAGGTGAATAACCATAGAAGGAATAGTGGCAAAAATGGTAAATATTGGCCAAAATGAAGAACCCCACTAAGATATGATGTTTGGGCTTAATAAAAGGTTAAAAACATGGACTAAGTATTAATGTATAATAAGGTACTGGACATCGCAAACGGTGCGCGATTGGCAACCGGGTCTATCGGACAGAAACGAAAGAAAGAACACTAGTTGGTATTCGGTAGGATTCCTACCTTTTTGTAAGCCATGGATTGTGTGATGGTTTCTTTGATTTATTTTGGAAATTATATGGTTTGTTTTATGATGAGTTTTAAGATCATGATTTATGTATCTCATATGGCATAATGCAAGGCTATGAATTATATGCTAAGTTATGAAGTCTATATTAAGACTATGGATTATCTATATTTCATAGCATAATGCACCTACATCTCATGCATGGCATGGGCGGGGAAATAAAGGAACCGGAGTCCATGCTCCGTCGGGGAGACCGAGAAGCAGACATGGGGATATCTTGATATGTGGAGATATAACCGGAGTCCATGCTCCGTCGGGTCGACCGAGAAGTAAACATGGGGATATCATGATGGTATGGATGATGGGTGGGACTCATGACATAGACACCCATGGCATAGCATTCATTTTATGGTTTTCATATATTATTATCTGCATGCTTATTATCACTAATCCATGTGTTAGCCCTACTCGGAGTCCTACTGGGCGCGTTGTCTAGCGCCCTACTTCTACCCTAGCTGATGACGCAGGAGACGGCGGAGCAGAAGGACGAGACGGGAGCCGAGCTTAAGAGCTTGGGGAAGGCGGCTACTTAATTTATTTAGATTTGTTTTGGAAATGTATTTGAGTAGCCTAGCTTGTCGGAAATGTAGTATTTTAGATTACTTGCTATGTTTTGGTTTTTATTTTTGGACATTGTGATGTTGAGGTATTTTGGTAATTAAATGAATGTTATCTTCCCTGCTATCTAAATCGGTAGGTTAGTCTCTATTTTAACTCCGCACTTAGTTTAAAATTCCTTGAGCTTACGTTTACGTGCGAACCGTTCTCGTGGACTTCGTTCCACGCACACGTAGGGTTGGCCAGTTAAGGGCCAGGCTTTAGAAGCTCGGAATTTAACTCGCGTCGTGACGTCCCGCACCTTTGTCACTCTTATTTCAAAAAAAAAAAAAAATAGACTTTGATTTTCGGTGAAAAAGGGGCGGGCGTTACAAAGATAAGGTATATGATCAAAGACCATAGTTTGGCCCTTACATGGCCAAACCCTAGATTTCTATGTATATGGATCATGAGAACTAAAAAGGGATTAGATGAGGTTTGGCCATGATGTATGGCCGAACCCCATCAAAGGTTATAAACATGGTTATATGAATTTTTAAGAGAAAGTGATGAAATATGGCCGAACCCCATGGAAGGGTGTTAATGATTTTAAAAGGTTTTAAATGGATGCATGTTAGTGATTTTAAAGGGTTTTAAAGGAGGGAAATAATGGATCAATGTGAATGATTTTAATGGTCACAAATGTTGTAAATGGTGAAGAACCATGGACAATATGGCCGAACCCCATGGAGAGATATTGATGGGCTTAGATGTTTTCGGACCATGAAGATGATGGGAGAATGTTGGTAATTTTAATAGGTTTTAAATGTGGTAAATGATGATCTAAAATGATGTAACCTAAATCTATGATTAAACCCACTCACCCCCCCCCCCCCCCCCCCCCCCCCCCCCCCCCCCCCCCCCCCACACACACACACACACACATGGAGGGACTTGTTTATGGGCCTAAGATTGTGAATGATTTAAAGGAGAAGATAGAAATGAGACATCATGGGTTCGGCCATGGTGTAAGGCCGAACCCCATGGACCATTTTAATGGGTCATTTAGAGATTTATGCATGTTTAAATAAATGAATGATTAAGCTAGGAAATGAAGGGATTTAATTATGGGTCTATGTTGATGGATCATTTGTGGATCCATGCATGAAATGTTTAGTTATGGATCTATGTTTTGGACCTAAGCATGGGTAAATAAATTAGGTGATGGACATAATGGCTAAGATGTGAATGGAGTAAAAATGAAGGACCATGGGTTCGGCCATAGTTTTTTGTGGACTTAGGGTTTATTAATGGTAAGTGATTAACTTATATGTGTTTGGATCAATGAATCAAAGGATGGCACGATCTTGGACCCACATGATTAAAATGATGAAGGATCAAAAGAAGGCCCAAAACCAAGGGAGTGACGTTCGGCCATGTCGTTTGGCCGAACCCCACTAAGGCATTTTTTTGGACTTAAGCATGATTAGAAATCAAATGGAACATTGGGTTGATTTGTTGATATGTAATAAGGTAATGGGATCTCACAAGCGGTGTACGATCGGTGAGCGGTTTTCGGACGAAAATGCAAGGACACATTAGTTGGTCATTGGTAGGATTCCTACCTCATTGAAAACCATGGAATATGTATATGTGAATGTTTTACTTGAATGATTTTGGCATCAATGATATGCCTTAATGATGGGATTTTAATGCTATGATTTGTATTATTACATAGGATGTTTGCACTTGCATCTCATGTATGGCATGGGAGGGATGAAATATAACCGGAGACCCACGCTCCGTCGGGGCGTCCGTTAGGTATTCGTGGGAATACTATGTGATTGTGATACCTTGATGAGGATTTTCCATCAAGAGGGATGTATGATTGATTTGTAACCGGAGACCCACGCTCCGTCGGGGCATCCGTAAGGCATTCGTGGGAATACTATGTGATTGTGATATCTTGATGATGATTTTCCATCAAGAGGGATGTATGATTGATTTGTAACCGGAGACCCACGCTCCGTCGGGGCATCCGTAAGGCATTCGTGGGGATACTATGTGATTGGGATACCTTGATGTGCATTTTTCATCAAGAGGGATATTATGTGATGGTAAGATGGGTGATGGGTGGGACTCATGGCATATGACACCAATGGCATGGCATCTACTTGCATGGTTTTGATATTACTTATATCTATGTGTTTTTGTTTATACTAATCCATGTGTTGATCCTACTTGGAGTACCTACTGGGTTCGTCGTCTAAAGCCCTACTTCTACCTTAGATGATGACGCAGGATATGGAAGAAGTGAAGGACGTGATCGGAGCAAGTTTAGGAGCTTGGAGGAGCTAGATTGATTTATTTAAGTTTTAATTATGGAAATGTAATTTGAATAATTAGCTCGTTGGACTGTAATAATTTAGACTACTTGCTATGGTTTGGACTTTACTTTTGGACATTCTAAGTTAAGGTATTTTATTAATTAAGTGATGTACTTCCTTGCTATTTAATAATTGGTAGGATAGACTCTATTTTAATTCCGTATTAAGTTTACATTCTGCAAGCTTAACTTATTGCGTGTGAACCGTTCTCGTGGACTTAGTTCCACGCACACGTATGGTTGGCCAGTTAAGGGCCGGGCTTTGGAATCCCGGACTTAACTCGCGTCGTGACATCCCGCTCTCTTGTCACTCTTTATTTTAAAAAAAAAAAAAAATAGAATCTGATTTTCGGCGAGTGAAAAGGGGCGGGACGTTACAGTCTTTCCATCCCCTAGCTCAGTCACAAGCATCCAGAGCACATAACCAGACAGAACAAGCACCCATTCTGACAGGATCTGGATGGCTATATACTTTGGTTCCTCTTCCAGAGACAGTGGATCATTCGGTGATTCAAGGTATGGCAGTAGTTGGTAGTTCATATGTTTTTACAATATTTGATTTAGGAGCATCCCACTCCTTTATATCTGCTACTGGCACCTTAGTACAACAACTGTCCATTACACTTACTATTGTATCTCCTATTGGTGACACATCACTGGGTCTAATCTGCACCTCTGTAGACACTGAACTTGCTAAGTTCAAATTTAAATTCAATTATCTAGTACTTGAGATGACAGAGTACGACATTATATTTGGCATGGACTAGTTGACTACCTTCCAGGCCGGCATTGATTGTCATCTTCGTCAGGTGATATTTTGGTCACCCGAAGGAAAGTGGTTTATAGTACATGCCAACAGACAGAGAATTCCTATGACCAGAAGATTACATAAAGAAATGAACCACCTAGTACTGAACAACATCAGACTAGTTAAGGCTCCAATGGCCGAACTACCTGCGGTAGTGAAAGACTATGCAGAGGTATTTCTGACGGAACTCCCTGGTTTGTCTCCAAAAAGGGAGGTTGACTTCGAGATCAAATTTTATCCTGGCACTACTCCTGTATCATTGTCGCATTACCGGATGGCCCCAGCAGAAATGTCTGAGCTGAAGAAACAGATTGATGAGTTGCTTAGACTAGGACGCATCCCGCACAACATCTCATCCTGGGGAGCACCAGTATTGTTCGTAAAGAAGACATATGGTACTCTTCGGATGTGTGTGGATTACCGGAAGTTGAATCAGCTGACTGTCAGGAACAAATACCCTCTACCCAGAATTGATGATCTGTTTGATCAACTCAGAGGCTCCAACCATTTCTCCAAGATTGATATGATGTTAGGTTACCATCAAATCCTTGTCAAGGATAAAGACATAGAGAAGATGGCTTTCAGAACTCGGTATGGACTGTATGAATAAGTGGTCATGCCTTTTGGACTCACCAATGCACCAGCTATATTCATGGACTTGATGAACAGAATCTTCCATCCTTATCTGGATAAGTTTGTAATTGTCTTCATTGATGATATTCTGATTTATTCCACCAGTCGGGAGGAGCATGCTAAGTATATGAGGATAGTCATGGACACCCTGAAGAAGAATCACTTATATGCTAAAGCAAGCAAGTGCGAGTTCTGGCTATCGGAGGTCAACTTCTTAGGACTGACCTCAGAACGAATAGCCGTGGACCTGGCTAATGTGGCAGCAGTTAGAGACTGGAAAGCTCCAAAGAATGTGGCCGAAATCCGCACCTTTCTGGGATTGGCTGGCTACTATCAGAAGTTTATAATGGACTTCTCCAAAATTGTGGCTCCACTCACCCGACTAACTCAGAAAGGATTCAAATTTGAATGGTCTGATGTGTGCAACCAAAGATTTGAGGATCTGAATCATAAGCTTACCACCGCTCCTATTCGGATTTTGCTGGAAAGAGGCAAGGGATATGAAGTATATTGTGATGCTTCAGGAGAAGGACTTGGGTGCTCTCTCGCTCAAAGTCATCATGTAGTGGCATACGGTTCAAGACAACTGAAAATTCATGAACGCAACTATCCCACTCAAGATTTAGAATTAGCTACAGTGTTCTTCACCCTCAAAAGTTAGAGACACTATTTATATGGTGAGAAATTTGAAGTATTTTCTGACCATAAGAGCTTAAAGTATCTGTTCGACCAAAAAGAACTCAATTTGAGACAACGCACATGGATGGAATATTTACAAGATTATGACTTTGCACTACGATATCATCCTGGCAAGGCGAACAAAGTGGCAAATTCCCTCAGTCGCATGTCACATGCAACTGTGGCCAGTCTGATTATGAAAGAATGGGAAATGCTGACGACCATCTGAGAGTTCAATTTGTACATCAAAGATCGTGGAAGCATGTATAATCTGATTGTACGATCCAGTATGGTCTCTAAAATAGAACAAGAACAGAGGAAAGATTCTGAAGTGGCAGAAATATGGCTAAGATGTCGACTGGAGAAGATGTACCAGAATGGGAATTACGACCTGGACAAGGTCTCTCATTCCGAGGCAGGACATATGTGCCTCAAAGCTACAGAAGAGAGTTGTTGATCGAAGCTCATCAAACAAAACTCTCTATTCATCCGGGTAGCACCAAAATGTACCATGATTTGAAAATACATTATTGGTGGCATGGTCTCAAAAGAGACTGTAACACCCCAATTTCTCAATGAAATGGATAATTACGAAAATGCCCCTGGATTGGTAAATTTATTAATTATGATGTTAAATGAGAAAATGGTGGGGCCCATTGATCAAACTAAGATCCTATGAACATATTATGAGGGTCAAATTATAATGGATGGGTAATGTACATCAAATTGGGTCAAAATGGTTAATTGGGTCAAAAATTCTCAATAAGATGAATATTTACGAAAATGCCACTGGATTGGTAAATTTAATAAATGTGATTGTAAATGAGGAAATGGTGGGGCCCATTGTTCAAATTAAGATCAAATGAACATATTATAATGGCCAATTTATCATAAATGGGTAATGAACATCAAATTGGGTCAATATGGTTAATTGGGTCAAAGGATCCAATTGGACCCAATCGGTCAAATGGACTTATTAGATCATTGGGTGAGCCCAAATTTAGTGGGGTTAAGCTAAATTGATTGTAAATCAAGTGGAGCAAATATGGGTAGGCCTGATGAACATGTGAAAACCAAATGCAAATGGCTAAAATAGCCCATAAATGGGTCATGTTGTCAAAACAGGTCAAGGAGCTAAATGGGGACCCAGTGGGTCGGGTTGACCAAGTTTGACCACGGCTGACCGTGTGGGCCCTCAAATGAGCTCAATGGTGAGTCAAATCAGGTTGAGTGGGACTGAATTGAGTTGGTTTTGAATTAAGAAATGAGTTGACTCAAGTGTAATTAATGTATGGTATTTAATGTGGTGAGTTAAGCCATTGAGTTAGGTGAGTCAAAATGGAAACCAAAGGGTCTGTAAAATCAGTGAGTTAAAGGGGAGATGAAGAGGTGCATGAGTCTCAAGACACACAATACAAGTCCCACACGTTGGGGACTTGTTATGGTGGTCTCCATGCAAAGTCTTAAATGCATTTTATGTAAATGAGATAAGATGCATGGGCTTACATGAAGGGTTGTAACGTTTGGCACCAAGGAGTGCCTTAGATGGAACCCAATACCTCCTTAGTTTTATCAAAAGATTAATCAGGAGTTATGAGATGCTTTGGGCTGTTAAACAAAGACAACAAACACCTCATTTGGCCGCATTTTATTCCAAAGAAAACCTTAGAATTCCATCTCCTTTCCCCCTCTCAAGAACACCATCTTTGGGCCGAACCAGTTGCTGTGTTTAACCATTTGATCCAGCACCATTTCGGCAAGGGATTAAGGAAGAAGGAAAGAAAGGAAGCAAGGGGGAAGAAGCAAGGAAATTGGTAAGTTTTTACATAAGTGTTTAGTTAAATAAAGGTGTAGAATGGAGTATGATTTGGCCATTGTTTGGCCGAATCCATCCAGGGTTAGACCTTGGATGGTATTTCATAAATAAGATGGAAAATGAATCATTGGGTTCGGCCAGTTTGGATGGCCGAACCCCATGAAAAGAATGGGTTATTTTGGTTGGTTTTTGTAAGACAAAACCATGGACTGTTTTTTATGCTAAGTTGGATTATTTACATGTTTTGGAAAAGTTCTAAAATCATGGTTTGAGTGTCATATGTTGGGCTATGGATTGGCCGAATATATCAAAGGAATAAACCTTGGATTAGACGGCTCAAATGGATAAAAAAAATATATCATTGGGTCCGGCCATATTGGTGGCCGAACCCCATGAAAAAAGAGGTTTAGTTTAATGTTTTGAAAAGTCAAAAACCATGTCAACTATGGTGATTTTTACACATGTTAATTGGGTCATCTTGTGGCCTAATTAAGTACTGATGTAAAGTATTATGATGAGGTTTAAAGGATGGAAATTTAGAGCTTGGAGTTCGGCCACTTTGGATGGCCGAACCCCATGAAAGTAATTGATTGAATGGTATGGTTTTTGGGGATAAAAACCATACCATGTGTGAAGATTGCTAAAGGATTGTAAAATGGAATTAATTAATTGTATGGGATCGGCAATGGATGGTTAAACCTTGCTGTTTTTATGGCTAAGATGCATGATAAAATTATGTAACATTGGAAGAATTGCATCAAAAGGACCATATGGTTCGGCCATGTGAATGGCCGAACCCCATGGGTCATTTTATGGGTGCTTATGGGATTTAAAATGGAAATATGTTTGTTGTTTTTAGTCGTCTAATATATGGCTGAACCATGTAATTACCTAGGTAAAAGGGTGTAGAACCTAAGTCAAGAACATAGGAGGGAATCATTGGGTTCAGCCATGTGTATGGCCGAACCCCATGGACCATTTTATATGGACTATTTTGGTTGAATCAAGGGGTTTCAAGTTTGAAGGTTATGGAACAATATGAGGTATTTTAAAAGGATTCTATGTGAACAATTGGACAAGATATGGGTTGGCCATTTCATGGCCGAACCATAGGGTTTCTATGGCTAAGTTAAGATATGGAAGTTTAAATGGGAAAGCCATAGGGTTCAGCCATATGTATGGCCGAACCCCATGACCATGTTTATGGGTTTTATGATTACATTTCATGGAAATAATTAGTGGTTCTAAAGTTTAAGCATGATACAATTATGAATGGATAAAGAGATCAAATTAAAGTGGGTGAGGTTCGGCCATGGGTATGGCCGAACCCCACAAGATGTTTTTGGGCCTTAGATGTGAATGAATATTTAAATGATAGTATGATTTACTTATTGTTATATGGACAAGGTAACGGAAGTTGAACGACGTGCTAGTCGTGAACGGGTGACGCTTTAAGAAAGAACAAACACCGAAGTTAATCTTCGGTAGGTTTCCTACCTACTTGTAACCACAATTATGATTTGGTTTTATCATGTTTTTATGAGATATGTTGTATTTGATATTATGTTTCAAATTATGGTTTTGAATGATGAGATATGTATTTACAAATGACATACATGTACATTGACATCTCATGCATGGCATGGGGTGATGATTATGGGTTACCTTGACTTGAGAGTCCCAATGAAAGAACACTGTGAAACAACTCAATGATGAAGTCTCTTTCCACATGTAACGAGGATTACTGTGGATTACCTTATCATGTGAGTCCCAATGAAAGAATACTGTGAAACAACTCAATGATGAAGTGTCTTTCCACAGGTAATGAGGATTACTGTGGATTACCTTATCGTGTGAGTCCCAGATGAAAGTGTATTGTGATTTACCTTGACGGTGAGAGTCCCGTCAAGTGATGGCTATTTATGTGTGATGGGGCGGGGCTCATTACATTTGCATACATACATAGCATGGTTTTATATATTTTTGATAATCATGTACTATGATATATATGCATGTTTTATATGCTAATCCTGTGGTAGCCCTGATCGGAAAACCTACTAGGTGCGTTGACCTAACGCCCTAATTCTATCCTCAGAGGATAGTGTAGGAACAAGGAAGGGGAAAAGAGAAGGTCGATAACCAGGAGGGGAGCCAAGCTTAAGAGCTTGATGTTGGACTGATTTTTATAATTTACTGTAATGTGAATACATCTTTATGGACATGTAATAGCTAGTATCTTTGCTATGGTTTGAATTATAGTCTTGATGTTGGATATATGAATTAAGTTATTGTGGATAAATGCTAAGTTTGAGAATAGTCTAATGAGGTTATTATGTTAACGTAAACTTGACTTGTACTTTGCTATTCTGATAATGGAGCAGTCTGAGTATTGATTATAATTCTGCATATTTGACTTATTCCGCAATCAGTTATGTCTAATCCGCAAGTTGTACTTAGTTCCATGTGTGGATTATTTATCGTGGGTTTAGTCCACGCACACATGGGTGGCCAGTTAAGGATCGGACTTGGGTAGTCCGGACTTAGCTCGCGTCGTGGCGCCTCCCGCTCTCATTCACTCTATGTTTCTTTCAAAAGAAATTTTCAGACTCTGATTTTCGGAAGGGTGAAAAGGGTGGGGCGTTATAGAGACGTGGATGACTTTGTTTCTCACTGCCTTACTTGTCAGCAAGTCATGACAGAACATCAGAAGTCGCCAGGCCTGCGCAAACCTCTACCTGTGCCTGAATGGAAATGGGAACATATCTCCAAGGACTTTGTGACAGGACTGCCAAGGTTTTTCAAAGGGTAACGATGTAATTTGGGTCATGGTGGACCGTCTGACCAAGTCTGAACATTTTCTCCCAATCAAGATGACAGACTCGTCTGAGACTTTGGGACGGCGGTATATCAAGGACATCATCAGGTTACATGGTATCCCCAGGACTATTTTGTCCGACATATGGTTGATTCACCGGTAGGGTGTGGCAGAGCATGCAGCCGGTTATGGGGAGAAACTTGTTAATCAGCACAACCTTCCATCCACAAACCGACGGTCAGTCGGAGAGAACAATACAAACATTGGAAGATATGCTGAGAGCTTGCATGTTAGACTTCAAGGGTGCTTGGGAAGATCATCTACCACAGGTTGAGTTCTCATACAACAACAGTTACCAGGTAAGCCTCAAGATGGCTCCATTTGAGGCATTATATGGTAGACCCTATAGATCACCAGTGTGATGGACAGAGGCTGGTGAGCCTACACTTATTGGACTTGGTCTGGTTGTAGAGACCACAGAACATATCAAGGTGATACGACAACATCTGCTTATAGTGCAGAGTCGTCAGAAGAGCTACGCTGACAAAATGAGAAGATTTCTTGAGTTTGAAGTGGGAGATCTAGTGTTTTTGAAGGTCTCACCACGAAAGGGACACATGAGATTTGGAAAGAAAGGGAAGCTGTCACCCAGATTTGTGGGACCCTTTCCAATCCATGAGAGGGTGGGGGAAGTGGCCTATCGTCTGATACTCCCTCCACAGTTTTCATCACCACACGATGTATTCCATGTTTCTATGTTGAGGAAGTACAATCCTAACCCATCACACGTGCCGAATGTGGAAGACATAGAAGTACAAAGCGACATATCATACTTCGAAAGGTCTGTTAGAGTGATTGAGAACGAACAAAGGGTATTATGGAACTGAGCAATTTCGTTCGTCAAAGTGGTATGGGATCGACATGGTAATGAGGAAGGCACTTGGGAACTTGAATAAAAAATGAGAGTAGTTCATCCTGAGCTATTCATGTAATTGTCTGAGACATTATTTCGCTTGATTTTTTGGATGAAAATTTCAAAAAGAGGGAAATATTGTAATACCCCAGATTTTCATTACTTATGAATATATTGGAATATTTTATTTAAATTGCGAATTAAATGAAGTTAAAATTAAATTGCTGAAATGCATATTAGGTGGACAAGGTAAATGGGTCAATTACCTAATTAAGAAACAATGGATCATGGGTGAACTTAATTTTAAAGTAATTGGGTAAGTTTGAAGTAATTGGGTCAGTTACTGTAACACCCCGGATTTTTAAGATACCAACCTACATGAATTTTGTCTACTTAAATTATGAATTAATGGACATGGACCTTAGATGGTTAAGGGGTTGGGCAATGGCTCAATTTAGGACCCAACGGGTATCGAATGAGTGTTCAATGTAGGGTAAATGGGTAAGTTACACTTAATTGGGTCAAGGTGATTATTTGGGTCAAAAGGCCCAACTGGGACCCAATGGATCATGTTTGACTTGGTTGACCACCAAGTGAGTCCAAGATTAATTAAGTTGGGACTGATTTCAGTTAGAAAGGAAATCAAATAATTAAGTTGAATCAACTGAATTTAAATGGATGAGTTAAGAAAGTGAGTTGAGTTAAATAACTTGGAATGAGAGTTTCATCTCATGGACCCCACTTGAATCATAAATGGAGAAGTGGGGGGTTTTGCTCATTGCAAATTCAAACCATACCACACGTTGGAAGGGAGGGGAAAAGTTTCATCTCAAAGATGAAACCCCTGCATGGGTTATTAATGGAGAGGAGGAAGCTTGAGGAAGGTTACACCAAGATTTCAAATTCAAACCATACCACACGTTGGAGAGGGGGGAAAGTTTCATCTTAAAATGAAACCCCCACATGAAACGTTAATGGAGGGGGGAGGTTACACCTGTAACGCCCGCCCCTTTTCACCTTAAAATCAGAGTATATATATATATTTTTTTTATAAAGGGACAAAGGCCACGGACGTCACGACGAGAGTTAAGTTCCGAGCTTCTAAAGCCCGACCCTTAACTGGCCAACCCTACGCGTGCGTGGAACATAAGTCCACGAGTACGGTTCACGCGTACAAAGTAAGCTCGCGGAATATAAAATTACATGTGGAATGATAATAGAAATTGTCCTATCAATTTTTCAGATAGCAGGGAAGAAACATCCATAAATTTACCAAAATGCCATTAACTGTATTGTCCAAAAATACAATCTAAACATAGCAAGCCATCTAAGTTATTACATTTTCGACAAGCTGAATTATATAATTACACATTTCCAAAATGAATTAATTCAACTTAAACAAAATCACTATTCTGCCTTCCCAAGCTCCTAAGCCTGGCTTCCGTCTTGCCCTTCCGGCCCGCCATTTCCTGCATTGTCAGCTAGGGTAGAAGTAGGGCGTTAGAACAACGCGCCCAGTAGGACTCCGAGTAGGGCTAGCACATAGATTAGTAATAATAACATACAGATAATAACCCAATGAAAAGTGATAAACCATGTGTAGTAACAATATACCATGTATGCCATGCCCTGGGTGTCTATATTATGAACCCCACCCATCATATACTGTCATATCCCTCTTGACGGAAAAGCCTCGTCAAGACATGTCCTACCGCAAAATATCCCCCTTGACGGCAAATCCTCGTCAAGGTGTCCCCATGCCTGTTCTCGGTCGCCCCGACGGAGCATGGACTCCGGTTTGTTTATTTTTTTTTTTCGGCCCATGCCATGCATGAGATGTAATGCATTATGCTATGTAATATATACGTCTCATAACTTTAGTTTATCATACATAGCCTTGGCATATAATGCATCATCTTAAAATACAAATCATAGCATTAACATATCCTTCATAATCGTAAAATAAACCATCATAAGATAAATCCCATAGTCCACAAAATAAGATAAAATACCATACATATCCATGGCTTACAAAAAGGTAGGAATCCTACCAATTACCGACTCGCGTCTTTACTTCGTTTTCGTCCGACAATTCAGCTACCGATTCGCGCTATCCGGTACCTTATTACACATTTACCTTATTAGTCCGTATTTTATTTCATGATTAAATCTCTAACTGATCATAAACCTAGGTCCATTAATGATCTTTAATCATGTCACAAGATTATCATGAACCAGCCCTTATCTTAGCCTCTTTTTCCATTGATTTAAAACATATCCATAAATCCAATTTTGGGCATTTTAAATATTTCGATTTGCGAGCCTAAAACCCAGCATCTATCCGTTTCATTTATGTACATTCCAAGTCCAAAATTTATCCTTAACTTAAATCCATTAAGGACTCATTAATCATGGTCTAGTATGATAACTCAGTCCCTTTAATTTACATACTCTCCATTCCTCCCACCGGATTAACAACGACCTCTGAAGATGTTCAAAAAAAAACTGTACATTTCAATTCAGTCGACTGAATTACCAGTTCAGCCTACTGAATCACTATTTCAGTCGACTGAATTACACATTCAGTCGACTGAAACATGGTTCATACCGCTTTCAGTCGACTGAATCACAGATTCAGTCCACTGATTTTGTATTAGGTCATCTGTTTGTTCTGTCAGTTTATTTTCAGTCGACTGAATCATAGATTAGTCGGCTGAACTTTCAATCATCCCTTTACACGTTCAAAAATCATCCCTTCAGTCGACTGAATCATACATTCAGTCGGCTGAAACTTCCAGAAAACTTGTTTCTGATTCGTTTATCACCAGTTCAGTCCACTGAATCATAGATTCAGTCGACTGACTGTTCTGTCATTCTTTTCCATTGCATATTTAGTATATTTTTCCTTCATGGTTTCCCTCATTTAAGCTCCTTAAAATTACCCACTTCTTAATCACTTAAAATATATTTATATAAACTCTTGTTTAAGAAAATACTTACAATCCAACGTCTCCTCCGATTTCCGGCACTCCCGTCGGTTTCCTTAGCCTCCTCTCTCCTTCCTTTTGATCTTTGGTAGGTTAAGATCTCTGATCAAGAGTGGCAGTCCCCAACCCTAGAATCGACCAAGGTAAGTTTAAATTGAGAGAGGGAAGAGTAAAGGATGATGAGAGGGGAGATGAACACCTTAACTTTAGAGTGAGTTTGTGTAATTTCCACTTCTTTCTTCTCTCCTTCTTTCCTCTTTTCCCCTAACTCTCTTTCCCTTCTCCTCCCTTGTGTGGGACGTCCATGGAGGATGAAAAATGGAGAGAAAGTTGAATGAAAGAAGAATGGGAAAAGGTAACAAGGCTTATCCCCATTTTTCTCTTTTTCACTTTACATTAATTGCTCTCACCAACCAAAGCAAGATATTTTCAAGATATTTTAATTGCTTTATGCCTCATACCTCCATTCTCCCTAAGTCCAAACGTGTTTGCCCTTGGAGGTGGGGTAGCTTGGTCCCCATTTGACTAATTTTAACCCATTTAACCACCAATTTAATAATTTAATTATTTAATTAATTAATTACTTTAATTCCCATTTACTTATTTAAATCACCTTAGGTTAATCAATTATACTTAACCTCATTCCATTATTTCACCCATGGTTGACCAAATCAACCATGGTGGTCGGCCCCACCAACTTTGGGTCCACACTTGGCCACATCGCCATTGTTTAATTCCAAATAACTTAGGTGGTTACATTTTATTGAGCCCCCTCTAAATGGATCACCATTGGCCCAATTACATTTCCATCTAGCCTATTTACTTAGAGCATAAGTATCTTGACCCATTTAAATAAATTTAAACCCAAACCATAATCTATTGGGCCACACTTGGGTCTTTGTCAAATTTTTGGCCCATTTACCATTTTCTCCACCACTTTTCTAATTTCCATCATTAAAATAAATAATATTCACATTCATATTAATTCCAAAATTCCGAGGCCTTACAACACCAAGGCAACCTATGGGAGCCGTTGGATGCCTTGGAAGTTTCATCCCATACATGAAAACCCAAGAGAACATTAAGGAGAATCGTTAATGAAAATGGGAGTTACAAGTGGTGCCACCAAGAGACACCACCTTGGGGCTGAATTTGATTAACCAAAGGAGGAGTTTCATTTCCATTCACTCACTCTCTCTCTCTCTCTCTCCCTCTTTTAGCCGACCAGAACTCTAAGGAAAGAAGACAAAACACTTTGAGAATTCTATCTCATTCTCTCCCTCCCTCTCAAGGCTGGTTCTCCTCTCAAAGACCAAAAAAGACTTATAGCATGATTTGATCTCAAGTTTCTCTCTCAAACTAACCCTTTTGGCCGAACCACTCCAAGTATGTTATCAAGATCAGTCTCAGCCAAAAGAAGCAAGAGGAAGGAGGAAAAGAAGCTAAGGAAGAAAGGAAACAAGAAGGAGAAAAAGAAAATCGAAGGAGTCGCGGAACAGGTAGGTTTTTCTTCATGGATTGTATTTAAAGTAAAGAACCATAGGGTTCGGCCATGGTGTATGACCAAACCCCATGGAAGAAAGATTAAGAGATGTTTATGATTTTTAATGGAAAAGAGGAGCCATAGGGTTCGGCTATAATGAATGGCCGAGCCCCATGAAGGATCATTGGTTTTATTTTAAGGGATCTTGAGGGATAAAAATCATGGACATATGAGTATGTGTTAAAAGGTTTTCAAAGGGATAAAATGGAAGATGTTTAATATTGTAGAAAGGTTTTAATGTTGGAGGGTTGGATCAAAAAGAATGGAAAGGAAGGACACCAAAACCAAAGGGTAGGGTGAGGTTCGGCCATGGTGTACGGCCGAACCCCACCAAATATATTAATGGAGTTAGGGTTTCTTAGACATTGAATCATGTGGATTGGTTTATTAATTTTAAAGGGTTTCAAAACATGAAAACCATGGAACGTGTGAATAACTTAAAAGGATTTTTAAATGGATATATGGTTAAGGCATGGGTCGGCCATTGTATGGCCGAACCATAGTGTTATTATGGCTAAGATGTTAAAGGGGGACAAAAGTTAAATGAGTGAGTTTCGGCCATGGGTATGGCCGAACCCCATTAGAGTGTATATTATGGACATGAAAATGGTGGATGCATGTTAAAGAATTTTAAAGGACTTTGAAGGGATTAAATGGAGTAATGTTTATGGACATAGGTTGTTAGCAATGTTAAACAAGGGTTAGACCAGTGGCAAAACCGTAAATACAAGGTAGAATGTAAATATGAGAAATTGATGGATCATGGGTTCAGCCATGATGTATGGCCGAACCCCATGGGTAATATTTTTATGGACCTAGGTTATTATAAATGATAAATGATTGCTGTATAAGTAATGAGATTAATGGACTTGAAGAAGGGATTAAAATCAAGATAGTGAGGTTCGGCCATGTAGTATGGCCGAACCCCACTAAGGTGTATTTGGTGGACTTGGACCAAATGTTAAATCAAAAGGAATATGGGTTTGACTTCTCAATATGTAACAAGGTGACGGGACCTCTTAAACGGTGGGCAATCGTGAGCAGTTGCCGGATAAAGGAGCAAGGACATATAGTGGCCTTGTGTAGGATCCTACCTCATTGGAACATGGTTATGTAATATGGTTTTATTTTTATTTTACTGATTTATGTTGTAAATATATTATGTTTCAAATGTGGAGTTTTTAATGCTATGGTTATTTAAAATACATAGCATATGGACGTGTACATTCCATGCATGGCATGGGAGGGAAGTTTGTAACCGGAGGCCATGCTCCGTTGGGGCGTCCGTAAGGCAATCGTGGGAAGACCTTGATGTGTATAATCCCATCAAGAAGAATCCGGAGGCCACACTCCGTCGAGGCCTCCGAAAGACCACTGTGGGGATTCCTTGATGAGAAGAATTCCATCAAGAGGTTACAAGTATTGTGATGGGTGGGACTCATTGCATAAGTCATATGGCATGGCATGATTTCATATGATTTTGATGATATGATATTATATATGATTTTGTCACTAACCCATGTGTTAGCCCTATTTAGAATTCCTACTGGGCGCGTTGTTCTAACGCCCTACTTCTACCCTAGTGAATGAAACAGGAAATGAAGGAAATGATGTTCGTGAACGGAGTCAAGCATAAAAACTTTGGAATATTTATTGTTATTTTATTAAGTTACACAAGGACATGTAATTTGAGTTAGTTAGACTTCGGCATGTAATATTTAGATATTTGCTATGGTTTGTGAATGGTTTGGTATGGATATTTAATTTAAGTTAATTTGGTTACGTGACTAAGTACTTTGCTATCTAAAAGAAATGGACTAGTGTTAGGTTCTATTATAATCCGCAGTCTATGTTATATTCCGCAATTATAAACTTAATACGTGTGAACCATCTCAGTGGACTTAGTCCACGCACACATATGGTTGGCCAGTTAAGGGTCGGGCTTTAGAAGCTCAGACTTAACTCTTGTCGTGACGTCCCGCTCTCTATCACTTTTTTTTAAAAAAAATAGACTCTGATTTTCGGAAAGTAAGTGAAAAAGGGCGGGGCGTTACAGTTACCCAATTGGGACCCAATGGGTCATAGTGAACTTAATTGGGTAGAGTCAAAGTAAATGGATCAACTAACCAATTAAGACCCAATGCATAAAATCCACCTCATCAAGTGTGGTGGCATCTATGTGATGTGGCAATGCCATGTGGCATGCATAGAAGCCAACTAGACAAGGAGGCTACATCATCAAGTGACGTGGCCAAGATGGGACCCACGTGCCATGTGGTGACCAAGTCACCACATGCATGGCCTGCCATGACATGTTGACTTGGTCAACCACCAAGTGAGTTCAAATGAATTAAGTTATTGCTTGAGTTGAGAAGGTGGAGAGTCTTCATCTCAATGGTGATGAACCAATGGACTAGATGGAAGTCAAAAAGTCTCCTTAGTTTAAGCCAAGGGTCTCATTCGTTAAACCAAGGGACACCTTGGTTAGATAAAATCATTAAGAGAGGGAATGAATAGTTGGAGCTGTTATACAAAAGGACACAACCAAAGGGGCTGTACACACCCCTTGGCCGATCACTTTTTCCCTTACACATAAGGACTTTTCTTCTCCTCTTCGCTCTCTCCCACCTACAGTTCTATACTTGGTGAATTATTGAAGAGCAAGGAAAGAAAAAAAAGGATTAAGGAAGGAGAGGACAGACAAAAAGAGAAGAAGGAGACGGCGGGAAAGAAGATATGTTTAAGGTTTAGTAATATGGGATTAAGACTAAGGAAACCATAGGTTTGGCCATGGTATGGCCGAACCCATGGGTTCCATGGCTGGTTGGAATGGATGGCCAAATGGTTGTAAGACCATGGAAATGGAAATCCATTCAAAGGAATGGTTATGGGTTGGAACAAAATAAGATTAAAACCCGAATTCATGCTATGAATGAAGGGATTATGAAAACGACTCTAACCTTGACTAATGGGTTAGATATAAACATAGTAAACGAAGGGTTGAATATGAAATCCATGTTTACATATGAATAAGGATGGATTTCATGGAGAAGGGCCTAACAAAGCATGCAAATAGAGAAGACTGACAAAAAGTCAGTTGACTGAATCCCAGGATTCAGTCGACTGAAAGGGGGCAGGCCGAGCACACAATTGTAATCTGGGTGTTTCAGCAGACTGAATCTTATGATTCAGTTGATTGAAAGTGTGCTAGCCGAGCAACATAAGGAATACCTAGGTGTTTTAGCCGATTGAATCTTTGATTCCACCAACTGAACATAGACGTACCAAACAAGTAAGTGATCTGGTGTATTTCAGCCGTCTGAATCTTGTGATTCAGTCGACTGAAGTTATGCTTACCGAACACGTAAAGGGTTGGTTGATAATTCAGCCGACTGAATCTTTGGTTCAGCCGATTGAATCCATGATTCAACCGAAATGTTATAGGTCAAGTTTAAACGGTATTGAGTTGTGTTTCAGCTGACTAAATATTATTATTCAGTCAACTGAAAGTTTACGGGTAAAGCAAAGACTGTATCTGGGCGTGATTCAGTCGACTGAATCTGAATGTTTTATTTTTGTATAATTTTCCAAATCCCTCTGTTTATCTAGTGGGATGTAAAGGGTGAAGAAAAATAAATGGATAAACAAATTGATATATATATATATATATATATATATATATATGTGGTTAAATTTGTTAAGGTAACGAGGTTCGATTCGTTTTTACGAGAGCGTTAGCGTTGTTTTGTTCTTCCGAAACAAGAAAAGGACAGTAATCGGACGTTGGTAGGATTCCTACCTTATTGAGACATTATGGATTATACATATAACACTGGTTTTTATTTCCAAATATGATGTTTTACTTTGATTAAATAAATGATATATGTTTATGAACTAAATTTCAATGATATTATGTAATTTGATAAGAAAGAGCATTATTGCATTCATTATCTCATGCATGGCATGGGAGGGAATACATGGGACCAGCAAGCCAAGTTATGAGCGGTCCGGACATGATTTGAGCTTGAAACTAGCTTCTATGAAGCTATGTGAACTATTGATATGTTGGCCTTGTCAGGGATTGCTAGGAATGGGTGCGGCGTAATTTGGGCCAAAGAGCTCTTGGGTTATATAGTCCTGAAACCCTGCGCAGAGGGAGGAGTCCACACTCCATCGGTAATTTCGATTAACATATGTGGGGAGATATAACAGTGACCTGCTGGTGCCGTGACAAAACACTGCGGACGTAAATGGCCAAGGGAACACCTTGATATGGTGATTTATCGAGGAAACTATTTATATATGATGTGATCGGATATGGAATTGGGGTGAGTGATTATTTGGTATTGACACCCATGACATGATGCATAAGTAAGCATGATTATGATATTGATGTCATACATTGTTTTTACTACTCATGAGATGTTTTACAAATATGATATGATGTTTATATCTTGATTTTATCTTAATCCTATGTGTACCATAACCCTACTTAGAATTCCTACTAGGCATGTTGACTGATGCCCTACTTCTATCCTATAGATGATGGAACAGGGAATGACAAGGAAACGGACTTGAGACATGAAAGGAGCCAAGTGTAGGAGCTTGTAATGAATGAAGTTTATTTTACTTGTCTTTGATTGTTTATGATGTATTGGGAGGACTGATGTTTTGGACTGCAAAATAACTTAGAATTATTTTGCTATGGTTTGATGATATTTAAGTTTCAGTAAAATATATGGTGATTGGCTTTCCTTGCTTTATAATGTCATGCATATGAATAGTGTATTACTCATATAATTATTTTCGCAATGTATTCAGAAGAGCGTGTGAAATGTTTTAGTGGATTTTAGTCCACACACACGTAATTGGTGGCCAGTTAAGGGTCGGATTTTGGAAACTCGGACTTAACTCGCATCGTGACGTTCCCGCTCTCTCTCACTCATTTTAAAAAAAAAATATATACTCTGATTTGTGGCGAATGAAAAAGGGTGGGGCGTTAAATAATGTAACTAGAAGACTGAAAATAACATTGCGGGTAACATAAATGATATAATTTAAAAGTGCAGAATGTAAAGGGTGGTTATGGATTTTTTTCTCTAATCGCCAAAAATAAATAAGTAAATAAGAGATCTAGATCTGAAATTCACGCTTAGAATTCAAATATCAATTTACACCATTTAATTCAAATTCATAATGTTTAATCCAATTAAAGTTTGGTTCTTATATTAAACACTAATAACCTAAGTTATTTAATCCAACAAATAATACAATATGAAAATTCAAAGATCGTATAAAAAGAAGCCTTAAAAATCGGTCTTTCCAAGTTTTTAATGGCACATCACTTCTTTATTTTATGTAAGAATTCAATTACAGGCACATATAAAATTGATAACAAGAAAACAAAATGGAGAGGTAAATTTACAACTCTCACTTGTAAAATCGTGTGAGACCTCCTGTCTTCTTGTCTCTTGATCTTTTCTCTTCATCCTTTGGTCAACCTAGATTAAAACCAAAAATAAACCTAAGCTGCACCTAAAAACTACATCACTTTTGCTCATGCTCTCGATTAGATTTAGCGTATACAACAAAGCCTTTAAACCCCTACGTTACCCATAGTGGACGAGTTATAGTCTCATGAGGGCTTTCATTGACGATACCCACAAACATCAACATATTTAATAGGAATACACAGACAAGGGGCCTGAACATCATACAACTCTAGAATTCATTTTACAAGGCTTATACCCAGAGTGTAGTGTTTGCTTAGCCAATATTAAGATAGACTTCTTTTTCCAAATAGACCCAGGCTTTGTTCACACTGTTGGAAAATACTCTTCGACTGCAAACCTCACTGGATATATCTCTCGGAAAAATTAGCACTCAGAGGTTTGGGTTCATTTTCTCTCAAGATATATGTGAGCAAAATTTATGTATTCAAAATCAAAGTATCTGACATATGTATTATCAAAGACGACTCAATTCAAAGAAAACGAGTAATCTCATGAATAGGTGCCAATTTCTTCCTCCATTCTCCATGCGCGAAATACCATATTTAGACTATGATCATTAGGACTTCCTATTAGGACGAAACCTATCTTAGGACCGGGTCAATATCAAAGAAGGATAGAAAGTTCTAAAAATAATTCTTTGAATAGAAAGGTTAGAGGTCTTCAAAATTTTGAATGAGATATTTTTCCTCTATTTTTCTTTTCAGCACTTTCAAAGCATTCTGTCTTTTCTTTTCTTTTTTTCTATTTTTTTCACACCTTTCCTTGATGTCTGGATGTTCCCTTCTTCTTTTTTTTTTTTTTTATTCACTTCATCAATCTTTCTTCTTTTTCTTTTTCTTTTTCAAGTGCCTTTTTTTTTTATAATACCATCCCAATTTTTCATCTCCAACCTTTCCTGGAGCCTAAGTTAGGTCACAGATATTTCAATGAGGCTTAATTCTATAACCGGAGTTCGCTATCGTAAACATGGCTAAACAATAAAATAGGCTTTATAAGGCTCAATTGGGGGAACTATCAAGATAAAATGACCAAAAATAGGTATGCTTGAAGGCTCAAACGATCCAAAAAATGGCCTATATCATATCCTAAGCTTCAGAAGATGATTTCATTGTTTCAAATAAATTCAAAAAAAATTCTTACGTAATAACTCAAATTTGATGGTATTGTCAGTAATATGACCAAATCAAAGGATAATGAGATCAACAACGACTTAATACGCTTTACAAAAAAAATTGGAATTAACTTAAAACCCTCAGAAAAATCGAAAGGAACTAAAGCTCACTGGGTTAAGTCTCTACTGGTATTCCTCTCGTGATCACTCAACTCGTGAATATTTTTCTTTTTCAGACTAAACTTAATATGGCTGTGTACAAGGGTTCCCAAGTATAAATCCTATAAAAATCTTTCTAGAAAAGTATGATATAAAGATCTCTATCTAAGTATTAATGCTAAAAATGTGACTCTTTTTACGTCAGATTGTCAAGACGCATGCTTTTCTTATGTTAAGATTGAAAGTCTTTTCGGTCCCAAAGAGTCTCACCCTAAGTTTGTCTTTCTCTGCCTAAGAACACAATTTTTTTTCTAGACTCAAGTGTAAGCCCTCAGTACCCCCAATCTCGAATTGAACATTGTCCTCAATGTTCCCTAATCTACAATGATCAAGTGTAAATCAGAAAATATCGGAACAATGCTAACTGGGTTTGGATGTACCTAAAAGGGATCACGACGTGAAACCTATAAACAAAAATCCTAGGCTACACTAACTCAATAAAAATCCTAGGCTAGACTGACTCTAACAAACTAACTACAATCCTAGACTGACTCAATACAAACCTAAACTAGACACAAAGGACTCAAACCAACTCAGACATAGACAGGTGGGTAGATGGGTCTGGGTGATGAATGGGTGAGTGGGTGGATGGGTAAATGGGTAAATGGGTGGAAGGGTAAATGGGTAAATGGGTGGATGATAAATGGGTGGATGGGTAAATAGGTAAATGGGTGAATGGATAAATGGATCTTCCTTATCAATTTTGGTCAGATGTTGGCTATTAAGTTAGGGATGGGTTGATAGGGCGGATCCTGTTATGGTTCTGGTGTGGGTGAAATGGCTGGTTGGTGGTGGTGATGGTGATGTGGGTGGTGATAAGGGTGGACTATCTATATTTATGACTATGCTTGACTGAGCTACGAACACAACGATCGACGTACTGATGGGAAGGGTAACTCAAATCAAGCGATTGGTGGAGTCACAAGATCAATGAAGCATATACAGACATAATCACATACGTTCAAACAAAAACCACACACAAGAAAATGCCTAAATCTATATTCAAATTTATTTAAGAGAAATTGAATTTTTATTGGCTGCTAATAGGACCCTAAAATTTGTCTCTAGACTTGCTCCTCCTTTTCTCTCCAAATAATCTAAGTCTCCAATGAGAGTTTAACCACAAGATGTGCAGATAAGTTCCCAAGTAAGTGGGGGAGCACAGATGGCATCTCGTCCCAACTTATCCTTAGACATTCTCGACCTCATGCTTTGGTGACATAACTAGTTTTAGACACCATTCTTAAAGATAAACTATTCATTGGTTACAAAAATTGATTTGAATTAAAAAGGTTCCTAATGAGCATTAAACCTTAAAGTATAACCTAATGGTTCCTTAATTGATTTTATTAGGAGATGCATCTACCATTTTTATTTACTAATCTTTTTTTTTGTTGTTGTGAATGCAATCCTAATCTAACAATGCAATACTCAAAGTAAATATGCAAAGAATAAGCAAAGAATCTAATCTAATGCAAACACCCTAATAAAAGTTCTACATGAAAGCATGGAAAATAAAAAAAATTAAAGAAAATGAGGTTAGGCACTTACCTTGGCCTGTAGTGCTTTCCTGCCAAAAATTTTTAGAGCGCTATTCAAAATCCATGTACAATGAAATACCACAAAACAAAGTGAAGATTTTGACTCTCATAAAAAAAATGCATGAAATCTAATCTAGATGAAATTTTTCCTAAGTTACAATTAGTGGAGGAGATATAATATTTACAATCCTAAACAAGAACTCTAAATAAGACAAGACAATAAAAAAATTAAAGTTGAGTTTCACCAAATTAATCTATGATTCCATAATATTCAAGATTTGATTATTTTGAAACTTTCATAAGTTGGATAAGATTTCTAGATTTAGAAACCTTCTAAGTTTGGAGATTGTTCTAAAATTGGATGGTTACCAAAAATAGAGTTTTTCTAAAAATAGAAACTTTCTAAAAATAGACTTTCCAACAATAAATTAAACCATAATTTCATGAAAAATTCTTACTAAAAGAGGAAACCAATAAATTAGAAAATTTTAAAAATAGAAAAATTCTAATTATAACAGTTTCTAAAATTAACAACTTTCCAACAATATTTCAATTCTAAAAATATTTTTATTTAAAAAAATTCTAATAAAATGAAACTTTCCAAAATTAAATTTCAAAAATAGTAATTTCCAATTTTAAAGAGTTGCTTAAAAAAGAAATATTCCAAAAATGACAATCTTTCTTAAAATCACATAATTTAATTGGCACACAATTTAATTTTGATTTCCCCGGCAACGGCGCCAAAAAATTTTTGAAGTGCAAATTTTACATTTATAATCTCGCAAATGTATGAACCATTTAATAGTATAGTGATAGAGTTCGAGGTCGAACCCAAATGAAATCCACAAAGTATATGCTTAAATTAAATTGATACCTTTTAAAAAGATGTATTCTTAAGAATCCAATTCATGGAATAACACTTTTAATTTAGATATTAGAAACTCAAAGTTAACACCATTATTATCTAACTTAAGAATTGAACAAGTCGAGAATCAAATCCATCTTCTCTTTTATTAAATTGGTGAAACATGAATGATGGTAGTCTCATCTTAATTTAAATCACATGTTTTAAGATCAAAATATCATAACTCCAACCATAGTTAAAGAATCTTGAGAGAGAAAGTTTGAATGAAAAAGAATTAAAGAATAGAGTACATGAACATAAGAAGAATAAAAACATGAAAAAAAATTGAATATTTTGAATACAACAAACAGACAAAGGAATTAATGTAACCAGAAGTCTGAAAATAAAATTGCAGGTGAAGTAAATGACATAATTTAAAAGTGCAGAATGTAAAGGGTGGTTGTAGAATTTTTCTCTAATCGCCAAAAATAAATAAATAAATAGGAGATCTAGATCTGAAATTCACGCTTAAAATTCAAATATCAATTTACACCATTTAATTCAAATTCATAATGTTTAATCTAATTAAAGTTTAGTTCTTAGATTTAACAATTATAACCTAAGTCCTTAAATCCAACAAATAGAACAATATGAAAATTCAAAGATCGTATAAAAATAAGCCTGAAAAATCGGACTTTCCAGGATTCTAACGGCACATCACTTCTTTATTTCGTGTAAGAATTCAAGTACAAGCATACATAAAATTGAAAACAAGAAAACAAAATGGAGATGTAAATTTATAACTCTCACTTGTAAAATTGTCGGAGACCTCCTGTCTTCTTTTCTCTTCATCCTTTGGTCCTTTTGAGCTCCAGGTTAAATTCGAATTCAGGGTTGGAATGGACGGTTGAGATTTAATCTGGGTTAAGTTGTGAATTGATGGCTTGGATTGGAACTCATTTAAGTCGATGGAGGACATTTTAAGTTGAAAAGGCTAGGGTTACAAGGATTACACAAAATTTGAGTGGCTTGGCTTGGTGGGTAAGCAATGGTGGAGAAAAAATTGGGATTTAGGATTAGTTTGGAAAGTAGAGTGCAAATCCTGTTTTCTACATATGTATTATTTTGCAGTTCCATTTTAACCTAGTAAACGCCCGAATCTTGAAATTTTGTAAACTACAAAGTTGTAACCCTTGAATTATTCTTCCAACGCAACAAGAATCAACGTAATTCGATATTGGAGTGGAAAATTATGCTACAAATACCAAAGATGTGTAAAACTTGTCTTCCAAATCCCAGTTTTTTCTCAATTTCTTACTCCACAAGGCTCCACACGAAATTGACATGTGTACTCCTTCCCTTGGGTGAATTTGGATTGCTTTGAGGAGGGGTGATGAGGTGTAGGTGATGTGGCATGAACCTAGATCGGATTTTAGGTCAAGTGCATGGAGAGATTTTAGTTGCTTGGATTCCAAGTTGTTCTATATCTAGGTTTTTTATAAATGAATGGGTATGATTGAATGGGACCTAGATCTAATGGCTCTAAGGTAAGTTGATTAAAATAGATTATATATGTAACACCCCACCCTTCTCGCATCGAAATTAACGTCTGATTTTTTTTTTTAACCAAATAAGTCCATTAAACACAACTCATGGGGTTCGGCCATACACCATGGCCAAACCCATGATCCTCCACTTTGGCATGTAATTACCATTTTGACACTACATTCATAAATAATTCAAAACACATGTTTGTATCCTTCCCTTTATTCCTTAACACATGAACCTAACGTATAGAATTACTTCATGGGGTTCGGTCATGCATCATGGCCAAACCCTATGTCCAACATTTCCTTAAATTTGCAATAATACCATTCATGGCTAACCTTCCATTTTAATCAATTAAAGTCATAATGCAATTGGTGGGGTTCGGCCACACACCATGGCCGAACCTCACCCTTCTTTTCCATCCTTTCAATCCGATGATCAAACATAACCATCCTTTCCAATTTATGAACCTTCTATCAAAATCATTAACCATAGATTTAATTCATGGGGTTCGGCATAAAATTAAAAAAAAACATGCGTTAATTTCAATGCGAGAAGGGCGGGGTGTTACAATATAAATGGTAGGTTTTCTAATGGAGCCTTAAGATTCAAACGTTAATTAAGATGGATGATAAAATGCATGGCCTAAATCTAAGATGATGAATTTATGAAATGGATAAGTAAGATGACTCTAGGGTTTTTCCTAATTTTATGAATGAAACGGATGGTGGTGATGAAATGTCCTAAGATCTAATGGTTTAGATAGTTGATGGATGATCTTATTGAATGGATGAATTGGTGATACATGAATAGATGTGATCCTAAAGTTAATCTATATGATGGATAGGTTGGATGGCCTACATTTAATGTTATGAACATATGGTTGGATTTGATAGGTGTATATATTGTTTTATCTAATTTTGGTATGAGATGAAGGATTAGGATTTAAGATGGAGATTGGATGGTGTAGATAACATGGAAATGGACAAGGCTTGGGCGTGTGAATGGGTCATGGATTTGGGTTTTGGACATATAAATGAGCACATGGGACTTCAGTGGACCTTGGACTTGGGCTTTTGGACTTGGACCTTTATTGGACTTTGGAGTGCACATTGGCCTGGCCCAATTGTGATATGCGCATGGACTGCCTGTGTGCCCTGGACCAATGTTGGCCTGTGAAGCGTATCTTGTCCCAATTGAAGTGGATCTCTGACCCATTGATCTTGAATTTCAGTTTTTACCTCTTGAATTGCAGGTTTCCTCTTTTAGAATTAAATAATTAACTTCACCACTTTAAAATCTAAAATATTGATTTAATCTAGACTCTCATAGATGGATCTAGACTAACCAATTTACATGAAAACCCTAAAAGTGGAGTGAAATTAATTATAAAAGTTCCAAGTCTTCCGAATTAAGCACCAAATTTACAATTATCCACTAACTTAGCTTAATTCCTGAATTCTCCATTTTTATTCCAGAAAGCTAAGAAATTATATTAATGCACCAATGTACATAGAATTGAGAGCTAACTGGTCTAATAATCAATGGTAAAAATGTAATATTTCAGTGCTCAACAACAGGGTTAAACAAAACTGCCTTTGAACTTTGGATTCGTAGAAAGCCCAACTCTAAGTACTTCAAAGTCTTTGGAAGTAAATGTTACATACTTAGAGATAGAGAACATTTTGGTAAGTTTGAATCCAAGAGTGATGATGGTATCTTCCTAAGGTACTCCAACACTAGTCGTGCATATAGAGTTAAGAATTTAAGAACTGGAGCCTTCCAAGAATCAGTGAATGTAATGGCCCGGAATTTGTAAATCAATATATATGTGGCTAATATTTATTTTAATGGTGGAAATTGGAAATTTGATAGAATAAATGGTGAATGGATCAAGATATGGACAAAGGCCCAAGTATGGCCCAATGGACCATGGATTGGATTTAAATTCATTTAAATGGTCAATGATGGTCAATGGGGCCAAGGATGGTTAAATTGGGCCCAATACCCATTTGGGACCCAATGGGTCAAGATAATGTAAGCTCTAAGGTAAATGGGTAAGGGTGAATTTAATTGGGCCATGGGCCCAATGGTGATCCAATAAGAGGAATGGATTTAATTAAATTTAAATCACCTAAGTTGGTGATGAATTGACCAAGGTGACATGGCCGATTGGGACCCACCTCCACCTCACCAAGTGAGGTGGCGTGTGGACCAAGGATTGGTGGGGCTGGCCACCATGGTTGACTTGATCAACCATGGGTGGAATAATGAAATTAAGTTAAGTAGGAATTAATTGACCTAAGGTAATTATCTAGTTAATTAAATGATTAAACTATCCAAAAGGTGGTCAAAGGGGTCAAAAGATGGAAAGCAAACCATTCCATCTTAAGGAGCCAAAAAACATTGGCTAGTGGTGGTTTATCCCAACCACCACCATAAAGCACAAAAAATATCTCATGCTTGGTTGGTGGGAAACTTAATGGTGGAGTGTAAGTTACACAACCACATGAAATGAACCTTATCTCATTTCTCCATCTTTTTCCATCTAACTCGTTCACTCTCTCCCTCTCTTGCCCTCTCATTGCCATCCCACACCAACAAGAGAAAGAAGAAGAAAAACTTGGAAGAAGAAGAGAAGAAAAGAGAGGAAAAAGGTGTAAGCATAAGCCACCACTTCAAGACCAAGAGTTAGGGCATTCTTTCTCATCATCCTCTCCCTCTCTCTCTCTCTCAAATCTACTCCATCTTAGCCGACCCAAGCATTGGAGTTTTTCATTGGGTCAAGCACACCTTAGCCGATCAACAAAGGAGAAGAAGAAGAAAGGAGGCCAAGGAATCCAAAGGGAGCAAAGAAAATCGGAGGAGCCGTTGGATTGTAAGTATTTCTAAAACAAGAGATTAGTTTTTTTTTAGGTTTAAAAATGGGTCCATTTCTTGGATTTAATGTGGCCAAATTATCATGGGCCTTGGATCTCAAATCCATCCAATGAAAGGATGAAAAATGGATAAACCCTAATGGGTAAATTAGGTCAAAAAAAAAAATGAAGGATGCATTAAGGACATTATGGATTAAAGTTTATTTAAGTATGGATGTAGGTGATGTTTGATGAATCATGAACCCCATGGTAGGTAATTTAGGAATTGTAATGGGGTTTTTAGGATTAGAATCAGAAAGGATAATTTATGAATTTTAGGGTTTTTATGATTAAATGTAGTAACTTTTAAAGGGAGTGTAAATGAGGAAATTTATGGGAGATGTGAATGATTTTTGTGGCCTTAAAAGACATGAATGAATGATGGACCATGAACCCCATGGTAGGTGATTAAATGATTTTAATGAGATTATAAAGAATGGAAGCCATGGAGGATGAATTATGATTTTAAGGTGTTAGTGACTAAATGTAGTGATTTTTGTAAGAATTTTAAGTGAGGAAATTCATGAAGAAGTTAATGGGGTTCTTAATGAATGGAAACCATGGAATATGATTTATGCTTTTTTTTTTAGATTCTAATGATTAAGTGTTAGTGATTTTAAAGGGGGCTTTAAATGAGGAAAAACCATGGAGAGGATTTATGGATAGAATGTTTTTGAAACCTATGGTGGTGTATTGAATGGGGGTATATTGGTAGTTGTAATGGACTCCAATGTAGTTAAGGATGATGGTTTAAAAGTGTGATTTAAACCCCCTCATGGAGGGACTTATTTTGAATCTAAATGTGGTAAATGGGCCTAAGAAAAATGGGGAAAAAGACATCATGCGTTCGGCCATGGTGTTTGGCCGAAAACCCATGACCTATTTTGCAAGCCATTTGATGGGTTAAATGGGAGTTATGTATGTGTTTAAATAAATAAGGATTAGGTCAATTAAATGGCTATTTTAATGATGTTATGGCATGATTAAATGGGTCACTAATGGATGTGAGTGTATGGATCAGTTATAAACAAAAATATACATGCTTAAGTGAGTGATTAACCATGGAAAAGAGGTAGTGGCAAAACCGTAAATAATGGCCAAAATGAAGAACCCCATGGGGGATGATCATAGACTTAAAAACTTTAAAGATGACCTTATGTGTGGTTCTATGAAGCCTAGGATGGCTGGTTTTTAGACTCATGTGATTGAAATATCTAATGGACTAAATGGGACCCACAAAACCTAGATAGTGAGGTTCGGCCATGGGGTATGGCCGAACCCCGCTAAAGTATGATTAATGGACTTAAATGGTTAAAAACATGGACTGATTATTAATATGTAATAAGGTATCGGACGTCGCAAACGGTGCGTGTATCGGTGATCGGATTATCGGACGGAAAGGAAAAAGAGACGCTAGTCAATATTCGGTAGGATTCCTACCTTTTTGTAAACCATGGATTTACGTGTTATCTGATGGTTCTCGTGATTGGTAATTTATATGATTTGTTTTATGATGGGTTTTAAGATTATGATTTATATATATTATATGGCATATTACCAAGCTATGATTTATATGATTAGGCTATGAATTATATATGAAGGCTACAAATTATATATATTACATAGCATAATGCACCTACATCTCATGCATGGCATGGGCGGGAAAATAATGAAACTGGAGTCCATGCTCCGTCGGGGCAACCGAGAAGCAGACATGGGGATAGCCTGATGCGCTATAACCGGAGTCCATGCTCCGTCGGGGCGACTGAGAAGCAAACATGGGGATATCTTGATATGTGGAGATATAACCGGAGTCCATGCTCCGTCAGGGCGATCGAGAAGCAAACATGGGGATATCATGATGGTGTGGATGATGGGTGGGACTCATGACACAGACACCCATGGCATAGCATTCATTTTATGGTTTTCATATATTATTATATGTATGTTTGTTATCACTAATCCATGTGTTAGCCCTACTCGGAGACCTACTAGACGCGTTGTCTAACGCCCTACTTCTACCCTAGCTGATGACGCAGGAGATGGAGGAACGGAAGGGCGCGACGGGAGCCAAGTGTAGGAGCTTGGGAAAGCGAGCTACTTAGTTTATTTAAATTTATTTTGGAATATGTAATTGAGTAGCTTAGCTCGTCGGACTGTATAATTTATATTTCTTACTATGGTTTGGTCTTTACTTTGCACATTATCACTTTGAGGTATAATTATGAATTTAGGGGTATTTTAGTAATTTAAGCGTCGTATTTCCTTGCTATCTAAAACTGGTAGGAGAGTCTCTATTATAATGTTCCGCATTAAGTTATATTTCGCGAGCTTACGTCTACATGCGAACCGTTCTCGTGGACTTCGTTCCACGCGCATGTAGGGTTGGCCAGTTAAGGGCCGGGCTTTAGAAGCTCGGACTTAACTCGCATCGTGACGTCACGCGCCCTTTGTCACTCTTCATTTCAAAAAAAAATAGACTCTGATTTCGATGAAAAGGGGCGGGCGTTACAGTGAATGTTGTAGTTGATGATCATGTACTCACCTCTAGACAAGAACAAAAAGATGACGACCCTACCGATCTATTTCAAAATGAGAGAAGTCAAGAAGAGGAAAATCATGTATCCTCTCCTAATCCCAAGCCTCTAAAAAATGTAAAGGAACACCCCCTTGACCAAATCATAGGAGAACCCACCGTTGGAGTGAAAACTAGAAGGGAGCTTGAGAACTTGGCTAATTATGCTTGTTTCACTTCACAATTGGAAATCAAGAAGATAGAAGAAGCCATCAATGATAAGGATTGGGTCAATGGTATGCAAGAGGAGTTAGGGCAATTCACAAGGAATGAGGTTTGGGATTTGGTACCTAGACCCAAGGATACCCATGTGATTGGCACCAAATGGATATTTAAAAACAAGTTGGATGAACATGGAACCATTGTACGAAACAAGGCTAGATTGGTAGCCCAAGGGTGCACCCAAATATAAGGGATTGATTTTGATGAGACCTTTGCCTCCATTGTAAGATTGGAATCAATTAGAATCTTGCTCTCCATTGTTTGTTATCTCAAGTTCAAGTTGTACCAAATGGATGTCAAAAGTACCTTTTTGAATGGACTTTTAAATGAGGTAGCGACATCATGTGTTCAAGCTTAAGAAAGCATTGTATGGTCTCAAACAAGTACCAAGAGCTTGGGATGAAAGATTGACTCAATTCTTGATTGAGCATAATTTCCAAAGGAGGAATGTGGGCAAGACCTTGTTTGTCCAAAAGACCAAGAAATCCATTCTTATTGCCCAAATCTATGTGGATGACATAGTATTTGGATCCACTTGTGAGAAGGCTGCAATTGACTTCTTCAAACTCATGAAATCCGAATTTAAGATCAGTATGGTAGGAGAACTAAACTACTTTCTTGGTCTCCAAATCAAGCAACATGATGATTGACTCTGTCTCACAATCAAAGTATGTAAAGGAACTTGTGAAGAAATTTGGCGTAGATGGATGCAATCATTCCACTACCCCCATGAGCACCATAGTAAAACTATTCAAGGATGAGAGTGGAAAGGATGTGGATCCTAGCTTGTATAGAAGCATGATTGGGAGCCTCTTGTATCTCACAACTAATCGGCCAGATATCTCTTTTAGTGTTGGTTCTTATGCAAGATTTCAAGCAAACCCAAAGGAGTCACATCTCAAAGCTTCAAAAAGAATTATCAAGTATGTGCCGGAACTACCATGTATGGCATTTGGTTTCCATATGACACTTCTTCCAAGATTGTCGGATACATAGATGCGGATTGGGCCGGAAGCATTGATGATAGGAAATCAACAAGTGGAGGATGTTTCTACATTGGTAATTGTTTAGTGGCTTGGCATAGCCGAAAACAATCCTTCGATTACCGATCCCTTTTCCTGGATCCAAAACAATCCAAGATTCTTGGAGACATTTAATTCACTAATTCAAGTATATTGCCCAAATGTGTGATGTCATGAGATGCGGCATTTCCAGGCTTTAGCACAGGCAAGGTGTCTATGATCACGAATCATTCCATATAAAGTATGAATTAATGAATATTGGAATGAAACACAAAGCACACTGATCATACATTCATTTCCTGTTTTAGAATATGGTTAGTGAGCATATGTAAATGAAGTATTATGTTACACACACAACTCTTATGCTTGTTATCATGTTATTACCCAAAACATGATAAACACATTTACCATTCCTTCAAGTATACTCCAATTCCTTGAAAGAACTGATACATAAATGGATTTAGGCAAGCACTTTTGGTAGGTCACACCAAAGATAATCCATTTAAGGGCATAGATCATTTTTCATTCCACATGGGATTCACAAGTTTATGAACTTGGAATGAAACGATGCTGTGTATGAATACCATACACATCATATACATGAGGTAATGCACATACTACATTCATTTCCTAAAGATGCACAAATCACATGGCATATGAAATGAAATGAGACAAGTATAATTCAATACTAGAGTGCAAACCTACATGGACAAACAAGTATCTTGCATAAGATCAATCAAACAATCAAACAAGAACATGGATTGAAGACAAGATACAAGGTGATTCCAAAAAAAAAAAGAAAACATGTTTCAAGTGTGAATTCCTTTACACATTTGAATACGATCATTGTGAGACTTGTAATATAAGTTCACAATCCAGTATTGGCCTGTTATTTTGAATTTTTGGGTAACTTCCCATTTGATATTTTGAATCAAAATTTCCAGATTTTGTACCACGATATTGTCTCCACAAACATATTGGTACATGGCCATAAAGGATACTTGATGGACATTACCTTCAACAAGTTCATTTTATCTATTATCTTCTTCTCTTGGGGGATTTAGCTTGGAATTTTTCAATGGATGGACCATTCACCTATATTCGTAGTACACACATTCGTCCAGATAGGTGGTGTCATCCACTGGGCTAGATGAGGCAATTTTCCAGTGGATTCTTTCAGCTCTTGTTTTGGTTCATGTCTTTAAATATTTTGCCAGCTTATCATGAAACAACATTGATGAACGCTATAGCTGTTTGATTTACGTGCATAGCTAATTCATCACAAGTACAAACATAATTGGCCTTGGGCAGAGTGATTATGGAAGTCGAGGGTTTATCCAATACCTTCTCCATTGGCACAGACCACTTTCTATTCATCTATTTCCAACCATGTTTAATGATGAAAACATTTTATAGTTCTTCAATTCATTTTTCATCACAAATAGTGGTTTGGAAATATCATGTCTTTCTCTTATAGCCATTATTCTAGCATTGATCAACTCGGACTGTTAAGTCCTTTCACAAGAGCACGAGGCTCTAATACCAATTGAAAGATCCATTTTTCAATGTGCTAGAACAACATGATTGACCCTATAGGGGGTGAATAGGTCAATCCCATTTTTCATGGTGTTTACAGATTTCTTGATTAATTTAAATGTAGTGGAACATATATCAAGAGATTTGTTTAAAGTGATAATTTTATTAATTGATCATACTAAGATTATGACCCTTTACATAACGTTTGATTATAATGCTTGTGCACAATGTATAAAATAAGATAATTAATATGTAAAGTGATGTGTGTTTAGAAGAGTACTTAAATAGTAAATACAAACACACATAGACTAAACACCATAAGACCAATTTAAAGTGGTTCAGTTAGTCAACCTACATCCACTGTTAATACTCGCTCAATCCTGGGCTATCCCCTAAATCCACTGTTGAATCTAAAAATCTTACATTTTTATCCTTTAATTATGATTAAGTTTTTTGTATATAAAAAATACGTTTAATGGTTTTTTCTAGCTTTGTAGATAAAAGGATGGAAAAACAGGATTCATGCATAAAACAGTGGACAATTGTCGGAAGAGAGCTTAAAATGGATATTTTAGAATTTCATAATTAATTCATGCCACTTTAGGGCTTTTGATGTAAATTGGATAATCTGGATCCGTTTATGATAGTCTAGATTTATTCAATATTTAGAATTTTAGTGGTACTGATTAATAATTTAATTTTAAAATCAAAGTCTGCAATTAAAAGACCAAGAGTAGAAATCAAGATCCATGGCCCAAAGATCCACTGCAATTGGGCCAAGCTTTGCTCCAAATGCCAAACACTGGGCCAGGCCAAACACTTCAGGTGTATTTCCCAATGTGGGCTAGGCGAAAGTGAATTCAAGCCCAGCAAGCTTAAGTCCAAGTTCAATTCAAGTCCAAGACCAATTTAAAGATCCAATGCTCCAGGTTCAAATCCAAGTTTACCAACCTTAAGCATAAATCCATTTTAGGTCCAAACCCAAAAGCCCATATCCATGACCCATCTTACCCAACCAATCTTAACCATCCAATTTCCAATCTCTGATCCACACCATCCATTAACCCAATCAACCAATCCAAACCATTCACTTCATGCATCTCATTTATCCCATTCATTTCATATCATCAAACCCTAGATCCACTAAGTCAATCCAACCCATTCATGCACCATGACTAAATTTAGGACATCCAAACCATTCATCATATAGATTGACCTTAGGATTACGATCATCCATGCACCATCTATCCATCCATCCACTTAGATCATCCATCATGCATCATGGCCATTAGCTCTAGGCCAATTAATCCTAGCCCTCCATTTCATGTTTCATCTCATTAAAACCCTAGGCATCTCATTACATCCTAGAATTTAGGTGTTCATGCGCATAATGCATTGCATCACATGACACACACAATCCTAGAGATCCATTCATGCGCATACTCCATAGAAAATTCTTAAAATTCCTCTCCAAGCATGCCACCTCACCTAGATCCTATTTTATCTCCACCTTGCTCGATTTTAGCACCTAAATCCTTTCCATGCACTTAGACCGAAAACCATCTAAATACATTTCTAGGATCCCTACACACCTCATCATCCCAATCCACCTTAGACACACGATTTTTGTCTATCTCCTTCCTATCTCATTCGAATTTCATAGGTCAACCCTCCATCTCATCATCTCATCCATTCATTCATCCATCCATTTAATCTTAGCCATTCTTATCATTGTACAACACAAAACCCTAAACACACAAGCCAAATTCAAAAATCACACTGCCAAATCCTAATCCCAATTTTCTCTCCTTCCTTGCTTGCACTACACTCCAAGCCACCCATCACACCAAATTCGTGTACACCTATAGAGAAACCCTAGTTTTCTAGTTTTTAATCCTAGCCACCCATGTTAAGTTAGATCTAATCCCAACCTTTCATCCACCAACTTAAACCTAGATTTAATCTTAACCATCCATTCAATTCCAAGTCCTATAAATAGCCTAATGACCCACATACCAAACTCGAATTCGACTTTTGAGCCAAAGAGAACCAAAGGATTGAAGAGAAAACCAAGAGAAGACTCATGGATACACAGAGAATTCGAATTTTACAGTGAGTTTCTTTTGTAATTTCATTTTCCAAATATCTTGTAATCAATCAATCTTGTATTTAATTTTTCCAATAAATAATCAAAGGACAACCTGTTTAGAATCTTGAAACATCCAATTTCTAAATTCCTTTTATGATTGTCTTTGATTCGATTTTAAGATTGTATGCTTTAATTATTTAATCGGACATGAAATAGTTAGGACTTAAGTTAAAATTGTTAGATCTAAGTTACTATGGTTTGATTTTATAATTTAAAGTATATGATTTTAATGTTGATAATAAACATGAATTGGAACTTAGATCTTTACGTGAATTTCAAATCTATGTTGTTTGTTTATTTAAATAATTTTTTCAATGAACGGTTTTTTCCAAACAACCACATTTTACGTTACCGTATTTTTATTTCTGTCGTTTACTTTTCTTGTCGATTTATTTTTCATGTTTATTTTGCTTCACTTGAATGTTGTATTTTAGTTTTTCTTTTTAAATCTTTAATTCTTTTAAAATGTATTTATTTCATGTATTTAAAACCTCCCTAACAACTTGATTAACTAGTTAGGATTAAATTTAATTAGAACTAGATTTTGTGAATTAGGATGTGTGGTGAGAATGTTTATAAACTCTTAATTAAAACATTACTTTAATCACTTTTAATTAGTGCTCTGAAATTGTAGATCTATTTATTTGATTCAAGATTTGATTAGTTGGAGATATACTTTTAAAGATTAAAATTGATTTTCTATCTTAGATTTAATTATGAATATTGGTTTTCTATATATTTTGAATGTTTCCTTTGGGTTCGACCTTGCACTCAATCGTTGTACTTTGAATGGTTCATACGCTTGTGAGATCTACAAATTTAAAACACATCAACATCCATTAACTGGGGACTTACACCCTCACAATTAAAGTAAGAATTCCACCTCACTCAATCGATTGGGAATTCCACCCACCACTGTGCCGGAGACTCCGTTCCAGATTTTTTTATAGTGGTTTCGGAAACAAGCTTCCTTAATCCACTTTCAGAACAATGGTTTTAATCGAAAAATTAAAACCAATAAGAACTTGCCTTTTGAGCTCTTTCTCTTGATGTGTGCTTCGTGAAGATCCCACCCAATGTGTGCCGATGCTCCTCCTCGTAGCCGCCGTTTAGCAATCACAATCTAGGGTGACAAGGAAAATGGTTTTACCTAAGGTTTCCTAGATAATGTTCTCCTCCTTTCTTCTTCTCTCTCACAACTCAATCCATCTAATTGGTTGTATTTGATTCCCCAAGTATAAGCACGAGACAGAGAGTGATCCTTTTGTTGGCCCTTGTTTAAGCTCAATGATAATGACGAGGGTCCAATTGATCCTTCCGAAGGATGCCAAATGGTTGCATAAAGATTGGTTTATATAGAGAAGGAACCAGTTGTAGCAACGGTAATGTACCGATAGGTCGAGCGCACACCGAGGGGTCGGTGACTAAAAATGTTACCGTTCAACAACCCGACCGTTGAGCAATAATGCACACCTAACGATAATATTCTTTCTCGGTTGACATGTCGTTCTTGCCGATGGGTCAATAATAATGTCACCGAGAGGTCAGTCCATACGAGAGGCTCGGTCTGGGGCAAAAGCATGCTGAGAATAGTTTCTAGTTTAGAAACTTGTTACCCAAAACGACCTGTCATCCTTTATCGAAGGGTCAGTCCTGGATAAGCTCAATCTGTCTTGAACTACCAATATGTCTGTTTTCCAGAGAGCCCACCTTAGTTGTAAGTCCAGAACTCATAAATCTTGATCGAGGAGTCGTTGACCACGAGGGGTCGTTTTAGCCTTTCACTGAGAGTTCGATGCATACGAGACTCTTGATCAGAGACTTTCCTAGAATGACAGTTCAATAATCCAGAACCTATGTCAATTTGGTCGACCAGTCTTTGACCACAATGGGTCGATCCTGTCTCCACCGAGGAGTCGGTGAGAACAACTGGTCGAGCTGAAAGTGAAACCAAATACATATTTCCAGGTTGGGTTCCAATTCACTATAAAGCTTCCTCTCTAGGATTTTTATGATTTAACCATTTGTTCCACTAAGCCTAGGGATAGTCCTCTCTAAGGTGTGGGTACCACCTAAAATCATCTATGGCCATATTACATGTTTTGTGACTACCATAACGATGAGTTTCAATCCGGTGGAGCGTGATCTTCATTCTTAATCACATTAGGTCTTCACGCTTCTAGGAAGTGCTTCTTTCCGATTCATGAAATTGACAAACATAGGGACTTGGCAAAGCTCTAACAATCCCCTTTAGATTTTCCATTGTAGGGTTGATATATGGAGTGAGGTGCAAAGTGCTTCTTAAGAAAATTCACATATTCATTTAACTTAATTATCTTTGCATGGTGTGAATTTCCAATCACCTCAATCCTTCTCTTCTTTGCTCTTGGAGAAAGGCCATTCGCCACATTTGATTTAACCTGCATTCTTCTTGTCTTGCACTCATTCTTGAAATGCTCGGTTAATCTACAATAAAAATACAATACATTTGAAGTATGTGTGGTATGGATTTTACCTAATATGGATTGGTTCATGGATCTCTTTGGGTTAGATTGAGAATGTCCAAGACCATGCCAATCACAATGAGATTTACTAAAAATAGATTCTTCTAAATTTTGATTTCCTTAGGTAACCATGCCTTGAGATTTCTTAACATTTTTATCTTCAAGACATTTATCAAGTTCCTTGAGCTTCAAGAAATCTTTCTCATATAACTTTAATCTTTCTCGCAGTATCTTTTGATTTTCTCTCAAATTCACAATTTCAACATTTGTATTTTTCAAATTGGAAGAGAGAGAATCATTTTCATTATTTGCACATAGAAGTTGGCTAGAGAGTTTGGCATTCTCAATTTTGACCTTATCAAGATCCTTTGCCAATCTCATACTCTCTATAGACAAAGCATTATAGATTCTTGGAGGTCATCTTGTAGCACCCCGGAATTTCAAAGATATCAATTTACATGAATTTATCCATATTTAAGGACTTGCCATTGTGATTTATTTGATATGGATTTAAATGGGTAAGGGATTGGGCCAATGGTCCAATCAAGACCCAATGGATGGTAGTTATGTTTACAAGACAAATAAATGGATGAGATGTACTCACACGGGTCAAGATTTGTAATTGGGTCAAATTTTGTTAAATGGGCCAAAATGGCCAAATTGGACCCAATGGGTCGAGTTTGACTTGGTTGACCATCAAATGTGTAATGCCCCGCCCTCTCCTAGAAATCAGCGTCTAATTTTTTTTTTTAAATAATAATAAAACATCGGAAGAGAGCTGGCGGCGTCACGACTCGAGTTAAGTTCAGACTACTCAAGTCTGAACCTTAACTGGCCACCCATGTGTACATGGACTAGACCATGATAATAAATCACACATGAAACTAACATCAACTTGTGGAATAAACTAGACTATTTGCGGAATAGAATGACTAGATAGCATCCACAGTTAATAATCTAATCAAACCATAGCAAGTATTATCTTATTACATGTCCAACAAATATAGTTCAAATGACAGTAATAAAAAGAAGTCCAGTCCAACATTCAAGCGCTTAGGCTTGGCTCCCCTCCCTGTCATCGACCTTTTCTTTCTCTTTCCTAGTACCTGCATTCTCCTCTGAGGATAGAATTAGGGCGTTAGATCAACGCGCCCAGTAGGTTCCCGATCAGGGCTACCACATGATTAGCATATAAAACATGCATATATATCATAGTACATGATTAGTAAAAACAGGTAAAACAATGCTATGAAGGATGCACATGCAATGAGTCTCTCCCATCATGTACATTCATAGCCATCACTTGACGTGCCTCGTACCGACAAGGTAAATCACAATACACTTCCATCTCTTCATCATTGACTTGATTCATATCACGTATTAGTCCTCCTAGGGGGACTTTCATCACTTAAGGAGACCAATGTGACTATGATCATCATGTTACTCCTCCTGGCGGGACTCTCATCGCCTAAGGAGGACGTAACTCATAATCGCAACACTGTAGAACCTCATTCATCATCCCATGTCTATCCATGAGATGCCAATGCTTGTATACCATTTGTTAATGCATAATATATCATTTGAAACTACATAAAATAAACAAGAGTCTCATAAAGAAAACTAGGGTAAAACTGTGGTTACAAGTAGGTAGGAAACCTACTAAAACTTTGTTTAAGTGTTTGTTCCTTTTTGAGCTTCACCTGGTCACAACTCGTGCGCCGTTCAAGTTCCGTTACCTTGTCCATATAACAACAAGTTAATACTCAATATTCTTGACTTCTAATCAAGTCTAGATCCCATAAATCATCTTGTGGGGTTCGGCCATGCCCCATGGCTGAACATCACCCACTTTAATTGATCTCTCCTTTATTTAATCCTCATTAGACATTACTTATTACAAACATATCTTGGTAGCGTTCGGCCATACAACATGGCCGAACCATACCACTTTAGTTTGGCCCTTCTTCTAAGTCCTTTACTCCTTCTCTATTCATTTTTATCATTTGACTAGTGTTTACGGTTTTGCCATTGGAATTAAACCAATGCTTACTTTTGTTCAAAGACCAAATCCCATAGCTAATCCACCTTAGTGGGGTTCGGCCATACAACATGGCCGAACCTCACCACCTTACTTTGGTCCTTTACATCATTCATACATACATCTCCCATTCATTATGAATTAACACAAAGTCCATCAAATAATCATTGGTGGGGTTCGGCCATGCTACATGGCCAAACCTCACCCTATGTATTTTTATCCCATATTCCCTTATCTATCATGCTTGGTTATTTACTGATATTAACTACATAATATACATACATAATTCTTGAATCAAAGGCATGGATTCATTCAAAATCTCCACTATGTTCTTTTGCTCAATGATTCCCTTATTTATATACCAATTGGACTCTACCCTTTGGCCATGTTAACCACATGGTTCAGCCATCCTATGGCCAAACCAAAACAGTAACCTTATCACATAAAAATCCCATAATAGCACCACAAACTTGTATGGTTTTTATCTCTCAAAACCATCCAAGTTACCATACAATAATCATATGATTTCATGGGGTTCGGCCATACTCATTGGCCGAACCCTATGGCCTTTGATTTGAACCTCTTAAACATTTATCTTATGTCTAATTTAATCATCCAAAACAGTCCATCATTTGCATGGTTTTAACTTACAAAAAAATCATCAAAATAACCATATTATATCATGGGGTTCGGCCAACCAAAGTGGCCGAACCCTATGGCCCATATCTTCTATCTTTTAAACCTCATCATACAATTTTAAAGCATTGATTAATTTGGCCACAACATATATTTTGAGTCTCCTTAAATCATGTACAAATCTCCATGGTTTTTGTATGGTTTTTAGCCTTCAAAACCATCAAACCAACCAAAATAATCTCATGGGGTTCGGCCATCCAATGTGGCCGAACCCTATGGTCCATTTCCAACCCTTTTAGACACCATCTTCCATGGTTTACACCTTTGACAAATTCGGCCATACATGGCCAAATTATGTCATTCAGATCCATAACTTAAAACCCTTTACTTAAACAAAGTTCTATGGAATGCTTACCAACCCTTTTAGCTCTCTTCTTGCCTTTTGCTCTTTGCCTTCTTCCCTCTTGCTTGCTTCCTTCTTTCTTCTTTAGTCTCAACTGATTAGAAGCATGAACCAATGGTGAAATCACCAAGGTAAAATTTGGCCAAGGATGTGTCCTTGAGAGAGGGAGAGAGAGATGAGAATTCCAAGGATTTTGGCAATGTAAATTCGGCCAAGTGATGGTGTTTTTTCCTTTTGTTAACCAGCCCCTCTTCTTCTCATAAATCCTCATTAATACTTGACCAAACCAAGGAGGCATTTGGTGTCAACCAAAGCACCCCTTGGCACCAACCAATGCATCCATTGGTACTCCCAACGTTGGAGCCCTTGGGTTTCCATATGAGATGGAAACCCCTCCATATTCCATTGGTTTTCATTCACCAAAAGTTAATTCCAACCCACCAACGTGTGGGACTTGTTTACTTGATGATGTATGAGATCAAGACACCCCCTCAAATTCCTTTTGACTCACTTGAACTCAAGGTCCTTTTGATTTCCATCTCAACTCACCCAACTCACCATACTTAATGCATTTCATTTAATGCACTTGAGTTAACTCACCTCTTGATTTAATTCCAACTCACTTCAGTCCCACTCAAACTGATTTAACTCATATTTTAGCTCCCTTGAGGGTCCACATGGTCAACCATAGTCAACTCGACCCATTGGGTCCCCATTTAGCTCCTTGACCCGTTTTTGACTCCATGACCCAATTATGGGTATTTTGGTCATTTGTAATTGGTTTTTTACATGTGGGTCAAGCCTACCCATTTTTCTCCACTTGATTCCCAATTAAATCAGCTTAACCCCATTTAATTTAAGTTCACAAAACGGTCAAATAATCCAGTAAGACCCGATGGGTCCCATTTGGGCACTTTGACCCATTTAGCCATTTTTGACCCAATTGATGTACATTACCCATCCAATCAAACTTGACATTCATAATGTGCTCATATGATCTTAATTTGAGCAATGGTCCCCACCATTTCCTTACTTAACATCACCAAAATAATTAATTTAACACATCAGGGGCATTTTCGTAAATATCCATTTCATTGAGAAATTGGGGTGTTACAAAATGAGTCCAAGCTTGATTAAGTTGGGGCTGATTGGAGTTTGAAATGAAATTAAATAGTTGAGTTAAATAGTGAGTTGATTAAAATAAATTATAATTGGATGAGTTGAATTAATTGAGTTGGATGGGAATTCTTAGAGTTATTTATCTCAATGGAGTGTGTTATGAAATTGAAGAGCTAAAGTTGTAAACACACGCCACTCCACACTTTGGAGGGCAGCAAGGGAGGGGGGGGGGGGGGGGGGGGGGGGGGTGGAGTTTCATGTCAAAGATGAAACCCCCACATGGAACATTTATGAGAGGAGGAGAATGGGAAAGGTTACACCAAGATTCAAATTCAAATCAAGCATGGGAGTTGAATAGACATGGAGAGGTGAAGGTTACACAAACCAAGCCTCGGCTAAATCGTTGGTGCCTTGGGAGATTCATCCCATGGATGAAACCCCCAAGTAAGCATAAAAGATTATGTAAATGCAAATGGGAGACGGACGTTCACATTGGATTTGACCAAAGGGTCACAACCGTTGAGTGGGTTTCATCTCAAGGATGAAACCACCCCAAATGAAATAAATGAGGGAGATGAATGGGGAGGGGAGTTACCAAGGGGTGCCATTGTAACACCCCGCCCTTTTCACTCTAAATTTTCAGAGTTTATTTTTTTTTTTTTATAATAATCATGTGATCGGGGCGGAATGTCACGACGCGAGTTAAGTTCGGATCTCTAAATCCGACCCTTAACTGGCCAAGCCCATGTGCGTATGAACTAAGTCCATAAAACTGATCCGCACATGGTACATATATATCTAGCGGAATCAACTTAGTCTAGATCTAACTGAGGTTATAATAGAACCTATGATTAATCCAATTTCCATTTTTAGATAGCAAAGTACCTTATTTATTCTCCAAAATTATTATATAACCTTAGTCTACTATTCATTCCAAACCATTCAAATAAATCCAACCATAGCATCTACTTAACTACTTATTACATGCCAACATCTAATTTAACAAATTACATTGTTCCAAATAAATCAACTAACAAGTCCATAAATAATCCATTCATAGTCCATTGCAATCATTCAAATCGCCCAAGTTTTCGTACTTGGTCCTCTTCTCCAACCACGTTTTTTCCTTTCCCTGCATCATCCACTAAAGATATAGATAGGGCGTTAGATCAACGCGCCCAGTAGCGTTTCCGAATAGGGCTACCACATGGTTAGTCAAAAACATGCAAATAGGATAATAGTTATACATGTGTGACAAAATTCTGTAAAAATATGCTATGTATGAAATGAACATGTAATGAGTCCCACCCATCACCATACAACATAGCCATCACTTGACGGGATTCTCATCGTCAAGGTAACCCACAGTGGTCTTTCGGACGCCCCGACGGAGTGTGGCCTCCGGATTCCTCCTGATGGGATTCTCATCATCAGGGTACCCCACAATGGTCTTTCGGACGCCCCGACGGAGTGTGGCCTCCGGTTACTTCCCCATCATCCCATGCCATGCATGAGATGTCTATGCAAACATGTCATTTAGAAACATAACTTTACAATCATATAGGATATCAAAATCAACATAAAACAGCATATTAAACAGTGGTTACAACAAAGGTAGGAAACCTACACCAAATTCACTTAGATTGACTCTCCTTTTGAACCGTCTTTCGTTCACGACTTGTATACCTTTCTAGCAAATCCAATACCTTATTTACATAGCAGCACGTTAACATTCATTCATGTGATTCTAACTTAATCTAAGTCCCAAAAATCCACTTAAACTTCCATGTCCTATCTTAGCCATAGAACCCCATAGTTTAAGTCTAAAATTCATCCATAACTTAGATCCAATAATCATGATCTAGCATTATAAAATTAGTCCCTTTAATTTAACATAATCTCCATTCCTCCTTCCTGATTAACAGTGATCTCTGAAGATATTCAAAACCGTACTCTTCAATTCAGTCGACTGAATTAGTATTTCAGTCGACTAAATCAGGAGTTCAGTCGACTGAATCATAGATTCAGTCGGCTGACTTTGAATCAGATTGTCTGTTTGTTCTGCCAGTTCAGTTTCAGTCGACTCAAACACCCATTCAGTCGGCTGAAACATGGTTCGTACCCATTTCAGTCGACTTAATTACATATTCAGCTGGCTGAACTACCAATCATTCATTTACGTATTTAACAAGCATCAATTCAGTCGACTGAATCGTATATTCAGTCGGCTGAAACGTCCAGAAACTCTTTCTGCTTTCAGCCACCGTTAGTTCAGTCGACTGAATCCCTCATTCAGTCGGCTGAAACTCCCAGAAACAAATTTCTGATTCGTTCATCATCAGTTCAGTCGACTGAAACCATAGTTCAGTCGGCTGAAGCGCCCAGAAACTTGTTTCTGATTCATCCATTGTCAGTTCAGTCGACTGAATCAATGATTCAGTCGACTGACTGTTTTGTCAGTCTTCTCCATTGCATATTTTTGTTCATCCTAATCATGCACTTCCAACCAATATTTAACCTTGTTAGATTCGGCCATCCAATGGTCGGATCATGATTTAAAAATCGTTTATCGAAAACCTACCGTTTCCGCGACTCCTCCAATTGATCTTCCCTCCGGCTTGTTCCTTTCCCTTTCTTAGCCTCTCCTTCTTCTGGATTCCTTGATGGTCAAGGACTGATTTAAACAACCAGCTGTTGTTCTTGGTAGAAAACGGCAAAGAAAGAAAGAGATAGAATTTTTTGACTTTGAATGGAATACCTTGAGGCCAACACTTTTGCTCAAGTTATGCTTTTGTCTTGGTGAAACAAATCAATCAAGGACTGATTTCATATCACTAACCAGCTGCTGCTCTTAGTGTTTGGGAAGATAAAAACGACCAAGAGAGAGAGATAGGGAGAGAAAAACTGAAACATCTTTGGCTAACTTTCAATCAGCCCATGTGATCTCTTTGGTACCCAAAAATTGTAACTCCTAATGCATTTATCTTTAACTCTTATTTCCTTTGGGGGTTTCATCTTTGAGATGAACCTCCAAGGGTACCCAACGGCCTATGCATATCCTTGTGAATTGTTTGCATTCCCTCCTTCATTCATGCATTTGTAACTCTCAAAGCCATCACTCTCATATCTCCATGGTAGCCGTTACATGCATGAAATTGCTCATGCATGCAGCCAACGTCCCTAGCAACCCTTGTGACTTCAAAAAGTAACTCCCATTCAAAATGTAACTCCCATTTTATTCATCACCTAAATGGGGGTTACATGCATGGTAATGTCTCCCCATGCACCAACATTTTTCCTTGCTCAAAATTGGAATTTAAAACAGTTCCCCTCTCATTCACACACTTCACAATAAAAATACATATTCATCCAACTCATTTATTCAACTCACCCAAACTCAAGTAATTAATAAACTTAAATTAACTAAGCTTGAACTCAATCCATGGTTAATCATGCCATTCACGACCCATTGGGTCCCATCTAGCCATTTTGACCCATTTATCAAAATTTGACCCAAATATGATTCTTGACCCGTTTAAATTCAACTTATCCATTTATTTGTTTTGTAAACAAACTACCATCCTTTGGGTCTTGATTGAGCCATTGACCCATTTAAATTCAAATCAATTTTATCACAATGGCAATTCCGTAAATATGAATATTTTCATATAAAATGATAACTTTGAAATTCCAGGGTGTTACAGCCATCTAGGGACACCACCTTTGGTTAACTCCCAACACTTACTTTCATTCATCCACTCTCCCTCTCCCTCCCTTGATCATTTCTTTCACCTCTCAAAGACAAAAACCGTGGCTGTTGGTTCTCTCCCACAAATCACTCATTTGGCCGATCACACCACCTAGATTAGTGGACTTAGAACAAAGGAGTTGCATCTCAAGGTGTTGATCGTTCACACCCAAGGCTGAAATTCTATTTTTCTCTCAATCAAAACCTCATTTGGTTGAACCACTCCAAGGGATTTCCAGCAAGGTCAATCTCGGCCAAAGAAGCAAGAAAAAGGAGGAAAATAAGCTAAGGAAGAAAGGAAACACGGAAGAGCAAAGAAAGACCGGAGGAGTCGCGGAACCGGTGAGTGTTATTGTTAAATTTTATTTACAAGAATTATAGGGTTCGCCCAAGGTTTATGGCCGAACCCCATGGTTAAAAATGAAGGATATAATGATATAGTTTACGAGGAGTATATGAACCATGGGGTTCGGCCATACACTTGATTATGTTTTTGGAGTTATGAAGGATGGAAATCATGAATCTACGTATATGAGTTATAAAGGTTTAAAAGGACTTAATCTTATATGGACAATATTTTTTAAGGAACCATAGTGTTCGGCCATGGTGAATGGCCGAACCCCATGGAAAGAAATTAAGGATGGTGAATGGATTTAAAGGATGAAAAGGATGGTGAGTTATATGGACTGTTTTATTGAATTAAAGGGTTTCAAACTTGAAGTTCATGGAACAATATGAATGGTTTAAAAAGGGTTCTAAGTGAACATTTGGACAAGGCATGGGTCAGCCATTTCATGGCCGAACCATGGGGTTACTATGGCGAAGTTATGATATAGAGATTCAAATGTGAAAACCATAGGGTTCGGCCATATGTATGGCCGAACCCCATAGACCATGGCTATGGGTTTTATGAATCAATTTCATGGAAATAATTGGTGGTTTTAATGTTTATGCATGATATAATTATGTATTGGTAGCAATGGCAGTATTGTGAATAAGGGTAACAATTAAGAGATGAAAGAGGGGACCCAAGTAAATAAGTGAGGTTCGGCCAAGGTGTATGGCCGAACCCCACTTATAAATATTTTTGGATATTAATTTTTAATGGACTGTTTTAATGAAGCTAATGGATGGAATTATTAAACCAAGATGGATTAGTTATGGTTATTGGTGTCTAAGGAAAATTAAACAAAAGGTCAAGTCTAAATGGCATAATGGTAATTATGGATGAAATGATCAAAGATGAAATGATCATAGGATTGGATGTATGGGCCAAAACCAAAGTGGTAAGGTTCGGCCATGATGTATGGCCGAACCCTACCAAGGTTCATTTGGAGGATTTGGTTATTTGGATGCTTTTGGGTTAAATAAAAAGAGACCAAAGTTTTAGTGGGTGAGGTTCGGCCATGGAGTATGGCCGAACCCCACAAATTGGTTTTTGGACCTTAGGTTTAGTTGGTAATTAAATTGATTTATGTTTAACTTGTTGTTATGTAAATAAGGTATTGGGATGCTAGAACGGTGTACAAGTCGTGAACGGGAGACGGTTCAAAAGAAGGGTCAAACTAAGTAAACATTGAGTAGGTTTCCTACCTTTTTGTAACCACACATATATGTGATGTTTTATCTTAGTTTTGAATGAGTTATGTGCTAAGTTATCATGTTTCAAAGTAGTTTTGTATTGTCATATATATATATTTACAAATGGCATAACATCATGGACATCTCATGCATGGCGTGGGGTGGTGATTATGGAAACCGGAGGCCACACTCCGTCGGGGCGTCCGAAAGACCACTGTGGGGTACCTTGATGAAGAGAATCCCATCAAGAGGAATCCGGAGGCCACACTCCGTCGGGGCATCCGAAAGACCACTGTGGGGTACCTTGACGATGAGAATCCCGTCAAGAGGAGGCTATGTATATTTGTGATGGGTGGGACTCATTACATGAGCATGACATACATAGCATTGTTTTTTGAGATTTTGATGAACATGTATTATTATATTATTTGCATGATGTTTTACTAATCTTGTGGTAGCCCTATTTGGAAACACTACTAGGCGCGTTGATCTAACGCCCTATCTCTATCCTTAGTGGATGAGGCAGGAAAGGAGAAGAACCTGGAATTTGAAGGAAACCAAGCATAGGAGCTTGGGCATTTTGAATGGACTTTGAATGGACTGTTTTATGGACTTTTATATGGACAATGTAATTTGATAGTTAATTGATGTCGGCATGTAATAATGTAGTTAACTAGTTATTATGGTTTGGTTTATTTTGGATGCTTTGGATTGAATGTTAGTATAAGATTATTACAGTAATCTTGGAGAATATGAATATGTACTTTGCTATCTAATGATGTAAAATGGAGTAGTATTAGGATTTATTATAACCCGCAGTTAGACTAAGTAATTTCCGCAAATTCATTGTACCATGTGTGGATCAGTTCTTATGGACTTAGTTCATACGCACATGGGCTTGGCTAGTTAAGGGTCGTACTTTAGAAGTCCGAACTTAACTCGCGTCATGACACTCCGCCCCGATCACTTGTTTATCATTATAAAAAAAAAAAAAACTCTGATTATTAGAGTGAAAAGGGCGGGGTGTTACAGTTGGTATAAGAGCGAAACGAGAAGTTGAATCTTCCGAAGTAATATTAAGAGGGTTTCATGTCTCACTGACAGATAAGAATCCCAACTGACTGACTCTTCGGTGTCCGCTGACTGAGGCCCGGATTAATTTACTTCGTGGACTCAGACTGAATAATCAATCTGAGAACAACAGTGAAAGATAACAAAAGTACAATATTATAATTGATCTACCAAACATAGCAAAATAAGATATACTTTCCCCAATATCCCCCAAATTGAAAAAAATAGCAAACAATAGGTATTTAGAAAACTTCCCCCAAAAACAAAGGAAAACCAAGTTTTCTTATTTGGAAATCTCCTTAAAATAGTGAAAAACACAAACTGTACGAAGAAACTAAGTCATTAATGTTTTCATGACTTAGGGAAAATGGCACCCAAGAAAAAGATCCCTCAGAACCAGAAAGGGAAGGGAAAAGTATTACAAATCACTCAGCATGAGAAAGTGGTATCTCAACATGAGAAATCTGTACATGAGAGGGAGCCATCTATACATGAGAAGGAGGTAACTCAACCTGAGAAGGAGCCATCTTTTCATGAAAGAACACACAATGAGGAAGAGTCACATAATTCTCGATGAGAAGAGAAGGTGAGTGAACACTCATCTCGGAAGGAGGAAGAGGGGAACAGTGGCGTACATATACCACATGTGCCGCCTGAACTACAGGGTTTAGTTCAAGTAGTGGTGACTTCAGTACTCCAAAAGCATATGAATGGGAGTGAGAGTTCTAAAGATGCCAATGACCGGAGTATGGTCCGTGAATTCCAGCAACAACGCCCTCCCTACTTCAAAGGGAATGAAGGGGCTGTCGGAGCTGAGCATTGGCTGAAGAAGATCACTCAGATCTTAACTCTACTCAAGATCTCGAGTCATACTGACAGGATTCTACTGGCTACTTCACAGCTAATTGAGGATGCCGGTAAATGGTGGGAGGTAATGGAGAAATAGAGGGCACTTATACCAGTAAGGGAGAGGACGGCCATGACCTGGGACGAGTTTTCAGCGACCTTTTTGGAACACTACTTTCCGGAGGAGGAGAAAGAGCGTCAGACTCAAGCCTTTCTGTCTTTGGTACAGGGCTCTATGACGGTGGCAGAGTATCACCGGGAATTCCTCAGTCTATCCATCTATGCATTTTATATGGTGGATACAGAGCATCGCAGGGCAAGGAAGTTTGAGAGGGGTCTACGGCAAACATCAGGGCCAAAGTGACCATATTCAAAGCAGCCACTCTGGCTGAGGTGGTCAGCAAGGACACTATAACAGAGCGAGAGTTGAATGAAATGGTGCGGTTTGACAACCGCCGAGCTCCCAAGTGGGAGGGGTGGGTTCCAGCCCAACAAGAGGTTCTGTCCGAACTTCAGTAGACCCTCACCATCTGCTGGGTCCACTGGGGGTTTTCGTCCCAACCAACCCTCCCCATCTGCATCAGTTACTCAGTCATTCAGAAAAGTGAACAACTGTTTTCACTGTGATCAGCCGGGGCACTTCAAGAGAGACTGCCCAAAGCTCAACAAGTTATCATATTCCAGACGATCTTTCCGTCCACCAGCTAGGCCAACTAACTCCAGAGGAGGCAGGACATATAATCAGGCGGGACGGGCGCCTAATCCTACTGGATCTGGGCGACTATTTACTCTAGCACCTCCTGAGGATGTGGATCATTCTGTGATTCAAGGTATGGCTGTTGTCAGTAGTTCTTATGCATATGCACAATTTGATTCAGGAGCATCACACTCCTTTATATCTGCATCATTTATAACTGCTACTGGTACTCTAGTTCAAAAACTATCCACAAACACTCACAGTTATATCCCCTGTCGGAGACACGTCCTTGGGACTCATATGCACGGCTGTGAATACTGAACTCGCTGGACTCAGATTTGAGTTCAATTATCTGGTACTCGACACGACTAAGTACGATATTATCTTCGGCATGGATTGGTTGGCTAGGTTTCAAGCCAACATTGACTGTTATCGCCGCAGAGTGACATTTTGGTCACCCGAAGGGAAGCAGTATGTGGTTCGTACAGACAAGCAGAGCAGACTGCAGGAAGGGTTGAACCATTTGATGTTGAACAATATTATCATAAACAAAGCACCAGTCACTGAACTTCCCGGCAATTGTGCAAGAATTTGCGGATGTGCTCCCAAAAGAACTCCCTGGCTTACCACCCATGAGGGAGCTCAATTTCGAGATCAAACTATATCCTGGTACTTCACCAGTGTCTTTACCACATTATCGGATGGCACCAACAGAGATGTCTGAGCTAAAGAAGCAGATTGATGAACTGCTTAGATTGGGTTGTATCCGGAACAACACATCGTCATGGGGAGCTCTAGTGTTGTTTGTGAAGAAGAAGGATGGTTCACTCCAAATGTGTGTGGACTACTGGAAACTGAATCAGTTAACTGTCTGGAACAAGTACCCTTTACCTAGGATCGATGATCTATTCGATCAATTGAGGGGTTCCAGTTATTTTTTCGAAGATCGATCTGATATCCGATTATCATCAAATTCGGGTTAGGGAGGAAGATATAGAGAAGACAGCCTTCCGGAGGCAGTATGGACTATATGAGTTCGTAGTCATGCCGTTTGAACTCACCAATGCACTGGCTGTGATCATGGATCTAATGAACAGGATCTTCCGACCGTACCTGGACCAGTTTGTGATTGTGTTTATTGATGACATATTGATCTTTTCCAAAAGTAAGGAAGAACATGCTGAGCATCTACGAATAGTTTTGGACACTTTGAGGAGGAACCAATTGTATGCCAAAGCAAGTAAATGTGAATTTTGGCTATCAGAGGTCAAATTCTTGGGGCATGTCATAACAGAAAACGGTATAGCCGTGGATCCAGCTAAGGTGGCGGCAGTATGTGAGTGGAAAACGCCAAAGAACGTGACCGAGATCCGCAGTTTCTTGGGACTGGCTGGTTATTACAGGAAGTTCATCATGGACTTCTCCAACATTGCATCCCCATTGACTCGACTCACGCAAAAAGGAGTCAAATATGAGTGGACAGATTTGTGAGACCGGAGGTTTGAGGAGCTGAAAAGTAGACTTACGACTGCTCCTATCCTAGTTTTGCCGGAAAGAGGCAAAGGTTATGAAGTACAATGCGATGCATCAGGAGAGGGACTGGGTTGTTCACTCATGCAACGTCATCGTGTGGTGGCATATGGTTCCAGACAACTAAAGATACATGAACGCCTCTACCCCACACATGATCTGGAATTAGCTGCGGTGGTATTCGCTCTTAAAAGCTGGAGACACTACTTATATGGCGAGAAATTTGAAGTATTTTCCGACCACAGGAGCTTGAAGTATTTATTTGATCATAAAGAGCTCAACCTGAGGCAGCGCAGATGGATGGAATATCTGGCGGATTATGAGTTCGCGCTCCGATATCATCCAAGTAAGGCAAACAAGGTGGCGGATGCTCTCAGCCGCATATCACATGCATCAGTGGCTTGTTTGATCAGAACAGAATGGGAGATGTTGAATACCATTCGAGAGTTCAATCTGTATATCAACAACTATGGAAGTATGTACAATTTAATCATACAGTCCAACATGGTTACCAAGATTGAACAAGAGCAGCGAGCAAATCCAGAAGTGGAGGAGATATGGGCCAAGATGTCCACTAGCGTTATCGTACCGCAATGGGAATTGCGACCAGGACAGGGTCTTGTATTCCGGGGTAGAATATATGTGCCAAAAAGCTGCAGAAAAGAGTTGTTGGTTGAGGCACACCAGACCAAGCTCTCCATACATCCTGGCAGCACCAAGATGTATCACGACCTGAACAGGCATTACTGGTGGCACGGACTCAAAAGAGATGTGGCGGAATTTGTGGTAAACTGCTTAACTTGTCAGCAGGTTAAGACGGAACATCAAAAGCCACCAGGGTTACTCAAACCCTTAGCAGTGCCGAAATGGAAATGGGAGCACATTTCCATGGATTTTGTAACAGGATTGCCTAAGTCATCAAAGGGCAACGATGCAATATGGGTTGTGGTTGACCGATTGACCAAGTCAGCCCACTTTATACCCATCAGGATGACGGATTCATCGGAGACACTGGGTCGGCAGTATATCAAAGACATCATCAAATTACATGGTATCCCACGGACTATAGTATCTGACCGAGATGGCCGATTCACCGGTAGAGTGTGGCAGAGTATGCAGTCGGCCAAAGGGACCGATCTACTGACTAGCACAACATTCCATCCACAGACTGATGGACAGTCGGAAAGAACAATTGTAACACCCCAATTTCTCAATGAAGTGGAAAATTACGAAAATGCCCCTGAGTTGTTAAATTAATTATTTTGTGATGTTAAGTAAGGAAATAGTGGGGCCCATTGCTCAAATTAAAATCATATGAGCACATTATGAATGTTAAGTTTGATTGGATGGGTAATTTTCATCATTTGGGTCAAAAATGGCTAAATGGGTCAAAGGGCCCAAATGGGACCCATCGGGTCTTACTGGATTATTTGACCGTTTTGTGAATTTAAATGAAATGGGGTTAGGCTGATTTGATTGGAAATCAAGTGGAGGAAAAATGGGTAGGCCTGACCCATATGTAAAAACCAGTTACAAATGACCAGAATACCCATAATTGGGTCATGGAGTCAAAAACGGGTCAAAGAGCTAAAGGGGGACCCAACGGGTCGGGTTGACTTTGTTGACCACAGCCGACCATGTGGACCCACAGATGAGTTCAATGTTGAGTTAAATCAGGTTAAGTGGAACTGATTTTATTTAATTTGAATTAAGAATGAGTTGACTCAAGTGTAATTAATATATGGTGTTTAATATGGTGAGTTAAGCCATTGAGTTGAGTGAGTCAAAGTGGAAGTCAAATGGGCTATAAATTCAGTGAGTTAAGTGGAATATGAGAAGGTGTTTTGATCTCAAACAAACCCAAAACAAGTCCCACACGTTGGGGACTTGTTATGGTCAGTTTCATGCAAAATATTAAATGGGAATATGGGGGGTTTCTATTCCATTTGGAAACCCCAAGCCTTCAACGTTGGAATGCCAATGGGTGCATTTGTTGGCAGCAAGTATCCCATTGGTTTAGGCAAGAATCGATGAGGAAGTGGAGGGGTTTTGAGGGCTGAATTATTAAAGGAAACAAACACAATCTTGGCCGTTTTTCACCATTGAAAAGCCAAGATTCTCCATCTCTCTCTCCCTCTCTCCAATTCGTTTTCTTAAGTGGAACAGCAGAGGTTTTTGGCACCAATTATTCAAGCTTAAACCAGCAAGGAATTAAGGAAGAAAGGAAGAAATAAAAGGAAGAGGGCAAGGAGCAAAGGCAATAGGAAGAGCTTGGAATTTGGTAAGTGTTTCATGGACTTTTGGATTAATAAAGTGGGGTATGTATTGGGCCATGGTCATGGCCGAATACACCAATGTTTAACCTTGATTAATGGAGGTTTAGAAATGATAAAGATGACCATTGGGTTCGGCCACCATGAAGGGCAGAACCCCATGTGAAAGATTGCTTGGTTTTCATGTTTTGGAAACATGAAAATCATGGGTTTTATGGACTGTTTTTACATGTTTTATTAGATTTAAAATACATGTTTTAAAAGAGGGTTAAAACATGGGTTTGGATATCAGAAAAGGGCTGAAGTTTATGTGGTCTAAATCAGTGGATTAAAATTGGAAAAAAAATGGACCATGGGGATCGGCCATCTTGGATGGCCGAATCCCATGAAGTTGTGTTGGTTTTTGGATGTTTGTTTGAAAGGTAAAACCTGATAATAATATATTGTTATTACATGATTATTGGAGGTTTAAAAATAGTAAACATAACCATTGGGTTCGCCACCATGGAGGGGCGAACCCCATGTAAAGAGTGTTGGTTTTCATGTTGGGAAACATGGAAAACATAGACTTTCATGGACTATTTTTGGATGGTTTTTGAAAGGTAAAACCCGATAATATTATGCTGATTGTTACATGATTTAATGGACATGTGATGTAAGTCACAAAGGGTCCAAAACATGGGCATAGGGTTCGGCCACATTGGATGGCCGAACCCCATAAAAATGTTTGATAAGTTGGTATGGTTTTGGAAAGATAAAACCATACCAAATGGTGGAGCTTTTTATGTAATTAAAATGAAAGTAAGATTGCTGTTTTGGGTTGGCCATAGGATGGCTAAACGATGTGTTTAACATGGCTAAGGGGTAGAGCCAATTGGTATTTAAATAATGGACATTATTGAGCAAAAGAACCATAAGGGTTCGGCCATGAGTATGGCCGAACCCCATGGACTGTTTTCATGGATCATTTTATGGATGCGTATGTGATTTAAGATGGAATTATGTTTACTGATATGGTCGGCTAAAACATGAATGAACCATGTTAAGGTTGTGGGTAAGTTGTAGAGTGTAATCAAGGTATTGGTAGCAATGGCATGTTTGTAAATAAGGGTCACAATCATGAATTGGTGGACTTAGACTCAAAAATGGGAATCAAATAAAGTAAGGGATTAAAGTTGGTCCATGATTTATGTGAATAAGGTGACGGATCTCTGTGACGGTGCACGACTGCGAGCGGTGACCGGATAAAGCCTAAGAAAGAACGGACGCTAAAGTGATTCTTCGGTAGGTTTCCTACCTACTTGTAACCACAGATTTACCCCAGTTTCTTATGAGATTCTTGTTTTATTATATGTGTTTCAAATGATATATTATGCATTAACAAATGGCATACAGGCATTGGCATCTCATGCATAGACATGGGATTATGAATGAGGTTCTACAGTGTTTCAAGTTATGAGTTACGTCCATCCTCGGTGGTGCAAGTCACGCCAGGAGGAGTAACATGATGATCATAGTCACAATGGTCTCTTTAGGCGATGAGAGTCCGCCAGGAGGACTCATACGTGATATGAATCAGTCAATGATGAAGAGATGAAAGTGTGTTGTAATTTACCTTGTCGGTGCAAGGCACGTCAAGTGATGGTTATGAATGTACATGATGGGGGATGCTCATTGCATGTGCATACTTCATAGCATTGTTTTACCTATTTTGATGATCATGTATTATGATATGTATATGCATGTTTTATATGCTAACTTGTGGTAGCCCTGATTCGGGAACCTACTGGGCGCGTTGATCTAACGCTCTAATTCTATCCTCAGAAGAGATTGCAGGTACAAGTAAAGGGAAAAAGAAGGTCGATAACCGTGAGGGGAACCAAGCCTAAGCGCTTGAATGATGGATTGAATTACTTCATATTACTGTCATTTGAATACTTTTGTTGGACATGTAATAATTCATTACTTGCTATAGTTTGGTTAGGTTAATAACCTTTGGATCGTTGATTTATCTTAATTAATGGTTGAGACTGTTACTTGCTATTTAGTCTTTTGATTCCGCAATTAATCTAGGTTTTTCCGCATGTTGATGTTAGTTCCATGTGTGATTCATAATCATGGTCTATTCCATGTACACATGGGTGGCCAGTTAAGGTTCAGACTTGGGTAGTCTGAACTTAACTCGCGTCGTGACGCCGCCCTCTCTCTTTCGATGTTTTATTATTACTTAAAAAAAAAATTAGACTCTGAAATTCTCGGAAAGGGCGGGGCGTTACAACAATACAAACACTGGAGGACATGCTGAGGGTGTGCATGCTAGACTTCAAGGATGGATGGGAGGACCATTGACCACTGGTAGAGTTTTCATATAACAATAGCTACCAAGCAAGCCTTCAGATGGCACCATTTGAGGCTTTATATGGTAGACCATGCAGGTCACCAGTGTGCTGGACCGAGGCCGGCGAGCCTGCGCTGATTGGACCCGAGCTAGTCACAGAGACTACGACACAAATTCAGTTGATATGTCAGCACTTGTTGACTACACAGAATCAGCAAAAGAGCTATGCTGACAAAAGGAGGAGGTTTCTCGAATTTGAAGTGGGGGACATGGTATTCTTAAAGGTCTCGCCACGAAAGGGACACATGCGATTTGGGAAGAAGGGAAAATTGTCGCCAAGATATGTGGGACCATTTTCAATTATAAGAAGGATGGGGGATGTAGCTTATCAGTTAACACTTCCCTCACAACTGGCATCTCTACACGATGTGTTCCATGTGTCGATGCTGAGGAACTATAATCCAGATCCGTCGCATGTATTGAATGTACAAGATATAGATGTACAAAGTGATGTAACTTATGTCGAGAAGCCTGTCAGAATAATAGAGACTGAGCAAAGGGTGTTGCGGAACCGAGCAATTCAGTTCGTCAAGATGGTATGGGATCGACATGGTGTTGAGGAAGCCACTTGGGAACTTGAATTGGAGATGAGATAAGCTCACCCTGAGTTATTCATGTAAATTGTTTCGAACCCTAGTTCACTTGATTTTTGTGACGAAAATTGTAAAAAGAGGATTGTATTGTAACACCCCGGAATTTCAAAGATATCAATTTACATGAATTTATCCATATTTACAGAATTACCATTGTGATTTATTTGATCTGGATTTAAATGGGTAAGGGATTAGGCCAATGGTCCAATCAAGACCCAATGGATGGTAGTTATGTTTACAAGACAAATAAATGGATGAGATGTACTCAAACGGGTCAAGATTTGTAATTGGGTCAATTTTTGTTAAATGGGTCAAAATGGCCAAATTGGACCCTATGGGTCGGGTTTGACTTGGTTGACCATCAAATGAGTCCAAGCTTGATTAAGTTGGGGCCGATTGGAGTTTGAAATGAAATTAAATAGTTGAGTTAAATAGTGAGTTGATTAAAATAAATTATAATTGGATGAGTTGAATTAATTGAGTTGGATGGGAATTCTTAGAGTTATTTATCTCATTGGAGTGTGTTATGAAATTGAAGAGCTAAAGTTGTAAACACACGCCACTCCACACATTGGAGGGCAGCAAGAAGAGGAGGGCCGGTTGGGGGGGGGGGGGGGGGGGGGAGATGGAGTTTCATGTCAAAGATGAAACCCCCACATGGAACATTTATGAGAGGAGGAGAATGGGAAAGGTTACACCAAGATTCAAATTCAAATCAAGCATGGGAGTTGAATAGACATGGAGAGGTGAAGGTTACACAAACCAAGCCTTGGCTAAATCGTTGGAGCCTTGGGAGCTTCATCCCATGGATGAAACCCCCAAGTAAGCATGAAAGATTATGTAAATGCAAATGGGAGATGGACGTTCACATTGGATTTGACCAAAGGGTCACAACCGTTGAGTGGGTTTCATCTCAAGGATGAAACCCCCCCAAATGAAATAAATGAGGGAGATGAATGGGGAGGGGAGTTACCAAGGGGTGCCATCAAGGGACACCACCTTTGGTTAACTCCCAACACTTAGTTTCATTCATCCACTCTCCCTCTCCCTCCCTTGATCATTTCTTTCACCTCTCAAAGACAAAAACCGTGGCTGCTGGTTCTCTCCCACAAATCACTCATTTGGTCGATCACACCACCTAGATTAGTGGACTTAGAACAAAGGAGTTGCATCTCAAGGTGTTGATCGTTCACACCCAAGGCTGAAATTCTATTTTTCTCTCAATAAAAACCTCATTTCGTTGAACCACTCCAAGGGATTTCCAGCAAGGTCAATCTTGGCCAAAGAAGCAAGAGAAAGGAGGAAAAGAAGCTAAGGAAGAAAGGAAACAAGGAAGAGCAAAGAAAGACAGGAGGAGTCGCGGAACCGGTGAGTGTTATTGTTAAATTTTATTGACAAGAATTATAGGGTTCGGCCATGGTTTATGGCCGAACCCCATGGTTAAAAATTAAGGATATAATGATATAGTTTAAGAGGAGTATATGAACCATAAAGTTCAGCCATATGTATGGCCGAACACCATGGAAAGACTTGATTATGTTTTTGGAGTTATGAAGGATGGAAATCATGAATCTAGGTATATGAGTTATAAAGGTTTAAAAGGACTTAATCTTATATGGACAATATTTTTTAAGGAACCATAGGGTTCGGCCATGGTGAATGGCCGAACTCCATGGAAAGAAATTAAGGATGGTGAATGGATTTAAAGGATGAAAAGGATGGTGAGGTATATGGACTGTTTTATTGAATTAAAGGGTTTCAAACTTGAAGATCATGCAACAATATAAATGGTTTAAAAAGGGTTCTAAGTTAACATTTGGACAAGACATGGGTCGGCCATTTCATGATCGAACCATGGGGTTACTATGGCTAAGTTATGATATAGAGATTCAAATGTGAAAACCATAGGTTCGGCCATATGTATGGCCGAACCCCATAGACCATGGCTATGGGTTTTATGAATCAATTTCATGGAAATAATTGATGGTATTAATGTTTATGCATGATATAATTATGTATTGGTAGCAATGGCAGTATTGTGAATAAGGGTAACAATTAAGAGATGAAAGAGGGGACCCAAGTAAATAAGTGAGGTTCGGCCAAGGTGTATGGCCGAACCCCACTTATAAATATTTTTGGATATTAATTTTTAATGGACTGTTTTAATGAAGCTAATGGATGGAATTATTAAACCAAGATGGATTAGTTATGGTTATTGGTATTTAAGGAAAATTAAACAAAAGGTCAAGTCTAAATGGCATAATGGTAATTATGGATGAAATGAACAAAGATGAAATGATAATAGGATTGGATGTATGGGCTAAAACCAAAGTGGCAAGGTTCGGCCATGATGTATGGCCGAACCCTACCAAGGTTCATTTGGAGGATTTGGTTATTTGGATGCTTTTGGGTTAAATAAAAATAGAGCAAAGTTTTAGTGGTTGAGGTTCGGCCATGGAGTATGGCCTAACCCCACAAAGTGGTTTTTGGAACTTAGGTTTAGTTGGCAATTAAATTGATTTATGTTTAACTTGCTGTTATGTAAATAAGGTATTGGGATTGCTAGAATGGTGTACAAGTCGTGAACGGGAGACGGTTCAAAAGAAGGGTCAAACTAAGTAAACATTGAGTAGGTTTCCTACCTTTTTGTAACCACACATATATGTGATGTTTTATCTTAGTTTTGAATGAGTTATGTGCTAAGTTATCATGTTTCAAAGTAGTTTTGTATTGTCATATATATTTACAAATGGCATAACATCATGGACATCTCATGCATGGCATGGGGTGGTGATTATGGAAACCGGAGGCCACACTCCGTCGGGGCGTCCGAAAGACCACTGTGGGGTACCTTGATGATGAGAATCCCATCAAGAGGAATCCGGAGGCCACACTCCATCGGGGCATCCGAAAGACCACTGTGGGGTACCTTGATGATGAGAATCCCGTCAAGAGGAGGCTATGTATATTTGTGATGGGTGGGACTCATTACATGAGCATGACATACATAGCATTGTTTTTATGAGGTTTTGATGAACATGTATTATTATATTATTTGCATGATGTTTTACTAACCTTGTGGTAGCCCTATTCGGAAACACTACTGGGCGCGTTGATCTAACGCCCTATCTCTATCCTTAGTGGATGAGGCAGGAAAGGAGAAGAACCTGGAATTTGAAGGAAACCAAGCATAGGAGCTTGGGCATTTTGAATGGACTTTGAATGGACTGTTTTATGGACTTTTATATGGACAATGTAATTTGATAGTTAATTGATGTCGGCATGTAATAATGTAGTTAACTAGTTACTATGGTTTGGTTTATTTTGGATGGTTTGGATTGAATGTTAGTATAAGATTATTATAGTAATTTTGGAGAATATGAATATGTACTTTGCTATCTAATGATGTAAAATGGAGTAGTCTTAGGATCTATTATAACCCGCAGTTAGACTAAGTAATTTCGGCAAATTCATTATACCATGTGTGGATCAGTTCTTTTGGACTTAGTTCATACGCACATGGGCTTGACCAGTTAAGGGTCGGACTTTAGAAGTCCGAACTTAACTCGCGTCGTGACACTCCGCCCCGATCACATCTTTATCATTATAAAAAAAAAATAAACTCTGATTATTATAGTGAAAAGGGCGGGGCGTTACACATCTTCCTCTACAAGATCCTCTACACTATCCTCTTCACTAGGGGATCCCTCTTGGTCATTAATAATGGAGGCAATAAAACATTTGAAATTTTTAACTCTCTCATGATTCTCCAATTGGTAATAAAAGGTGGAGCCTTGCATTGAACTATCCAAAGACAAGCAAAACTTTTCAATAAACTTCTCTTGGATAGAGGTCCAAAGCTCTTTCTCGGTCTCACTATTGAATTCCATTGGATTGGGTCCTTCCATTGACTTTTTAATATTTTCATTAAATGAAACCAAGATGTTATCCATATTTGATTTTCATGAAACCAAGTTTGTATATGCAAAAAATGGAGATTTGGACAAGATCAGTCTTTTACCAAAAGACATGGTTCTAACACGGATCAACCCGGATGGTTAGATCCTTATGAAGAGCACAAGGCTCTGATAGCAATTGAAACTTCCCGGAGTGCTAGAACAAGATTTGACCCTAGTGGGGGTGAATTGTAACGCCCTGCCCTTTTTCACTCTACGCTTTCCAAAAATCAGAGTATATTTTTTTTTTAAAAGAGTGATAGAGAGCGGGACGTCACGACGCAAGTTAAGTCCGAACTTCTAAAGTCCGTCCCTTAACTGGCCAACCCTATGTGTGCATGGACTAAGTCCATGAAAACAGTTCACACATAACAATATAAACATGCGAATTAAAATCATAACTGCGGAATTATAATAGAACCTAATTCTATTCCATTTTAGATAGCAAAGTACGTCAAGTCTTTAATCATAATTAACATAACATAATTATCCAAATAAACATCCAACCATAGCAAATTATCTAAATTATTACATGTCCGAAGTCTAGTTACTCAAATTACAAGTCTATAAGTAACTTAATCAAAATATAAACTAAAAGCATCCAAGCTCCTATGCTTGGCCTTTTTCGCGTTCATCGTTCCCCACGTTTCTTGTATCATCCACTAGGGTATAAGTTGTAACACCCCAATTTCTCAATGAAATGGATAATTACAAAAATGCCCCTGATGTGTTAAATTAATTATTTTGTGATGTTAAGTAAGGAAATGGTGGGGCCCATTGCTCAAATTAAGATCATATGAGTACATTATGAATGCCAAGTTTGATTGGATGGGTAATGTACATCAATTGGGTCAAAAATGGCTAAATGGGTCAAAGGGCCCAAATGGGACCCATCGGGTCTTATTGAATTATTTGACCGTTTTGTGAACTTAAATTAAATGGGGTTAGGCTGATTTGATTGGAAATCAAGTGGAGGAAAAATGGGTAGGCCTGATCCACATGTAAAAACCAATTACAAATGACCAAAATACCCATAATTGGGTCATGGAGTCAAAAACTGGTCAAGGAGCTAAAGGGGGACCCAACGAGTCGGGTTGACTTTGTTGACCACAGCCGACCGTGTGGGCCCACAAATGAGTGCAATAGTGAATTTATTCAGGTTAAGTGGAACTGATTTTATGTAATTAGAATTAAGAATGAGTTGACTCAAATGCATTAAATGAATGTTAATTAATGAGGTGAGTTGGATATGTGAGTTGGGTGAGTCATAATGGAAATCAAATGGGCTGTAAATTCAGTGAGTTAAGTGGAATATGAGGAGGTGTGTTGATCTCAAACGAACCAAAACAAGTCCCACACGCTGGGGACTTGATATGGTGATTTCCATGCAAAACATTAAATGGAAATGATGTGAAGGTGATGAGATTACATGGGGCTGCCAAAGGTTGCAATGGTTGGTACCAAGGGGTGCATTGGATAGCACCCAAGACCCATCGTTTTTGGTAAGAATTGATGAGGGAATGGAGGGGTCTTGGGGGCTGAAGTACTAAAGGAAACAAACACCATGGTTGGTCGTTTTTCACCATTGGTAAGCCTTAGAATTCCATCTTCTTTCTCTCCCTCAAGAACACCTCTCTTTGCCGAACCAGCTAGTGGTGTCTTCACCAATTGATCAAACGTGTAATCAGCCAAGGAAGAGAGGTTAAGAAAGAAGGAAACAAGAGGGAAGAAGGCAAGGAGCAAAAGGCAAAGGAAATTGGTAAGAATTCCATACAATGTTGTTTAATAAGTTAGATTAAGTGGAACATGAATTGGCCATGGAATGGCCGATTTTATCAAGGACCTAAGCCTTGGTTAAAGGTTGTTTCAAGTGGTAAAAAGATATCATTGGGTTCGGCCACTTTGGATGGCCGAACCCCATGAGATTTATTTGGGTATTTTGATGGTTTTTGGAGGCTAAAAACCATGCAAAAATGATGAAGAATTATATGTGTTTAAGATGCAAGATAAAGGATTTTAAATCTTGGATTTTGGATGTCATGATTTGGCCTTGGAATGGCCAAAATGCATCAAGGGTCTAAACCTTGGGTAAAGGTGGTATAAATTGATAAAGTGGATCCTTGGGTTCGGCCACCTTGGATGGCCAAACCCCATGAAATTGTGTTGGTTTTTGGATGGTTTTTGAAAGGTAAAAACCCGATAATATTATGCTGATTTTTACATGTTTTAATAAGATATAAAATATGTGTTTAAGAGGACCAAATCATGGACATAGAGTTCGGCCACCTAGGATGGCCGAACCCCATGAAAGTGTTGGATAATTTGGTGTGGTTTTTGGAGAGATAAAACCATACCAATGGTGGAGAATTTTATGTGATTTAAATGGAAATAGAGTTGCTGTTTTGGGTTGGCCATTGGATGGCTGAACCATATGGTTCTTATGATTAAAGATTAGGGCTTAAATTAAGAACATATGGTGGAAACGTTGAACCAAGGGAACCATTGGTTCCGCCATGTTAGGGCCAAACCCCATGGACCATTAAGTGGGTATTTGGATTCAAGTATATAATTTAAAGTTGTTAACTGTTTTGTAATGTTTTAAAGAGTCTAAGTTATGACTTTATGTTGAAGTATAATGGATAAAAGAACCATTGGGTTCGGCCATATGTATGGCCGAACCCCATGGAGTAGTTTTGGTGGATGAAAATGAGGATTGGAACCAAGTAATTTGAATGGTTGTGAAGGGATTAAGAGAGATCCAAATTGGATTGGTAAGGTTCGGCCAAGTAGTATGGCCGAACCCCACTAAGGTGGTGGAATAGTTATGGATGTTAGTTTCAATATGGTTTAAGGTCAATGGTAAAACCGTAAATACTAGTCAAAGTTCAATATGAAAGGATTGACCAAAGGAATTGATTTGTGGGCCAAAGCCCAAGTGGTATGGTTCGACCATAATGTATGGCCGAACCCTACCGAGACATGTTTGAAGTATGAAATGTTTATCAAATGAAAAAGGAAGATTAAATTCCAAAGTGGGTGAGGTTCGGCCATGGGTATGGCCGAACCCCACAAGATGGTATATGAGACCTAAACTTGATTAGGAATCAAGTAGATTAAGTATTGATTTGCTGTTACATAACAAGGTAACGGAACGTGAACGGCGGGCAAGTCGTGATCAAGTGAAAAAGAACAAACAACGAAGCTAATTTTCAGTAGGTTTCCTACCTACTTGTAACCACAGTTTTACCCTAGTTTTCTTTACGAGACTCTTGTATATTTCTATGTGGTTTCGAATGATATATTATGCATTTACAAATGGCATCTCATGCATGGACATGGGATGATAACTGAGGTTCTACAGTGTTGCAATTTATGAGTTACGTCCTCCTTAGGCGATGAGAGTCCCACCAGGAGGAGTAACATGATGATCATAGTCATATTGGTCTCCTTAGGCGATGAGAGTCCCGCCAGGAGGACTAAGACGTGATATGAATCAAGTCAATGATGAAGAGATGGAAGTGTATTGTGATTTACCTTGTCGGTGCGAGGCACGTCAAGTGATGGCTATGAATGTACATGATGGGAGAGACTCATTGCATGTGCATACTTCATAGCATTGTTTTATGTATTTTTACCACTCATGTACTATGATATATATGCATGTTTTATATGCTAATCATGTGGTAGCCCTGATCGGGAACCTACTGGACGCGTTGATCTAACGCCCTAATTCTATCCTCAGAGGAGAATGTAGGTACAAAGAAAGGGAAAGAAAAGGTCGATGACCGGGAGGGGAGCCAAGCCTAAGCGCTTGAATGTTGAACTGAACTTCTTTTTATTACTATCATTTGAACTATATGTTGTTGGACATGTAATAAGTTAATACTTGCTATGGTTTGATTAGATTATTAACTATGGATGGTGGTTTACCTTAATTAGAAATTGAGACTGTTACTTGCTATTTAGTCTTTCTATTCCGCAGTTAATCTAGTTTATTCCGCATGTTGTTGTTAGTTCCATGTGTGATTTATTATCATGGTCTAGTCCATGTACACATGGGTGGCCAATTAAGGTTCAGACTTGAGTAGTCTAAACTTAACTCGCGTCGTGACGCCGCCCGCTCTCTTCCGATGTTTTATTATTATTTAAAAAAAAATTAGACTCTGATATTTCTCGGAGAGGGCGGGGCGTTAAAACAACGCGCCCAGTAGGTATTCCATTTAGGGAAATACATGGTTAGTACAAAACATATATAATAATATCATAATGTCAAAAACCATATAAACCATGCCATGTCATGATGTCAAATGCAATGAGTCCCACCCATCATAAGTACATATAAGTACCCCCACATAGGTCTTTCGGACGCCCCGAAGGAGTGTGGCCCCTCCGGTTTCTTCTTGATGGAAATGCACATCAAGGTATCCCACATAGGTTTTTCGGACGGCCCGACGGAGTGTGGTCCCTCCGGTTACATATCCTTCACCCCATGCCATGCATGAGATGCTAATAAACACATGCTATTTTATATTAAATAAGATAGCATTAAAAACCCACATTTGAAACATATCCTTTACAACAATAATTCATCAAAATAAGATAAAAACATTGTGCATAAACCCATGGTTTCAAAGAGGTGGAATCCCACCAATGACAACTAGTTTGACCTTGCGTTCTTGTCCAAAAATCGTTCACGACCGTATACTGTTGGTGAGGTCCCGTCTGTAACACCCCGCCCTTTTTCACTCTAAATTAGAGTCTATTTTTTTTTTTAAATAATAAACAAGTGATAAAAGCGGAGTGTCACGACGCAAGATAAGTCCGGACTTCTAAAGTCCGACCCTTAACTGGCCAACCTTGTGTGTGCATGGACTAAGTCCATGAGAACGGTTCACACATAGTAACTTATTATCAATGCGGAATATAACATAACTGATTGCGGATTATAATAGAACCTAACACTAGTCCATTTTAGATAGCAAAGTACTTAGTCATTAACCAACTTAATTTAGATTAGATATCCATACCAAACCATTCACAAACCATAGCAAATATCTAATTATTACATGTCCATGATAACTTAATAAAAATATAACAAATAAAATCCATTCATATATCCAAGCTCCTATGCTTGGCTTCTTTCACGATCCTCGACCCCTTCCTTTCCTGTTTCATTCACTAGGGTAGAAGTAGGGCGTTAGAACAAAGCCCGCAGTAGGAATTCTAGGTAGGGCTATCACATGGGTTAGTATCACAAAAAACATATATAATATCATATTATCAAAACCATATGAAATCATGCCATGCCATATGTCTTATGCAATGAGTCCCACCCATCACATACATGTAACCTCTTGATGGAATTCTACTCATCAAGGTATTCCCACAGTGGTCTTTCGGACACCCCGATTGAGCGTAGCCTCCGGTTACAAACTTCCCTCCCATGCCATGCATGAGATGTACATGTCCATATGCTATGTAATGTAAATACCATAACATTAAATACCTCACTTTTGAAACATAATATAAATTGCAACATAAACCAGCAAATAAAATAAAACCATATACATATCCATGTTTCAATAAGGTAGAATCCTACCCAAGACAACTAAGGTGTCCTTGAGCTTTAAACCGGCAACCGATCACGATCGTGTCCCACTTGTAAGGTCTCGTTACCTTATTTACACAACAATCAATCAAATCATCAACTCATTTGATTCATATCAATGTCTAAGTCCAAAACTCAACCTTGTGGGGTTTGGCCATACACCATGGCCGAACCTCACCCTCTTGAATTTGATCTCTCTTTTTGTTTAACCAATACCATCCAAATAACTTATTTAAAACCTCAATCTACCAAACATACCTTGGTGCGGTTCAGCCATACAACATGGCCGAACCTCACCATTCTGGTTTGAGCCCCTTTTTTCAAGTCCTTTGATCTTTTCATTCATATTTACAAATTGCCATTAACCAATGTCCATAAAACAGTCCACCTTAGTGGGGTTCGGCCATACAACATGGTCGAACCTCACCATCTTAAATTTGGTCATTTTAATGATTTGACCAATTATATTACAAGTTAACCACTTCAAAGAAACTAAATCCACCAATTATCCATTAGTGGGGTTCGGCCATAAAAAATGGCCGAACCTCACCATACTGATTTTGTCCCTTTTTCCATCATCTATAATGGCTGATTATTTAATACTAAGTCCCAAGATAACATATGTGATTCCTTAATCAAAAGCATATAATCATTAATAATTTCCAACCATGCTCTTAACTCCAATTACCCATAAAAATGGTCCATGGGGTTCGGCCATGCACATGGTCGAACCCTATGGTTTTCTTGACTCAAACATTGCAACATTTATACATGGTTTATGCCCAACACTTCAGCCATAATAACATTATGGTTCAGCCATGCAATGGCCGACCCAAGACATTAACCATAACTCCATTTAAAACACCTTAAAACCTTCATAACATTGTATGATTTTTATCTCTCAAAAACCATTAAAATCACCAAGTCTTTTCATGGGGTTCGGCCATCCAAAGTGGCCAAACCCTATGATCCATGTTCTACTCTTTTTAAACATCCTTATCCATGATTTAAACCCCTTATAGGTTCGGCCATACAATGGCCAATCATGTTTCGTTATCCATTTTATTTAACAAATGGTTATGATGCACTTACCAATACCGCGACTCCTTCTGTTCCTTCACTCCTTCTTGATCTTCTCCTTCCTTAGTCCTTCCTTCTTGATCTTTAGCCGAGCCTAATCTTGCTGCAAACTCCTTGAAGTTGTTCGGCCAAAGTATTGATTTGAGAGAGAGAGAGAGATAGAAACTTGGCCTTGGATGGAAGTGATAAACCTAGAGATGCAACTCCTTTGCTCTAAGTCCACTTTGTCTTGGTGGAGGGATCGGCCCAGGACTGATTTGTGTGAGAGACAACCAGCCAAAGTTCTTTGTTTTGAGAGATGAAAAACGGCCAAGGGAGAGAGAAAGAGAGAGAGAGATAAATGGAAATCCTTTGGTTAATGAGATTCAACCCATGGTGGTGTCTCTTGGTGGCATCATTTGTAACTCTCCTCCCCATTCATTTCCTTCACTTAATCCATTTGGGGCTTTCATTCTTGAGATGAAACCCTCCAACGGTTTTTGACTCTTGGGCTACCTTGGTGCAACCTACTCCATGTGTGAACCCATTTGTAACTCTATTTCTTAATGCCTCCCTTGGGGGTTTCATCCTTGGGATGAAACTCCCAAGGCACCCAACGGCTTCCATACAATGTTTTGTATAATTTCCACTAGCCCCATTCATCTTCCATCTTGGGGGTTTCATCTTGAAATGAAACTCCCATGTGCTAAACCATCCTTCCCATTGGCTGTCCCTTTGGAGTTTCATGCTTAGAATAAACCCTCATGCAATTCCAACGTGCATAATATTTTGAATTTGAAACATAACCTCTCACCATATGTAACTCCCAAAACCGCCACCTCCATTCATTTCTTATCTAGGAGTTTCATGCATGGAAGAAACTTCCCATGCAACCAACGTGTGGTGTGTTGTTTAAACTTGAAACTACAGCCCTTCAACTTCACACTTCACTTCTTTGAGATAATTATCTCCATAATTTCCCATCTAACTCATATGACACAACTCACCCATTTAACTCATCAATTTAATGCAACTCAACCAATAAATTCAACTCCACCATTAAACTCAACTCATCCATTCAATTTGAGTTAACTTAAACACTTGTTTGCATTCCCATTTAATTCAGCCTTAACCAAACTAAGCTTAGGCTCACCTAATGGTCAATCAAGTCCAACACGACCCATTGGGTCCCAATTGGGTCTTTTGACCCAAATAACAACCTTGACCCAATTAAATGCACATTATTCATTTACTTTAATTTGATCCTTATAACATGTACATTGGGTCTTAATTGAACAATGGACCCAACAATTTACCCATCTAAGGCCATATCCTTTTAATTCACCATTTCAATGGAAAAAACCGTAAATATTGATAAACTGAAAATCTAGGGTATTACAATACAATCCTCTTTTTAAAATTTTCGTCCCGAAAATCGAACGAAGTAGGATTCCAAAGCTTCCGCTGATTCCACTTTAACTAGGTTTCTAGCTTCACCTTCCTGGAATTCCATTCGGCTAACTACAGACTCAGCTGATCAGTCTAACTCGGTAGTCGCCCATAGCCTCCCATTCGAGTTTTAATAGACTCTTATCTTTTCCATTAGATACATCTCCAAAATTTTGCACATCTTCATTTGCACATAAGTCACTATATGACTAACACCTTTTACCAATACCCGGCATCAATCCAAACTACCATGGGAATCATCATCCATGTTTAATAACCATCCATGAATATAACCCTCCTCTGGGTATAATCCATTCATGGGCATACTAATCTAGGTACATCATCTACCATGAGATATTCTATCCGTAGAAACAACACTTGATTGTATCACTACGTGACTGTGGCACCAATATCAAATCATAAATGTATCCCGACCCCTAGCAAGACTTAGGGCTCATGACTTACTAAGCGGAAGACCCACATCCAACGTGATCAAGTCTACCCCTCCCTGCATCCCTTCACCCCAAGGGTGATTCAGTCAAGCTCTAAGGCGGTCGAACCGCGCCTAACGAAGTTAGCACCACCCCCATGGGGTAAAATAGCACCTAGCTCAGCGCATCAACGTACAACAAGTGTGCGAAATAGCCGTGACAGCGCCCTCCAGCGCGTAGCCTGCGAGGGGCCCACTCCTCAACAGTAACCCTACGGGACAAGTTTTCAAATTTCATATCGAGGTTCCCACAATCTTATAGCTACTCTAAGCCATACTCATGGGATCTATATACTTATCAATATCACGCGAGGGACGCACCCATGCCACATCTCAATAAACTCAAGTGACCTCGTCACATGCGTCTCAGTGCCAAAGTCCTCATGAACTCTTAAAGATGCATACTTTATTGAAAATCCTTCAAACTTCCATCACAAGGGTGGGTAGGGTTAGAAAATCCCTTTAAAGAACAAAACGTACCCACAACCCTTACAAAATCTCCCTTTCCTTGACATATTCTTACAGTCTCTTAGCCTAATCTTCCGTAGAAGACCCTGCATCATCACCAAAATCGAAGAAGTTGTCAGGGCATGTCGTCGATGTGTGCCCTAACACTCCACAAATCAGACAGGGTAATATTCCCGGTCCCCCAATGTAAGGACAGTTAGTCCTCCTTCCGTGCCCGTGAAGTCACTGGGCTAACCTCAAGTGGTAGGGCAGAAAGTACAGTTGTGCCCCTCCTGATTGCACAATCACACATATAATCTGTCAACTCATCCAAAGTCGGAGTAGTCGGAGTATACTCGGGCGAGCCTATCTCCCCTACAGATTCTTCTAAGTTTGGGACATATTCCTCGTCCCCTTCGGGTACAAAGGCTGGAGCAACCCCAACATTGCACTCCGGCGATCTTACCTCCATGTCCTGACTGATTTAAACTTCATTGATGAAGTTTGGCATGCTAGTATCGTCGGAAGAAGATACCAGATCTATCGGACAGATAGGTGTCCCTCTATCCCACAACTCGGTGTACTCTATGTTGCTTGACATATCTGTATCACAGCAACAGAAACATATCAATGACAACCATAGTTCAAATCAAACTAATCCTTGTTTTGGAGAATTTTCCTAATCATCATCTTGTATTTCTTGTTTCCTATGTATCATATAATGTCTCTTGTTTGGGGAAATTGCCAAATCTGCACTCTTTGTATTTCTTTGTTTTTGGGGAAACTTCCTAAGTATCAAGTATCATTTCTCAATTTGGTGAAATCTTGATGTTCTCCTGTTCTCAGGGAAAACCTCCCTAAGTATCATGTGTTTGTTTCTCCATTTGGGAATATCGGGGAAGTATCTCCTATGTTGCTATGTTTGGTATATCCATTTATGATGATTGTACTTCCTTTGCTATCTTTTATTGTTGTTCTCAGATTGATTGTTCAGTCTGAGTCTAATGAAGTAAATTAATCCGGCCCCCAGTCAGCGGACTCTGAAGAGTCGGTCAGCTGGGATTCTTATCTGTCAGTGAGACATGAAACCGTCTTAATCTTACTTCGAAAAATTCAATCTTCCCGTTTCGCTCTGATACAAACTGTAACATCCCGCTCCCTATCACTTTTAAAAAAAAAATAGACTCTGCTTTTCGAAAAGCTAGCATTCGGAATTATAATAACGTAGGTTTATTTGCTATGGATTGGATGGTTAATGTTTGGATATTTAAGTAATGATAATTATGATTAAGTGTTGGACTACTTTGCTATCTAAAAATGGAATAGAATTGTTATTCTATTATTATTCCGCATGATTTATTCCGCATGTTTAATTTGTTGTACGTGTGAACCAGTTAAGTGGACTTGGTCCACGTACACGTATGGTTGGCCAGTTAAGGGTCGGGCTTTGGAAGCTCGGACTTAGCTCACGTCGTGACGTCCTGCTCTCTATCACTTTTAAAAAAAAATAGACTCTGATTTTTGGAAGGTAAGTGAAAAAGGGCGGGGCATTACACCGTCACCTTGTTACATAACAACAAGTCAAACTAAAGTCCCATTTGATTTACGATAATGTCGAAAACCATAAACACACTTTGTGGGGTTCGGCCATACTCCATGGTTGAAACTCACTAACTTGGCTTTAGTGCCTCACTTGATTCATTAATTTAAAACAAAGATCATACTACCCTTGATTCATACATCTAGTCAATTATACCATAATTATTTAGCATTGATAAAAATCTAAGTCCACCAAACCTTCCCCATGGAGTTCGGCCATACACCATGGCCGAACCCATGGTCCATGATTTTTACGTATTTACAACATTGCGGTTACTCTTTTTATCATGGCTAATTACTTATCTTAATCCTCCATTCCTTTAAACATATTAGGTCCATACATTACCCATAAAAATTGGTTCATGGGGTTCGGCCATACACCATGGCCGAACCCTATGATGTCTAAATTCCATTTTCTCCATCAATTCCATGATCTAATTACATGAACACAATCCCATAAACTTTATGGGGTTCGGCCATATCCTTGGTTCTCCATCAAAAACATCCATTTAAATCCCCTTTAAAAATCCTTAACATACATCTATTATTTTCATGCTTTGAAACCCAATAAAATTATTAACCAACTCCCATAGTTTTCATCATTCAAAATCCATTAACAATACCATTACACCTCCATGGGGTTCGGCCATACACCATGGCCGAACCCTATGGTTCTTTAATTTCTTTAGAAATCATACAACCATCATTTGGTAGTTCCCATTCATCCATTAATTTTTCTTCCATGGAAATCATTATTTCCATTAAACTAAATGATACATCCTTTTAAACCCTTTTAATCTCATCAACATACATCTATAATTTTCCATCCTTTAAATCCATTATAATTCATTATTATCCTTTCCATGGGATTCGGCCATACAACATGGCCGAACCCTATGGTTCATTACTTCCTCTTAAAAATCCTTAAAACCCATATAAATTCTTTAACCACTTTCCATGGGGTTCGGCCATACAACATAGCCGAACCCTATGATTCATCAATGGGTCTTTAACCAATATAAAATTAGGGTTTGGCCATTATCCTTGATCCTCTTTTCTTGATTATGTAAACTTAATCATTTACTTACCGATTCCGCGACTCCTCCGATTTTCCTTCGCTTGTTCTTACTCTTCCAATCTTCTCCTTCTTTGGCCTCCTCTCTTCCTTGATCTTTAGCCGAAGTTGATCTTGATGAAGTCCCTTGAAGTGGTTCGGCCAAGAGATATATGTTTGAGAGAGATAGAGTAGCTTGGGATAGGAAAATACTCCAAGCTCTTGTCTTGAGGGTGGTCGGCCTTGTATGTGTATGCCGAGAGCTCCTTCTTCCTCTCTTTTATCAACTTCCAATCGGTCCTATCTTACTAAGATAGCAGGTAATGATTTCAGCCATGTAATATACATAGAAGTTACCAAGATACCTTCAATTTAGCAATTGCCTAGTGCCGTTTTTAACCAAGGAAAGGACCCATTTTTGCGCATCATCTTGGATGTGCATATCTCCTATACACAGCCATGCAATCTATTTTTAATTTAAGACATCTTCTTTATTTGGATTTAGGCAATCAGATGTCATTGCCTAATCCAACTCATCTAGGCGTGTAACCCATTTTTTGACAAACCTTGTGCGAATATCACTCCTTGATTTTGTGTATGCGTGTGTGTGTCATTCTCATACACCTCATGCGCATACCACTTAATCCATATCCCTTATTCATAGATATATTGCATTACCATTTTAATTCAGCCCCATTTAATTAGGCTTGAACTCACTTGGTGGTCAACCAAGTTAACCACGACCCATTGGGTCCCAATTGAGCATTTTGACCCAAATAGCAACATTGAACCAATTAAATGTACCTTACCCATTTATTTTAAATTGAACCTTAAACTATACCCGTTGGGTCCTAATTGGGCCATTGACCCAACACCTTACCTATCTATGGTTCATATCCATTAATTCACAATTATAATGACAAATTCCGTAAATATTGATAAGATAAAATTCCGAAGTGTTACAATACAACCCTCTTTTAAAATTTTTGTCCCGAAAATCGAGTAAGGTAGGGTTTCAAACATTTACATAAATAGCTCAGGATGAGCTGTTCTCATTTCTGACTCGAGTTACCAAGTGGCTTCCTCAATGCCATGTCGATCCCGTACCACCTTGAAAACTCGATTGCTCAGTTCCATAATACCCTTTGTTCTGTGTCCACCACTCGAACAGGCTTTTCGACGTATGTCACGTCGTTTTGGACCTCTATGTCTTGTATGTTAAGTACATGAGAGGGATCAGGATTGTACTTCCTCAACATCGATATATGGAACACATCGTGCAAAGATGCCAATTGTGAAGGGACTGCCAATTGGTAAGCCAAGTCCCCCATCCTTCTTCTGATTGAAAACGGTCCCACATATCTTGGAGACAGTTTTCCCTTCTTTCCAGATCTCATGTGTTCCTTTCGTGGCGAGACTTTCAAGAACACTATGTCCCCCACTTCAAATTCAAGGAACCTCCTCCTCTTGTCAGTATAGCACTTCTGACGACTTTACGCAGTCAATAGATGTTGTCGTATCACCTGTATCTGTGTTGTAGTCTCTGCAAGAAACTCAGGTCCAATCAGTGCAGGCTCACCGCCTCGTTCCAGCACACAGCTGATCTACATCGCTGCCATATAATGTCTCAAATGGAGCCATCTGGAGGCTTGCCTGGTAACTGTTGTTGTATGATAATTCTACTAACGCCAAGTGATCCTCCCATCCACCCTTGAAATCTAGCATGCATGCTCTTACCATATCCTCCAATGTCTGAATTGTCCTCTCAGACGGCCCATCAGTTTGTGGATGGAATGTTGTACTAGTCAGTAGATCTGTTCCCATGGCCGACTGTATGCTTTGCCATACTCTGCCGGTGAATCGACCATCTCTGCCGGACACAATAGTCCAAGGTATACCATGCAATCTGATGATATCCTTGATATACCGCCGACCCAGTCTCAGATGGCCGACTGTATGCTTTGCCATACTCTGCCGGTGAATCGACCATCTCTGCCGGACACAATAGTCCAAGGTATACCATGCAATCTGATGATATCCTTGATATACCGCCGACCTAAAGTCTCAGATGAGTCTGTCATCTTAATGGGAAGAAAATGTACAGACTTGGTCAGTCGGTCTACCACGACCCATATCGCATCGTTGCCCTTTGAAGACCTTGGTAACCCTGTCACAAAATCCATGGATTTGTGCTCCCATTTCCATTCCGGCACTGGTAAGGGTTTGAGTAACCCTGGTGGCTTCTGATGTTCCGTCTTAACTTGCTGACACCTTAAGTAATGAGCCACAAATTCTGCCACATCCTTCTTGAGTACGTGCCACCAGTAATATCTCTTCAGGTCGTGATACATCTTGGTACTGCCCGGATGAATAGAGAGTTTGGTCTGATGTGCCCCAATCAGTAACTCTTTTCTGCAGCTCTTAGGCACATATATCCTTCCTCGGAATAAAAGACCCTGTCCTGGGCGTAACTCCCATTCTGGTATGACTTCACTAGTAGACATCTTGACCCATATCTCCACTTCTGGGTCTATTCGTTGTTCTTGTTAAATCTTGGCGACCATGTTGGACCGTATGATCAAATTGTACATACTTCCATGGTTATTGATATATAAATTGAACACTCGTATGGTATTCAGCATTTCCCATTCTGTCCTGATCAAACATGCCACTGATGCATGTGATATGCGGCTGAGGGCATCTGCCACCTTGTTCGCCTTGCTAGGGTGATAACGAAGTGCGAACTCATAATCCTACAGATATTTCATCCATCTGCGCTGCCTCAGGTTGAGCTCTTTCTGATCAAACAAGTACTTCAAGCTCTTATGATCAGAAAACACTTCAAATTTCTCGCCATATAGATAATGTCTCCAGCTCTTTAGAGCGAAGACCACTGCGGCTAGTTCAAGATCATGCGTAGGATAGAGGTGTTCATGTATTTTCAGCTGTCTTGAACCATAAGCCACCACACGATGAGTTTGACTGAGAACGTACCCGAGTCCTTCTCCTGAAGCATCGCATTGTACTTCATAACCCTTGCCTCTTTCCGGCGAAATTAAGATAGGTGCAGTTGTAAGTCTCTTCTTCAGCTCTTCAAATCTCCTGTTGCACACGTCTAACCACTCAAATTTGACTCCTTTCTGAGTGAGTCGGGTCACTGGAGATGCAATCTTAGAGAAGTCCATAATAAACTTCCTGTAATAACCAAGACAATCCCAAGAAGCTACGGATCTCGGTTACATTCTTTGGTGCTTTTCATTCTCCCACTGCCGCCACTTTAGCCGGATCCACGGCTATACCTTCTGCTGATATGACATGTCCCAAGAAGTTAACCTTGGGTAGCCAGAATTCACATTTGCTAGCTTTGGCATATAACCTGTTCTTCCTCAAAGTGTCCAGAACTATCCTTAGGTGCTCAGCATGTTCTTCCTGAGTTTTGGAATAAATCAAAATGTCATCAATAAATACAATGACAAATTGATCCAAGTAAGGACGGAAAATATGTTCATTAGATCCATGAACACAGCTGGTGGATTGGTGAGTCCAAGCGGCATGACTACAAACTTATATAGTCCATACCGTGTTCTGAAGGTTGTCTTTTCTATGTCCTCCTCCCTAACCCGAATTTGATGGTATCTGGACATCAGGTCAATTTTAGAGAAATGACTGGAACCTCTAAGTTGATCAAATGGATCATCGATCCTAGGTAGTGGGTACTTGTTTCTGACCGTCAGCAAGTTCAGTTTTCGATAATCCACACACATACAGAGTGAACCATCCTTCTTCTTCACAAATAAAACCGAAGCTCCCCAAGCCGATGTACTGTTCCTGATGCAACCTAGTCTGAGCAGTTCATCAATTTGCTTCTTTAGCTCGGACATCTCTGCTGGTGCCATCCGGTAGTGTGGTAATGACACTGGTACAGTGCCAGGGTACAGTTTGATTTCAAAATTAATCTCCCTCATGGGAGGCAAGCTAGGGAGTTCTGTTGGGAATACATCTGCATAGTCCTTTACTATTGCCGGAAGTTCAGCCACCGGTGCCTTGTTGATTCTGATACTGTTTAATACCAGATGACTTAACCCTTCATGCAGTCTGCTTTGTTTGTCAGTACGCACCACGTGTTGTTTTCCCTCGGGCGACCAAAATGTCACCCTGCGGCGATAGCAATCAATGTTGGCCTGAAAGCTAGCCAACCAGTCCATGCCGAAGATAATATCGTACTCTGTCATATCAAGTACCAAATAGTTGAACTCAAATCTGAGTCCAACAAGTTCAGTATTCACTGCTGTGCATATAAGCCCCAATGACGTGTCTCCGACGGGGGATACAATGGTGAGTGATGTGGACAGTTTTTGTATTAAAGTTCCAATTGCAGATATGAATGCAGCAGATATGAAAGAGTGGGATGCTCCAGAATCAAATAAAGCAAAGACGTAGGAACTACTGACTACCGCCATACCTTGAATCACAGAGTGATCCTCTGCTGCTGGAGGAGCTAAGGTAAATAACCGTCCAAATCCTGTAGGCACCCGTCCTGCCTGGTTAAATGTCCTGCCTCCTCGTGAGTTAGCTGGTCTAACTGGTGGGCGAGATGAACCTCTGGAATAAGAGGGTTTGTTGAGTTGTGGGCATTCCCTCTTAAAATGTCCCGGTTGATCATAATGAAAGCAGTTGTTCACCCCTCTGGGAGCCTGAGTGACTGATGCAGATGGGTAGGGATGATTGGGACGAAAGCCCCCTGTTGACCCAGTGGATGGTGAGGGTCTGCTAAAGTTCGGTCGGAACTTCTTGTTTGTAATAGCCCGGATTTTTAAATCAATACATATATTGGCTATTATTTATTTTAATGGTTGAAATTTTGAATTTTGATGGAATGAATGGTAAATGGATCAAAATTTGGACAATGGCCCAAGTATGGTCCAATGGGCCATTGATTGGATTAATTTCATTTAAATGGGTCAATGATGGTTAATTGGGTCAAGGATGGTCAATTGGGTCAATACCCATTTGGGACCCAATGGGTCAAGATGGTTTGAACATTAGGGTAAATGGGTAGGAGGTGAATTTAATTAGGCCATGGGCCCAATGGTGATCCAATTAGATGGAATGAATTGAAGTGATTGAGAATCACCTAAGTTAAATTGGAAATTATCCAAGTATTATGGTCTAGTGGGGCCCACCTCCACCTCATCAAGTGAGGTGGCGTGTGGACCATGACTTAGGTGGGGCCGACCCCCATGGTTGACTTGGTCAACCATGGATAAGTCAAAGGTGAATTAAGGGGCATCAAAGTAAGTTGAGTTGAATTAAATTAATTTAAATCACCTAAGTTAATCTTGAATAAACCAAGGTGGCATGATCAAGTGGGACCCACCTCCACCTCATCAAGTGAGGTGGCGGGTTGGCTAAGTCATTGGTGGGGCCGGCGACCATGGTTGACTCGGTCAACCATGGGTGGATCCATGGAGAAAGTAAAGACAAGTAAATGAAATTAAACTATGTAATTAAATGACCTAAGTTAGATATCAAATTAATCAAATAAGTTACATTATATGGGGTGAGTTAAATGGGGTGAGTCACTTAAATAATGAGTGAGTCAAATGGGTGATTTCCATCTCAGACCCACCCGAACCACCTAGATAAGACCCACCAAAACCGTTGGCCATGGAAGAGTGGTATGGCTAAGACAAGATCCACAAAATGGGGCCTAGCTTGGGCATGCATTGGCCCATGGTGGGGTGGTGGTTCCACCTCATCCCAACCACCACCAGTAAGGGACAAGGGGCCTAGGATTAAGGGCATGCAAGGCCATGCACCAATTTGGTTTGGTCAATGGGCTCATGGGGAAGACTCCACCTTAATGAGGGTGGAGTCTAACCCAAGTTACCCAAGGCAAGATGGGAAAGGTGTAGGGTTCCATCCCATTCCCCATCTCATTTCCATCTCTCCATCTCTCACTCCCTCTCCTAGCCGTCCTCCCCTCTCTTCCAAGACCAAGAAGAAGAAAGGACTTAGAAGAAAAACAAGAACATTCCAAGCTTGGCCGACCACCACCCTAAGATCAAGACTTAGAAGATTTTCTATTCTTTCCTCCTTTCCCTCTCTCAAACCTACCTCAATCATTGGCCGAACCAAACCTTGGTGATCTCATCTTGATCAAGCACATATAGTGGCCGAACATCAAGGAGAAAGAAGGAAGGAGAAAGGCTAAGGATCAAGAGGAGCAAGAGGAAACCGGAGGAGTAGCGGGATAGGTAAGTTGCACTCAACAAGATGTTATTTTTTTTTAAGGGTTAAAAAGGAGATCATGGAGTCCATTTTCTTGGATTAAATGGTGGCCAAAATATCATGGGCCATGGATTTAAAATCCATCCAAGAAAGGGGATAGGAAGTGGACAAACCCTAATGGGTAGGGTAGGCTATGAATAATGGACCAAATAAGGACACTATGTATGTATTTATGGATTATGCATGCATGCATGGCAAAAAGGGTTCAAGGATCATGGGTCGGCCATTGCATGGCCGAACTCTAACTGTTATGGAGATGTAGAGAGAACCCTATGCATGGCAAGAATATGATGAGTGAACAAGATGTATTGGTTTGGCCTTTGCATGGCCAAACCCTAGGGTTTTCCTTGTATGAAAACTATCAAAGAATAAAGCATGAAAATATGATTTTTTGGAAGATATAACCTACCATAGGGTTCGGCCATGGTGTATGGCCGAACCCCATGGAATGATACTAAGTTTTCCTCCATGGGTTTAAAGGATGGAAACCATGGAGTAATGTATTAATGATTTTGAGGCTTAGAATGGTTAAATGATTGTAAATTTTTAAGGGGTTTTAGTGAAGGAAACCATGGACAAATATTGGTGATATTATGGTCCTAAACCTTACAACTAAGGATGAACCATGAACCATGGCTTCGGCCATGGTGTATGGCCGAACCCTATGGTGGTGTGTTAGTGATTTTAATGGGTGAAAAGATGGAAAATGATGAAGAATGTTGGTGGTTTTAAATGGATTTTAAGTATTGGAAATAATGATAAACCATGGACCATGGGTTCGGCCATGTTGTATGGCCGAACCCCTGGAGAGATTTTGGTGAACTTGGATGTTTTGGAACCCTAGAGGTCATGGGGGAATGTTGGTAGCTTCAATGGACTCAAAATGTACTTGATGTTGATCAAAAAGTGATGATCTAAATGTGTGATGGAATCCCCTTATGGAGGGACTTGTTGTGGATCTAAAATGTGATAAAAGATCCAAGAAAAAAATGAGAAGACATCATGGGTTCGACCATGGTGTATGGCCGAACCCATGACCCATTTTAGGAGCCATTTTATGGGCTAAGTTAAGGTCTATGCATGTGTTTAAATGAATGGGAATTAGGTTAAGTAAATGGTTGATTTTTAATGATTTTTTGTCATGGTTAATGAATCAATCATGGATCCATGTTTATGGATCAGTTATGGACCTAAGGAGGTAAAAATAAATGAGTGATTAACCATGGGAAGAAGGAGTGGCAAAAATGTAATTATGGCCAAAATGAAGAACCACGGGTTCGGCCATGGTGTATGGCCGAACCCCATGGGGGATGATTATGGACTTAGGTACCTTTTTGATGACCTTATGTGTGAGTTAATGAAGCATAGGGTTGTTGGTTTTTAGACTCATGTAACTAAAATAATCTATGGATTAAAAAGGGACCCAAAAACCTAGTTAGTGAGGTTCGGCCATGGGGTATGGCCGAACCCCACTAAGGCATGTATGATGGACTTAGGCAACATTAAAACATGGGTTTAATTGTTGATGTGTAATAAGGTAAACGGGACCTTGCAAGCGGTGAGCGATTGGTGACCGAATTCGTGGACGGAAACGCAAAGGAACACTAGTTGGTATTTGGTAGGATTCCTACCTTATTGTAAGCCATGGATTATATGTATATGGATGTTTTTCTTGATTTATTTTGGTAATCAAATGACATGTTTTAAGATGGGTTTTAATGCTATGAATTGTATTTTATATGGCATATTGCATTTACATCTCATACATGGCATGGGAGGGATGAGATGAAACTGGAGTCCATGCTCCGTTGGGGCGACCGATAAACACACATGGGGATACCTTGATGTGCTTCATCCATCAAGGGGGTACTATGAGATTGTAATACCTTGATGAGGGTTTTTCCATCAAGGGGGACATTATGTATGATTAAAGAAGGACATTGTATAATGAGATGTGCATGATGGGTGGGACTCATGATATATGACACCCATGGCATGGCATTGATTGCATGGTTTTGCTATACTATTATCTATGTGTTTGTTATCACTAATCCATGTGTTGGCCCTACTCGGAGTACCTACTGGGCGCGTTGTCTAATGCCCTACTTCCACCTTAGATGATGACGCAGGAAATGGAGGAGATGAAGGACGTGACTGGAGCCAAGCGTAGGAGCTTGGAGAAGCGAGCTAGTTTATTTACTTAAGTTTATTTTGGAAATGTAATTTGAGTAACTTAGCTCGTTGGACTGTAATAACTTAGACTATTGCTATAGTTTGGACTTTTATTTGGACATTAAAATTTTGAGGTATTATTTTTAATTAAGTGATGCAACTTCCTTGCTATCTAAAATTGGTAGGATAGACTCTATTATAACTCCACTTTAAGTTATATTCTGCAAGCTTACTTTCTACGTGTGAATCGTTCCCGTGGACTTAGTTCCATGAACACGTAGGGTGGGCCAGTTAAGGGCCGGGCTTTGGAAGCTCGGACTAAACTCGCGTCGTGACGTTCCGCGCTCTTTGTCACTCTTTATTTAAAAAAAAAATAGACTTTGATTTTCGGCAACTGGCATAGTGAAAAGTTGCGGGCGTTCACATTGTTGGGCTGAAATGTACCTCTCCCACTCTGAGCTCAGCGGTTGTCAAAACGCACTACCTCAGCCATCTCTTGCTCTGCTATAGTGGCCCTACTAACCACCTCTGCTAATGTAGCTGCCTTGAATATGGTTACCTTGGCCCTAATGCTTGGCCGAAGGCCTCGCTCAAACTTGTGTGCCCTTCGATACTTTGTATCCACCATATAAAATGCATAGCAAGACAAACTGAGAAACTCATAGCGGTACTCTGTCACTGTCATGGTACCTTGTACCAATGATAGAAAAGCTTGAGTCTGGCGTTCCTTCTCCTCCTCAGGAAAATAATGATCCAGGAAGGTAGCTGAGAACTGCTCCCAAGTCATTGCAGTCCACTCTCCTTCTGGAAGAAGTGCTCGCTGCTTCTCTATCACCTCCCACCATTTACCGGCATCATCGATCAGTTGTGACGTGGCCAGTAAAATCTTGTTAGCATGACTCAAAATCTTGAGTAGGGTCAGGATCTGAGTGATCTTCTTCAGCCAGTTTTCTGCTCCAACAGCCCCTTCTCTCCCTCTGAAGTAAGGAGGGCGCTGTTGCTGGAAGTCCCTGACCATGCTCCTGTCATTGGTCTCGTTGGTGGTTCCATTCCCTTTCAAGTGTTGTTGAAGCACCGAAGTGACCACCACTTGAACCAAGTTTTGTAGTTCAGGAGGCACCACTGGTATATTCACGCTGCTTTGTTCATCCTCTTCTTGGTGGGATGGTTGTTCTTCTTCTTCATGTCAAGATTGTCGTTCCTCCTCTTCATGTTGAGATTTTTCTACCTCCTTTTCCTTCCCTTTCTGGTTTTGTCAGGTATTTCGCTTTGGAGGTATTTTTCCCTAAGCCATTGAAAAAATATCATGACTTAGTTTTCATCGAAAAGTTTGTATTTTCCTATTTTTGGGGAAATTTCCAAATAAGCACCCTTGATTTTTCTTTGTTTTTGGGGAATTCCCTAAGTATCTATTGTTTGTTTCTCAATTCGGTATATTGGGGAAATATATCCTATTTGCTATGTTTGGTAAATCCATTTATTTTGACTGTACTTCCTTTGCTATCATTCATTGTTGTTCTCAGATTGAATGTTCTGTCTGAGTCTAACGAAGTAAATTAATCCGGCCCCTGTGCAGCGGACTCCGAAGAGTCGGTCAGTTGGGATTCTTATCTGTCAGTGAGACATGATACCGTCTTAATGTTACTTCGAAAGATTCAATCTTTCTGGTTCACTCTGATACCAACTGTAACGCCCCACCCTTTTTCACTCTAAGCTTTCCAAAAATCAGAGTCTATTTTTTTTTTAAAAGAGTGATAGAGAGCAGGATGTCACGACGCGAGCTAAGTCCAAACTTCTAAAGTCCGTCCCTTAAATGGCCAACCCTATGTGTGCATGGACTAAGTCCATGAAAATGGTTCACACATAACAATATAAACATGAGAATTAAAATCATAACTGCGGAATTATAATAGAACATAATTCTATTCTATTTTAGATAGCAAAGTACATCAAGTCTTTAATCATAATTAACATAACATAATTATCCAAATGAACATCCAACCATAACAAATTATCTAAATTATTACATGCCCGATGTCTAGTTACTCAAATTACATGTCCATAAGTAACTTAATCAAAATATAAACTAAAAGCATCCAAGCCCTTATGCTTGGCCTTTTTCGCGTTTATCGTTCCCCTCGTTTCCTGTATCATCCAGTAGGGTAGAAGTAGGGCGTTAGAACAACGCGCCCAGTAGATATTCCATTTAGGGCTAACACATGGTTAATACAAAACTGTAACACCCCGATTTCTCAAAGACATGAATATTTACGAAAATGCCCCTGGATTGGTAAATTTAATAATTATGATATTAAATGAGAAAATGGTGGGGCCCATTGTTCAAATTAAGATCCTATGAACATATTATAAGGGTCAAATTATAATGGATGGGTAATGTACATCAAATTGGGTCAATTTGGTTAATTGGGTCAAAGAATTATCAATTATTGGAATAATTACGAAAATGCCCCTGGATTGGTGAATTCAATAAATGTGATTGTAAATAAGGTAATAGTGGGGCCCATTGTTCAAATGAATACCCTATTAGCATATTATAAATGTCAAATTTGATTGGATGGGTAATGAACATCAAATTGGGTCAATATGGTTAATTGGGTCAAAGGACCCAATTGGACCCAATCGGTCAAATGGACTTATTAGACCATTGGGTGAGCCCGGGTGAGCCCAAATTTAATGGGGTTAAGCTAAATTGATTGGAAATCAAGTGGAGCAAAAATGGGTAGGCTTGATGCACATGTGAAAACTACCTAAAAATGGCTAAATCAGCCCATAAATGGGTCATGTTGTCAAAACGGGTCAAGGAGCTAAATGGGGACCCAGTGGTCGGGTTGACCAAGTTTGACCACAGCTGACCGTGTGGACCCTCAAATGAGTTCAATGGTGAGTCAAATCAGGTTGAGTGGGACTGAATTGAGTTGGTTTTGAATTAAGAAATGAGTTGACTCAAGTGTAATTAATGTATGGTATTTAATGTTGTGAGTTAAGCCATTGAGTTGAGTGAGTCAAAATGGAAATCAAATGGGCTGTGAATTCAGTGAGTTAGAAGGGAATATGAGAAGGTTTTTTGGTCTCAAACAAACAAAAACAAGTCCCACACGTTGGGGACTTGTTAGGGTGGTCTCCATGCAAAGTCATAAATGCATTTATGTAAATGAGATAAGATGCATGGGCTTACATGAAGGGTTGCAACGTTTGGCACCAAGGGGTGCCTTGGATGGCACCCAATACCTCCTTAGTTTTATCAAAAGATTAATGAGGAGTTATGAGATGCTTTGGGCTGTTAAACAAAGACAACAAACACCTCATTTGGCTGCATTTTATTCCAAAGAAAACACCTTAGAAATCCATCCCTCTCCCCCTCTCAAGAACATCATCTTCTTGGCTAAACCAGCTGCTGGTGTTTCACCATTTCGGCAAGGGATTAAGGAAGAAGGAAAGAAAGGAAGCAAGAGGGAAGGAGCAAAGGAAATTGGTAAGATTTTCTTAATTGTTTAAGTAAACAAGTTGTAAAAAAGAGTATGATTTGGCCATCATTTGGCCGAATCCATCAAGGGTTAGACCTTGGATGGTAGTTCATAAATAAGATAGAAAACTGATCATAGGGTTCGGCCATTGGGGATGGCCGAACCCCATGAAAAGAATGGGTTAAATTTGGTGGTTTTTGTAAGACAAAACCATGGACTATTTTTTATGCTAAGTTAGATCATGTACATGTTTTGGAAAGTTCTAAAATCATGGTTTCGAGTGTCAGATGTTGGGCCATGGATTGGATGAATATATCAAGGAATTAAACCTTGGATTAGATGGTTTAAAAGGATAAAAAAATATATCATTGGGTTCGGTCATCTTGGTTGGCCGAACCCCATGAAAAGAGAGGTTTAGTTTAATGTTTTGGAAAGTCAAAAACCATGTCAACTATGGTGATTTTTACACATGTTAATTGGGTCCTCTTGTGGCCTAATTATGTACTGATGTAAAGTATTATGATGAGGTTTAAAGGATGGAAATTTAGAACATGGAGTTCGGCCACTTTGGATGGCCGAACCCCATGAAAGTAATTGATTAAATGGTATGGTTTTTGGGGATAAAAACCATACCATGTGTGAAGATTGCTAAAGGATTGTAAAATGGAATTAATTAATTGTATGGGATCGGCAATGGATGGTTAAACCTTGCTGTTTTTATGGCTAAGATGCATGATAAATTATGTAAGATCATTGGAAGAATTGCATCAAAAGGACCATATGGTTCGGCCATGTGAATGGCCGAACCCCATGGGTCATTTTATGGGTGCTTATGGGATTTAAAATGGAAATATGTTTGCTGTTTTTGGTCGGCTAATATATGGCTGAACCATGTTAATATTATGATTAAGTTGCTGATTTAAATCATGGATAGATGATGGATTAATTGAATCAAGAGAACCTTTGGGTTCGGCCATGTTTATGGCCGAACCCCATGGACCATTTTATATGGACTATTTTGGTTGAATCAAGGGGTTTCAAGTTTGAAGGTTATGGAACAATATGAGGTATTTTAAAAGGATTCTAAGTGAACAATTGGACAAGATATGGGTTGGCCATTTCATGGCCGAACCATAGGGTTTCTATGGCTAAGTTAAGATATGGAAGTTTAAATGGGAAAGCCATAGGGTTCGGCCATATGTATGGCCGAACCCCATGACCATGTTTACGGGTTTTATGATTACATTTCATGGAAATAATTAGTGGTTCTAAAGTTTAAGCATGCTACAATTATGAATGGATAAAGAGATCAAATTAAAGTGGGTGAGGTTCGGCCATGGGTATGGCCGAACCCCACAAGATGTTTTTGGGTCTTAGATGTGAATGAATATTTAAATGATAGTATGATTTACTTATTGTTATATGGACAAGGTAACGGAAGTTGAACAACGCGCTAGTCGTGAACGGGTGACGTTTTAAGAAAGAGCAAACACCGAAGTTAATCTTTGGTAGGTTTCCTACCTACTTGTAACCACAATTATGATTTGGTTTTATCATGTTTTTATGAGATATGTTGTATTTGATATTATGTTTCAAATATGGTTTTGAATGATGAGATATGTATTTACAAATGAGATACATCAACATTGACATCTCATGCATGGCATGGGGTGATGATTATGGGTTACCATGACTTGAGAGTCCCAATGAAAGAACACTGTGAAACAACTCAATGATGAAGTGTCTTTCCAAAGGTAACGAGGATTACTGTGGATTACCTTATCATGTGAGTCCCAATGAAAGAATACTGTGAAACAACTCAATGATGAAGTGTCTTTCCATAGGTAACGAGGATTACTGTGGATTACCTCATCATATGAGTCCCAATGAAAGAATACTGTGAAACAACTCAATGATGAAGTGTTTTTCCACAGGTAACGAGGATTACTGTGGATTCCCTTATCGTGTGAGCCCCAAATGAAAGCGTATTGTGATTTACCTTGACGGTGAGAGTGCCGTCAAGTGATGGCTATGTATGTGTGATGGGTGGGGCTCATTACATTTGCATACATACATAGCATGGTTTTATATGTTTTTGATAATCATGTACTATGATATATATGCATGTTTTATATGCTAACCATGTAGCCCTGATCGGGAACCTACTGGGCGCGTTGATCTAACGCCCTAATTCTATCCTCAAAAGATAGTGCAGGAACAAGGAAAGGGAAAGAGAAGGTCGATGACCAGGAGGGGAGCCAAGCCTAAGCGCTTGATTGTTGTTTAGGATTTCTTTATTACTGTCTTTTTAGTTATATTTTATGGACATGTAATAAGTTGATACCTTTGCTATGGTTTGTTTATGATATTGACAATGGATGGTTGGATTAGGTTATTTTAATAATTGAGACTGGTACTTGCTATCTATTCAGTTTAATTCCGCAGTTAGTCTAGTTTATTCCACATGACTTGTTTAGTTCCATGTGCGGTTTGTTATCATGGGTTTAGTCCATGCACACATGGGTGGCCAGTTAAGGGTCGGACTTGTAACGCCCGCCCCTTTTCCACTCAAATCAGAGTCTATTTTTATTTTTTTTGAAATAAAAAGTGACAAAGGGCGCGGACGTCACGACACGAGTTAAGTCCAAGCTTCTAAAGCTCGATCCTTAACTGGCCAACCCCACGCGTGCGCGGAACTAAGTCCACGAGAACGGTTCACGCGTAGGAAGTATCTCGCGGAAACTAACTGAATGCAGAACATGATAATAGAGTCTATCCTACCGGTTTTTAGGTAGAAGGGAAGATACAACATTAAATTACCAAAATACCCCTATGTTCATATTTATGCCTCAAAACGATATTGTCCATAATGCAGTCCAAACCATAGCAAGAAATTTAAATTATACAGTCCGACGAGCGAAGCTACTTTAAATTACATCTCCAAAATGAAACTTAAATAAAACTAGATATCCGCTTCCCAAGCTCCTAAGCTTGGCTCCCGGTGTGTCCACAGTTTCCCCCATCTCCTGCGTCATCAGCAAGGGTAGAAGTAGGGCGTTAGTCAACGCGCCCAGTAGGACTCCGAGTAGGGCTAGCACTTGGGTTAGTGATAGCATGCATACCGACAATAATATAATAAACATATGATGAATGCCATGCCATGGGTGCCTATGTCAAGTGTCCCACCCATCCACCGTATCCTCATAAAATATCGTATCCCCCTTGACGACAAAGCCTCGCCAAGGTGTCCCCATGTTTGGTTCTCGGTCGCCCCGATGGAGCATGGACTCCGGTTGTAGCATAAAAGCTATCCAAATGTCTGATTCTCGGTCGCCCCGATGGAGCATGGACTCCGGTTATAGCCCCTCGGCTATCCCCATGTTTGTTTCTCGGTCACCCCGACGGAGCATGGACTCCGGTTTCATTATTTTCCCGCCCATGCCATGCATGAGATGTAAGTGCATTATGCTATGTAATATACATATCTATCTCATAAACCGAATATATCATACATAGCTATATAATGCATAACATTAAAAATATAAACCATAGTATGAATATATAATTCATAAATTAAAAACCCATTATAATACAAATCACATAAATTACCAAAATAGATTAAAATAACCATCACATATCCACGGCTTACAAAGAGGTAGGAATCCTACCGAATACCGCTTAGCGTCCCATTACGTTTCCATTCGATAATCCGGTCGCCGATCGCGTACCGTTTGCGACGTCCCGATACCTTATTACACATTTACCGAATTAGTCCATATTTTATTTCATGATTAAATCCCTAACTGATTACAATCTTAAATTCCTAATTGTGTTACATGTTTATCAAAATTAGCCCCTAACTTAGCCCCATTTTCCGTGGTTTAAAACACATCCATAAATCCAATTTTGGCCATTTTAAATATTCCGATTTGCGAGCCTAAAACGCAGCATCTATCCGTTTCATTTAATCATTTGCAATGTATCCAATTTTATGTCTAACATACATAGGGTTCGGCCATGCCTCATGGCCGAACCCATGGTTCTTCAATGTGGCCACTAATTACGGTTTTGCCACTTAGACCTCCATGGTTAATCATTCCCTCTTTTATGTGTATTTTAAATCCAAAATTCATCCATAACTTAGATCCACTAAGCATTCATTGACCATGACCTAATATCCATAAAAATAGCCACTTAATTTAATTAACTTTGAAAACATTTAATCCCATATATCATTCCATATTTGGCCCAAAATGTGGCCCACAAAAGGGGTCATGGGTTCGGCCATACACCATGGCCGAACCTATGATACCTAATTTTCATTTTCTTGGGTTCATTTTACCCCCTTTAATCCTATCTCTAATGAATTTAAGTCCTTCATTTAAAACCTCATTTCTCATCCCATTTAAAACATCACATAGTCCCATAAATCCATTTAAATTTTATCATTCTTCTCCATGATTTTCTATTCATTAAAATCACAAATCACCACCATAGGGTTCGGCCATACACCATGGCCGAACCCATGGTTCATGGCTCACTTTTTTTTTCTTTTTAGTGCCATTAGGACCAATGTTTCATCAAATTTTGTCCATGATTTTTCTTTGCTAAAAAAGTACCTTTTTAAAATCAATGACATCATTCATTTGGTCCCTTTAAAACTTATATCATACACTTGTAATCCATTTAAAACTATCATTTCCTCCATCATCTTCTATCTCTTCACTCTCATTAAAATAATTAATCATCACCATAGGGTTCGGCCATACACCATGGCCGAACCCATGGTTCATGGTTTATCTCCTCCATGCCATTTTAGAAGCCATAATAATCATGTGCATTTCCCATGATTTTCCCATTTTAACAATCCTTTAAAATCACCTATTTTTAACCATTTGAAACCTAATTTTCATTAACCATTCTCCATACTTCCATTCTTATAAAAACTCTAAAATTCACAATCATTAACCATGGGGTTCGGCCACATTGCATGGCCGAACCCTATAGTTCATGATTTCCTAAAAATGTCATGCCTCCATCGTTTTTGAGGCCATTTGAAATCATTTATATCTTCCATGGTTTTTCTCATTTAAAACCCCCTTAAAAATCACTAATGTTTACTTATTAACATCTCGAAATCATAGATTACCCTTCCTTAATTTTTAAACCTCAAACCCTAATTACAATTCATCCATCATTTACCATGGGGTTCGGCCATGCTACATGGTCGAACCCTATGGCCCATCAATCCATTAAAAATCCAAATTCTCTATGATTATCAAAGACTTAAAATTCCATTAAAAAATTCCATTCTTCCATTTCATCCATTTCTTAATCCATTCGTCCATTTTATCCATTTCTTATCCTACCATTTGATGGATCTTAGATCCATGGCCCACAACATTTTTGGCCATATTTAGTCTAAGAAATGGATTCCATATCCTAAAAAAAATAAACTCTTGTTTTAAGAAAAACTTACCACCCAACGACTCCTCCGGTCTCTCTTTGCTTCTCCTCTTGCTCTCCTTAGCCTTCTCTTCTCTTCTTCTCCTTGGTGTACGGTCAAGATGAGCTTGATCAAATGATGGGGCCCTCCAAGCTTAGGATCGACCAAGATTGAGTGAGTTTGCTTGAGAGAGGGAGAGAGAGGGGAGGAGGGGATAAAAAAAATGTCTAATGGTTTGGCTAAGCTTAAATCTTTCTTTCCTTCTCTTCTTCTTCTCTTCTAAATTTTCTTCTTTTCTTCTCTTGGTACATGGAGGGACGGTTTTTGGGAGTGGAAGAGAGGGAGTGAGATGGGTTAGATGAGAATGAGATGAAATCTCATCTTTTGGTTACTTAGGTCACAATCCACATTAATTCTTCCCACCAACCAACATGGCATTAATGGTGGTGGTTGGGATAAAACCACCATCCTTAGCCCATGGTTTAAGTTTGTGTTTCTTTAATTGGTTTGTGTTTGTTGGAGTTGTTTTGACCATTTGACTAACCTTTGGTTTAGATTAATTGGCTTAATTAATTTAATCCTTAGTCTAAGTTAATTAATTCCCACTCAATTTAATTTTATTAAATTCCTTCTCTATAAGATCCACCCATGGTTGACCAAGTCAACCATGGTGGACGGCCCCACCACTCCTTGGGTCCACACGCCACCTCAATTGGTGAGGTGGAGGTGGGCCCCATTTGGCCATATGACCTTGTTCAATTCATCACCAATTTAGGTGATTTAAATTTTATTAAATCTATCCTTCTTATTGGATTACCATTGGGTCCATGGCCCAATTTCATTTTTGTCTCACCCATTTACCTTAGGGCTTATATTAATTTAATCCATCGGGTCCCAAATGGGTATTAGACCCAATTTGACTATCCATGACCCAATTACTTACCATTGACCAATTAAATGAATTAATTTCAATTCATGGTCTATTGGGTAACCATTGGGCCCATGGCCCAATTAAATTTCCCCCTATCCACTTACCTTAGGGCTTAGCTACCTTGGCCCATTGGGTCCCATATGGCTATTTGACCCAATTGACCACCCTTGACCCAAATTTATCATCATTGACCCATTTAAATGAATAAATTAAATCCATGGCCCATTGGACCACACTTGGGCCATTGTCCCGAAATTTGGTCCATTTGGCATTTTATCACATCAAACTTCAAATTTAAAATAATAAATGCCACTATATATTGATCCAAAAATTCGAGCTATTACAATAGAAACCTCTTTTGAAATTTTCGTCCCGAAAATTCGAGCGAAGTAGGGGTCCAAAACAACTCATGCGAAGAGCTCCGGATAAGCGGTTTTCATCTCCGACTCAAGTTCCCAGGTGGTTTCTTCACTGGCATGTCGTTCCCATACCACCTTGATGAACTGAATGGCGCGATTCCGCAGCACCCTTTGTTCACTTCCAATAACTCTGACCAGCTTCTCCACATATGTCACATCGCTTTGTACATCGATGTCTTGAACATTTATCACATGAGAAGGATCAGGATTGTACTTCCTCAGCATGGACACATGAAATACATCATGTAGGGATGACAGCTGTGGAGGGAGCGCTAACTGATAAGCTACCCCTCGCACCCTCTTCAGTATCGGAAACGGCCCCACAAATCTAGGCGACAGTTTCCCTTTCTTTCCGAACCTCATGTGTCCTTTCTGTGGCGAGACTTTTAAGAACACTAAGTCTCCCACCTCAAACTCGAGGAACCTTCTCCTCTTGTCGACATAGTTCTTCTGACAACTGTGTGCAGTGAGTAGATGTTGCCGTATCAACTTAATCTGTGTTGTAGTCTCTGCAACCAAATCTGGCCCAATCAACGCAGGCTCACCGGCCTCTGTCCAACACACTGGCGATCTACACGGTCTACCATACAAGGCCTCAAATGGAGCCATCTGGAGGCTTGCCTGGTAACTGTTATGATCTTCCCATCCGCCCTTGAAGTCTAGCATGCATGCTCTCAGCATATCCTCAAGTGTTTGTATAGTTCTCTTTGACCGTCCATCAGTTTGTAGATGAAATGCTGTGCTAGTTAATACGTCAGTTCCCATAGCCGATTGCATGCCCTGCCATACCCTACCGGTGAATCGACCATCCCTGTCGGACACAATAGACCGGGGAATGCCATGTAACATGATGATCTCCCGGATGTACCGTCGACCCAAAGTCTCTGATGAATCCGTCATCTTGATGGGAAGGAAATGTGCAGACTTGGTCAACAGGTCCACTATGACCCATATCGCATCGTTGCCCTTTGATGTCCTTGGCAACCCTGTTACAAAGTCCATGGATATGTGCTCCCATTTCCATTCTGGCACCGGTAATGGTGCGAGTAAGCCCGGTGGTTTCCGATGTTCTGCCTTAACCTGCTGACAAGTTAAGCAACAAGCAACAAATGCTGCTACATCTTTCTTAAGTCCATGCCACCAATAGTGCCTCTTAAGATCATGGTACATCTTGGTGCTGCCTGGGTGGATAGAGAGTTTGGTTTGGTGGTCTTCAATCAGCAACTCTCTTCTGCAATTCTTAGGCACATATGTCCTACCTCGGAACATAAGACCCTGTCCTGGTCGTAACTCCCACTCCGGTACAACCTCACCGGTAGACATCTTAGCCCAAATCTCCTCCACCTCTGGATCTGTCCGTTGCTCCCGTTCAATCTCGGAGACCATGTTGGATCGTATGATCAGATTATATATGGTTCCGTGATTATTGAGGTAGAGTTTGAATTCTCTGAGGGTATTCAGTACCTCCCATTCTGTCCTGATCAAGCTGGCTACTGTCTCATGTGACATGCGGCTGAGGGCATCCGCCACTTTGTTTGCCTTGCCAGGATGATACCGAAGTGCGAACTCATAATCCGCCAGATATTCCATCCATCTACGCTGTCTCATATTGAGTTCCTTCTGATCAAATAAGTACTTAAGACTTTTGTGATCCGAGAACTGTAAGGTCTCGGAATTTGGGAATTAATATAAATGTGAATATTATTTATTTTAATGATGGAAACTAGAAAATGGGTGGAGTAAATGGTAAATGGGCCAAAATTTGGACAAGGGCCCAAGTGTGGCCCAATAGACTATGGTTTGGATTTAAATTTATTTAAATGGTCAATGAGGGTTAAATGGGTCAAAAATGGTCAAATTGGGTCAAATACCCATTTGGGACCCAATGGGTCAAGATGTTTAAGCTCTAAGGTAAATGGGCTAGCGGGAAATGTAATTGGGCCATGGGCCCAATGGTGATCCATTTAGAGTGGGCTTAATGAAATTTAATCACCCTAAGTGATTTGGAATTAAACAATGGTGGTGTGGCCAAGTGGGACCCACCTCCACCTCATCAAGTGAGGTGGCGGGTGGGCCAATGATTGGTTGGGCCGGCCACCATGGTTGACTTGGTCAACCATGGGTGGAGTAATGAACTTAGGCTAAGTATCAATGGATTAGCCTAAGGTAATTATCTAATTAAATTATTTAAATATGGTAGTTAAGAGTGGTCAAGGTGGGGCCATGAGGTGAAGATTCACCTCATCTCAAACTCAAAGAAAATTCACACACGTTGGGCTTGGTGGTGGTTTAGATAACCACCACCATAAAGCAAATAAAAGATCTAAAAAATATCTTAAGGTTGGTGGAGGTAGTTAATGTAAAGAAAAAAAAATGGGAATGAGTCTTATCTTTTCCTTTCTCTCTCTTTTCATTCTCATTTCAATTCTCCACTCCTCCATTGCCGTCCCATGTCCAAGTGAAGGAGAGAAGAAAAAAGAAGAAAAAGAGGAGCTCAAGGAGAGAAAAAAAAAAAATGGAATTTGGGGGGAGTTCACTCTAAGATTAAGGTCATCATCTTTTCCTCTTTTCATCTCTCAATTCAAACCTAACATGGCCGATTTTAAGGTTGGGAGTTGCCACCCTTGATCAAAGATCTTGACCTATCAAAGATCAAGAGGAAGGAGAGAGGAGGCTAAGGAGACCGACGGGAGAGGCAAAAATCGGAGGAGACGTCGGATAGTAAGTATTTCTTAAACAAGAAATTTTGGATTTTTAGGGTTTAAGATTTAGGGTTTAATTTTATAAAAATTAATGGTGGTTACATAGAGATATGTCATGGATGTTAAACCCTTCAAATGAGAGGGTGGAAGATGGAGGAAACCCTAAGTGGAAAAAAATTAGGGTTAGGTTAAGAAAATAAATAAATGAATTATGTGCATTGGGTAAATTATGAAATTAAGCATGGAATGGGGTAATTGGAATAAAATTATGAGCCATAGGGTTCGGCCATGTAGTATGGCCGAACCCCATGGTGGGTGATTTGGGTTTTTGATGTAATTGGTTAAGGTTTTAATAATGGAAGGCAATGAGGGTTTTAGGTTAATGAATTGTAGTAAATGAGTGAATGGGGGTAATGTTTCAAAATGGTTTAATGATGAAAAATGTAAAAGGATTTTATGGCATTGGGAGGCATAAAAGAGAAGAAATTATGAACCATGGGTTCGGCCATGGTGTATGGCCAAACCCTAGGTTGTTGTGTGTGTGAAGTTAATTAGGGTTTTTTTTTTAAGGTTAAAGCCATGGAAAAATGGGAAGAGTAATGGATTTAATATTTTGGTTAATGGAGATATTTTAGAGTAAAGAGTGATGAATCATGAACCATGGGTTCGACTATGGTGTATGGCCGAACCCTATGGTGAACAATGGTGGATTTAATGGTTGTGATTTATGGAGAAATAAATGGGAAAATGTTAGTAGTTTTGATGGACCCAAAATATGTAATGATGCCTTAAAATGGTGATTTAAATGCATGATGTAAACCTCTCATGGGAGGACTTGTGGTAAATCTAAAATGTGCAAAGGATCCAAGCAAAATGGGGAAGAAGACATCATGGGTTCGGCCATGGTGTGTGGCCGAACCCATGACCCATTTTGTAAGTTATTGTATGGGCTAAGGTTGGGTCCATGCTTGTGTCTAGATGACGAAAACTTTGATTAAATTAAGTGGATGATTTAGGGATGCTAGGTCATGGTCAATGAATCATTAATGGACCTAAGTTAAGGACCTAAGTTGTGGATTAAATTTTGGGCTTAAGTAGGCATGAATTAATGAAAAATTGTTTATGTGAAGGGTAGTGGCAAATATGGTAAATATGGGCTAAAATGAAGAAACCCACTAAGTTATGATTTATGGGCTTGGAAATGATTAAAACTTGGATTGATTTGGTAATTTAATAAGGTACCGGATAGCGCGAGTGGTACTCAAGTCGGTAGCTGCATTGTTGGTCGAAAACGAAATAAAGACGCAAGTCAGTATTCGGTAGGATTTCTACCTACTTGTAAGCCATGGATGTGCAATGGTATATTTATCTTATTTTGGTTGATTTTGGGATTGATCTTAAAAAAAAACAATTGTTCTATGATTATGGACATTATGTTTAATACTATGGTTTATTATTTTTAAGATTATGCATTATATGGTAAGGCTATGTATGGTATATTAAGGGTATGAGATATACATATTACATAGCATAATGCATTACATCTCATGCATGGCATGGGCGGAAAAAAAAAACAAACCAGAGTCCATGCTCCGTCGGGGCGACCGAGAACAGGCATGGGGACACCTTGACGAGGCTTTGCCGTCAAGGGGGATATTTTGCGGTTGGACATATCTTGACGAGGTTTTTCCATCAAGAGGGATATGACAGTATATGGCAGGAATGATGGGTGGAATTCATAACATTGACACCAATGGCATATCATTTACTTATATTTTCAGTATATGGTGGTTTATAGTCTTCACTGTGTTATTTTCTGTATGTGGTTATTACTAACCCATGTGCTAGCCCTACTCGGAATCCTACTGGGCGCGTGTTCTAACGCCCTACTTCTACCCTAGCTGATGATACAGGGGATGGCAGACTGGAAGGGCGAGACGGAAGCCAAGCTTAGGAGCTTGGGGAGGCGAATTAATTATTTTGTTTTACGTTTATTTTAGAATAGATGTATTTGTATAGTTAGCTTGTCGGAAATGTAATAATTTAAGTAGTTTGCTATGTTTAGGTATTATTTTGGATAATACAGTATAATGGCATTTTCGTAATTAATTGGGTATTTCTTCCCTGCTATCTGAAGAACTGGTAGGATAATTCTATTATCATCCGCAGTTATTTTTATGTTTCGCGAGCTTACTTTCTACGCGTGAACCGTACTCGTGGACTTATGTTCCACGCACGCATAGGGTTGGCCAGTTAAGGGCCGGGCTTTAGAAGCTCGGAGCTTAACTCGCGTCGTGACGTCCGCGCCTTTTGTCACTTTAAAAAAAAAAAAAAAAAATAGGCTCTGATTTTCGGTAAAAAGGGGCGGGCGTTACAAGAACACCTCAAACTTTTCACCATAAAGGTAGTGTCTCCAGCTTTTGAGAGCGAAGACCACCGCTGCTAGTTCTAGATCATGGGTGGGGTAGTACCGTTCATGAATTTTCAACTGTCTTGATCCGTACGCCACCGCACAATTACTTTGACTGAGTGTACACCCCAGTCCCTCACCGGAGGCATCACAGTACACCTCATAATTTCTGCCTCTTTCCGGCAAGATCATAATAGGAGCGGTCGTAAGCCTCTCCTTTAGCTCCTCAAATCTCTGGTTGCATAGATCTGACCACTGAAATTTGACTCCTTTCTGAGTGAGTCGGGTAAGTGGAGCTGCAATCTTGGAGAAATCCATAATGAATTTCCGGTAGTAACCCGCCAATCCCAGAAAACTGCGGATCTCGGTCACATTAATTTGAAATCATACAACCATCATTTGATAGTTCCCATTCATCCATTAATTTTTCTTCCATGGAAATCATTATTTCCATTAAACTAAATGATACATCCTTTTAAACCCTTTCATCAACATACATCTATAATTTTCCATCCTTTAAATCCATTATAATTCATTATTATCCTTTCCATGGGGTTCCGCCATACAACATGGCTGAACCCTATGGTTCATTACTTCCTCTTAAAAATCCTTAAAACCCATATAAAATTATTTAATCACTTTCCATGGGGTTCGGCCATACAACATGGCCGAACCCTATGGTTCATTAATGGGTCTTTAACCAATATAAAATTAGGGTTCGGCCATGCAATGGCCGAACCTTGTCCTTGACCCTCTTTTCTTGATTATGTAAACTTAATCATTTACTTACCGATTCCGCGACTCCTCCGGTTTTCCTTCGCTTGTTCTTGCTCTTCCAATCCTCTCCTTCTTTAGCCTCCTCTCCTCCTTGATCTTTAGCCGAAGTTGATCTTGATGAAGTCCCTTGAAGTGGTTCGGCCAAGAGATAAATGTTTGAGAGAGATAGAGTAGCTTGGGATAGGAAAATACTCCAAGCTCTTGTCTTGAGGGTGGTCGGCCTTGTATGTGTATGCCGAGCGCCCCTTCTTCGTCTCTTTTATCAACTTCCAATCGGTCCTATCTTGCTGAGATAGCAAGTAATGATTTCAGTCGTGTAATATACATAGAAGTTGACAAGATCCCTTCAATTTAGCAATTGCCTAGTGCCGTTTTTAACCAAGGAAAGGACCCATTTCTGCGCATCATCTTGGATGTGCATATCTCCTATACACGGCCATGCAATCTATTTTTAATTTAAGACATCTTCTTTATTTGGATTTAGGCAATCGAATGTCATTGCCTAATCCAACTCATCTAGGAGTGTAACCCATTTTGGACAAACCTTGTATGAATATCACTCCTTGATTTTGTGTATGCGTGTGTGTGTCATCCTCATACACCTCATGCGCATACCACTTAATCCATATCCCTTATTCATAGATATATTGCATTACCATTTTAATTCAGCCCCATTTAATTTAGTTTGAACTCATTTGGTGGTCAACCAAGTTAACCACGACCCATTGGGTCACAATTGAGCATTTTGACCCAAATAGCAACATTGACCCAATTAAATGTATCTTACCCATTTATTTTAAATTGAACCTTAAACCATACCCATTGGGTCCTTATTGGGCCATTGACCCAACACCTTACCCATCTAAGGTTCATATCCGTTAATTCACAATTAAAATAGCAAATTCCGTAAATATTGATAAGATGGAATTCCGAAGTTTTACATGAATAGGGCAATCTCTTTATTTGTTGCTTGTTGAATACTAAAAGCTTACATTTTTACCCCTAATTGTTGGGACTAGTTAGCTCTCATGTTTGTATTTATTGATGCATTTAATGTAGTTTCTTAGTTTTGTAGGTAAAAATGGGGCAGTTTAAAAAAAAGCCATGCTAATTCAGTATATAATTGTAAGATTAGAGCGTTAAAGTGAAGACCTAGGATTTTTATAATTATTTTATGCCATTTCTAGGACTTTCATGTAAATTAATTAATTTGGATCTAGTTATGAGAGTCTAGATTAATTAATAATTTTTAGATTATAAGTGGCTGAATAATTATTTAATCCTAGATGATAAAAACTGCAGTCCATGTGCAAAGGCTGAAATTCAAAGACCAAATGGGCAAAGCTTAGCTACATAAGGGCTTAGGCTAGGCCACAGGCAATCCATGCGCATTTCACACAGTGGGCCAGGCCATTGTGCAACTCAAGCCCAAGTTCTCAAGCCCAAAAACAAGTCCAATTGTTGAAGTCCAAGCTAAAGTCCAATGCTCTATGGTCCATATTTGAATCCACCTATGTCCATAAACCATAGCTCATATCCATTTACCTAAACCCTGACTATCTCTCATGCGCATTCAATATCTTCCCTCCATCCTCCATCTTTCATCTCCACCTTTCATATATTTCACGCATTATTAGTAAACCCTAGAAGCCTCTATGTTAATCTAGACCATTCATTCATTAATTATTAGATCTAGGTCATTCATTTTAATCATAAACATTTTAACCTTAGAATAATATTTATCCACGTATCACCTATTAATTCATGCATTTATTTCATGCATTGATCATCTTAGCCTTTAGATATTAGGTCATCTAATTTTATTCATTCATTCATCTCTTCGAAACCCTAGAGCCTCCACATGTATCCATTACATACATAGATTGTATTCAATTTAGGTCATGCATGTCATTATTCATCTAAGATTAACCCTCGAATTCAAACCCTCCATCAACCATCATCCCTTTCTTATATTTATTTTTACACAAATAAAACTAGAACCATTAGATCTTAACCACATTTAATCTTAGCCATCCAATCACCAAACCCTAAGTGTGACACAACTTGAAGAACAAGCTAGCCTCCATTCAAATTTGCCATAATCCAACCCACACGATTTTAACATCTAATTTTTCTCCATGTTTTTAACCAATTTTCCATCCACATTCATTCATGACACAGCACCACCTTATCATCCATGCATTCACATGATTTTTGCACAAATTCATCCCATTCATGCTCATACACTTAGGTCAACTCTCCACATCACCTCATATTATCTCCACCATTCAATCATCTCAACTTCAAATCTCCACCATCCATTTATCATCACCCTAAACCCTAAACCAACACTCCAAATTCGTGTAAGCCTATCCCCATCCTAAATCCTCTCTAACTTTTCTTGCACTCCACTCCAAGCCTCCACACAATCCCAAATTCGTGTACACCCTTGTAAACCCCAACCTTTTGCAACCTTTAATCCATCCATCCTATAAGGGCCCCGATTAGTCCGAGTCACCCATATTGTCAATTACGTGACTCAGTTGGACATTGCCTTGGAAGTATATGAAGATCTACTATGCAATTGAAGAATCTACACCGAATATGCTATTGGCACACAGGTAAGTGAACCTTAGGAGACCTTAGGCTAAGTCAAATACCTTAGAAGTCAATTGTTTATAAACTAAAAAATTAGAATATAATTGACTTTCAGCCTCGAGGCCTCATGCAGTCTGTCGAGGCCTCGGAGACAGTCTTTTACTGAATCATATTTGGACAGCTGTAACTCAGCATGACCTTGTGTCTTTTGACCGAGTCTCTTACTGATTTAGGTAATTAAATCTGTAATCTTTAATTGAGAGTTTATTATGGAAATAAGGTATATCCTCATTTGAAACTCCAAGTGCCACCTCACTCAAATTTGAATAGAACCGTTAGGGAGCCTCATCATGGATGGCTGTCTTGTACCAATATGGAAAGGCTCCTCAATCTGTCTTGAGTATGTTTGATAATCATCAAGCTTTATCTCTCTATGTAAATCCTTGATTGATGACTAAAATAAATTGATGGTCAATCATGCAGGTGGCATCCTAAATAGTTGGTCATTAATTGTTTGACAAACAGAATAATTTATACAGAATCTGTGCTATCTTACAATATACCGCCACGAGGCCTCATAGGAATCCTTGAGGCCTCGTGGACGTGACTTATTATGCCCCGCCTTTTTTCACTCGCCAAAAATCAGAGCATATTTTCTTTTTTAAAATAAAGAGTGAGAGAGAGCGGGAATGTCACGAGGCAAGCTAAATCCGGATTTCCAAATCCGACCCTTAACTGGCCAACAATACGTGTGCGTAGACCAAGTCCACTAAACAATTCACACGTTTTACGAATAACTGCGAAAATATTATATGAATAGAAACTATCAATAATCATGATATTAAAAGCAAGGAAGCCAATCACTATTAATTTATCTTAAGTTTAAATATCCAAAATCATCAACCAACCATAGCAAAATAAACTAAGTTATTATAATCCCAAAATGCTAATTATCTCAAATACATTGCTCCAAATCAATTAAGTAAAATAAACATAAAATGGTTCAAGCTCCTACGCTTAGCGTTCTGCACATCCCATGTCTTCCTGTTCCATCATCTAAAGGGTAGAAGTAGGGCGTTAGTCAACGCGCCCAGTAGGAATTCCAGATAGAGTTATACACACAGGATCAATATAAAATTCAGAATAAGAATATCAGATTCAAACTGTAATATGTTATAGTACCATAAAAACAGCGCATGATAATCATATCCAAACCATGGGTGTCATATGCTAATGATCCCCCACCCAATCTCCACATCAAACTCCATACAAATCATAACAACATTTTCCTTGATACAATGAAACCATATCAAGGTGTTCCATTGGCCATTTACGTCCGCAGTGTTTTGTGACGGCACCACCATGTCACTGTTATACCTCCCCACTTGTGTTAATCGGAATTACCGATGGAGCGTGGACTCCTCCCTCTGCGCAGGATTTTTGGACTGGTTACCCCAGAGCCCTTTGGCCCAAATACGTCGTACCCCTATCTAGCAAATCCTGGACAAGGCCAACAAATCAATGGTTCACATAGCTTTACAGAAGCTAGTCTCAAGCCCCAAGTCATGTCCGGACAGCTCATAACTTGGCTTGCTGCCCCATATATTCTCTCCCATGCCATGCATGAGATTATCGATGCACAAATGTCATTTCGTATCAAAACACATAATAACATTGAAAACAGTTCATAAACATATGCCATTCAATTAACCAAAATAACTCATCATGTTTGTAAATCAAAACCAGAAACATATACATATAGAGATCCTTATCATTTCAATAAGGTAGGAATTCTACCAATCCTAGTAATATCCTTGTTGTTTTGTGAAGATTCCGTACGACGATCACGTCGAAACCGAAACGCAAACCCTTTTGCAAAAACTCTTTACCTTAAATGAATTCAATCATATACAATAATCAATTTAATTATCCATTTGATTTAAATCATTACTTACATCCTCCCAGATAGACTGATGTTTCTGAAACCATCATAAAAAACTCAACTTTTCAATTCAGTTGACTGAATCACTCTCAGCTACAGTGTTCTGCCTTACCGCAGACTTTCAGTCGACTGAAACTCAACTCAGTATTGTTCTTTCCTTGACTCGCTACCTTTCAGTCGACTGAATTACAGATTCAGTCGGCTAACTCTGAGTCAAACCTTCTGTATTCTCGGTCAATCCTATTTCAGTCAACTGAAGTGGAGATTCAGTCGGCTAACTTTGGACCAGATAAACTGTGTGTTTGGCTAGTATAGATTCAGTCAACTGAATCCATGATTTGGTCGGCTGAATCCTCAACCAACGTTTTCCTTGTTTGATAAGCAACCTTTTAGTCGATTGAATCACAGATTCAGTCGGTTGAAACACCCCAAAATCCTTTTCTTATCTGTTACGTCTGTGTTCAGTCGACTAAATCACCAGATTCAGTCGGCTGAAACTCCCAGAAACAATTTTGTGTTTCAGCCACCATTAGTTCAGTCGACTTAATCCCATATTCATTCGGCTAAAACTCCCAGAAACTCATTTCTGATTCATCCAATACCAGTTCAGTCGACTGAATCTTGTCAGCCTCTTTTGTTTGTATGTATGGCTTGACCTTTCTTCATGGAATACATTCTTTATTAATTTAAAACATATTAAACCTCATCCATACAACTCTCAGTTGATTTTACTCTACCCTCTCGCCAAAGCTAGAGTCCTTTCCATTTATCTTTTCAACCTTGTGCCATGGAAATAAGATTCTAAATTCTATTCTTTGGTTGTTGGTTTTCAATATTTATCCATTCCCTTACCAACTCCATGGCTCTAACACGATTTAGCCATCCCTTCCAACCCAATCCAGAACCCACAGGTTTGGCCACATCATGGTCAACCCTATGGTTTCTTTAAACTTAATCTTAATCCTACATTATTCTCATACTTAAGACATACCTCTTCCCCGTCTCCTTCTTTCTATTGCTCTGTCCTTCCTCCTGAATCCTTCTCCTTCATTTATCCTTGTTCTCCAATTTGCTTACCAAGTATAGAGATCGAAATGAGAGAGAGAGAGAGATGAGAAGAGGAGATGAAATCTCTTTGTTCAAGCTTCAGAATTCGGCCAAGGGGTGTGAGCAGCCGCTTGGTTTGTGTCTCTTTGTAATCCAGCCTAAGTCCTTTCCTTTCTCTTCATTAAAATTTGTCTAACCAAGGAGTCCCTTGGCTTAACTAAGGAGACCATTGGTGTAACGCCCGGCCCTTTTTCACCGAAATTTCGAAAATCAGAGTCTATTTTTTTTTTTTTGAAATAGAAGAGTGAGAGAGGGTCGGATGCCACGACGCGAGTTAAGTCCGAGCTTCTAAAGCCCGACCCTTAACTGGCCAACCCCATGCATGCGCGGAACTAAGTCCACGAGAATGGTTCACGCGTAGGAAGTGAGCTCGCGGATTATAATCATTGCGGAATATGATAATAGAGTCTATCCTACCGGTTTTTAGATAGAAGGGAAGATACAACATTAAATTACCAAAATCACCTATTTTAAATCACTTGAAAACTAATTATCATAAATCATTCTCCAACATTTTAAACCTTCTAACCTTAATAAAATCATCAATTACTTTACATTTAGGAAACCTAACCTTTTCTCCTCATTTTTCCATACTTCCATCATCCATCATTTAATTTGCCACCATGGGGTTCGGCCATGCTACATGGCCGAACCCTATGGCCCAAAGTTTCCTCACAAATCCATAACAATTATTTTAAATACTTAACATCCCTAATCCATTACTTAATCCATTCCTCCATTTTATCCATTCCTTATCCTACCATTGGATGGATTTTTAAATTCAAAGCCTATGATGCTTTGGCCACCATCCAATCCAAGGAAATGGATTCCAAAACTTAAAACCCTAAAAATTAAATTTCTTGTTTAGAACATACTTACGATCCGACGACTCCTTCGGTCTTTGTCGCTCCCGTCGACTTCCTTGGCCTCCTTTCTTCTTCCTCTCCTTGTTTGATCGGATAGATGTGCTTGATCAATGGTGAAATATGCTTGGATCGTCTATGGTAGATGGGGTTAGATTGAGAGAGGGAGGGAGGGAAGGTGATGGAAGACAAGATCTTAGCCTTTGATCTTGAAGGGGTGGACCAAGGCTTGCTCTCTCTTTCTCTTTTCTTCTCTTCTTCTTCTAAGTTTTCTTCTTTTTTTTTCTTTCCTCCAATGCATGGGACGGTTTTTGAGAGAGGTGAAGAGGGAGAGAGTGAAATGAGAGGGATGAGATGGAAAACCCATCTCATTCCTTGGGCTTACTTGGACCATACCCCTCCATTATGGCCTCACCAACCAAGCATGGGCTAGCTTGACTTTGGTGGTGGTGGTTGAGACCCAACCACCAACCATGGCTCCCTTGTCCTCTTTGACTTGTCTATGTTGACCCTAATTAACCAACCAAATTAATTAAGTTAAGTCCTCACTTAGGTTAATTAATTTCCATCCAATTTAATTTCATACAATTTATCTATTTAAGAAATCCACCCATGGTTGACCAAGTCAACGATGGTGGACGGCCCCCACCTATACCTACCCCACCCGCCACCTCACTTGGTGAGGTGGGGGTGGGCCCCACTTGGCCATGTCACTTTAACTCCATTAATCTTAACTTAGATAATTTTACAATAATTTTAATCAATTTAATTCACTTTAATCCACATTAGTCCTCTCAATTTATCCATGGTTGACCAAGTCAACCATGATGGCTGGCCCCACCTTTGCCTTGGTCCACACGCCACCTCAATAGGTGAGGTGGAGGTGGGCCCCATTTGGCCATATTACTTAATCTTTATACATCTTAACTTAGATAGTTTTATAATTATCTAATCTATTTAATTTATCTTAGTTGGATCACCATTGGGTCCATGGCCCAATTATATTTTGTCTTTCCCATTTATTTTAGGGCTTACCTACTTTGGTCCATTGGGTCCCATATGGCCCTTTGACCCAAATTGACTATTTTGACCCAATTACTTACCATTGACCCATTAATTGTATTAATTCCAATTCATGGTTTATTGGGTAGACATTGGGCCCATGGCCCAATTAAATTCCCTCCTTACCTTAGGCTTACCTCAATTGGGTCCATTGGGTCCCAAATGAGTATTGGGCCCAATTTGACCATCCTTGACCCGATTAGTCCTCATTGACCCATTAAATGGATTTTATCCAATCCATGGCCCAATTGGGCCATTCTTGGACCCTTGTCCCAACTTTTGATCTATTTTGTATTCCATCATGTCAAAGTTCAAATTAAAATCAATAAATGTCAAATATATATTGATTCGAAAATTCGGGCTATTACAATAGAATCCTCTTTTGAAATTTTCGTCCCGAAAATTCAAGCGAAGTAGGGGTCCAAAACAACTCATGCGAAGAGCTCCGGATAAGCGGTTTTCATCTCCGACTAAAGTTCCCAGGTGGTTTCTTCACTGCCATGTCGTTCCCATTCCACCTTGACGAACTGAATGGCGCGGTTCCGCAGCACCCTTTGTTCGCTTCCAATAACTCTGACCGGCTTCTCCACATATGTCACATCGCTTTGTACATCAATGTCTTAAACATTTATTACATGAGAAGGATCAGGATTGTACTTTCTCAGCATGGACACATGAAACACATCATGTAGAGATGACAGCTGTGGAGGGAGCGCTAACTGATAAGCCACCCCTCCCACCCTCTTCAGTACCGGAAACGGCCTCACAAATCTAGGCGACAGTTTCCCTTTCTTTCCGAACCTCATGTGTCCTTTCCATGGCGAGACTTTTAAGAACACTAAGTCTCCCACCTCAAACTCGAGAAACCTTCTCCTCTTGTCGGCATAGTTCTTCTGATGGCTCTGTGCAGTGAATAGATGTTGCCGTATCAACTTAATCTATGCTGTAGTCTCCGCAATCAAATCTGGCCCAATCAACGCAGGCTCACCGGCCTCCGTCCAACACACTGGCGATCTACACGGTCTACCATACAAGGCCTCAAATGGAGCCATCTAAAGGCTTGCCTGGTAACTGTTATTGTAAGAGAACTCCACCAGTGGCAAATGATCTTCCCATCCGCCCTTGAAGTCTAGCATGCATGCTCTCAGCATATCCTCCAGTGTCTGTATAGTCCTCTCTGACTGTCCATCACACTGGTGATCTACACGGCCTACCATACAAGGCCTCAAATGGAGCCATCTGGAGGCTTGCCTGGTAACTGTTATTGTAAGAGAACTCCACCAGTGGCAAATGGTCCTCCCATCAGCCCTTAAAGTCTAGCATGCATGCTCTCAGCATATCTTCCAATGTCTGTATCGTCCTCTCTGACTGTCCATCAGTCTGTGGATGAAATGTTGTGCTAGTCAATACGTCGGCCCCCATAGCCAACTGCAGGCCCTGCCATACCCTGCCGATGAATCGGCCATCCCTGTCGGATACCATAGACCGGGGAGTACCATGCAACCTGATGATCTCCCGGATGTACCGTCGACCCAAAGTCTCTGATGAATCTGTCATCTTGATGGGAAGGAAATGTGCAGACTTGGTCAACCGGTCCACTATGACCCATATCGCATCGTTGCCCTTTGATGACCTTGGCAACCCTGTTACAAAGTCCATGGATATGTGCTCCCATTTCCATTCTGGTACCGGTAAGGGTGCAAGTAGGCCCGGTGGTTTCCGATGTTTTGCCTTAACCTGTTGACAAGTTAGGCAACAAGCAACAGAGGATACTACGTCTTTTTTAAGCGCATGCCACCAATAGTGCCTCTTAAGATCATGATACATCTTGGTGCTGCCCGGGTGGATAGAGAGTTTGGTTTGGTGTGCTTCAATTAGCAATTCTCTTCTGCAATTCTTAGGTACGTATGTCCTGCCTCAGAACATAAGACCCTGTCCGAGTCGTAACTCCCACTCTGGTACGACCTCACCGGTAGACATCTTAGCCCAGATTTCTTCCACTTCTGGATCTGTCCGTTGTTCCTGTTCAATCTAGGAGACCATGTTGGATCGTATGATCAGATTATATATGGTCCCATGATTATTGAGGTAGAGTTTAAATTCTCTGATGGTATTCAGTACCTCCCATTCCATCCTGATCAAGCTGAGGGCATCCGCCACTTTGTTTGCCTTCCCAGGATGATACCGAAGTGCGAACTCGTAATCCGCCAGATATTCCATCCATCTACGTTGTCTCATATTGAGTTCTTTCTGATCAAATAAGTACTTCAGACTTTTGTGATCTGAGAACACCTCGAACTTTTCACCATAAAGGTAGTGTCTCCAGCTTTTGAGAGCAAAGACCATGACTGCTAGTTCCAGATCATGGGTGGGGTAGTGGCGTTCATGAATTTTCAACTGTCTCGATCCGTACGCCACCGCACGATTACCTTGACTGAGTGTGCACCCCAGTCCCTCTCCGGAGGCATCACAGTACACCTCATAATTTCTGCCTCTTTCCGGCAAGATCAGAATAGGAGCGGTCATAAGCCTCTCCTTAAGCTCCTCAAATCTTTGATTGCACAGATTGGACCACTCAAACTTGACTCCTTTCTAAGTGAGTTGGGTAAGTGGAGCTGCAATCTTGGAGAAGTCCATGATGAATTTCCGATAGTAACCGGCCAATCCCAGAAAACTGCAGATCTCGGTCACATTTGTCGGTACTTTCGATTCCTTGACTGCTGCTACCTTAGCCGGGTCCACGGCTATACCTTCCTCTGATATGATGTGCCCCAAGAATTGACTTCAGATAGCCAAAATTCACACTTGCTGGCTTTGGCATACAATTGGTTCTTCCGTAAGGTGTCTAGGACTATCCGTAGGTGCTCGGTATGTTCGTTCTGACTTTTGGAGTAGATCAGAATATCATCAATGAATACGATCACAAACTGATCTAAATATGGACGGAATATCCTATTCATCAGGTCCATGAACACCGCCGGTGCATTAGTAAGCCCAAACGGCATGACTTCATACTCATATAACCCATACCTTGTCCTGAAGGCAGTCTTCTCTATGTCCTCCTCTCTAACCCGAATTTGATGGTATCCGGACATCAGGTCAATCTTGGAGAAGTGAGAGGAACCCCTAAGTTGATCAAATAGATCATCAATCCGGGGTAGGGGATACTTGTTCCTGACAGTCAGCTGATTTAACTTCCTATAGTCCACACACATTCGTAGGGTACCGTCTTTCTTTTTCACAAATAACACTGGGGCTCCCCATGCGGATGTACTGTTCCGAATGAAGCCTAGTCTGAGCAGTTCATCAATTTGCTTCTTCAGCTCGGTCATCTCAGCTGGTGCCATCCTATAATGGGGTAATGATACTGGAGCGGCGCCGGGGTATAATTTTATTTCAAAGTCTATCTCCCTCTTGGGTGGCAAACCAGGGAGTTCTATTGGGAATACCTCGGCAAAATCTGTGACTACCACCGGAAGTTCAACCATTGGTGCCTTATTTAGTCTGAGGCTTTTCAAGGCGAGATGGTTCAATTCCTCCTGCAGCCTTCTAGGGATACCCTGCCTGTCGGCGTGTACCACGTACCGCTTTCCTTCGGGTGACCAAAATATCACCCTACGAAGATGGCAGTCAATATGGGCCTGATATGTAGTCAACCAATCCATGCCAAATATGACATCATATTCCGCCATATCGATTACTAAATAGTTGAACTCGAATCTGAATCCCGCGAGTTCTGTGTTCAATGCCGTACATATAAGTCCTAATGATGTGTCTTCGATGGGGGATACAATGGTGAGTGATGTGGACAGGTTTTGTACTAGTGTACCCGTGGCAGATATGAATGCAGCAGATATGAATGAATGTGATGTTCCAGAGTCAAATAAAGTAACAACATAGGAACTACCAATTACAGCCATACCTTGCATCACTGAACGGTCCACTGCTACTGGAGATGGTATGGTGAAGAGTCGTCCAGATCCCGCAGGTTTTGGTGCCCGCCCCGCCTGATTATATGTCCTGCCTCCCCGCGACTGTGTTGGTCTAGTTGGAGGGCGGAAAGAGCCCCTAAAGTTGGAGGGTCGAGTAGTCTGTGGACACTCTCGCTTGTAGTGGCCCTGTTGGCCACACTGATAACAGGTGTTCCCACCCCGGGGAACCTGTGTGACTAATGCTGATGTAGAAGGCTGAGTGGGGCGAAAGCCCCTGGTAGATCCCATGGAGGGTGAGGGCCTGCTAGGATTCGGGCGGAATTTCTTGTTGGGTTGGAATGTTCCCCGTCCAACCTGCCCTCGGCGGTTGTCGAACCGCACTATCTTATTTAGTTCCCGTTCTGCAATGGTGGCCCTGCTAACCACCCTTGCGAGTGTGGGCTCTTTGAAAATGGTCACTCTAGTCTTGATGCTTGGCCGAAGGCCCCGTTCAAACTTGCGGGCCCTTCGGTGTTCAGTATCCACCATATAGAATGGATAGATAGACAGCTTAAGAAATTCTCTGTGATACTCCGCCATTGTCATGTTGCCTTGTACCAATGAGATGAAGGCCTCAGTCTGGCTCTCTCTTTCTTCCTTCGGAAAAAATTGTTCTAGGAAAGTGGCGAGAACCACTCCCATGTCATGGGGATCCTTTCTCTTTCCGGTACCAGCGTTTGTTGCTTTTCTACCACTTCCCACCAACTACCGGCATCCTCGATCAGTTGGGATGTGGCCAGTAAGATCTTATCAGCAGGACTGGAGACCTGGAGCAAATTCAAGATTTGATTGATCCTCTTTAACCAGTGCTCTGCTCCCACAGCCCATTCCTTTCCCTTGAAGTAGGGAGGGCGCTGTTGTTTGAAGTCCTTGACCATCTTCCGTTTACTAGAGTCCCTGGCGGTCGCATTGCCGCTTGAGTGTTGTTGGAGAGCAGAAGCGATTGCCACTTGGACTATGTCTCTTAACTCGCGAGGTACACCTTCTATGTTTATACTATTTTGTCCCTCGGCGGTATGAGGTGGTGGTTGTACTTCCTCGTCCTGACGAGGGGGTGTTACCTCTTTCTCTACCCGTGGGTTACAGTGGGTTCTTCTTTTTGGCGGCATTTCCTAAGTCATCGAAAAATATTGACTTAGTTCCCTCATAATATTAGCATGTTCATAGTTCAGAACAATTTTCCTAAGTATCAAATATTTCCTTCAATTTGGGGGAGAATTATCGATCAAGTATACTTCATTTATAAACAAATGAAAATTCCTAAGTATCGAATATCGTTTCTTTCATTTGAGGAAAGTTGCCAAATAAGCATACTTGGTTTGGGGAAAACTTCCCATCTAGCTATGTTTGTCCATTTTTGTGAAATTGGGGGAAATGTTCCTACGTTTGATAAACCTATCAATGTTATAATGATTGTACTTCCCTTCCTATCATTTTCTTACGTCAAATGTGGCGCTCAGATTGAATGTTTCAGTCTGAGTCAATCGAAGTAGATTAATCAGGCCCCCGTGCAGCGGACTCCGAAGAGTCGGTCAGTTGGGATTCTTAGCTGTCAGTGAGACATGCAACCGTCTTAATCTTACTTCAAAGGATTCATTCTTTCGATTTCGCTCTGATACCAACAGTAACGGCCGGCCCTTTTTCACCGAAATTCTGAAAATCAGAGTCTATTTTTTTTTTTGAAATAGAAGAGTGAGAGAGGGCGCGGACGCCACGACGCGAGTTAAGTCCGAGCTTCCAAATCCCGACCCTTAACTGGCCAACTCCACGCTTGCGCGGAACTAAGTCCATGAGAATGGTTCACGCGTTGGAAGTGAGCTCGCGGATTATAATCATTGCGGAACATGATAATAGAGTCTATCCTACCGGTTTTTAGATAGAAGGGAAGATACAACATTAAATTACCAAAATGCCCCTATGATCATATTTATATCACTAAATGTAATTGTCCATAAGTAACGTCCAAACCATCCCAAGAAATGTAAAGTTATACAACCCGACAAGCTAAGTTACTTTAAAATTACATCTCCAAAATGTAAACGTAAATAAACTAAGACTGCGCTTCCCAAGCTCCTAAGCTTGGCTCCCGTCATGGGCACCGCTTCCGCCATCCCCTACGTCATCAGCTAGGGTAGAAGTAGGGCGTTAGTCAACGCGCCCAGTAGGACTCTGAATAGGGCTAGCACATGGATTAGTGATAACACGCATACCGATACAATAAAATATAACAAAATAAGCATGTAATGAATGTTATGCCATGGGTGCCTATGTCATGTGTCCCACCCATCATCCGTATGATCATACAATGTATTATCCCCATGTTTACTTCTCGGTCGCCCCGACGGAGCATGGACTCCGGTTATAGAACTATCCCCATGTTTGATTCTCGGTCGCCCCGACGGAGCATGGACTCCGGTTATAGCCCTCAGGCTATCCCCATGTCTGATTCTCGGTCGCCCCGACGGAGCATGGACTCCGGTTTCATTATTTTCCCGCCCATGCCATGCATGAGATGTCCGTGCATTATGCTATGTAGTATATAGATAAACCATAATTTGATATACCATACATAGCCATATAATGCATAATGTTAAAATATAATCCATATGATTCATAACTTAAAACTCATCATAAGATAAATCATAATCATAAATCCATCATAAGTCAAATCAAAATAATCTAAAATACCATCACATATCCATCGCTTACAAAAAGGTAGGAATCCTACCGAATACCGTGTAGCGTTCCGTTACGTTTCCCGTTCAATGATCCGGTCGCCAATTGCGTACCGTTTGCGACGTCCCGATACCTTATTACATTTACCGAATTAGTCCATACGTTATCCATGATTAAGTTCCTATCTGATCATAATCCTAGATCCATTCAATGATCTTGTACAAGTTTATCAAAAATCGGTCCTTAACTTAGCCCATTATCCATTTGGTTAAAACACATCCATAAATCCGATTTTTGGCCATTTCAAATATTACATTGAGCGAGCCTAAAACGCAGCATCTATACGTTTCTTTTAATCATTCATAATGTCCTTCTAATATATCCAATTCCATGTTCAATCCACATAGGGTTCGGCCATGTACTATGGCCGAACCTATGGTTTTTCAATGTGGCACTTATTTACCGTTTTGCCATTCCTCTCCCATGGTTCAATCATCCATCCATTTATGTACGTTCTAAGTCCAACAAATTATTCATACTTAGATCCATTTAATCATGACCTAGTATCATAAAATCAGCCACCTATTATTTAATTTTGAAAAATATTTAATCCCATATGTCCTTTCACATTTGGCCCTAAAGGTGGCCCACAAAGAGATCATGGGTTCGGCCATACACCATGGCCGAACCCATGGTACCCTATCTCCCTTCTTTTGGGTCCATTTTGTCTCATTTAATCCTATCACCAATGAATTTAATTTATTCATTTAAGTCTCCATTCTCATCCCATTTAAAACCTCACATATCATTTTCATAAATCCATTAAAATCTAGCATTCTTCTACATCATTTTCCATTTATTAAAACCACTAATCACCACCCTAGGGTTCACCTTTATGGATGCCATTTTCAAAGCCTAATGTTTTGTCCCAAAAATAATCCATTTTAAAATCACTTACCATACTCAAAATTTTCAAACTTTAGAAAACATTAACCATTGAGCATCTAAGAGCCCTAACCTTCATAGATCACTAACCATGGGGTTCGGCCACCTTGTATGGCCGAACCCTATAGTTCATGATTTCTTTAAAACATCATGCCCCCATTTGAATTAAATCATCTATTTACATCACCATTTTCATCCCATTTAAACATCACATTCTATACTCAATAAATCCATTTAAATCTATCATTTTTCTCCATTATCTTTAAACCTTATAATCTTAATAAATTACCAATTATTTACCATGGGGTTCGGCCATGTAGCATGGCCGAACCCTATGGTCATCCATTCATTCCATTCTATGCCTTTAAACCCTATTTAAAATCACCTATTTTAAATCACTTGAAAACTAATTATCATAAATCATTCTCCAACATTTTAAACCTTCTAACCTTAATAAAATCATCAATTACTTTGCATTTAGGAAACCTAACCTTTTCTCCTCATTTTTCCATACTTCCATCATCCATCATTTAATTTGCCACCATGGGGTTTGGCCATGCTACATGGCCGAACCCTATGGCCCAAAGTTTCCTCACAAATCCATAACAATTATTTTAAATACTTAACATCCCTAATCCATTACTTAATCCATTCCTCCATTTTATCCATTCCTTATCCTACCATTGGATGGATTTTTAAATTCAAAGCCTATGATGCTTTGGCCACCATCCATGTAAGGGCCCGGAATTTTTAAAATTAATATAAATGGGAATATTATTTATTTTAAGGATGAAAATTGGAAAATTTATGGAATAAAGGGGTAAATGGGCCAAAATTTGGACAAAGGCCCAATTATGGCCCAATAGACCATGGAGTGGATTTTAAAATTATGTAAGTGGTTAATGATGGCCAATTGGGCCATGGGAGGTCAAATTGGGTCAAATACCCATTTGGGACCCAAGGGGTCAAGATGGTTAAGCTCTAAAGTAAATGGGCTAGATGGAAATGTAATTGGGCCATGGGCCCAATGGTGATCCATTTAGAGTGAATTCAATGAATTTAAATCACCTAAGTTACTTGGAGTTAAATCAAGGTGTTGTGGCCAAGTGGGACCCACCTCCACCTCATCAAGTGAGGTGGCGTGTGGGCCAATGATTGGTGGGGCCGGCCACCATGATTGATTTGGTCAACCATGGGTGGAGTAATGGAGTTAGGTTAACTAAAAATGGATTAACCTAAGGTAATTACCTAATTAATTAAATAATGAAATTATTTAAAGTGGTGGTTAAGAAGTGGTCAAAGTGGGGCCAAGAGGTGAAAACCCACCTCATCCCAAATTCAAAAATAAAACATGTTGGGGGCTTGGTGGTGGTTTAGATAACCACCACCATAAAGCAATTAAAAAATCTTTTAAATATCTTAGAGTTGGTGGGGTCTTTAATGTAAAGAAAAAAATGGGGATAAGTCTTGACTTCTTTCCCATTTTCTTATCCTCTCTTTATTTCTCTCCATTCTTCATACTCCATTGCCGTCCCACACTAGGAAGGAGAAAAAAAGAAGAAAATAAAGGAAAGAAAAGAGAGGAGCTCAAGGAGAGAAGAAAGAAATGGAAAATGGAGGGAGATCACTCTATGATTGATGTTATCACCTCCCCTCTCATCACCCCTCCCTTTCCCTCTCTCAATTTTGAACCCTACCTTGGCCGATCCTAAGGTTAGGGGTTGCCACCATGGATCAAGCATCTTGACCTATCAAAGATCAAGAGGAAGGAGAGAGGAGGCTAAGGAGACCGACGGGAGTGGCGGAAATCGGAGGAGACGTCGGATTGTGAGTATTTCTTAAACAAGAAATTTTGGACTTAAGTTTTAAGAATTGGAATTTATTTTATATGAATGTAATGGTGGATAGATAATTTTATGCTATGGAGTTTAAACCCATCAAATGAGAGGGTGGAAGATGGAGAAAACCCTAAATGGGTGAATTAGGGTTAGGGTAAGAAAATGAATAAATGGGTTATGTGCATTATGTAAATTATGAAATTAAGCATGGAATGGGGTAATTGGAATAAAATTATGGGCCATAGGGTTCGGCCATGTAGTATGGCCGAACCCCATGGTGGGTGATTTGGTCTTTGATGTAATTGGTTAAGGCTTTAAGAATGGAAAGCAATGAGGGTGTTAAGTTAATGAATTGTAGTAAATGAGTGAATGTGGGAAATGTTTCGAAATATGCTTTTTATGATGGAAATGTAGAGGGATTTTATGGCATTGGAGGGCATAGAAAGTGATGGATTATGAACCATGGGTTCGGCCATGGTGTATGGCCGAACCCTATGGTGATAATGGTGGATTTAATGGTTATGATTTATGGAGAAATAAATGGGAAAATGTTGGTAATTTTGATGGACCCAAAGTATGAAATGATACCCTAAAATGGTGATGTAATAGGGTTCAATTGATGGGTTTAGAGGATGGAAAAGAGGGATTAATGTATGGATGAGTTTAGGGTTTTAAATGAGTAATGGTGTGGCCCCAAGAGACATAGAAAAATAGTGGAATATGAACCATGGGTTCGGCCATGGTGTATGGCCGAACCCTATGGTAATGTTTTACAAATTTTAAGTGGGGTTAAAAGGATGGAAAATGGGGAAAGGACACCATGGGTTCGGCCATGGTGTATGGCCGAACCCATGGCCCAATTGTAACCCATTGTAGTAGGTTAAATTGGATGATGGATGGTGCTTGTGGCCTCCAAAGGGAATGAATGAGTGATGCACTCATTGAAGTTAAATGCATAAGGTAAACCCAATGGGAGGATTTGATGAATTAGGTATTTTGAATCCATGACCCAAATGGTGGATCATTTTTAGGTCTAAGGTTAATGTGTATGTATGTGATTAAGTAATGGGAATTGGATTAATTAGATGACAAGTTTTAATAGTTTGGTGGGTCATAAATGAACCTAAGTTAGGGATCTAAGTTTAAAAATCAATTTTGGACTTAATCATGCATGGATAAATGGGTGATTAACCATGGAAAATAAGGTAGTGGCAAAACCGTAATTAAATGCCAAATTCAAGAATTCTATGGAGATTGATCATGGAATGAGGGGATCTAATGTGATAACCTTATAAGTGGTTAATAAAGCCTAGGGTGGCTGATTTTAGGCATATGTACTTAAAAGTATATAATGCATTAGGTGGGACCCACAAAACCTAAATGGTGACCGGTTTTTCATAAGGACTTATAAATGGTTGAAACATGGACTAATGATTAATGTGTAATAAGGTACTGGACATCGCAGGCGGTGCGCGATCAGCGACCGGGTTTATCGAACGGAAAATGTAAAAGGACGCAAGTCAGTATTGGGTAGGATTCTAACCTTTTTGTAAGCCATGGATTGAGTGATGGTTGTTTTGAATTATCTTGGAAATTATATGGGTTGTTTTAAGATGGTTTTTGAGTTATGTATTAGGTAGGGGTTTTTACTTGATTTATTCTGGTGAGCATATAATTGGTTTAGAATGGATTTTAAAACTATGATGTGTTTATTGAGGCTGTACTTGATCTCCTTTTGATAATCAAGTCATATGTTTGATTTATGGGATTTTTACATGTCATGGTTGTTATTATATTCATTACATGGCATATGGCACCTACATCTCATGCATGGCATGGGAGGGATATGACAGGGAAAGGATGAAATGAAACCGGAGTCCATGCTCCGTCGTGGCGACCGATAAACAGCATGGGGACATTTCACATATGTATTATGATACCTTGATGATACTTTTCCATCAAGGGGGATGTTGTATTTATTATTGTACCTTGATGATGGTTCTTCCATCAAGGGGGGATGCCTAGTGTGGATCGCATCTTGATGAGGCTTTTCCATCAAGAGGGTCATGGCACGATGATGGTATGGATTCTATTTGGAATACTATGGATGGTTGGAAAAAGGGACATTGTAGAGTTGAGGATGAGATGGATGGGTGGGATTCATGACATAAAACACCCATTGCATTACATTGTACCAAATGGCATAATTTTGAGATAATATCTTCTATATGCTTTGTTATTACTAATCCATGTGCTAGCCCTACTCGGAGTCCTACTGGGCGCGTGTTCTAACGCCCTACTTCTACCCTAGCTGATGATGCAGGAGGTGGCGAAACGGAAGGACGGGACGTGTAATAACCCGAATTTTTGATAAATATATATATTGGCATTTATTCATTTTAATTTGAAGTTTGATATAATAAAATGCCAAATGGACCAAATTTTGGAACAATGGCCCAAGGATGGCCCAATTGGGCCATGGATTGGATAAAATCCATTTAATGGGTCAATGAGGACTAATCGGGTCAAGGATGGTCAAATTGGACCCAATACTCATTTGGGACCCAATGGACCCAATTGAGGTAAGCCTAAGGTAAGGTGGGAATTTAATTGGGCCATGAGCCCAATGTTTACCCAATAAACCATGAATTAGAATTAATACATGTAATTGGTCAATGATAAGTAATCGGGTCAAAGATGGTCAATTTGAGTCAAAGAGCCATATGGGACCCAATGGGCCAAGGTAGGTAAGCCCTAAGATAAATGGGTAAGACAAGAATATAATTGGGTCATGGACCCAATGGTAATCCAATTAAAATAAATTAAATGGATTAGATAATTATAAAATTATCTAAGTTAAGATGTATCAAGATTAAATGGTATGACCAAATGGGGCCCACCTCCACCTCACCCATGGAGGTGGCGTGTGGACCAAGGAAAAAGTGGGACCAACCATCATGGTTGACTTGGTCAACCATGGAGAAAATTAAGAAGACTAAGGGGATTAAGGTAAATTAAATTGATTAAAATTATTGTAAAATTACCTAAGCTAAAATCAAGGGAATTAAAATAACATGGACAAGTGGGGCCCACCTCCACCTCATCAAGTGAGGTGGCGGATGGGGTAGATATATGTGGGGGCCGTCCACCATGGTTGACTTGGTCAACCATGGGTGGATTCATTAAGATAGATAATTTAATAGAATTAAATTGGATGGAAATTAATTAACCTAAGTGAGGGCTTAACTTAATTGATTAGGTTGATTAATTAGGGTCAAACAAGTCAAAGAGGACATGGGAGCCATGCTTGGTGGTTGGGTCTCAACCACCACCACCAAAAGTCAAGCTAGCCCATGCTTGGTGGGTGGGGAAATTAATGATGAGTGAAGACTACACCAACCACCTCCACCTCATTTCAAACTACCCATTTTCACTCTAGCCTCCCCACACACACATGAAATTCGTCCCTCACCTTGCAAGGAGAGAGTGAAGAAAACTTAGAAGAAAACTTAGAAGAAAAAAAAGAGAAGAAGAGAAGAAAAGAGGTGGAACCTTGGATTCACCTCTTGAAGATCAAGAGTTACCATTCTTCATCATCTTCCCCTCTTCCCCTCTCTCTAAACCTAACACTATCTTAGCCAATCCAAGCATGTCCCACCATTGATCAAGCTCATCTAGCCGATCATCAAGAAGAGAAAGAAGGAGAAAGGGCTAAGGAAAACAAATAAGAAAGAAGGACCGGAGGAGTCGTCGGTGCGGTAAGAATTTCTTAAACAAGAGTTTATATTTTTAAAGATAGGATATGGAATCCATTTCTTAGACTAAACATGGCCAAAAATGTTGTGGGCCATGGATCTAAAATCCATCAAATGGAAGGCTAAGAAATGGATAAAAATGGAGGAATGGATTAAGAAAAGAGGAAATGGAAAAATGGAATTTTTGAGTCTTTATTAAGCATAGGAAAATGGGATTTTAATGGATCAATGGGCCATAGGGTTCGGCCATGTAGCATGGCCGAACCCCATGGCCAATGTTGGATGATTTTTAATTAGGATTTGAAGGCTTAAAAGTATGGAGAATGATCAATGGTTTTATGAGGATTTCAAGATGTTAAAATGGTTAAAAGTTGATAAATTTTAAGAGGTTTTGAATAAGGAAATTTCATGAAAATATGGGTGATCTTTCATGGCCTTGAAAGGCATAGAATGGAATGAATGGATGACCATGGGGTTCGGCCATGCTAGAATAATGGTGATGAATTTATTAAGATGTTAAGGTTTAAAATTTTGAAGAATGGTTAATGAGACTTAGGTTTGTAAATGAGAAAACACTAGTGATTTTGAATTTTAGTGTTTTATAAGAATGGAAGTAAGGAGAGTGGTTAATGAAAGTTAGATTTCAAATGATTAACAATGGGTGATTTTAAAGGAGTGTTAGGATAAGAAAATCATGAGGAAATGTTGGTGTTTTTAATAGACTTTAAGTGTAGTTAGTGTTGATTGAAAAGAAGTGATCTAAGTGTATGATGAGATCCCCTCATGGAGGGACCTTTTAATGGACCTAAATGTGATAAAGGACCCAAGTTAAAATGAGGGAAAGACATCATGGGTTCGGCCATGGTGTATGGCCGAACCCATGACCAATGTTTTTAGGTCATTTGTGGACTAAATTATGATTTGTACATATGGTTAAGCGAATGGAAATTTGGGTAAGTAAAGGGTAAATTTAAATGGATTTACAAAGTGTATGATATGGTTTTTAAAGGGCCAAAACAAATGAAGATTAGTGATTTTAAATTGGATTATTTTTGGGACAAAACTTAGTCTTTGAAAATGGCATCCATAAAGGTGAACCTTAGGGTAGTGATTAGTGGTTTTAATAAAAGGAAAATGATGTAGAAGAATGCTAGATTGTAATGGATTTATAAAAATGATATGTGAGGTTTTAAATGGAATGAAAATGGGGACTTGAATGGATAAATTAAATTCATTGGAGATTGGATTTAAGAGAGTAAAATGAACCCAAGGGAATGGAAAATAGGCATCATGGGTTCGGCCATGGTGTATGGCCGAACCCATGACCCATTTGGAGGTCATGATTATGGGCCACCTTTAGGGCCAAATGTGAAAGGTTATATAGGGTTAAATGTTTTGCAAAAATTAAATAATAGGTGGCTGATTTTGGGATATGTTATGGAATCATAAATAGGTCTAAGTTATGGATGAAATCTAGACTTAAAATAGACATAAGTGGGTGAATGATTTACCTTGGAAGAGAAAGTGGCAAAATGGTAATTATTAGCCACATTGAGGAACCATGGGTTCGGCCATGGTACATGGCCGAACCCTACGTGAATTAGATGTAAAAATTCGATGCAATATGAAAGATGAAAAGAAACGTATAGATGTTGTGTTTAGGCTTGCTCATTTGAATATTCGAAATGGTCAAAATCGGATTTATGTATGTGATTAAACCAATGGATAATGGGCTAAGTTAAGGGCCGATTTTCGATAAACTTATAATGTATTTAAAGATCATTGAATGGACCTAGGGTTATGATTTGTTAGGAACCTAATCATGGATAACGTATGGACTAATTCGGTAAATGTAATAAGGTATCGGACGTCGCAAACGGTACGCGATCGGCGACCGGATTATCGAACGGAAAGCGTAACGGAACGCGACACAGTATTCGGTAGATTCCTACCTTTTTGTAAGTGATGGATATGTGAAGGTGTTTTAAATTATTTTGATTTGGCTTATGATGGATTTATGATTATGATTTATCTTATGATGTGTTTTAAGTTATGAATCATATGGATTATATTTTAATATTATGCATTATATGGCTATGTATGATATGCTAAGTATATGGATTACATATATATTACATAGCATAATGCACTACATCTCATGCATGGCATGGGCGGAAAAAAAATAAACAAACCGGAGTCCATGCTCCGTCGGGGCGACCGAGAAGCAAACATGGGGATAGCTGAGGGGCTATAACCGAAGTCCATGCTCCGTCGGGACGACCGAGAATCAGACATGGGGATAGCCTGAGGGCTATAACCGGAGTCCATGCTCCGTCGGGGCGACCGAGAAGCAAACATGGGGACATTACATTGTATGATCATACGGAGGATGGGTGGGACACACGACATAGGCACCCATGGCATAGCATTCATCACATGCTTATTTTGTTATATGTTATTTTATCGGTATGTGTATTATTACAAATCCATGTGCTAACCCTACTCGGAGTCCTACTGGGCGCGTTGACTAACACCCTACTTCTACCCTAGCTGATGACGCAGGAGAGGCAGGAAGCGGTGGATATACCGGAGGCCAAGCTTAGGAGCTTGGGAAACGCAGTCTTAGTTTATTTTATGTTTACATTTTGGAGATGTAATTTAAAGTAACTTAGCTTGTCGGGTTGTATAAATTTACATTTTTTGTGATGGTTTGGATGTTAATTATGGACAAGTACATTTTGTGATATAAATATGAACATAGGGGCTTTTTGGTAATTCAATGTTATATCTTCCCTTCTATCTAAAAACCGGTAGGATAGACTCTATTATCATGTTCCGCAATAACTATAATCCGCAAGCTTACTTCCTACACGTGAACCATTCTCGTGGACTTAGTTCCGCGCACGCGTGGGGTTGGCCAGTTAAGGGTCGGGCTTTAGAAGCTCGGACTTAACTCTCGTCGTGGCGTCCGCGCCCTCTCTCACTCTTCTATTTAAAAAAAAAAAAATAGACTCTGATTTTCGGAAAACGGGTGAAAAAGGGCGGGGCATTACGGGAGTCAAGCTTAAGAGCTTGGGAAGGCAGATTCATTATGTTTTTTAAGTTTATGTTGGAAAAATGTAATTTGAGTAGCTTAGCTTGTCGGAATGTAATAAATTAGATTACTGGCTATGTTTTGGGATTTTATTATGGACATTATGGTTTTGAGTTATTATAGAAATTTAAATGAATGTTATCTTCCTTGCTATTTCAAATCTGTAGGATAGTCTTTGTTGTTAATTTCGCACTGAGAAGTAATATTCCTTGAGCTTACATCTACGCGTGAACCGTACTCGTGGACTTGGCTCCACGCACGCGTAGGGTTGGCCAGTTAAGGACCGAGCTTTAGAAGCTCGGACTTAACTCGCGTCGTGACGTCCGCGCCCTTTGTCACTTTAAAAGAAAAAAAATTAACTCTGATTTATGGTGAAAAGGGGCGGGCGTTACAATCCAATCCAAGGAAATGGATTCCAAAACTTAAAACCCTAAAAATTAAATTTCTTGTTTAGAACATACTTACTATCTGATGACTCCTCCGGTCTTTGTCGCTCCCGTCGACTTCCTTGGCCTCCTTTCTTCTTCCTCTCCTTGTTTGATCGGCTAGATGTGCTTGATCAATGGTGAAATATGCTTGGATCGGCTATGGTAGATGGGGTTAGATTGAGAGAGGGAGGGGGGGAAGGTGATCGAAGACAAGATCTTAGCCTTTGATCTTGAAGGGGTGGACCAAGGCTTGCTCTCTCTTTCTCTTTTCTTCTCTTCTTCTTCTAAGTTTTCTTCTCTTTTTTTCTTTCCTCCAATGCATGGAACGGTTTTTGAGAGAGGTGAAGAGGGAGAGAGTGAAATGAGAGGGATGAGATGGAAAACCCATCTCATTCCTTGGTCTTACTTGGACCATACCCCTCCATTATGGCCTCACCAACCAAGCATGGGCTAGCTTGACTTTGGTGGTGGTGGTTGAGACCCAACCACCAACCATGGCTCCCTTGTCCTCTTTGACTTGTTTATGTTGACCCTAATTAACCAACCAAATTAATTAAGTTAAGTCCTCACTTAGGTTAATTAATTTCCATCAAATTTAATTTCATACAATTTATCTATTTAAGAAATCCACCCATGGTTGACCAAGTCAACCATGGTGGACGGCCCCCACCTATACCTACCCCACCCGCCACCTCACTTGGTGAGGTGGGGGTGGGCCCCACTTGGCCATGTCACTTTAACTCCATTAATCTTAACTTAGATAATTTTACAATAATTTTAATCAATTTAATTCACTTTAATCCACATCAGTCCTCTCAATTTATCCATGGCTGACCAAGTCAACCATGATGGCTGGCCCCACCTTTGCCTTGGTCCACACGCCACCTCAATAGGTGAGGTGGAGGTGGGCCCCATTTGGCCATATTACTTAATCTTTATACATCTTAACTTAGATAGTTTTATAATTATCTAATCTATTTAATTTATCTTAGTTGGATCACCATTGGGTCCATGGCCCAATTATATTTTGTCTTTCCCATTTATTTTAGGGCTTACCTACTTTGGCCCATTGGGTCCCATATGGCCCTTTGACCCAAATTGACTATCTTGACCCAATTACTTACCATTGACCCATTAATTGTATTAATTCCAATTTATGGTTTATTGGGTAGACATTGGGCCCATGGCCCAATTAAATTCCCTCCTTACCTTAGGCTTACCTCAATTGGGTCCATTGGGTCCCAAATGAGTATTGGGCCCAATTTGACCATCCTTGACCCGATTAGTCCTCATTGACCCATTAAATGGATTTTATCCAATCCATGGCCCAATTGGGCCATTCTTGGACCCTTGTCCCAACTTTTGATCCATTTTGTATTCCATCATGTCAAATTTCAAATTAAAATCAATAAATGCCAAATATATATTGATTCGAAAATTCAGGCTATTACAATTGGTCTTCCATCGAGTTCACCTTGGGTTTCCTCCATTGAGATGGAAACCCTCCATCTTCCCATCTCAACTCACCTTGAGATGGAAGACTCCTCCACTTCCCATTCAACTCAACTCAATTCAAACATTATTAAATCCAATTGAACTCATTTCCCAACTCACTTCTAATATTTTAATCTTACTCAAAACTTGAACTCACTTTCCAACTCAACCATACCTTAATTCGATTGGACTCCTTTGTGGTTGACCAAGTCAACCCTGACATGGTCGACCATGACACATGGCACTTGAGGTCCCACTTGGCCATGTCACTTGATGATGCGGCACCTTGGGTCTTAATTGGGTAGCTAACCCAATTAAATTCACCTTACCCATTTACCCTCAAATCAGTTCATCTATGACTCATTGGGACCCATTTAATTACATTTACCCAATTACTTTCAAATTAAATCCTATCCATAATCCATTGGATTTTAATTGGGCTGTTGACCCAACACTTTTACCCATCTAAGGTCCATTTATTCATAAATCTTAAATTCAACCAATTTAACAAATTTAAATAGACAAAATCCAATATATTTTTTGCATTGAAAAATCCGGGTGTTACATGACTGGCCACAAAAACAGACACTGTCTTATTTATATCTTAGAGCTGAATGAAATAAGTTACACAAAGAACCTCTTGGAAAAATAACAGTGTGACCAGAGAGATTAGTCACCTCTTATTACACCTTCTTCATCATCTTCTTATATAGATGTTTGCGTAATCAATACCCCAGTTCTGAAGAAGCTTAAGGTGTTTCCTTAGGACCTTAAAACCAGTCATATTTTAGTCCTATACTGTTGTGCCGATAATCACTCTGATGGATCGAACTGATGGAAGGAGCACACAGATCGAGTAAAGAGGAAAGCACTTAAAGAAGATTGGATAAGGCCCAAGGCAAGTGTTTCTTCTTTCTTTTATTTTAATCATTATAAAGTGGATTAGAACAGTGTGTTCGAACTACTCAAAAAAAAATAGGTGTAGAGGATTAGACCATTTGGGTTGAACCTCTATAAAAAACTAGGTTGTAATATTTGGGTGTGAGACCCATACATTGTATATTTGGGATGACCCTATAGTTGGAAAGTCTGATAGTGGACGTAGGTTTGTTGAAACCGAACCACTATACTGTGTCACATACACACACATATATTTGGATCGGCCTTTTTTATTAACAGTGGTTAATTTGAAGGTGAAAGGAACTCATTGAATATTTCATATACTTAAAGTATAATTCGGTTGAGAAATTTTAAAAGGGAATTAAAATTGAATACTGATCTATTCACCCCCTCTAGGTCGTGCATTACTCTAGTAACTGAATTTCAATTGGTATCAGAGCTCGGTTACTCTGAGTTGGACTTAATCGTCCGAGTTGATCTTTTACTAGAATCATGCATAAAGGTGATAGTCACCCTGTTTCTAAACCTCCCTATTTTGACGGTTCCAACTTTGCCTCTTGGAAGGCAAAAATGAAAAGCTTTTTATATCACTAGATGGAGCCATTTGGGAATCAATAGTAAGAGGTTGGGAACCGCCGATTGAGGAAATCACACCTGTCCATTCCAATCTTGAGCCTATAAATACCCCACTAGCCCAAAGCCAAATTCAAATTTGACCTGGAGCTCAAGAGGACCTAGAGTTGTAAATACACTGAAGACAAATGAGCATACTCGAAAATTGCAAGTGAGATTTATTTTATTTTGTAATTTATTTTTAAGTCTTTCACGTATTGAGATTCCATCTTTTGTGCATTGAATTCTTCCATTTAATAAATAAGAAATGTCCATTTTTAGATTCTTGAAAAGTTCGATTATTCATGTTATCTTTTATGCTTCATTTTAATTTTTAATTTATGTTCTTAATTTGATTAAAGTCTTAGGTTGTGAATGTTGAACCTGGGATCAAATTTTAATTAGATCAAAGAGTATAGATTTTAATTAAAAGGTGTAAAATGAATCTTGAATTCTATGCATTGAATTTCAGATCTAGGTTTCTTGTTTATTTAATAAGTTTGGGCAATGAGAGAAAAATTCCATAAACACCTTCAATTTATGCTTTTATTTTAATCTGTCATTTATTTTTTATGAATTTCCTTTATTTAGTTATGTCTTCCACCTTGTATGTATGTTAATTAGTTTATTTTTGTGTTTGATGTATATTTATCTGTTTTGTAATCCATGTATCTTATTTATTTGGTTCTTGGTTTAACATTGTAATCTTTATTCAATAATTTATTCATTTTTTAATTTATTCTTTCATGTATAAAGACAGCCACCCTCTCAAAAGATTCTTAAACTAGGACTGTGAATATATTACTTTAATCTAGAACTTTGTAATTTTAATTCAAGAGAGATGACTACACATTCTTTGATTCACCAATTGTAAAAAGTAAAAGGAACTAATTTGATTCACATCTTAAATTAAAAATGGTGTTCACTTGATTTTTCAATTAAAATTTATCTTTTTATTTCAAATTCAAACTTAATCCATTTTTCTCAAGATTAAATCTTTTTAAGAGGTACATATTTAATTTTTAGCATATATTTTGTGATTTCCTGTGGGTTCGACCTCGCACTCATGCTATATTAATAAATGGTTCGTACGCTTGCGAGATTATAAATTTAAAACTTTGCACAATTTTCACATCAACAAGTTTTTGGCGCCGTTGCCGGGGAAATCAAAATTAAATTATGTGCCATTTAAAAGGGGGAGCTATACAGACACCCGGGTTTTCTTTCCCTGCACACCATTTTTCAAATACTTGAGTGAAATTACCCTTTTATCCTTCCACTTCAAACCACTACAGCAACCACCGAACTCCTCCCTTACGTTCCCTTTCGTTCGAAGAATATTGCCGCAGAACAGTTTGGGAAGGGGAAAAAATCTGTAGGCCCCACAGTTGATCGAAATCCAAGGTCTTCCTTAGCCGCAGACAGGCGGGCCAAGGGCGACCATGGTGGTGTCCATCCTAGGTGGCAAAGTGAAGGATCCATTCGGCTCCAAGAAGAAAACCCATAACACTAGATTTAGGTCGCCCCAAGTAACAGTGGAAGAAACTGGCCAGAGGAGGATCCCACGCGAGTCCGATCAAAGATCTGATGGTACAAATGGATAGACTATCAAAAAAATGGAAGGGGTATGGTGGGTCCCGCTGGGAGAAACTTTCCCGATCACCTAATCTAAGGCCGAAAAGAAGATATGGCGGCAGTAGAAAAATATAGATCTGTTGCCTCCAGATCTTCTTCTCGGCCTTATATCAGGTGATCGAGAAAGTTTCTACCTGCGGGACCCACTATATCCCTTCCATTTTTTGATGGTCTATCCATCTTGTACAATCAGATCTGTGATCGGACTCGCGTGGGACCCTCCTTTAGCCAATTTCTTCCACTACTGCTTGGGACAACCAAAATCTAGTGTTTTGGGTTTTTTTTATTAGATCTGAATGGATCCTTCACTTCTCCACCTAGAATCGACACCACCATGGTCGCCCCTGGCCCACCTATTTGCGGCTAAGGAAGACCTTGGGTTTCGATCAACAGTGGGGCCCACCGATTTTTTTCGCTTTCCTAAACGGTTTGGCGGTAATGTCCTTCGAACGAAAGGGAACGAAGGGAGGAGTTCGGTGGATGCGGCAGTGGTTTGAAGTGGAAGAGTAAAAGGGTAATGTCACCCAAGTTTTTGAAAAAAGGGGTGTGTAGGGAAAGAAAACCCGGGTGTCTGTATGGTTCCCCTTTAAAAATTATGCAATTTTTGGAAAGATTGCTATTTTCAGAACATTTTCATTTTTTGCAACTCTTTAAAACTGGAAAATTTTTATTTTTGGAAAGTTCTAATTTTAGAATGTTTCCTTTAATAAGAGATTTTTTTAAAGTGTCAACTTTTTTATTAAGTCTATTTTTTGAAGATTTGCCAACCTTCGAAACTGCCATATTTAGAATTTTCTATTTTTGGAAATTTTCTGATTGTTAGTTTCTTATTTTTGTAAATATGTGTTGATCTTGAAAATCTATTTACTTTGGAGAAAAAAATCTATTTTTAGAAAAAATCCATTTTTTGAAATTTTTCTATTTTCGGAAACCATCCGATTTTAGAAAATTACCAAATTTAGAAGTTTTCAAGATTTAAAAAATCTTATTTAACTTGTGAATCTCAAACTTAATTTTCTTAGTCTCATCTTGATTAAAATTGCGGTTTAGGAGTTTGACTAGTATTTCTTTCACTAGTTGTAGTTTTAGGAAAACATCATTTAGTTTAGGATCATGCATTCTTTGATTTAGACTCTATGCCAAAGTTTGTTTGTTCTGTTTTGTAGAATTTTTAAAATACGGGCTTAAAAATTGCTGGAAACATGAATGATAGGCAAAGGTGAGTGCATAATCGCCTTCTTTTGATTTTCATTTTTTATCATGCATGCATATAGAATTTTTAGGGTGTTCTTTAATCCAATTGCACATTAAATTGCTCACGCATATTAGGATGCTAGATTCATGCATTAGTTAGAATTGTTTTATTATTGTTATGCATATTTGCTTGATGTTTGAGTGGTAATGTCGGATTGCATTCACAATATCTATAAAAACAAGATAGTAAAAATGGTTCATGCATCTCCTAAGAAAATCAGTTAAGGAACTATTAGGCTAGATTTTTAGGGTTTCATGCTTATTAGGAATGTTTTCAATTCAAACCAATTTTTGGAACCAATGACTAGTTCATCCTCAATCATGGTGTCTAGGATTAGTTCTGTCACCAAGGTGTAAATAACCTAAGGATAAACGGAATATAAGCAGATTACCAAGTGCTCCTCCACTTACCTAGGAACTTACCTGGCCATGATTGTGGTTGAACTCTCATTAGAGAATTAGATTGTTTGGAAAGGAAAATAGGAGCAAGTCTAGCGACAATCTTTAGGGGGCTATTAGTCAAATAAATATTTGTTTGCATTAGTGCAATTCAAATCTAGATTTAAGCATGTCTTGTGTGATTTTTGTTTGAGCGTTAATGATCGTGTCTGTGTATGCTTAACTAGTCACGTGACTCCACCAATCACTTGGTTAGAGTTACACTTCCCGTCAGTACATCAATTGTTGCGTCCAGAACTTAGTCTAGCTCAGTCATAGACATAGACAATTCACGTAGCTCATTATCATCATCATCCTCATCTACTCACTCCTTCATCATCATCTTTTTCCTCACTACCAACATCACCCATGGTAGGGGAAGTTGTGGAGAAAACTCTCCAAAACTACTTCTCACCAGTCACAGCCGAATACTCCATCAGGTATATTTATACATGCAACCAATGTTACCTTTGAACTTAAGCCAACACTTTTACATCTTCTACCATATTTTCATGGTCTTGATAGAGAGGATCCATACCTCTATGTCAAAGAATTCTTAGAGTTCTGTGCCACCATTAAAATCCATGGAATCAATGATGAATCTATTCGACTTTGATTATTTCCTTTCTCTGTCAAAGAAAAAGTGAAATCTTGGTTAAATTCTTTACCTGTGAATACCATCACCACTTGGGATCATCAAGTTAATAAATTTTTGAATAAGTTTTTCTTAGTATAAAAAAACAAACGCCCTCAAGGAAGAAATGATAAACTTCAATAAGAGAGAGGGTGAACAATTCTGAGCATGGGAAAGATTCAAAGATATATTAGCAAAATGCCCCCACCATGGCTTTGAAATGTGGAGATTTGTCTAATTTTTCCATGATGGTTTAACCACATCAACCTGTCAAATGGCCGAGTCTATGAAAAATGGGGACTTCTTGAAGCTAGCTAAGAACAATGGATGAACATTCCTGGAAACATTGCCGGAGAATTCTCAGCGATGGGTTTCTCTAAGAAAGATAATCCACCGCAAACCTCACAGAAGGGGCTTTGTACGAAGTCTTTAGTGATTTTGATGTTAAGTTAGCAATTGTAAACCTAATGAAAAAAGTTGACTCATTAGTGATGACTCAGGCGATGAATCCATCAATAGGAATGAATGCTGAATTTTGTGCTATGTGTTGTATCCAGGACACAATGCCCAAAATTGTTCTTCCCGAGGATCAAATTCTGATTGTTCAACCGAACAAGTTAATGCACTCAATAATTTTGGAAGATAGCAAGGAACCCTGTTCTCTTTTACATATAATCTTAATTGGCAAAATCATCCCAATTTCTCTTGGCGTCAATCAAACTCCAATGAATCAAAATCCTCCTCAATATCAAAATCAGCCAAATCAGTCTTATCATTTAATCCTTCACAACAATGTAAACCTTCGATTAAGGATACAATGCAACAATTCATGCAATCTACCCAGTAGGTTATGCACAAGCTTGAAACACAGCATGGACAATTGGCCACTGCTATTGGTAATCAGGAAAAAGGCAAATTTCCCAGTCAACCTATTCCAAATCCTAAGGGACAGTATGAGGTTTCATCATCCAAACTTGTAATGGCCCGGAATTTGTAAATCGATATATATGTGGATATTATTTATATTAATGATGGAAGTTGGGAAATTTGCTGGAATAGATGGTAAATGGGTCAAAATATGGACAAAGGCCCAAGTAGGGCCCAATGGACTATGAATTAGATTTGTAATTCATTTAAAGGGTCAATAATGGTCAATTGGGCCAAGGATGGTCAAATTGGGCCCAATGCTCATTTGGGACCCAATGGATCAAGATGATGTAAGCTCTAAAGTAAATGGGTAAGAAGAAAATGTAATTGGGCCATGGGCCCAATGGTGATCCAATTAGTTAGAATAGATTAAGTTAAATCACCTAAGTTAATGATAATATGACCAAGTGAGGTGGCGTGTGGACCCAGGGATTGGTGGGGCCGGCCACCATGGTTGAATTGGTCAACCATGGGTGGAATGATGGAATTGGGTTAAGTGGAAATTAATTAACCTAAGGTAATTATCTAATTAATTAAATGATTAAATTATTCAAATAAGGGTCAAATGGTCAAAAGGTGGAAAACCAAAAGCCATCTTATCTTAAGGCATCAAAAAACGTTGGGTAATGGTGGTTGGGTCATAAAGCATGGAAAATATCTTATTGGTTGGTGAGAAATTAATGGTAAAATGTATCTTAACAATCAAAAGGAGATGACTTCATCTAAACTCTCAAATTCCATCCTCATTTCACTCACTTCATCTCTTTCACTCTCAAAACCGTCCCACACCCAAGGGAGAAGAAGAAGAAAACTAAGGAAGAAGGAGAAGAGCTTAGGGAGAGGAAGAAAAGCCCAAGTGTTGGCCCACCACCTCAAGGTAAAAACCTTGAGACACCTTTCTCATCTCCACTCTTCCCCTCTCACTCTCAAATCTAACCTTACCTTGGCCGAACCCAAGTCTTGAGGTTTTCGCCATGGATCAAGCATCTTAGCCGATCAATCAAGGAGAGGAAGAAGAAAGGAGGCCAAAGAAGCCGACGGGAGTGACGAAAGTCGGAGGAGGCGTTGGATTGTAAGTAATTCCTAAACAAGAGATTTGGATTTTTAGGGTTTAAGATTTGGGATCCATTCTTGTTAAATTTGATGGTGGCCAAATAATCATAGGGATTGGATCTCAAATCCATCAAATGGAAGGATGGAAAGTAGACAAAACCCTAATGGGTAAATTAGGGTTAGGGAAAGGAAAAATAAATGGATTAAGGATATAATGGATTTAAATTATTTAAGCATGGGATTAGGTAAATTGGAAGAAAATTATGGGCCATAGGGTTCGGCCATGTAGTATGGCCGAACCCCATGGTGGGTGATTAGGTGATGTATGATTTTTTTTAGGGTTTTAAAGAATGGAGGATGATTTAGGGTTTGTAAGTGTTTATTGATTAAATGTGGTAGTTCTTTTTAAAGGGATCTTGAATGAAAATCATGGAAAGATGGTTTATGTTTTTTTAAGGTGTTAATGATTAAATATGGTGATTTGTAAAGGGTTGTTAAATGAAGAAATTCATGGAAGGAATGATTAGGATTATTAGGGTTTCTAGTGATTAAATGTAGGAAATTTTTGAAGGGGCTTAACTGAGGAAATGCATGGGGGGGTGTGAATGGTGTTGGTAGCCTTAAAAGGCATGGGGAAACTTTGATGAATTAAGTGTTTTGAAAACCATGAAAAGAATGGGAAGTCTGGCATGACTAAATGAGTCATTAATGGACTCAAGAAAATGTACCAAAATGATGGATCATGAACCATGGGCTCGGCCATGGTGAATGGCCGAACCCTATGGTGATGAAATGGTAGGTGATTAGGTGATTTATGAGGGTTTTAAAGAATGGAAGCTATGGAGGATAATTTATGATTTTTAGGGTGATGTGGTTGTAAATTTGAAGGGTGTAAAAATAGAGAGGAATGGTTGAGAATGGGATAGTTTAAAATGGATTTTTAAGTGTGGGAAATAATGTTTTAAAAATAAAACCATGGAGAGATTTTAGGGATGGAATGTTTTTAAATCCTATGGTAGTGTAATGGTGGTTTTTTTTGGGTTTAAAAGGATAGAAAATGTGGAGTAAGGTGTTAATGTATTGGAGGCTTAAAAAGGGTCAAGTGGTTGTAAGTTTTAAAGGGATGTTAGTGAACAAAAGCATGGAAGGTGGTTAAGTGATTTCAATGGGGAAGGTTGGTAATGTTGATGAACTCAAAGTGATAAACATAATGTTGATCAAAGGGGTTAATGATTTTGAAGGTTTTGAATGAAAGAATAATGGTAATTTTAAAAGGGCTTTTTAAATGAGGGAATCCATGGATGAAAGTTAATGTTTTTATGGTCTTAAATGTCACCAATGAATGATGAACCCATGACCCATTTTTATGAGCCACTTGACGGGCTAGGTATGGGATTATGAATGTGTTTAAATGGATGGAGATTAGGTTAATAATATGGTGGGTTTCAATAATCTTATGACATGGTTGAGGGGTCATTGACGGACCTAATTTATGGATCATTAATGGGTCTAAGGTATGGATCAATTAGGGACCATAATGTACATGGATAAATGAGTGATTAGTCATGGAAAAAGGGTAGTGGCAAAATCGTAGATATTGGCAAAAATGAAGAAACCCATGGGAGATGATCATGGACCTAGGGGATCTAAGTAATAACCTTATGTATGACTAATAAAGCGTAGGGTGGCTGGTTTTTAAACTCATGAGATTAAAATATTTAATGGATTAAACAGGACCCACAAAAACTACATAGTGAGGTTCGGCCATGGTATATGGCCGAACCCCACTAAGGTATGATTAATGGACTTAAAAGATTAAAAACATGGACTAATTGATATGTATAATAAAGTACCGGACATCGCAAGCAATGCGTGATCGGCGACCGGATTATCGGACGGAAGCGAGAAAGGACGTTAGTCGGTATTCGGTAGGATTCCTACCTTTTTGTAAGCCATGGATTGAGTGATGGTTTCTTGGAATTATTTTGGAAATTATATGGTTTGTTTTAAGATGGGTTTTGGATTAAGTATTATGTGATGTTTTCCTTTAATTTATTTTGGAAATCATGTGGTTGTTTTAAGATGGGTTTTGGATTAAGTATCATGTGATGTTTTCCTTTAATTTATTTTGGAAATAATGTGGTTGTTTTTAAGATGGGTTTTGGATTTAGTATTATGTGATGGGTTTCCTTTGATTTATTTTGATAATCATGGGATTGTTTTAAGATGGGTTTTATGACTATGAGTTACATATATTACATGGTATATGGCATCTACATCTCATGCATGACATGGGAGGGATATGGTAGGGGAAGGATGAAATGAAACCGGAGTCCATGCTCCGTCGGGGCGACCGAGAAGCAGCCATGGGGATAGCCTGATAGGCTATAAGTGGAGACCATGCTCCGTCGGGACGACCGAGAACTAAATATGGGGATATCTTGATGTGATTAATCCATCAAGGGGGTACCATAAGGTACAACCAGAATTCATGCTCCGTCGGGGCGACCGAGAAATAAGCATGGGAACACCTTGACGAGGCCTTGCCGTCAAGGGGGATACAATGTGATTGGTTATATCCTGACGAGGTTTTTCCATCAAGGGGGATATGGCATCATGATAGTAAGGATGATGGGTGGGATACATAACATAAGACACCCATGGCATGGCATTCACTTTCTAGTTTTCATTATATGATTATCTGTATGCTTGTTATCACTAATCCATGTGTTAGCCCTACTCAGAGTCTTACTGGGCGCGTTGTCTAACGCCCTACTTCTACCCTAGCTGATGACACAGGAGACGGCGGAGTAGAAGGACGAGATGGGAGCCAAGCTTCGGAGCTTGGGGAGACAGATTATTTAGTTTATTCAAGTTTAATTTGGAAATGTATTTGATAGCTTAGCTCGTCGGAATGTAATATTTTAGATTAATTGCTATGTTTTGGATTTTATTTTAGATATTATGTTGTTGAGGTATTTTGGTAATTAAGTGAATGTATCTTCCCTGCTATCTCAAATTTGTAGGACAGTCTTTATTGTAATTCCACACGTAGTTTAATATTCCGCGAGCTACTTCTACGTGTGAATCATTCTCCGTGGACTTCATTCCACGCACACGTAGGGTTGGCCAGTTAAGGGCCGGGCTTTAGACGCTCGGACTTAACTCGCGTCGTGACGTCCGCGCCCTTTGTCACTATTCATAAAAAAAAACTCTGATTTCGGTGAAAAGGGGCAGGCGTTACAAAACTAGACAATGTTAAATCAATTACTATCTTGAGATTAAGGAAACAAGTAGACAATAAAGTGGAAATGCCTAAAGAACAAATCAATGATCAATCAAAGCAACTCGATAACTCACTTAGTTCATCCCTTGTCAAAATTTCATTGGATCTCTTCTAAGAAAACATTTTCACCTACAGCTCCATGCCCTCACAGGCTATCTGCAAAACAAAAGATACATTATGGTGACATACTAGAGGTGTTTAAACATGTCAGCATCAATATCCCTCTATTGGATGCCATCATCAGGTACCTTCGTACGACAAATTTCACAAGTACCTATGTACGGTAAAGCGGAGAACTAATGTTCCCATAAAGGCTTTTCTAGCAGAAAATGCGGGTGCACTAATCCAACAAATATTTCCAATCAAACATAAGGATCTTGGATGTCCAACTATTACTTGTACAGTTGGTACATACACAATTGACAGGGCCTTATTAGATCTTGGAGCTAGTATCAGTCTACTGCCATATTCTCTTTATGAGCAGTTAGTTTTGGAGAATTACAACCCACTTCTATCACCCTATAGTCAGCCGATTGCTCTGTAAAAATTGCAAGAGGTGTGATAGAAGATGTACTAGTTAAAGTTAACAATTTCTACTTTCCTGTAGATTTTGTGGTATTCGATACACAACCAACTTAGAATGACAATGGGCATATCCCAGTCATTCTTGGACGACCATTTTTGGCCACTGCAAAAGCTGTGATCAATTGCCAAAATGGTGTACTTACATTATCATTTGGAGACTTGACAACTGGACTCAATGTTTTTGGCCTATGTCGACAACCTCTCTGCATGGATGATCCATGCGAGATTAATTTAATTCAAAGTTCTGTTGATGAGTTTTTCCTTCACTCCATTTGCAATGATCAATTCAAAAAATCACTGTCTATTTCAGACAATGATTTTGATTTTAATGAAGTGAATGTTATCACCAAATCTGAACCTCTTTCTGTCAGTCAATCTATTTTTCTCACATTTGTCAAGAAACCACCAGAATTAGGACTCAACTCTTCCTGAGACTCTCAAATATTCATATCTTGGACCTTCAAATACATTGCCAATTATCATAGCTTCAGACTTAACTTCTGAGTAGGAATCTAGACTCCTGGCTGTTTTAAGCGATCATCGTGAAGCTACCGGATGGTCCATTGCCGATCTTAAAGGGATTAGTCATTCTATGGTCATGCACAAAATTCACTTGGAAGAAATTCCAAGACATCTAGAGAACCACAGAGAGAGTTAAATCTTGTGATGCAGGAAATAGTGAGAGCTGAAATTTTGAAACTTCTCGAAGTTGGAATCATTCACCCAATTTTTGACAGTGCATGGGTAAGTCCAATCCAAGTGTCCCGAAAAAGTCTAGTGTCACGGTAATAAAAAATGAGGAAAACGAGTTAGTTCCAACATGCGTCCAAACGGGATGGAGAGTTTGTTTTGATTACCGAAAGCTGAACACTTTCACTCATAAAGATCACTTCCTTCTTCCTTTCATTAATCAAATGCTCGAACATTTGGTAGTCATGCATTCTATTATTTTTTTTATGGTTATTCCGGTTATATCTAAATCTATGTTGCTTCAAAAGATTAAGAGGAAACAACATTCACCTATCCATTCAGTACGTTCACCTATCATCATATGCCTTTCGGACTGTGTAATGCACCTGCCACCTTTCTGTGGTGCATGATCAGTATTTTCTCTAACATGGTAGAACGTTTCCTGAAAGTTTTCATGGACGACTTCTTAGTCTTTGGATTAACTTTTGACCAGTGCTTGCACCGTCTGACTCTTGTGTTAGTCAGGTGCAAAGAAACGAACTTAGTACTCAATTGGGAAAAATGCCACATTATGGTGAAATCATGCATAGTACTAGGGCACATCATCTAAAAACAAGGAATTGAAGTAGATAAAGCCCAAGTTAACCTAATCTCTAATTTGCCAAGACCACAAACTGTTAAAGAGATTAGGTCATTCTGAGGTAATGCTGGATTTTACAGAAGGTTTATCAAAGGATTCAGTGACATATCGCGACCTCTCTATAGACTCCTGACCAAGGATGTCGTTTTCAATTTTGATGAAAAATGTGTCATAGCCTTTGATGAATTGAAAACCGCTTTCATTTCTGCTCCAATCATACAACAACCTGACTGGTCTATACCCTTTGAAATCATGTGCGATACCTCTAACTATGCAATAGGAGCTGAAAATCCCAATTTGTTAGAACACGATTGACCCTAGAGGAGGGGGTGAATAGGTCAATATCAATTCGTTGCCCCTTTTTGGATTAACTTGATTGATTAGATTGATTGCAGCTGATATAACAATCAAGTAGGTGTATGTTTACAAAAGTGATTAATTAATCAATACAAGAAGTTAACTTTAACACCACAATCTTAAGGACACAAGATATAAAGTGGTTCGGTTAATCAACCTACATCCACTATTAGGACTCGGCCAACATTGAGCTATCCCCAAATTCCACAAAGTGGAGACTTATACCGTCACAAATAGAGTAGGAATTCCACCTCACTCCATCGGCTGAGAGTTCCACCCACCATTGTGCTAGAGACGACGCTCTAGAGTTTTTATAATGGTTCCGGAGTACCTCTCCTTAATCCACTTTCGGATTACAGGTTTTAAAAGAAAATGTAAAACCAATAAGCACATGCCTTAAAGATCATTCTCATTGATGATGTTTGCTTCTCAAAGATTCACTCAAGTTGTGATGACGCTCTTTCTTGTAGACGTCGTATAACAATCACAATTTCGATAGGACTAGGATAATTGGTCTATGTCTTAGTAGATGTTGTCTCTTCTCTTCTTTCTTTATTTCTCTCAATTTTTAATCTAAGATTGGATATTTGATTTTTGGTACAGTCAAAAGAGAGCTGATCGTTTCTCAGAGTGTATGATTTTTCTTAGTTAAGAAAGGATGCCCAAATGATCAAACATCACTTATATTTATAGAGAAGTTTTAACGGTCATTTGAAATGTCTAGGACCGACAGGTCAGTGGCACCGATGGGTCGGTATTCATATTTGCTCTCATTCAACCACCAGACTGTTGCGCATTAAATGCACTCCTAGTGGCATAATTACTTCCCGGTCAACATGTCGGTGTCGCTGATGAGTCGACAGTCATGGCACCGATCTGGCACCGATGGGTCGGTCCATACGAGAGGCTCGATCTGGGGAAACTCCATACTAACAGAGTTTCAAGATAGAAACTAGTCAAACCCAGACCGACCTGTCGTCCTTTGTGAGGGGTTAGTTCTGTTACTCTCGATCAGTCTTGAATCACCGAGATGTCTATTTTCTCGAGAGCCTACTTTGGTTCATAGTCTAAGACTCACAAGTCTGTTACCGACGAGTCGCCGACCACGAGGGGTCGTTTAAGTTCATCACCGAGGGGTCGGTGCATACGAGACTCTCACCCTATTCTCAGAATGACGATTATAAGTTCCAGAACCTATATCAAACAGTCCGACCAGTCCTTGACCATGATAGGTTGGTCTTGTCTCCACCAAGGGGTCGGTGAGATAGACTGGTCGAGCTGACAGTGAACATAATTCATTTTTCAAGTTTATTTCCGATTCACTGTATAGTAACCTCTTTAGGCCTTATATGATTTTATCATTCGTTCAACTAAGCCTAGGGATAGTCTTTCTCTTAGGTATGGGTTCCACCTAAGGTCATCTATGGCCATAATACCTTTTTCGTGATTTCCATTACGATGAGCTTTGAGCCTTTGGTGGAACATGATCTTCTTCATTGATCATCATGAGTCTTTAAGCTTTTTTTAGCAAGTGCTTCTTCTCGAATCATGGAATTGACTAACAAGGACTCGGCCAAGCCGTCTAACAATCTCCCCCTTTGTCAATTTCATGACAAAACCTAGAAGCAAACCCAATTATAAGCCTACCCTTTATTATGACACATTTGAATACACATTAATACATCAATTTCATACATATTATTCAAATGGATAGCAAGGCTATGACAAGGCTATGATCTTCATATTCTTTGCTCAGCTTGCTTCTTTTTATATTTTCTTGTTCAAGCACATAAAGCGAAGCAGCACTAGATAATCATTAGAGGAGTTAGTCCCATAGAAGTTAACACAGACTAAACAAGTTTAGTGATCATACTCTCCAATTCATCATTCTACTCATAACTTCTACTAAAATCTCCCCCATTTTGTCAAAATTGATAAAGTTTTTGCAGTACTCCCCCAAAAGATGTGGTTCCCTTACTGTAGAGATTGTGATGAAGTTTTATGGTGATGAACACACACCAATGGCCTTTCGTAAGGATATAAATCGAGCTGAATCCAAGGGTTTGGTCATAATATCTGCAAATTCGTTTTCTGTGCAGATGTGTATAAACTCGATAGTCTTCTCATGTACAAATTCTCTAATAAAGTGATGCCTTATGTCTATATGTTTGGTCCTTGAGTGTTGTACTGGATTCTAAGAAATGTTGATTGCACTAGTGATGCCATGGTACAAACTCATGGAATCATGTAATCGATTAGCATCTGTTTCATCCAGATCAAGTTGGTACAACAGCTTGTTGCTGCAATGTACTCTGCTTAAGCAGTGGATAGGGAGATTAAAGATTGTTTGCGGCTATGCCATGACACTAAACAGTTTCCTATGTAGAAGCATCCTCCACTGGTAGATTTCATGTCATCAATGTTTCTAGCCCAATATAGGTCTGTGTACCCAGCTATTAAGGAGGAGGTATCAAATGGATACCAAATTCCATGCAAGATTGTACCTGCCACATACTTTATGATTCTTTTAAATGCTTTGAGGTGTGGCTCTTTAGGTTTGGATTGAAATCTGTCACAATCTCCTACACTAAACGAATGTCTGGTCTACTTGCAGTGAGATATAGGACACTTCCTATCATACTTCGGTACAAGCTTGGGTCCACATCTATCCCACTCTCATATTTGAATAGTTAATGGTTGTGCTCAAAGGGGTGGTTACATGCTTACACCCTTCTCATCCAAACTTCTTTACAAGTTCCTTCGCATATTTGGATTGGGAGATAAATAGTCCATCATGGCCTTGCTTGATTTGAAGTCCAAGAAAGTTGTTCAGTTCTCCCACCATACTCATTTCAAATTCTAATTTCATGAGGTAGGAGAAATTTAGTGCAGCCTTCTCACATGTGGATCCAAACACTATGTCCTCAACATAGATTTGAGCGATAAGAGTGGATTGTTCTGTCTTTTGCACAAACAAGGTTTTGTTTATACTCCCTCTTTGAAATTTATGACCAAGAAGGAACTGGGTTAGTCTCTCATACCAAGCTCTGGGTGCTTGTTTGAGGCCTTACAATGCTTTCTTAAGTTTGAAAACATGGTTCGAGAAGGTTGGATCTACGAATCCTTAGGTTTTTCTACAAACACTTACTCGTTCAAAAATCCATTCAGAAAGACACTTTTTTACATCCATTTGGTATAGTTTTTGAACTTGAGATGGCATGGAATGGACAACAGAATTCTGATGGATTCTAATCTTGCTACAGGAGCAAAGGTTTCATCAAAATCTAAACTTTCTATCTAAGTGTATCAATGAGCTACAGGTCGTGCTCATTTCTTACGATGGTTCCATGTTCATCCAACTTATTTTTGAATATCCATTTAGTTCAAATTATGTGTGTTTTCTTGGGTCAAGGAAGTAAATCCCATACATCATTTCTAGTGAATTGACTTAGTTCCTCTTGCATAGCATTTACCCACTCTTCATCAGTTATGGCCTCTTCTATTCTTTTGGGTTCAAGTTGTGAGGTGAAGCACGCATAATTGGCCAAATTCTCAAGTTGTTTTCTTGTTATTACTCCAGCAGTAGATCCCCCCCCCCCCTGTGATTTGTTTGAGGGGGTGGTCCTTTACATTTTTCAGAGGTTTTGGTTCAGGTGGAGGATATTGTGATTCATCTTTGTTTTCTGGATTTACTTCTTCCAACCTAAAGATTTCCTCTTCTTCTAACTATTTCTCTGGTGTACTTACATGATTGTCTATTATCACATTAACTGATTCTTGTATGGCACCAGTTCTAATGTTCTTGACCCGATAAGCATGACTAGTCATGGAGTATCCTAGGAAGATGCCATCATCACTTTTAGATTCAAATTTTCGTAAGTGTTCTCTATCTCGCAGTATGTGACATTTACTTCAAAAGACTTTAAAATACTTGGAGTTGAGTTTTCAACCAGTCAACAGTTCATGAGCTGTTTTGTTTAGTCCTGCTCTCAAATATACTCTATTAATGATATAGCAGGAAGTGTTAACAGCTTCAGCCCACATATTTTTTGGAACATTCTTGCCTTCAAGTAGGGTGTTGGCCATTTCTTGGAGGACACTATTTTCCCTCTCAGTGACTCCATTTTACTGAGGAGTTTTGGGAGCAGAATATTCGTGATGAATGCCTCATTTTTCACAGATTCGGCGCTAATGTCCTTCGAATGAAAGGGAACGAAAGGGAGGAGTTCGGTGGATGCGGCAGTGGTTTGAAATGGAAGGGTAAAAGGGTAATTTCACCCAAGTTTTTGAAAAAAATGGTGTACAGGGAAAGAAAACCCGGGTGTCTATATGGCTCCCCCTTTAAAAATTATGTAATTTTTGGAACGATTGCTATTTTTGGAACATTTTTATTTTTTGCAACTCTTTAAAACTGGTAACTTGTTATTTTTGGAAAGTTCTAATTTTAGAATGTTTCCTTTAATAAGAGATTTTTTTAATGTGTCAATTTTTTTATTAAGTCTATTTTTTGAAGTTTTACCAACCTTTGAAACTGCCATATTTAGAATTTTCTATTTTTGGAAATTTTCTGATTGTTAGTTTCTTATTTTTGTAAATATGTGTTGATCTTGAAAATCTGTTTATTTTGGAGAAAAAAATCTATTTTTAGAAATTTTCTATTTTTAGAAAAAATCCATTTTTTGAAATTTTTCTATTTTCGAAAACCATCCGATTTTAGAAAATTCCCAAACTTAGAAGTTTTCTCGATTTAAAAAATTTATTTAACTTGTGAATCTAATGAAATCAAATCTTGGAATCAAATTGGTGAATCTCAATCTTAATTTTCTTAGTCTCATCTTGATTAAAATTGTTGTTTAGGATTTTGAATAGTATACTTCTTTCACTAGTTGTAGTTTTAGGAAAACATCATTTAGTTTAGGATCATGCATTTTTTAATTTAGACTCTATGCCAAAGTTTGTTTGTTTTGTTTTGTAGAATTTTTAAAATGCGCACTTAAAAATTGCTGGAAACATGAATGATAGGCAAAGGTGAGTGCCTAATCGCCTTCTTTTGATTTTCATTTTTTATCATGCATGCATATAGAATTTTTAGGGTGTTCTTTAATCAAATTGCACATTAAATTGCTCATGCATATTAGGATGCTAGATTCATGCATTAGTTAGAATTGTTTTATTATTGTTATGCATATTTGCTTGATGTTTGAGTGATAATGTCGGATTGCATTCACAATATCTAGAAAAACAAGATGGTAAAAATGGTTCATGCATCTACTAAGAAAATCAGTTAAGGAACCATTAGGCTAGATTTTCAGTGTTTCATGCTCATTAGGAATGTTTTCAATTCAAATCAAATTTTGGGACCAATGACTAGTTCATCCTCAATCATGGTGTCTAGGATTAGTTCGTCACCAAGGTGTAAATATCCTAAGGACAAATGGAATATAAGTAGATTGCCAAGTGCTCCTCCACTTACCTAGGAACTGACCTGACCATGATTGTGGTTGAACTCTCATTGGAGACTTAGATTGTTTGGAAAGAAAAATAGGAGCAAGTCTAGAGGCAATCTTTAGGGTCCTATTAGTCAAATAAAAATTTGTTTGCATTAATGCAATTGAAATCTAGATTTAAGCATGTCTTGTGTGATTTTTGTGTGAGCGTCAATGATCGTGTCTGTGTATGCTTAACTGGTCACATGACTCCACCAATCACTTGGTTAGAGTTACACTTCCCGTCAGTACATCAATTGTTGCGTCTGGAGCTCAATCTAGCTCAGTCATAGACATAGACAATTCACTTAGCTCATCATCATCATCATCCTCATCTACTCACTCCTTCATCATTATCTTTTTTCCTCACTACCAACATCACCCATGGTAGGGGAAGTTGTGGAAAAAACTCTCCAAGACTACTTCTCACCAGTCACAGCCAAATACTCCATCAGGTATAATTATACATGCAACCAATGTTACCTTTGAACTTAAGCCAACACTTGTACATCTTCTACCATATTTTCATGGTTTTGATAGAGAGGATCCATACCTCCATGTCAAAGAATTCCTAGAGATCTGTGCCACAGTTAAAATCCATGGAATCACTGATGAATCTATTCGACTTCGATTATTTCTTTTCTCTCTCAAAGAAAAAGTGAAATCTTGGTTAAATTCTTTACCTGTGAATACCATCACCACTTTGGATCATCTAGTTAATAAATTTTTTAATAAGTTTTTCTTAGTATCAAAAAATAAACGCCCCCAAGAAAGAAATGATAAACTTCAATCAGAAGGAGGGTGAACAATTCTGAGTATGGGAAATATTCAAAGATATATTAGAAAAGATGCCCCCACCATGGCTTTGAAACGTGGAGATTTATCCAATTTTTCCATGATGGTTTAACCACATCAACCCGTCAAATGGCCTAGTCTATGAAAAATGGGGACTTCTTGAAGTTAACTAAGAACAATGGATGGACATTCCTGGAAACATTGGCGGAGAATTATCAGCGATGGGTTTATCTAAGAAAGATAATCCACCGCAAACCTCAAAGAAAGGGCTTTGTACGAAGTCAGTAGTGACTTTGACATTAAGTTAGCAATCGTAAACCTAATGAAAAAAGTTGACTCATTAGTGATGACTCAGGCGATGAATCCATCAATAGGAATGAATGTTGAATTTTGTGCTATGTGTTGTATCTAGGACACAATGCCCAAAATTGTTCTTCCCTAGAATCAAATTCTGAGTGTTCAACCGAACAAGTTAATGCACTCAATAATTTTGGAAGACAGCGAGGAACCCCGTTCTCTGTTACATACAATCCTAATTGACAAAATCATCCCAATTTCTTTTGGCGTCAATCAATCTCCAATGAATCAAAATCCTCCTCAATATCAAAATCAACCAAATCAGCCATATTCAAATCAATCATATCACCCATCACTTTAACGTCAACTTTATCATCCATCCCAGCCAAATCAGTCTTATCATTTAATCCTTCACAACAACGTAAACCTTGGATTGAGGATACGTTGCAACAATTCATGCAATCTACCCAGCAGGTTATGCACAAGCTTGAAACACAGCTTGGACAATTGGCCACTACTATTGGTAATCGGGAAAAAAAACAAATTTTCCAGTCAACCTATTCCAAATCGTAAGGGACAGTATGAGGTTTCATCATCCAAAGTAGACAATGTTAAATCAATTACTACCTTGAGATCAGGGAAACAAGTAGACAATAAAGTGGAAATGCCTAAAGAACAAATTAATGATCAATCAAAGCAACCGGATAACTCACTGAGTTCATCCCCTGTCAAAATTTCATCGGATTTCTCTCCTAAGAAAACATTTTCACCGACGGCTCCATGCCCACACAGGCTATCTGTAAAATAAAAGATACATTATGGTGACATACTAGAGGTGTTTAAACATGTCAGCATCAATATCCCTCTATTGGATGCCATCATTAGGTATCTTCGTTCTGCAAATTTCTCAAGGACCTATGTACGGTAAAGTGGAGAACTAATGTTCCCACAAAGGCTTTTCTAGCAAAAATGCGAGTGCACTACTCCAACAAACATTTCCAATCAAACATAAGGATCCTGGATGTCCAACTATTACCTGTACAGTTGGTACATACACAATTGACAGGGCCTTATTAGATCTTGGAGTTAGTATCAGTCTACTGCCATATTCTCTTTATGAGCAGTTAGGTTTGGAGAATTGAAACCCACTTCTATCACCCTATAGTTAGCCGATTGCTATGTAAAAATTCCAAGAGGTGTGATAGAAGACGCACTAGTTAAAGTTGACAATTTCTACTTTCCTGTAGATTTTGTGGTATTGGATACACAACCAAATTAGAATGACAACGGGCTTATCCCAGTAATTCTTGGATGACCATTTTTGGCCACTGCAAAAGCTATGATCAAATGCCAAAATGGTATAATTAGATTATCATTTGGAGACTTGACAACTGGACTCAATGTTTTTGGCCTATGTCGACAACCTCTCTGCATGGATGATCCATGCGAGATTAATTTAATTCAAAGTTCTATTGATGAGTTTTTCCTTCACTCCATTTGCAATGATCAATTCGAAAAATCACTGTCTATTTCAGTCAATGATTTCAATTTAAATGAAGTGACTGTTATCACCAAATCTGAACCTCTTTCTATCAGTCAATCTATTTTAGTCACATCAGTCGAGAAACCACCAGAATTAGGACTCAACTCTTCCTGAGACTCTCAAATATTCATATCTTGGACCTTCAAATACATTGCCAATTATCATAGCTTCAGACTTAACTTCTGAGTAGGAATCTAGACTCCTGGCTGTTTTAAGCGATCATCGTGAAACTATCGGATGGTCCATTGCCGATCTCAAAGGAATTAGTCATTCTATGGTCATGCACAAATTTCACTTAGACGAAATTCCAAGACATCTAGAGAACCATAGAGAGTTATGTAACGCCCCGCTCTTTTCACCCTTCCGAAAATCAGAGTCTAAAAATTTCTTTTGAAAGAAACATAGAGTGAACAAGAGCAGGAGGCGTCATGACGCGAGTTCCTTTGCTCCTTCCCTCTTACTTCCTTCCTTTCTCCCTTAATTCTTTGCTGGTTTATGCTTGAATAATTGGTGCCAACACCTCTGCTGTTCAGCCAAGAAAATGAGTTTGGAGAGAGGGAGAGATAAATGAGAATTCCTTGGATTTTCAATGTGAAAATCGGCCAACAATGGTGGTCTTTCCCTTTTGTAATTTCAGCCCCAACTTCCATTCATTTCCCTCTTTACTCTTGGCAAAATTGATGGGATGTTGGGTGTCAACCAAGACACCCCTTGGTGCCAAACGTTGCACCCTTTGGAAATGAACCAATGCATCCATTAAATGAATTGGCGCCGCCCAACCTTGGTGTCCCTTAGCTTTGCCAAGGCACCTCTTCACTCTCAATGGCTAGGATTGATTTGATTAAGGGTTGAGTGAGATTAGAACTCCTTTCCATATCCTCTTGACTCACTTGATTCATGGTATTTTTATTCCAACTCAACTCATCAAACTCAACACATTTAATGCACCATATTTGAGTCAACTCTATTCTTAATTAAAACTTACTCCAAATCAGTCCAAATCAAGCTGAACTAACTCACACTTGAGTTCATCTGAGAGCCCACATGGTCATCCGTGGTCAACTTGGTCAACCCGACCCATTGGGTCCCCATTTAGCTCCTTGACCCGTTTTGACAAAATGACCCATTTATGGGCTGATTTAGCCATTTTTAAGTGGTTTTCACATGTGCATCAAGCCTACCCATATTTGTTATACTTGATTTCCAATCAGTTCAGCTTGACTCCATTTAGTTTGAGCTTACACAATGGTCAAATCATCCATTATGACCCATTGGGTCCAAATTACGTCCTTTGACTGAATTACCCATATTGACCCAATTTGATGTTCATTACCCATCCAATCAAATTTGACATTTATAATGTGCTCATAGGGTATTCATTTGAACAATGGGCCCCACTATTTCCTTATTTACAATCACATTTATTGAATTCACCAATCCAGGGGTATTTTCGTAATTATTCCAATCATTGAGAATTCTTTGACCCAATTTGATGAATATTACCCATCCATTATAATTTGACCCTTATAATATGTTCATAGGATCTTAATTTGAACAATGGGCCCCACCATTTTCTCATTTAACATCATAATTATTAAATTTACCAATCCAGGGGCATTTTCGTAATTATCCATCTTATTGAGAAATCGGGGTGTTACAAGTTAAATCATGTGATGCAGGAAAAAGTGAGTGCCGAAATTTTGAAACTTCTCGAAGTTGGAATCATTTACCCAATTTCTGACAGTGCATGGGTAAGTCCAATCCAAGTTGTCCCGAAAAAGTCTAGTGTCACAGTAATAAAAAATAAGGAAAACGAGTTAGTTCCAGCATGCGTCCAAACGCGATGGAGAGTTTGCATTGATTACCGAAAGCTGAACACTTTCACTCGTAAAGATCACTTCATTCTTCCTTTCATTAATCAAATGCTCGAACATTTGGCCAGTCATGCATTCTATTATTTTTTTGATGGTTATTCCGGCTATATCTAAATCTATGTTGCTTCAAAAAATCAAGAGAAAACACCATTCACCTGTCCATTCAGTACGTTCACCTATCATCTTATGCCTTTCAGACTGTGTAATGCACCAGTCACCTTTCTGCGGTGCATGATCAATATTTTCTCCAACATAGTAGAACGTTTCCTGCAAGTTTTCATGGACGACTTCTCTGTTCTTGGATTAACTTTTGACCAATGCCTGCACCATCTGACTCTTATGTCAGTAAAGTGCAACGAAACGAACTTAGTACTCAATTGGGAAAAATGCCACTTTATGGTGAAATCAGGCATAGTACTAGGGCACATCATCTCAAAAAAAGAATTGAAGTAGATAAAGCCCAAGTTAACCTAATCTCTAATTTTGCCAAGACCACAAACTGTTAAAGAGATTAGGTCATTCTTAGGTCATGCTGAATTTTACAGAAGGTTTATCAAAGGATTCAGTGACATATCGCGACTTCTCTATAGACTCGTGACCAAGGATGTCGTTTTCAATTTTGATGAAAACTGTGTCATAACCTTTGATGAATTGAAAACCGCTTTCACTTCTGCTCCAATCATACAACAACCTGACTGGACTGTACCCTTTGAAATCATGTGCGATACCTCTAACTATTCAATAGGAGTTGAAAATCCCAATGTGTTAGAACACGATTGACCCTAGGGGGGGGGGGTGAATAGGTCAATCTCAATTCGTTGCTCCCTTTTTGGATTAACTTGATTGATTAGATTGATTGCAGCTGATATAACAATCAAGTAGGTGTATGTTGGAAAAGTGATTAATTAATCAATACAAGAAGTTAACTCTAACACCACAATCTTAAGGACACAAGATATAAAGTGGTTCCGTTAATCAACCTACATCCACTGTTAGGACTCGCTCAAACTTGAGCTATCCCCCAAATTCCACAAAGTGGAGTCTTATACCGTCACAAATAGAGTAGGAATTCCACCTCACTCCATCGGCTCGGAGTTCCACCCACCATTGTGCCAGAGATGACGCTCTAAAGTTTTTATAATGGTTCCGGAGTACCTCTCCTTAATCTACTTTCGGGTTACAGGTTTAAAAAGAAAAGTTAAAATCAATAAGCACTTGCCTTAAAGCTCATTCTCATTGATAATGTTTGCTTCTCAAAGATCCACTCAAGTTGTGATGACGTTCTTTCTTGTAGACGTCATATAGCAATCACAGTTTCAATAGGACTAGGATAATTGGTTCATGTCTTAGTAGATATTGTCTCTTCTCTTCTTTGTTTCTCTCTCTCAATTTTTAATCTAAGATTGGGTATTTGATTTTTGGTATAGGCAAAAGTGAGCTGATCGTTCCTCAGAATGTTTGATTTTTCTCAGTTAAGGGAAGATGTCCAAATGATCAAACATCACTTATATTTATAGAGAAGTTTTAACGGTCATTTGAAATGTCAAGGACCGACAGGTCGGTGGCACCGATGGGTCGATGTTCAGATTTATTACCGTTCAACCACCCGACTGTTGCGCATTAAATGCACTCCCAATGGCATAATTACTTCCCGGTTGACATGTCGGTGTTGAGGATGGGTAGACAGTCATGGCACCGATGGGTCGGTCCATACGAGAGGCTTGATCTGGGGCAACTCCATGCTGACAGAATTTCAAGATAGAAACTAGTCAAACCCAAACCGACCTGTCGCCCTTTACGAGGGGTCGGTTTTGTTACTCTCAATCAGTCTTGAATCACCGAGATGTCTGTTTTCTCGAGAGCCTACTTTGGTTCATAGTTCAGGACTCACAAGTCTTTTACAGACGAGTCACCGACCACGAGGGGTCGTATAAGTTCATCACTGAGGTGTCGGTGCATACAAGACTCTCAACCTGGGTTATTCTCAAAATTACAATTATAAGTTCCAGAACCTATGTCAAACTAGTCGACCAGTCCTTGACCACGATGGGTCGGTCTTGTCTCCAATGAGGGGTCAGTGAGATAGATTGGTCGAGCTGACAGTGAACATAATTCATTTTTCAAGTTTACTTCCAATTCACTGTATAGTAACCTCTCTAGGCCTTATATGATTTTATCATTCGTTCAACTAAGCCTAGGGATAGTCCTAGTCTTAGGTATGGATTCCACTTAAGGTCATCTATGGCCATAATACCTTTTCGTGATTTCCATTACGATGAGCTTTGAGCCTTTGGTGGAGCATGATCTTCTTCATTGATCATCATGGGTCTTTAAGCTTCTTTTAGCAAGTGCTTCTTCTCGAGTCATGGAATTGACAAACAGGGACTATAACACCTGGAATTTTCAATGCATAAATATATTGGATTTTTTCTATTTAAATTGTTAAATTGGTTGAATTTAAGACTTATGAATGAAATGGACCTTAGAGGGGTAAAGGAGTTGGGTCAATAACACAATTATGATCCAATGGATCAAGGATAGAATTCAATTTGGAAATAATTGGGTAAGTATGATTAAATGGGTCAATTACCCAATGGGTCATAGATGAACTGATTTGAAGATAAATGGGTAGGATTAATTAATTGGGTCAGCTACCCAATTAAGTCCCAAATCCACCTCATCAAGTGAGGTGGCAAGTGGGGTGAGGTGTCATGTAAGTAACATGGTCAAGGTGGGACCCCTAGGGCCATGTGTTATGGTCGACCATGTCATGGTCGACTTGGTCAACCACCAAAGGGATTAAAAGGGTTGCATGAGTAATGTTGAGTTATGGCTGAGTTGAATTGGCGAGAGTGATTAATGAGTTCAAATGAATTAAATTACAAGAGTTGAGTTCAATTGAGTTTAACCATTAAGTGAGTTGAGTGGGAAGATGGAGGGTTTTCATCTCAAAGGATGAAACCCAAGGAAAATTGATGGAATGTAAAAGGGGTGCCTTGGTAAGCCAAGGGACACCTTGGTTGAAGACAACCATTATGAAAAATTGAAAGGTCTTGTGGCTATTACAAAGGGATGCCAACCAAGGGGCACTTCACACCCCTTGGCCGAATTTCATATTGCACACAAGAGGATTCTTTCATCTCTTCTTCTCATCTCTTTCTCAATTCGTCTATACCCTAGAGAAATCAGTGAAGAACAAAGAAGGATTAAGGAAGGAGTTCAGATCAAAAGAAACGAAGGAGACGAGGAAAGAGGTATGTTTTGAGTCTAGTAATATAGGGTTATGATAAAGGAAACCATAGGTTTGGTCATGGTGTAACCGAACCTTTGGGTTCCATATTTGGTTGGAAGTGTTGGCTAAACAATCATAGAGCCATTGTATTAGAAATCCATCTGAGGTGTGGATATATGTTGAAAACCAACAACGAAATATTGGAAATTAGAATTATATTTTGAAAGGCACAAGATTGAAAGATTATGGAAAAGACTCAACTTTGGCTAGAAGGTAGAGCAAATCCACTAAAGTTATATAAATGATATTATTTATGATTAAATAATATTGGGAATGAATTTCATGGAGAAAGGGTCGAGCCAAAACATCAAACAAAAGAGACTGACAAACAGTCAGTCGACTGAATCTTGGATTCAGTCGAGTGAACTAGTGCTGGCCGAAGAAGGCAAAGAGTTTCTGGGAGGTTCAGCGGACTGAATCTTTGATTCAGTAGACTGAACTGGAGTTGACTGTAACAGAAAATTGTTTCTTGGAGTTTCAACAGACTGAATCTGGTGATTCGGTCGACTGAAAGAAAACGTATCAAAGAAGTAAAGGGATCTGACGTGTTTCAGCCGACTGAATCTTGATTCAGTCGACTGAGTGATTACTTAGCAAACATGCAAATTGTTGGTTGATGATTCAGCCGACTGAATCTGTACTGACCGAACACACAGTTAATCTGATCCAAAGTTAGCCGACTGAATCTGTGATTCAGTCGACTAAAAGGGTATTGACCGAGAATATAAAGGGTTTGACTCAGAATCAGCTGACTGAATCTGTGATTCAGTCGACTGAAATGTTAGTGAGTCAAAGAATAACAGTACTGAGTTGGAGTTCAGCCGACTGAAAATTTATTTCAGTCGACTAAAAGTCTGCGGTAAGGCAGAACACTGTAGTAGAGCGTGATTCAGTCGACTGAATCCCTGATTCAGTCGACTGAAATGAAAAGTTGATTTTCAATTGATGTTTCCAGAAACTTTAGTCTAACTGGAAGGATGTAGGAGATGATTTAAATCAAATGGATAATTAAATTGATTATTGTAAATGATTGAATTCATTTAAGGTAAAAAGATTTCGCAATCAGGTGTGTGATTGGTTTTGATGTAATCATTACACGTCGCATCACAAAACAGTAAGGATACTATATTGAACTTTGGGTAGGATTCCTACCTTATTGAGATGCATATGGATCTGATATGTTATTGGTTTTTATTTAAGTACAATGTTTATTTTGGTAAACTGAATGTTATAAGCTTTATGAAGTGAATTTCAATATGATTTGATATGAAATGTCATTTTGCATTCATGATCTCATGCATGGCATGGGAGGGAGTATATGGGGCAGTAAGCCAAGTTATGAGTTGTCCGGACATGACTTGGGGCTTGAGACTAGCTTATGTAAAGCTATGTGAACCATTGATATATTGGCCTTGTTCGGGATTGCTAGATAGGGGTACGGCATAATTTTGGCCAAAGAGCTCCGGAGTAACCAGTCTAAAAACCCTGCGCAGAGGGAGGAGTCCACGCTCCATCGGTAATTCCGATTAACACACATGGGGAGGTATAACAGTGACCTAGTGGTACCGTCACAAAACACTACAGACGTAAATGGCCATGGGAACACCTTGATATGATTTCATTATATCAAGGAAAATGTTGTGATGATTTGTATGATGTTTGATATGGAGATTGGGCGGGGCATTATTGGCATATGACACCCATGGCATTGACATATACATTAGCATGATTTGGATATGATTATCATGCGCTAATTTTGATACTATGATATGTTTATAGTTTCTGATATGATACTCTTATTCTGATTTTTATATTGATCCTATGTGTATAACCCTACTTGGATTTCCTATTGGGCGCGTTGACTAACGCCCTACTTCTACCCTCTAGATGATGGAATTGGAAATGGAAAGAACGTGGGACGTGAAGAGAGCCAAGCTTAGGAGCTTGGGCAGTTTTATGTTTATATTACTTAGTTGATTTCGGAAACAATGTATTTGAGTTAATTAGCATTTTGGGATTGTAATAACTTAGTTTATTTTGCTATGGTTGATTGATGATTTTGGATATTTAAACTTAAGATAAATTAATAGTGATTAGCTTCCTTGCTTTAATATCATGGTTATGGATAGTGGTCTATTCATATTTTAATTCCGTAGTTAATTTTTATAGCGTGCGAACTATTTTAGTGGACTTCGTCCATGTACACGTATTGTGGCTAGTTAAGGGTGGGGTTTTGGAAACCCAGACTTAGCTCGCATCGTGACGTTTCAGCTCTCGCTCACTCTTTACTTAAAAAAAAACAATATACTCTGATTTCGGAGAGTGAAAAAGGGCGGGGCGTTACAGGGACTCGGCTAAGCCGTCTAACAGTCTCCCCCTTTGTCAATTTCATGACAAAACCTAGAAGTTAACCCAATTATAAGCCCACCCTTTATTACAACACTTGAATACACATTAATACATCAATTTCAAACATATTATTCAAATGGATAACAAGGCTATGACAAGGCTATGATCTTCATATTCTTTGCTCAGCTTGCTTCTTTCTATATTTTCCTGTTCAAGTACATAAAGCCAGGGAGCACTAGATAATCATTAGAGGAGTTAGTCCCATAGAAGTTAACATGGACTAAACAAGTTTAGTGATCATACTCCCCCATTCATCATTCTACCCATAACTTCTACTAAAATCTCCCCTATTTTGTCAAAATTGATAAAGTTTTTGCAGTGCTCCCCCATAAGATGTGTTTCCCTTACCTTAGAGATTGTGATGAAGTTTTATGGTGATGAACACACACCAATGGCCTTTCGTAAGGATATAAATAGAGCTGAATCCAAGGGTTTGGTCATAATATCTGCTAATTCGTTTTCTGTGCAGATGTGTATAAACTCGATAGTCTTCTCATGTACAAATTCTCTAATAAAGTGATGCCTTATGTCTATAGGTTTGGTCCTTGAGTGTTGTACTGGATTCTTAGAAATGTTTATTGCACTAGTGATGTCACGGTACAAAGTCATGGAATCGTGTTTAAGTCCATAATCGATTAGTATCTGTTTCATCCAGATCAAGTTGGTACAACAGCTTGCTGCTGCAATGTACTCTGCTTAAGCAGTGGATACGGAGATTAAAGATTGTTTGCGGCTATGCCATGACACTAAACAGTTTCCTATGTAGAAGCATCCTCCACTGGTAGATTTCATGTCATCAATGTTTCTAGCCCAATATAAGTCTGTGTACCCAACTATTAAGGAGGAGGTATCAAATGGGAACCAAATTCCATGCAAGATTGTACCAGCCACATACTTTATGATTCGTTTAAATGCTTTGAGGTGGGACTCTTTAGGTTTTATAACACCCCGCCCTTTTCACTCTAATAATCAGAGTCTATTTTTTTTTTAATAATAATAATCAAGTGATCGGGGCGGGATGTCACGACGCGAGTTAAGTTCGGAATTCTAAAGTCCGACCCTTAACTGGCCAAGCCCATGTGCGTATGAACTAAGTCCATAAGAACTGATCCACACATGGTACCAATGAGACATGCAGAATAAACTTAATCTTAGTCTAACTGCGGGTTATAATAGATCCTAAAACTACTCCATTTTACATCATTAGATAGCAAAGTACATATTCATATTCTCCAAAATTACTATAATAACCTTATACTAACATTCATTCCAAACCATCCAAAATAAACCAAATCATAGTAACTAGTTAACTACATTAGTACATGCCGACATCAACTAACTATCAAATTACATTGTCCATATAAAAGTCCATAAGTCATTCCATTAAAAGTCCATTCAAAGCCTAAGCTTCTAAGCTTGGTTTCCTTCACGATCCTCGTTCTTCCCCTTTCCTGCGTCATCCACTAAGGATAGAGATAGGGTGTTAGATCAACGCGCACAATAGGTCTTTCCAATTAGGGCTACCACAAGGTTAGTAAAACAACATGCAAATAATATAATAATAAATGTTCATCAAAATCTCATAAAAACAATGCTATGTATGAAATGAAAAATTAATGAGTCCCACCCATCACCATTATACATAGCCTCTTCTTGACAGGATTCTCATCATCAAGGTACCCCACAGTAGTCTTTCAGACGCCCCGACGGAGTGTGGCCTCCGGATTCCTCTTGATGGGATTCTCATCATCTAGATACCCCACAGTGGTTTTTCGGACGACCCGACGGAGTGTGGCCTTCGGTTTCCATAATCACCACCCCATGCCATGCATGAGATGTCCATGATGTCATGCCATTTGTAAATATATATCACCCTACAAAACTACTTTGAAACATGATAACATAGCACTTACGACAAAACATCAAATGTAAATGTGGTTCAAAAAGGTAGGAAACCTACACAATGTTCACTTAGTTTGACCGTTCTTTAAACCATCAACCGATCATGACTTTGTGCACTGTTCAAGCAATCCCGATACCTTATTTACATAGCAACAAGTCAAACATATATCCATTTAATTTCCAACTAAGCCTAAGTCCCAAAAACCACTTTGTGGGGTTCGACCATACCCCATGGCCGAACCTCACTCACTTAAACTTTGGTCTCTCTTTTATTTAACCCAAAACCTATGCAAATAACCTAATCCTCCAAATGTACCTTGGTAGGGTTCGGCCATACCACATGGCCGAACCTTACCATTTTGGTTTTGGCCCATATTTCAAATCCTTTGGTCATTTTCACCTTTGACCATTTCATCCATATTTACCGTTATGCCATTTAGACTGACCTTTTGTATAATTTTTCTTAAAAACCAATAGCCATAACTAATCCACCTTGGTGGAGTTCGGCCATACAACATGGCCGAACCTCACCAATCCAAATTGGATCTCTTAATCCTTCATAATTAAGACTAGTTACCCATCTATCCATGTGATTAACTAGCCCTTAATCTTCCATCGTTTTCTTGGTTCCAACATCACTTACATCCATCAAAACTGCTCCATGTATGGCCGAACCCTATGGTTCTTTATTTCCTTTAAAATTGATTCATAAAAAATCATAGCAATGGTCCATAATTGGGTCCTTTTAAACCCTTGAAATTCTTTAACATGAATTAACCATATATCCAAAACAAGACCCCTTTTTTTAAATTAATAAAACCAGTCCACTAAATTCCATAACCAAGAAACCTTACATCCATATAAAATGGTCCATGGGGTTCGACCATACATATGGCCGAACCCTATGACTTTTCACATTTGTATCTCTATATCATAACTTAGCCATATGTTCACGTAAAAATCCTTTACAAACCATTCAAAATGTTCCATGATCTTCATATTATCAAATCCATTAAAATTTAATAAAACCAACCACATGATTCGATGTCTAAGAAATACTAATTCCATAAATATATTGGGTGGGGTTCGGCCATACTCCATGGCCGAACCTCTCCCTTTCTTTTCCAATACTTTTGGTCCATAGAACATCTTAGAAATTAATTTAATCATAGCCCATGTTCTTCCATTGAACTGATTTATTCAACATCCAAAACTTCATCCATTAAAAATTCTTTTATGACCATCAAACTGTCCCATGATTCTCAACCCTTAGAATGACCAAGTCTTTCCATGGGGTTCGGCCATATGGTCCATTATCTCTTCTTAAACTTTATCATTCAATCCTTAATTTTTAACCATGGGGTTCGGCCATAAACCTTGGCCGAACCCTCTAATTCTGTTAAATAACATTTAACAAAAACACTCACCGATCCGCGACTCCTCCGATCTTTCTTTGCTCTTCCTTGTTTCCTTTCTTTCTCTTGTTTCTTTGGCCGAGGCTGACCTTGCTGTAAACCCCTTGGAGTGGTTCGGCCAATTGAAGTTTTGATTGAGAGGAAGATAGAATTGCAGCCTTAGGTGTGAATGATCAACACCTTAGGATGCAATTCCTTTGTTCTAAGTCCACTAATCTTGGTGGTGTGATCGGCCAAGGAAAGATTGTGGAAGAGAGCCAGCAGCCACGGTTTCGTCTTTGGGAGATGAAAGAAACGATCAAGGGAGGGAGAGGGAGATAGGATGAATGAGCTTAAGTGTTGGGAGTTAACCAAAGGTGGTGTCCCTTGGTGGCAACCCCCTTGGTAACTCCCCTCCCCATTTATGTCTTTCATTTATTCCATTTGAGGGGGTTTCATCCTTGAAATGAAACCCACCCAACGGTTGTGGCTCTTGGGTTTCCATCTAAAATGGAAACCCTCAAGCTTCCAACATGTGGATATTCAACTTGGGTTAAGACCATGTGGCCGCTCATCTCCCATTTGTTTCTCATTAAATACTGTGTGGGGGTTTCATCTTTGAGATGAAACTCCCCCACCCCCTCTAGCTGCCCTCCCACATGTGGAGTGGTGTGAGTTTGAAACATCAACTCTTCCACTTCACACACCACTCATTTAAAACTTATTAACAACTCACTCACTTAAATTTATTTCAATCAACTCACTCATTATAATTATTCTAAATTAGCTCACTTATTTAACTCAACTATATAATTTTATTTCAAACTCCAAACAACACCAATTTAATCAATCTTGGACTCACTTAGTGGTCAACAAAGTCAAACCCGGCCATTGCCCAACATCTTACCCATTTAAATACCTATGAAATAATTCACAATGGCAATTCCGTAAAATTCATGTAAATTGATATCTTTGAAATTCAGGGGTGTTACAGGTTTGGATTGAAATCTGGCACAATCTCCTACACTAAACGAATGTCTGGTCTACTTGCAGTGAGATATAGGAGACTTCCTATCATACTTCAGTACAGGCTTGGGTCCACATCTACCCCACTGTCATCTTTGGATGGTTAATGGTTGTGCTCAAAGGGGTGGTTGCATGCTTACACCCATCTCATCCAAACTTCTTTACAAGTTCATTCGCATATTTGGATTGGGAGATAAACAGTCCATCATGGCCTTGCTTGATTTGAAGTCTAAGAAAGTTGTTCAGTTCTCCCACCATATTCATTTCAAATTCTGATTTCATGAGGTTGGAGAAATTTAGTGCAGTTTCTCACATGTGGATCCAAACACTATGTCCTCAACATAGGTTTGAGTGATAAGAGTGGATTCTTCTGTCTTTTGCACAAACAGGGTTTTGTCTGTACTCCCTCTTTGAAATTTATGACCAACAAGGAACTGGGTTAGTCTCTCATACCATGCTCTAGCTGTTTGTTTGAGGCCTTACAAACTTTCTTAAGTTTGAAAACATGGTTCGAGAAGGTTGGATCTACGAATCCTTTAGGCTTTTCTACAAACACTTACTCGTTCAAAAATCCATTCAAGAAGACACTTTTTACATCCATTTGGTATAGTTTTTGAACTTGAGATGGCATGGAATAGACAATAGAATTCTGATGGATTCTAATCTTGCGACAGGAGCAAAGGTTTCATCAAAATCTAAACCTTCTATCTGAGTGTATCACTGAGCTACAAGTCGTCCCTTATTTCTTACGATGGTTCCATGTTCATCCAACTTATTTTTGAATATCCATTTAGTTCCAATTATGTGTGTTTCCTTCGGTCAAGGAAGTAAATCCCATACATCATTTCTAGTGAATTGACCTAGTTCCTCTTGCATAGCATTTACCCACTCTTCATCAGCTATGGCCTCTTCTATTCTTTTGGGTTCAAGTTGTGAGGTGAAGCAGCATAATTGTCCAAATTCTCAAGTTGTTTTCTTGTTCTTACTCTAGCAGTAGATTCCCCCCCTATGATTTGTTTGAGGGGGTGTTCCTTGACATTTTTCAGAGGTTTTGGTTCAGATGGAGGATCTTGTGATTCATCTTTGTTTTCTGGATTTACTTCTTCCAACCTGAAGATTTCTCTTCTTTTAACTATTTCTCCAGTGTACTTACATGATCGTCTATTATCACATTAGCTGATTCTTGTATGGCACCAGTTCTAATGTTCTTGACCCGATAAACATGACTAGTCGTGGAGTACCCTAGGAAAATGCCATCATCACTTTTATATTCAAATTTTCGTAAGTGTTCTCTATCTCGCAGTATGTGACATTTACTTCAAAAGACTTTAAAATACTTGGAGTTGGGTTTTCAACTAGTCCACAGTTCATGAGCTGTTTTGTTCAGTCCTGCTCTCAAAGATACTCTATTAATGATATAGCAGGAAGTGTTAACAGCTTCAGCCCACATATTTTTTGGAACATTCTTGCTTTCAAGTAGGGTGTTGGCCATTTCTTGGAGGACACTATTTTTCCTCTCAGCGACTCCATTTTGTTGAAGATTTTTGGGAGCAGAATATTCGTGATGAATGCCTTGTTTTTCACAGAATTTGTTGAATGACTGATTTTCAAATTCCCTTCCATGATCAGTCCTTATTAAGTGAATGTTTGATTCTTTTTCATTCATAATTCGTTTTGTAATGATTCTGAATTTATGAAATGCATCTAATTTTTCCCTTAAAAATGCTACCCAAGTGTATCTAGTATAGTCATCAACTATTACTAAGAAATACCTTTTTCCCCCAATACTTTCGGGTTGAGTGGGTCCTACTAAGTCCATGTTGAAGGTTGCTATCAAATCTGTATGTTTTTGTGCTGCCTTGATTTATTTTCCTTCTTGGCAATCCCTTTATATGTTCCCATTATATGTTCACTAAGTTTGGACAAATCTTTGAAGTTCACATGACTGAGCCTCTGATGCCAGAGTTCAGCCTCACTGATTTTGTACAAAAGGCACTCATGTGAGATCAGAGTTGAGGTACAATCCAAAACATAACAATCATCAGAGGTGAGGGTGCCACTCAAAACAACCTCTCATTCATTTCAATAAACATGGCAATCCTTTTCACTAAAAGTAATTTTACTGTTATTTGCACATAATTGAGATATACTAAGCAAATTGTGTTTTAGACGATCGACAAGGTAGACATCTTTGATGACCCTAGAGGATGGCAGATTTAAGGACCCTTTTTCCAATTATATTGGCCATGTTTACATCCCCAAAAATTACAAATCCTCCATTACAATTCACCAAATCAGACATGTAAGAATTGTTTCCAGTTATATGTCGAGAGCATCCACTATCCAAGTATCACTTGGATTGCCTGTTAACATTTAAGGCTGTATGGATCATGACGCTCTTCTTGTTTGGAGATATATTAGATGAAATAGTAATGGTGGAGTCCATCTCCTGTATAATTTTTTGGATTTGAAACTGTATTTTCCATTAATGAATCTGATCCTTGGATTTCCAAATCAATCCAAGATGTTTGGTATACTCTGATTTAGAACATTACTTCTCAGATTTTTCTAGTGAACACTTTATCTGAGAATTTTACTTGAAATAACAATTTGACCCAGGATGACCCCATTTGCCAAAATAGATGCATTGAATATTAAAGAGTTTGAACATATGGTTTTTAACATCTACAGGAATTTGCCTCTGAGTAACAACCAAGTTTTTGTCGGCTCACGAGAAAAAGATATAACACGAGATAGAACAAAAGGTGTTACGGAACCGAGCGATCCAATTTGTCGAAGTGGTGTGGACCGACATGGTAATGAAGAAGTCACTTGGGAACTTGAAATCGGAAATAAGAATAGCACAGTCTGAGATATTTATGGAATCGTTTAGAACCCTACTTCGCTCAATTTTCGAGACGAAAATTTTAAAAAGAGGGTTATATTGTAACACCCCGATTTCTCAATAAGATGAATATTTACGAAAATGCCCCTAAATTGGTAAATTTATTAATTATGATGTTAAATGAGAAAATAGTGGGGCCTATTGCTCAAACTAAGATCCTATGAACATATTATAAGGGTCAAATTATAATGGATGGGTAATGTACATCAAATTGGGTTAAAATGGTTAATTGGGTCAAAGAATTCTCAATGATTGGAATAATTACGAAAATGCCCATGGTTTGTTAAATTAAATGTTTGTAATGTTAAATAAGGAAAAGGTGGGGCCCATTGCTCAAATTAAGATCCTATGAACACATTATAAATGTCAAATTTGATTGGATGGGTAATGTGCATCAATTGGGTCAAAAATGGCTAAATGGGTCAAAGGGCCCAAATGGGACCCAACGGGTCTTAATGGATTATTTGACCGTTGTGTGAGCTTAAATTAAATGGGGTTAAGCTGATTTGATTGGAAATCAAGTGGAGTAAAAATGGGTAGGCCTGATGCACAAGTGGAAACGAAGTACAAATGACCAAAATACCCATAATTGGGTCATGGAGTCAAAAATGGGTTAAGGAGCTAAAGGGGGACCCAACGGGTCGGGTTGACTTTATTGACGATAGCCGACCGTGTGGGCCCACAAATGAGTTCAATGGTGAGTTAAATCAGGTTAAGTGGAACTGATTTTATTTAATTTGAATTATAGATTGTGGACATGTAATAAGTTATCACTTTGCTATGGTTTGATTAGGTTACTAACTATGGATGTTATTTGTGTTAATTAATTGGAGTTATGGTTACTGACTTGGGTCAGCCTTTGGATGGCTGAACCATGTATTGATCATGGTTGAAATAGCATGTTAAAACCATGAGTAATCATGGAGATTATTGAGCCAAGGGAACCATTGGGTTTGGCCATGTATAAGGCCGAACCCCATGGACCATTGCATAGGTTAAATAGGCTAACTTTATGAGTAGTAATTGTTAATGGTTCCATGTTGATTTAAAAGGTTTAAAATATCCTAATGGAGAACCATTTGGTGATGGATAAAAGGGATTACAAGGTTCGGCCATGTATAGGGTTGAACCTCATAAAATGATAATGGTTTTGATATAGCTTAGCCTAGTGGCAAAGCTGTAAATGCGGATGATAATGTAAATATGGATAGATAAAGTTTAAAAGGACATGAAAGAAGGGTTAAACCAAGGTGGTATGGTTCGGCCATGGTGTATGGCCGAACCCTACCAAGACATGATTAAAGAGTTAAGTGTTTAGGAATTGATCAAATGAAAAAGGAAGATTAAATCCTAAGTTGGTGATGTTCGGCCATGGGTATGGCCGAACCCCACAAGATGTTTTTGGGTCTTAGATGTGAATGAATAAAGGATAGTATGATTTACTTATTGTTATATGGACAAGGTAACGGAAGTGAACGGCGTGCAAGTCGTGACTGGGTGACGCTAAAGAAAGAACGAACACTGAAGTGAATCTTCAGTAGCTTTCCTACCTACTTGTAACCACAATTATGATTTGGTTTTATTATGTTTTAATGAGATATGTTGTATTTGATATTATGTTTCAAATATGGTTTTGAATGATGAGATATGTATTTACAAATGACATACATGTACATTGACATCTCATGCATGGCATGGGGTGATGATTATGGATTACCTTGACTTGAGAGTCCCAATGAAAGAATACCGTGAAACAACTCAATGATGAAGTGTCTTTCCACAGGTAACGAGGATTACTGTGGATTACCTTATCATGTGAGTCCCAATGAAAGAATACCGTGAAACAACTCAATGATGAAGTGTCTTTCCACAGGTAACGAGGATTACTGTGGATTACCTTATCATGTGATTCCCAATGAAAGAATACTGTGAGTCCCAAATGAAAGTGTATTGTGATTTATCTTGACGGTGAGAGTCCCGTCAAGTGATGGCTATGTATGTGTGATTGGGTGGGGCTCATTACATATGCACTTACATACATAGCATTGTTTTCAGATGTTTTATTGTTAATCATGTACTATGATATATATGCATGTTTTATATGCTAACCATGTGGTAGCCCTGATCGGGAACCTACTGGGCGCGTTGATCTAACGCCCTAATTTTATCCATAGAGGATAATACAGGAACAAGGAAGGGAAAAGAGAAGGTTGATGATAAGGAGGGGAGCCAAGTCTAAGTGCTTGAATGATGAACAGGATTTCTTTATTACTGTCATTTGATTTATACTTTGATGGACATGTAATAAGCTAGTATCTTTGCTATGGTTTGAAGTATAGTATTCATGTTGGATATATGAATTAAGTTATTGTGGACAAATGCTAAGTTTGAGAATAGTCTAATGAGGTTATTATGTTAAAGCAAACTTGACTTGTACTTTGCTATCTGATATTGGAGCAGTCTGAGTATTGTTCATAATTCCGCATATTTGACTTATTCCGCAATCAGTTATGTCTATTCTGCAAGTTTTACTTCGTTCCATGTGTGGATTATTTATCATGGGTTTAGTCCATGCACACATGGGTGGCCAATTAAGGGTCAGACTTGGATAGTCCGGACTTAGCTCGCGTCGTGACGCCCCCCGCTCTTGTTCACTCTGTGTTTCTTTCAAAAGAAAATTTCAGACTCTGATTTTCGGAAGGGTGAAAAGGGCGGGGTGTTACAATTGGTATCAGAGGGTCATTTCAAAAGAGTGTGTCCGCAGAAGAGTGAATCTCCCTATTCCTGTTTCCAATATGGTCGGCAGGGCCGTTATAAAAGAGAGTGTCCACAGAAGGGTAAATCTCCTAGCACATGTTTCCGTTGTGGTCGGTAGGGCCATTTCAAAAGAATTTGTCCACTGAATGATGGATCTCCTCACTTCAGGAGTTCTCCCCTTAGTCTGGCTCAACAAACTCAGTCACAAGGATCTGATCGACTAAATACTCTGACTTCTCCTCCAGAGACAGTGGAACATGCGGTAATTCAAGGTATGACAGTAAAATGTAGTTTGTATATTTATGCGCTATTTTGATATACTGCCTTCGCATTTGTTACTAGCATCGTAGTACAACAAATGCCACTGCACTTATTATAGTATTTCTTATTGATAAACGATGACGACTATTGGAGGATATGTAGATTCAACAATTGATATAGTGGCCTCATGGTAAATGTGATGGATCTTTGGATGGATGATTATTAACTATGGATAGATAGTACTCACGGGTAGATGAGTTGCTCAATGATTGTTTTCCATGAATGGATTATACCCTAGGGGGCTTATATTCATGAATGGTTATTAATCATGATAGATAATACTCATGGTCAGAATGATACCAAGGATGGATGGTTTCCATGAATGGATTATACCTAGAAGGTGGGTTATATTCATGGACGGATATTAATAATGGATAGCTGATATTCATGAACAGAGTGATACCAAGGGTGGATTGTTTCCATGAATGGATTATACCCATAGGTGGGTTATATTCATGGGTGATTATTAAACAGGGATAGATGATATTTAATGAAAGGAAAATACCCAGGATGGATGTATTTAACCATGGGTGATTATTCCCCTGGTGGTTTGGATTGATGTCAGGTATCGGTATCGTGGAAGTTGGAACAAAAGGTGTTGGTCACATAGAGACATATGTGCAAATGAGGATGTGCAAAATTTTTGAGATACATTTAACAGAAAAGATAAGAGTCTGGTTAAACTTGAATGGGAAGCTATGGATGATTGCCGAGTTAGACTGATCACCTGACTCTGTAGTTAGCCGATGGAATTCCAGGAAGGTGCAACTAGAAACCTAGTTAAAATGGAATCAGAAAAAGCTTTGAGCATAGGCTCTCATTGACAGACTACTTCACACAGAGAGTAGATGAAAGAACATATTGAGCAGGTATGTATGGAAAATATCATGAGAACAGGTGAAGTGAAACAAAGTAGATTAATCTACGTAAGATCACAAATGGCACAAGAGAAAAAGATATAACATGAGACAATTATGATTCGGTTTTTATCAAGTTTTTATGAGATAGTTTGTATTTGATATTATGTTTCAAATATGTTATTGAATGATGAGTCATGCATTTACAAATGATATACAATGCATTGACATCTCATGCATGGCATGGGGTGGAATGGAAGGACATAATGATAAGTATCCGATTCAGAGGAAATGTGGATTACTCTGGATTAACTTGAACATAAGCACACTCTCCAGAGGAAAATGTGAAGTACTCTGGCTTACCCATCCGGAGGAAATGAGGACTACTCCGGAATACCTTGATATGAGAGTTTTCTTGAGATAATGGCTATGTAGACTTGTGATGGGTGGGACTCTTTACATGTGCATATACATAGCATTTGTTTTCAGATGTCTTATTGATAATTATGTACTATGATATATATGCATGTTTTATATGCTAACCATGTGGTAGCCCTGATCGGGAACCTACTGGGCACGTTGATCTAACGCCCTAATTCTATCCTCAGAGGAGAATGCAGGTACAAGGAAAGGGAAAAAGAAGGTCGATGACCGGGAGGAGAGCCAAGCCTAAGCGCTTGAATGTTGAACTGGACTTCTTTATTACTGTCTTTTGAATTATAGATTGTGGACATGTAATAGGTTATCACTTTGCTATGGTTTGATTAGGTTACTAACTATGGATGGTTATTTGTGTTAATTAATTATTGAGACTGTTACTTGCTATCTAGTCATGCTATTCCACAAATAGTTTAGTTTATTCCGCAAGTTGTTGCTAGTTCCATGTGTGATTTATTATCATGGTCTAGTCCATGTACACATGGGTGGCCAGTTAAGGTTCAGACTTGAGTAGTCTGAACTTAACTCGCGTCGTGACGCCGTCCGTTCTCTTTCACTCTGTGTTTCTTTCAAAATAAATTTTCAGACTCTGATTTTCGGAAGGGTGGAAAATGTAAATGCCCCGCCCTCTCCGAGAAATCAGAGTCTATTTTTTTTTAAAATTAATAATAATAAAACATCGGAAGAGAGCGGGCGGCGTCACGACGCGAGTTAAGTTCAGACTACTCAAGTCTGAACCTTAACTGGCCACCCATGTGTGCATGGACTAGACCATGATAATGAATCACATATGGAACTAACAACAACATGCGGAATAAACTAGATTAACTGCGGAATAGAAAGAGTAGATAACAAGTAACAGTCTCAAACATTAATTAACATAAATCAACCATTCAAAGTTATTAACCTAATCAAACCATAGCAAGTAATGACTTATTACATGTCCAACAAAATATAGTTCGAATGACAGTAATATAAAGAAGTCCAGTCCGACATTCAAGCGCTTAGGCTTGGCTCCCCTCCCGGTCAACGACCTTTTCTTTCCCTTTTCTTGTACCTGAATTCTCCTCTAAGGATAGATTAGGGCGTTAGATTAACGCGCCCAGTAGGTTCCCGATCAGGGCTACCACATGATTAGCATATAAAACATGCATATATATCATAATACATGATTAGTAAAAACAGGTAAAACAATGCCATGAAGTATGCACATGCAATGAGACCCTCCCATCATGTACATTCATAGCATCACTTGACGTGCCTCGCACCGACAAGGTAAATCACAACACACTTCCATCTCTTCATCATTAACTTGACTCATATCACGTATTAGTCCTCCTGGCGGGACTCTCATCGCCTAAGGAGACCAATGTGACTATGATCATCATGTTACTCCTCCTGGCGGGACTCTCATCGCCTAAGGAGGACGTAACTCATAAATTGCAACACTGTAGAACCTCAGTCATCATCCCATGACCATGCATGAGATGCCAATGCTTTGTATGCCATTTGTAAATGCATAACATATCATTCGAAACCACATAAAAATATACAAGAGTCACATAAGAAAACTAGGATAAAACTGTGGTTACAAGTAGGTAGGAAACCTACTGAAACTTTGCTTAAGTGTCTGTTCCTTGTTGAGCTTCACCTGGTCACTACTCGCCCGCCGTTCACGTTCCATTACCTTGTTATGTAACAGCAAATCAATACTTAATCTACTTGATTCCTAATCAAGTTTAGGTCTCATATACCGTCTTGTGGGGTTCGGCCATGCCCATGGCCGAACATCACCCACTTTTAATTTGATCTCTCCTTTATTTAATCCTCATTAGACATTACTTATTACAAACATATCTTGGTAGGGTTCGGCCATACACCATGGCCGAACCATACCACTTGGGTTTTGGCCCACAAATCAATTCCTTTGGTCAATCCTTTCATATTGAACTTTGACTAGTATTTACGGTTCTGCCATTGACCTTAAACCATATTGAAACTAACATCCATAACTATTCCACCTTAGTGGGGTTTGGCCATATTACTTGGCCGAACCTCACCACCTTTCTTTGGTCCGTTACATCATACATACATACATCTTTGTTCACATAATTAGCTACACATTGAGGCCACCAATGACACTTAGTGGGGTTCGGCCATACACATGGCCGAACCTCACCAATCTGGTTTTTGTCCCCACTTTCCATTTTATATCATGGTTGATCAACTTAGTATTAAACTCATAACTAACCCTAGGTAATTCTTTGATCAAAAGCATGAAACAAATCATAGTTTCCAATAGGATTTAATCCAAACATACCATCCAAAAACAGTCCATGGGGTTCGGCCATACACATGGCCGAACCCAATGGCTCTCTTGGTTCAACTAGTCCATGATTTATCCCTGATTTAAATCAGTAACTTAACCATAACATTACCATGGTTCAGCCACATATTGACCAACCAAAATCAGTAAATAATCTTCATGTAAATCACATAAAAAACCCCATGGTAATGTATGGTTTTTATCTCTCAAAACCATCACCATTACCCATAAAATTATCACGCCATCTCATGGGGTTCGGCCATGCTCATTGGCTGAACCCTATGGCCTTTGGTTTGAACCTCTTAAACATGTCATCTTATGTCTAATCTAATCATCCAAAACAGTAATGCATGGTTTTAATTTACAAAAACCATCAAAATTCCAACATCAATTCATGGGGTTCGGCCATCTATGAACCCTTTCATCATTTGATACCCAAGGTCTTAGACCCATGATACATTCAGCCATTCATGACATCCGAATCCATGTTTTAAACCTTTCTAAAACATGCATTTGAATCTTAAATTAAACCCAAAAACAGTTCATAAAACCCATGGTTTTCATGTTTCAAAACATGAAAACCAAGCAAACTTTTACATGGGGTTCGGCCCTTCATGGTGGCCGAACCCAATGGTCATCTTTACCATTTTAAAACTTCTATAAATCAAGGTTAAAACCTTGGTGTCTTCGGCCATAACCATGGCCCAATACACACCCATTTTATTAATCAAAAGTCCATGGAAATACTTACCAAATTCCAAGTTTTTCTTATTGCCTTTGCTCCTTGCCTTCTTCACTCTTGCTTCCTTCCTTCTTTCTTCCTTAGTCTCAGCTGATTAGAAGCATCAACCAATGGTGAAATCACCAAGATATAATTCGGCCAAGGAGGTGTTCTTGAGAGAGGGAGAGAAGATTGAATTCTAAGGCTTTTGCAATGTGGAATTTGGCCAAACATGGGGTTCATTCCTTTTGTATTTCAGCCCCCAAAACCCCTCCACTCCCTCATCAATTCTTGCATAAAACGATGGGTCTTGGGTGCTATCCAAGGCACCCCTTGGTACCTACCAATGCAGCCATTCAGCTCTCCATGTATCTCATCTCAATCCCATCATTTGCATTTAAAGTTAGCATGGAAATCACCAAAACAAGTCCCCAACGTGTGGGACTTGTTTTGGTTGGTTTGAGACCAAGCCACCTCTTCATATTCCCTTCAACTCACTGATTTACAGCCCCTTTGATTTCCATTTTGACTCACTTGAACTCAGGGTCCTTTTGATTTCCATCTCAACTCACCGAACTCACCATACTTAATGCATTTCATTTAATGCACATGAGTTAACTCACACTTGATTTAATTCCAACTCACTTCAGTCACACTCAAACTGATTTAACTCATGTTTTAGCTCCCTTGAGGGTCCACACGGTCAACCATAGTTAACACGACCCGTTGGGTCCACCTTTAGCTCCTTGACCCATTTTTGACTCAATGACCCAATTATGGGTATTTTGGTCATTTGTAATTGGTTTTTACATATGGATCAAGCCTACACATTTTTAAATTCACAAAATGGTCAAATAATCCAGTAAGACCCGATGCGTCCCATTTGGACCTTTTGACCCATTTAGCCATTTTTGACCCAATTGATGTAAATTACCCATCCAATCAAACTTAACATTCAATATATGCTCATATGATTTTAATTTGAGCAATGGGCCCCACTATTTCCTTACTTAACATCACAAAATAATTAATTTAACACATCAAGGGTATTTTGGTAATTATCCATTTCATTGAGAAATTGGGGTGTTACAGAAAAGGGCGGGGCGTTACAACTTTGCTATCTAATGATGTAAAATGGAGTAGTCTTAGGATCTATTATAACCTGCAGTTAGACTAAGTAATTTCCGCAAATTCATTGTACCATGTGTGGATCAGTTCTTACGGACTTAGTTCATATATACATGGGCTTGGCCAGTTAAGGGTCGGACTTTAGAAGTCCTAACTTAACTCGCGTCGTGACACTCCGCCCCGATCACTTGTTTATCATTATAAAAAATAAAAATAAACTCTAATTATTAGAGTGAAAAGGGCGGGTTGTTACAGTCGGGGCGACCGATAAACACATGGGGATACCTTGATGTGCTTCATTCATCAAGGTGGTACTATGAGATTGTAATTTCTTGATGAGGGTTTTCCATCAAGGGGGACATTATGTATGATTGAAGAGGGACATTGTATAATGAGGATGTGCATGATGGGTGGGACTCATGACATATGACACCCATGGCATGGCATTGATTGCATGGTTTTGCTATACTATTATCTATGTGTTTTGTTATCACTAATCCATGTGTTGACCCTGCTCGGAATACCTACTAGACGCGTTGTCTAACGTCCTACTTCCACCTTAGATGATGACGCAGGAAATGAAGGACGCAACTGGAGCCAAGCATAGGAGCTTGGAGGAGCGAGCTAGTTTATTTTGGAAATGTAATTTGAGTAACTTAGCTCGTTGGACTGTAATAATTTAGACTATTGCTATGGTTTGGACTTTTATTTGGACATTATAATTTTGAGGTATTATTATTAATTAAGTGTTGTAACTTCTTTGCTATCTAAAATTGGTAGGATAGATTCTATTATAATTCCGCATTAAGTTATATTCCGCAAGCTTACCTTTTGCGTGTGAACCGTTCTCGTGGACTTAGTTCCACGCACACGTAGGGTTGGCCAGTTAAGGGCCGGGCTTTGGAAGCTCGGACTTAACTCGCGTCGTGACGCCCCACGCTCTTTGTCACTCTTTGTTTCAAAAAAAAATTAGACCCTGTTTTTCGGCTTGTAGCTTAGTGAAAAGGGGCGGGCATTACAGATTGGCATTGTGAAAGCCATTTTGATTGGGAGTCCAAATCCGAGGACTTGGTGCAGTGTTCTCTCAATTGTTGAGCAAAGGAGAGCAGGTCTTGGAAATTGATTAGAAGAAATGCCTCCATCTTTCAATGTTAAGGAATTTCCAAGGGTTTGAGTTTTGGGATAAAACTCAAACTATTTTTCAGTTCTTCTTCTTTAATTTGAAAATTTTGGGCTAAGGTAATTGTTCATTCTTATACTCTTCATTGTAGTATGATATGTTGAATGAACTAGTTACCTTGGTAGGTTGATGCATCGTACTTGGATTAGTATAAATCTATGTATCATAACTGTATTTTGAAGATCAGCCAGAATTTCTTGTAAACCATACAGTTTTGGTTTTGCATTCATTGGGCTGGCTGGATTCTTCATGATTTCATGAACTATGTGCATACTTGCTATCATACATTATGTTGTTCATGATGTTTTTCACTCATATGTTCTAATCATGGTATATGTTAGTGCCCTGGCTTGGCTGAGACCCTTTTTGTCAACTCCATAACTCGGGAAGAATCACTTGCTAAGATGCTCGAAGACCCAAGATAATCAAGAATGAAGATCATGCTCCACCAAGTTCAAAGCTCATCGTCATGGCAATCACAAAAGAAGGTATTTGCCCATAGATGACTTTAGGTGATACTTACACCTTAGAGAGGAACATTCCTAGTACTTACACCTTAGAGAGGAACATTCCTAGGATTAGTTGAACAAATGGTAAACCATAAAGAAGCCTAGAGAGGAAGCTGGACATTGAAATGCAAGCGAACTTAGAAATATGAATTAAGTTCACTGTCAACTCGACCAGTCATACTCAGCCAACCCCTCGGTGGAGATAGGATCGACTCATCATGGTCAAGTACTGGTCGGCCAATTTGATAGAGGTTCTTGATCAAAGAACTGTCATTCTAGGTATGCCTCTAACCGATAGTCTCGTATGCACCGACCCCTCGGTGATGAACTTAAACGACTCCTCGTGGTCGATGACTCGTCAGTAAAAGACTTGAGAGTTCTGGACTGTGAACTTAAATGAGCTCTCGAGAAAACAGACATGTCGATAGTTCAAGATCGATCAAGAGTACCAGGACCAACCCCTCAATAAAGGGCGACAAGTCGTTCTAGGTAAGACAAGTTTCTGACTTGAAACTATTGTTTACATGGCTTGCCCCAGATCGAGACACTCGTATGGACCGACCTCTCGGTGCCATAACTGTCGACCCATCTACGACACCGACCTGTCGACTAGAAAGTATTAAAGTTGTTGGGAGTGCATTTAATGCACAACGGTCGGGTGGTTGAATGGTAATAAATATGAACACCGACCCATCGGTGCCACCGACCTGTTGGTTCTGGACAGTCAGAAAAACCGTTAAGACTGCTTTATAAATATTAGTGTTGGGTGATCTTTTTACCATCTACCTTGAGCTGAGAAGAGTTATATACTCTAAGGAACAATCAACACTCTTGTGAGAATAATCACAAACAACCAATCTATTGATTGTGTTTGAAAGTGAGAAAGAGAGGAGGAAAGAAAGATCATAAACAACCAATCTATTGATTGTGTTTGAAAGTGAGAAAGAGAGGAGGATAGAAAAATCATAAACAACCAATCTACTGATTGATTTTGCAAGTGAGAAAACATAAACTAGGAAATCTGAAACCAGATTCCTTCTCACCCTGAGATTGTGAATGCTCTACGACGGCTACAAGGAGGAGCGTCGGTACTCAGTGGGTGGGATCTTTAAGAAACACACATCAGTGAGAAAGAACTTTAAGGCAAGTGCTTCTTAGTTTTAATTTGTTTTTAAAACCTTCAACCCGAAAGTGGATTAAGGAGGATTTGCTCCGGAACCACTATAAAAAACTCTAGAGCGTTGTCTCTACCACAATGGTCGGTGGAATTCCTAGCCGATTAAGTGAGGTGGAATTCTTACTCTGATTGTGAGGATGTAAGTCCCCACATAGTGAATTTGGGGATAGCTCAAGGTTGAGCTAGTCTAATAGTGGATGTAGTTTGGCGAACCAAACCACTATATATCGTGTGTCCTTATGCTTGTGGTGTTAAAGCTATTTTTTTTTTTGTTGATTGTTTAGTCATAGTTTCTAACACACAATATTAGATTGACCTATTCACCCCCCCCCCCCCCCCCCCCTCCCCCTCCCCCTCCCCTCCTCTAGGGTCAATCATGTTGTTCTAGCTCCCAATGAAACTTACAATTGGTATCGGAGCCTAGTGCTCGTTACTAGGATAATCATCCGAGTAGATCCACGCTAGAACATCATGGGAGACAGTCATGCAATAACCAAACCCCCATAGTTCGATGGAGCAAACTATGCCTCATGGAAGGCCAAAATGAGAAGTTTCTTTGTTTCCATACACTCATCGGTATGGGATATTTTAAAGACTAGATGGGAGGATCCCATGGAAGAAAAAATGGTAGCAACCACCACGACGGTGCTATTGACACCCAAACCCTTTGCCTCTTAGACTCTTGCCGAAAAGGCTTCTCAAACAACAGATGGCAAAGCCATGAATGCCCTGAACTGTGCAGTTTCTGATAGTGAGTACAAGCGAATCATGACCTGAAAAACTTCAAGGGAAGCATAGGAAGTTCTTGAAAGAACTCATGAAGGTTCCTCAATAGTTAAGAGGTCTAAACTTCAGATCCTCTAAAATCAGTTTGATACTCTTAAGATGAGGAAGGATGAAGTCTTCATGGACTTCTATTCCAAGATAAGAGGCACTGTAAATCAAATGTACGTTTTAGGTGAAGGGATATTCGAAGACAAAGTATGTACCAAAATTGTCCAGAATCTTGCTAAAATATTCAAACCCAAGGTTGTGGCCATGGAGGACAACAAAGATGTGTCCTTAATCAATATTGATGATTTGGTCAGCTCATTACAAACCTATGAACTTCACTTTGAACAACCAAGGGATAAATCCATTGCCTTGAAATCTTCCTTAAAACAAAAGAAGACTAAAGAAAAAGAAAAAATTTCGGAGGATGAACTCTCGAGTGATGAAATGGCAATGTTTGCCAAAAAGTTTTATAAAAACTTTGTGAAAAGAAATAACTTAGAAGAATTGGTAAGGGAAATGAGTAAAAATTACCCAAGAAGGCAAGAAGAAAACAGAGGAAAAGGGAAGAAGAGAGAGGTGGCTAAAGAGCCGACCTGCTTCAATTGTGGGATGAGAGGACACTTCATGAATAAATATCCCTCAAATAAACTAAATAATGCCATGAATGTGAGTGTGACCCATGTTGAAACTTCTGAATCAGAAAGTGATTCAGATGAGAGACCCAACGAAAAATTGATATATCAAGAAGTCTCACAGCCTCGATCATATGTGATCAAGAAAATCCAACAATTGAAACAGAGGATGAGAGTGAAGATGATAAAAATCTTCAAACTTCCTATAGTGCCCTATTCCTTGAGAGTGAAAGGTTAGCCAAAAAACTAAATAACGTTAAAAATGAAAACCTGAATCTCTCTAATCAAGTGGAAGATTTAGAAACTGAAAAATCTCTCCTAACCTCTAAGCTGGAACTCTTTGAAAAAGAAAACTCTAAACTAAAAGAGAGTAACAAAAGTCTTCAATAAGAAATAAGTATACATTGCATGGATGTCAAAAATTTATGGCATCACAACAAACTTCTTGAATAAGATGTTAAAAACTGTCTTTGGAAGTTAAAGAATTAAAAACTCATAAAGAAAAATTCAAAGATATGTTTACCCAAGGAGATGAAAGACTTAAAAGACTCCTTGGTTCAGGAAAACAATATGGTGATAGGTCTGGTCTTGGTGTATCATCCACCAAAAGAACCTATACATCATGGGGTGTTTAGTAAAATAAGTATCTCTCACCCTTCAAATGGTAAATGCAATTTCTGTCATAAGGATGGACATTTTAAAAGAAATTGTTATCATCTGAAGAGATACTTGGAAAGGAAAGTATAAAGGCACAATCAAATAAAGCCTATGTTTAAAAGACATCCACCAACACCTAACCTTAAAACAATCCTAAGGAATGTAGATACAAGACAAGACTCTTTGTTAAAACAGATGAATCATGTCTTAAAAGAGTTGATGGATCCCAAGGTTGATTCTCAAAGGTACGACCGTAGAGGTGTGTATGCAACACCTAATGCCACAATCTTCATACCTAGGAGATAGATCATTAATCATGTTTTGTTGTGGTTTAAGATTCGATTTCATATCTTAGACCACTTCAAATGAACTCACAAAAGACCATGTGAGTTCACATAGCAGAAAAGTGCTATGACATGAGGAGAGAAATTTGCTAACTACTAGTCTAAAATGTACTTTTCCTGACTATAGTACATATTCTACTTGGAAACCCATAAATCTCATTCAAAATATTTTTGAATTGTATGTTTTGGGATGTGAATTTTTGTGTATGTGCATATTTATTGATTTGATGAGTCCTATTTGATATGTCTATGCATTGGAATAAATCTATGTATATCTATGTATACCTTGCTTAGAATAGGACTCCATCAAGTTGCAAAAATCAAGGATGATTGTTCTGTAATCTGAACCTCTCAGTGTAAAAGAAATGTCGGTAAATAGACCTATAGGTATGACAGACATGTAGTTACTGTGCCAAATTGTGCACTGTTGAAAAGGAGGAATTGTCCAAAAGGTCAACCTGTCGATGGAACCGACATGTCGGTAAGACAGAAAGTTTGAATTAAAAAGGGACCCTTTCTGCGAAAGCGACAATTCATTCGAATCTGTTGTCCCCTCTCCCGCGAAGGTCTTGTGGTCCCTCATTCTCCTCCTTTGCCCTAGACCAGTCAATAGGACCTCTCGGAGCGATTTCCGTGCCGAAAACCATAGGAGTTTTCTTTCCTCCAGTCCTCAGAAGCCAGAAAATCATTGTTTCTGCGATTCTCCTAAATCAAGTTAGGCTCAGTCTACATCTCATACTCTTTCGAACTACTGGTTGAGGATCCCCTGATCCAGGAGACTCATTTGGTGGTTTCAGTCGACTGAATTGTCACTCTGGTAAAACCAGAGTTTGTCTATAAGATCTTAGAATAAATCAGTCGACTGAAAAATAATATTGAGTCAACTGATTTTCTTACTCAAACTGAGAACAGTTTGCTATTTAGTCAACTAAAATGTATTTTTCAGTCGACTGAAATGGTTTAACTGCCCATTTCGTGGCAGTTTTCAGCAGTTGATTCTGCAGTTTTTATCTGGTTCTTCCATTGTATTTGGGCATGCCATTGTAAGGAAACATCCCAGAGATCTGTACAATCATTTGTTTTTGAGAAATAGAAAAGAAAAAAACAAAAGGAAGATCTATCTTCCCAAAAACCTCTCTCTCTATATATTTTCTCTCTTTGACTCTGCTGTATTTTCTTTTCGATTGTCGCCCAAGCATCCAGATTTGGATCATCCCCTCTAAGAAAATCCTTGCCTAGAAAGATGTCAGCTCAGACACGCCCTAAGATCTCTGCAAAACTATGAGAATTCAATCATGTTGGTCGATGAGCCAAACGAACCAAAAGGTCTGCCTCTCAGTCGTGCCCGGGGTCGAGCTCTGAAATTCTTGAGCATGTTCAGGACCAGTAGGAAACCCAACCCGAGGTGGAAGAAGAACCCATTGTTGACAAAGGTGTCATCTTCGTCGAAGAAAGACGAGAAGAAAGGAGACAAGATGCAGAAGAAGGGATTGATTTTCAAACTGGTAATGAAAATCATGTCAATATCCCTGATGACACTAGTGAGAAGTAAAGTCACAGTTTTGAGGAAGAAGAATTTCAGTATCCTCCCCAAGAAGATGACACTCTGGGCAGGAGATTCTTCAGACAAAGAAAGGAGAATAAACTACCTAGAAAGAAGTCTGGATAGTCTTGTGTTGACTGTCCGGGATTTAGTCTCTGTTGTCTCCCTCTCAGACAGAGCTCTAGACACCCCGTCCCCTCCTCCTCTAGTACCTCCTCAAGATGTCTCTGCTTAGGGTAGATTTTCATGTTCTCTATTTTGAAAAAAACTATACTTTTGATATTTTGACTAAGCACCCATGATGTCCCCACATACACAAATATGTACTAAATGTACATTTTGTCTTGATGAAATGATATGGTTTGATTTAGTATGATGTGTATTGTTGTACTTGAATGCCTTATGTCTCTTGTCTATGGTTAACATGGTTTCTGTTAAATATACTAACATGCAAAAAATAAGTTGGTTTTGTATTGGCATGTTAGGAGATAGGGTTCGGACTGTGATGATACACACATCCTTGGAGTATGGGGGGAGAACAAAATTTGTGTTGATTAGATACTGTCATTGGTCATGACAGTGTAGGAAGGAAGGAGGACGCAAGCCTAAAAGAAAGCTTGATTGAAAAATAAACTTGGAGGCAGCTAAGTTTATGGGGGAGATAATCTGGAGAAGCTGGAGGATATAGCTTACTCCATGGGAAAATGAGTCAAAGAAGCTACAAAAAAATAGATTGGAGAAGAGGGAAAAGACTCTAGGGAAGCTACGTAAATGAGCTTGTCCCATGAAAGAAATCAACTAAACTAGATTTTAACTTGAATAGGAGAAACATAAACCATGTTGCACAAGGAAATGCATTAAACCATGGGGAAGAACCATGAGTTGCAGCAAAACTTAGTTATTCACTAAGTGCAAAAAGCATAGAGGAAATGCTGCTATAATCTACTAATTCTTTGTCAATTGTATGACAAAATGGAGAGAAAATTAGTAGAAGTTGTAAGCATGGGGAAAGTGCATTGTAAAGCCAAAGTGCTTGGGCCTCTAGAAAGAGAGAGCCATAAAGGGGAGGAATATGATGAAGCCAATGGACATGGGAAGAATGTCTATGCTTGCTAGGATTTTGGGAAATCAAACTCAAGAAGATTGGGGGAGAAAATCTTCTAACACTTGGTAGTGCTGTTGACTAGGAAATCTCATTTAGTCTTTTGATTTATGTTTTGGACTAACTCCTCTAATGATTTCTCTAGTGTTGCTTGCTTATGTGCTTAAAAAGGAAATCATGATTTGAAGCAACTAGAACAAGAATATGTGAATATCATAATCTTATTTTTCCATTTGAATATGTACATGTGATGTAATATTTTTGTATTCAAATGTGTTGTAGTAAGGGTGGGCTTGTAAATGGGTTATCTTCTAGATTTTTTCATGAAATTGACAAAAGAGGAGATTGTTAATGCCCCGGCTTGGCCGAGTCCCAGTTTACCAATTCTATGACTCGAGAAGAAGCACTTGCTAAAAAGGTTGAAGACACAAGATGATCAAGAATGAAGATCGTGCTCCACCAGGTTGAAAGCTCATCGTCATGGCAATCACAAAAACAAGTATATGCTCATAGATGACTTTATGTGGTACCCACACCTTAGTGAAGATCATTCATAGGCTTAGTTGAACAAATGGTAAAACCATAAATAAGCTTAGAGGTGAAGTTGGACAGTGAAATAGAAACGAACTTAGAAATATGAATTAAGTTCAATGTCAGCTCGACCAGTCGTACTCACTGACCCCTCGGTAGAGACAGGACTGACACATCGTGGTCAAGGACTGGTCTGCCAGTTTGATAGAGGTTCTAGATCAAAGAATTTTCATTCTGGGTATGCCTCTGTCCGAGAGTCTCGTATGCACCGACCCATTGGTGATGAACTTAAACGATCCCTCATGGTCGACGACTCGTAGGTAAAAGACTTGAGAGTTCTGGACTATGAACTTAAATGAGCTCTCGAGAAAACAGATATATCAGTAGTTCAAGACCGATTGAGAGTACCAGGACCGACCTCTCGGTAAAGGGCGATAGGTCATTCTCGGTAAGACAGGTTTTTGACTTGAAACTACTGTCAGCATGGTTTGCCCCAGATCGAGACACTCGTATGGACCGACTTTTTGGTGACATAACTGTCGGCCCATCGGCGACACCTACCAGTTGACCGGAAAGTATTAAAGTCGTTGGGAGTGCATTTAATGTGTAACGATCAGGTGGTTGAACGGTAATAAATATGAACACCGACCAATCGGTGCCACTGCCCTATCGATTCTAAACAGTCAAAAAACCGTTAAGACTCTGATTAGCACAGGAAAATGACTATTTTACCATCGTATTTGGAGTAGTTAACCTTTGTTTTGTGTGTTTTAGGATATGTTTAATGGCATTTTGTAAGTTTTACAGGATTTACAGGGAAATACATGATATGAGAATTCAAATGGTAAATTTTGCAATTTATGGGCATAAGTTGATATTTTTGGAAAGTTTAAACTTTTAATAATTATTTTACCATAATTATAGGGGTTTTATTTGTAAACTAATTAATTCAAATCCATCTATGAGAGTTTGGATTAATGTAGTCATTTTTATAATTGAATATAAATGGTAAAATTATTTATTAGATTTTCCATACTTTGAAAAGCCCATGAAGAAATCCACATGTGTGACGTCTATTTTTATCATCTCAAGATACGTATGAGAAAATTCGAAATTTAAAAGTTATTATGAGAGGATTTTCAAATTTGCCAAGTAGATTAAGGAAAAATAAACAAAATAAGAAGTGGAGAAAAAAAAAAGAATATTTGACATAGTTTTCAGTATTTTGGCCATACCGTTCAACTCCAATGTCCGATTGCTTTGATTCTTTTGAGTTCGAAAGAAGACTTTAAGGGATACAACTTTGTAGTTTACAAAACTTTGTGATTCTTATGTTAACTAGGCCAAAACTGAGATGTAAGGTGGTATATGTGTAAAAAATGAGATTTTGTACCCACTTTCCTTATACGAATTTTACTATTTTTTTCCACCTCGTTGCCTCCTTTAAGTTATTCCATGTTTAGCACAAATCATATTAGCCCTCCAAGTGTCTCTTACTTTATTTAAATCTTTAAATCCAAGTCATTCATTCCACCTCCTTTCATCTATAAATACTCCCTCTCCCATTAAGAAAATTGAAATTGGGCTGCTGATTTTTGGAGCATATGGAGGAAGGAAAGGAAGACAAAAAAAAGGGAAGACAGTGTAGAATTCAAATTCCACAATGGGTTTCAGGTTGGTGTTTTAACTTCTCATTGTAATTTCTTATTCCAAGAATTCCATGGTTATTTAATTTTAATTCTTTGTTTTATTAATAAAATTAAGACAAGTTTTTCAGATATATGGTTTTCCACTTAATGTTTATTGATTGTGATAGTTTGATTTTCTTTTTAATCTCTTTATGAATGCATGTTTTGATTTAATTTTAGAATTTTCATCTTAAACATCCAATTTTTGGGAAATTTTAGAACCTTATTTTCTATTCAAGGCTCTTTTTAAGATTAGGTGAAAAATTTAGATCTGGAATTTTATGTTGAATTCTCACTAAGTCTAAGGTTCATTTTGATTATTTCTTGATTAATAAAACTCATGTTTTTCTCAATTAGATTAATTATGAATGAAGAATTTGAATCAATTATCTTTAATAAATGTGAGCTCCATGTTCTAGTTTTGATTTTATTTTTAAAATATTGAAAATAATGCCTCCTTAATCTTCAATCCAAATTCCATTGTAAATATGTATATATGTTTTATTTTATTTTCTTTTGTTTATAAATTCAAATTCTTGAAAAATTGTTAAACTATGTTGGAAATAATTTTATTGCATCTTAATTTTGTGCTCGAAGTTAGATTAAGATTATTTATAATTTTTAGATTAATTCCACCATCTTAATTAAAATTAAATGAATGTTGTGTTTTCCATGAAAATTAGATCTCTTGAATGGTTAGCTTTTATTTTTAGATGTTGTTTCTAATTTTATACTCCCTCCGTCCCATTTTAAGTGTCTCATTTGAAATATTTGTGTTTTTTAAGGAACTCTCTCTATAAGTCTAACATTTCATTTGATGTCATCCATTTCAATACACTTTATACTAAATGAGACAATTATTTTGGGACAATTCTAAAATCCATATAGGACACTTAATTTGGGACAGAGGGAGTATTGCATTATCTATTTTTATAATGTTTCTAAATTAAAATTAAATTTCTTAGATTAGAAAAATAATTCCATATTTAAGATTTATTTCTATGTTTCTTAAAATATACAATTCAATGGTGTATTTTTCATAAATATATTTTTCTAAATTCCAATGGGTTCGACCTCGCACTCCAAAGCTCTATTATAAATAGTTTGTATACCTGCGAGTATAAATTTAGAATTTGCGCAACAAGTTTTTGGAGTATAGGGATTGAGTGCCAGGTCGAACCCATCGAAACTTAGAAAAATATATTTGTGAAAAATACAACATTGAATTATATATTTTAAGAAATTTAGGAAATATAGAGATTAATCGTAAATATGGAATTATTTCTCTAATACATGAAATTTAGTTCTAATTTAGAAACATTCTAAAAGTAGAAAACATTTTCTAAAATTAGAAACCACATCTAAAAATAGAATTTAACAATTAAAGATATCTAATTTTAATGAAAAATTAAAATTTACCTAAATTCAATTAAGATGGTGGATTTAATCTAAAAAATTATAAATAATGTCAATCTAATTTAGAGCACAAAATTAAGATGCAATTAATTAATTAACCAACCTAGTTCCCACAATTTTCAAACATTTGAATTTATAAACAAAATAAAAATAACACCTAAAATTACCTCTGTACAATATTTACATTGGAACTGGTTCAAGTAAATCAAGGAGTCATTATTTTCCATACTTTCAAAATAAAAGAAAGGCCTAGAATATGGAGCTCACGTAAATCACCAATCATGCACTCAAATTTTCATTCATAATTATTCTAAAAATTAAATATATGAATTTAATTAAATTACAAATCTCAAATTAAACCTTAAAATGAACAGAATTTAAACATTTTCTCTAAATCTAAAATATTTCATTGCACTCTTAAAATAAGAACCTTATATCGAAGAAAGAAGTCTATTAAATCTAAATTTTCATCACATTTAATTTGAAACACTTAAAATAAATCCACACATATACTTAATTAAAGAGTAAAAATCGAATCACATAACCATACATTAATTGAATAATTGGAAAACCATAAACTAAATATTTAATCACACCTTTATTTTATTTTTGAAACATGAAATAGAAATTACAAATCATAGAATTGAATAATATTGAAGAAATAAACACAACAAAAAATAATGTTAAAATTCAAAATCCACCAACCTAGAAACCCATTGTAGAAATTGAAAATTCCATAGCCTTCTTCATCTTCTCTTCTCTCCTTTTCTCCTCCTCTCCAAGCTCTCCAAGAATCTCCTAAGCCGAGTTCAATTTTTTCAATGGGAGAGGGATAGTATTTATAGATGAAAGGAGGTGGAATAAATGGCTTGGATTTAAAGATTTAAATAAAGCAAGGGACACTTGGAGGGCTGATATAATTTGTGCTAAACATGGAATGGCTTATAGGAGGCAAGGAGGTAGAAAAAAGTAGTAAAATTCGTATAAGGAAAGTGAGTGCAAAATCCCATTTTTTACACATTTACCACATTGCATCTCAGTTTTAACCTAGTTAACGTCAGAATCACAAAATTTCATAAACTAAAAAGTTGTATCCCTTTAAGTCTTATTTCTAAGCCAAAAATAATAAAAAAAATCGAACATCGGAGTTGAACGTTATATGGCCAAAATACTCAAGTAGTGTCAAACCTTCATTCTTTTTTTCCACTTCTTATTTTGTTTTTTTTTCCTTAATCCACTTGACAAATTTAAAAATCCTCTCAAAATAACTTGTAAATTTTGAATTTCCTCATATGTGTCTTGAAATGATGAAAATAGACATCACACATGTGGATTTCTTCATGGACTTTTTTTAATGGGCTTAATAAATGGGTTTTTCAAAGTATGGAAAATCTAATAAATAATTTTATCACTTATATTCAATTTTAAAAATGACTAAATTAATCCAAACTCTCATAAATGGATTTTGATTAATTAGTGTACAAATAAAACTCCTAAAATTGTGGTAAACTAATTATTAAAAATTTCAACTTTCCAAAAATATCAACTTATGCCCATAAATTGTAAAATTCACCATTTGAATTCTCATATCATATATTTCCCTGTAAATCCTTTAAAACTTCCAAAATCCCATGAAACATATCTTAAAATACACAAAACAAGTGCTAACTAGTCCAAATACAATGGTAAAATAGTCATTTTCCTGTGCTCATCAAATATCCCCATACTTAGATTTTGCTAATCCTCGAGCAAAACAAAAACTAAAAACTCTAAAAACAAAAATAAACATCTTAACCTAAACCACTTTCGTTGGCACTCTCGATTGCATTTAGTGTATGCAACAAGCCTTTAAACCCCTATCTCACCACTAGTGGACGAGTTATAGTCTCGTGAGGGCTTCCAGTGATGATACCCACAAACATCAAATTTCAGACTTCAGAAAAAATACCCAAACAAAAATTTAAACATCATACTATTGCAAAATTATTTTACAAAACTTATACTTGGAGTGTAGTGTGTGATAGCCAATATTAACATAACATTCATTTTTCAAAATATACACAAGTTTAACAACCACCAGCTGAAATGCGCTTCGATTTCAAATCTCAAAAAGGTATATCTCTCACACAGACGTTCGCTCAGAGATTGGGTTAAATTCTCTCATATATATATATATATATATATATATATATATATATATATATATATATGAGAAAAATTATTTTAACAAATGCAAATATCTTACATATTTTTCAATAAAGAACAAGTAATATCAAAGAAAATATAAATCTCATGAATGCATGTCATTCCTGAGAACGTTGAATCAAATGCCATCATTCTTCATCATTTATTCTCCACTTAAATACCATATTAGCTGAGGATCAATAGGACGAAACGTGGCTTAGGACTGGGTCATATCAAAAAATGATATAAAGACTCTAAAATTAACTACTTTGAAAAGAAAAGTTAGAGCTCTTCAAAATTTTAAAATGGGATATTCTTCCTCTATTTTTCCTTTTAATCACTTTCATAGCATTTTTTTTCTCTCTTTTTTATCACATCCTTCTTTTCTGATGTATGGATGTTTCCTTTCTCTTTTTCTTTTCTTTTTTTCTTTCACCATATATTTTCATATCTAACATTTCCCGAGCCCTAAGATAGGTCACAGATATTTAATTTTGGCTCAAACTCCATAACCAAAGTTGGGTGTAGAAAACATAGTTGACAAAAAAAAATAAAGCTTAACTTCATATTAAAGGCTCAAAAATGGGAACTAACAGGATAATATGACCAATATACGTAGGCTTCAAAGTCTGAAACGATCCAAAAAAATGGCATATATCACTTCCTAACCTTCATACGGGTATTTATATAGCTTCAAATAAATTCAGAAAAATTTCTGGTGTAATAACTCAATTTTGAATGCATTCTCAGTTTATAACCAAAAATCAAAGAATAATGAGATCTTCAACAAAACAATGCACAATTCAAAAAAATAATAATTTATTTATAACCCTCAGAAAAATCAAATGGCTTAAAAGCTCATTAGGTATAAGTTTCCACTGATATTCTTCGAGTGATTACTTTACTCATGAATATTTTTCGTTTTCAGGCTAACATTAATATGGCTAGTGTAAATATTTTCCAAGCATAAATTTCATAAAATTCAAAAGGAAAAGTATGATATAAAAATTTTCATCCACATATTATGCTAAAATCATTTTCTTTTTTTTTGCAAAGTTTTCCAAATTTTTTTTTGGACTCAAAAGGTTTTATTTTTTTTTTTGGACTAAAAAAAAAACAAAATACACAAAACTGACACAGTGTAACCCCTCAATACTCCCAAACTTAAATTGAACATTTTCCTCAAAGTTCCCTAATCTACATTGATCAAACAGTTGTAAATTAGAAGAAAACAATTAGAAACGAACTAAAATTGAGAAATACCTGAGATGGCTCGTTTTATTCAAAACCTGCAAAAACATACAGAAAACAAAAACACAAACACACAACAAGGGCTCTAGACTGACACAAAACACAAAAACTGACTTAACAAAAATGAAATCCTAAACTAGACACTGACAAACATCAACACACACAAGAGATGCACACAAAATTCAAAACCTAACCTAGAAATACTGACAAACAAACTCACAAACACGAACATTCAAATCCTAATCTAGCTATCAAATACTTTCACACAATTTTTTTTTTGTGCAACCTAATCTAACAAAGCAATACTCGAAGCAAATATACAGATAATAATCAAGAAAACTAGACTAATGCATGAGACTAACATGCTAATATGCATGAGTAAATTAAATATGCAATTTTTTTTATGCAAAATAAATGCAAGACAACCTAATAAAATCTATATGAATGCATGAAAATTAAAAATTAAATAAAAGAGATTGAATGCATGTACCTTGGTCTGTAGTACATACTTCCGAAAATTTTAAAGCGTACGATTAAAATCCCTGTAAAATAAAACACCACGAACTTTGGTAAAGATTTCGAATCTCATAAAAAAATGTATGATCCAAAACTAAATGCAATTTCCTAATGTTATAACTAGTGGAGGAATTAACTAATTGGAACCTAATTAAGAACTCTAAATTAAATTAAGACGATAAATTTTTTTAAATTAATATCCGCCAAATTAGTCAAAATTAGACTTTCAAGTTCTAGAATAATCCATTCAAATCCAAAGTTGTTCCATGATTTTTTTTAGACACTATAACCGTAACCTTCCAAATTTAGATCTATTTTCTAAAAATAGAATGTGACTAAATTAGATTAAAATTCTAAGATTAGAAAATGTTAAAAAGAGAAACTAATTATTTTTGGAAGTTTCTAAAAATAGATGTCTCCAAAAATAAATAAAAATTAAATTTAGCAACGATTCCAAATTAGATAATCTTCTAATTTTTATTATTTTTAGAAACTTCTAAATAAGGTAACCTTCTAAAATTAGAATTTCTAAGAAAAACAAAACCTTCTAATTTTAAAGAGTTGCCAAAAATAGATATTTCTAAAATTAACATTATTTCCAAAAGTAAATAATTCAATGGCGATTTTTTTAAGTTCCCCTGCAACGATGCCAAAAACTTGCGAGTATAAATTTAAAATTTGCACAACAGACTCGTCTATAAATATGAGTGTTGGGTGATCATTTTACCATCTTCCTTGAGCTGAGAAGAGTTATATACTCTAAGGAACGATCAACACTCTTATGAAAAGAATCATAAACAATCAATCTATTGATTGTGTTTGAAAAGTGAGAAAGAGTGGAGGAAAAACAGATCATAAACAATTAATCTATTGACTGTTTTTGAAAGTGAGAAAGATAAGAGGATAGAAAGATCATAAACAACGAATCGACTGATTGAGTTTGCAACTGAGAAAGACATAAACTAGGAAACCTGAAACCAGTTTCCTTGTCACCCTGAGATTGTGATTGCCCTACGACGGCTACAAGGAGAAGAGTCAACACTCAGTGGGTGGGATCTTCAAGAAGCACACATCAGCGAGAAAAAGCTTTAACGCAAGTGCTTCTTGGTTTTAATTTGTTTTTAAAACCTTTAATCCGAAAGTGGATTAAGTGTAACGCCCCGCCCTTTTTCACTGTCTAAGCTTTCCGAAAATCAGAGTCTATTTTTTTTTATAGATAGAAGAGTGATAGAGAGCATGAAGTCACGACACGAGATAAGTCCGAACTTCTAAAGTCCGACCCTTAACTGGCCAACCCTATGTGTGTGCATGGACTAAGTCCATAGAAACAGTTCACACATAACAATATAAACATGCGGAATTTAAATCGTAACTGCAGAATTTTAATAAAACCTATTTCTATTCCATTTTAGATAGCAAAGTACGTCAAGTCCTTAATCGTAATTAACATATCATAATTATCCAAATAATCATCCAACCATAGCAAATCATTTAAGTTATTACATGTCCGAAGTCTAGTTACTCAAATTACAAATCCATAAGTAACTTAATTAAAATATAAATTAAAAGCATCCAAGCTCCTATGCTCGGCCTGTTTCGCGTTTATCGTTCCCCTTGTTTCCTGTATCATCCACTATGGTAGAAGTAGCACATTAGAGCAACGCGCCCAATAGGTATTCCAATTAGGGCTAGCACATGGTTAGTACAAAACATGCATAATAATATCATAATGTCAAAAATCATATAAACCATGCCATGTCATGATGTCAAATGTAATGAGTCCCACCCATCACAAGTACATATAAATACTCCACATAGATCTTTCGGACGCCCCGACGGAGTGTGGCCCCTCGAGTTTCTTCTTGATGGAAAAGCACATCAAGGTATTCTACATAGGTTTTTCGGACGTCCCGACGGAGTGTGGCCCCTTCGGTTACATATCCTTCACCCCATGCCATGAATGAGATGCCAATGAAACACATGTTATTTTATCATATAAACATAGCATTAAAATCACAATTTGAAACAATATTCTTTACAACATAATTCATCAAAAACAAGATAAAAGCATTGTACATAAACCCATGGTTTCAAAGAGGTGGAATCCTACCAAAGATCACTAACGTGTCCTTGCGCTTCCGTCCGGTAACCGCTCACGATTGTACACACCTTTGTGAGGTCTCGTTACCTTATTACACAATAATTAATTAAACCCATGTTCCAATTGATTTCTTATTATGTTTAAGTCCATAAACCATTCCTCATGGGGTTCGGCCACACACCATGACCGAACCCATGATCTTTCATTTTTACTTATATTTACAACAATGCCATTGGTCTAATCTTTAGTTAATATTTCATTCATTTTAATCTGTCATACATAGACCCTATGTCCACCAAATAATTCCCATGGGGTTCGGCCATACACCATGGCCGAACCCATGGTCCATTAATTCACTTAATTACAATATTGTCATTATACCTATCCATAACCAAAACATTCCAAAAATGATCCATACATCGTTCTTTAATCCAAAAACATGATCCATTAAATAGTTCATGGGGTTTGGCCATACACCATGGCCGAACCCTATGATATCTAACTTTCCAAATTTATCAATTCCCATTCTTGAATCCATAAATCAAGGTTCCTTCCTTTTTTTATCCATAAATCCATAATTAGAAATTTTCTAATTTAATAACCATCCTCCATAAAATAAACCTTAGTGGGGTTCGGCCATACACCATGGCCGAACCTCACTCATAGAGATCCAACTGTTCCATCACTTTCTAAATTAATAAACATCTTCCATGGGGTTCGGTCATACACTATGGCCGAACCCTATGGTTCATAATCCTCTTTTTAAAAATCATTCATCCAATAAAATTTCCTTAATAACTTAAGTCATAAAAGACCTCATGGGGTTCGGCCATACATCATGGCCGAACCCATGATCCTCCATTTTAGCATGTATTTACAACTTTACCATCATCTCTATGATTTCCATTCGATCAATCACCAAATTAAGTCCATCTATATTTTTCCATGGGGTTCGGCCATACATCATGGCCGAACCAATGGTCCATGATTTTTATCCTCCAAACTTCCATTTAAACTCTTTTAAAACATATATAATTTTCCATGGTTTTCAAATCCATTAAAATATAACCAATCTTCTTTCATGGGGTTCGTCATCTTCCATTGAATTACCATAATCATCTCATAATCTTCTTCCATGGGGTTCGGCCATACACCATGGCCGAACCCTATGGTTCTTTTCTTAAAACAAAAATATCAAAATACTAACTGGTTCCGCGACTCCTCCGATTTTTCTTCGCTTGTTCTTGCTCTTCCAATCCTTCTCCTTCTTTCACCCTTGTTGGCTGCCTTCTCCTTTTCTTGGTTTATGAAAGCCGAGCTCCCCTCTCCCTTGTCTTATATAATTTCCAATTGGTCCTAATTTAGAAGGTGACATGTGCCCCTTCTTCCTTTCTTTTATTAAACCTCCCATTGGTCCCAACTTAGAAGGTACCAAGACCCTTTAAATTAGCCATTGCCTAATGCCGTGTGCCCCTTGCTGAAATAACCATTGCCGTGTGCCTTGTGTCTTTCTAATACTTCCACTCGGCCAATCTTAGAAGGTAGTGTGCGCCCCTTCTTTCTTAGCAATTGCCTTAGTGCCATTTTTTTAATCAAGGAAAGGCCCCTTTTAAATGATCTTATGAGCCTAACCTTGGATATGGAAATCCCTATACACGGCCAAGACAATCTTTATGCGCATGACAATTAATTTATACCCTTATTCAATTTTTAGACATATTGCATACCCTTTTTATTCAACCCCATTTAATTTAAATTGAAACCATTTCCACAACTATTGCGTCTTAATTGGGCAATGACCCAACACTTTACCTATATGAGGTCCATATCTAATAATTCACAAATTAAATGGGTAATTTTCATATATATTAATAACTTGAAAATCCGGGGTGTTACATTAAGGGGGATTTGCTCCGGAACCACTATAAAAAAACTCTAGAGTTGTCTCTGGCACAGTGGTGGGTGGAATTCCTAGCCAATTGAGTGAGGTGGAATTCTTACTCTAATTGTGAGAGTGTAAGTCCCCACATAGTAAATTTGGGGATAGTTCAAGGTTGAACGAGTCCTAACAATGGATGTAGGTTGGCGAACTGAACTACTATATATCTTGTGTCCTTATGCTTGTCGTGTTAGAGTTATTTTCTTGTGTTGATTGGTTAATCACATTTGCTAACACACACTCACTTAATTAGTATATCCGTTGCACTTAATTAATCAATGAAGATAATTTTAAAAAGGACCAACGATATTAGATTGACCTATTCCCCCCTTCTCTCTCTCTCTCTTTCTTTCTCTCTCTCTCTCTCGGGTCAATCGTATTGTTTTAGCTCCCAGTGGAACTTACAGTATATTTACTATATGAGTGATTCTCTCCTCTAACATGCATAACTTATGTTTTCAAAAGTATGAATATATTTGAAATGCATGTGGCTCCTGCTCTTCATTCTTCCTTCTCTTAAGTTCAACAATTGAGACTTGTTGAAGCACACTGATTTCGGTGCTTAACACCCTTTGTCAATTTATGACATGTAACGCCCCGCCCTTTTTCACTCGTTTTTTCCCATAAATTCAAAGTAATTTTTTTTTAACAGACTAGAGTGATAGAGCGCGGGACGTCACGACGCGAGCTAAGTCCGAACTTCCAAAGTCCGACCCTTAACTGGCCAACCCTATGTGTGTATGGACTCAGTCCAATAAAACGGTTCACACATAGCAATATCAAGATGCGGAATAAAAATCATAACCTGCGGAATCATAACATCAAAATGCGGAAACATAATAGAACCAAGTTCTATTCCAATCAGATAGCAAAGTACGTCAAGTCCTTAATCAATATTTAAACGTCATAATCAACACACTAAACATCCGACCATCTAAGTTATTATAATCCGAAACTAGTTACTCAATTACAAGTCCATAAGTAACATTATTCAAAAACATGTAAAATAAGTCTTCTAAGCTCCTATGCCCGGTCCGTCTTATGTTCATTGTTCCCCTGATTACCTGTATCATCAACTAGGGTAGAAGTAGGCGTTAGAACAACGCGCCCAGTAGGTATTCCAGTTACGGCTAACACATGGTTAGTACAAAACATATATAGTAATATAGTGATGTCAAAACCAAATAAAATCCATGCCATGCAATGATGACAAATATGCAATGAGTCCCACCCATTAAATGTACATAAATGTACCCACCACATAGGTCTTCCGGACGCCCCGGCGGAGTGTGGACCCTTCGGAATCTTCTTGATGGAAATCACATCAAGGTACTGCACATAGGTTTTTCGGACGCCCCGACGGAGTATGACCCCTTCTATTATAAATCCTCCACCCATGCCATGCATGAGATGCCAATGAAACACATGCTATTTTAATAAGATAAACATAGCATTTAAAATCACCTTTTGAAACATAATCATTCCATGCTATTTTAATCAATTTAAATATAACATTTGAAATCCAAATAGGCATATCAGTTGAAACATATTTTCAGCAAGCATAGAATAAAACAAAGTACATAAACCATGGTTTCAAAGAGGTGGAATCCTACCAAAAACCGTTACGTGTCCTTGCGTTTCCGTCCAAGATTCACTCACCGATCGCGCACCGCTTGCGACATCCCGTTACCTTATAATATAACGTAAATCAAAACCAAGTCCCACTTGATTTTCAAAATTCCAAATCCATAAACAAAAATCCCATGGGGTTCGGCCATACACCATGGCCGAACCCATGGCTTACCACTTTTCACACCTAATTACGAAAATGTCATGTTCCCTTATTCATCTAAATTTACCATAATTAGACCCTATAAACTTCCATAACCAAACAAGTCCATAAAACACAACTCATGGGGTTCGGCCATACACCATGGCCGAACCCATGATCCTCCACTTTGGCATGTAATTACTTTTTGCCACTACCTTCATAAACACCTCAAAACATATATGTTTATATCCTTCCTTTTATTCCTTAACACATGAACCTAACCTATAGAATTACTTCATGGGGTTCGGTCATGCATCATGGCCGAACCCTATGTCCAACATTTTCATAAATTTACGATAATGTCATTCATAGCTAACCTTCCATTTTGATCACTTAAAGTCATAATGCAAGTGGTGGGGTTCGGCCACACACCATGGCCCGACCTAACCCTTCTTTTCCATCCTTTCAATCCGATGATCAAACATAACCACCCTTTCCAAATTATGAACCCTCTATCAAAATCATAATCCATAGATTTCATTCATGGGGTTCGGCCATGTGATGTCCAATTTTTCTATTAATACTACTTCCCATAATTAGATGTTTCCAAGATAATCTGTACCTTTCCATAATTGGAAGGTTTCCATAATTAAGTTCCACCCTTCCATAAATGGAGGGTTTCCATAATTAGCAACTTCTTTCCAAAATTGGAAACTTTCTAAGATTAGAAGATTCCTTTCCAAAATTGAATTTCTTTCCAATTTAGCCACCCCTTCCATACATAGAAGCTTTCTAAATTTAGCAACCTTCATTCCAAAATTAGAAGCTTTCTAATTTTAGCAGCACTTTCCATATTTGGAACCTTTCCATATTAATCCTCATTCCAAAAACAACCCCATGGGGTTCGACCAAGCACCATGGCTGAACCCTATGGTTCATGACCTTCTTCAATGGTTTAGATCCATTAAACTCAACCATCCATTCATTAAAATACTTGGTGGGGTTCGGCCATACACCATGGCCGAACCTCACCCCTTCTTTTTGTAATGGCCCGGAATTTTTAAATCAATATAAATGTGGATATTATTTATTTTAATGATGGAAATTGGAAATTTTATGGAATAAATGGTGAATGGATCAAAATATGGACAAAGGCCCAAGTATGGCCCAATGGACTATGGATTGGGTTTAAGTTTACTTAAAGGGTCAAAGATGGTCAATTGGGCCAAGAATGGTCAAATTGGGCCCAATACCCATTTGGGACCCAATGGATCAAGATGATGTAAGCTTTAAGGTAAATGGGTAAGATGAAAATGTAATTGGGCCATGGGCCCAATGGTGATCCAATTGGAATGAATTGAATGGGTTCAATTCACCTAAGTCAATTTGAAGTTGACCAAGGTGATGTGGTCAAGTGGGACCCACCTCCACCTCACCAAGTGAGGTGGCATGTGGACCCAAGGTTTGGTGGGGCCGACCACCATGGTTGAATTGGTCAACCATGGGTGTATGCATAAAGGCAATTTAAGCAAGTGTGATTAAGTTCAAGTGGGAATTAATTAACTTAATCAAATAATCCAATTATTTAGTTAATTAAACTAAGCTAAAGTGGTGGTCAAAGAGGGGAGACCAAAACACCTCATTCCAAGCTTAAGAGAAGAAAAAACGTTGGCTAGGGTGTTGGGGTCAAAAAGCAATAAAATATCTATGGTGGTAATGGGAAGCTTTCTTAACCAATCAAGAGGAGATAAGTTTTATCCTATTTTCTTATCTTTTCTATCTAACTCTCATTTCACTTTCTCCCCATTTTGCTCTCTCATGGTCGTCCCACCCTAGCAAGAGAAAGAAGAAGAAAAATTTGGAAAAAGAAGGAGAAGAGCTTAGGGAGAGGAAGAAGAGGTTGGCCCACCACCTCAAGGTAAAGACTTTGAGACACTTTTCCCATCTCCATCCTCTTCCCTCTCTCAATTCAAACCCTATTATGGCCGATCCTAAGATTGGAGGTTGTCACCATTGATCAAGCATCCTAGACGATCAAACAAGGAGAGGAAGGAGAAAGGAGGCTAAGGAAGTCAACGGGAGTGGCAAAAGTCAGAGGAGGCGTCGGATTGTAAGTATTTTCTTAAACAAGAAATTTTGGATTTTTAGGGTTTAAAATTTGGGATTCATTTTGTAAATTTAATGGTGGCCAAATGATTTTATGCCATGGATTTTAAATCCATCAATTTGAAGGATGGAAAGTGGAAAAACCCTAATGGGTAAATTAGGGTTAGGTTAAGGAAAAATAAATGGATTGAGTGCATTGTGTAATTAGGTATTAATCAAGCATGGAAGTGGGGGTTTTAAATGGATTAATGGACCATAGGGTTCGGCCATGTAGTATGGTTGAACCCCATGGTAAAAAGGGTTGATGAATCTAATTAGGGTTATGTAATTAATGTGTAAAATTTTTAGGGTTTTAAGGAATGGAGGACAGGACATTATGTAATGTGGTTAAATTGATTAAGCGATGGATATATGTAAATATTTTTGGAAGTGAGGATTGGTGAAGGAATCAAAGGCCATAGGGTTCGGCGATGTAGTATGGCCGAACCCCATGGTAAATAATTGAGGAAATTTTAATGGGGTGTTAGGGTTAAAATTTTAAAGGATGAATTATGGTTTTAGGGTTTAATGATTAAATATTGGTAAATTGTTTTAAAGGGATGGTAAATGAAGAAATGCATGGGAGAAGTGCATGATGTTGATGGCCTTAACAATGGTAGATGATGGAGTATTTTAATTAGGTTTTGTAAAAATGGAAGCATGGAGAATGTTTTAGGGTTTTGATATGGTTAATGATTTAATGTAATGTTTGAGGAGGTTTATTATGATGGAATCCATGAATAAATGTGAGTGTTTTTATGGTCAAAAAGGGCACCAATGGAATAGTGGACCATGAACCATGGGTTCGGCCATGGTGTATGGCCGAACCCTATGGTGGTGAAGTGATGAAATTAATGGATATAGGGATATGGAAATTAATGGAGGAAATTGATGGACAAAGTGAACCTAATGTTGATTGTTGGGATGGAAAGATGATTAAGGAATGATGAATCAAATGTAGGGTTTAGGTTCTCTCAATGGAGGGACTAATGATGAATCTAATGTGTAATCAAAGACCAAGGAAAATGGGGATTTGCTTAAGTTAAAAGGGGTTGATTGTTAATGAACCAATGGTAGATCATTTTGGCCTAAGACTAATGTGTAGGTATATGTTTAAATAAATGGACTTTAGGTTAAAATTAAATGGCTGATGTAAGTGATCTTATGATATGGGTGATGGGTCAATTATGGACCCAAGAATGTGCCTAAGAATGATGATTTAATTATAAGTCGTTTTTAAGGACAAAGGTTAAAGTGTATGCATGTGGATTTATTAATGGGGATTAGATTAAGTAAATGGTTATTTTTAATAATTTTTATGTCATAGTTGATGGGTCATGAATGGATCCAAGTCTATGATCAATTATGAACTTAGTTGGGCAAGGGTGAATAAGTCATTAACCATGGAGAAGGGGTAGTGGCAAAACCGTAATTAATGGCCAAATTCAAGAACTCCATGGGAGATGACCAAGGGCTTAGGGGCTCTAAGTATCAAGTCTATGTATGGTTAAATAAAACCTAGGATGGCTAATTTGTTTTAAATTCACAAATTAAAGGGGTTTAATGGATTAAATGGGACCCACAAAACCTAAATGGTGACCGATTATTCATGTGGACTTGGAAATGAATAATAGGCTTGGAAATAGTCAGAAACATGGACTAATTATTAATGTGTAATAAGGTACTGGACATCGTAAGCGGTGCGTGATCGGCGACCGGGTCTGTCGGACGGAAACGGAAGAAAGAACGCTAGTCGGTATTCGGTAGGATTCTAACCTTTTTGTAAGCCATGGATTGAGTGATGGTTTCTTTGAATTATTTTGGAAATTATATGGTTTGTTTTAAGATTGATTTTGAATTATGTATTATGTAGGGGTTTTTACTTGATTTATTCTGGTAAGCATATGAGTGGTTTAAAATGGGTTTTAAGGCTATGATGTGATTATTGAGGCTTTGCTTGATCTATTTTTGATAATCAAGTTATATGTTTTATTGATGGGATTTTTTTTAAATGTCATGGTTTGTTATTATATTCAATACATGGCATATGGCATCTACATCTCATGCATGGCATGGGAGGGATATGACAGGGGAATGATGAAATGAAACTGGAGTCCATGCTCCGTTGGGGCGACCGATAAACATACATGGAGATATTTTGATGTGTTTGATTTATCAGGGATGTTGTATGTAATTATGATACCTTGATGATGGTTCTTCCATCAAGGGAGATGATGTGTGATTGTTTATACTTTGACGAGGTTTTGCCGTCCAGGGGGATGATTTGTGATTATTTATACCTGGACGAGGTTTTGCCGTCCAGGGGGATGATTTGTGATTATTTATATCTTGAAGAGGTTTTGCCGTCGAGGGGGATATGACGGCATGATGGTATGGATGATAGGTGGGGTCCATAACACAGACACCCATGGCATAGCATTCATTTTATGGTTTTTTCATTATAACATTATTTATATGCTTTGTTATTACTAATCCATGTGTTAGCCCTACCCGGAGTCCTACTGGGCGCGTGGACTAACGCCCTACTTCTACCCTAGCTGATGACGCAGGAAATGCTGGAGCAGAAGGACGAGACGGGAGCCAAGCTTAGGAGCTTGGAAAGGCGGACTAATTATTTTGTTTAAGTTTATTTTGGGAAATGTGTATTTGTATAGTTTAGCTTGTCGGAAATGTAATATTTTAGACTTATTGCTATGATTTGGATTTTATTGTAGACATATGATGTTATGGTATTTTGGTAATTAAGTGATGAAATCTTCCCTGCTATCTAAAAATTGTAGGTTAGCCTCTATTGTAATTTCCGCACTTAGGGTAGTATTCCTCGAGCTTATTTCTGCGTGTGAACCGTTTTTCGTGGACTTGTTCCACGCACACGTAGGGTTGGCCAGTTAAGGGTCGGGTTTTAGAGGCTCGGACTTAACTCGCGTCGTGACGTCCGCGCCCTTTGCCACTTAAAAAAAAAAATAGATTCAGATTTTCGGTGAAAAAGGGCGGGCGTTACACTTTTCGTTAGTATGGATCCAATTCAATTAGCCATAAACAATCATGGTTCGGCCATGTCATGGCCGACCCATATTCCATATTCTTTCATTGATTTCTTGAATCTCAAACCGACAATCATCAAAGGTTTCTTTGATCTAAAATCTAATAACATAAACCCAATGAATGAATCAAATCTCTCCAAGGTTTTCAATCTTAAAACCCAAGAATTAAATCAAGTCTTTACATGGGGTTCGGCCATGCACATGGCCGAACCCTATGATTCTTTCTCTCCATTTAAACCATTAAATTATCTCTAATCTTCCTCCATGGGGTTCGGCCAAACACCATGGCTGAACCCTATGGTTCTTTTTGTTTCAAAAATAAAACCATTACATTAAGGTACTAACCTCTTTTCAATTCTTGCTCTTCTAATGTTTCTCCTTTCCTCTTAATTCTTCTCCAAACAAGAACACCTTCTTGTTGCTGCCTTTTCTTCTTCTTCTTGATCTTTCTCTTTGGCGTGAGAGAGAATGAGGAATTGAGAGAGATAGAGAGGGAATTCGAATGAAGTGTAAAAACCGTGAGCCTTATCCCTCTTCTCCTTTTAAAGCCTTTCTTAATCCCACATTAGAAAGTTCTTAAGATGAGCAACCCTTAGCCGTGTGCCCCTTGCCATAGATGGCAATGCCAACCTCCCTTGCTTTAATTAGCCATGGCCGACTTCTCTTGCTCTCCTTAATTAAATCCTTCCTTAATCCTATAATAGAATGTACCATGCGCCCATATTTACTTTTGGTCATTGCCGACCTTGGTTTCCCATTCTATGCGCATTACATATAGATATTCATATCTATCATTCGGCCATGCACATCTATTTTTATTCTTAGATATCTTCTTTATTTAATTTTAGACAATCTCTTGGATGTGAAAATCCTAAATATTTCCTCAAAATATTCTAGCATATCACATAGATATGCATATCACTTATGCGCCTAAACTTGGATTTAATAATTAAAATTCAGCCATGCACTATCTTATTTAATTTTTTGATACAACCAATTCCATATTTTAATTGGGTCCTAATTGGGTCATGGATCAATTCCTTATACATATAAGATCAAATCTAAAATTTACAATTGAAAATGGAAAAATTTCATCAAAATAATAAATTGAAAATCTGAGGTGTTACATGACAAAAAGGGGGAGAGAGTTAGAACCTTGAAATAAAGCTCATGTTAAGGTGGAGAATGTAGAAGCTTGATGTAAGCTTTGAAGAAGAAGCTCAAGCTTTGGAGAAAAAGCTTAAAGATCTTAGGGAAAGAAGATCTGTAAGGGAGGAGAGTATATGATTAAGGGGGAGATTAATCATATGAATGAAGGGGTTTTTAGTTCACATATTTAGGGGGAGTAATATGTTTTATATTACTATATATGTGACTAACATTTAAGGGAGAGATCTATGCTTCCATCTAGCTTCTGTGTACAGGTACTTTGGCACACCTTGAGGAAGATAAGTTGGAGAAGCTAGAAAATTTAGCTTATTCATAGGGGAGATGAGTCGAAGAAGCTAGAGAAGCATGCAATGGTCCATGGGAGAGATTTAATGAGTTTGGATATGAACTCATGGAAGGACTAAATGCAAGAAGCATGGGGGAGTACTTGAAATCCAATTCCTCAAAATGAAGGGAACTCGATATTTGCCTACTAATCTTTGTCAATTGTATAACAAAATGGGAGAGAAATTAGTAGAAGCTAGTAGACATCAAAGCCGATTATGGGGGAGTAATTGGTAAGATTGGAAAAAGCCTAAGTGCTTGGACCCCTTGGAAAATAGAGGAGAAATAGGGAGAAGCAATGGACATGGGAGAATGTTTATGCTTAGAGTTTGGGAGATCAAACTAAAGAAGATTGGGGGAGAAAATCTTCTCAACACTGTTAGTTCAGATAAGCTATAGGTAGTGTTGGTGGCTAGGAAATCATGGTGTTTGGGGGAGTATGAATACAAATCTAGTTTAGTTCATGGATGCATATTTATGTTTTGGACTAACCCTTCTAATGATTTTCTAGTGTTGCTTGCTTATGTGCTTGAATAGGAAAACATAAACTGAACCAAGTTGAACAAGAATATGCGAAAATCATAGTCTTGTTTTTCCATTTGAATATGTACATGTAATTCATGTAATTTTTATATTCAAATTTGATGTAACAAGGGTGGGCTTGTATTTGGGTTAGCTTATAGGTTTTATCATGAAATTGACAAAGGGGCAGGTTGTTATTGTCTCGGCTTGCTGAGTCCCTAAGTTTGTCAATTTCATGAGTTGGGAAGAAGCACTTGCTAGAAGCTTGAAGACTTAAGGTAATCAAGATTGAAGATCATGCTCCACCAGATTAAAGCTAATCATTATGGAAATCACAAAATAAGTATTTGGCCATAGATGACTTTAGGTGGTACCCACACCTTAGGAGGATAATTCCTGGGCTTAGTTGAACAAATGTTAAAATCATAAAAAGCCTAAAGAAGAAGCTTGACAGTGAATTGGAAGCGAACTCAAAAATATGAATTAAGTTCATTGTCAACTCGACCAGTCATTCTCACCGACTCCTCGGTGGATACAGGATCAACCCATCGTGGTCAAAAACTGGTCGACCAGATTGACAAAGGTTCTGGAACATTTAACTGTCATTCTGGGTATGCCTCTGATCGAGATTCTCGTATGCACCGACCCCTCGGTGATGAACTTAACGACTCATCATGGTCAACGACTCGTCGATGATAACTTATGAGTTCTGGAACCTAGAACTCATGTGGACTCTTGAGAAAACAGACATCTCGGTAATTCAAGACCGATTGAGGATACCAGGACCGACCCCTCGATAAAAAGTGACAGGTCGTTCTGGGCAGGACAAGTTTCGAGACATGAAACTCTGTCTGCATGGTGTTGCCCCAGATCGAGACCTTAGTATGGACCAACCTCTCAGTGTCATGACTGCGACCTATCGGCGACACAGACATGTCGGCCGAGTATAAATTATGTTGTTTAGGATGCATTTAATGTGCAACGGTCGGGTGGTTGAACGGTAATATTTTTTGTTACTGACCCGTCGGTGCGCCCAATCTATAGGTACATGACAGTTTCTTAAACAGGTTGCCTTCTCTATAAATATCAATCATTGTGTAACCGTTTCATATCCTTTAGTAAATCCGTTGGACCCTCATCATTATCAGTGAGCTTAAACAAGGGCCAACAAAAGAATAACTCTCTCTCTTGTGCTTACACTTGGAAAATTTAATGCAACCAATCATAGTGATTGAGGTTGCAAAAATAGAGAGAGGGGAAAGGATATACAACTATGATAGATATTGGTAGAACCTATTTCCTAGTCACCGTGAGATTGTGATTGCTCAAGGTATGATTATCTTGGAAATTTCCTTATATTTGCTTTGAAATGCGTTTGGTTATTCATGCAATGAAATAAATGTTTAAATTTCTACAGGTTTATGTTAGTGTATGCAAATGTTATCACGCATATATTAGTTGGGTCAGTCACGGGTCGAGTCCTCGGACTTAGCTCACGTCGTAACGCTTGCCTCCCTCTCCACTAATATATTACTCTAATGACGGTGGTTAGAGGGAGGGGCGTTACAGGCGATGGGTCGCCAGACACGTTATATCATCCTGACAATATACCAGTTTTGCAAGTTTGAGTTCATATGTTCTGTTGAATGTCAAAGGTCCATTTAGACTTAATGATTTTACCAATTTGTTCTCTAAGTCTATTAAAGGTCTTCCTAGAGGTGTAGAGTCCACCCTAGAGCCATCTATGGCCAATTTACATTTGTGATTGCTATATATAAATGATATTGAATCGTCACATTGATCTTTCAATCTTGAACTTGATTCAACTTTCATACCACTTTGAGTTTTGATTCATGTCTTCATTCTTCCAAGGCAATGCTTCTCTTGAATCACGGAATTGACAAAAAGGTGACTCGGTCAATCAGGGCTCTAACATTATGTTTAATTCAATTCGTATCAGGTTCGGGTCTAAGACCCCTCTATCCAAGGGTCAGGTCAATTTAAAAGTTTTTAAGAAATGCATAATCCAAACCTAATTTTTTTAGTTAAGTTGACTCGGGTCAAAAATTGTCAACCCTACAATTTAGGTTTCTAGTTAATAACATTTAAAAGATCACTTTAAAAAAGAATAAAAAGATATTTTAGTATAGATCAAAATAAGTTAAAATGTATATTAATTTTTCCATGAAGCCATAAATCAATGGCTGGGTTGTGTAGAATACGAAGTAGAAAAAGAGTTGTTAAATTTCACCTTCCTTTAATTATTCTAGAATTGTAATTTTCGACCTCAACAATTACATTGTTATAATTCTTTAAAAAAAAAATCTTTGACTTTTTCTATGGTCCACGTGGTAGGACTTTGAAAATTAAATAGAAGATTATTCTAAACATCTTTATATTTATTTAGTCTTTTACTTAATTTACCGACTACGTGATTGTTCAACATAAAAGAAAATTACTCCCATGACCGCCTTAGAGTTGTTTTATTGAAAACACTTCAAGTTCTCTTCAAATAGTTATATTTTTTATAAGTTAAGCTTACTAAATTAAAGTATAGATTGTGAACATGTTGGTTATGGAAAATAATTTTTACTCCAACATTTTTGTCTATTTGATTTAAGCAAATAAAATTATTAAAGACTAGAAAACTCTATTTTTATTCTACTTAGTTAAATAAGGTGGCTTTATATATTTATAAAAAAAATCTTATAAATATAATTATTTGATTTGTAAGGTTACAGAATTCCAATTCATTGTAAAATATTATTTATTTAAATCTAAATTCCGACAAATGTTTTACTCAACTATGGCAGTATAGTGTTCTACGAGTTGGGAGGAGTGAATGGGTAGGGGTTGGGAGGTGTCAACGCAAGAGTGTTACACATGGCCAAAGCGTTTGACCAAATGAAATTATATAGAGAAGGAGTCTATCCCAGAGTTTAAAATTCAGTATTAATTTTTTTATTAAAAAAAATATTAATATCGATCGATATTGGTGATATATCGAATAGATCTATATTGTAAATATCCACCGATACGTATTTTATCAGCCGATATCTCGACCCCTATTCTATCTAGTAGAATGGTGATGAGTTTATTCGAAATAAGCATTTAGAGAAGAAGCTTTGAATTAAATCAATCAAACAATTTTTAAAACTTTTTTAAATATTATTAATTTAAATTTTTTTAATATTTAAAAATTGTACTTTTAAAAAATATATTTAAATTGATCTGATGAAGATACTTTTTAATGTGTGTAATATTTAAAGAAAGACCTTATTAGACTCATTCCTATCTATCAGATACATAACTATCTCATTTAATAGATTCCATTTCAATGTAGAGTAATATTGTATGCACCAATATTCAGTAACCAAATTTTTTTTAACTTTAGGAAAAAAAAAATAGTGAAATATAATTTATATATAGTTGATTGTCTCAAATGCTCCACCAACCAATGATACATTTTTACAAAATGTTACATCACATACCCTTATTTAATAACATATCATACGGATGTATATGCATGTTACATTACAACATAACATGGTCGTTTTGTCAAAGTAAGAGACAAGGAATTCATGGTCGTACCCCACCTCCTGTCGGTGTCCAGAAAAAAAAGGATGGTGGAAAGTAGCTTTACCCACACCAAAAAGCTAAAGCAACTCCACCAAAAACCCTCGATCCCCAATTCACCTTTTCCTAAAATCTCCAATGCAATCCAATAAATTGCCTCCAACTTTTTTTTCCTTCCCATTCTTACATACTAATATACATGAATATTCCTCTTTTGTTTTCATATCCTGGGCTCTTTATCCTTATCTTTATACTTTAGAGCCCTCTATTATTCAGTGGGTCACCCAATTGAATCCTCATCATTCGTCACCACGATCAAAATCAGAATGCAATCGTAAACCAAATTAATCAAATTGAATTCAGATAAGCATATCTGATTTGGCTGGTAATCTCCTGTAGAAATTGAATGGAACTGAAGGCATTTTGTTCCTGAACCTTGGGTGCCTCAGTAAGTAGAGGCCGAGGAGGACGCAGACGACCTGAAATGGCGTCACGTACAAAATAACCGCCAAAATCAAGGAGAAGAAGACGAATAAGGACGTAGCTCTTGGGTCGCGCCAGCTGAGTATGGCCTGGGCCCGTTCCCCCTGCGTGGCCAGGTCTCCCGCCACCGTCTGAAGTCGACCTGAAACGCTCCGGAGCCGGTCATACCTCATGCGGACAATGTCACCTGGTCGCGACGTCGGAAAAGTGTCAAATTCCTCATCGAGCTCGTCCGGGTGTGCCTTGTCGGCTTGCGACAAAGTGGTGTCCATGTGCGGCGGGTTGCGCGGCCGAAAACGGTAGTTCCATATCCCAATCAAGAACAAGTAAAGGAATAGTGTAGGGAGTATCAGCTCCGGATAGCACACTAGTATCAAGAATAGAACGTGAACCAGAATTGTAGTGATCGGGTTCTTCCAGTTGCGGACATCTTCGAGCCACTTTCCGACGGCGAGAAATCCAGCCATGACTGAGGTAATTCTATAAAAGTTGGCCTTGCTCCGCCGCAGGCTCCACATGTGAGAGTCGACATCGAGCATGTACTCCACCACCTCGTGCCGCAGCGGAGGCTCCGCGCGGGCCAGCCTCTCTGCAACTATTACCATGGCCTGACGCCGGAGGAAGTCTACGTGGAAGACGGAGATGGGTTGGATGTAGTGCATCTTGGGAAGTAGAGGCTTGGAATAGAGTGTTACCATGTTCACCCATGCAATGCACGTGAAGCGGAGAGCCAGATGCAATTCCCCTGTTTTCTTCAGACCCGACGGCTGCAGCAGCAGCAATGGATACAGATGGGTGTATATACGATCCGTTTCGAGCGTGGACAGCCTGATGCGAACCTTCCCAATTCTCTGATCTCTTGGTGTGCCGTCTTCCTTCTTACCCAATATCTGCCAATTGTCAAAGACAGCAATGGTGATGACGGTGCAGGGGTCATAGACCTCCCAAGTGTACTGCTCGTTCCACCGCGGGGCGAGGGTGTCGAGCAGGGTTCGGGTCCGGACCCATTTGGACCCATACTTGGCGACGCAGTAGGCGTCGGTGATTCTGCCCTCTTTAATTTTCATCGGAAGCAAATTCTTGGCACTTAGAATGCCCACTTCCAGTATTCCAATGGTGGGCTTGCGGAGATTTTTGGAAGACGGCTGGAGATCGCTGCTATAGTGCGTCGATTCGTCGAGGACATGGTAGCCGGCATCGAGGCACATGCTTAGGTGGATCTTACTTGAGAATTTCACTTCCTTCTTCTTCTCGCTTTCTTCCAACGACGGAGAAGAAGAAGCCCTGTCAAGGTTGAACCACTTACTCGGAACGTGCTTATGGTCATATCTCTGTGGGGCGAGAGATAAAGGCAGCACCTTCCGGCCTAAAGGCTCCGACTTGTTGGGTCCAATTCTATCCTCTACAACAAGGATCAGGAATGCGTTGGACGGCTCTGACACCACGAACATCAGCTCCTCCTTCCAAATTGGGTTGATCGAGCGGATTTCGGAGGTACGGGTGTACCGAACTTGGTTTCCCACTTGGACCTTCACCCAAACATCCGGCACTCGGCCCTTCTCGGAGGGAACTAGATCTTGAGCTTCAAATAAGTTGACGCGGAGATAATAGAGCTTGGGAGAGTAGTAGACCTGTGAACGGGTGTGCGCGATGCCCTCCTGCGGGAGGCCGAGGGCATCGGAATGCCTGGCGTCGGGGAACGCCTCGTCGGCTTGCGTTCCCATCCAAACAGCCAGCATAATCTCCCCTTTGGCTTTGTCACCACTCTTGTCCTCCAATTTGTACCACTGGGGGGCGAGAGGGCTATCCGGCGGCACCCGCAACGGCAAATCGGTTAGCTCAAAGTTCACCCGGCCCACGAAATCGTCCTTCACCATGTCCTTGTCCTTCACTACTACTTCCAGTAAATTCGACTGCATGTGCTCTTTGGAGAAAGCGAAGGTCTGCCTCCACTCGGGGTTCTGGTTCTTCTCGAAGTGTTTGGTGATGCCCTTGTAATTGCCAATCTTCAACTCCACGTAAGGGTCCAGGCCGCCGGTGATGTCCATCACTGGTAGGTCTTTGGCCTTGATCACACTGACGTAGAGGTAGTGCATCTGCTCTACTAGATCATAGGTGGTGGACGTCTTGTCTCGTCTGTGGCCATATAGGCGACCGGGGAGTGGTGGGCTGGTCTCCACCAGACCGAATTCCGGTTGTTTGGGAAAAGGCACTGCCATGTGATGAACAGTGACTGGAACCGCGTGCTCAACTCGAGCATAGTCGGTTCGCTTCTCTTCACCTGTTTGCGCCGCCGGCTTCAAGAAATCCAATCCAGATGGAGCTGACGATGGCGGGACAGAATACCATGACTGGGTATCTTTTGACTTGTTCTTGCTCCTGTTCTTCCCCTTGTCATTGCCACCCTTATGCATCTGTTCTTCGCCATGTTTGCTGCCATTGATGTTAGGCTCAGAAGGCTGCGCAATTGGCTGCTCTAGGCCGTTGTTCAGAGGGTGATTGCTGACGGCATAGATTTTGAGAGCGATGTCGCCGCGAATGTGTGAGAAGATTCCTCTCTTGTCCAAAGGGAAGCGCTGGACTGCAGATTCTGATTCAGAGAGCGGGATAGAAACGCCCGATATCCTTACTCGGCCGAGGAAATTCTTGTGGTGCCCCCCCTTGCGCTCGTTGAAGACTGCCACATCGAGTGTTTGGTTAGGGAGGTTGTTTGGATCTGATACGTTGAATTGAAGCTTCTCATTCCAGACCGGATTAAGGTCTTTTGTCTTGGTTAGGGTCCTCTGCCGCTGCTGATCGAAGTCGACTTCCACGAAGGGGTTCGCCGAACCCTGCCCATCTTTAGGCATGAGATCGCTGGCATCGTGCACCTCCACGACTATCTTCATCGAATCAATTCAAGGAATTAAGGACAGGAATTGGTGTGGGTGCTTGATGAAATTCAAATTCAATAGGTGCTAGATTAAATTCAAATTCAATAGGATGGTGGGGGTTCTTGGATGGTGGAAAGGAAAGGAGAGGACGGTGGAAAGGGTGTTTGGTGTTTGGAATTTGGACAGACAGATGGGAGTAATAGTACAGAAATAGGAAAGATAGCAAAGGGAAGGGAAGGGAAGAGTGGAGAATAGGAGGAGAGGAGAGGAGAGGAGAGAAGAGAAGATAGGGGGAGTGTCGTTTGGTGGAGTGAGGTGGCCCCCTTTCCCACGGTGGCGCTTGGATGCATGCTTGAAACTAACTACATATGGATGGAGAGAATCATCGCCTTTTTCTTTCTTCCTGTGTCTTCTGCTCTTTAGCCTTCGATTTTAGGTTCTGTACAAAGCAATTTAAAGTTTTTTGCATTTTAATATTCCATTCTACAAAGTCGTAGTTCCTCATCAATAATATTTACAATTTTTTTTATAAAAACATAGGATAAAGCTAAAAGAAAAGTCATTATCCTTTCTTGTTTGGTATCACGTATCTATCATCATTAGATATACTAACAACTTTATTTACTACACTTTTTTAGACTCAAGGAAATAACTTTTGTTTTTATATTATTTATCTAAATTTCAATTATCAGAAGTTTCAAAACCCCAGCATTGATCTCAGAAAATAACAGTATAAAAGAATCACTTGGCAGTAAATTTTTAATTTACCAAAGAGGCATGGATGAAAATATCAATTCCTTTGTCAATTCAGTCTAACACTCTAATCTAATTTACTTCTCTGGCTTGACTGTTAATTCATTCACCTAACCCTACGATGAGATAAAATTAGAACGAACCACTCATCCAATTCGTGGGAAATAATATAAAGAAAATACCTATCTACCAATCTACATTCTACACCGTCTAAAATTCAGGGCTACTGTTGAATGGATTGATACATCAGCTTCATCTTTCAGGGCTCAGTTAGATGATTCAAAACTCTTTAGAAATACTGACTCATGAATTCTTTTCAAATAGAGTAGAATTTTTCCCAAATATCAAAAGGGACTCCCTTTTCTTAGAATGATGTTAGAAGCTAGGGTGTTAAAAAGGGGATACGTATCGATTACTCATCAGTTGATATGTATATGGTGTATTTTTGGTAAAATAGTTATAATTTTGGAGTAAGAGAGCTATGTTACAGGAATAAGGATGGAAGCAGAAAACTTTTCTACACTTCATTATTGAATTTTAGATTATCCAAGAGTTCAAATTCAAAAAAAAAAATTGATAAAAAACTGAAAGTGGTCATTCTTTAATAAAAAAAATAGCAGAAAATTAGTATACTTTATTTTCTATGTTTCTGGAATTTTTTAAATTTTTACAGATTTTTTCAAAATATTTTAAAATTTTCAATTTCGTAACTTCAAAATTGTATTTAAATATCTAAATGGTCGTGGAATAATGAAAAAATTACATATAAATGAAGCTTAGAAAAAAAAATTATTTTCTGTAAAATTTTCAGAATTTTTTAGGAAGTTAAAAAATAAAAATCAGAGGAGAGAGAAAGTGTATGTATCGACCCTAGTGTTGAAGAGAGTGGTGGATTTAAAAAGTATTATTATGATAATGTTTCTAAAAAGTTAATTTATTAAATTTAAGTTTTTTTAATTTTTAATAGTCTAAAAATTAATGATCAACATAGAGTTAACTTTTAACAAATTTTATTCCAATAGTGTAATTAATTGTAAATGAATTCAATTAAATAGAGATATATATAATACACTTGAATATATAAACCTAAAAAGGAAAAATATAATTCCAAATTGCAATAGACCTCACATCGAGGTCCAAGTGGAGCAATTATATCTCCATTCTTCAACTGACCACATTAATGCGGGTTATATATTGTGGGGCTTTGTTGAGTCAGATCTACCCATTGTACTCTTTAACCTTAGGTACATAAAGTTAACGAAACATGTGTTACTTTAGCTATTGTAAAAAACATATTTTTTTTAAGTGGGGCCATATAGACACTTGATTTTTTTGTCTCTATACATTTGATTTCAAAAAATAGGTGACAATACCATTTTATCTTTCCAGTTTTTATCATCTGAATGAACTGTCAGTTCATTTTAAGTTCGTTCAAATGATAAGATCGTCTAAAGGAATATTTCAGTACAAATTGTGTTCCTTTGGACAATCGAACTTATAGCTTTCTATTCATTCGAAAGATCAGTTGATATCCTTCGAACGATCTTTTCTATATGGGTTGTGGAGTGAGATTTTCAAACAAGTTCATTTCTCGATCGATTTTTACAAACAAAATATCAAAATTTATCTACTCTGAATTTTATGAACTCCGGAACTGATTTTAAGTGAAAAAAGTATAGTTTTAGATTTCAAAAATTATACCTAAAGAATTAAGAAAAAATGGTCTTCCATTTTAATTTTTTGGGTACTATTTTTTAAGCCCAAAATTATACCCTTTTCACTTAAAATCAGTCCCAAAGTTCAAAATTCAGAGTAGATATATTTTGATAACTTATTTGTAGAAATTGGTCGAGAAACCTTCTTATTTGAAAATCCGAGCCAAAAGCGTAGAGGTGACAGTTGGCAGAGAGGTGGTTTTTCGACCTATTTCTACAAACAACGTATCAAAATTCATATATTCTGAATTTTATTAATACCGAACTGATTTTAAGTGAAAAGGGTATAGTTTTGAATTTAAAAAATTATACCCAAAGAATTAAGGAAAAATAACATTCTCTCTTAATTCTTTAGATACGATTTTTGAAACCCATGATTATACCATGTTCACTTAAAATCAGTCTCGGAGTTCATTAAATTCAGAGTAGATGAATTTTGATACTTTATTTGTAAAAATTGGTTGAGAAACCGACTCTTTTGATAACCCGAGCCAAACATGCAAAGGTAATAGTTCTAAGAGAGGCGGTTTGTCGATCTATTTTTACAAAGAATGTATCAAAATTCATCTATTCTAAATTTTATAAACTCCGGAACTAATTTTAAATGAAAATAATATAGTTTTAGGCTTAAAAAATCGTACCTAAAGAAATAAGAGAGAAAGCCATTTTTCCTTAATTTTTTGGGTATAATTTTTTAAGTTAAAAAATATACCCTTTTCGCTTAAAATAAGTCCGAGAGTTCATAAAATTTAGACTAGATGAATTTTGATAAATTGTTTGTAAAAATCGGTCGAGAAATGACCTCGTTTGAAAATCTCACTCCACAGTCCACAGAGAAGATCGTTCGAAGGATCCCGTAGGATCTTTCAAACGAATAGAAAGCTATAAGATCGTACTAAGGAACACATTTTGTACTTAAATGTTCCTTTGGACAATCTTATCATAACCTAAAATGAAATGACAATTCGTTCGGATGATAAAAGTCGGAAGGATAAAATGATATTTTCACCTGATTTTTTAAAATTGAGTGTATAGAGGCAGAGAAGTCGGATGTCTATATGGCCTGCCTACTTTAAAATTGGTGAGTTTATCATATTAAATTTATAATTTACAATTTACAATTTTAAAGTATTTAAAAAATATTTTTTCAATAGATTTTACATTAATCAAAATCAACACTGATATAATAATTTATTTAAAGTATTTAGATTAGAAAACTACTACTATTTTTAGTATTATTTTTTTAATGTAGATATTTCACATTTTTAAGTAAAATATAGTCAAACCTAATGCGCAACTTATGAAGTGTGTTAAAATTATTACTTTTGTTATCTAAAGCTAAGGTAGCTCACCATTTATCTATCTCAGTTTTTTATTTTTTAAATGACAAAGAAGCTCAAGACTTCCCAACTCTCTTCAAGTATGAGTACATTAGATGAAACTCTATATACTCGCAGTTTTGTTGCAATTGAAAGTATAGTTCGCTTAGGTTAGAGTCCAATGTGGAATTCACTAATTGGTGAATGTAAACTCTTTGAAATATATTTTTTGATTTAGATCTAATATTATTTGATATTTATTTGGTGTTTTTTCATTAGATTAGTCATGAAAAGTAAAATTATTTAACAATAATTTATTTTTAATTTAAAATTAAGGACTAAAATAATTCAATTACTCTCACTTTTAAAGTACCATAGTCCCATGGTCTATTTATCCGTCAAAGTTTTTATAATATGGTGAGATTCATCCATTTTATATATCCCTTCAAAATACCCAATTGTTTCAATGTGGGCATCTGGCAAACTTGGCCATTTTATTAATACTGACTTTTGTCGGTTTGAGGTAGGTTACAACTTTGACAAGTTATGGAGAGGCTAATTAATTAAGATAATAGGGTGAGTCATGTCTATTTAAAATATGAAACATGACATCTCAACATATATTTCATTAAAAAACGTTGCAAGGGTTGTTCAAGTTTTTAGGTTGAGACTATTGTTCTGCACCATCCAATAGGTGGACACTTGACTATTGTAAATTTTAGATTAGTAGGCACTTTGAGATTTTAATGTAATAGTCTTTGTCTCTTTCTAAAAAAAAATTCAAAAAAATTTCAAACATAAATTAAGTTATTTGAATTTAAATCTTAATTGAAATTGAAATATCTGATATTAAAAATCATAATGATAGCTACCACAATAAAAAAAAACATGTCCGGTATGATATGTATTGGGCAAATACATAACTCATGAGTCATGATACATATTGTCATTGAACATATGTATGGATTATATGACCGATACACTATTATATCATCCTCAGCTGAATTTTGAATAGATGATTTCAATAAACAGTCTATTTTGGAATTTGATTTATAAAGTAAGAAATAATACAAGAAAATATTTTCATGCATAACTTTTTTTTCTAATTCTGAAGAGAAGAGTTGTACTTAATGACAAATAAGAAAAAAAATTGTGCTTAAGATGATTCATACTTATGAGATTTTCTTAAAGTCATTTGCTTAATTTAAATCCATTTCAATTGTGAAACGCATCTATGCATTGAAGAAAAAAAGTTTAAATCATATTTAAATTCTTTAAATTTATTTTAGTTATCTTTTTTAGGAATTGATTTGTGTATCAATATTGTTTTCTTAATTTATCACAATATTATATAATTTCATGATAAAATGAGAAGTAAAATAGATTCAGTATCGCTTATAATAAAAAAATACAAATACATAATAATATTTAATTATCATTATATATTGTTAGACACTTAGCTATTTTCACTGAGAGTATTAAATGATATAAATTTAAAATAGAACAAAATAGAAAAGCACTTTAATTTCACATGTTTCATTTAAAAAGAAATAAAAAAATTCAAAAAATTAAAGAAAGAGACGACTCAGAGTCCAAGCCAAGAAAAAAATATACAAGCAATCCTAATACGGGCAGAATTGATTAGGAGACACTGGATAAAATAAAATTCTCTATTTTATCCTTATCGATGTACCACTCATCAAGTATCGATATACTGATAATATGCCGCTTTATGTATATATTATGTATATTGATATACCGATATTTGATAAATGGTACATCAGTAAAAATAAAATAAGAATTTCACCGTTTTATATCTTTTAACAAATTTTAATACAAGATAAGCGTTAAAAAAATGGAGCACTTACACACACCCGGAAATCCTGCCTCTACACACTCGAATCTGAATTTTCGTGGGAAATTACCATTTTACTCCCACATTTCTAATCATTCGAATGAATGCTCAGTTCATTTTGGCATTCATTCGAATGAACCCATTCATTTGAATGAATACCCAAGTATAATTTCAATTCATTCGAATGAATGGGCTAAACAATAACACGGAATACTGCTCAGCCCATTCATTCGAATGAATGAGGTACAAATGAATCATTCGAATGAATGGGCCTCATTCATTCGAATGAACTAATCATTCGAATGATTTTAAATAATAAAATTTATTTTAAAACTTTAAAGTTATTTTTTGAGCAGTGTGTATTTTCAAAATTTCTCAAATTAAATATCCGGACTAATTACGATAATCTGATAAAAATACTTTAAGACTTTAAGGTCTTTTGATACTCCTAAATATTTAAAACACAGTATTTTCCAAATAAGGGTATCCCTAGGGTGTGCCGAAAATACATTTAGGAGTGTCAAAAGACCTTGAAGTCTTAAAGTATATTTATCAGGTTATCGTAATTAGTCCAGATATTCAATTTGAGAAATTTTAGAAATACACAGTGCTTAAAAAATAACTGTCTATCTTTTAAAGAATATTTTATAGCATCGGCAACATAGACACTTATTTTTTAAGCACTGTGTATTTCCAAAATTTCTCAAATTGAATATCCGGACTAATTACGATAACCTGATAAAAATACTTTAAGACTTTAAGGTCTTTTGACACTTCCAAATGTATTTTCGGCACAGCTTATGGATACCCTTATTTATAAAATACTGTGTTTTAAATATTTAAGAGTGTCAAAAGACCTTAAAGTCTTAAAATATTTTTATCAGGTTATCGTAATTAGTTGGATATTTAATTTGAGAAATTTTAGAAATACACAGTGCTTAAAAAATAAGTGTCTATGTTGCCGATGCTATAAAATATTCTTTAAAACATAGACAGTTATTTTTTAAGCACTGTGTATTTCTAAAATTTCTCAAATTGAATATCCGGACTAATTACGATAACCTGATAAATATACTTTAAGATTTCAAGGTCTTTTGACACTCCTAAATGTGTTTTCGGCACACTCTAGGAATACCCTTATTTATAAAATAATATGTTTTAAATATTTAGGAGTGTCAAAAGACCTTTAAGTCTTAAAGTATTTTTATCAGATTATCGTAATTAGTTTGGATATTTAATTTGAGAAATTTTGAAAATACACACTACTTAAAAAATAACTTTAAAGTTTTAAAATAAATTTAATTATTTAAAATCATTCGAATGATTTATTCGAATGAATGGGCTGAGTACTATACCGTGTTACTGTTCAGCCCATTCATTCGAATGAATTGAAATTACACTTGGGCATTCTTTCGAATGATGAAATTCGAAAGAATGTCGAAATGAATTGGGCATTCTTTCGAATGATTAGAAATAAAGGGGTAAAATTCAAATTCAAATGTGTAGAGACAGGATTTTTGGATGCGTAAGTACTCTCTAAAAGAATATCATACTATTAAACTTACAAAAATGCCGACAGAATAGATAGGTAGGAGTAGGAAAAAAAATTTCCGTAAGTACAAGAACTTTATCAGGACTCCGCTGCCTGTTCGGAGCAATTGAATAATTAATATTAGTATTTGATGAAAACTGAACAGTAGTATTGTACGACTAATTAGCTCTGCTGTCACACATTAAATATTCTTACGTGGCAGCCTCGACAAAGATGTTGTAAATCACTTTCTTAGAATATCTTTCCCGTATATTATTATATTATAGTATTATACTGTTCTGAGAATCTGTCTTAGATTCTCCATCGCTCTGATGGGGACTACTACGTGGCCAAAGGATACTTGGCGAAACTCTAGACTCGAGAGTATCTTTTCTAGGTGGATGTTCGAACGTCAAGGAGTACTTTGTACATAATTTAAAAACTCGTCGACTTGAAGGTTAGATTAAATAAAGTTTAATCGAACTCAGTTGTGATTAAATCTTATCTTTGTTATGAATATTATATTATAAATAATATAATTATCAATTAATCTAGTTTCTATTATGATAGTATTATAAATAATATTATATTAAAATGATGTATTTTCTATTTTAATGTATTATTATATTATAAATAATATTAATTTTATTGAATAATTCTATGATGGAATTAAAAAACAAAAAATATATATTTAAATAAAACTTATTTAGTATTTATTTTATCTCATTTTAAACATTTGTATCTTTTAAGAAACTTGAATTTGACTTTAAACTATTATGTAGCTGAGAGGTGATTCTCATCTATTTCAACACACTTTATGCTACTCCAATATAATTGGGATAACTATTTTAGGACAATTCCAAAATTCATATGAGACAACTAAATTGGGATAAAGGGAGTATATTCTATATATAGACAAATTATGGTTTAGTTTAAGAAGATTAATATAATTAATACAATGGTAAATCTATTAAAAATCAGTCATCCTTCGCTAGATTTAAAAATAAAAAATAAAAGTCTAAAGTCCCAACGCTCAAATGAGTGCACCAGTGGAAACATCTTATGTAATACCCCAGATTTTCAGTTTATCAATATTTACGAAAATTGCCATTGAAATGGTGAATTAAAAGGATATGACCTTAGATGGGTCAATTGTGGGGTTTATTGTTCAATTAAGACCCATTTTATGTGTTATAAGGATCAAATTAAATTAAATGGGTAATGTCCATCTAATTGGGTCAAGGTGATTATTTGGATTAAAAGACCCAATTGGGACCCAATGGGTCGTGGATTGACTTGTTTGACCATTGGGTGAGCTCAAGCTTAAATTAAAATGGTGAGTTGAATGTGGACGGTTTACATTTGAAATTCAAATTCAAACAATGGTTATACGTTGGAGAGATGAAGGTGGTTTAAAATTCAAATTCAAAATAAATGGGTGGACGGTTTTACATTTGAAATTCAAGCAAATGGAGTACATTTGAAATTCAAGCAAATGGGGTGGACGGTTTTATATTTGAAATTCAAACAAATGAGATGGAGGAGTTATGTTTAATTCAAATTCTAAACAATGATACACGTTGGAGAGATGGGAAGTTTTGGTTACACATTTCAAATTCAAAACAAAGATATACTTTGGAGAGGTGGAGGAGTGTTGGTTTATTTTAAATTCAAACAAATGAAGGTGGTTTGTTGTTTCAAATTCAACAAGGATACACGCTAGAAAGGTGGGGAGTGTTGGTTTAATTTCTTATATTCAAACAAATGGAGGAGTATTGGTTTATTTCAAATACAAAGGCAAGGCACACGATTGGAGAGATAATGGAGATGGTTATGGTTTAATTTTCAAATTCAAATAAGGCTCAACTTTCCGTCTCCCACTTGGCTATCTCTCTCCCTCACACTCTCTCTTAGCCGACCAGCACTCTAAGGAAAAGGAGATCAACCATTTGGAAAATTCTATCTCATTCTCTCCCTCTCTTTCTCAAGGCCGGTTCTCCTCTCAAAGACCAAAAAGGGTTGAAGCATTGTGCTAAGCTTCTCTCACAAACCAGCCTCCATCTTGGCCGAATCAACCCTTGGTGATCTTATCTTGATCAAGCTCATATATTGGCCGAAGATCAAAGAGAAGAAGAAGAAGGAAGGCTAAGGATTAAAGAGGAGCAAAAGGAAAACGGAAGAACACGCCGAAGCAAAGATCAAATCGGAGGAGTCGCAGAAACGGTAGGTGCTCAATAAACTTTTATTAAGTAAGACAGCCAAGGAAACATGATCAGGCTATTGTATGTCCAAATCCTAAAAGGGATATACAAAAACCATTGAGTATGAAAAAGAGGTTGATTAGGTTCGGCCATGATGAATGGCCGAACCCATCAAAAGGTATGATCATGGCTATGAAGTTTAAAGGAAGAGATAAGGAACCATGGCCGAACCCCATGGAAGAAAATGAAGGATAAATGATATGTTAAATGGAAGGTTATTATATATTTCTAAAGGGACTAAATGGAAGTATGAATGGGAAACATCAAAGGATTAAATGATAAAATTGTATGTTATAATTTGAAGGAAAGTAAAGAACCATAGGGTTCGGCCATGTGTATGGCCGAACCCCATGAAGGGTTTTTGTTGTTTGTAAAGGGTTTAAAATATGTTGGAAAGTGATGGACTTGGATATATTTTGTTTACCAAAAAAAAAAAGAATGGAAAGAGGAGCACCAAAACAAAAAGGGGTGAGGTTCGGCCATGGTGTATGGCCGAACCCCACCAAGTGCTATGTATGATGTTTTGTTGTAAAAGGTCTAAAAATATTCAAATGGATAGAATTATGAGAACCATTCATAGATGGATAAAGGTTTTAATGGAAATAAGGAACTATAGGGTTCAGCCATGTGTATGGCTGAACCCCATAAAGTGAAAATGGTGGATGATTAAGGGCTAGATAATTAGATGAATGGATTGGTAATTAGTCTTATGTATGAAGGATTAAAGGACCAAATTTAAGATGGTGAGGTTCAGCCATGTTGTATGGCTGAACCCCACTAAGGTGGATTTGTTTTGGACATTGGTTGTTAGCAATATTAAACAAGCTTTTAGGCTAGTGACAATATTGTAAATATGGAATGAAATGATCAAAGGACTTGAAAGAGGGGTCAAAACCAAAGTGGTAAGGTTCGGCCATGTTGTATGGCCGAACCCTACAAAGGGATGTTTGTAGTTTGAGGTGTTTAAATTAAGTTAATTGGGTGGTGTTGGTTAAATAAAAAGAGTGTTCAAATTCAAGTAGGTGAGGTTCGGCCATGGTCTATGGCCGAACCCCATAAGGTGCTTTTTGGGACTTAGATTTAATTGGAAATCAAATGAATAGTATCTTGACTTTTTGTTATATAAACAAGGTAACGAGACTTCTTGAACGGTGCGCAAATCGTGAACGGGTGACGGTTTAAGAAGAACAGACATTTCTAAGTGACTTTTGTTTAGGTTTCCTACCTCTTTGTAACCACACTTATACTTGATGTTTTTATCTTAATTTTAATGAGATATATGCTAAACTATTATGTTTCAATGTGGATTTGAATGTTAAGATTTATTTACAAATGCATGTATTCATAGACATCTCATGCATGGCATGGGGTGATGGTTATGTAACATGAGGGTCCACACTCCGTCGGGGCAACCGAAAACCTATGTGGTGGTACCTTGATGATGAGAATCCCATCAAGATGAGGCTATGTATACTTGTGATGGGTGAGACTCATTACATTTGCATGCATACATAGCATTGTTTTTGTAAGATTTTGATGATCATGTATTATTATGTTATATGCATGTTTTTATACTAACCTTATGGTAGCCCTAATTGGAAGACCTACTGGGCGCGTTGTTCTAATGCCCTATTTCTATCCTTAGTGGATGACACAGGAAAGAGAAAGGTCGAGGATCGCGAAGGAAACCAAGCATAGGAGCTTGGGCATTTGAATGGTTTATTTATGGACATTTTGTTTAAGTTTACAAGGACATGTAATTCGTTAGTTAGATGTGGCATGTAATAACTTAGTAATATTTGCTATGGTTTGGTATGATTTGAATGAATGATTAAGTTAAGGTAATTTTGGATAATCGACTATGTACTTTGCTATCTAATAAAATGGAGTAGATTTAGGTTCCATAATATTCTGCAAGATTTATAAAGTATTATGTGTGAACTATTCTCATGGACTTAGTCCATGCACACATAGGTTTGGGTCAGTTAAGGATCGGACTTTAGAAGTCCAGACTTAACTCGCGTCGTGACATCCCGCTCTTATCACTTGTTTATTAATTAAAAAAAAAAAAAACAGACTCTGATTTCGAGTGAAAAAAGGGGCGGGGTGTTACATGATACTCTCTTGTAAACAATCATATGCCCAAACAATGGAATTGCAGTAGTGCATTGTGTCTAGGTAATGTAGAGCGATGGTGTAACGCCTCGTCCCATTACAGGCGTGTTATCTCTGAAATATATCATAACATTCCAAAAAAACAAATACTTTTTTGAAACGGGACAAATACCTCCCGCATCCCCTATGGAGGTCTCAACCGTCGGAGCGTAACGGGGAAGTCCTCCCAACAATCAAATCTTCATCTCATCATAAACATATACACATATAGATAACCTCTCTGCTCTAGAGTAGGCATCTCAACCGCCGAAACACAACCGGGAAACCCGCATCGCCTATGGGGGTCTCAATTACCGGAGTGTAACGGAGAAGTCCTCCCAACAACCAAATCATCATCTCATCATAAACATATATTCATATAAATAGTTCCTCCATCTCAACACCCAACAACACGCCGTCCGTTGCGGGTTACCTTTCATGCATGCACATGATGTCATGGTCATGTCTAAACAATACAATCATGCTCTGATATAATAAATCAAGATTAACGACACATGCACTGCATATAACAAGGGCATATAACAGATTATGTAAACATACATCTCCATGTGTTCACATCTTATAAATGAACACACAACATTTTATCAACGAACTTTCAAGCCTCATGTTTAATATCCAACACACATCTCATTCCCATCATAAATTCATATACATGTTATGATTGAACACAAAACATATAATTAACAATTTTCAAGCATCATGTCCAATGTCCAACGCATGCCTTACTCTCGTCATAAATTTATTCCCATGTAATAATTAAACAAACAACATGTTACCAGCAAGCTTGTCACGCCCCGACCCGAAAGATGGGCCCGGAACGAGGCTGAATTTTTTTTTTTGAAAGCTAAGACAACACTCAAGAATTCTAACTGGGCCGGACCAACAGTTAGGCCCAAAGGTCACACATGATCTCAACATGTGGACTCAAACATATACCATAAGTCTAACCCAACAGATACAAACAATAACACAATTCCAAACATTGAATTATCATTGAAACAACATCAGAGTAATTACGGATACATGATAGTCTTAATACATCACATTTAAACAAACCAAGTACCACACACGGTGCTTTACAAAAACGAACGGTTCCAATAACCAAAAAGCAAAGACAAGGGTATTCCCCTCAGTGGGAATCCCAAACAACGTCCAGCTTATCCACCCTAAGCTTCAAACAGAGGGTTCTCCTCCTCAGGTTCATCTCCTGAAAGGGGAGTGGGGTGAGCTAAGTAGCTCAGTGAAGGAAATATAACAGTGCAGTTTAAGTAAACATCACGTTAGTTAATAATCAACAGTTGCAATATAATATCTCCTGCTTGATAACAATTTCTCAACTATAATATCATCATCATTCCCATTTCATCATGTTTTCCAATACTGCTGTCATCCAACGTAATGCCTACAGACTACGCTGAGATCATCGTAATAAGTCCCGACATGGTCAAAATACATCCTTACAAGTACATCTTTGGTTCTCACATAGCCGATACTAACACTTCTTATGTCAACAAATGTCGACACCCATGGTCTAGTAGACGTAAACCATCTCACACCCATGGCCAATATTGGTTCAATAGTCAAGGGCACGTGGAAGCAGTATTACATGTCTCGTATGATCAACATCATAAGCTTTTTACAATTAACATAAACACTTCTTATAACAGTGCATCATGCCTAGGCACATGGGTGGGTTCATCAAATCTGAAACCACTCATTGCTCAAGACTTATCTCAAATAAAAACCTGTTTACACCTACTGCAAAGTTAAGTTTCCTCACCGAAAATGTGTGGTATCGTGGTCTCTGTTCAACAAACAAAGAAGTGCACAATCAATCATAAGTCAACATACATAGCATCAAATGCATACATACAAGTAGTATTTCGAAATCATACTTGTTTTCCCAAAAATATCCAAGGTAAATGGAATTGAATCTCCTACTTGGTTTCTAACCATTTTAAGTTACAATAATCCACAATAGAGTAATAGTAAGGTGCTCAGTCCAAAACTCATATTGTCTTCTGAGGATGACCAGATTGACTTATTGAGTTAGGTCTAGATACTTAGGTCACTTCTCGGTTATCTTCTGGATAGGACCAGATCTGACATGTTGAGTAAGGCCTCGAGGTCAGTCAGTGCCCGACAAATATAGCGTAGGCCTGTAAGTGAAATCACTCAGTGCTCGACCAATAGAGTCGGCCTGGAAGTGAATACAATAGTATATACACTATAGTAACAAGAGAAGAGGGTTAGTACATTTTTAATTATTAAATGGGTATAACCAATACATGCATCAACAACTATCAAGATTTCACATTAAAAAACTGGGTCCCTCAACATGCCTCGGAACCAGGTACTGTGGCTTCGGATCATCCGAACCACTGCCTAAGCTAGTCACTGACTTTGGATCTTGGGTCTGCCTTCGGATCGTTCGAAGATTAGGTCTCGGATCATCCGAAGGTCCTTCCGAACCGATAAAATCCGAAAAATAGGTCTTGGTGGGTCTGATGTCTCGGAACATGCCGAGTAAGGCTCGGATCGTCAGAGTGGGGTTTGGTCCTTCCGAACTCGGCTCGGAACATCCGGGCGAGTTAACCTTGCCTCGGACGCTTCGGGTGAAGCTCGGAACGTCCAAAGGTCGTGACCCTAGGACCGTTTGAAGCTCGACTCTCGGACCGTCCGAGAGTCGTCTTCCTCCACTGTCTGCAGCAGCAGACAGTGACTGATGAAATACGAATTCCAAAACAGTGGATTTTCCGAATTCGATTTTCACATCCAACCGGTCAGATGGACTCCTTAGTGAGTCCTCTTTCCATAGGGAGTAATTAGAAGTTTTAAAACTAAGCAGGCCTTTAGATTTTAACACTGAAAACACACTGGTACAATAAAAATTGGGTTTTTTCTTAAACTTCAAACTGGTTTTACACACTCAAAATATGGCCAAATTTGGTTTTTCTTGATTCTAAACCGACTGAAACTGAAAGAGGAACACAGTGGTTATATTCACTTGAGTTCCTAGTTTGAAAATTCGGTCTTTGAAAAACTTTCCTTCTTAAGCTACGGTTGAAGAAAAACTGGGAAGAAACTGAGGCAAAGAGGGGGATCGGCTGGGAAATTTCAGAGTAGCTGAGACTGAGAGAGATAGAAATCTGGGAGTTTACTCAGCTGAAGAGAGGCCCAATTTATAGAATGCAATGATCAGTCGATGGTGGCCGGATGGCCACTGCATGCAATGGCTGCCTACGTCCCCAACAGTAACGATATTGTTTGGGGACTGGTTGCAGATAAGTCCTCCAACAGTTTTGATTTTGCAAAAAGGCCCCTCTTTTAAAAGAAATTCGATTTTTAACTAAAAACATAATTTTAAAAGCTCAAGAATTTTAATCCAACCTTACAGATAAGTTGGGTTTTACAAACTCTAATTACCATAAAAATTTGGGGATTTAAAACTCACTAAAAACCATAGATTTAATTAAAAATCATAATTTAACACTAATTACTTAATTTAACTTGTGTTAAATAAAACTATTTAAAATCCTCGTTTTTGGGGTTTGAAGAATAAATTAGACCATACTAAAATGGTCTAACATAAAATACTTGTTTCAAAAATCATTTCATTTCCAAAACCATTTAAAAATATTTATTTCTCCCTTCCGGGGTTTTGACGGGCGGTTTTAAATACTATTTTCTGAAAATAAAATTATTTTAAAATCAGAAATAGGAATCCTTGATTAAGGAGAAACATATCATCCAATAATAATCACATAATAACACAATTTATAAAATAATAACAATAAGCGATAAATTACCATTTTGCCCCTCCAGCTGAACGAGCTGGATCACTGAGCATTCGAGCTCAGATTGGGCCACACCTGGCTTCTCACAAAGCCCTAACCGTAATCTTCGAGATTAACCAGTCAAAGCAAGATCTATTAAGCTAAACTACGTCTAATCTGGGTCAGGGTATTTCAAAGCTTCCAAGTTCAATAACTATTCATCCGATTAGAATTCTCCATTAATCGCATATAATTGACATGAGTATACTCGAACGGATCCCTTGCCATATATTCATTTCAACGGTTCCTTTACTGAGTGACGTAATAAATAAAGAGTATCATTCCGGTTACTCCAGGTCCAGGGTTAAAGGTTAAATAAATGCGAGTGCATGCTAAAATAGTGATAAGTCCCCCATCTATCGGCATTGGTGAATGTGCTCTAGAAAACAGTCTTTGATTGGCTATAGAGAGTCTACATTAAAGTCGGGGTGGAAGCTTGGGGTGGAGGGTTCCCCTCACTCTGAAAATTTAGTAGGCTAGCCATAAATTTTTGTTCTCAAATAATTATTATTTTATCTCTCTCCAAAACTGTAGACTTGGGGCTCAACAAAATAAAATAGACACTTGTGTGAGTTTGAAAGTTCAAGTCAAATAAGAAATGGATAAGATGGTAATGAATAACTAAAATAAATAAATAATACATTTTTTTTTGGAATAAAAGTAAATAAGAATGGAAACTTTGAGTGAATAATAGACAAATATACCAGTTATATAATTCATAACTTTCAAAATGTTAAATCAATGTTATCAAATCCGACTTGACCCGCGGGTTGACCTGTGGGTCAACCGTGACCCAACTGAGACAAGGGTCGGGTTTTAAAAACCTTCTAGATTAAAAACCTTTAAAAACTCTCTGCGACCCGCGGTTCAACCCGATTTATCTAATAAACCCGTCACCCTTAAAAACCCCTGGTTTCTTTAAATGAAGATGAAAATTTTGGTTATTTTGGGAATATAATTTTTGGATTATTAATTTTTGGCATTTACAATTGTGGTTGTGAGAGAAAGAATATAATTTTATGAAATATAACCTTAGTTAATAATTTAATATTATTTATAATATTATATTAATAGCAAGGGTTTTACCGGATTTGACTACGGGTCAACCCGGTTGAACCTTATTTAACCAACCTTTTTTTCAAGACAGGTCACTCCACGGGTAGAATTTTAAAATATTGTCTTAAATAATGAAATCACATAATGATAAAATCAAATAATAACCAAAGGAACCTATCTAGTGAAAAGCCGGGCTTAAATCATTAGTTAAAAGTTGTAATAAAGAGAATAATTGATGCGGTGCATCCCTCGGTGCATCCTGATTTTTCTTTACTTGCTATTTTTTGTTTTTTTTTTTAAACTTTAAGCAAGGGTAGTCTTGTAATTTTGCTTTATTTTATTTTAAGTAAGAGATTCTTTATATAAGGCTTTGTAGCCCTTTGGGCAAAGACAGTTTATACGATGAAATAAAAACAATTTCTGCAAATCCTCTGCGGTGGTTATCTTGGAGCGAATCCTAGAGTTTGGCGTGAAGCTGTCTCCCTGTACTCGATCCTTCTTCCTCTTCTCTTCTCTTTTCTGTTTTCTTTTCCTTTTATTCTTCCCTTACATACAGTGATTCCCAAATCCCAAACCTCTTGCCGCTACCCCAGATCCTTTATTTTACTTTCGTCCAGCCCTTACACCTTCATACTGCTTCCGTGCCTTTCCAAAAACCTTTCCTACTGCTGCTACAGTTCCCAGACAGTCCCAAACAGCAACCATAATCCTCGCTGACCATTCTCATACCTTTTGAACCCCTTTCTTAGCCTTTGCCACCCTCTTGTCTTCCTTTCCAGCCATCGACATCCACTCCCAGACCTCTTCTTTGTTTCCATAAGCTTTCCCAAGCCCAACCAGTCTTGCCGCAACCCATATCTTTCCCCCTTGTGACTTCCGTAACTTCCAGCCTCCTTTCATGTTAACTTATCCCACCTTCTTTAATTAACCAAATTGCCACTAGTCCCTTTAAACCCATTTAAACTCGATTTCAGTCCTAATTTGATGTGGTTCTAAGTGCGTGTAAGATCTGATAAACACCTTTGTTCTGAAAGGCTTTTTATTTTGAGCTATAACTTAATTTGGATTGTGATTTAATTATTTACATTGAACTCTCTCTGGATTTCTTAATTATTTGTGGTAGATTTTATTATTCTAATTGTTATTAGTAATTTTAATTTTAATTTCAGCCTCATATTAGTTTCTTTTTACAGTATAATCACATTTAGGCATTTAGGGTCACCTTTTGTCTTGTCCTGCGTCAATAATACTTTCAAATAAAATAAAGTGGATAAAATCATAAATAAAGAAAATGTTGTGAAAGAAAGTTAGGAAATAAAATAACCATTCACTGTTTGCAAGAGTTTTTTTTTTTTTTTCTCATGAATCAATTTAATATAGTAAACTAAAACAAAGAAATTAAAAACATACCTAGAAAGCTTGGTGATTTGGCTGGTTGAGTGGTTGCAAAGGGTGAAATGCCCTGGGAACGTTTGGTGTTGGAGAGGTCAAAGTTCATTGGGCTTTAAAGGTAAGAATGGTCGTGTACAATGGATCCCACGATAGGAGGCTAAAGGTAGGGGCTTGAAGCCTACAGCTGCTTCCTTCCATGACCTTGGGGTCACAACAATTGTCAACTGATTGAGAGAAAAGAGGTTGGGCTGCGCATGAGAACGATGGGAGAACAAGAACGAGAGAATGCGATGGTGAGGGTGAGAAATATGTAGGCTAGTGTTAGGGTTTATTTATATAATATATACATGTTTCATATTTGGACGCACGACTTTTCAAATAATGTATGTGTCGGTTTGGAAATTTGGCGAGAGTAAGATTGGGAGTGTGGGTCCCACGACCCACAAGATTTCGGGAGAAAAAAATAAAAATAAAAATAAAAATAAAAGAAAACCAATTAAATTACATACAAAGGTGGTCATATAGATATCCAACTTTTCTATCAGCAGATATCCGATTTCACATTTTTAGAGTGAAATTATCATTTTGACTTTCAATTTTTTAGAAAACAACGAACCCTTCGCATTGTCCGAACCATCAGGTAAAATATTTTTCATTCGTTTGGACCAATTGATCGTTCGGAAGAAAATTGCAGTATAAATTTCCATTGCCCGGGACGATCGAACTAATAAGTATAAGATCGTCTTGATCATCACTTTGGATGGCAAAACAATCGTGTTCTCAGTTAAGAACGTCCGAAACATCCACAGTAATGATCCAGATGCTCTTATACCTAATAAGTTCAAATCATTTGCCTTTCACATTCCCATTTTTGTTCACATCTTACTCTAACCCTCTCCTTCTCCCTCAAACACCCTTTTCAATCCCTTCTCTTTCAAACACCTTTTCCAAACCCTTCTCCCTCGAACACCCTTTCCAAACCCTTCTCTCTTAAAAGTTCCATTCCATTCTCTCAATCTCCTATCTCGGTTCGAAGGTATCTCTCTGAAGCTACTCTTTAAATCTCAGATCTCGAATCGAATGTAACTCTCTCTCTCTCAAACCTAAGACTGCATAACTCTTATCTCTCTCTATTTTTTTATAAATCATTATTATAGATTCTAGTGAGGGAGGTTTTATTGAATCGTCAAGTGGCATGGAGTTTGTTGAGGGCTGTTTTTCAAGTCGCGACGTTCTTGTAAAGTATGTTAAGGATGTTGCTTTTGCACAAAGATTTGTATATAGCATTAGAAGGCCATGTAATAAGAAGAAGAAATTATTACCTGGTTACGATAGAGAAGGTACATATCACAACAAGGTTAATTTACAAGATGATGAGAGGAATAAGAAAACATCCTCTCGTCTTATCAATTGTCCATTTGAAGTGAGAGGGAAACAAATTGTTGATGGGTCATGGAAATTTACCATAAAAAATTTATAGCACAATCATGATCTCTCGAATGTATTATTAGCTCATCCAAGTACACGAAGGTTTTCAGATGAAAAGAAAAAAAAAAGATCATTGAAATGAATAGTAGTAATACACCACCCTGCCAGATTTGGACGACCCTTAGAAATGAAAATCTAGACATTGGAGTGACATCCACTGATTTGTACAATTTTTTGAGTTCGATTCGGAAAGAGCAACTAAGAGGTCGTACTTCAATTCAAGCTTTGATAGAAGATCTTCAAAAAGGTGGTTTCAAATATTGGCTTGACTTAACAATGACAGTCACTTGTCCCATTTTTTTTTTTGCACATCCATTTTCTGTTATACTTACTAAGAGCTATCATAATGTATTTATGATGGATTGCACATACAAAATCAACAGATATCATATGTCATTGCTTAATATTGTTGGTGTCACAAGTTTTAATACGAATTTCTTATCATCCTTTGCATTTATAAGAAATGAAAAGTTTGAAGATTATGTATGGACGTTATAGATGTTCAAAAATGTTTTAGGAGTTCATCATAATCGACCAATTTTTGTGACTAATAGAGATTTGACTTTAAAAAATGCCATTGATTCGGAATTTCCTAATGCTGTTCATATACTGTGTATTTGGCACATCAACAAGAATATTGTTGCTCGTTGTAAACCTCTTTTTAAGAAAATCGAAGTATGGAATGCATTTATAAACGAATGGAATGCATTGGTCCAGTCATCATCCGAAATAGAATTTAATGGAGCATTTGAAGCATTCAAACGTAATTTTAGAGATGATTCGTATGCAGTGAACTATTCAAAAAGCACGTGGATCCCACATAAAAAACAATTCGTCAAGGCATGGATCGACTGGTGTTTACATTTTCAAAATCGATCTACTTCAAGGGTTGAAGGTGCACATGCTGTGTTGAAATATTACATAGATATATCCACTGGTGACCTTGATGTTGTTCGAAGAAAGATATGACATGCCATTGAAAATCAGTTTGAAGAGTTCAAGCTTCAACTCGAGGATGAAAAAATTCGATTTGCTCATGCTGTTTCTATTCCTCTTTTTTTTTTTTTGACGAATTGAACGGCAAAATATCACAGTTTGCATTGAATGAGCTTTACAAGCAATATGTTATGCTTAGAAACAGTTCATTCTCGGAGAATTGTACATTTGAGTTTACAACTTCAATGGGCTTACCTTGTGCGCACATAATGACGTGGATGGACAAGTTACATTTGGATCAGATCCATCCACAATGGAGAATCGATTTGATTTCATTGGACGACTTTAACATTGAATAGAATCGGCCTGGGGATCAATTAAAAGTTTTCTTTGATGGCATTAAGAATAAATATGAAAATTTGTCTTTATTTGATCAAGAAGGGCTCCGAAATCATCTACAAAATCTTGCTAGCGATGAGATGTCTATCAGTTATCCTATTATGTAGCATTCTAGAGGACGTCGTCCAGGTTTAAAGAATTCAAAGTCGTGTCAAAATTCTACAAGACGAGATCCTTCTACATTTGAGATTGTAGAGAATCAATTGAATGCAAGAAGATGCAGTATATGCAAAAACATTAGCCATAATTCTAGAATCTATCCAAATAGAATTACTGTAGGAGCATCATCGAGTGTAGTTTTAAATGCTTTGCCTAACGTAGATGATTTGTATGAATCACAAACAGCGAGTTCTTTCAATTATCCCAAGTAAGTGACTGTTAAAATATAGTGCATATTCATATATTTTCTACATAAAGAATAAAGTGATAAAGACTAACATCTATTCCTTCTTTCCACAATCGGGGGGTTCTTACAACTTCTTTGATGAATCGACATATAACGATTCTCAGTTTTCCCAAGTGATTTCTTAACTCAACTGACATTTACATTATTTTCAATTATTTATCTTAACATTTACTGTGTACTCTATTATATGCATAACAATGTTTTCAAAATGTTATGCAGTGGTCAAGTGATCATAGAGATACTGGCAATTATGAGGATTGGTAGAATAACCAATGAAGATGCCCTTTACATACTGTGATATTGTTGTTTCCCATCTTCATTTAGATCATCTACATACTGTGATATTGTTACTTCCCATATTCATTTCGATCATCCACATACTGTGATATTGTAGCTTCCTAGTTGACTTGAAGTTGGAAACAACCATCAAAAAACATTTGCCAGAAGAACTAGTGAAGATGTCATCTACATACTGTGATATTGTTACTTCCCATATTCATTCCGATCATCTACATACTGTGATATTGTAGCTTCCTAGTTGACTTGAAGTTGGAAACAACCATGAAAAAACATTTGGCAGAAGAACCAGTGAAGATGTCATTTACATACTGTGATATTGTTGCTTCCCATCTTCATTCCGATCATCTACATACTGTGATATTGTTGTTTCCCAGTGAAAATGTATTCAGTTGAAATATTTGAAAGAAATGTATTTATTTGTACGTTGTTTTGATTTTTAATGAATGAAGTCGATGTACATACTGTAATTTATGACATTTATCCTCCACCAATTTCTCGAACACTAGATTCCACAAGCAATGGGCAAACCCACTTTATATAGCAAAAAGACAGATAATAGGGATTGAATATTAGAATATACAAACCAAGCATTCACCATTTCAATTGAACTCATTAAAATATGACATTTTCATTCAATATATGAAAATTACAAAAACATATCCTTTACATGTCAATATCAAAATATGAAAATTACAAATAGAACAGCTATCAGGAGACAAAAGCTGGTGCTGATGTAGAAGGTGTGGAAGTCGGAGGAGTGTAGACAGAGGTAGCAACAGGTGCAAAAGTCGAAAGAGTGGAGACAGAGGCAGAAACAAGTGCATCAACAACATACACAGGTGCATCAACAACATACATAGGTGCAGGAAACTGAGGTGGTGCCAATGGAACACCTCTCGCTCTTTCTTCTCACTCTCTCACTCTCTCTCTGATTTCTTGGCCATCTTCTCTTCTTCCCCCCACCCTCACCTAGATCTGCTGCCATTCTCTCCCTCACCTGTCTTCTCCTCTTTTCCCTGTCGAGTTTCGCCTCTTTCGCCTCTCAGACCTGGGCTTTTCACCTGCTCCAGCCATCAGATTCCTGCCATTTCAAGTATTTGAATCCTTCTCTTCTCCTTTCTCCTTGATCTTTTTCTCCTTCTTCCCTTTCTCCAAACCATAACCTGCCGCCTCCACCCCTTCATCTTCCCAAACCCAAAACCGTAACTCGCTCCGTGCTCTCTCCATTCTTCCCATTCGAACCCTACTCCTTTTTCTTTTCTTCATTCCTCTGCATTTCTCCCTCTAATTTTCCCCTGGCCGAAACCCTAAATTCTTCTCCTTCCCCTCTGCTGCCGATTCTCCTTCTTCTCTTCCTCAATCCCCAGGCCTTGTTGCAGTAGAGCGAGCCCACCAGATCCAGGCTCAGTCCATCAGCGGACTAGACCTAGTCCGTGAGCCCAATGGAGTGGGCCAGCTCGCCCAAACCTTGTTGTCCAGGCCCAACTCTAGTTTTTTTGCCCAGCTGTTGAGTCCATTTGTTTCTCGTTCGGTCCCACTCAGCCCAGTTGAGCAGACCCGATCCAAGTTCAAGTCTAGCTATCCTCGACCCAGCTCGCCTTCAGCCCAGTTTCTTCAGCTCAATTCAGACAGCCAGGCCCGGTTCGTTTCTAGGCTAGACACAGGCCCATTTCAGGCTCATTTTTAGACCTGTTTTGGGATCAATTCTGGTGCATTTATTTCATTTTTTACGCCTCATTAGGATCATTTCTAGCCCGTTTGTAGGCCCATTTCAGCTTCTTAGACCTCGAGCCCGCCCGTGCATATTCCTTTAATCTTTGTACCTGTTTTCATCGCCTGAATTTCAAAAACACGTGCAGGTAAGGGGACTCATCATATTTGTTTTAGCATACATGAAAATCATATTATCCTATAACTACTTGGACATGGAGTACGAGGAATGAGACCCTTATGGATTCCGAGCTACTCGGCAAAGGAACCGTTCTGACAAATATGTGGCAAGGGGCTCATTCGGGCGTACTCGTGTCGGACTGCTTGTGATGGCATGTTGGTTAGTATCTTGACAACATGTTGGTTGAGTAACATAATGATGTGCGTTGTCTGATTATAGGCCCCGGCTTTGCCTAGTCTTTGTTTGTCAATTCTATGAATCAGGAAGAATCACTTGCTAAGAAACTTGAAGACCCAAGATGATCAAAAATGAAGATCGTGCTCCACCAGGTCCAAAGCTAATCGTCATGACAATCACAAAAACAGGTATTTGGCCATAGATGATCTTAGGTGGTACCCACACCTTAGAGTGGACTATCTCTAGGCTTAGTTGAACAAATGGTAAATCCATAAAGAAGCCTAAGAGAGGATACTGGACAGTGAACTTGGAAATATAAATTATGTTCACTGTCAGCTCGACCAGTCGTACTCACCGATCCATTGGTGGAGACAAGATCTACCCATCGTGGTCAAAGATTGGTCGGCCAGTTTGACAGAAGTTCTGGATCAAAGAACTGCCATTTTGGGAAAGCCTCTGACCGAGAGTCTCGTATGCACCGAGCCCTCGGCGATGAACTTAAACGACCCCTCGTGGTCGACGACTCGTGGGTAAAAGACTTATGAGTTCTTGACTTTGAACTCAAATGAGCTCTCGAGAAAACAACCATATCGGTAGTTCAAAACCGATCGAGAGTACCAGGACCGACCACTCGGTAAAGGGCGACATGTCGTTCTGGGTAAGCCAGGTTTCTGACTTGAAACTACTGTCAGCATGGTTTGCCCCAGATCGAGACACTTGTATGGACCGACCTCTCGGTGCCATAATTGTCGACCCATTGGTGACACCGACCTGTCGATCAGGAAGTATTAAAGCTGTTGGGAGTGCATTTAATGTGCAACAGTCGGGTGGTTGAACGGTAATAAATATGAACACCAACCCATCGGCACCGACCTGTCAGTTTTGCACAGTCAAAAAGACCGTTAAGACTCCTCTATAAATATGAGTATTGGGTGATCATTTTACTGTCTTCCTTAAGCTAAGAAGAGTTATATACTTTAACGAACGATCAACACTCTATTGAGAAGAATCATAAAAAACCAATCTATTGATTGTGTTTGAAAGTGAGAAAGAGAGAAGGAAAAAAAATATCATAAACAACCAATCTACTAATTGAGGTTGCAAGTGAGAAAGACATAAACTAGGAAACCTGAAACCAGTTTCCTTGTCACTCTGAGATTGTGATTGTTCTACGACGGCTATAAGGAGGAGTGTCGGCACTCAGTGGGTGGAATCTTCAAGAAGCACACATCAGTGAGAAAGAACTTTAATGCAAATACTTTTTGGTTTTAATTTGTTTTTAAAACCTTTAACCTGAAAGTGGATTTAGGAAGATTTGCTCTGGAACCACTATAAAAAACTCTAGAGCGTTGTCTCTAGCATAGTGGTGGGTGGAATTCCCAGCCGATTGAGTGAGGTGGAATTCCTACTCTAATTGTGACGGTGTAAGTCCCCATATAGTGAATTTGGGGATAGCTCAAGGTTGAGCGAGTCCTAACAGTGGATGTAGGTTGGCGAACTGAACCACTTTCTTATATTCATTTTTTAATCACATTTGCTAATACACACTTACTTGATTGCTATATCCATTGTACTTAATTAATCAGTCAAATAATTTAAAAAAAGACCAACAATATTAGATTGACCTATTCACCCCCACTCTAGGGTCAATCGTGTTTTTCTAGCTCCAAAGGGAACTTTCAATTGGTATCAGAGCCTAGTGCTTGTTATAAGGATTTAATCATCCGAGTAGATCCAAGCTAGAACACCATGGGAGACAGTCATGCAATAACCAAACCCCATACTTAGATGGAACAAACTATGCCTCATCAAAGGCCAAAATGAGAAGTTTCTTTGCTTCCATAGACTCATCGGTATGAGATATTGTAAAGACTGGATGGGAGGAACCCATAGAAGAGAAAATGGTAGCAACCACCACAACGGTACTGTTGACACCCAAACCTTTTGCCTCTTGGAATCTTGCCGAAAATGTTTCTCAGACAGCAGATGGCAAAGCCATGAATGCCTTGAACTGTGCAGTTTCTGATAGTGAGTATAGGTGAATCATGACCTGTAAAACTGTAAAGGAAGCATGGGAAATTCTTAAAAGAACTCAGGAAGACACCTCAATAGTTAAGAGGTCCAAACTTCAGATCCTCCAAAATCAGTTTGATACTCTTAAGATGAGGGAGGATGAAGTCTTCATGGACTTTTATTCCAAGATAAGCGACATTGTAAATCAAATGTACGCTTTAGGTGAAGGGATACCTAAGGACAAGGTATGTACCAAAAATGTCAGGAATTTTGCTGAAAGATTCAAGCCCAAGGTTGTGGCTATGGAAGACAACAAAGATGTCTCCTTAATGAATATTGATGATTTGGTTGGCTCATTGCAAATCTATGAAGTTCACTTTGAACAACCAAGGGATAAATCCATTGCTTTGAAATCTTCCTTAAAACAAAAGAAGACTAAAGAAAAAGAAATTTTTTCGGAAGATGAACTCTCAAGTGATGAAATGGTAATGTTTACCAAAAAGTTTTATAAAAACTTTGTGAAAAGAAATAACTTGAGAAGAATGGGTAAGGGTGAAACAAGTAAAATTACCCAAAAAGGCAAGAGGAGATTAGAGGGAAAGGGAAAGGGAGAGAGAGGATTTCAATGAACATACTTGTTTTAATTGTGGGAGAGGAGGACACTTCATGAATGAATGTCCCTCAGATAAAATAAAGAAGGCTATGAACGTGGGCGTGACCCATGTCGAAACTTCTTGTAACGTCCCGCCCTTTTCCACTTATATAAAATCAGAGTATATATATATATATATATATATATATATATATATATATATATAGGACGGGTCGTCACGACGCGAGTCAAGTCCAATTTTCCAAAACCCGACCCTTAACTGGCCACTAAAACATTTTCACACGTTTTTCTTAATACTTGCGGAATAATTTATATGAATAAGATGCTATTCATTCTCTTGTCATTATTAGGCAAGGAAAGCCAATCACCAAAATATTCCAATAAACTTAAGGAGTATCAAACCATAACAAATAAGTTCTAAGTTATTACAATCCAAAATGTAAGTCATCCGAATACATCATTGTAATAAAAAACTAAGTAATTTAAAATTAAATCTTCCCAAGCTCCTATGCTTGGCTCCCTTCCGGTCCCATGTCCTTTTCCTTATCATTTTCTGTTCCATCATCCATAGGATAGAAGTAGGGCATTAGTCAACATGCCTAGTAGGTATTCCAATTAGGGTTATGGTACACATAAGAGTAATATTAGAATATCATAAATCAAGGGTTTATATATCATTAATGACATATTTGTAAAACATCTTATAAATAATAAAACAATGCATGATGTCCATATCATAATCATGCTAACATAAGTGTCATGTCATGGGTGTCAATGCCAAATGAAATCCCACCCAATCTCCATGTTGTATCACATCATAAATCAATCAATGGTTTCCTTGGCCAAATATGTCCACAGTGTTTGAGGCGGCAACTACCAGGGCATTATATACCCATCCATAAATTAATCGGGATTACTGATTGTAATGGCCCGGAATTTGTAAATCAATATATATATATATATATATATATATATATATATATATATACATATGGATATTATTTATTTTAATGGTGGAAATTGGAAATTTGATGGAATAAATGGTGAATGAATCAAAATATAGACAAAGGCCCAAGTATGGCCCAATGGACCATGGATTGGATTTAAAATCATTTAAATGGTCAATGATGGTCAATTGGGCCATGGGCCCAATGGTGATCCAATAAGAGGAATGGATTAAATTAAATTTAAATCACCTAAGTTAGTGATGAGTTGACCAAGGTGATATGGCCGATTGGGACTCACCTCCACCTCACCAAGTGAGGTGGCGTGTGGACCAAGGATTGGTGGGGCCGGCCACCATGGTTGAATTGGTCTACCATGGGTGTATGCATGAAGGGAATTTAAGCAAATGGAATTGAGTTAAATGGGAATTAATTAACCTAATGATCTAATTAATTAATTAAGCTAATCAAATGAGGTGGTCAAATGGTCAAATGGAAGACCAAAAGCCATTTTATCTTTAACACCCAAAAACGTTGGCTTGGTGGTGGTTTATCCCAACCACCACCATAAAGCATGAAAAATATCCCATGTGGTTGGTGGGAAAGTTAATGGTTGAGTATAACTTAAGCAACCTTGGGATAAGATGTGTTTTTATTTTCATTCTCTCCCATTTCACTCTCTCCCTCTCTTGCTCTCCCACATTGTTGTCCCACACCAAGAGAAAGAAGAAGAAAAGCTTGGAAGAAAAAGTGAAGAAGAGAAGAAAGAAGCCAAGCTTGACCATCACTCCAAGATCAAGCTATAGTATCTTCTTCCTCACTATCCTCTCCTCTCCCTCTCTCAAACACACCCAATGATGACTGAACCCAAGCTTGGAGGTTTTTCATCTTGATCAAGCATCCTAGCAGACCAACAAAGGAGAAGAAGAAGAGAGGAGGCCAAGGAATCCGAAGGGAGCAAAGAAAGTCGGAGGAGCCGACGGATTGTAAGTATTTCTAAAGAAGAGATTGGATTTTTTTTTTAGGGTTTAAGATTTGGGGTCCATTTCTTAGATTTAGTGGTGGCCAAAACATTATGGGCCTTGGATCTCAAATCCATCCCATGGAAGGATGAAAAAATGGACAAAACCCTAATGGGTAAATTAGGGTTAAGAAAAATAAATGGATTAAGGACATTATGTAATTAAATTATTTAAGCAATGGATGTATGGAATTTTAATTAAGTAAATTGGAATGGGGTTTTTAAGGTTTAAAATCATGGAAGGATGATTTGTAACTTTTAGGGTTTTAATGATTTAATATAGTGATTTTAAATGAGGGAATCCATGGATGAAGGTCAATGTTTTTATGGTCTTAAATATCACCAATGAATGACGAAACCTATGGTGATGTATTGGAATTCTAATGGGTTTAAGAATGGAGGTTATGGTAAGTGGTTAATGATTTTTAAAAAGTTTTAAATGAATGAATGTTAGTGATTTTTAAAGGGAGTATTAAATAAGGAAAACCATGAAAAGATTTTATGGATGGAATGTTTTGAACCCTATGGTAATGTATTCATAATTTTAATTGATATGAAAAGATGGAAAAATAATGGAGAAGGTGCATTGTTTCTAAGTGGATTTTAGGTATTATAAATAAGGTTTTAAAAGGGTGGAAATAATGTTTTAAAAAAATAAAACCATGGAGAGATTTTGGTGAACTTAGGTGTCTTGGAACCATGGAAAAATATTGGGAAGTATTGGTAGCTTTGATGGACTTAAAATGTACCAAATGATGATCAAAATTGGTGACTTAAAATGTATGATGTATACCTCTTCATGGTGGCGCTTATGGTAGACCTAAATGATGAAAATGGGTCCAAGTAAAAATAGGAAAAAGACATCATGGGTTCGGCCATGGTGCATGGCCAAACCCATGACCCAATTATAGGTCATCTTATGGGCAAAAATTGGTATTATGCATGTGTTTAAAATTAATGAGGATTAAGTAAACTTAAGGTTTGATTTTTAATGTGTTTATGTCATGATTGATGAATCATTAATGGATCTAAATTTGTGAATCGATTATGGACTAAGAAATGTACATGGTTAAGTGAATGTGTAACCATGGGAGAGGTAGTGGCAAAACCGTAAATAATGGCCAAATTCAAGAACCCCATGGGAGATGATCATGGACTTAGGGGCTCTAAGTAACAAACTTATGTATGGTTAAATAAAGCCTAGGGTGGCTGATTTTTAGACTCATGTGATTAAAATAGTTGATGGACTAAATGGGACCCACAAAACCTACGTAGTGAGGTTCGGCCATGGGGTATGGCCGGACCCCACTAAGGTATGATTTATGGGCTTAGAAATGATTAAAAACATGGACTGATTATTCATATGTAATAAGGTATCGGACGTCGCAATCGGTGCGCGATCGGCGACCGGATTCGTGAACGAAAACGTAAAGGGGCGCCAGTCGGTATTCGGTAGGACTCCTACCTTTTTGTAAGCCATGGATATGTGATGGTTCTTTTAATTTATTTTGATAATTATATGATTTGTCTCATGATGGGTTTTAAGGCTATGAATTTTATGTTAATGCTATGAATTATATTTTAAGGTTATGCATTATGTGTTAAGGCTATGTATGATATATTAAGGTTATGAGTTATATATATTACATAACATAATGCATTTACATCTCATGCATGGCATGGGCGGGAAAATAAAGAAACCGAAGTCCATGCTCCGTCGGGGCGACCGAGAAGCAGACATGGGGATAGCCTGATATACTATAACCGGAGTCCATGCTCCGTCGGGGCGACCGAGAAGCAAACATGGGGATAGCCTGATATGCTATAACCGGAGTCCATGCTTCGTCGGGGCGACTGAGAAGCAAACATGGGGATACTTTGATGTGTTGAGATATAACCGGAGTTCATGCTCCATCGGGGCGACCGAGAAGCAAACATGGGGATATCATGATGGTATGGCTGATGGGTGGGACTCATGACATAGACACCCATGGCATAGCATTCATCTTATTATTTTCATTATATTATTATCTGTATACTTGTTATCACTAATCCATGTGTTAGCCCTACTTGGAGTCCTACTGAGCTCGTCGTCTAATGCCCTACTTCTACCAAAGCTGATGACGCAGGAGATGGCGGAACCGAAGGACGCGACGGGAGCCAAGCGTAGGAGCTTGGGGAAGCGGGCTACTTAATTTATTTAAATTTATTTTGGAATATATAATTGAGTAGCTTAGCTCGTCGGACTGTAATAATGTAGATTTCTTACTATGGTTTGGTCTTTACTTTGGACATTATCATTTTGAGATATAATTATGAATTTAAGGGTATTTTAGTAATTTAAGTGTCGTACTTCCTTGCTATCTAAAACTGGTAGGATAGTGTAACACCCCAATTTCTCAATGAAGTGGATAATTACGAAAATGCCCCTGATTTGTTAAATTAATTGTTTTGTGATGTCAAATAAGGAAATGGTGGGGCCCATTGCTCAAATTAAGATCATATGAGCACATTATAAATGTCAAGTTTGATTGGATGGGTAATGAACATCAATTGGGTCGAAAATGGCCAAATGGGTCAAAGGGCCCAATTGGACCCAATGGGTCATAATGGATGATTTGACCATTGTGTAAGATCAAATTAAATGGGGTCAAGCTGAACTAATTGGAAATCAAGTATAGTAAAAATGGGTAGGCTTGAAACTCAAGTGAAAACCAATTAGAAATGGCAAAATCAGCCCATGAATGGGTCATATTGTCAAAACGGTCAAAGGGCTGATTAGGGACCCAATGGGTTGGGTTGACTAGGTTGACCACGGATGACCATGTGGGCCCTCAATTGAACTCAAGAATGAGTTAGTTCAGCTTGAGTTGAACTGATTTGGAATGAGTTTGATTTAAGAAAAGAGTTGACTCAAACTTGGTGAATTAAATGTGATGAGTTGGATGAGTTGGTTTAGAATAAAAATGTCATGAGTTAAGTGAGTCAAGAGGAGGTGGAAATGAGTTGTAATCTCACACAACACTTGATCAGAATCAATCCCAGCCGTTGAGAGTGAAGAGGTGCTTTGGCAAAGCCAAAGGACACCAAGCTTGGGGCGGCATCATCTCATCCCATGAGATGCATGTGTTTAAACATGAAAGGTTGCACCGTTTGGTGAAGGGGTGTCTTGGTTGACACCCAATGCCCCATCGGTTTTGGCAAGATTAAATGAGGGAAATAAATGGGAGATGGGGCTGAAACTACAAAAGGAGAATGTTACCATTCTTGGCCGATTTTGTCATTGCAAATCCAAGAAATTCCCATCTGTCTCTCTCCCTCTCTTCAAGTTCGTTTTTCTTGGCTGAACAGCAGAGGTTTTGGCACCAGTAAAACAAGCATAAACCAGCAAAGAATTAAGGAAAGAAGGAAGAAATAAAAGGGAGAAGGCAAGGATCCTAGGCAAAGGAAATTTGGTAAGATTTCTTAAGTGTTCAAGCCAAATAAGTTGTAAGAAAAGGGTGTGTATTGGGCCATGGTTATGGCAGATTGCACCAAGGTTTTAACCTTGAATAATAGAGGTTTTAAAATGGTAAAAAAGACCATTGGGTTCGGCCACCATGGAGGGCCGAACCCCATGTAAATGATTAGTGGTTTTGATGTTTTTGAAACATGGAAACCATGAAGTTTTTGTGGACTGTTTTGATGTTTCTTTAAGATTCAAATGCATGTTTTAAAGAGGGTTAAAAACATGGACTTGAATGACATAAGGACTGAAGTTAGCATGGGTCTAAACAGTGGATTAAAATTGATGAAATGGACCATTGGGATCGGCCATCTTGGATGGCCGAATCCCATGAAGTATTATGGTCATTCGGATAAGTTGATGAACATATTCGGATGGTTTTGAAGGGTAAAAACATGGTAACATTGTACTGATTTTTATATGTGTAAGTGACACTTAAAACATGCTAAAGAGGACAAAAACATGGACATAGGGTTCGGCCACTTTGGATGGCCGAACCCCGTGAAAATATTAGATGATTTAGTGTGATAAAAACCATGTAAGAGTATGATGTTTTATGGGAATTAAATGAGGATATGGTTACTGTTTTTAGCTGGCAGGTATAGGACTGAACCATATCAATGTTAGGGTCAAGTTATTGATTCAAATCATGGGTAGATGATGGATAAAATAAATCAAGAGAACCATTGGGTTCGGCCATGTGCATGGCCGAACCCATGGGGCTGTTTTTGGATAAATGGACTAAGTTTATGGGTTTCTTATGTGATTTAAATGGAGATAAGCTTACTGTTTTGGTGGGTTATTGGATGGCTGAACCATGTAGCAATCATAACCAAAAATTATGTATGACTGTTGGAGTTATGGAACCAAGGGAACCATTGGGTTCGGCCATATGTATGGCCGAACCCCATGGACCATTTTATATGGTTGAAAAGTTTCTAAGTTATGGAATTTAGTGAACTTAGTGTAAGCAAATAACAAATCATGGTTGATTAAGGAAAGTGGGATAAAAACCCATAGGATGTGGTTCGGTCATGTAGTATGGCCGAACCCCATCAACAATTATTTGATGGAATGGGTTAAGTAATTAAGAGTTGATTAAATGAAAAAGGAAGTTAAATCCTAAGTTGGTGATGTTCGACCATGGGCATGGCCAAACCCCACATGATGTGTTTGGGTCTTAGATGTGAATGAACAAGTAAATGATAGTATGATTTACTGATTGTCATATGGTCAAGGTACAGGAAGTTGAACGACGTGCGAGTCGTGACCGGGTGACGCTAAAGAAAGATCAAGTACTGAAGTGAATCTTCAGTAGGTTTCCTACCTACTTGTAACCACAGTTTTATCCTAGTTTTTTATGAAACTCTTGTTTATTTCAAATATGGTTTTGAATATTGAGATATGTATTTACAAATGACATACATGTACATTGACATCTCATGCATGGACATGGGATGATGACTGGGGTTATACAGTGTTGCAATTATGAGTTACCGTCCTCCTTAGGCGATGAGAGTCCCACCAGGAGGAGTAACATGATGATCATAGTCACATTGGTCTCCTTAGGCGATGAGAGTCCCGCCAGGAGGACTAATATGTGATATAAATCAACTCAATGATGAAGGGTCTTTCCACAGGTGACGAGGATTACTGTGGATCACCTTATCATGTGAGACCCAGATGGAAGAGTATTGTGATTTACCTTGACGTTGAGAGTCCCGTCAAGTGATGACTATGTATGTGTGATGGGGTGGGGCTCATTACAATTGCATACATACATAGCATGGTTTTATATGTTTTTGATTATCATGTACTATGTTATATATGCATGTTTTATATGCTAACCATGTGGTAGCCCTGATCGGGAACCTACTGGGCGCGTTGATCTAACAACCTAATTCTATCCTTAGAGGATAATGCAGGATCAAGGAAAGGGAAAGAGGAGGTCGATGACAGGGAGGGGAGCCAAGCCTAAGTGCTTGAATGATGAACGTGATTTCTTTATTACTGTCATTTGAATTATATTTTGATGGACATGTAATAAGTTAATACATTGCTATGGTTTGATTAGGCTATTAACTATGGATGGTTGTTTTATCTTAATTATCAATTGAGACTGTTACTTGCTATCTATTCATATTATTCCGCAGTTAGTCTAGTTTATTCCGCATGTTATTGTTAGTTCTATGTGTGATTTATTATCATGGTCTAGTCCATGTACACATGGGTGGCCAGTTAAGGTTTAGACTTGTGTTTCTTTCAAAAGAAATTTTCAGACTCTGATTTTCGGAAGGGTGAAAAGGGCGGGGCGTTACAGATAGTCTCTATTATAGTGTTCCGCATTAAGTTATATTCAACGAGCTTACGTCTACGTGCGAACCGTTCTCGTGGACTTCGTTCCACGCGCACGTAGGGTTGGCCAGTTAAGGGCCGGGCTTTAGAAGCTCGGACTTAACTCGCGTCGTGACGTCCCGCGTCCTTTGTCACTCTTCATTTAAGAAAAAAAAAATAGACTCTGATTTCGATGAAAAGGGGTGGGTGTTACAGTTGGTATCAGAGCGAAATCAGAAGAATGAATATTTTGAAGTGGGATTAAGACGGTTGCATGTCTCACTAACAGCTAACAATCCCAACTGACCGACTCTTCGGAGTCCGCTGCACGGGGGTCAGATTAATTTACTTCGTTAGACTTAGACTGAAGCATTCAATCTGAGAGCAACGTTCGATGGAAAGAAAAGACAGCAAGGGAAGGACGATCATTATAAGTGATGGATTTATCAAACATAGCGAATAGGGCTTACTTCCCCCGAAATGAGAAAACAAATCTAGACTTTCCCCCAAATTGATGAAATAGTGATGGATTTATCAAACGTAGGAAAATTTCCCCGATTTCACCAATTGAACAAAACATTGATACGTAGGAAATTTTCCCCAAAAACTAAGTGTGCTTATTTGGATATTTTCCCCAAAAGTCAAATAAAAACAGTTGATACTTAGGAAGCATTCCTCCAAAACAAAGTATGCATATTTGGCAATCTTCCCTCAAAAATGAGAACACATATTTGATACTTAGGAAATTATTTCCCCCAAAAACTAAGTATGTTTATTTGGCAAAATTCCCCAAAATATGAAACACGTCAAGTTTACGAAGGAACTAAGTCAATGTTTTTTTTTTCGATGACTTAGGAAAGGCCGCCAAAAAGAAGAACTCGTAAGAACCCACGGGTAGAGAAAGAGGTGCCACCACCTCATCAAGAAGAGGAGGTACAACCACCTCATCAAGAGGAGGGACAAAATAGTGTGAACATACCTGTTGTGCCTCCCGAGTTGAAAGAATTGGTTCAAGCAGTGGTCACCTCTGTCCTTCAACAACACTTGAATGGGGATGCGACCACCAGCGGCTCCAACAAACGGAATATGGTTAGAGATTTCCAGCAACAGCGCCCTCCCTACTTCAGGGGAAAAGAAGGGGCTGTCGGAGCAAAGCATTGGTTGAAAAAGATCACTCAGATCTTGAATTTGGTTCAGATTTCTAGTCCTACTGATAGGATCTTACTGGCTACATCTCAACTGATCGAGGATGCCAGTAATTGGTGGGAAGTTGTAGAAAAGCAGCAAGCACTGGTACCGAAAGAGGAAAGGATTACCATGACATGGGAATGGTTCTCAGCCACCTTTCTAGAGCAGTATTTTCTGGAGGAGGAAAGAGAGAGCCAGACTCAAGCCTTCCTATCATTGGTACAAGGCAATATGACGATGGCAGAATATCACAGAGAATTCCTTAGGCTATCCGTCTATGCATTTTATATGGTGGATACCGAGCACCGGAGGGCCCATAAGCTTGAGCGGGGCCTTCGGCCGAGCATCAAGACTAGGGTGACCATCTTCAAGGAACCTACACTGGCAGGGGTGGTCAGCAGGGCCACTATAACGGAGCGAGAGTTGAATGAGATAGTGCGGTTTGACAACCACCGAGGGCAAAGTGGACGGGGTGCATTTCAACCCAACAAGAAGTTCCGCCCGAACTTTAGCAGACTCTCACCCTCCACTGGATCTACAGGGGGCTTTCGCCCCAATCAGCCCTCCCCATTAGCATCAGTCACTCAGGTTCCTCGGGGTGGGAACACATGCTATCAGTGTGGCCAACAGGGCCAGTTCAAGAGGGAGTGTCCACAGATTAGCGAACCCTCTTACTCCAGAGGTTCTTTCCACCCTCCAACTAGACCAGCTCAGTTGCGAGGAGGCAGAACATACAACCAGGCTGGGCGGGGGCCAAACCCTACAGGATCTGGACGGTTTTTTACCATACCTTCTCCAGTAGCGGTGGATTGCTCGGTGATTCAAGGTATGGTTGTAGTTGGTAGTTCCTATGCTATTGCATTATTTGATTCTGGAGCTTCCCATTCATTTATATCTGCTGCATTCATATCTGCTACGGGCACATTAGTACAAAACCTGTCCACATCATTTACCATTGTATCCCCCGTCGGAGACACATCTTTGGGAATCATATGCACTGCATTAAACACTGAACTTGATGGATTCCGATTCGAGTTCAACTATTTGGTACTCGATATGACTGAGTACGATGTTATATTTGGCATGGACTGGTTGGCTACATTTCAAGCCCATATTGATTGCCATCTTCGTAGGGTGATATTTTGGTCACCCGAGGGGAAGCGGTATATAGTGCACGCTGGCAGACAGGGTATCCCTAGAAAGCTGCAGGAAGAATTGAACCACCTTGTCTTGAACAACATTAGATTAGACAGGGCACCAGGGGCTGAACTTCCAGCGGTAGTAGCATACTATGCTGAGGTATTCCCAACAGAGCTCCCTAGTTTGCCACCCAAGAGGGAGATAGACTTTGAGATCAAGTTATACCCCGGTGCCGCTCCAGTATCATTGCCCCATTACAGGATGGTACCGGCTGAGATGACTGAGCTGAAGAAGCAGATTGATGAACTGCTCAGACTGGGTTTTATTAGGAACAACACATCCGCATGGGGAGCCCCAGTATTATTTGTGAAGAAGAAAGACGGTACCCTTCGGATGTGTGTGGACTATAGAAAATTGTACCAGCTGACTGTCAGGAACAAATATCCCCTACCCAGGATAGATGATCTGTTTGATCAACTTAGGGGTTCCTCTCACTTCTCCAAGATTGATCTGATGTCCGGATACCATCAAATCCAAGTTCGAGAGGAGGACATAGAGAAGACAGCCTTCAGGACAAGGTATGGCTTATATGAGCATGTAGTCATGCCATTTGGACTCATAAATGCACCGGCTGTGTTCATGGACCTGATGAATAGGATATTCCGTCCTTACCTGGATCAATTTGTGATTGTATTCATTGACGATATTCTGATCTATTCCAAGAGTCAGGAGAAACATGCCGAGCACCTGCGGATAGTCTTGGACACCTTGAGGAAGAACTAGTTGTATGCCAAAGCCAGCAAGTGTGAGTTCTGGCTATCTGAGGTCAACTTCTTGGGGCACATTATATCAGAGGAAGGTATAGCCATGGACCCGGCTAAAGTAGCGGCAGTGAAGGAGTGGAAAGCGCCGACGAATGTGACGGAGATCCGCAGTTTTCTGGGATTGGCCGGTTACTACAGGAAATTCATCATGGATTTCTCCAAGATTGCAGCTCCACTTACTTGACTCACTCAGAAAGGAGTTAAATTTGAGTGGTCGGATCTTTGCAACCGGAGATTTGAGGAGCTAAAGGAGAGGCTTACAACCGCTGCTATTCTGATCTTGCCGGAAAGAGGCAGAAATTATGAGGTGTACTGTGATGCCTCAGGTGAGGGACTGGGGTGTACACTCAGTCAAGGTAATCGTATGGTGGCGTACGGATCAAGGCAGTTGAAAATTCATGAACGCCATTATCCCACACATGATCTGGAACTAGCAGCAGTGGTCTTCGCTCTCAAAAGCAGGAGACACTACCTTTACGGTGAGAAATTTGAGGTATTCTCAGATCACAAGAGCCTGAAGTACTTATTTGATCAGAAGGAACTCAACATGAGACAGCGCAGATGGATGGAATACCTGGCGGATTATGAGTTCGTACTTCGGTATCATCCGGGTAAGGCGAACAAGGTGGCGGATGCCCTCAGCCGCATGTCACATGCGACAGTAGCCAGCTTGATCAGGACGGAATGGGAGGTATTGAATACCATTAGAGAGTTTAAACTCTACCTCAATAATCATGGGACCATATATAACCTGATCATACGATCCAACATGGTCTCTGAGATTGAACGGGAACAACGAACAGATCCAGAGGTGGAGGAGATATGGGCTAAGATGTCTACCGGTGAGGTTGTACCGGAGTGGGAATTATGACCGGGACAAAGTCTTGTGTTCTGAGGCCGGACATATGTGCCTAAGCGCTGTAGAAGAGAGTTGTTGATTGAAGCACACCAAACCAAGCTCTCTATCCATCCAGGCAGCACCAAGATGTATCATGATCTTAAGAGGCACTATTGGTGGCGTGGACTCAAGAGAGATGTGGCGGAGTTTGTTGCTCGTTGCCTAACTTGCCAACAGGTTAAGGCGGAACATCAGAAACCACCGGGTTTACTTGCACCCTTGCCAGTGCCAGAGTGGAAGTGGAAGCACATATCCATGGACTTCATAAAAGGATTGCCAAGGTCATCAAAGGGCAATGATGCAAAATGGGTCATGGTGGACCGATTGACTAAGTCTGCGCATTTCCTTCCCATCAAGATGACAGATTCATCGGAGACTTTGGGTCGACGGTATATCCGGGATATCATTAGACTAGACGGTATTCCCCGGACCATTGTGTCCTACAGAGATGGCCGATTCACCGGCAGAGTATGGCAGGGCATGCAGTCGCCTATGGGGACTGACATATTGACTAGCACAACATTTCATCCCCAGACTGATGGGTAGTCAGAGAGGACGATACAGACACTGGAGGATATGTTGAGAGCATGTATGCTAGACTTCAAGGGTGGATGGGAGGATCACTTGCCATTGGTGGAGTTCTCCTACAACAACAGTTACCAGGCAAGCCTCCATATGGCTCCATTTGAGGCCTTGTATGGTAGGCCGTGTAGATCGCCAGTGTGTTGGACAGAGGCCAGTGAGCCTGCGCTGATTGGACCAGAGGTGGTTACGGAGACTACAACGTAGATCAAGTTGATAAGGCAACACCTACTCACCGCGCAGAGCCGACAAGAGGAGAAGGTTCCTCGAATTTGACGTGGGAGACTTGGTGTTTTTGAAAGTCTCACCACGGAAAGGACACATGAGATTTGGGAAGAAGGGGAAACTGTCGCCTAGATTTGTGGGACCGTTTCCAATCCTGAAGAGGGTGGGGGGGGGGGGGCGGCGGCGGGTAGCTTATCAGTTGGCGCTTCCTCCACAGTTATCATTTTTACATGATGTGTTCCATGTGTCCATGTTGAGGAAGTACAACCCCGATCCTTCACATGTCCTGAGTGTGCAAGACGTCGATGTGCAAAGCGACGTGACGTATGTGGAGAAGCCGATCAGAGTGATCGGGAGAGAACAAAGAGTGTTGCGGAACCGCGCGATTCAGTTGGTCAAGGTGGTATGGGAACGACATGGCAATGAGGAAACCACCTGGGAACTTGAGTCAAGGATGAGAGCCGCTCATCCGGAGCTCTTTGTATGAGATGTTTTGAACCTCTACTTCGCTCGAATTTTCGGGACGAAAATTTCAAAAGAGGATTGTATTGTAATGGCCCAGAATTTGTAAATCAATATATATATGTGGATATTATTTATTTTAATGGTGGAAATTGAAAATTTGATGGAATAAATGGTGTATGGATCAAAATATGGACAAAGGCCCAAGTATGGCCCAATGAACCATGGATTGGATTTAAAATCATTTAAATGGTCAATGATGGTCAATTGGGCCAAGGATGGTCAAATTGGGCCCAATACCCATTTGGGACCCAATGGGTCAAGATAATGTAAGCTCTAAGGAAAATGGGTAAGGGTGAATTTAATTGAGCCATGGGCCCAATGGTGATCCAATAAAAGGAATGGATTTAATTAAATTTAAATCACTTAAGTTAGTGACGAGTTGACCAAGGTGATATGGCCGATTGGGACCCACCTCCACCTCACCAAATGAGGTGGCGTGTGGACCAAGGATTGGTGGGGCCGGCCACCATGGTTGAATTGGTCAACCATGGGTGTATGCATGAAGGGAATTTAAGCAAATGGAATTGAGTTAAATGGGAATTAATTAACCTAATGATCTAATTAATTAATTAATTAAGCTAATCAAATGAGGTGGTCAAATGGTCAAATGGTCAAATGGAAGACCAAAAACCATCTTATGTTTAACACCCAAAAACGTTGGCTTGGTGGTGGTTTATCCCAACCACCACCATAAAGCATGAAAAATAACCCATGTGGTTGGTGGGAAAGTTAATGGTTGAGTATAACTTAAGCAACCTTGGGATAAGATGGGTTCTTATTTTCATTCTCTTCCATTTCACTCTCTCCCTCTCTTGCTCTCCCACATTGCCGTCCCACACCAAGAGAAAGAAGAAGAAAAGCTTGGAAGAAAAAGAGAAGAAGAGAAGAAAGAAGCCAAGCTTGGCCATCACTCCAAGATCAAGGGACCATGGGTTCGGCCATGGTGTATGGCCGAACCCTATGGGAATTATTTGGTGGACTTAGGGTCTATGTATGGTAGATTAAAATGAATGAAATGTTAACTAAGGATTAGACCAATGGCAAAGTTGTAAATAGGTGGAAATGATAGACCCATGGCCGAACCCCATGGGGAATGATTTATGGATTTTGTGGACTTGATAAGGTTAGATGATTAATCTATAAGTGTTTGGTTTTATGAATCAAGCAATAGCATGGATGTAATAAAGGGCGAAAGTGATGGATCATGGGTTCGGCCTTAGTGTATGGCCAAACCTGATGAGGAATGTTTTATGGACTTAGACATTACTGTAAATCAAATGGGACATGGTTTTAATTGATTGACAAATTATAAGGTAACGGGACCTCACAAGGTGTGTACGATCTTGAGCAGTTACCGGACGAAAGTGTAAGGACACGTTAGTGGTCTTTGGTAGGATTCCACCTCTTTGAAACCACGGGTTTATGTACAATGTTTTTATCTTATTTTCATGAATTATGTTGTAAAAGATATTGTTTCAAAATGTGAGTTTTAATGCTATGTTTATATGATAAAATAGCATGTGATTCATTAGCATCTCATGCATGGCATGGGGTGAAGGATATGTAACCGGAGGGGCCACACTCCGTCGGGGTGACCGAAAATCCTATGTGGGATACCTTGATGTGCTTTTCCATCAAGAAGAAACAGGAGGGCCACATTCCTTTGGGGCGTTCGGAAGACCCTTGTGGGGTACTTATATGTACTTGTGATTGATGGGACTCATTGCATTTGACATCATGACATGGCATGGTTTATATGGTTTTTGACATTATAATATTATTATATATGTTTTGTACTAACCATGTGTTAGCCCTAATTGGAATACCTACTGGGCACGTTGTTCTAACGCCCTACTTCTACCCTAGTGGATGATACAGGAAACAAGGGAAACGATGAATGCGAAACGGGCCAAGCATAGGAGCTTGGATGCTTTTAGTTTATATTTTGATTAAGTTACTTATGGACTTGTAATTTGAATAACTAGACTTCGGGCATGTAATAATTTCTATAATTTACTATGGTTGGATGTTTATTTGGATAATTATGTTATGATTAATTATGATTAAAGACTTGACGTACTTTGCTATCTAAAATGGAATAGAATTAAGTTCTATTATAATTCCGCAGTTATGATTTTAATCCGCATGTTTATATTATTATGTGTGAACCATTTTCATGGACTTAGTCCATGCACACATAGGGTTGACCAGTTAAGGGTCGGACTTTAGAAGTTCGGACTTAGCTCGAGTCGTGAGGTCCCACTCTCTATCACTCTTTGTTTATAAAAAAAATAGACTATGATTTTCGGAAAGCGTAGAGTGAAAAAGGGCGGGGTGTTGCACATCCAAACCACCAAACCACCCATAGAAACAACCAAAACCGTTGGGCACAAGGAGGTGGTATGTGCCATGTGGAGGGCATGCTCCTTCCTTAGCTAGACAAGAGGCTTGAAAGGGGGACATGCAAGACCATGCATTGGTCCAAAGAGAGGTGGTGGTTTCATATGGAAACCACCCAAACCATCAAAGGAGCCCGAGCCAAAACCGTTGGCATGGAGTGGTGTGTGCCATGTGGAGGGGATGCACCCTCTTGTTTGGTCAAAGAGCCCATGGGGAAGACTCCACATTGATGAGGGTGGAGTCTAACCCAAGGCAACCCAAAACAAGATGGGGAAAAGTTAGGGTTTTCCATCTCATCTCTCATCTCATCTCTCATCTCACTCTCTCCCTCTCTCTCTCTACCTCTCCTAGCCGACTCTCACCCTAAGAGAAGGAAGAAAAGGACTTAGAGAAATTTGGGACCTCAAGCTCCTCTCCCTCTCGCTCAAGGCCGATCCCCTTCTCAAGACAAGAAAGACTTAGAGAAGTTTTTCGTTCTCTCCTCCTCTCCCTCTCTCAAACCTACACTCCAAGGCCGAACCAATCATTGGGATTTTTATCTTAGACCCTCTTCACACTCTTGGCCGAAGATCAAGGAGGAAGAAAGAAGAAAGACTAAGGAGAAGAGTGGAGGAACAAGAAGGAGCAAAAGAAACCGGAGGAGTCGTAGAAGTAGTAAGTATACCTTGATGTGATTTATAAATTAAAATGGAGGTAAAGGGAACCATGGAATCCCATTTTCTTGGATTAAAGAATGGCCAAAATATTATGAGCCATGGATTTAAAGATCCATCCAAGGAATGGGATGGATTGAACAAAGGGTGATTAGGGTCACCCATATTATTAATGGAATACTAAGGACACTATGTAAATATGGTCTATGTATGCATGTATGGCTTAAGCATGGAAAAAAGGTCAAGGATCATGGTTCGGCCCTTTCATGGCCGAACCCTAATTGTTATGGACATATGGAAAAGACCTCATGCATGCCTAAGATAAGGTAAATGATCAATAGGGTTTTTTGTATGAGAACCATCAAAGACAAAAAAAAAGGGGGTTGGATGAGGTTCAGCCATGATGTATGGCCGAACCCCATCAAGGTAACAAATCATGGATGTATGTTGTTTTTTAAGAAAATGATTGTAACACCCCGTATTTTCAAGCTATGGATATATATGGAAATTGTCCATTTAATTTGTAAATTAATGGTGATGGACCTTAGATGGGTAAGGAGTAGGGTCAATTGGTCAATTAAGACCCAATGGATTATGAATATGGTTCAATTGAAATAAATGTGTGAGATTTATTTAATTGGGTCAAAATTGTCAATTGGGTCAAAATGCCCAATTGGCACCCAATGGGTCGTGGTTGACTTGGTTGACCACCAAGTGAGTTCAATCTTACTTAATTGGGGTTGAATTAAGTTGGAAATAGAATCAAGTAATTGAGTTGATTTTAAGTGAGTTGAATTAAAGAGGTGAGTTGAGTTAAATGAGTTGAATGGAAATTAATGGGACTTTGATCACAAGTGAGTGGAGTGGGAAGGTGGAGAGATGCACCTCATGAGACCAAGTCAAGGCTACACATTGGAATTGGGAGCTTCATTTCATAGAATGAAACTCCAAATAGATCATTGATGAGGGAGGTGAAGAGACATGGTGGTTACAAAGAGGTATCACCAAGGGACACCACTCTTGGCCAACCCTCATTGAGCAAGATAAGGAAGTTGGAGGGTTTTGATGTTACACAACACATACCATGCATACACGTTGGAACATGGAGGGTTTCCATCTCATGATGGAAACCCAAGGGTCATATGGTGGGGAGTTTCATCTCATGAGATGAAACCCCCAAAGTAAGTATCAATGGGGAGATGAAAGGTCATGGGAGTTACTAAGGGGTATCAACCAAAGGACACCACCCTTGGTTGATTTACTTTGGGCAGCAAGGAGAATTCCTTGTTTTATCTCACTCTCTCCCTCTCTCACTGTAACGCCCCGGATTTTTCAAGTTATCAATGTATATCAAATTTGCCCATTTAAATTGTGAATCATTGGATATGGACCTTAGATGGGTAAGTTGTTGGGTCAATTGCCCAATTAAAACCCAACGGACTGTGGATATGGTTTCAATTGAAATAAATGGGTAAGGTGTATTCAATTGGGATAAGATTGTTAATTGGGTCAAAATTTGTTAATTGGGTCAAAATGCCCAATTGGGACCCAATGGGTCGTGGTTGACTTGGTTGACCACCAAGTGAGTTCAAGTTTAAATTAAGTGGGGCTGAATCAAATGAGTTAAATTAAAGTGGTGAGTTGAATTAAAGAGTGAGTGAAGTGTGAAGATGAAGGTGTTGTTGTTGTTTCAAAAATCAAACAAAGGCATACACGTTGGAATGGGAGTTTCATCTCATGGATGAAACCCCCAAAATGGATCATCAATGGGAAGTGGAAGGTTACACAATCCAAGCCAAGCACACCGTTGGGTACATGGGAGTTTCACCCCATGGATGAAACCCCCAAATGGGCCATTAATGGAGAGGTGGCGGTTTTGTGTTGTTACACAAGCCAAACTAAGGCTACACCGCTGGAGCCTTGGGAGTTTCATCTCATGGATGAAACCCCCAAGTGGAGTATTAAGGAGGGAGGTAAATGGGAATGGGAGTTACACAAAGGGCTTTACCAAAGGCATCACCTTTGGCCGATCACTCCTCAAGACAAACGACTTAGAGCTTCATCTCAAGGTTCTCTCTCTATCACTCAAGGCCGAACTCTCTCTCTCTCTCTCTCACAAGCTCTCACTCTCGGCCAAAGGATTAAGAAGGAAGGAGGAAGAGGCTAAGGAAGGAAAGGAGCAAGAAGGAGTGAAAGAAACCGGAGGAGTCGCGGAATCGGTAAGTGCTCGATAAATTTCATAAATAAGAAAAGAGGGTCAAAGGTCAAGGACATGGTTCGGCCATTGCATGGCCAAACCCTAATTTTATTATGGATAAAAGACCCAATGATGAACCATAGGGTTCGGCCATGTTGTATGGCCGAACCCCATGAAAAGTTGTTAAGGAATTTATATGGGATTAAATGATGTTCAAGAGGAAGTAAGGAACCATAGGGTTCGGCCATGTTGTATGGCCGAACCCATGGAAAGGATATTAGTGAATTATAATGGATTTAAAGAATGGAAAATCATAGATGAATGCTTATGATTTTAAAAGGTTTTAAAGGATTTAAATGGATGTATGTATGAGAACCATCAAAGGACGTAATCTTGGTTGTATGATTTTTAAAAGAAATTAAGGAACCAACATGGCCGAACCCCATGGAAGTGTGTTAGTAATTATTATGGGTTTTGAAAGATGAAAACCATGCAAGTTTATTGATGTTTTAAAAGGTTTAAAATGGAAGTTATGTTGATGGACTTTGGGATAAAAAAGGATGAACCTAAATGTATGGTTAAACCCCATGGAGGGACCTTGGTTTATGGACCTAAGAAGGGTAAGTGATTCAAGGGAGAAATTGGATTTGGACATCATAGGGTTCGGCCATGGTGTATGGCCGAACCCCATGAACCATTTTGTGGATCAAAATATGGACTTAGGTATACTTAAATGAATGAAATGTTAGCCATGGATGGAATAATGACAATGTTGTAAATAAGTAAAAATAATGGACCATGGGTTTGGCCATGGTGTATGGCCGAAACCCATGGGGAATGTTTGGTGGACTTAGGGGTTTATGTTATGAATCATTCATAAATCTATATTATGGATCAATTTTGGACCCAAACTTAAGGTGATGGAAACAATGACAAAGAATGTAAATATGGGTAAAAATGAATGATCATGGGTTCGGCCATGGTGTATGGCCAAACCCCATGAGGAATGATTTTGTGGATTTAGGGTTTAAATGATTACCTTAGTGATGTTTGATTAACAAATCAAAAGAGGGACTAAAACCAAGTAGTGAGGTTCGGCCATAGTGTATGGCCGAACTCCACAAAGTGTGTTTGTGGACTTCGACTTTATTGCAAATCAAATGGGATATTGGTTTGACTCATGGATATGTTATAACGTAACGGGACCTCACAAGGGGTGCACGATCGAGAGCGGTTGCCGGATTAAAGTGCAAGGACACTTTAGCGGTCTTGATGTGGGAACGATGAGCGTCGTCTAACGCCCTATTTCTTGATGGATAATGCACATCAAGGTCTCCTATTCTCCAGTTACTTCTTGATGGATAATGCACATCAAGGTCTCCTATTCTCTGGGCGCGTTGTCTAACGCCCTATTTCTACCCTAGTGGATGACACAAGAAATGAAGGGAACAATGAGCGTGATCAGAGCCAAGAATAGGAGCTTGAATGTGTTTAATTTATAATTTGATTAAGTTACTTATGGACTTGTAATTTGAGTAGCTAGAATTCGGGCATGTAATAACTTAGATATTTTGCTATGATTTGAATTGTTTATGTTGGATATTCTAGTTGAGATAATTATGGTTAAAGACTTGAACTACTTTGCTATGTAAAATGGAATAGAGTTAGGTTCTATTATAATCCGCAGTTTATGTTTTATTCCGCATGTATATATATTAGTACGTGTGAACCGTATCCGTGGACTTGGTCCATGTACACGTATGGTTGGTCAGTTAAGGGTCGGGCTTTAGAAGCTCGGACTTAGCTCACGTCGTGACGCCCCGCTCTCGCTCACTCTTCTATTTATAAAAAAAAATAGACTCTGATTTTCGGAAAGCGAGTGAAAAAGGGCGGGGCGTTACACTCACTCAAGGCCGACCATTCTCAAAGACAAGGGACTTAGAGTAGTTTTGTTTTCCCAAGTTTCCCTCTCTCTCTCAAACCTACACTCTCTTCGCCGAACCCTCTCCTTGAAGTTTCATCTCAAGACCTCTCAAGTTTACACTCGGCCAAGGATCAAGGAGGAAGAGGAGGCTAAGGAGGGAGAAGATTGGAAGAGCAAGAAGGAGTGAAAGCAACCGGAGGTGTCGCGGAATCGGTAAGTACTCCATGAGATTTTATTAAGTATTATGATCAAAGATCATGGGCTGGCCTTGCTTGGCCAAACTCTAAGGTTGATATGCATGGACCATTAAGGACAAAAGAAGGTTAGATGAGGTTCGGCCATGATGTATGGCCGAACCCCATGGAGGAAAATCATTGGTTTAAATGGTTTTAAAGGTGGTTAAACCATGGAAAGGGTTAAGGATGTTAAAAGGCTTTAATATGGAAGTATGTTAGTAATTGTTATGGTTTTTGAAGGATGAAAACCATGGAAGTTGGTTAATGATATTAATAGGTTTTTAAAAGGACCAATCATGGAGGTATGATGTATTGATCCACCATGGCCGAACCCCATGGAAGGTTAATAATGATTTTAAAAGGTTTTACATGGAGGTATATTGTTGATGTTTAAAGGGTTTTAAAGATGAGAATGATGGATGGACGTTGGTAAATGTTAATGGTGGTAAATGGGCCTAAATGATGTAAAAGGGTGGAGAACCATGGACCATGGGTTCGGCCATGTTGTATGGTCGAACCCCATGGAGAAATATTGAATTGGTTACATGTAATTAGATCATGGAAGTAAGGAGGAATGTAATTGATTTTTGAATGGTCTCAAAGGTTATAATGGTGAAGAACCATGGGTTCGACCATGTGTATGGCCGAACCCCATGGAGAGATATTGTTGGACTTAGGTATTTTTGGACCATGGAAATGATGGGAAATATTGGTAATGTTAATGGGTTTTTAAATATGGTAGAGGATGGTTTAAAATGATGAACCTAAATGTATGGTTAAATCCCTATGGAGGGACTTGTTTATGAACCTAAGATTGTGAATGATTTAAAGGGGATGGAAACAAAGGACCATGGGTTTGGCCATGTGTATGGCCGAACCCCATGGACCATTTTAATGGGTCATGTGGAGATTTATACATGTTTAAATGTAACGCCCCACCCTCTCCGAGAAATATCAGAGTCTAATTTTTTTTTAAAATAATAATAAAACATCGAAAGAGAGCGGGAGGTGTCACGACGCGAGTTAAGTTCAGACTACTCAAGTCTGAACCTTAACTGGCCACCCATGTGTACATGGACTAGACCATGATAATAAATCACACATGGAACTAACAACAACTTGCGGAATAAACTAGACTATTTGCGAAATAGAAAGAGTAGGTAGCAAGTAACAGTCTCAATTGATAATTAAGGTAAACAACCATCCATAGTTAATAATCTAATCAAACCATAGCAAGTATTAACTTATTACATGTCCAACAAAATATAGTTCAAATGACAGTAATAAAGAAGTCCAGTTCAGCATTCAAGCGCTTAGGCTTGGTTCCCCTCCCCGTCATCGACCTTTTCTTTCCCTTTCCTTGTACCTGCATTCTCCTCTGAGGATAGAATTAGGGCGTTAGATCAACGCGCCCAGTAGGTTCCCGAATCAGGGCTACCACATGATTAGCATATAAAACATGCATATATATCATAGTACATGATTGGTAAAAATAGGTAAAACAATGCTATGAAGTATGCACATGCAATGAGTCTCTCCCATCATGTACATTCATAGCCATCACTTGACGTGCCTCGCACCGACAAGGTAAATCACAATACACTTCCATCTCTTCATCATTGACTTGATTCATATCACGTATTAGTCCTCCTGGCGGGACTCTCATCGCCTAAGGAGACCAATGTGACTATGACCATCATGTTACTCCTCCTGGCGGGGCTCTCATCGCCTAAGGACGACGTAACTCATAATTGCAACACTGTAGAACCTCATTCATCATCCCATGTCTATGCATGAGATGCCAATGCTTTGTATGCAATTTGTTAATGCATAATATATCATTCGATACCACATAAAATAAACAAGAGTCTCATAAAGAAAACTAGGATAAAACTGTGGTTACAAGTAGGTAGGAAACCTACTGAAGATTTACTTCAGTAACTAATGTTTCTTTTGGGTCACCCGGTCACGACTCGTACGTCGTCAACTTCCGGTACCTTGTTCATATAACAATCAGCAAATCATACTATCACTTACTTGTTCATTCATATCTAAGACCCAACCACATCATGTGGGGTTCTTCATTCATCACCTTTAATCCCATTTATTACTTAACCCAATTCTATCAAATAATCATTGATGGGGTTCGGCCATGCCACATGGCCGAACCACATCCTATAGAGTTTTATCCACAATCCATCATCATCAATGGTTGATTATTTTCTTACACATAGTCCATAACTTATCATGTATGATTCCTTAATTAAACAACCATAACCTTATATGGTTTTTAACTCATCAAAACCATCTAATATTTTCATGGGGTTCGGCCATCCAAAGTGGCCGAACCTTATGTCCATGTTTTGGTCTTTCAAACATGTTTTAGATGCCATTTTAAAATATAATATCAGTATAACATTGCTTCCTTTTTACCTCTCAAAACCATCCAACTAGGTTCATCAAAACTTGTCCAAATGACCATCATACTTCATGGGATTCGGCCATCCAAGATGACCGATCCTAATGGTCCATTTTATCAGTTTCAAACCACAGTTTTAGACCCATGATACCTTTATTCCTTATGTCATTCAGATCCATGTTTTTAAACATGCATTTGAATCTCAAATAAAACTCAAAAACAGTCCACAAACAACTCCATGGTTTCCATGTTTCAAAACATGAAAACCAACCAATCTTTTACATGGGGTTCGGCCCTCCATGGTGGCCGAACCCAATGGTCATCTTTACCATTTTAAAACCTTTATTAATGAAGGTTAAAACCTTGGTGTATTCGGCCATAACCATGGCCCAATACACACCCCATGTGTTCCATGTTATTAAACCAAAATAACATATAAATACTTACCAAACTTCCAATCTTTCTTCTTGCCTTTGATCCTTGCCTTCTCCCTTTTATTTCTTCCTTTCTTCCTTAATTCCTTGCTGGTTTATGCTTGAATAATTGATGCCAAAACCTCTGCTGTTCAGCCAAGGAAACGAATTGGAGAGAGGGAGAGAGAGATGGGAATTCTTGGATTTCCTTGTGTGAAACACGGCCAAGAAAGGTAACTTTCTCATTTTATAGTTTCAGCCCCCAACTCCCATTCATCCTCCCTCATTACTCTTGCCAAATACGAAGGGATGTTGGGTGTCAACCAAGACACCCCTTGGTGCCAAACGTTGCACCCTTTGGTGCCAAACGTTGCACCCTTTGGTGCCAAACATTGCATCTCTTTGGAAATGAACCATTGCATCCTTTCATGAATAGGTGTCGCCCAACCTTGGTGTCTTTGGGCTTTGCCAAAGCACCCCTTCACACTCAACGGCTGTGATGAGTTTGATCAGGTGTTGAGTGAGATTACAACTCATTTCTAGCTCCTCTTGACTCACTTAACTCATGATATTTTTATTCTAAACCAACTCATCCAACTCATCATCTTTAATACACCAAGTTTGAATCAACTCTTTTCTTAAATCAAACTCACTTCAAATCATTCCAACTCAAGCTGAATTAACTCACACTTGAGTTCAATTGAGGGCCCACACGGTCATCCGTGGTCAACCTAGTCAACCCGACCCGTTGGGTCCCCCTTTAGCTCATTGACCCGTTTTTGACTCCATGACCCAATTATGGGTATTTTGGTTATTTGTACTTGGTTTTCACTTGTGTTTCAAGCCTACCCATTTTTACTCCACTTGATTTCCAATCAAATCAGCTTAACCCCATTTAATTTAAGCTTACACAATGGTCAAATCATCCATTTTGATCCATTGGGTCCAATTGGGCCCTTTGACCCATTTAGCCATTTTCAACCCAATTGATGTACATAACCCATCCAATCAAACTTGATATTTATAATGTGCTCACAAGATCTTAATTTGAGCAATGGGCCCCACCATTTCCCTATTTGACATCTCAAAATAATTAATTTACCAAACCAGGGGCATTTTTGTAATTATCCACTTCATTGAGAAAATGGGGTGTTACATTAAATGAATTAATGATTAAGCTAGGAAATGGAGGATTCATTTATGGATCTATGTTTGGTTATGGACCATGTACGGGTCTAAGTATGGGTAAGTAAATTAGGTGATTACCTATGAAAGGAAAGAATAGTCAAATGGTGAAATTAAAGGACCATGGGTTCGGCCATGGTGTATGGCCAAACCCCATGGATCATATTTGGTTTTAGACATGCATGAATGGCTTAAGTGAATGATTGAATCATAGAAAATGTTTTATGGATTTAGGGCTTCCATTAATGTAAAACTAATGGAATGGTTTTGGGACTTAAGTCATGTAAATATAAGCTAAGTGAGTAACCATGGAAAGATGAATGGCAAAGAGGTAAATATGGGTGAAAATGATGGACCATGGATTCGGCCAAGGTGTATGGCCAAACCCCATGGGGAATGTGTTTATGGACTTATGGTGTTATAAAGGTTAAATGATTAACTTATATGTGTTAGGTTTAATGAATCAAAGATGGAATGATCTTTGACCACAATGGTTAGAATGATCAATGATCAAAAAGAGGAACCAAAACCAAATAAATGAGGTTCGGCCATGTTGTATGGCCGAACCCCACTAAGGTGTATTTTGTGGACTTAGAGTTTTTAAAATGATGTACTTGGATGTGATTGGTTAAATAAAAAGAGGGACCAAATTTAAGTGGGTGAGGTTTGGCCATGTTGGATGGCCAAATCCCACAAAGATGTGGTGTATGGACTTAGATATGATAGTAAATCAAATGGAACATGGGTTTGATTGATTGAAATGTAATAAGGTAACGGGACCTCACAAACGGTGAACGATCGGTGAGTGGTTACGGACTTAGCTCGCGTCGTGGCGTCCCGCTCTATCTCACTCTTTTATTATAAAGAAAAAAAATAGACTCTGATTTTCGGCATAGTGAAAAGGGCGGGGCATTACAATGATGAATCATAGGGTTCGGCCATGGTGTATGGCCGAACCCCATGAAAGGATGTTGGTGAGTTTAAAAGATTTTTAAGGATGAAAAACATGCAAAGGTGTTAGTGATTTTTAATGAGGCTTAAATGTGTAAATGATGAACTTGAACTGAGGAAATGAAGAAGAACCATGGACCATGGGTTCGGCCATGTTGTATGGCCGAATCCCATGGAGAAATATTAATGGACTTAGAGGTATTTGGACCATGAAAAATGGAAGAAATGTTAATGGATTATGGGTTGCAAAATGTTGGACCAAAGTGCATTATTAAACCCCCATGGAGGGACCTTGTTCATGAACCTAATGTTACAAATGATTTAAGAGGGGATGAAGAATAAGACATCATGGGTTCGGCCATACGGCCATGGTGTATGACCGAACCCCATGATCCATTTTATGGACATTGTAGGTCCATGCATGTTGAAGAAATCAAATGTTTAAATAAATGGATTATCAAGCTAAGGAATGGAGGTATTTGCTAGGGATTTATGTCATGATTAATGAATCAATTATGGATCCATGTTTATGGATCAGTTATGGACCTAAGTATGTATAAATAAAAGGAGTGATTAGCTATGGAAAGAATGATGGAAAATAGGTAAATGTGGTGAAAATGGAAGGCCCATGGGTTCGGCCATGGTGTATGGCCGAACCCCATGGAGAATGTTTTGTGGACTTAGGATTTTTTTAATGGTAAATGATTAACCTATGTGTGTTTGGATTAATGAATCAAAGGATGACTAATCTTGGACCCACATGATTAAAATGATCTAAGGATTAAAAAGGGACCCAAAACCAAGTGGGTGAGGTTCGGCCATGTTGTATGGCCGATCCCCACTAAGGCGTGTTATGGACTTAAACATGGTTGGAATCAAATGGAATATTGGTTTGATTTGTTGATATGTAATAAGGTAACAGGATCTCACAAGTAGTGTGAGATCGGTGATCGATCTTTGGATGGAAACCCAAGGACCCGGTATTTAAGACATTGGTAGGATTCCTACCTCATTGAAAACCATGGAATATGTATATGTGATGTTTTTACTTGAATTATTTTGGTATTAAATTTTATGTCTTAATGATGGGATTTTGAATGCTATGGTGTTTATTATTATTACATATCATGTTGCACTTGCACCTCATGCATGGCATGGGAGGGATACTATGGAGTTGTGATACCTTGATGAGGATTTTCCATCAAGAGGATACTTTGTGATTGTGATGCCTTGATGAGGATTTTCCATCAAGAGGGATACTATGTGATTGTGATACCTTGATGAGGATTTTCCATCAAGAGAGATACTATGTGATTGTGATACCTTGATGGGGTTTTTCCATCAAAAGGGATACTATGCGATTGTGATACCTTAATGAGGTTTTTCCATCAAGAGGGATACTATGTTTGAGATGTAACCGGAGTCCACGCTTCGTCGCTGCGACAACTAAACAAACTTGGGGATACCTTGATGTGCATTTTCCATCAAGAGGGTACTTTGTGATTGTGATGCCTTGATGAGGATTTTCCATCAAGAGAGATACTATGTGATTGTGATACCTTGATGAGGCTTTTCCATCAAGAGGGATACTATATGATTGTGATACCTTGATGAGGATTTTTCCATCAAGAGGATACTATGTGCTGGTGATATGGATGATGGGTGGGACTCATGGCATATGACACCCATGGCATGGCATTTACTTGCATGGTTTTGAAATTACTTATATCTAAGTGTTTTTTTATACTAATCCATGTGTTGACCCTACTCGGAGTACCTACTGGGCGCATTGTCTAACGCCCTACTTCTAACTTAGACGATGACGCCGGAAATGGAGGAAGAGAAGGACGTGACCGGAGCCAAGCTTAGGAGCTTGGAGGAGCTAGATTGATTTATTTAAGTTTCATTTATGGATATGTAATTTGAGTACTTAGCTTGTTGGACTGTAATTATTTAGACTACTTGCTATGGTTTGGACTTTACTTTTGGGACATTCTAAGTTAAGGTATTTTATTAATTAAGTGATGTACTTCCTTGCTACTTAATAATTGGTAGGATAGATTATATTATAATTCCGCATTTACAGTTTACATTCCACAAGCTTAACTTATTACGTGTGAACCGTTCTCGTGGACTTAGTTCCACGCACACGTAGGGTTAGCCAGTTAAGGGCCGAGATTTGGAAGCTTGGACTTAGCTCGCGTCGTGACGTCCCACTCTCTTGTCACTCTTATTTTCAAAAAAAAATAAAAAATATACTCTTATTTTCGGCGTAGTGAAAGGGGCGGGTTGTTACACAGATAGTGAATTTGGGGATAACTCAAGGTTGAGCGAGTCCTAACAGTGGAAGTAGGTTGGCGAACCGAACCATTTTATATCTTGTGTCCTTCTGTTTGTGGTGTTAGAGCTATTTTCTTGTGTTGATTGTTTAACCACATCTACTAACACACACTCACTTGATTGCTATATCTGCTGTACTTAATTAATCAATTATGATAATTAGATTGACCTATTCACCCCCCTCTAGGGTCAATCGTGTTGTTCTAGCTCCAAGGGGACCTTGCATGTGATAACATTTCTATTTGATTATGTAATAACTTGTTGAGTTGCCAAATCTTATAACATGCTAAGCTTGTCAATGTGACAACATGATGGATGGACTGTGTAGTATCATAATATGTATAACCTATGGCACTCAATGATATGCTCTAGATAATAAATTGTTGCATGTTTGTTTGATAACATGCGATAGATGGTAGTATATACCTAATGATTATATAATATGCCATGTTGATAACATGCGTAGAGATAATTATGCATGCATGTAGCTATTATGCATGGAAAGTCGATGGGGATGGCTACTAGACTACATCAGGATTTATAAACTCCCCGTAGCTTGTCAGGTAGTTAGGGTGGGAAGTCATGGGAAGCCGCGCAATGGATGCAGTTGAACTATGAATTACTTGTTGGTGGGCCCGTAGGTGTGAGAGTACCTGGAGGGTGTTTCCCTCTTGGGTATGTGGGTCTTTGACAGAGTTGTGGCCATGTTGGGTCTAACCTAGTGTGGATTTGGTACTTACTTTTATTGTCACACCCTGACCCAAAACGTAGGCACGTGACGTGAGTTTAATTCTTACTTTCTCGGATATCACACGTGGGAAACACACGTGTGCTCACACTAAAACTCAAAGTTCATAAATAATATTAAATACTTAACATCTCAAAGGGGATATAAAATCTCTACCATAAATGTTATCAAACATTTTAGAATTTATTACAACAAACCCTCAAAGAATAAAATAGTAAAAGTAACGTCACCAACTCAAATCAAATAAATAAATAAATACAATAATCAACTCAAATATGTAGGGCGTTCTAAGCAGCATAATAACTAAGTTCTTCCTCGTGGTCCCTTGGACCCAACCGGTGCAATATTACCTGAAATTGCAAGGACGTGAGCATAAACAATACTCATTGAGGAAATATGCATGCCACACACTCACACACTCACATAATAATAATGTATGAAATGGAACATAAATTATGATATGCAACACTGCTATGCTATCAACATCATCAGTGTGAACACAATGTCCACCCAACGACACCTCTATGGAACGGGCTGTCAATCATCATGATCTCTTAAGGGACATAGGCCACGACTTACAAGTGGAAGATCTCAATACAACATAGATAATCTACCTCACCATGCGTCATTCACCACTCTGGTGATTAAGTCAACTCTAAGGTGATCAATATACGACTTACCAAGTTAGTACTGTCAAAGTGGGGCTCACAAGTATCTAACCTTGCGTAATCTGTCTTAGTAAGTTAGCACCGTCCGCTTAGGCTCACGAGTATCTAGCCTTGCATAATGTGTTTTACTAAGTTGGTATCACCCGCTTAGGCTCATGAGTATCTGACCATGCGTAACTGCACACCAAGTGTGCAAAATAGTCGTGAGAGCGATCTACAACGCGAAGCATGTGAGGGCTATACTCTTATACGACAACCACAACAGCCGTGAGAGCGAACTACAACGTGAAGCATGATAGGAGCTATACTCCTTGACGGTAACCCTACATGACCAAGTCTCATAGTTGATACCACCGTTCCAATAGGGTTCCTTAAACAAAACCGTTATCCTGTCACACCAACCTCCTCTAGGGAGTGTGGACTCATACTAATGGGGCCCAAACAAGAGAAATGTACATCATCAAGTCCTATAATCTCTTTGGGTCTCATCCCAACACTAGTAATTCTTAAAATCATCATGTCTATTAACACAATATCCATACTCACGTCCTTGATAACCTCCTAGGCACATATCGGTGAGTAATAAAAAAATGATCATATTCACAATTACATAGGCAACATATATGTCATAATCATATAATGACCATAATTTTACAATGATAGTAGCATAGTACATTTCATTACGTTTCATACAATCAACATAATTATCACATTGGATTATTTTAGGGACATGGACTATAAACCAACCTTGAGATACACACATTGGGTTTATTTACACATATTTTTAATCCGTGCAATTTATTCAACTCGTCTCATGGTGGTTTAACATCTTAAGTCCAATAACTCTCTTTTTACAGCATAAACCCAATTAATTTCATCAATAAATCATCTCAGCCCTCCACAAGGGTCTCCAACAATTATCACAAATTTTCTATCTTCATAACAAGATAATAAACATGTTACAAATCACATAAGAAGGAATTAATAACATCTCATGCATAGCTTAGGGAACATCCATCTATTTATCATGCATTAAACACATCAATAACACAGTACATTCCCTAAATCAAGGAAATAGCATACATGTATTCATACAATATGTGTGTAGTAATCCTCACCTCAAATCACGATGTTTCGGGTTGATCTTAGGGTCGTACCTCAACAGGTTTGGGGTTCGAAGGTTCTAATCATGCCAAAAGAACATAATATACCATCATTAGTTCATGGATTAGGCTTAAGCACAGTTTAGAAGTAAAACCCCCAAATTTAGACCCAAGATTTACCCCTAATATGGTTTAATCCCTTCAATCGAAGGGAAATCCCCAAATCTCCTCCCACTAATCATATCCAAAAATTAGCATATACTCTTTTCCCCAATTACTTCCATGGATTCCTCTCCAAATAAGGCCTAAAATCCATCACATACTCTATTCTCAACGCATCCCATTAAGATCTCATCAAGTAAGAAGAAAGGGAAAGAGAATGATCATAGATCTTACCTTTGGAGGAGAAGGAACCATACAAAAGGTGTTCCAAGTTTAGGAAATCTTAATCCAACGCCTTTAGTGGGTGAAAGTCAGTAGAGGAAAGGTAGAGGAAGCAAGTGTTTGCTGTCAGGGAAGAAGGGTAGGCTGTTTGGAAGAGGAAGGGGGTGAAATAAGCCCAGTTTCGTGCAAACATGGACTTATGTACGGACTTAATATTTTTACATATATATATATATATATATATAGGGTTGGGCCATTACACTTGTGATGGGTGGATGTAATACCCCAGCCCAATTTAGGAATTAATTATGGTTAATCGTGATTAATTAAATAATTTTTATCCGTTAATTATGAATTATTTTCCTCTAATCGTAAAGAGTATCAAATAAGTTCTTCAACGGATCTGAGTTTGACTCGATCCGAATCCGATAACTCTTTTAATTAAGTTTCAAAGATATATGGGTGAGTTACGAATATAATAATAATATTATTTTAGGCTTAAACCTTAGTTGCTTTATAAACTCAGTCATTTGACTTAGTTTGAACTTCAAATTTTAGATTATGCATTATTTTTAAATTCCGGACCTAATGACATGCCAATCTCGTTATAGTTTCGCTAATTTATTTTACCCCTAAGTTTTAAAGTGGTAAAGCCCCAATTTGACAGGGTAGAGGAAGTCCTAAAAATATAAAGAGAGAGTCAGTACTCAATCTGTATTATAACTAAGCTGTTTATTTCTTTACACTCTAAAATAGTTAGTTTTTTTTATATTTATTTTAAGCCATGAAATATGGGCCGTTGAATATTCTTTCATTTAGAAAATGTGGTTTTTGACTTCAAAACCCTTTGAAACTTTAGAATGTTTTTATCAGACAAATTTACTCTATCAAACTATAAGGTTGGATACTTTCAAAAAGAATCTTGAAGATTAGGAAATTTTGTTAAAACGGTAATTTTTAGCAAAAACATTGGGTTTTTGAGATAGATTTCACTCCAAATTTTAATACCATGTTCAGTTTTTAATACCTGACCTACTGAACCAATTGTATTAATTTAGTGAGACCCTAAAATACCCCGATAAAAGAAAGGACATAGATGTAAATAGTAAAAAGAATAAACTAATATTATATTATAAAATATCAGAAACAGATGAAAGATGAGTTTTAAAGCTACGGATGTAGCTTTTAGCTGTGTTGGAAGATTACAACACCGCCAATTGCCTATGCGGTGGTGGCAGTTGTAATAGTAATTATAAAATATAACAATAAATGCATTGTTATTAAAAAACCTATAAACCTATGAATAGCTTCGGCAACCTGTATGATTAAAAAAATCCATACGGCTGCCTATAAATAGGAGTAATCGGCAAGGAAGGCAGAAGGTAAAGGAAAAAAAAAAAAAAGAAACTCCTCTGCCGTTTGCTCCCTCTCCCTCTTTCAAAAAATAGCAAGTCCTCTCTCTCCTATTTTCCTCTTCTTTCTCTTGCTTTGGCCATACCAATAGCAGCCGAACGTTCGGGTTTCCTGAATTGGTTTAAGGGTTCTCAAATTTAGTCAGTCTTACACAGAATTTTGCACCCAAGGTATCGAAATAATTCTATCTTTTATTTTTATTAACTTCATAGCAAATTAGGAGTAAAATAGCTTAGTATTGGGGTTCAAAGAAATGATATTTTAAAATGGAGGAAAAATAGATTTCCTCTTAAAATTTAAATTTTACCCTCAAGATTCGTATTATTTTACGTTCAAAATATAATTTTTGACCCTAAGTAAAATCGGGGAAAAGATTAACCCCAGCTGACTATTGTGTGTTTATTTTTCCGCCTTGTGTGTTTAAATTCCTGTACTGTACCCTCTGGGCCACATTCTCAATACGTCTCCATGGTCCTTTCTCTAGAAGACAATACGAGGTTAGGGCACTGAGTACTTTTATTTACTTTACTGTCTCTGTACCCTCTAGGCCACATTCTCAATACGTCTCCATGGTCCTTATTCCAGAAGACAATACGAGGATAGGGCACTGAGTACTTTTATTTACTTTACTGTCTCTGTACCCTCTGGGCCATATTCTCAATACGTCTCCATGGTCCTTCTTCCAGAAGACAATACGAGGATGGGGCACTGAGTACTTTTATTTACTTTACTGTCTCTGTACCCTCTGGGCCTCTCACAATACGTCTCCATGGTCCTTTCTCCAGAAGACAACGAGAGAAGGCACTGAGTACTTTATATTTTTCATTTTATTATAATGTTTTGGATGGCTGACAACTAACTTTCTGACATAATTTAAAGGAGTAGAAAGAGCCTAGGTGACTCATTACACATATCATGTTTTCTGGAAAAATAGCACGGGGTTTGAGAAATTATTATGTGTATATACTGACAAATAGAAAATTTATACATTTTGCTCTATCTTACAGATTCTCTGTGAAAAACTCAACCGGAGAAGGTGAGGAGACTCGAACCAACACTTGTATTGTGTTATATGTTAAACCCACTAACACCAGACTGAAATGGGACCCATGGTCAATTAAAGATGGAAAAGGCTATATAGGTCCAGAATACGAGACTTGACACTGCCTACATGTAAGGGATGTAAATGTTCTAACTGTTTAGAACGTAGGCGTTAAAATGGTGTCGGGGAGTCGAGGACTTGTAGTCTCTAACGCAGTATGGACCCATGGAGTGTCTGGGAATTGTCGGGTAAAAACTGGGTGAAGGCATTCTTGTTATTAAATCCAGTTTTATATGTTGTGTGATATTGATTATTTTATTGATTTCTTATACTGGTATTTGATACACCGAATGGTAAGGCTGAAATATGGTGGTTCTCTCAGAATAAGTCCCTGTGTAAGGAGGGCACTGGAAATCATGCATTATCATGCATTTGACATTTGCATGTGATAATTATGTTCATAAGTTAAATCTGTGGAAGATAATAACTTTATAAAGTTTGATATTTGCCGTTGGGCTATAATTGCTGAGATTAGCCGAATACCGTTTGCGAACCGCTGGGTTGGACGTGTTAGTAGGTTGTGGTCAACCGCCATCAACCGTTGGTGTTGGATGGGCTAGTAGACTGGGTCGTGAAGACCTTATACACTTGCAAGTTGCTATATTATTTCCGTGGAGGAATTAATATTAGTTCTGGTTGGAACTTTAAATGGGGGCTGACCCCGGTGTTGTGACATGGCTGGGGACCGACCCCGGTGTTAACAATACAATCTGAATAAAAACCTTAGAAGGCGATCCTAGGGTGAAAATGAGATATGCTAATAACATGCCTTTCTATGACATGCATTGCTTATGCATTGTTGCATTAAAATCATTGGATTTTATGGTGAGTTCTCCCCACTGGGTTGTTGCTCACGTCCCTTACAATGCAGGATCTAAACCAGAGGAAGGATTGGAGGGACCAGTGGTGCCTCGTTGAAAGTCGGAACTTAGAAGTTCCTAAGGTTTTCCGCACGTGGAAACCATATGCTTGCTTAAATATGTTTGAGTATTTGTAATAAATATGCCTCATGTGGCATAAGAAACTTATGTCTGTAAGTTTTAATGTCGTATACATTATATCCACTATGTTTTCGTGCGTAACGCTGATGAGACAAATGAAAATATTCGTGGTGTGATATGGGTTGTATATGGGGACATATGGTATATGTTTGAGTTCATGTGTGAAAAGCACGTGTGACATTTTCTAGGATCGGGTTTTGGTAAACTTGAAGATCCAGCCCAGTTATGACGTTGGGTGATTAGAGTTTATTGTTTTAAAAAAAAAAAATTAGTCACGTTCCGGGCCCACATCTGGGTTCGGGGCGTGACAGTGGATGTACTCATTAGAGTGGGTTTGACTACTAAGTCTATCATTGTGATCTTCGGACACGCCTATGAGAGAGGTGTGGTCCAGTTTGGAGGGCGAGGTGTCCGAGAGTCACATGAGGGACATGTTGTGAGGTGGTCATGGAAGCCTCCGTGAAGTATTTGGGTTGAGTGTTAGCTCGCCCAAGGCCGACTTTGTAACGTCCCTCCCTTTTTCACTATGCCGAAAATCAGAGTCTAATTTTTCTTTTAAATAAAGAGTGAGAGAGAGCGGGACGCCACGACGCGAGCTAAGTCCGAGCTTCCAAAGCCCCACCCTTAACTGGCCAACCATACGTGTGCGTGGACCAAGTCCCCTAAATGGTTCACACGTACTCAAGTTAACTTGCGGAATACAACATAACTGCGGAATTATAATAGAACCTAATTTTAGATAGCAAAGTAGTCCGTCACAAAAACCATAATTGTCTTAAGTTAAACATCCAAAATTAAACATTCAAGCCATAGCAAAATATCTAATTACATGCCCAAAAGCTAGCTACTCGAATTACATAGTCCATGAGTAACTTAAACAAAAATATAAATTAAATACATCCAAGCTCCTATGCTTGGCTCCGATCACGTTCATCATTCCCTTCAATTCCTGTGTCATCCACTAGGGTAGAAGTAGGGCGTTAGACAACGCGCCCAGTAGGTATTTCAAATACGGTTAACACATGGTTAGTACCAAAATCATATAAATATATATATAACATAATCACAAAACCATGTAAAACAATGCCATGCCATGGTGTCATATGCAATGAGTCCCACCCACCACAAACACATGTATCCTCTTGATGGAATTCTCCTCATCAAGGTACCCCCACAGTTGCCTTACGGACGCCCCGACGGAGTGTTCTCGAGTTACTTTTTGATGGATAATGCACATCAAGGTCTTCCCACGGATGCCTTACGGACGCCCCGACGGAGCGTGGCCTCCGGTTACAAACATCCCTTCCATGCCATGCATGACATGTAAGTGAACACATGCTATGTAATAATATAATCATAGCATTAAACCTCATATTTGAAACATATCATTTTTACAACATAACTTATTATAATAAGAATTAAAACCATCATACAAGTCCCATGTTTTCAAAGAGGTAGAATCCTACCAATGACCACTAAAGTATCCTTGAGTTTTCGTCTAGAAACCGCTCACGATCGTGCACCCCTTGTGAGGTCCCGTTACCTTATAACATGTCAATCAATCAATCCCATGTTCCATTTTATTTACAATCATGTCTAAGTCCATAAACATATCTTTGTGGGGTTCAGCCATACACCATGGCCGAACCTCACTCACTTGGTTTTAGTCCTTCTTTTGATTTATTAATCAATCACCACTAAGTTAATCATTTAAACCCTAAGTCCACAAAATACACCCTAGTGGGGTTCAGCCATACAACATGGCCGAACCTCACTCACTTGATTTTGGTCCCTCTTTGTAACCCTTTGATCTTTTAAATTAAATCCAAGATCATGCCATCTTTGATTCCTAAATCCAATCACTTATACAATAATTATCTAACATTGATAACAACCTAAGTTCACAAAAGCATTCCTCATGGGGTTCGGCAATCCACCATGGCCGAACCCATGATCTTTCATTTTTACCTATATTTATTTCTTTACCATTGTCTCCATCACCTTATTTTTAGGTCCAAAAACATAGGTCCATGACTAAACCTTTCATGCACCAAACATTCTTCATGGGGTTCGGCCATATACCATGGCCGAACCCAAGGTCCATGGTTCTCCATCCTTTACATCATTTATAACCATTTAAAATCTTTAATTCCTTTCCATGGGCATGGCCGAACCCTATGGTTCCTTATATTCCTTAAAAATGTACCATACATATATGGTTTGATCCTTTGATGGTTCTCATACATGCATCCATTTAAACCCTTTAAAACCTTTTAAAATTACTAACATACATTTATGATTTTCATCCTTTAAATCCATTAAAAATAATTAATGTCCTTCCATGGGGTTCGGCCATACAACATGGTCGGACCCTATGGTTCATCACTTCCTCTTGAAAATCATGTAACCATGTTCATATTCCTTGATGGGGTTCGGCCATACACCATGGCCGAACTTCATCCAACCCTTCTTTTGTCCTTAATGGTTTTTATACATAAAACCTTAGGGTTTGGCCATGCAAAGGCCAAACCATGATCCTTGATAATCTTCTCTTACTTAATAAAAATCTATCGAGTACTTACCGATTTCGCGACTCCTTCTTGCTCCTTTCCTTCCTTGGCCTCTTCTTCCTTCCTTCTTGATCCTTAGCCGAAATTGATCTTGATAAAATCTCTTGGAGTGGTTCGGCCAAGAGGTATAGATTTGAGAGAGGGAGAAAGAGAGAAAATTTGAGATAAAACTCTAAGTCTTTGTCTTGAGAGGGAATCGGCCTTGAGTGAAAGTAGAGAGAGAGAGAGTCAATGATGCAACCCCTTAGTCTTTTCTTATTTAATGAAATTCGGCCAAGGTGGTGTCCTTTGGTGACACCCCTTCGTAACTCCCATGCCCCTTTACCTCCCTCCTTAATGTTTCATTTGGAGGTTTCATCCATGAGATGAAACTCCCATGTCTCCAACGGTGTAACCTTGACTTGGATTGTGTAACAACAACAAATCTTCACCTACCTTATTAATGCTCCATTTGGAGGTTTCATCCATGAGATGAAACTCCCATGTCTCCAACGGTGTAGCCTTGACTTGGATTGTGTAACAACAACAAAACCGTCTACCTCCCATTAATGATCCATTTTGGAGTTTCATTCCATGAGATGAAACTCCCATGTCTCCAACGTGTAGCCTTGAGTTGGTCTTTGAAACAACAAAACTCCTCACCTCCCTCATCAATGATCTATTTGGAGTTTCATCCATTGAGGTGAAACTCCCATCTCCAACGTGCATGCCTTGTGTAGGCTTGTGTAACATCACAAAACCGTCCACCTCCCGTTAATGATACATTTGGAGTTTCATCCCATGAGATGAAACTCCCATCTCCAATGTGTATGCCCTGACTTGGGTTTCATGAGATGTATCTCTCCACCTACTCCACTCACTTAAGTTCATGGTCCCATTAACTTCCCATTCAACTCACCATAACTCAATTATTTTTCATTCTTTTAAACTGAACTCATTTAACTCACTTAAAATCAACTCAATTATATAATTCCATTTCCAATTTAATTCAGCCCCTATTAAGTAAGCTTGAACTCACTTGGTGGTCAACCAAGTCAACCACGACCATTGGGTCCCAATTGGCCATTTTGACCCAATTGACAATTTTGACCCAATGAAATAAATCTCACCCATTTAATTCAATTGAACCATATCCACCATCCGTTGGGTCTTAATTGGGCAATTGACCCAACACTTACCCATCTAAGGTCCATATCCATTAATTCACAAATTAAATGGGAAATTTTCATATATATATATATATATATATATAACTTGAAAATCCACGGTGTTACAGACTTAGAGGTCATCACAGACACTGTAACAGAGTGCGTGGTTATTGGCACGGTGGTGGATAGCTCCCGTGGTTGTTTGCATGGTAGATGATATCTCCTGTGGTTATTTACACGGTGGATGATAGCTCTGCGGTTGTTTGAAAGGTGGAGAAAAACTCCCATGGTTATTAGCACGGTGGAGGATAACTCCTGTAGATGTCTGCAACAGTGGAGAACAACTCCCGTAGTCATGGTGGAGGATATCTCCTGTGGTCATTAGCACGGTGGAGGATAGCTCTCGTGGTTTTTACAACGGTGGAGGACAACTCCTGTGGTTATTTACAATTCGTGGTACCAGTCTATGTTGTGTGTGGATATTTGTGGATGTAGCCGTAGAGGTAGGGTGGTCTTTGTGTACGTTGAATACGTACTGGGTCACCCTGGGAGCCAGGTGGGTTGAGTGTCTATTCGCCCACATTTTGGTTGAGGGGTGTGGTAGTGTGATTACCAGTGGTTATGACCTTGGGGTTCATTGATGTGACTTATTTTGTGGATGTCGACACACTGGGAGTTTATGGGCGCCTAAGGAGTGAGTTCGGTCGGCTCACTCAATAGAAGACCTATGGAATTCTGTGAGAGGTGTATGTGCCAGTTGTGTGGAAACCGGTAGGTGGGGCCCGATCTTACAAGTGTGACTACCGGGGGTCTGGTACTTGGTTGAAGAGACCACATATGGGTCTGGTTGGCAGTCCGTTGAGGACTAGAGCCATAGTTACTTTCGTGTGATAGTCTGTTTGGGACTCCAGTGAGCCTGGCTCATGGGCTGGTTGTGGTATGTGTACGGGCTGTCTTGGGAGAGTCATAGGACTGGTTGAGGGCTAGAGACCCTGATCTGGTTGAGGATCGGTTTGAGTATCCATGGATGGGTGGACCGCAGCAGATGGGCATATGAGGGAGTTGTCTTAGAGTTGCATTGGGTTGGTTAGAGGATATGCTGGAGGCCCGGTACATGTGGGCCCGTGTGCTAGGGGTAGGGCACACATTTGCATAGTCGTGCATTTAGACATCCTAGACATTGATGTGTCTTTATGATTATATGAAGTGTATGCTTGATGACATATGATGCATGTGTTACCCTCATTGGGCATGTAGAGCTCACCCCTTTCCTTACATGTACTTTTTAGAGGAGGGGTTGGCGGGACCCTCAATCGGACGTTGGGTGTGGAGTTGGCGCCTTATATTCTGTCGTAGTTCCATTTTGTAAGTGATGACTTGTTAATGTATTTGAGATATGTGTACATTTCATTGAGCTGGATGAATGTAATAATGGGATGATGTTATTGTTTCCAATCATGATTAATACTTTATTGGTACTATTGGTTATTGGTTTACTTTGTGGGTGGCCCGTGGTTAGTGTGGTTGTTGGTAGTGGTGTCCCCTTTTAATATATATATACACATGCACACACACACACACGAGATAGTATTAGATCGGTTTTGGGGAGTTTGTATTAGTTTTAACGTGCCCGTAGTAGGATGGGTTGTTACATCTGGTGCCTCAGGTGAACTACCAACCTGAACTTCTACTGCCTCTTATGCTGTGGGGAACCATCGGTTACTTCTGTTGTCGAGATAGAATCCCATTTTCTTCATAGTTGTCTTATTAAAGTGATCATAGCATGTGATAACTACTTTATCTTCAGGGGAAGAGGGTTTTAACGTTTGGGACATAAATTAGAAAGAAAAAGACCATAGGAAGGACTACATTTCTTTGTCTTACGGCAGGCTCTTATGTGGTTTATGATGGTATGGGAAAGGGAGACATCGATCCAGGACACATGGTTACTATGCTATGCCCTTTCCAAGGAAAAATACAATGTCCAATAATGTGATGGATAATATGGGATTCAAGGGTTAGGTCCTTCAGACTGGGCGTAACTTTTTTCGTAATATCAGTGTGCCCACACCTTTAATTGATGTAATACCCTCACCCAAATTAGGCGAATTTAGTTTAATAAATCCTTCTTAGACCGGGTAATCTCGGAGATTGCGGTTAGGGCTTTGTGAAAAGCCCAAGTGTGGACCATTCTGAGCTCGAAAGCTCAGTGATCCAGCTCGTCCAGCTGGAGGGGCAAAATGGTAATTTACCACTTACTGTTACTATTCTATTAATTGTGTTATTATGTGATTATCATTGGATGATATTATTTTCCTTAATCAAGGATTCCTATTTTTAATTTTAAAATAATTTTATTTTCAGAAAATAGTATTTAAAACCGCCCGTCAAAACCCCGAAAGGGAGAAATAAATATTTTTAAGTGGTATCAGAGCTCCGGGTTCTACACTCAGACTATGTGGGCTTACTGCCTTCCATTGGGTTCGTTGGGTCAAACCGAGGGCGGCTCTGGTCTTTAGGAGGATGGATTGTGATATCTTGACCCATGAACCAGAGGCCAGGCCCTAGATAGGCTGATCCAAGTGAAACTGGGCCCTGTTGGACGGGCCAGCAGAGTGGGCCGGTCGGATCCGACAGCCCAGCAATGGGTGGGAGTTGTGGAAATTCCAACATCGGAAGTTGAGGAGTTTGAGAGGGGGTTTATAAGTAGCATTGCTCCCTCAAACCAGCATGACGAGTTTTGGACCCGGACTTGGGCCGGGTCCTATCCAAAAATCGTGCGGGCTCGCGCGTGTGCACATGTTGGCCCAAAGCGGACAGTATCTTGTTGGGCCGAGCCCCAAGCCCTTTTTATGGGCTGGAATGTTACAAATGGTATCAGAGCTTCGACTCAAACTCTAGGACTGTGATGGGTTACAGCGTAGTTGGGCTTATTTTTGGATTAGAACTACAATTGTCATTGACATTCTTCTGTTTTTGTGATACAGATATGTCAAGTAATGTAGAGTATACCGAGTTGTGGGAGAGAGGGATCCCTAGCTGTTCTATAGATCTGGTTTCTTCTTCAAACGATTCCACCGTGCCGAACTTCATTGATGAAGTTGTACCCAGTGAGGACATGGAAGTAGAACCACCTGAAGCTGTAGAGTGGTTCCAGCCTTTGTACCTGAAGAGGATGAGGAAGATGTCCCAAACTTAGAAGAATCCGTAGGAGAGGTAAGCTCGCCCAAGTATACTCCGGCTACTCAGACTTCGGATGAGCTGTCAGATTATTTGTGCGAATTATGCAATCAGAAGGGGCACAACTGTACTTATTGCCCCCACCCTATTCATGTCATTTGCCTTGTTTGCAGACTTCGCGGGCATGGGAACGAAAGGACTAACTGTCCTTATGTTGGGGGACAGAGATCATACCCTGTTTGACTTGTGGAGTGTTGGGGCATATGTCGGCGATATGCCCTGACAACTTCTATTATTTTGGTGATGATGTAGGATCTTCTATGGAAGATTAGGCTAGGGATGTTAAGAGAATGTCGGGGAATTGGGAGATTTTGTAAGGGTTGAGTCATGTTTTGTTGTTTTGAAGGGTTTTCTAACCCTACTAACCCTTATAATTGTAATGCAAATGTGAGATTTCTAATGAATTGTGCAACTTGTGTGATTTGTCTTAGCAAAGTTTCTTAAATAATTAAATGATATTTATAAGTAAGGACTAATGGAAACAGAAACAACTGCCGCTGGAGGAGGACAGGTCTTCCGCCTCTCAATTTACCCAATGAAGCCATTTGTACAGTGATGGAAGCATTTCAGCAGATAGCTGAGAATATGCAACGCCCTCCCATCTGAACGTAAGAAGAGAAAGCCACCTCGGCAGTAAAAGAGTTTAAGCGACTGAACCCGACGAGCTTTTCAGGGACAGAAGATCCAAGTGCAGCAATGAACTGGCTAACCCAAATTAGTTGGATCCTGAACACTTTGGCCATTGCAGACAATCTGAGAGTAACTTTGGCGATGTACCAGTCGGAGGGGAACGTTTACGAATGGTGGGAAGCTAAGAATTTGGTTCATAACCACAAGCCGATGATGTGGAAAGAATTTTCAGCTGCCTTCCTGGCCCGTTACTTCCCGAAGATCATCTAGGAAGCAAGGAGGAGGGAATTCCTCAATATCCAGCAGGGTTCCGACTAAGTGGCGTAGTATGCCATGACGTTCAGCAAACTGATGCAGTTCGTGCCCTGGATTGCGGCAAACGAGGAGGAGAAGATCCAGTACTTTGAGAAAGGACTCCGACCTTTTCTGCAGCGAGAAGTGGCTGGCTTAACTTTTGACACCTTGGAAGAGATCATCGATCGGGCTTCAAAGGTGGAAGCGGTGGATTCCATCAACAGGAGCACCGACAACTTCCAGAAACCTTCATTCAACAAGAAAGCCAAGTTCAACCAGAAGAGGCCGTTCTTCAAGAAGAGCCAACCTAGCACGGGATAGTCGAGTCGGTCTGACACTCAAAAATTCGTGTGCTATACTTGCAACCAGCTTGGGCATACTTCTAAGTTCTGCCCATCAGGAGGAGAGAAGGCGTGCTACCATTGCAAGTAGACCGGGCACCTGTTTAGGGACTGCCCCTATCTCGGTAGAGTTACACCTTCGCAAGGCGCAGGAGCTTATTTTTCTGTGGCACAACCATCTGTTGGACGAGGTTCTCAGCAAACTTCCAGAGGCTCAGTGGCACCTACGAAAGGACCACCTCGGAACAGTCAACGGAGAGGACAGGGACGTCCTCAGACCACTCAGGGGAGAGTTTACACGATTGGGGCTCAGAAGGAAGAACCGATGGAGAATACAGTGATGGAAGGTACCTTTACTCTTTTCAGTCTTTTGGCACGAGTGCTTTTTGATACCGGTGCTTCTCGTTCCTTTGTTTATAGAGCTTGTTGTAATAGATTGGATTTGAAACCGGTAGAAGTAGCTAACCTGCTAATGGTAGTATCACCCTTGAGAAAAGAGCTTTGGTAAACCAAAGGTGTAGATCGTGTATTTTGAGAATTAACGGTGTAGAGTTGTCCTATGATTTTCTTGTTTTGGAAATGACGGACTTTGACATCATCCTTGGCATGGACTGGTTGTCAGTTTTTGAGGCTTTGATCGACTGTTCTTAGAGGAGAATTTTTGGGGTCTCCTCAACCAATGAAAGGTTCATGGAGAAATTGGTACCCTATGAGAAGATGAGAGTCACTTTATCTGGCTTTAGGGCGTATCCTGGTAGTGTGGTGACGAGCATGGGTTGGGAAGATGTAGGTGGTGTAGGGTCTGTTGCTCCTCGGGTGGTGTGTGAGTTTATGTATGTGTTTCCTGACCAGTTAGTTGGGCTACCTCCACGCCGAGAGATAGAGTTTGTTATAGACCAACAGTCAGGAACATCTCCAATTTCCATGGTACCTTATCGGATGGCACCAGCTGAACAGAGAGAGCTAGCTAAGGTAGATGAGCTTCTTAGACTTGGTTTTATCCGTTAGAGCAACTCGCCGTGGGGCGCACCTGCTCTCTTTGTGAAAAAGAAGGATGGATCAATGAGAATGTGTATAGATTACTGGCGGCTCAACCAGGTAACTATTAAGAATAAGTATCTTCTACCTAGAATAGACGACCTTTTTGATCTTTTAAGAGGATTGAGATGTTTTTCGAAAATCGATTTGAGGTCGGGTTACCATCAATTGCAGATTCGAGAGGAAGACATTCTTAAGACTGCTTTCCGGACGCAGTATGGTTTGTACGAATTTGTGGTGATGCCTTTCAGTTTGACCAACGCGCCAGCCATGTTTATGGACTTGATGAATCGCGTTTTTCGACCGTACCTGAGAGAGTTTGTGATAGTCTTCATATATGATATCCTGATCTTTTCGTCCTCTGAGAAGGAGCACGAGCGTCATCTACGCATTGTTCTTCAGACTCTTCGAGATTATCAGCTGTACGCTAAGCTGAGAAAGTGCGAGTTTTGGTTGACTCAGGTGCAGTTTCTTGGACACGTGGTGTCTCCCGGAGGGATCTCGGTAGATCCAACAAAGGTAGAAATAGTGAAGAATTGGGAAAGTCCCAAGAACGTGTTCGAAATCAGGAGCTTTCTGGGATTAGCAGAATATTACCAAAAGTTTATCCCACAATTCTCCCAGATCGCGGTGCCGATGAATCAGCTGACGAGGAAGAACGTTAAGATCGAGTGGAGCGAGTCTTGTGAAAGAGAATTCCAGTAGCTGAAGGAGAAATTGACTACGTCTCCAGTTTTGATAATACCTAAAAAAGGACGAGGTTATGATGTGTATTGCAATGCATCCAAGTTTGGTTTGGGGTGTGTGCTGATGCAAGAGGGGAAGGTGGTGGCTTATGGTTCCAGGCAGTTGAAGGGACATGAGCAAAACTACCCGACTCATGATTTGGAGTTGGCAGCCGTTGTCTTCTCGTTGAAGTTATGGAGACATTACTTGTTTGGTGAGAAGTTCAATGTGTTTTCTGATCACCAGAGTCTGAAGTATATCTTCACTCAGAAGGACCTGAATATGAGGCAGCGAAAATGGATAGAGTACCTAGGAGATTACGACTTCAGTCTCTCTTATCACCCATGAAAGGCCAACGTAGTGGCCGATGCCTTAAGCAAAAAGTCACATCGCAGAGTGGCGAGAATGGCATCCTTGCAGTGGAAGATGTTGGAAGTTCTGTCCGAGTATGATTTGGAGCTAATCGAAAGGAACGGGTCAGCAAGAATCCACAGTTTGGTTCTGCAACCCGAGTTAATTAGATTGGTAATGGAAGGACAATAGAACGATGCAGAAGCAAAAGAGTTGGTGACTTAGCTTTTAGGAGGATTGACCCTGGAAGATTGGAAGATCAAGGCGGACGGAGGTTTTACGTTCAAAGATAGAATTTTTGTACCAAAGTCGGACGAGTGCAGGAGAAAGGTATTTGATCACTTTCATCGTTCTTGCTTTGCAGTGCATCCTGGTGGTACGAAGATGTATCACGACTTGCGGCGACTGTTCTAGTGGAAAGGTATGAAGCGAGAGGTAGCAGATTTTGTATCAATGTGTCTAACTTGTCAACAAGTGAAAGCGGAACATCAACGACCTGGTAGAAAGATGCAACCTTTAGAAGTGGCCAAATGGAAATGGGAGCACATCACGATGGACTTTGTAACTGGATTCCCGAAGTCATCCAAGAAGAACAGCGCTATTTGGGTAATAATCAACCGATTGACGAAATTAGCTCACTTTCTGCCTATCAAGAAGACGGATTCCTTGACTACTCTAAGTAGATTGTATTTAAATGAGTAGTCAGATTGCATGGAGTACCTGTATCTATTGTATCTGATAGAGATCCTAGGTTTGTATCAAGATTTTGGCAGGGATTGCAAGAGGAGTTGGGGACTAAGCTGTGCTTCAGCATTGCTTTTCACCATCAGATGGATGGTCAATCAGAGAGAACCATTCAAACCTTGGAAGATATGCAAAGAGCTTGTGTTATGGATATGCAGGGAAGTTGGGAAGATCACTTGGCTTTGATCGAATTTGTCTATAACAACAGTTATCACTCTAGTGTACAGATGATACCCTACGAGGCTCTCTATGGTAGACCTTGCAGATCACCTCTTTGTTGGTCAGAGGTAGGAGACAAAGCACTTTTAGGACCTGATCTAGTACATGAGACGTCAGAACAAGTTGATGTGATCAGACAGCGTCTCAAGACAGCCCAGAGCAGACAAAAGAGTTATGCTGACAAAAGGCGAAGACCGTTGGAGTTTGCTGTGGGCGACAGAGTTTTCTTACGTGTGGCACCACGTCATGGAGTGCAACAGTTCAGGCGCATGGGAAAACTATCACCTCGATATGTTGGACCCTTTGAGATCTTGAAGAGGATAGGTGAAGTGGCCTATCAGTTGAATCTTCCTCAAGCTTTGGAGAGAGTGCACAGTACTTTTCACGTGTCTATGTTAAAGAAGTATGAGCTTGATCCATCTCATGTGATAAGTTTTGAAGACATTGAAGTCTCAGAGGACCTAACTTTCGAAGAAGTGCTAGTAAAGATACAAGGACATCAGACTCAAGAGCTCAGGAGGAAGTCTATACCTCTAGTACGAGTGCTGTGGCAACACCCCGACGTGCAACACAAGACGTGGGAACCAGAATCAATGATGCGGAAGCTGTACCCTGGCCTGTTCACTGGCCGAAAAGGTACGAGTTTGTTTTAAATTTCGGGACAAAATTTTTTTAAGGGGGGTAGGATGTAATACCCTGACCCAAATTAGGCGAATTTAGTTTAATAAATCCTTCTTAGACCGGGTAATCTCGGAGATTATGGTTAGGGATTTGTGGAAAGCCCAAGTGTGGCCCAATCTGAGCTCTAAAACTCAGTGGCCCAGCTCATCCAACTGGAGGGGCAAAATGGTAATTTACCACTTATTATTATTTTATTAATTGTGTCATTATGTGATTATCATTGGATGATGTTATTTTTCTTAATCAAGGATTCTTATTTCTGATTTTAAAATAATTTTATTTTCAGAAAATAATATTTAAAAGCGCCCGTCAAAACCTCGAAAGGGAGAAATACATATTTTTAAATGGTATCAGAGCTCCGGGTTCTACACTCGGACTATGTGGGCTTACTGCCTTCCATTGGGTTCGTTGGGTAGAGTCGAGGGCGGCACTGGTCTTTAGGAGGGTGGATTGTGATTTCCTGACTCATGAGCTAGAGGCCAGGCCTAGATAGGCTGATCCAAGTGAAACTGGGCTCTGTCGGACGGGACAACAGAGTGGCCCAGTCAGATTCGACAGCCCAACAGTGGGTGGGAGTTGTGGAAAGCCCCACATCGGAAGTTGAGGAGTTTGAGAGGGAGTTTATAAGTAGCCTTGCTCCCTCAAACCAGCAAGACGCGTGTTAGACTCGGACTTGGGCCGAGTCCGATCCAAAAATCGTACGGACTCGTGCGTGTGCACGTATGGGCCCAAAGAGGATAATATCTTGCTGGGCTCAGCCCCAAGCCCTTTTTATGGGTCGGGCTGTTACAATTGATTTCATCCAAACATTGAAGCCATCAACATCGGTAGCCCATGTATTTGTTTCATACTTTACAATTGTGGCCAGGGGTAAATCGAACATATCGTCCAATCATTCACTTGTCAAACAAATTTCTAAACCTCAGACTTTGGATTTAATGGAGTGGTCAGTAATAGGTTTTATCATGTTTGCATAAAATTCCTTCACTAATGTAGGATACATATCCTTTTTTAGTGCCAAGAAGGAGCCCCAACCCAGTGTTTCAAAGTACTATTTGGTTTTCAAATCAAAGGGTGGAAAAAAAAGAAAGGTCGATGACTTTACCAAAGAGATAAGGCCAAGTGGACAAATCATCTTTGTACAACATTACAGCTTCCGAAGAGATGAAATGGTTGGGTCGAACGTCGTCGCCTCTTTTCTCTATTTTTTTTGCTCATTTGAAGAGGTAGATTTCCCCTTTCTCTTCGATGAAGTCCCTTCTGATGCCATGGGAAGAAGATTCAATTTGAGGTAAGGTTGAAATAAGGAGAAAGGAGACAGAGGGCACGGCTGAAAGATCTTGAAAAGAGGGAGAGGGCATGGTCGAAGGATCTTGAATGAGGGAGAGGGCACAGTCGATGGATCTTGAAAGAAAGGGTTAACGAGACAGAGGGCACAGTCTAAGGATCTTGAGAGGAGGGAGAGCACACGGTCGAAGGATCTTGAAGGAGGGACAGGGCACATTCGAAGAGCTTGAAAGAGGGAGAGGGCACGGTCGAATGAAGGAGAAGGAAGAAGGAGAGGGTTGGGGTTTCGTTCGAATGAAATGTTCGAAATGGGCGAATGATTCGAACTTATTAGGTATAAGATTATCTCCAAGCGATGGTTCAGACGATCTTATACTTTTTAGTTCGATTGTCCGGACGATGGAAATTTATATTGCAATTTTCGTCCGAACAATCCATTGGTCCGAACGAACGAAACATGTTCTACCTGATGGTTCAGACAATGTGGAGGGTTCGTCGTTTTCAAAAAAAGTGAAAAAGCAAAATGATAATTTCACCCTAAAAATGTGAAATTGGGTGTCTGTTGGCAGAAAAGTCAGATGTCTATATGACCACCCTTATGAAAATGTAAAAAACTCATTTGTCAAATAGATGGAAGAAAGTAAAAAAAATAACTTTTACATTTTTTTTTTATCAATTCTCAAAAAAAAAATTTTGTTATTTCAAATCTAGAAGTCCCAAAAAAAGAAAAATCAAAATGATTATAGAAAGGAAAGTCCAATGTGGGTTTTCTACCTTCTTTAGGTGTATCTAATTGAGGGAAAAGTGTGCAACATTAGGGATCTAAATGCACAATTTCTAAGTTTCTTAGTGTATTTTCAAATATTTTTCAGAAACATAAACACAAAATATAAAAACTACTAAAATACCCTCGAGCTTCCTAGCCATGGAGCCCACACTCTTTTCACTGCTACCAAAGTACCAAGTGGAGATTCAAAAATCTCTCCAAAAGTCGGGAAAACTCGCAACGGGTAGTTATAGAGGGAGTGGGACTGTGGTAGTCCCACATCGAAAAGGTAGAAAGATGTTGCTGAAGACAAAGGTTATAAAATCTCAACATCACTTAGCTTTGAGGTGAGAGTCATTCCATGCTCGGCCCTGATGGGTTGGGCACAAGACGTGGCCCATTTGGGCTACATTTATTAAATGTATATTTTTAATTTAAAAATATTTTTTTTTATATTTTTATGGTTTTTGATAGTTTACGATTTTTATAAAAAATCGATCAAACTCACGAGTTTGACCAAAATTTTATGGGTTTATTTGTTGGACAATTTTTTATTAAACTGAGCCATAAGTAAGTCGGTCTGCAGTTGAACAGCAGGCCGATTCGATTTTAATAACATTGGTTTGTACTACTAATAGATGGTACAAAACAATCATTTTTCAAAAATACTATTTAATTATTGATATGTTACTTTTATTGTCACTGTTTTATTTACCATAATAATATCATGATAATAATGCATTTTATCACAATATGATTAATTTTATTCTTATACAGTTATATAAATTTATAAATTGTTTAGATGATTCAACTCTCGTTGTCTTCAAATTTATTAAAGAATATTTCAAATTGCAATCTTATCCTTAGTTGTTTGTTAATTAAATTTTAATTACTTTAAGTATTATATTTCCTATAAGATGCTTTTAATTTATCATATTCAAAACTTTAAAATTTTGGAAATATCTTATATAATTATTAGTAAAAATATTTTAATTATTTATAACATTGGAGACGACAGGTGTGCATAAAGAAATGGCTAAATGGAGGAGGGGACAGTGGCATTGACGACTTTTTCATTTTATTGATTGGCGTTGACACTTGATAAAGAAACTATTATAATTGAGGACATTGCTTGCAGTTGTGATTTTTTTTTATCTCATCTTCATCAATCGAATAATCATGTCACTTTTAAGTCTTTTACAAGAGTCAGGAAAAATAAATAAATAAAGAAAACAAAGATTGATTGGATTTGGAGATGATGTTCCTTCCCTTCAAAGGTAACCCCGTGAGAACTTGGATTTGGAGATGATGTTCCTTCCCTTCAACGGTAAACCCGTGAGACCTCCACCATTTATGATGATCATAAAATGGAATTTGTTAATTAGATCTCAACTGCTGGAGATTCCATAGCTGTTGTCATTTTTAGCAGTGCCTTTTTCGCCTTTTCTATGATGGGTTGTCGCACCGCAGGGAGCGTCTTGCGTGGCTGGCTCCGGATAAGAAAAGAGTTCGGCCAACGTGGTTTTATAATTGACATTTTTATTTTATCATAGGATAGTGATTTTTGTACATCATTTTTTTTCAAGGTGTACCAATTTTTTTTAAAAATTAAATTTATTTTTATTTTTTGGAAAAGAGGAAAAGAAGAGAACTACGAGTAAAATTGGAATTTTCTTCACATTTGGTGCATCATGAAAAAACATTATAGGGCAAAAATACCTTTATTATTTTGTATAATTTGGTATATTTAGTAAGTAATTACACATAGATATAAAGTATATAAATTTTTATTAATATTTAATAATTTAAGTCATATAATCTTGATTTTTAAATTTTGATTTTTAAATTTTAGTAAGTATAAGTTATAAATTTAAAAAATTTAAAATAAAATAAAATAATTTGATAGAATTTCACAAACAATGAATTATATAGTTCTCCTTTATATTGAATATAATTATATGATTTTCCAAAATAAATTTAATAAAAAGTCTTGTTAAAGCTCAATCTGAACTTCCGAGCAAGAGTGGTGTTGGACTAAACCGTAGGAACTTCCGAGTCTTTCAGAAGTTTCGACCCCTATCTTCGGACCATCCAAAGTAAGGAGCAGGCCAACCTCAATCTGAGACCTTTCGAGCGTGACTTCGGAACCTTCCGAGGTCAGTGTGTTCTAACCCAAGTTCGGAACCTACCAAGTCATCGAACGTTCCGAGACCCTACCCTTGGACCTTCCGGAGGTCCCAATGTGACACCCCGCCTCGGCTACAGTTCCCGAGCACGAGCAGGCCAATCGAAAATAAAAACCACTGTTGAGCACTGAAAATGACTATTTTGCCTTCAACTTTGGATTAGTTAGCATTTAATTTGTTTATATTAGATGCGTTTAATGTTATTTCTAAGTTTTGCAGTTTATTTTGGGAAATCAAGAGAAAGAGAATAAAAATGATGAAAATGCAGCATGTGGGCCATAATTGCTATTTTTGGAAAGTGTAATACCCTGCCCTAGATTAGGCTTGTTTTAGCTTAATAATCTTGTTTGACCGGTTAATCTCGAAAATTAAGGTCAGGGCTTTGAGTAAAGCCCAAGTGTGGCCCAATCCGAGCTCGTGAGCTCAGTGATCCAATTCGTCCAGCTGGAAGGGCATTTTGGTAATTTACCGCTTATAGTTGTTATTTTATAAATTATGCTGTTATATGATTATTATTGGTTGATAATGTTCTCCTTAATTAAGGTTTTCAAAACCCAACCTATCTGTAAGGTTGGATTAAGATTTTTAGTTTTTAAAATCATGCTTCCAGTTTAAAATCGACTTTTTATTAAAACCGGGGGTCTTTTTGCAAAACCAAAAATCCCAGAGGACTTATTTGCAACCAGACCGGTGAACAGTGGTTTCACTGTTTCGACGTCCCCTTACCGCTGCATGCAGCGGCATGCACTGGCCATCCATCCCCCTTTCTCGGCTGAATTTCTATATATTCAGTCCCCTCACCAGCTTTCAAACTCCCGATTTCCTATCTTTCTCTCTTTCTTTGTCTCAGTCTCAACTGAAACCCAAACCAGCCGACCCTCTCTGTTCCCTGTTTTCTTCCCAGTTTCAGTAACTGTAGCCTTGAAGGGAGCTTTTTCAAAAAAAATAAAAAATCAGATTTTCAACCCAGTAACTCCAGTGAAGGTAACCACTGTGTTCCTTTTTCAATTCTAGGTGGTTTAGAATTAAGCAAAACAGAATTTGGCCCTATTTTGAGTGAGAAAAACCAGTTTGAAAGCTAAGGAAAACAATGGGTTCCCTTGTACCCGTGAGGTTTTGATGTTAAAATCCACTGGCCCAGTGAGTTTCAAAGCTCCAAACCTTTCCCTATGGAAAGAGGACTCCCGGAGGAGTCCATCGGACCGGCTAGGTGTGAAAACCGAATTCGGGAAACCCTCTGTTTCCGGATTCTTATTTCGTACTGTCTCTGCAGTCACTGTCTGCTGGTGCAGGCAGTGGAGGAAGACGACTCTCGGACGGTCTGAGAGTCGATCTTCGGACGATCCGAGGGTCAGTACCCCTCGGACGTTCCGAGCAGTACCCCTCGGACGTTCCGAGCTTCACTCGAAGCCCAGAAGCGCCCGAGGCAGCATGACCCACTCGGACGACCCGAGCAGAGTTCGGAAGGACCGAACCCCACTCGGACGTTCCGAGCCTCTCTTCGGATGTTCCGAAGTGCTCAGACCCACCGAGACTTGTTTTCGGATTTCTTTTCGGTTCGGATGGACTTCGAAAGGTCCGAGACCCAATCTTCGGACGATCCGAAGTCAGACCCATGATCCGAGGTCAGTGATTAGTTTAGGTGTGGTTCGGATGATCCGAAGCCACTGTACCTGGTTCCAAGGCATGTTCCGAGGGACCCAGTTTTAAGTGTTAAATTTTGTTTGATTATCATTGATTGCATGTGATGTTAGTACCCCCAATGTTAATATAAAATTTGTACTAACCCCTCTTCTCTTATTACTATAGTGTATATACTATTGTATTCACTTCCAGGCCGACCCTATTGGTCAGGCACTGAGTGATCTTATTTTCAGACCGACGCTATATTTGTCGGGTATTGAGTGACCTCGAGGCCTAACTAAAAATGTCAGATCTGGTCCTATCGAGAAGACAACCGAGAAGTGACCCGAGGATCTAGACCTAACTCAATAAGTCAATCTGGTCAATGCCCAGAAGGCAATATGAGTTTTGGACTAAGCACCTTATTATTCTATCTTATGGATTATTATAATTTAAAAAGGATAGAAACCAAGTAGGAGACTAAATTCCATGTACCTTGGATTTTTTTTTTGGGAAAACAAGTATGGTTTTGAAAATACTACTTGTGTGATGCTAAGTATATTGACATGATATTGATTGTGCACTTGTGTGTTCTTTGAATAGAGACTGCGAAACCACACATATACGGTGAGGGAACTTAACTTTGCAGCTTGATGTAAACAGGTTTATTTGATATGGACATTGAGCCATGAGTGGTTTCAGATTTGATGAACCCACTCATGTGCCTAGACTTGACGCACTATGGTGATAGTGCTTATGAGGTTGATCATATGAAATGTGTAAGACTGCTTCCACGTGCCTTGACTATTGAACCAATATCGGTCATATGGGAGATGGTTTACGTCTACTGGACCACGGGTGTCGATAGTTGCTGACTTGAGGGTGTCAGTATCGGCTATGGGAGAGCCAGAGATGTACTTAAAAGGATGTATTTTGACCGTGTCGGGATTTAATACAATGGTCTTAGCGTAGTTGACAGGCATTACGTTGGATGATAGCAGTATTTGAAAAGAAATGATGAATTATGAGAATGATGATAATATTATGCTTATTTGTGATCAAGCATGAGATATTTTATTGCAACTGTTGATTATTGTGCTAACATGTTGTTTACTTAACTGCACTGTTATATTTCCTTCACTGGGCTAGTTAGCTCACCCCACTCACCTTTCACGAGATGAACCCGATGAGGAGAACCCTCTTTTTCAAGCTTAGGGTGGATAAGCTGCGGCGGTGTTTCGGGATTCCCCCTGAGGGGAATACCCTTATCTTTACTTGTTGGTTCTTGAAACCATTTACTTTTATAAAGTACCGGGTGTAGTACTTGATTTGTTTAAATGTCATGTATTAAACTATTATGCCTCTGTAGTGACTTTGAGATGATGTTTTGTAATAATAATTCAGTGTTGGATTTATGTGATTATGTTGTGTGTCGTTGTTGTGCTTTTGTTGGTATCAAACTTATGCTACATGTTTGAGTCCACATGTTGGAATCATGTGTGACCTCTGAGCCCAATTGTTGATCCAGCCCAGTTAAAATGCTTGTGTTGTCTTAGCTTTCCAAAAAAAAAAATTTTTTAGTCACGTTCCGGGCCAACCCTTTGAGTCGGGGCGTGACAGCTTGGTATCAGAGCGTAGGCTCAACTCTAGGACTCTGATGGGTTACAACCTCGTTAGACTTGCTTTTGCCTTAATACTGCAATTGTTTTTGACATCATCTTGTTTGGTGATATAAATATGTCAGGCAGTGCCGAGTACTCTGAGTTCAGGGGGACCCCTAGCGACCCAATCGACCTGGTTTCTTCAGATGATTCCAGTGTTCCAAGCTTCATTAATGAAGTGGCACCAGAAGAGGAAGTAGAAGTAGCTTCACCCATATATCGTGTTGGGGCTGATCCAGAGGAGGAAGAGGGAGACATCCCAATTCTAGAGGAGTCGGTAGGGGAGAATGGCTCGCCCGAATATATTCCGGCTACTCCGCCCTTGGATGAGTATTCGGAATATATGTGTGAACTTTGCAATCAGGAGGGGCACAACTGTACCTGTTGCCCCTATCCAATCAGTGTCATTTGCCCTGTTTGCAGACTTCGTGGGCATGGGAATGCAAGGACTGGTTGTGTAATACCCCAATTTCTCAATAAAGTGGAAAATTACGAAAATGCCCCTGAGTTATTAAATTAATTATTTTGTGATGTCAAAATAGGAAATGGTGGGGCCCATTGCTCAAATTAAGGTCATATGAGCTCATTATAAATATCAAATTTGATTGGATGGGTAATGAACATCAATTGGGTCGAAAATGGCTAAATGGGTCAAATGGCTCAATTGGACCCAATGGGTCAAAATGGATGATTTGACCATTGTGTAAGCTCAAATTAAATGAGGTCAAGCTGAACTGATAGGAAATCAGTTATAGCAAAAATGGGTAGGCTTGAAACATAAGTGAAAACCAATTACAAGTGACCAAAATACCCATAATTGGGTCATGGAGTCAAAAACGGGTCAAGGAGCTAAAGGGGGACCCAACGGGTCGGGTTGACTAGTTTGACCACGGATGACCGTGTGGGCCCTCAATTGAACTCAAGTATGAGTTAATTCAGCTTGAGTTAGACTGATTTGAAATGACTTTGATTTAAGAATAGAGTTGACTCAAATATGGAGCATTAAATGTGATGAGTTGGATGAGTTGGTTTAGAATAAAAAATATTCTGAGTTAAGTGAGTCAAGAGGAGATGGAAATGAGTTGTAATCTCACACAACACTTGATCAGAATTAATCTCAGCCGTTGGTATGAAGGGGTGCTTTGGCAAAGCCAAAAGACACCAAGGTTGGGGGGCACCTTTTCATGAAGGGATGCAATGGTTCATTCCCAAGTGATGCAATGTTTGGCACCAAGGGGTGTCTTGGTTAACACCCTTTGCCCCATCGTTTTTAACAAAATTAATTGAGGGAGTATGAATGGGAGTTGGGGGCTGAAACTATAAAAAAAAAACCTTACCATACTTGCCGTTTTTCACACAAAGAAAACCAAGAATTTCCCTCTCTCTCTCTCCCTCTCTCCAATTCGTTTCTTGGCTGAACAGCAGAAGTTTTTGGGCACCAGTTAGTCAAGTATAAACCAGCAAGGAATTAAGGAAAGAAAGAAGAAATAAAAGGGAGAAAACAAGGATCAAAGACAAGGAGGAAGTTTGGAAAATTTGGTTAGTATCTATATGTTATTTTGGTTTAATAACATGAAACAAGTAGGGTATGTATTGGGCCATGGTCATGGCCGAATACATCAATGATTAACTTTGATTATGGAGGATTTAAAATGGTAAAAAAATAAGCATTGGGTTCGGCTACCATGGAGGGCCGAACCCCATGTAAAAGATTGGTGGTGTTCATGTTTTGAAACATGGAAACCATGGAATTTTATGGACTGTTTTTAGATGATTAAAGGTGTATGTTTTAAAGAGGTTAAAACACACATAAGGAGTTTGATTTAGACCTAGTTGAATGATAAAGAAATGCAAAACCAAAGGTCATAGGGTTCGGCCACCATGAAGGGCCGAACCCCATGCAAATGATGGTTGGTTTTAAGATGTTTGAAACATGGAAAGCATAGAGCTTTGGTGGACTGTTTTGGGTTTTACTTAAAGATTCAAGTGCATGTTTTAGAAAGGGTTAAAAACATAGATTTGAATGACACAAGGACTGAAGTTAATATGGGTTTAAACAGTAGATTTAAATTGATATTATGGACCATTTGGATCGGCCATTTTGGATGGCCGAATCCCATGAAATATTATGGTCTTTTGGGACAAGTAGATGAATTTATTCGGATGGTTTCTAAGTGGTATAAATGCAGCAAGATGATACTGATTTTGTATGTCTAAATAACATCTAAAGCATGCTTGAAAGACCAAAACATGGACATAGGCTTCGGCCACCTTGGATGGCTGAACCCCATGTGTGTAATTGATGTGGTTTGGTGAAATTGAATTTACTGTTTTGGTGGATGGTTATGTGGCTGAACCATGTGTAATTCATGGTTGGTTAACATGGTTAAATCATGAATAATCATGGGAAGTTGAGGGATTAATCAGATCAAGAGAACCATTGGGTTCGGCCATGTGCATGGCCGAACCCCATGGGGCTAGTTTTGGGATGAATGGACCAAGATTTATGGGTTTTCTTATGTATGTTAAATGAAATAAGCTTGCTGTTTGGGTTGGCCATGGGATGGCTGAACCTTATAGTTAACATGGCTAAATGGTAGAGCCTAACTTGTAAACAAATGATGGGATCATTGAGTAGGAGAATCATAGGGTTCGGCCATATGAATGGCCGAACCCCATAGATTGTTTTATTGGAGATTATGAATTGGTTATATGAGTTGGATTAAGTAAATGAATGGAGCTATCTTTGGACTTAGTGATAAGTAAATAACCAGCCACTAAGGTAGATTACTTTTATGATTTTTGTTTATGAGCAAGATTAGACATTGGGTAGACCAATGGCAAATCTGTGAATACAAGTCAAATGAAGGGATTGATCAAAGGACTTACAAGATGTTTTGGGTCTTAGATATGAATGAACAAGTAAGTGATAGTATGATTTATTGATTGTTACATGGACAAAGTACCAGAAGTTGAACGACGTACGAGTCGTGACCGGGTGACGCGAAAGAAAGATCAGTTACTGAAGTGAATCTTCAGTAGGTTTCCTACCTACTTGTAACCACAGTTTTACACAGTTTTCTTATGAGACTCTTGTTTCATTTTATGTGTTTCAAATGATATATTATGCATTAACAAATGGCATACATGCATTGGCATCTCATGCATAGACATGGGATTATGAATGAGGTTCTACAGTGTTGCAATTTATGGGTTACGTCCTGCCTCGCTGGTGCAAGTCATGCCAGGAGGAGTAACATGATGATCATAGTCACATTGGTCTCCTTAGGCGATGAGAGTCCCGCCGGGAGGACTAATACGTGATATGAATCAGTTAATGATGAAGAGATAAAGGTGTGTTGTAACCTTGTCAGTGCAAGGCACGTCAAGTGATGGCTATGAATGTACATGATGGGGGATGTTCATTGCATGTGCATACATCATAGCATTGTTTTACCTGTTTTTAATGATCATGTATTATGATATGTATATGCATGTTTTATATGCTAACATGTGGTAGCCCTGATTCTGGAACCTACTGGGCGCGTTGATCTAACGCCCTAATTCCATCCTCAGAGGAGAATGCAAGTACAAGTAAAGGAAAAGAAAGGTCGTTGACCGGGAGGGGAGCTAAGCCAAGCCTGAGTGCTTGAATGCTAGAATGAATTTATGATTACTGTTATTTGATACTTTATTATGGACATCTAATAAAGTAGTTACTTGCTATGGTTTGATTAGGATAAATACTTTGGATGGTTGTATATGTTAATTAATGTTTGAGACTGTTACTTGCTATCTAGTCTTTCTATTCCGCAGTTAATCTAGGTTTTTCCGCAAGTTGATGTTAGTTCCATGTGTGTTCATTATTATGGTCTAGTCCATGTACACATGGGTGGCCAGTTAAGGTTCAGACTTGAGTAGTCTGAACTTAACTCGCGTCGTGATGCCTCCGCTCTCTTCCGATGTTTTATTATTTAAAAAAAATAATTAGACTCTGAAATTTCTCGGAGAGGGCGGGGCGTTACAGGTTGTCCTTATGTTGGAGGACTAGGGATTATACCCTGTTTGACCTGCCGGAGTGTTCGAGCATAAGTCAGCGACTTGTCCGGACAACTTCTTTTATTTTGGTGATGAGGCAGGATCTTCTTCGAAAAATTAGATTAGAGTGTGTTGGGGGTATCGGGGAGATTTATTTTGTAAGGGTTGAGTTTTGTTGTTTTGAAGGGTTTTTCATACCCTACTAACCCTTATACTTATATTAAAATTTGAATGAATTCTAATGAAACTGTTACAACTTGTGTGTTTTGCTTTAATAAGTTTTTTAAAATTGGTTAATGATATTTACAAGTGTAAATAACAGATGTCAGGACCCAACGCAAACGAAACAAATTACCGTGGGAGGAGGACATGTCTTCCACCCCGTGACCTACACAATGAGGCCATTCGAGCGGCGGTTGAAGCATTTCAGCAGATAGCTGAAAACATGCGACGTCCGCCAATCCGAACGCCAGAGAAGAGAGCCACTTCGGCTCTCAAGGAGTTCAAGCTTCTGAACCCGACGAGTTTCTCGAGGACAGAAGACCCTAGTGCTGCGAGGTACTGGCTGACTCAGATTAGCAGGATCCTTAATACCTTAGCAATCGCCGACGACTTGCGAGTGACCTTGGCGGCGTACCAGCTTGAAGGAAACGCCTACGAGTGGTGGGAAGCGAAGAACTTGGTTTGTAACCACGAGCCAATGACGTGGGAGGAGTTCTTTGCAGCGTTTCTGGCCCGTTACTTTCCAAAGATTGTGTAGGAGGCGAGAAAGAGAGAGTTCATCAACATCCAACAAGGTTCAGACTCTGTGGCACAGTATGCCATGCGCTTCATCGACTTCACGGAGTTCGTGCCGTGGATCGCAGCGAACGATGAAGAGAAGGTCCAGCACTTTGAGAGTGGACTCAGACCGTTTCTGCAGCGGCAAGTGGCCGGCCTGGTGTTCGACACTTTGGAGGAGATCATCAAGCGAACTTCAAAGGTGGAAGAGGTGGACTCCATCAACCGGAGCGCCAACAGCTCTCAGAAACCTTCTTCCAACAAGAAGGCCAAAATCAACCAGAAGAGGCCTTTCTTCAAGAAGAGCCAACCTAGTGCAGGGCAGTCGAGTCGATCTGATTCCGGCAGTTTGTGTGCTACACTTGCAACCATCATGGGCATACTTCCAAGTTTTGCCCATCCGGATGAGAGAAGGCGTGCTTTCACTTTAAGCAGACCGGGCACCTGTTTAAGGATTGCCATTATCTTGGTAAAGAAGCACCTTCGCAAGGCGCAGGAGTTTATTTTTCTGTGGCGCAACCGTCTGTCGGTCGAGGTTCTCTTGGTAAAGAACACTGTGTTGGAAAGTACCCTTAATCTTTTTAGCTTTTTGGCTCGAGTGCTTTTTTATACCGGTGCTTCGCATTCCTTTATCTCTAGAACTTGTTGTGTTAGATTGGGTTTGAAACCGGTAGAAGTAGTTAATCCGCTAATGGTAGTATCACCCTTGGGTAAGAAGGCTTTGGTGAGCCAAGAGTGTAGATCTTACGTTTTGAAGATTAGCGGTGTAGAGTTGTCCTATGATTTTCTTGTGTTGGAAATGACGGACTTTGACATCATCCTTGGTATGGATTGGTTGTCTATTCTTGAGGTCTTGATAGACTGCTCTCAGAGAAGAATTCGTGGGGTCTCCTCAACCGGTGAAAGGTTTATGGAGAAGTTGGTACCCTATGAGAAGATGAGAGTCACTTTCTCTAGCCTTAGGGCGTATCCTGGTAGTGTGGTGGCGAGCATGGGTTGGGAAGATGTAGGTGGTGTAGGTTCTGTTGCTCCTCGGGTGGTGTGTGAGTTTATGAATGTGTTTCCTGACCAGTTGGCTGGGCTACCTCCACGCCGAGAGATAGAGTTTGTTATAGACCTACAGCCAGGAACATCTTCAATTTCCATGGCACCTTATCGGATGGCGCCGGCAGAGCAGAGAGAGCTAGCTACGCAGGTAGATGAGCTTCTTAGACTTGGTTTTATCCGTCAGAGTAACTCGCCGTGGGGCGCACCTGCTCTCTTTGTGAAAAAGAAGGATGGATCGATAAGGATGTGCATACATTTCCGGCGGCTTAACCAAGTAACTATTAAGAATAAGTATCCGTTGCCTAGAATAGACGACCTCTTTGATCTTTTGAGGGGATCGAAGTGTTTTTCGAAAATCGATTTGAGGTCAGGTTATGATCAGTTGCGGATTCGAGAGGAAGACATTCCAAAGACTGCTTTCCGGATGCAGTATGGTTTGTACGAGTTTGTGGTGATGCCTTTCGGTTTGACGAATGCGCCAGCCATGTTTATGGACTTGATGAATCGCGTGTTTCGACCGTATCTGCGAGAGTTCGTGATAGTCTTCATAGACGATATCTTGATCTTTTCGTTGTCAGAGGAGGAGCACAAGCGTCATCTGCGGATTGTTCTTTAGACTCTTCGAGAGCATCAGCTGTTCGCTAAGCTGAGCAAGTGTGAGTTTTGGTTGACTCAAGTGCAGTTTCTGGGACATGTGGTGTCTCCAGGAGAATCTCTGTAGATCCAGCAAAGGTGGAAACAGTGAAGACTTGGGAAAGTCCCAAGAATGTGTTCGAGATCATGAGCTTTCTGGGATTAGCAGGATATTACCGAAAGTTTATCTCACACTTCTCTCAGATCGCGGTGCCGATGACTCGGCTGACGAGGAAGAACGTCAAGTTTGAATGTAGCGAAGCCTGTGAAAGAGCATTCCAGGAGCTGAAGGAGAAGTTGACAACGTCTCCAATGTTGGTGATACCCGAGCAAGGACGAGGTTTCGATATGTATTACGACGCGTCCAAGTTTGGTTTGGGTTGTGTTCTGATGTAAGAGGGGAAGGTGGTAGCTTATGGTTCCAGGCAATTGAACGGACACGAGCAGAACTACCCGACTCATGATTTGGAGTTGGCAGCCGTTGTATTCTCGTTAAAGTTGTGGAGACATTACTTGTATGGTGAGAAGTTCAATGTATTTTCTGATCACCATAGTCTCAAGTATATCTTCACTCAGAAAGACTTGAATATGAGGTAGCGAAGATGGATGGAGTACCTGGGAGATTACGACTTTAGTCTCTCTTATCATCCAGGGAAAGCTAACGTGGTGGCCGATGCCTTGAGCAGGAAATCTCACACCGATATGGCTCGGATGGCATCCTTGTAGTGGAAGATGTTGAAAGTTCTGTCCGAGTACGATCTGGAGCTGATCGAAGGAAGCGGGTCAGCGAGAATCAATAGCTTGGTTTTGCAGCTCGAGGTAATCAGATTGGTTTTGGAAGGACAACAGAACGACCCAGAGACGAAGGAGTTGGCGACTCAGCTTTCAGGAGGAGCGACCTTGGAAGATTGGAAGATCAAAGTGGATGGAGGTCTGACTTTCAAAGATAGACTTTTTGTACCAAAGTCGGACGGGTGCAGGAGAAATGTGCTTGATCACTTTCATCGATCTAGCTTTACAGTGCATCCCGGTTGTACAAAGATGTATCGTGACTTGCGGCGACTTTTCTGGTGGAAAGGTATGAAGCGAGAGGTAGCAGATTTTGTATCTAAGTGCTTAACTTGTCAACAAGTGAAAGCAGATCATCAACAACCTGGTGGAAAGATGCAACCTTTAGAAGTGGGAGTATATCATGATGGATTTTGTAACCGGATTCCTGAAGTCTTCTAAGAAGAACAACGCTATTTGGGTAATAGTCGATTGATTGATGAAGTCAGCTCACTTTCTCCCGATCAAGAAGACAGATTCTTTGGCTACTCTAAGTAGATTGTATTTGAAGAAGATAGTCAGATTGCATGGAGTGCCTATATCCATTGTATCTGATAGAGATCCAAGCTTTGCATCAAGGTTTTGGTAAGGATTGTAGGAGGAGTTGGGGACCAAGCTGTGCTTCAGCACTGCTTTTCACCCTCAGACGGATGGTCAATCAGAGAGAACCATTCAAACCCTAGAGGATATGCTAAGAGCTTGTGTGATGGATATGCAGGGAAGTTGGGAAGATCACTTGCCTTTGATCGAGTTTGTCTACAACAACAGTTATCACTCCAATGTGCAGATGGCACCCTACGAGGCTTTGTATGGCAGACCATGCAAGTCACCTCTTTGTTAGACAGAGGTAGGAGACAAAGCGTTGCTAGGACCTGATCTAGTACGTGAGACATCAGAACAAGTTAAAGTAATCAGACAGCGTCTCAAAACAGCCCAGAACAGACAAAAGAGTTATGCTGACAAAAGGCGAAGACCGTTGGAGTTTGCAGTGGGCGACAGAGTTTTCTTAAGTGTGGCACCACGTCATGGAGTGCAACGGTTCGGGCGCAAGGGTAAACTATCACCTCGATATGTTGTACCCTTTGAGATCTTGAAGAGGATAGGTGAAGTGGCCTATCAGTTGGATCTTCCTCAACCTTTGGAGAGAGTGCATAGTACGTTCCACGTGTCTATGTTAAGGAAGTACGAGTCTAACCCGTCGCATGTGCTAAGCTTTGAAGATATTGAAGTGTCAGAGGACTTAACTTTTGAAGAAATACTAGACAAGATTCTAGAACGTCGGACTCAAGAGCTTAGGAGGAAGTCTATACCTCTAGTACGAGTGTTGTGGCAACATCGCGCCGTGCAACATGAGACGTGGGAACCTGACTCAACGATGCAGAAGCTATACCCTGGCTTGTTTACAGGCCAATAAGGTATAAGTTTGTTTTAAATTTCGGGACGAAATTTTCTTTTAGGGGGGTAGGATGTAATACCCTGCCCCAGATTAGGCGTGTTTTAGCTTAATAATCTTTTTTGACCGGTTAATCTCGAAGATTAAGGTCAGGGCTTTGAGGAAAGCCTAGGTGTGGCCTAATCCGAGCTCGTGACTCAGTGATCTAGCTCGTCCAACTGGAAGGGCATTTTGGTAATTTACCGCTTATAGTTGTTATTTTATAAATTATGCTATTATGTGATTATTATTGGTCGATAATATTCTCCTTAATAAAGGATTTGTATTTCTGATTTTAAAATGAATTTATTTTCAGAAAAAAGTATTTTAAATCCGCCCGTCAAAACCCCGAAAGGGAGAAATAATTATTTTAAGTGATTTTGAAAATGAGATAAATTTCAAAACTAGTATTTCGTGTTAGACCATTTTAAGGATGGTCTAGTTATTCTTTGGCACCCCAAAATGAGATCTCGAAATTGTTTATTTTAACATTTGTTCATTTAAGTAAATAGTATTAATTTATGGTTTTTATTTAAATCAATGGTTTTTATTGAGATTTAAATCCCAAAATTTTTATGGTAATTAAGGTTTTCAAAATCCAACTTATCTGTAAGGTTGGATTAAGATTTTCAGTTTTTAAAATCATGCTTCCAGTTTAAAATCGACTTTTTATTAAAACCGGGGGTCTTTTTGCAATAGCAGAAATCCCAGAGGACTTATTTGCAACCAGACCGGTGAACAGTGGTTTCACTGTTTCGACGTCCCCTTACCGCTGCATGCAGCGGCATGCACTGGCCATCCGGCCCCCTTTCCCGGCTGAATTTCTATATATTCAGCCCCCTCACCAGCTTTTAAACTCCCGATTTCCTATCTTTCTCTCTTCTCTGTCTTAGTCTCAGCTGAAACCCAAACCAGCCGACCCTCTCTGTTCCCTGTTTTCTTCCCAGTTTCAGTTACCGTAGCCTTGAAGGGAGTTTTTTCAAAAAAAAAAAAAATTCAGATTTTCAACCCAAGAACTCCAGTGAAGGTTACCACTGTGTTCCTCTTTCAATTCTAGGTGGTTTAGAATTACGAAAAATGGAATTTGGCCCTGTTTTGAGTGAGAAAAACCAGTTTGAAAGCTAAGGAAAACCATGGGTTCCCTTGTACCCGTGAGGTTTTGATGTTAAAATCCAGTGGCCCAGTAAGCTTCAAAGCTCCAAACCTTTCCCTATGGAAAGAGGACTCCCGGAGGAGTCCATCGGACCGGCTAGTTGTGAAAACTGAATCCGGGAAATGCTTTGTATCTGGATTCGTATTTCACACTATCTCTGCCGTTACTGTCTACTGGTACAGGCAGTGGAGGAAGACGACTCTCGGACGGTCCGAGGGTCGATCTTCGAACGGTCCGAGCAGTACCCCTTCGACGTTCCGAGCTTCACCCGAAGCGCAGAAGCGTCCGAAGCAGCGTGACCCACTCGGACTACCCGAGCAGAGTTCGGAAGGACCGAACCCCAGTTAGACGTTCTGAGCCCCTCTTCGGATGTTCCGAAGTACTCAGACCCACCGAGACTTGTTTTCGGATTTCTTTTCTGTTCGGATGGACTTCGGAAGGTCCGAGACCCAATCATCGGACAATCCGAAGTCAGACCCATGATCCGAGGTCAGTGACTAGTTTAGGTGTGGCTCGGATGATCCGAAGCCATGTACCTGGTTCCGAGCCATGTTCCGAGGGACCCAATTTTAAGTGTTAAATTTTGTTTGATTATCATTGATTGCATGTGATGTTAGTACCCCCAATGTTAATATAAAATTTGTACTAACCCCTCTTCTCTTATTACTATAGTGTATATACTATTGTATTCACTTCCAGGCCAACCCTATTGGTCGGGCACTGAGTGATCTCATTTTCAGGCCGACGCTATATTTGTCGGGCACTGAGTGACCTCGAGGCCTAACTAAAAATGTCAGATCTGGTCCTATCTAGAAGACAACCGAGAAGTGACCCGAGGATCTAGACCTAACTCAATAAGTCAATCTGTTAATTGCCCAGAAGACAATATGAGTTTTGGACTGAGCACCTTATTATTCTATCTTGTGGATTATTATAATTTAAAAAGGATAGAAACCAAGTAGGAGACTCAATTCCATGTACCTTGGATATTTTTTTTGGGAAAACAAGTATGGTTTTGAAAATACTATTTGTGTGATGCTATGTATATTGACATGATATTGATTGTGCACTTGTGTGTTCTTTGAACAGAGACCACGAAACCACACATATACGGTGAGGGAACTTAACTTTGCAGCTTGATGTAAATAGGTTTATTTGATATGGACATTGAGCCAAGAGTGGTTTCAGATTTGATGAACCGACTCATGTGCCTAAATTTGATGCACTATGGTTGTAACGCCCGCTCCTTGTCACCGAAATATCAGAGTTTATTTTTTTTTTTAAAAAGAAAAGTGACAGAGGGCGCGGACGTCACGACGCGAGTTAAGTCCGAGTTTCTAAAGCCCGGTCCTTAACTGGCCAACCCTACGCGTGCGTGGAGCCAAGTCCACGAGTACGGTTCACGCGTAGACATAAGTTCAAGGAATATTACTTCTCAGTGCGGAATTAACAACAAAGACTATCCTAAAGATTTGAGATAGCAGGGAAGATAACATTCATTTAAATTTCTATAATACCTCAAAACCATAATGTCCATAATAAAATCCCAAAACATAGCCAGTAATCTAATTTATTACATTCCGACAAGCTAAGCTACTCAAATTACATTTTTCCAACATACACTTAAACAACATAATTAATCTGCCTTCCCAAGCTCCTAAGCTTGACTCCGGTCCCGTCCTTCCGTTTCACCACCTCCTGCGTCACCAGCTAGGGTAGAAGTAGGGCGTTAGACCACGCGCCCAGTAGGACTCCGAGTAGGGCTAGCACATGGATTAGTAATAACAGCATGCAGATAATATTATAGCAAAACCATGCACTTTGGGCAATATTATGCAATGGGTGTTCTATGTCATGAACCCCACCCATCCATCTCATCCTCATCGTATAATGTCCCTTTTTCAACCATACACAGTGTTCCAAATAAAATCCATACCATCATCGTGCCAAGATCCTCTTGATGGAAAAGCCTCATCAAGATGCGATCCACACTAGGCATCCCCCTTGATGGAAGAACCATCATCAAGGTATAACAATAAATACAACATCCCTTGATGGAAAATCATCATCAAGGTATAATAATACATAATGAACATCCCCATGCGTTTATCGGTCGCCCCGACGGAGCATGGACTCCGGTTTCATTTCATCCTTCCCCTGTCATATCCCTCCCATGCCATGCATGAGATGTAGATGCCATGTGCCATGTAATATATGTAGTTCAATAGTAACACAAAAACCCATCTTAAAACAATTACTTGATTATCAAATAAATCAAAGGGGAAAAACATCCCATAATATTTAATCCAAAACCCATCTTAAGACATTCATATGATTTCCAAAATAATTTAAAGGAAAACATCACAAGATACATAATCCAAAACTCATCTTAAAGGCAACCACATGCTTTCCAAAATAAATTAAAGAATACATCACCCAATCCATGGCTTACAAAAATGTAGGAATCCTACCGAATACCGACTCGCGTCCTTTTACGTTTTCCTTTCAATAAACCCGGTCGCCGATCGCGCACCGCCTGCGATGTCCACTACCTTATTACACATTTATCATTAGTCCAAAAATTGATCCACAACCTAGGTCCATTAATGATCCCTAACCACGTTACAAGATCATTAAAAATCTGCCCTTAATTTAGCCTCATTTCCATTGATTTAAGCACATGATAATTCCAAATTTTAGCCCTTTAAGCATTCTAATTTATGAAACTAAAATGCATCAACCCCAAGCTTAATTTAATCATTCAAAAGGTCATCTTAATGCACCCAAGTTCATGTCCAACATACATGGGGTTCGGCCATGGTTCTTCATTGTGGCCCATAATTACGGTTATGCCACTAAACTTCCATGGTTTAATATCTCCTCTATTCATGTATATTTTTAAGTCTAAAATTCATCCATAACTTAGATCCATTAAGGATTCACTAACCATGACTCAACATGAAATACAATCAGCCATCTCATTTAATAAGATTCTCCATCATCTAACCACAAACATGGACCCAACCTTAGCTCATACAATGACCTACAAAATGGGTCATGGGTTCGGCCACACACCATGGCCGAACCCATGATGTCTTGTTCCCCATTTTCCTTGAATCTTTTGGCACATTTTAGATCTATCACAAGTCTTCCCATGAGAGGTTTACATCATGCATTAAATCACCATTCATCATCCAATTTAACCCACAAAATGGATCCCAATTGGGCCATGGGTTCGGCCATACACCATGGCCGAACCCATGGTGTCCTTTCCCCATTTTTTCTTGGGTCCATTGTTACATTTTAAATCCACCAATAATCCCTCCTTGAGGGGTTTACATCATGCAACTAAACCATATTCTTAGCCCCATTTGGATCATTACTTTTGTTCATTTGAAACCCAAAATTCATCAACACATTATCCTTTAAACCCACCATTTAATCATCATTTCATCACCATAGGGTTCGGCCATATACCATGGCCGAACCCATGGTTCATAATTCATCATTCATTGCTCCATAATACCTATATTCACCCAAAATATTAAATCCACCCATCTTCCCATTTTCCATGGCTTTTTAAACCCTAAAACCCTAGCTAATTTCACACATAACAACTTAGGGTTCGGCCATGCACCATGGCCGAACCCATGGTTCACAATTCCTTCTCTTTTATGCCTTCTTAATGCCATAAAATCCCATTGCATTTTTCATCATAAAACCATTTTAATACTCATCCACATTCATTCATTTACAACCCAAAAATCCATTAGCCACCTTCATTATCTTCCATTCATTAACCCTAACCATTTTACATCAAATGACTAATCACCCACCATGGGGTCCGGCCATGCTACATGGCCGAACCCTATGGCCAATAATTTTTCTTCCAATCATCCCATTCTATGCTTAAATTTCATAAATTACATACTGCACATAACCCATTTATTTATTTTATTAACCTAACCCTAATTTTTCCCACTTAGGGTTTCCTCCATCTTCCACCCTCACATTTGAGGGGTTTAACGTCCATGACATATATCCATGTAACCACCATTAATTTTTACAAAACTAAACCCTAAATCTTAAACTCTAAAATCCAAAATTTCTTGTTTAAGAAATACTCATATCCGATGTCTCCTCCGATTTCCGCCGCTCCCATCGGTCTCCGTAGCCTCCTCTCTCCTTCCTTTTGATCTTTGGTAGGTTAAGATTCTTGATCCATGGTGGCAAACCCCAACCTTAGGATCGGCCAAGGTAGGGTTTGTGTAAGAGAGGGAGAGGGAAAAATCATAAGAGGAAAGATGTTAGCCCTCACCTTAGAGTGATTTTCCTCCAATTTCTACTCCTTTCTTCTCTTCTTCTCTTCTTTTTTCCTTAGCTCTCTTTCTCTCCTTCACTTGGATGTAGGGGACGACCATGAGAGTGGGAGAGGTGGAGTTTGTGAAAAGAAAATGAGAATGGGAGGACCAACCAAAACTTATCTCATTTGGTGACTTAAAGACTTTTACTTTACATTAATTGGTTTCACCAACCTTATGAGATATTTTTAAGATCTTTTCTTTGCTTTATGGTGGTGGTCATCTAAACCACCACCAAGCCCCAACGTGTGTAAATTTTGAGGTGGAACTTGGTCTCCATTTGACCAATTTTAACCCCATTTGGCCACCAATTTAATAAATTAATTACTTAATTAATTTGATAATTACCTTAGGTTAATTCATTTGTATTTAACCTAATTCCCATTATTCCACCCATGGTTGACCAAGTCAACCATGGTGGCCGGCCCCACCAATCATTGGCCCACATCACCTTGGTTTAATTCCAAATAACTTAGGTGATTTAAATTTTATTAAGCCCACTACAACCAATTGGATCATCATTGGGCCCATGACCCAATTATATACCCATTTACCTTAGAGCTTAACCTTCTTGACCCATTGGGTCCCAAATGGGTATTTGACCAAATTTGGCCATTCTTGACCCATTTAACCCTCATTATCCCTTTAAATGAATTTAAATCAACTCCATAGTCCATTGGGCCATACTTGGGCCTTTGTCCAAATTTTGGCCCATTATTTTTTATCCCACCAATTTCCCAATTTTCATCATTAAATTAACTTATATCCACATTTTTATTAATTTAAAAATTCTGGGCCCTTACAATGGTAAGAGTGCTTATGAGGTTGATCATATGAAATGTGTAAGACTGCTTTCACGTGCCTTGACTATTGAACCAATATCGGCCATATGGGAGATGGTTTACGTCTAATGGATCACGGGTGTCGACAATTGCTAACTTGAGGGTGTCAATATCGGCTATGGGAGAGCCGGAGATGTACTTAAAAGGATGTATTTTGACCGTGTCGGGACTTAATATAATGGTCTCAGCGTAGTTGATAGGCGTTACGTTGGATGATAGCAGTATTGGAAAAGAAATGATGAATTATGAGAATGATGATAATATTATGCTTATTTGTGATCAAGCATGAGATATTTTATTGCAACTGTTGATTATTGTGCTAACCTCTTGTTTACTTAACTGCACTGTTATATTTCCTTCACTGGGCTAGTTAACGCACCCCACTCACCTTTCAGGAGATGAACACGAGGAGGAGAACCCTCTTTTTCAAGCTTAGGGTGGATAAGCTGCGGCGGTGTTTCGGGATTCCCCTTGAGGGGAATACCCTTATCTTTACTTGTTGGTTATTGGAACCATTTACCTTTGTAAAATACCGGGTGTGGTACTTGATTTGTTTAAATGTCATGTATTAAACTATTATGCCTCTGTAGTGACTTTGAGGTGATGTTTTGTAATAATAATTCAGTGTTGGATTTATGTGATTATGTTGTGTGTCATTGTTGTGCTTTTGTTGGTATCAGACTTGTGGTACATGTTTGAGTCCACATGTTGGAATCATGTGTGACCTCTGGGCCCAACTGTTGATCCGACCCAGTCAGAATGCTTGTGTTGTTTTAGCTTTGAAAAAAAAAAAATTTTTTTTAGTCGCGTTCCGGACCCACCCTTCGGGTCGGGGCGTGACAGAAAGTGTGTGTGATTTACAGCTAATTTTGGAAATTGAAAGTCCCCTTAACAAGGCTGCTAGAATAATACGATTGTCTCTAGGTCAATCCAAATTCGTTGGTCCATTTTGAAATTAACTTGATTGATTATATGTGCAACGGATTTAACAATCAAAAGTGTGTGTTAGCAAATGTGATTAAACATTCAACATAAAAATTTGGTTCTAACACCACAAACACAAGGACACAAGATATATATTGGTTCTGTTCGCCAACCTACATCCACTGTTAGGACTTGTTCAACCATGAGCTATCCCCAAATTCACTATGTGAGGACTTACACCCTCACAATTAGAGTAGGAATTCCACCTACCACTGTGCCAGAGACGACACTCTAGAGTTTTTTATATTGGTTCTGGAGTACCTCTCCTTAATCCACTTTTAGGTTACAGGTTTTAAAAAGAAAATTAAAACCAAGAAGCACTTGCTTTAAAGCTTTTTCTCGCTAATATGTAATTCTTGAAGATCCCACCCAAGTTGTGTCGCTGCTTCTCCTTTTAGCCGTCGTAATGCAATTACAATCTCTGGGTGACAAAGAAACTTGGCTTAACCAAAGCTTTCCTAATTTATGCCTTTCTCACTCGCAAACTTGTCACGCCGCGAACCAAGATGTGGGCCCAGAACGCGACTTTTTTTTTTTCCAACAACCATCATTATCCATTAATGTAACGCCCCGCCCTTTTCGAGAAATCAGAGTCTAATTTTTTTTTTAAAGTAATAATAAAACATCGAAAGAGAGCGGGCGGCGTCACGATGCGAGATAAGTTCAGACTACCCAAGTCTGAACCTTAACTGGCCACCCATGTGTACATAGAATAGACCATGATAGTGAATCACACATGGAACTAACATCAACATGCGGAATAATCTAGATTAATTGTGGAATAGAAAGACGAGATAGCAAGTAACAGTCTTAAACATTATTTATCATAGATCAACCATCTAAATGTTATCAACCTAATCAAACCATAGCAAGTAGTGAATTATTACATGTCCCGCAAAAGTATTCAAAAGACAGTAATATAAAGTAGTTCAGTCCTTCATTCAAGCACTTAGGCTTGGCTCCCCTCTCGGTCAACGACCTTTCCTTTCCCTTTGCTTGTACCTGCAATCTCCTTTGAGGATAGAATTAGGGCGTTAGATCAAACGCGCCCAGTAGGTTCCCGAATCAGGGCTACCACATGTTAGCATATAAAACTTGCATATATATCATATTACATGATCATTAAAAATAGGTAAAACAATGCTATGAAATATGGACATGCAATGAGCATCCCCCATCATGTACTTTCATAGCCGTCACTTGACGTGTCTTGCACCGACAAGGTAAATTACAACACAATTTCATCTCTTCTATAAAATATGTACATGCAATGAGCAACCCCCATCATGTACATTCGTAGCCATCACTGTAGAACTTCATTCATTATCTCATGACTATGCATGACATGCTAATGCCTGTATGCCATTTGTTAATGCATAATATATCATTTGAAACACATATATTAAAACAAGAGTATCATAAGCAAAACTGGGTAAAAATCGTGGTTACAAGTAGGTAGGAAACCTACTGAAGAATCACTTCAGCGTCCGTTCTTTCTTAGGCTCTATCCGGTCACGACTCGTTCGTCGTTCAACTCTCATCACCTTGTGATACAATAATCAGTAAATCATATTGTCACTTAAATATCCATTCACATATAAGACCCAAAACATCTTGATTTGGTCCTTCTTTCAAGTCCTTCCATTATTGCCCATATTTATAATTTTTGCCATTGGTTCCAACCAATCTACTTAGTCATCCAATCTTTAATCCACCAAACTTACTCCATCGGGTTCGGCCATACTTTTGGCCGAACCCAATGGTTCTTTAATCCATTACCATATGGTTCTCCATTAGGATATTTTAAACCTTTTAAATCAACATAAAACCATTACCAACTACTACTCATAAGTTTAGCCTATTTAACCCATTCACTATGAATTAGCATAAAGTCCATCAACATGCTTGGTTATTTACTGATATTAAGTACATAGATACATACATGATTCTTGAGTCAAAATCATACAACCCAATCAGTAAGCATAACCATATATAAACCAAATAAAAACCATAAAGTAACCCATGGGGTTCGGCCACTCACATGGCCGAACCTCATGGTTCTTTGAATCCAATTCTTTTGATGATCTTTCATCATTTACCATGTATCTTAGGCATAAAAACAACAAACATAATTCTATTTAAAATCCTATAGAAACCCCATGGTATTGCATGGTTTCTAACTCTTTAATTTCACAACAATCATCAATCTCTTTCATGGGGTTCGGCCATTCAAGTTGGCCCCACTATTTCCTTACTTAACATCACAAAATAATTAATTTAACACATCAGGGGCATTTTGGTAATTTTCCACTTCATTGAGAAATTGGGGTATTACAATTAACCCTCAAAACATGTGGGAAACCATATACTCCCTCCGTCTCATTTTAGTTGTCTCATTTGAAAATTTATATTTTTTAAGGAACTCTCTATTTAATGCTAGCACTCCATGTCAAATCCTTCACTAAATCAAATAGTATTTTTTCCTCTGGGATAATCATTCACCAAGTCAAATCCCATTTTTTTTCCACTCGGATAATCATTCACCAAGTCAAATCCTTTTTTTTTCCACTGGGAAAATCATTCACCTAGTCATATCCCATTTATCCACTGGAAATAATACAGCAACTTCCAATTGCATAAGATCTCCACGACTTGGCTTACTAGCACGTCCAATCCAATAGTTCGCAAACGGCGTTTGGTCTAACATCACAAGGTCTCCACGACCCGGTCTACTAGCCCATCCAACACCAACGGTTGATGGCGGTCGACCACAACCTACTAACACGTCTAGCCCAACGGTTCACAAACGGCGTTCGACTTAACATCACAAGGTCTCCATGACCTGGTCTACTAGCCTATCCAACACCAACGGTTGATGGTGGTCGACCACAGCCTACTAACACGTCAAACCCAACGGTTCACATACGGTGTTCAGCTAATCTCAATAATTATAGCCCAACGACCAATATCAGATTTCCCAAAGTTATTATCTTTCACAGATTTAACTTATAATCATAATTCTCACATGCAAATGTCAAATGCATGATTTCCAGTGCCCTCCTTAAACAGGGACTTATTCTGAGAGAACCACCATATTTCAGCCTTACTATTTTATGTATCCAATACCAATACAAGAAATCAATAAAATAATCAATATGACACAAACATATAAAACTGGATTTAATAACACGAATGTCTTCACCCAATTTTTACCCGACAATTCCCAAACATTCCATGGGTCCATACTGCGTTAGAAGTCCTTGACTCCCTGACACTATTTTAGCGCATACGTTCTAAACAGTTAGAACATTTACATCCCTTATATGTAGGCAGTGTCAGGTCTCGTATTCTGGACCTATATGGCCTTTTCCATCTATAAATGACCATGGATCCCATTTCAGTCTGGTGTTAGTGGATTTAATATATAACACAATACAAGTGGTTGTTCGAGTCTCCTGACCTTTACCCGCAGTGATTATCACAGAAATCTGTAAGAATAAAATAATAATATAAATTTCAGGACATTCATGGATTATCTTGTAATACCCTGATCCAAATTAGGGGTATATTAGTGTAATAAATCCTGCTTAGACTGATTAATCTTAAAGATTACGGTTAGGGCTTTGTGAAAAGCCCATGTGTGGCCTAATCTGAGCTCGAAAGCTCAGTGATTCAACTCGTCCAGCTGGAGGGGCAAAATGGTATTTTACCGCTTATTGTTATTATTTTATTAATTGTGTTATTTTGTGATTATTATTGGATGATATTATTCTCCTTAATCAAGGATTCCTATTTCTGATTTTTAAAATAATTTTATTTTCAGAAAATAGTATTTAAAACTGCCCGTCAAAAACCCAAAAGGGAGAAATAAATATTTTTAAATGGTTTTGGAAATGAGAAAATTTTGAAAAAAGTATAGTATGTTAGACCATTTTAGTATGGTCTAGTTTATTCTTTCAAACCCCAAAAATGAGGATTTTAAATTGTTTTATTTAACACAAGTTAAATTAAGTAAATAGTGCTAAATTATGATTTTTATTTAAATCTATAGTTTTTGGTGAGTTTTAAATCTCCAAATTTTTATGGTGATTAGATTATTTAAAATCCAACTTATCTGTCAAGTTGGATTCAAATTTTCAAGCTTTAAAAGTGTTGTTTTTAGTTAAAAATCAGATTTTTAATCAAATAGGGGCCTATTTGCAAAAATCAAAATTTGTGGAGTACTTATTTGCAATCAACAGTAAAAACCTGCGGTTACTGTTCGGTACGTCGACCAGCCGATGCATGTAGTGCCGGCTGGACACCTCCCATTGCTCCACTGATTCTATAAGACTCCCCCTCAGCCCAGCTCTCAATCTCCCTCAAATCTTCTTCTCTCAGTCTCAGCTGAAACCAAACCAGCTCTCCCTTAGCCTCTGTTTGTTCCCATTTTTTCTTCACCGTAGCTTAAAGAGAATTTTTTTCAAAAGCCCAGATTTTAAACCCAGGAACTCGAGTGAAGGTAACCACTGTGTTCCTCTTTGAATTTTAACTGGTTTAGAATCAAATTGAAGTAGATTTTGGTCGCCCGAGGGAAAGCAATATGTGGTTCGTACAGACAAGCAGAGCAGATTGCAAGAAGGGTTGAACCATTTGGTATTAAATAATATCATCATAAATCAGGCACCAATTATTGAACTTCCGGCAATTGTAAAAGAATTTCCGGACGTTTTTCCAAAAGAACTCCCTGGTTTACCGCCTATGAGGGAGATCAACTTTGAAATCAAGCTTTATCCTGGTACTTCACCAGTGTCTTTACCAACTATTGGATGGCACCAGCAGAGATGTCTGAGCTAAAGAAGCAGATAGATGAACTGCTCAGGCTAGGATGCATTCAAAACAGCACATCGTCTTGGGGAGCTCCAGTGCTGTTTGTAAAGGAGAATGATGGTTCACTCCGGATGTGTGTAGATTACAGGAAGCTGAATCAGCTAACGGTCCGGAACAAGTACCCTTTACCTAGGATCAATGACTTATTCGATCAATTGAAGGGTTCCGCCACTTTTCGAAAATTGATTTGATGTCCGGATACCATCAAATCCGGGTCAAAGAGAAAGATATAGAGAAGACAGCCTTCAGGACGAGGTATGGACTATATGAGTTTGTAGTCATGCCGTTTGGACTCACAAATGCACCGGCTGTGTTCATGGATTTAATGAAAATGATTTTCCGTCTATATGTAGACCAATTTGTGACTGTGTTCATTGACGATGTCCTGATCTATTCCAAAAGTCAGGAGGAACATGGGGAGCACTTACGGATAGTCTTGAACACTTTGATAAAAAAAAAAAACTATATGCCAAAGCCAGCAAATGTGAATTTTGGCTATCTGAGGTTCATTTCTTGGGGTACGTTATATTCGAAGGAGGTATAGCCGTGGATCCGGCTAAGGTGGCTGCAGTGAAAGATTGGAAAGCGCCAAAGAGTATAACCGAAATCCGTAGTTTCTTGGGATTGGGTAGTTACTACAGAAGATTTATTAAGGATTTCTCCAAGATAGCATCTCCACTAACTCGACCCACTCAAAAAGGGGTCAAATATGAATGGTCAAAATTGTGCGACCAGAGGTTTGAAGAGCTGAAGACAAGATTTACCACTGCCCCTGTTTTAGTTTTGCCGGTAAGTGGCAAGTGTTACGAGGTATACTGTGATGTCTCAGGAGAGGGACTGGGGTGTACACTCAGTCAGAGTAATTACGTGGTGGCTTATGGTTCAAGACAATTGAAAATACATGAACGCCTCTATCCTACACATGATCTTGAACTAGTCGCAGTGGTCTTTGCTCTCAAAAGTTGGAGACACTATCTCTATGGCGAGAAATTTGAAGTGTTTTCTGATCATAAAAGTTTGAAATACTTGTTTAATCAGAAAGAACTCAACTTGAGGCAACGCAGATGAATGAAGTATCTGGCGGATTATGAATTCGCACTTCGATATCATCCAGGCAAGGCAAACAAGGTGGCGGATGCCCTCAGCCGCATATCACGTGCATCCGTGGCATGTTTGATCAGAACGGAATGGGAGATGTTGAATACCATTCGAGAGTTTAAACTCTATCTCAATAACCATGGGACCATATACAATTTGGTTATACAATCCAACATGGTTACCAAGATTAAACAAGAACAACGAGTAGATCCGGAAGTGGAAGAAATATGGGCCAAGATGTCTACTGGCATAGTCGTACCGGAATGGGAATTATGGCCAGGACAAGGTCTTTTATTCCGGGGTAGGGTTTATGTGCCAAAAAGCTGTATGAAAGAGCTATTGATTGAGGCACATCAAACCAAGCTCTCCATTCATCCGGATAGCACCAAAATGTATCACAACCTGAAGAGACATTATTGGTGACACGGACTCAAAAGAGATGTGGCGAAATTTGTGGCACACTGTTTAACTTGTCAGCAAGTTAAGACGGAACATCAGAAGCCACCAGGGTTACTCAAACCCTTATCAGTGCCAGAATGGAAATGGGAGCACATTTCTATGCATTTTGTGATGGGGTTGCCGAGATCCTCAAAGGGCAATGATGCTATATGGGTCGTGGTAGACCGACTGACCAAGTCTGCGCATTTTATTCCTATCAAGATGATAGATTCATCTGAGACGTTGGGTCGGCTACATGGCATTCTCCGAACAATAGTATATGACAGGGATGGCCGATTTACCGGTAGAGTGTGGTAGAGCATGCAGTCAGCTATGGGGACAGATTTACTGACTAGCACCGCATTTCATCCACAGACTGATGGACAGTCAGAGAGGACGATACAAACCTTGGAAGACATGCTAAGAGCATGCATGTTAGATTTCAAGGGTGGATGGGAAGATCATTTACCACTGGTAGAATTCTCGTATAATAACAGCTATCAGGCAAGTCTTAAGATGGCTCCATTCGAGGCTTTATATGGTAGACCGTGTAGGTCACCAGTATGCTGGACAGAGGCTGGCGAGCCTCACTAATAGGACCTGAGTTGGTAGAAGAGACCACAGCGCAAATACAGTTGATACGGCAACATCTATTAACTGCACAGAGTCGTCAGAAGAGCTATGCTGACAAGAGAAGAAGGTTTCTTGAATTTGAAGTGGGAGACATGGTGTTCTTAAAGGTCTTGCCACGGAAGGGGCACATGAGGTTTGGAAAGAAGGGGAAACTGTCACCAAGATTTGTTGGACCGTTTCCCATCATAAGAAGGATGGGGGATGTAGCATACCAATTGGCATTTCCTTCACAATTGGCATCCCTACATGATGTGTTTCATGTATCGATGCTGAGGAAGTATAATCCCGACCCTTCCCATGTTTTGAATGTGCAAGATATAGAAGTGCAAAGCGATGTGACATAGTCGAGAGGCCTGTCAGAATAGTGGAGACTGAGCAAAGGGTGCTACGAAACAGAGCGATTCAGTTCGTCAAAGTGGTATGGGATCAACATGGTATTGAAGAGGCCACTTGGGAACTCGAATTGGAGATGAGAACAGCTCACCCCGAGTTGTTTATGTAAATTATTTTGGAACCCTACTTCGTTCGATTTTCGGGACAAAAAATTTAAAAAGAGGGTTATATTGTAACACCCCGATTTTTCAAATATATGAATATTTACAAAAATGCCATTGGAATAGTAAATTAGAAGGTTATGATTGTAGGTGAGAAAATGGTGGGGCCCATTGTTCAAATTAAGACCCAATGTGCATATTATAAGGATCAAATTAAATTAAATGGGTATTGTACATCTAATTGGGTCAAGATGGTTATTTGGGTCAAAGGACCCAATTGGGACCCAATGGGTCATGATGGACTTATTTGACCATTGGGTGAGCCCAATTTTAATTGGGTTAGGTTGAATTGATTTCAAATTAAATAAAGGATAAATGGGTAGGCTTGATGCAAGTGTGTAAACCACATTCAAATGGCTAAACCACCGATAAATGGGTCATGGCGCCAATTGGGTCAATGAGCTAAATGGGGACCCAATGGGTCGTGTTGACCATGTTGACTATGGTTGACCGTGTGGACCCTCATGTGAGCTCAAAGGATGAGTCAAATCAGGTTGAGTTGGGACTGAAATGAGTTGGACTTGAATTAAGTAATGGAGTTGCCTCAAGTGCATTAAATGAATGGCATTTAATGAGGTGAGTTGAGCTAATGAGTTGGATGAGTTCAATTGGAAACCAAAGAGACCCTCATCTCAAGTGAGTCAAGTGAGAAGATGAGGAGTTGTGATGATTTCAAAGACAAGTAAAGACATGACCCACACGTTGATGGCATGAAGTGTTTCCCATGTATAAGATTTAATGTATGGGATGAGAATCTCATGGGGAATTTGGAGGGTGTCCATCTCATGATGGAGACCCAAGCCCCAGCGTTGGGAATGCCAATGGATGCCTTGGTTGGCATCAAAAGACTCCTTGGTTTGATCAAGAATTGATGAGGGTAAATGAGGGGTTCAAGGGCTGTTTAACAAAAGGAATACACCACCATCACTTGGCCGAATTATGCATTGCAAAACCTTAGAACTTATCTCTCTCCCTCTCTCTCAAGAACCTACCTACTTGGCCGAATTATCCTTTGGTGTTTTCACCATTGTTCAAGCTTTCAATCAGTTAAGGACGAAGGGAGCAAGACAGAAGAAAGCAAGGATCAAAAGGAGAGAAGAAAATCAAAGGAAATTGGTAAGTGTTTACATAAGAATTTAGTTAAATAAATTGGTAAAAGGGAGCATGATTTGGCCATGGAATGACCGAATCCATAAAGGGTTTAAACCTTGGATAAATGTTGTTTAAAAAGGATAAAAGTGGATCATAATGTTCAGCCACTTTGGATGGCCGAACCCCATGAAAAGAATTGGTTAGGTTGATGGTTTTGAAAGCTAAAAATCATGCAATACTATGGAGTTTTTTACATGTTGTTAATGGTCATAAGATATATGTTAAAGAGGCCCAAATCATGGGTCATAGGGTTCGGCCACTTGAGATGGCCGAACCCCATGAAAGGATTTGATAATTTTGTATGGTTTGTGGAAAGATAAAAACCATACCAATGTATGTGAAATCTTAAGTGTTTTATTTGGAATAAAAATTGATGCTTTAGATTGGCCATTGGATGGCTGAACCGTATTAAGATTATGGTTAAAATGTGGAATATGAACCATACACAAAGGATGGAAGATTTGCATCAAGAGAACCATAGGGTTCGGCCATGTGTATGGCTAAACCCCATAGGTCATTTTATGGGTGTTTAAAGATAAGAACCTACTTGGAAATTATAAATGAATTTGTAGTATGTGAATAGATGGAAATAAAGGATCATAGGGTTCGGCCATATGTTTGGCCGAACACCATGAAGTGAGTTTGATAGATGTAAGTAATATTGGAATCAAGGAAATAATGGAAGATTAAGGGTTAGTTAATTACATGGTTACTTTGGTAACTAGTCTTAAGTATAGAGGACTAAAGATGGATGTTATGGATCTTGGTTATTAAGCAAGATTAATTATTGGTTAGCCTAGTGGCAAAAACCATAAATACAAATTATAATGGAATAAAGAATTAAAAGGACTTGAGAGAGGGGTCAAACCAAAGTGGTATGGTTCGGCCATGCCATATGGCCGAACCCTACCAAGTTATATTATGTAATATAAGGTGTTCATATGGATGGTATTGATCAAATGAAAAGGAGGATCAAATCCAAAGTGGGTGAGGTTTGGCCATGGGTATGGCCGAAACCCACAAGATGGTTTTTGGGACTTAGACATAAATGGAAATTAAATAATAGTATATTGACTTGCTGTTATATAAACAAAGTGGCAGAACTTGAACGGTGCACGAGTCGTGAACGGGTGACGCTTAAGAAGAACGGACACTTAAGTGAACACCGTAGGTTTCCTACCTACTTGTAACCACTGTTATATTTGGTTTTATCATGGTTTTTATGAGTTATGTTGTTATTGTTTTATGTTTCAAATGGGTTTTGAATGTTGAGATATATTTATAAATGACATATATTCATTGACATCTCATGCATGGCATGGGGTGATGATTATGGAAACTGGAGCCCACACTCCGTCGATAAGCCCGTGATGCATCTATGGGCCCTCTTAGGCAATGAGAGCCCCACCAGGAGGAATAACTTAATGATGAGAGTCCTATCCATAGGAAATGAGGAGTACTGTGGATTACCTTGACGTGAGAGTCTCGTCAAGTGAGAGATATGTATACTTGTGATGGGTGGGACTCATTACATTTGCACATACATACATAGCATTGATTTTATATGTTTTTGATGATCAAATATTATGATATATGCATGTTTTTATATACTAACCATGTGGTAGCCCTGATCGGAAAACCTACTGGGCGCGTTGATCTAACGCCCTATTTCTATCCTTAGAGGATAATGCAAGAAAATGGAAAGGAAAAGAGAAGGTCGAGGACCGCGAGGAAGGCCAAGCTTAAGTGCTTGAGTGTTGGATTGGAATTTTAATTACTGTTGTTGGATACACTTATTATGTGGTCTTGTAATAATTTAGTAATCTTTGCTATGGTTTGAATTATAGTTTGATGATGGTTATATGATTTAAGTTATTGTAAATGTAACATGTGCTTTGCTATCTAAGAATGAATGGTTGTCTTAGGATTGATGATATTCCGCAATCAGTATGGTATGTTCCGCATGACTTAATTTAGTTCCATGTCTATATTATTTATCATGGGTTTAGTCCATGCACACATTCGTGGCCAGTTAAGGGTCGGACTTTGGAAGTCCAAACTTAACTCGCATCGTGACGTCGTCCGCCCTCTTCCAGCTTTACTATATTATTTAAAAAAAAAAAAAATTAGACTCTGAATCTCGGAAAGGGCGGGGCGTTACAGACATGATGCACTATTGTAAGAAGTGCTTATGATGTTTATAAATGCTGATGATGTTGATCATAAGAGATATCTAATACTGCTTGCACGTGCCCTTGACTATTGAACCAATATCGACCATGTGTGTGAGATGGTTTACGTCTAATCGACCAGGGGCGTTGATAGTTGTTGACTTGAGGAGTGTCAGTATCGGCCATGTGAGGGCCGGAGATGTACTTGCAGGATGTATTTTGACCGTGTCGGGACTTAATACGATGGTCTCAGCGTAGTATTTAGGCGTTACGTTGGTTAAAAGCAGTAATGGGAATGATGATGAGATTATACTTGATGTTGAGAACTTATTATCAAGCATGAGATATTATGTTGCAAATGTTGATTATGTACTAAACTGATATTTACTTAAACTGCACTGTTATATTTCCTTCACTAGGCTAGTTATCTCACCCCACTCACCTTTCAGGAGATATACTCGAGGAGGAGAACCCTCCATATGAAGCTTAGGGTGGTACTTAGTTTGACGTTGCTTTGGGATTCCCACTGAGGGGAATTCCCTTATCTTTGTTTTTTGGTTCTTTGAACCATTTGCTTATGTAAAGTACCGTGTATGGTATTTAGTTTGTTTCCACTTCATGTATTAAACTACCATATGACCGTAGTTAATCTGATGATATTGTAATAATAATTCAGTGTTGGAATTATGTTTTTGTGTTGTGTTTATGATGGGTAGATTTATGGTATGTGTTTGAGTCCACATGTTGAGATCATGTGTGACCTTTGGGCCTAACCATTGATTCGGCCCAGCTAGAATTCTTGAGTTAGTTTAATTAAAAAAAAAAATCAGTCGTATTCTAGGCCCACCCTTCGGGTCGGGGCGTGACATATCTAACCAATCCCATGCATTTTCCAATAAAAACGTGATAAGTGTAATGCGTCACCTAATTCTTGCTGCTTCTTTAAATTATGTCAGAAAGTTAGCTGTAAGCCATTCAAAACACCACAATAAATAAAAAAATAAAGTACTCAGTGCCCTGTCTCGTATTGTTTCCAGTTAAGGAGACGTATTGAGACGGTGCCTAGAGGATACAAAGACAGTAAAGTAAATAAAATACTCAGTGCCCAACCCCTTTTACCATCGAGCGGCATTTCTGCTGCGCTACTGATGGTCACCGAGCGGCGTTTCCGCTGTGCTACTGATGGGGGATTCCGGCCCACATGGTACAGTACGAGAAATGTAAATAAAGTACTCAGTGCCCCACATCAAGACCACCGGGTGACTAAGCGCCTTCTCAGATGGTATCACCGAGCGACTAAGCGCCACTACTGATGGTTCACCGGTGAGTAAGTGCCACTACTGATGATCCACCGGGTGATTAAGCCCCACCTCAAATGGTATCATCGAGCGACTAACGCCACTACAAATGATAGTGTAGCCTAGAGGTTACAGTACTAGAATTTAAACACATTGCGGGAAAGTAAACACATAATAGTCAGTTAGAGTTAATCTTTTCTCCGATTTTACTTAGGGTTGAAAAACTGAATTTTAAAGGTAAAATAAAACTAATTTAAAGGGTATAATTTAAAATCTAGGAGGAAGTCGATTTTTTCCTCCATTTTGAAAAATCCAATTTTAAAGCCCATAACTACCCCTTTCTACTCCTACCTTGCTTTATAATTAATATAAATGAGAAAAAGGATCGTTTCAATACCTTATGTGTAAAATTTCACTAAGAATAGACTTAATTTGAAAATCCGAGGCATAAGTAGGGAAACCCGAAGGCTTCTGTTGCTGCTGCTGCTGCTCCATGCTGATAAATGAAGAGAAAGAAGGACAAAAAAAAAGAAACGGAAGAGAAAGAAAAAGGGAAAAAAACAGAAGAGGAAGACTCTGAGTCTGCATTTGTTTTTTTTTTTTCATTCCTCTCACCTCTTTCCTTTTTATAGTCGAGCAAATGGGTTGCAAGGCAACCACATTTGCCTAGCTACAGGTTATGTAAGATAAACATAAAAAATTTATTATTATTTTATTACATAGTCTTTTTATTAATTACCTTTATATCCTATTGCACATGTGGTAATACAAAAGTCCTACTAAATTGATCCAACTAGTCTATTAGGTTGGGCATTAAAAATTGGAAATGGTATTAAAATTTGGTAAGAAACCGATGTCCAAAACTCAGTATTTTAGTAAAAAGTTATTGTTTTGTCAAAATTTCATAATTTTAAAGAATCTTTTTAAAATGATCCAACTTTACAGTTAGTTAGAGTAAATTAATTTGATAAAAACATTCTAAATGTTCAAAGCGTTTTGAGGTCAAAAACCAAACTTTCCAAGTGAAAGAGGATTTTTAATTAAAACGACGGTCCAGATTTCTCGTTGTAAAATAAATGTCAAAACTTGATATTTTTGTAAATATAAAAGTACAAGAAGATTCGTTATGATACAGATCGAGCATTGATTCTCTCCGTATATTTTTAGGACTTTGTCTCTCCTATAAAATTGAGGCTTTGCCACCTAAGAAAATATAGGTTGTAAAAATAGGTAAAATTAGCTTGAGATTTGCATTCCGTTTAGTCCAAAATTTAAAAATAATGTATAATTTATAATTTGGAGTTGAAACTAGGTCAAATGACTCAGTTTCCAGAGCAGTCAAGTTTTAAGCTTAAAATAATATTATTATATTCATAAATTACCCTTATACCGTTAAAACTTAATTAAAAGAGCTATCGGACTCTGATCAGATCAAACTTGGATCCGTTGGAAACCTCATTTCGTAATCTTCGCGATTGGATGAACAAAAATCACAATTAACAGCTAAAATTACTTAATTAAATCTAATTAATCCAAATTAACCTCTAAATTGGGCTGGGGTATTACAAAACTCAATCCGAAGATTGGTTATTTATGATCTTTCTCTCATCCTCTCTTTCTCACTTGCAAACACAATCAATAGATTGGTTGTTTATGATCTTTCCCACAAGAGTGTTGATAGTTTCTTAGAGTGTATAACTCTTTTCAGCTCAAGGAAAATAGTAAAACGATCACACAACACTCATTTTTATAGAGGAGTTTTAAGGGTCATTTAGACTGTCCAGGACCGACAGGTCTGTGGCACCGTGTAACACCCTGGAATTTCAAAGATATCAATTTACATGAATTTATTCATATTTACGGAATTGCCATTGTGATTTATTTTGATATGAATTTAAATGTGTTGGGCCAATGGTCCAATCAAGACCCAATGGTTAGTAGTTTTGTTTACAAGACAAATAAATGGATGAAAAGTACTCAAACGGGTCAAGAGTTGTAATTGGGTCAAATGGGTCAAAATGGCCAAATTGGACCCAATGGGTCGAGATGGATATGATTAATCAATTTGTGAGTTCAAAACTTAATTGGGTTAAGTTTAGTTAATGTTTGAGTGGGATTGAGATAAATTAAATGATGGATAATAGTTGAGTTGAATTTATGGGTTGAGTTGCATTAAAATGAATGAGTTGAGTTGGGGAGTTAATTAAATAAATTGGATGGAATATTTATTTCAAATAGGTGAGGTGTGTGAATGAGAATATAGTGTTTTAAATTTCAATTGATAAACTAAGAAACATTGGCTGCATGGGAAGCTTTATATGCATGTAACTTCCACTCAAGTGAAGAATGAAATGGCGTTACATGGGGGTTACTTGGGGGAGAGTTGAATTTCAAATCAATATGCACGTTGGAGATGGTATAGGGTTTATGCCATGCTTAAGTCTTCAAAGGACAGCCAATAGATGGATTGATAGTTCATGCATGTAACTCCAAGGATGGAGAATAAATGGAGTACTGTTTGGTGGAGTTACACATAATAGATTATGGCATTTCAAATTCAAAATTATAGGCTACAACGTTGGAAGCATGGGGATTGTGGCTTATGCATGAAGCTCCAAATGGAGAGGTAGAGATTACTTAAACTAAAACAATGGCTGTTTGAGAGTTACAAATAAAAGGTTAACCAAGGGGCTAGTCGTTGGAACATGGAGAGTTTTTATTTAAAAGTTGAAACTTCAAAATAGATATTAAACCAATGGGACTTACAAAGTGTATTCACACTTGAAGGAGGGGAGTTTCATTTCAATGATGGAACTCCCACATGGGATGTTGATGAGGATAAAATGGAGCTGAATGGAGCTGCTGTCTATGGAGTTACACATTAGAGAGGTGGCTGTTACACAAGCCAAAACAAAGAGGCAAGCAATGGAGGGATGGTGCAGCACATGGGAGTTTCATCTCAAAATGAAACCCCCATGTGAGACCTTAAGGAAAGGGGAGGTTACACAAACACCATCCATGGGAGACGTTGAGAGCTTGGGGAGGTTTCATTGCATAGATGAAACTGAGTACAAAGATTGTGGCATTTGGTGTTGCATACACACCCCTACGATCGTAGCTTTGATGACCAAACCTTGGATTCATCAGCTCTTTTAAGATATGATTCATCTATCTTAACAAAGAGTCTTGCCTTATATCCACCTTCCTTGGGTTTCTTTTAGAATTTGGTGTTGGTAGATATCTTTTAAGCATAGGCTTTTCTGAATTTTGTCTTTGTGCTCTCCTTTCCAGGTAACTCTTCAGATGATAGCAATTTCTTTTGACATGTCCATCCTTGTGGTAGATTGCACTTACCCGTTGAAGGGCAAGAGATACATGTTTTTCTGAACACTTCATGGTTCATAGGTACTTTAGTGGATGATGCACCAAGACCAGACCTATCACCATGTTGTCTATCCACACCAAGGAGTCTCTTAAGTCTTTCATCTCCTTGAGTGAATTTGTCTTGGAATTTTTCTTTGAGAGTTTTTAAATCTTTTACTTCCAAAGACAATATTTTAATATCCTCTCCAAGAAGTTTATTGTGATGCCACAAATTCTCGACATCCTTGCAATGTATGTTAATTTCTTTTTAAAGAGTTTTATTGCTTTCTTTTAGGTTTGTATTTTCATTATTAGAGAGTTCTAGTTTGGAAGTTAGGAGAGATTTTTCTGTTCTTAAATCTTCCACTTGATTAGAGTGGTTTAGATTTTCATTTTTAACTTTGTTGAGTTTTTTAGCTAACCTCTCACTCTCAAAGAATAGGGCAATTGTAGGAAGCTTGAAGATTTTCATCATTTTTACTCTCAACCTCTGCTTCAATTGTGGGATTTTCTTGATCACATATGATCGAGGCTATGAGACCTTTTGATACATCAACCCTTTCGTTGAGTATCATCATCTGAATCACTTTCTGATTCAGAAGTTTCAACATGGGTCATACCCACATTCATAGCCTTCTTTATTTTATCTGACGGACATTCATTCATGTAGTGTACTCAACCCTTTCGTTGAGTATCATCATCTGAATCACTTTCTGATTCAGAAGTTTCAACATGGGTCACACCCACATTCATAGCCTTCTTTATTTTATCTGATGGACATTCATTCATGTAGTGTTCTCCACCCCCCCCCCCCCCCCCCCCCCCCCCCCCCCCCAATTTAAGTATGTCTGCTCCTTGATATCCTCTCTTTCTCTCCCTTTCCCTCTGTTTTTTTCTTGCCTTCTTGGGTATCTTTTAATTGGTTCACCCTTACCCATTCTTCTCAACTTATTTCTTTTTACAAAATTTTTTTTTTTTTTTTTTTTTGGCAAACATTGCCATTTCCTCACTTGAGAGTTCATCTTCCGAAGATTTTTCTTTTTCTTTAGTCTTTGTTTGTTTTAGGTAAAATTTCAAGGCAATTGATTTATCCTTTGGTTGCTCATAGTGTAGTTCATAGGTTTGTAATGAATTAACCAAATCATCAATGTTCATTAAGGACACATCTTTGTTGTCCTCCATAGCCACAACCTTGGGCTTGAATCTTTCTACAAGATTTCGGACAATTTTGGTACATATCTTGTCCTCGGGTATCCCTTTCCTAAAGCATACATTTGATTTACAATGTCGCTTATCTTGGAATAGAAGTCCATGAAGACTTTTTCCTCCCTCATCTTAAGAGTATCAAATTGATTTTGAAGGATCTGAAGTATAGACCTCGTAACTATTGAGGTGCCTCATGGGTTCTCTCAAGAACTTCCCATGCTTCCTTTGCAGCTTTACAGGTCATGAACCGCCTGTATTCACTGTAAGAAACTGCATAATTAAGGGCATTCATGGCTTTCCCATCTGTCGTCTGAGCAGCTTTCTCAGTAGGTGTCCAAGAGGCAAAAGGTTTATGTGTCGTGGTTGTGATGGATGCTTCAGTTTTCTCTTCAATGGGTTCTTCCCATCCAGTCTTTACAATGTCCCAAACTAATGACTCAATGGAAATACAGGAGCTTCTCATTTTGGCCTTCCATGAGGCATAATTTGTTCCATCGATGTATGGAGGTTTGGATATTACATGACTGTCTCCCATGGTGCTCTAGCTTGGATCTACTCGGATGGTTAAATTCTTCTAACGAGCACTAGGCTCTGATACGAATTGAAAGTCCCCTTAACAAGGCTACTGGAACAATACGGCTGAGAGAGGAGGGGGGGGGGGTGTTGAATAGGTGAATCCAAATTCGTTGATCCTTTTTTAAATTAACTTGATTGTTTAATTATGTGCAACGAATTTAACAATTAAGAGTGTGTGTATTAACAAATGTGATTAAACAAACAACATAAAAAATTGGCTCTAACACCACAAACACAAGGACACAAGATATATAGTGGTTCGGTTCGCCAACCTACAACCACTGTTAGGACTCGCTCAACCTTAAGCTATCCCCAAATTCACTATGTGGGGGACTTACACTCTTACAATTAGAGTAGGAATTCCACCTCTCTCAATTGGTTGAGAATTCCACCCACCACTGTGCCAGAGACAACACTCAAGAGTTTTTTATAGTGGTTCCAGAGTACCTCTCCTTAATCCACTTCCGGGTCATAGGTTCTAAAAAGAAAATAAAAACCAAGAAGCACTTGTCTTAAAGCTCTTTCTCGCTAATATGTGCTTCTTGAAGATCCCACCCAAGTTGTGTTGATGTTTCTCCTTGTAGCCGCCATAATGCAATCACAGGTGACAAGGAAACTTGGCTTAACCAAAGCTTTCCTAGTTTATGGCTTTCTCACTTGCAAACTCAATCCGAAGATTGGTTGTTAATGATCTTTCTCTCTCGTCTCTTTCTCACTTGCAAACACAATCAATAGATTGGTTGTTTATGATATTTCCCACAAGAATGTTGATCCTTCCTTAGAGTGTATAACTTTTTTTAGCTCAAGGAAGATAGTAAAACGATCACACAACACTCATATTTATAGAGGAGTTTTAACGGTCATTTAGACTATCTAGGACCGATAGGTCGGTTGCACCAATGGGTCGGTGTTCATATTTATTATCGTTCAACCACCCGACCGTTGTGCATTAAATGCACCCCCAACAACCTAATTACTTCGCAGCCAACATTGTCGGTGTCGCCGTTGGTCGACAGTTATGGTACCGATGGGTCGGTGCATACGAGATGCTCGTTCTGGTGCAAAAACATGCTTGATAGTAGTTTCCACTTTGGAAATCTGTTACCCAGAACGACCATTCACCCTTTGCGGAGGGGTCGCTCCTGTTACTGTCGATCAATCATGATATACCGAGATGTCTGTTTTATCGAGAGCCCTTATGAGTTCACAGTCCAGAACTCATAATTTTATATCGATGAGTCGTCGACCATGAGGGGCCGTTCAAGTTCATCACTGAGGGGTCGATGCATACGAGACTCTCAGTCAGAGGCATATCCAGAATGACAGTTCGAAGTTCCAGAACTTATGTCAAACTGTCGACAAGTCTTCGACCACGATGGGTCGTTCCTGACTACACCGAGAGGTCTGTGATTTAGACTGGTTATGTTGAGAGTGAAAATAATTCATATTTTAAGTTCACTTACAATTCACTGTTTAACATCCTCTCTAGGCAAGTTATGTTTATTACGAACATATGCAACTAAGCCTAGGATTAGTCTTCTCTCAGGTGTGGGTTCCGCCTAAGGTCATCTATGGCCATTTTACTTGTTTTGTGATTGCCCTAACGATGAGATTTGAGCTTGGTGGAGCATGATCTTCTTCCTCGATCATCTTGAGTCTTCAAACTTCATGGCAAGTGCTTCTACCCGAGTCATGTAATTGACAAACAGGGACTTCATCAAGCCGGGGCACTAACAAAAAATATTGTAAAAATATCATAATTCAAATTTGACTATGAGAGTTTGGATTATGATAATTTGAGTTGAATTTTGTTTGTCAAAGTGGTAAATTCACAACACTAGCACAGTGGGCCCACTGATCCAGCCCAATGTTCATCCTGAAGTTCAAAGCCTACGAGTCAGTCGATGAGCCAAAGCCCACTAGTGAGTTAGGACAAATAAAATGTAATGCCCCATCCTGCTACTGGCGCGTTATGTCCGAAATATCTCAAAACATCACAAAGGACTAATATCGGGTATTTTTTTTGAAACGGGATGACTACCTCTCTCTCAACAAACTACAAGTTCATCATACTAAGGATTATAACAAACAACCACAGACTGATCAAACATCGATGTACAGTCGTTCGAAATAAATATCATACAAAGGGTTCATACTAAATAAGGTCTTTCAAACTAAACATAAGCATGATCATAGAATCTCTAAATCAGTACTACTCCTCCCGGACATCTGCTTAAGGGACCCGCCTGCCCCTCTGCAATCGGAGTACCTGAAAGGTAAGGGGTGGACTAACCAGCCCAGTGAAGAGATAATGCTTATCACAAGTCATCAACGTGGGTAAATATCATATGAACAAATGTATCAACATGAATATATATCATATGTACGAATGCAAGAACATCATAATAACAAATGTGCTCATGTGCATGAAATCCAACTACACCATCAACTAATGATCCAACCGACCAAATCTGAGACATCATCTCGGTAGTCCACATTGGGTCCTCCATCAAACTCTGATCTCCCTACCAGTACAAACAGGAGACTACATAATACACAACCACCTCAACCGCTGGAATGCAACGGGGAAGCCCACATCTCCTATGGGGGTCTCAACCATCGGAGCATAGCGGGGAAGCCAATCTCAAGGGCAGACACCTCAACCGCTGAAACGCAATGGGGAAACCTGCATCTCCTATGGGAGTCTCGACTGCCGGAGCGTAACGGGGAAGTCCTCCCAATAATCAACCTCATCTCATCATCATTAATATATACACATAAACGAATCCTCCCACGCATGCAAATGGTATCATGATCGTGTATGACATCACAACCACGTTCTGACATAACACCAATATCAACAACATACCTCATAATGCAGCCAACAACATATAACAGTGCTTAAACACACACCTATATGACCAAGAAGTGATTACATTTGCATCTTATGCGTGAACACACAATGCATCATGACATCTTCCAGATATCATTTTCAATATACATTTTACACTTGTCTCATTCTCATCATAATATCATGTGTGTTATTATCAAACGCAAACATGTTTTCAACAATTTCCAAGCATCAATAATCATTCATTCAAATAGAATTCTCCATTAATCGCATATAATTAACATGGGTGTACCCAAACGGATCCGTAGCCACATACTCATTTCAATGGTTCCTTTACCGAGTAGCTTAATAAATGAAGGGTCTCATTCAAGACACTCCATGTCCAAAGTTATGGGTTAAAAATGCGAATGTATGCTAAAACAGTGATAAGTCCTCTCACTATGTATGGAGTCAAAAATTTGAAGCAAGCAAGCGGCTTGATGAGTTTGAAGGGAGCTCAATCTGTTGAAAGAAGGAAAAATGAATAAGAAAATAAGGTAAAAAGGGCTAAAACGAGACCGGACTGAAATGGGTCTAAAACTGGACTGGACCTAAAAATGGGTCGGATTGGTTCGGGCCTGGAAAAGGACCGGATTGGGTCGGGCCTGGAAACGGGCTGGATTGGGCCAGACCTGAAAACGGGTCAGATTGGGATGGATCTGAAGGACTGGGCCTACTAGAAATGGACTAGGCCAGGTCTAGTTGGGTCGGACAAGGGAGTGGGCTGGACTTGAGTCTGGGTCTAGACTGGGCCGAGAACGAGACAGAGCCTAGACTGGGCCAGGTCCGAAGCAGGTCTGCTGGGTAGTATCTGGGTCAGTGGGCCAAACAGCTTGGTCAAGAGCCAGGTCCAAGGGCCGGGTTGACCCTAGGGCCCAACCGAGTCGACTCGATCATCAACTGAGTCGAAAAAAGGAGGAAAGAATTGGGGAAAACCCAAAAAATCTGAGGAAAACATGAAAAACTCGGAAAATAGGGAAAATCACAGAAATTCAGAGAAAATTGCTAAAATCAGTGAAGAATCGAAGGAAAGAAGAGAAAATGAGGAAAGTGAAGAAGAAATCGCGAGAAAATCATAGAAATCTAGAGAGAAAGAAGGAGAGGGAATAAAAGATTTAGGAGGAGGAGAAAAGAGGTGAGTAGATCGAAGAGGAGAAGGGAAATGGGGTGAAAATTGTTACTTGGAATCGGCAAGAAGAGGAGGAAATCCGACTGCTGGGAGCGGAGGTCAGGGTAGCACGGGGCTGCGGCCGAGGTTGAGAAGTGCACCGAGTGGAAGGGGAAGAAGACAAAGGTGAAGGGGAGTGAGAGAAAGATATCGAGAAGAAAGGAGAATTACTGAGAGAGTCGCGGCTTGGAGGGGTGTGGCAGCTGCTGGAAGGAGAAGAGGTCTCCTAGGGTTTCCGAGAGGGAGGGAAAAAGAGAGGAAAATACTGAAAATGAGTGGGGAGGGGAAGGCGTGCGACTGCACTGTAGCGAAATGCTACAGTGTGACGGGAAAATGGGGGGTTTTAAGGGGTTAGGGTTTTGGGGTTTGGTTAGTTTTTTTTAAAAAAAAAATTAAAAATCAAGGTTTTAAATTAATTTATTTTTGAAAGAAATAAAATATAATGAAATAAAAAATTTGAAAAATCTTGAGTGCAGAGCGTCGAACGAGGAAATGTGTGATTTTTAAATATTTTTCCTGATGGAATACTCAATAATTATAAAATAACCAAGTTGCCCTTCGATCTCCCGAGCTCTGAATCAAGCAAACTGGGTCCAACCACGGAGCCTACACTCTCCCCAAAGCTACCAAAGTTTCAAACACAACTCGAAAATCCATAAATCTCTCAAGAAATCGGGTAAACTCGGAACGGGTCATTACATAAAAGCCTAAAGTCCATGCTTATGATTCAAGCCCATCAAGAAGTCCATGGTTGAAGCCCAGTAATAATTGAACATTTGCATGCAAAAGAAGATAATGTGGAAGAAATATGCAATGAAAATTCATGCACCTAACAATGCACGTAATTGTTTTCATGCAAGATTTTATGAAAAATCATTCTAAGATAAAACACTTTGGATGGATGGAAGGTGGTAGATGTGAAGAAATTGTTCAAACAGAATCACCTCCAATGTGTAACTTTTGGAGATTGGGCACAAGTTGGCAAGGTTGTCAATAACGTGTAATGTTTAGGAAATTGGATAAAAACAAATTTGTCTTAACGTGTACATGGGACTTGGGCTTGATTTTTAGTGGTGTTTTGCTTAGCAAAAAGTACTACAAACGGCAAATAAAGGAGAAAGGAAAAAATAAAAAATAAAAAAGAAGGATGTTGAGAAGAAATCAAAAGGCAGCTAAGCAATGAAATATGGAGGCCGATCCTATTTTTCATGGATTTGCATACACGTTGGCTTTTTAATCAAATTGGAAGGTTGCCAACGAAAAGGTTGTAGAGATGATGAGTATGAAAAGAGAACAAAGCAGCAAGAGGATCAAACAGATTGACATGTGTGCTTGCGCTGATGTGTTGTGTCTATAATTGGAAAAGATAAGAATAATAAAAGAAGGAGGAGGTGTTGGCCCATCGAATGAACTGAAAAAAAAAATGATAAAAGTAGATAAAGTCGCCCAACATATAGATCGGCTGAAATTTAGTGGTCCCACAAGCCTTGCTTAGTTTACTTCCTTCCAACGTCTATAAATTGGAGTCCCATCAGTAGAAATCAAACTGAGCAAGTAATTAAAGGTGCACAGAAGGGTGGAAAGCTAAGAAGATCGCAGAGGAGCAAATTTCGATGACTGCAAGTAAGAGTTGTAATTTATTTTTATCTCTTTCTTTGAAGCAAAAGTTCTATACGAATTGTAATTTTATATTCTAACTTTTGAATAAAATTCATGGTAACTTTTTTTAAATTCATGACTTCCAATTGTTGAATGTTATATGGTAATAGTTTTGATTTTAATTTAATTCCTTTTATGAATGTTATGCTAAAAATTATTTTAAGAGTTTTCAAGAAAAAGTAGAACCCCGTTTAGGATCGGTGAAACTTGACCTTTCTGGTCTGAGATCTTTTAACAACAGTTTATTTTTAGATTCGAAAACGCAAGTGTAAAATCTGCCCAAGCCTAAGGCTTGAATTGAAAACTGCTGACTTAATAGACATCATAATTTTTCTAATTAGAATTTTAATAAATAACAAACTTGAATATGTATTTGATGATTTTAGAAGATTTAATAGTCTAAACCATAGTTCTATTTTTAAATGGAATAATATGCCACCCTAATTACCTATCTCAATTCCATTGTAAATTATGTGAATACTTTATTTTATTTGTCATTCTTTTCTTTTATTAAATTCTTTATTCTTTTCTTTTGTTTCATTTATTCAATTCTCTCAAATTATTTGGAACTAGGTTTGAATATTGTATTTGTGTCTTAGTTTTATAATTTTGAATTAAGTGGAGATTGTTTTATTCCACCATTGTAATAGAAATTGGATAAAGTGCGATTCCATGATTTTGTGTGATAAATTGGATCTCATGTTTTGTTAATTTTAAAAGTAGATGTTATTTTGCCAAGTGTAGATAATTAATAAAATAAGAACATCATTCCAAGATTTAGAAATTGATCCATGTTTAGATCTAATTCCATAAGTTAATTTTTTTAAATCCACATTATTTTAATGGCAATAATTCATTTTTAGACATATATTTTGTTGATTTCCCTTGGATTCGGCCTCGCACTCATTCACTACACTATTTAAGAGTTCGTGCGCTTGCGAGTAAATTTAAGACACAACAACCACAATAATAACACATGTCGTATCTCAAGCGTTTTAACATATATTAATTTCAAAATAGATTAGAACTCGAAAGATAAATGACTTCAAATTAAAATAAGTGAGGTTGAAGTCCCCCACGACTCGGGTCATTTCGCCCACTCCGTGAGTTAGTTTGGTCTCCTCAGTTAGAACCCTGTAAACGGTTAGGAAGTGAGCTTCACTTGCTCACAAATCATAAGCCCAGTAGGAGTAAAATAGTCACAACAAAAATGTGCTGGAATTAAACATATTTCATAAACAACACATGCAAACCATCATACACTAATACATCATATAATAGTCCATTCTCAACATATGGACACATAATTGTCACAGAACATGTGAAATGGCAAAATATTCTGCCAAAAGTTAATGACCCTAACCTAACCATCACATATCCTACCTAGACATACTCATCATGTATATCAAATCTATACACGATGTCTACCATAATACATACCTCATGTATATTCCATACTCCCTTTCCACCTACGCATCTATCCATGAATACTAGGGATCAACAACATGTATCTCGCTCGTCTGTCTTTGATGAGGGAGTCGTGATAACCTCCCCCACCCCAACATCGTAGTATGTCTGTGGTAGTATCAGTGTAGTTGCATGTTGATGTGCAAATTTTTCATTTATAATCTCGCAAATGCACGAACCATTTATACTACATCGCTGTGAGTGCAAGGTCGATCCCAGAGAGAATAAGCAAAATATATTCATCAAAATATATATGTTTGGAATCTATTACTTGAATTGTTATGTTTTCTAAAAACAGAGATTTAAAATAAATGAAATCATAAAAGTCAATCCTATTTTCATAAATTTAACTCTAAGTTAATAAAATCTCTAATTTAAGATTCAAATCCAAAGGTTAGAACATTAATTAAATCTAATTAAGATAATGGATTAATGTAGAATTTATGGATAATCTCACACCTAAGTTCAAGAAAAAAAAATTTAAGTTTAATTAAATTAAATTTCAAACTAGTTAATATCTCTTGAAGGAGTGGTTTGAATACATAAAATAAAATTCAAGACTGTTAAAATACATGGCAAACAAATTAAAGAATTTAAAAGAATTAAAATAATTAAAATACAAAATACAAACAAAAGATCTAACATAACTAAAGACAGGAAATAAATTTGCAAATAAAATAAATTACAGAATATAAAAATGCATAATTTAAAGGTGGTTATAGAATTTTTCTCTTATCGCCCAAAATAAATAAATAAGAAACCTAGATCTGAAATTCAACGCTTAGAATTCAAAAATCAATTAATGCCTATTTAATTAAAAATCATAAACTTTAATCTAATTAAAGTTCAGTTCCCTAAATATTTTAATTAAACAAAGAATATAAATTTAAAATCAAAAGAGAGTATAAAAAAATCTGAATAATCAGACTTTCAAGGATTCTAAAAGAAAACGTCTGTTATTTATTTAATGAAAGAATTCAAGTACATGCATACATAAAATTAAGTACAAGAAAGACAAAATAAATGAACATTTACAACTCTTAACTTGTAAAATTCAAGTGGTGTCTCTGTCTTCTTTCCTTTTTTCTCCAACTTTGATCCACTTGTCTCCAGGTCAAATTCGATTTTGGCAATGGGTTGATGGGGTATTTATAGGCTCAAGAAATGGACGGACGACTATGATTAAATCTGGGTTTAAGTTAATGGATAAAAGGATGGGATTAAATCTAATGGAGTATGGTGCATGTCATTGAAAGATAGAAAACCTAGGGTTGCACTATGGTGTACACGAATTTTACTGTTGCTTGGGGAGAGGGTGACTTTGGATGCAAGCTAACTTGGAGAGAAAGAAAAGGAATGAGAAATTGTAGTACAAGGCATGGCTTAGGAGAATTTTGTTGTGCAATTTAGGGTTTCAATTATGCAATGATATGAACGGCTAGGATTGAAAGCTAAGATGGATGGATGATGTTAATGTTTTAAATTTGTAAATCTCGCAAGTGTACAAACCATGTATAGTATAGCAATGTGAGAGCGAGGTCGAACCCAATGGAAAATCTCAAAATATATGAATTAAAATTAAATTTGTGTTCCTTTAAAAAGAATTATTTTCAAGAAGTAGAACCTTTATATGAGGCATGTATCTAACTTCGAAAATCAGCAAATAAGATGTGTGAATTATTTGTCCTTGAATTAAAATGGTGAATTAAATGATAATCTTAATCATAGTAAAAACACAAGTTATAAGATTAACATACGACATCTTCCCATCTTTAGTTGAATGAATTTTGAGAGAGAGAGTGATTAAGAAGAAGTTAAATAATTAAAGAATGAATCATGAATTAAAGAATTAAAAGATTAAATTATACAATATTTGGGTTAGAACAAGAATTACACAACAAACATGAGATTTAACATAATTAAAAGACAACGAATTAAATTGCATAAAAATAAATGACTGAAAATAAAAGTGCAATAACGTAAAGGTTGGTTGTTTGGAATAGACCGTTCATCACCCGAAATGTGTAAACAAAGGAAAGGCCTAGATTTGAAATTCACGTAAAGATCTAAAATGCAATTCATATTTACTGATAAAACAAGATTCACAACTTTTTAATTTTAATCAAACCTTAGTAATCATGATTCAAAACTTACAATCAAGATCTTAACTATTGCATATGCTCATGTTCAATCAAATAAACAAAAGTTGTAATATCGAAATTAAAAGTAAAATAATCATAAAAGAATTTTAGAAATTGGATGTTTCAGGATACTAAATGGATGCTTCATTTTATTAAATGGAAGAATTCAGTACAGACAGTCATAAATTAAATACAAGAAAGACAACATAAGGATAAAAATCTACAACTCTCACATGTAAATTCGAATGGTGCTCTTGTCTTCTTGTCTTTTGCTCTATCCTTGGTCCTCTCAAGTACCATGTCAAATTCGAAATTTACTGTTGGCTTAGTGCTCTATTTATAGGCTCAAAGTTGGAATGGACGGCTGGGATTTAATCTTGGGTTGAGTGATAAATGAGTGACTTGGATTAGATCTCATTAGAAGTGGATGGAGGATATTTAAGATGAGAAGTTAGGGCTCCAATAGGGTGTACACGAACTTAGGGTGGCTTGCCTTGGTGGCTAAGCAATGGTGGAGAAAAATTTGGGATTTAGGACTAGTTTGGAAAGTGGAGTGCAAATCCCATTTTTCTACACATGTATCATCTTGCAACTCCATTTTACCTAGTAAACATCCGAATCATGAAATTTTGTGAGCTAAAAAGTTGTAACCCTTGAAGTCTTCTTTCCAACGCAACAAGAAGGAACGCAATCGGATATTGGTGTGGGAAGTTATGGTCAACATACCAAAGCTGTCAAAACTTGTCTTCCAAATCTCATTTTTTTCCTCCATTTCTTCCTCCACAAGGCTTCGGACGAAATTGACAAGTGTCTCATTGCCTTGGGCGAATTTGGATTGCTTGGAGGAGGGGTGATGAGGTGAAGGTGATGTGGCATGAACGTAGATGGAATTTTGGGTCAAGTGCATGGAGAGATTTTAGTTGCTTGGGTTCCAAGTTGTTCTATATCTAGGGTTTTTATGAATGAATGGCTATGATTGAATGGGACATATATCTAATGGATCTAAGATATTTTGGGTAAAATAAATATAAGAAATGGATGATGATTGATGGAGGGTTTGGATTCAAAGGTTGATCATAGGGAGATGATGAAATGCATGACCTAATTTCAAGATGATGTATGTATGTGATGGATGCATGAGGAGGCTCTAGGGTTTTTCCTTGGTTTAAGAATTATATGAATGGATGTGATGAACTGTCCTAAGATCTAATAATTTAGATGGTTGATGGATGATCTAATTGAATGGATGCATAGGTGATATATGAATCGATGTGATCCTAAGGTAAATCTAGATGATGGATGGGTTGGATGGTCTAGATCTAATGTTAATGCATGTATGGTTTGGATTTGATAGGTGGATCTAGGGTTTCATCTAATTTTGGTATGAGATGAAGGGTTAGGTTTTAAGTTGAAGATTGGATGTAACGCCCCGACCCGGAAGTTGTAACGCCCCGCCCTTTTTCACTCGCTTCTTCCCGTAAATTCAGAGTATTTTTTTTTGTAACAGAGTGGAGTGATAGAGCGCGGGATGTCACGACGCGAGCTAAATCCGAACTTCCAAAGTCCGACCCTTAACTGGCCAACCCTATGTGTGCATGGACTCAGTCCACTAAAATGGTTCACACATAGCAATATCAACATGCGGAATAAAATCACAACTTGCGGAATCATAACATCAATTTGCGGAATCATAATAGAACCTAGTTCCATTCCATTGATAGCAAAGTACTTAGTCAATAAAAATCACAATCATCATTATCCAAATAAAACATCCAACCATAGCATTTCATCTAAGTTATTACATTTTGAAAATCTGGATACTCTCAATATAAATCCCAGAGTATCTTAAAAATAATATAAAACTAAAAGCGTTCCAAGCTCTTATGCTTGTCCCTTTCTGCATTTAGCGTTTTCCTCGTTTCCTACATCATCCACTAAAGGGTAGAAGTAGGACGTTAGTACAACGCACCCAGTAGGTATTCCAGTTACGGCTAACACATGGTTAGTACAAAACATATATATTATAACATAATATATAAAACCAGGTAAAATCCATGCCATGCAATGATGACAAATATGCAATGAGTCCCACCCATCACCTGTACATAAAGTGTGCCTACCACATAGCTCTTTCGGTCGCCCCGACGGAGTGTGGACCCTCACGAAATCTTCTTGATGGAAATCACATCAAGGTGTTGCACATATGTTTTTCGGACGCCCCGACGGAGTATGACCCCTCATGTTATAAATCCTTCACCCCATGCCATGCATGAGATGCCAATGAAACACATGTTATTTTATAACATAAACATAGCATTAAAAAAAACCATCATTTGAAAAACATATTCCATACATGATCTTTATACAATAAAACCTAGCATGTAAAATCACCTTTGAACATAATCAATCCATGCTATTTTAAACAATTTAAACATAGCATTTGAAATCCATAAATAAAGCATATTCCTTGAAACATATTTTTATCAAACATAAGATAAAACAAAGTACATAAACCATGGTTTCAAAGAGGCGGAATCCTACCTAAGACCGTTCACAAGTCCTTGCATTTCCGTCCAAGATTCGATCACCGATCGCGCATCGCTTACGAGATCCCGTTTCCTTATAATATAATAATAAATCAACACCAAAACTCACCTAATTATAAGGTTCTAAGTTTATAAACAAAACCCTATGGGGTTCGGCCATACACCATGGCCAAACCCATGGTTTACAATTTTAATACATATTTACAAAAATGCCACTGTTGGTAACCCTAGCCCCTTTTCTTTGCTTAGGTTCCAAGTTATCCTTTCATGCTTCCAAAATATTTAATGCCATAAAAATAACTCATGGGGTTCGGCCATACACCATGGCCGAACCCTATGTCCAACATTCTCTCATATTTACCAAATTGCCATTGGTTTCCTTCCTTCTTCTTTTAAATCTTCCCTAATTAGGCCTTAAAAAACTTCCCTAATCAAATTAGTTCATTAAACATAACACATGGGGTTCGGCCATACATCATGGCCGAACCCATGGTTCTCCTACTTTGGTATCTTAATTACATTTTTGCCATTCCCTTCTCCATCATTTCTTATCATACATTGTACCCTTTTATTTTATTTAAAACTACACACACCTTAACTCATGACTTAGGTTCATAATCTGATTTATAAACCAGCCCTTAAACCATAATTTAAATACATCTTTAGTCCCTTAATTTAGACCATGGGGTTCGGCCATACACCGGGGCCGAACCCTATGGTGCATAATCTCCAATTAATCTCTACCTTTCCATAATTGGAAAGTCCTCAAATTTATATTTCAGTTTCCATAAATAGAACTTCCCTTTATCAATCTCCCCTTCTATCATTAGAAGGTTTATATATTTAAACTTACTAAAATTATCAACCTCCTTCCATAAATGGAAGGTTTTCATAAATAGCCTACTCCTTTCCATAATTGGAGTGCTTTCCAATTTAGCAACTCCTTCCATATTTAGAAGCTTTCCTTACTAAGCAGACACCTTCCATAATTGTATGCTTTCCAATTTTAGCAACCAATTCTAAAATTAGATAATTTCTTATTTTATTCTCCATTCCAAATCCATCTACCAAAAACAATCCCTTCTTTCTATTCTTAGATCTTTCTAAATTAGAACTCCACCTTCCAAAAATAATTAACAAACATTCAAAATAGCATAACCACTCCATGGGGTTCGGCCATACACCATGGCCGAACCCTATGGTTCTTATGGTTCTCTTTTAAATGAATTCAAACAACATAGCCCTCCATAGTTTTCATGCATCTAAGAAAGTATCAACACAAATCTATTTAAAATAAAACATTATGAATTCATCCTTCAAAATCCCTTTTATAAAATCCCTAAACATAGATCCATTATCTTCATGTTTGAAACCAATTTACATTATTGCCATTTATACCAATCTCTAAGTTAACTTGGTCCATGGGGTTCGGCCATACACCTTGGCCGAACCCTATGGTGCATAACTTTCCATATTTGGAAACACCTTCCAAAATTAGATGGCTGTACCATATTTAACAACTTCTTCCATAAATGGAAGGTTTCCATATATAGATTCTAACTTTCCATAAATGGAAAATTTCTAAGATTAGAACTCCTTTCCAAAATTAGTATGCTTTCTAATTTATGAATCCTCATCCATGGGGTTCGGCCATGCACTATGACTGAACCCTATGGTTCCAATATCTCCTCTTTTAAATCCAATTAAACACACACCTATCCGTCTAAGGTTTTCCATCATTTCAATCCATACATTAAATCAATATCCTTTCACAGTTTTGAACCCATAAATATAGCCGAAGACCTTCCATTAAGCATTTCCAAAATCCTTTCATTTAATCCATCACCAAGTAAATCCAAAACCGATCATACATTGGCTTACAAAAATCATACATTAAACCTATCTTCTTACATGGGGTTCGGCCATGCATTGTGGCCGAACCCTATGCTTCATGCTTCCTTGGTTTTCCATTATTAATAACCCAATAAAATAAACCATATCTAACCCATGTATTTCCATTAAAAAAATAAGCATATCTTTTAAACAAAATATAAATCAAGCAACTAACCAGTTCCCGAGGCTCCTTCAGTTATTTCTTCCGATCCTTTTCTTTGCTCTTAATCTTTTCTTCTTGCTGGTTGGACAACCCTTGTTGGTTTCTTCTTCTTCCAATTTTCTTTTCTTTTCCCCTTGCTTTTCTCCAAACAAGAACTCCTTCTTGTTGCTGCCCTTTCTTCTCTTACTTTTGGCGTGAAAGAGAATGATGAATTGAGAGAGGGAGAGAGAAGAATAAAACTTGATAATGGGGTTGTAAAACCGTGCACCCCCTCCTTGCCTCTCCTTTTATTAGTTCTCCTTAGTCCCACATTAGAAATTTCTTAAGATGAGCACCCCTTAGCCGTGCGCCCTTTGTGTTTCCCGTTTTGTTTTACACATATACGATATTGTATCTCAGTTTCGACCTTGTTAACTTTCAAATCGGAAAAAATGGTAAACTACAAAGTTTTTCCAACACAAAAGGAATCAAAGCCATCGGATATCGGAGTGAAAAGTTATAACCAAAATACTGGACATATGTCAAACCTTCCTTATTTAACCATGGCCGACTTACCTTACCTTAGATGGCAATACCGTGTGGCCTTGCTTTGTTTAATGATTTACCGATCTCCCTCGCTCAATTTAAGACCTTCTTTAAATTATACCTCTATTTAATTAGATAATTTCCTTGGCTATTAATCCATCCGCATAATTATAGATATTAGTTTCCAAAATTCGGCCATGCTTAATCTCATTTGATTTTTGAATATTTTCTTAGGATATGCAAATCCAATTTGATTAAGAAAATCCCTCTCCAAATATTCTAGAAATCATTTGTTTTTACAATCCCACATATTTTTCATGCGCCTAATCTAGGGATTTCACATTCAAAATTCGGCCATAAGATCCTTTATTCAAATTTGGATATGATTCACCACCAATTTAATCCTACCCATTTAAATTTTAATAAAACCAATTTCACAATCAATTGGGTCCTAATTGGGTCATGGCCCAATTCTTTATCCATATACAAATCCAATCTAAAATTCATAATTAAAATGGGTAATTTCATATAAAATAATTAACTGAAAATCCAAGGTGTTACAGAAGTGGGCCCAGAACGCTACTAATTTTTTTTTTTTTAAACTAGTCTCAAGACTTATAACTGGACTGGATCTAGAGTTAGGCCCAGCCACACAAGTTCTCAACATGTTGACTCACACACAAACCATAAGCCTACGCACATGCATACACATAACATACAATCACATTTTTCCATAAACAAAATAATTGTTAAACAAATCAGAGTAACTTATGGTCACATAGTGGTTTATACAAGCCAACACATAATATGTACCACATACGATACTTTAAACAAATTATGGTTCCAAAGAACCAAACATCAATAACAAGTTCCCGTCCGTGGGAAACCCAAGGCAACGCCACAGCTTATCCTTCCTAAGCTCAATATGGAGGTTCCTCCTCATCAGGTACATCTCCTAAAATGTGAGTAGTGTGAGCTAACTAGCCCAGTGAAAGAACATAACAATGCAGTTTATTGAACATCAGTTTAATCAAAATCAATATTATCAACATAATAGTTTTATCTTGCCAAAATCTCAACATGATTCCATAAATGCTGACATCCACCGTAACACCTAGATACTACGCTGAGATCGTTAGTATTAAGTCCTGACACGGTCAAAATATAATCGTTGCAAATACATCTCCGACCCACCCAAAACCGGTATTGACACACCCGAAGTCAGTAACTGACCCACTTGGTTCAGTAGACGTAAACCGACACCCCCAAGGCCGATAATAGTTCACTAGTTAAAGGTACATGGAAGCAGTATTAACATCAGCACAACTCATAAGCATCATCATATATGATTAACATCACAAATATTCATAAGTACTCTTCACATTAGTGCAACATGTCTAGGCATGTAAGTGGGTTCATCAAAATAGATCCTTGAAACCACTCATTGCACTAAATCCTTTTTAACCTGATTGACTCCTACTGCAGTGTTAAGTCTTCTCACCGAAAATGTGTGGTATCGAAGTATCTGTCAAGCATACAAACAGATATACAGTTGAAGATCAGTCAATATACATAACATACAAAACAATATATACTCATAGTATTTCAAATATCTTTTTCCTGTTTTCCAGAAATCTCCAGGGGAAATGGAGTTGGGTCTCCTAATTGGTTACTAACCATTTTAAGTTACAATAATCAGCAATATATATAATAGAGTGCTCAAGCCACTTCTCATATTGTCTTCTGGACATGACCAGGTTGACGTATTGAGTTAGGCCTAGAGGTATAAGGTGCTCAGGCCACTACTCTTATAGCAATTAGGCCTAGAGGTCACTCAATGCCCGAACCACTATATATCGTTGTTCATGTGTGGTTTGCTTTAATGGTTTGATTCATTTGTTTATCACTTGCATACACGTTTATTCCGTTGCACATATTGTTAAATTGATAAATTATTGAAAAGGGAAATAAAATCAGATCAGACCTATTCCCCCCTCCCCTCCCCTCCCCTCTAGGTCTTGCATTATTTTAGTAACGGAATTTCAGGTTTGAAAGGTTCATACATCTAGAGTGACAAGTCATTTTGGAGTTGAGAATACCCTACTTAATCTACACCGGTATGTCTTTTGGCCAAAGATACAACATGATGTGAACCGTTATATCAGGGGTTGTGTGTTATGCATCACCTAGAAATCCTCGAACAGGAAGCTAGGACTGTACACTCCATTACCAGTACATACAATGCCCTGAGATAGTAGTATTTCGATGGATTTCTTAGGAAGATTACCATAGATGAAAACTGGCCATGACTACTTGTTCGTTGTAGTGGAACGTTTTAGCAAGATGGTGGTACTCATTCTGTGTAAGAAGGCAATGACAGGGGAGTCAACGGCAAAGTTGGTCTTTGAACATGTGTTGAAACATTTTGGGTGCCAACTTCAATTATCTCGGATCGGGATAGTCACTTCCTTAGTCATTTCTAGAATTCTTTGTGGGGGATGATGGACGCTAAACTTAAGCGAAGCACAACCTTTCATTCACAAACAGATGAGAAAACAAAGGTTGTGAATAAGAAATAATAGTTCACCTCCTACGAGCTATAAATCCAAGCATACGAAGACTTGGGTTACTAGCCTACTATATCTGCAATTCTCTTTCAATTGTGTGATTCATTGTTTGACACAAAACTCTCCTTTTGAGGTTAGTTTGAGCTACTTGCCTCAAAGCCCTTTTGACTTTTAACACCTCGGATTTTCATTTCATGAATATATATATATATGGAAATTGTCCATTTAATTTGTAAATTAATGGAATTTGAAATTGAATAATGGAGATGGACCTTAGATGGGTTAGGAGTTGGGTCAATTGCCAAATTAAGACCCAACGGGTTATGGATAAGGTTCAATTGAAATAAGTGGGTAAGATTAATTTAATTGGGTCAAAATACCCAATTAAGATTCAAGTGTAGGTCCACCTCATCAAGTGAGGTGGCATGTAAATGAAATGGCTAAGTGGGACCCTAAATACCATGTGGTTCATGGTCGGCTAAGCCATGGTTGACTTGGTCTACCATGGCTGAGTTCAAATTGAGTTGAGTTGATGAATGAGCTCAATTAAGTTCAAAGGAAATGAGTTCTGGCTGAGTTGAATTGACTTGAGTGATTAATGAGTCCAAATTGAATTAAATTGAGTTGAGTTGAGGGGAATTAAATAAATGAGTTCAATGAGAAGATGGAGGGTTTCCATTTCATGGAGGAAACCCAAGGGGCACACGGTGGAAGCAAAAAGGTGCCTTGGGCAAGCCAAGGGACACCTTAGTTGAATACAACCTTAATGAGGGAAGATGGAAGTTTCCATCTCATGGGATGAAACCCAAAAGGCACAAACCCAAGGGATACACGTTGGGAAGCCAAGGGGTGCCTTGGTTAAGATGGAACCATTATGAGGAAGTGAAAGGGTGTGAGATGTTACTTAAAAGACACCAACCAAGGGGCATCACACCCCTTGACCGAATTCTCTATTGTGAGCAAAGAGTTTCTCCTCTCTTCTCTCTCTCACAATTTCATCTCTACACTTAGAGAAACCGAAGAACAAGAAAGGAAGGGACTGAAAGGAGTTTGGGCTGATTACAAGGAGACACCACCAAGGGGCACTTCACACCCTTGGCCGAATTCCATCTATTACACAACAAAGAGATTTCATCCTCTTCTCATCTCTCTCTCTCCCAATTCGTCTCTACACCTAGAGGACCAGTGAAGCACCAAGGAAGGAAAAGAACAAAGGAGGAATTCAGAACGAAAGAAAACGGAGGAGTCGCGGAATCGGTATGTATGGTTTATTAATTAGAGGGAGGTTAAGGGAACATTCCATATAAATTGAAAATGGTTGGCCAAAATGTTAGAGGCCATGGATTTAAGATCCATTCAAAGAAAGACAAAATGAGGTTCGGCCATGTTGTATGGCCGAACCCCATCAAGTGATAAACATGTCGGAGGTAAAATACCTATGAGATGGGTTGAACAAATGAATGGTGATTAGGGTTACCTATATGATTGATGGACATGATTAAGGACAATATGTATATATGGCTTATGGCAACATGCATGGAGAATGATCAAAGATCATGGTTTGACCCTTGCATGGGCAAACCTTAGATTTTTACATATAAGGACAAAAGGATTGGATGAGGTTCGGCCATACATTATGGCCGAACCCCATCAAATGATCTAATCATAGATATGTAGATTTAAGAGGAAATGATGAACCATAGGGTTCGGCCATGTTGTATGGCCGAACCCCATGGAAGAATATTATTGATTTTTATGGGTTTTAAAGATGAAAATGATGGAAGAATGTTAGTGATTTGAAATGGGTTTTAAATGTTGTAAATGATGATTTAAAATGAGGAGATGATAAAGAACAATGGACCATGGGTTCGGTCATGTTGTATGGCTGAACCCCATGGAGAAATGTTCATGGTTTTAAAGGTGGTTAGACCATGGAAAGATGGAAAGAAAGGACCATGGGTTCGGCCATTGTAACACCTCGGATTTTAAGTTTGTTATTTTATATGAAATTACCCATTTTAATTGTGAATTTTAGATTGGATTTTTATATGGATAAAGAATTGGGCCATGACCCAATTAGGACCTAATTGATTGTGGAATTGGTTTATTAAAATTTAAATGGGTTGAATTATCTTAGTAATGTATTATGTCCAAAATTAATTAAAAGATTATGTATGGCCGAATTTTAGATAATAAATCTATATGTTACGCGCATAGTATGGTAGCCAAGGAAACTATCTAATCTAAATAAAGATAGAATTAAGGGAAGGTTTTAAAATAAGAAAGGGAGGTCGGCAACCACTAAACAAGGAAGGAGTACACGACATTGCCATCTAAGACATGGGGCGCACGGCCAAAGGAGGGAGGAAGTAGTTATCTTAAGCACTTCCTAAATATTGATCAAAGGAAAATTATAAAAGGGAGAGAGGGACAAGGTGCACGGTTTTTACACCTCTCATATTGCCGAATTTATCTCTCTCTCTCTCTCTCTCAATCTTTCATTCTCTCTCAGGGCAAAGAGCAAGGAGAAGAAGAAGGTTGTTCGGCCAGCAAAGGGAAAGGAGAAGAAGATTGGAAGAGAAAGATCAAACGAGGGAAGAACAAGAAATCAATCGGAAAGAGGTTAGTATCTTAATTGAATAATGTTATTTATGAAACCAAAGAACCATAGGGTTCGGCCATGGTGTTTGGCCGAACCCCATGGAAAGAAGTGTTTAATTCATGGGTTTTGGAGGATTGAAAACCATGGAGAGATTTGATTTATTTTATTGGGTTTTTAAGAATAAAAACCAAGGAGTTTCTTAAAGAAGTAATTGGTGATAGTGATATGTAATTTTGAGGGGATTAAATGGAAGATCCATGATTGATTAGTTTTTTTTTAAAAAAAAGGGACTTTGAACCATAGGGTTCGGCCATGGTGTATGGCCGAACCCTATGGAGTTTTAATGATTTTATTATTGAATGGTTTAATGGATCTAAATGGATGGACACGATCATGAACCATAAGGTTCGGCCATGGTGTATGGCCGAACCCCATGGAGTAGTTTTGGAATGGAGATTAAAATAGGAAACTATTTAATTTTAGAATTGGTGGCTAAAATTGGAAAGCATCCAATTATGGAAAGATGGTGTCTAAATTTGGAAACTATCCAAGTGTGGAAGGTGTTTGCTAAATTTAGAAAGTTTCCAATTATGGAAGGTGTTTCCTAAAATTAGAAAGCTTCCATGTATGGAAGGTGGTTACTATTCTTGATAAGCTTCTAATAAGGGCATGGGTCGGCCATTGCATAGCCGAACCATAATGGCTAAGATGCTAGATTATGGTTAATGATTTTTGAAAGAGGGTTCATAACTTGGAAGGTGGGAATTAATTATGGAAACCTTCCAATTATGGAAAGATGGTTTCTAAAATAGGAAACTATCTAACTTTGGAAAGATGGTTTCTAATTTAAGAAACTATCTAATTTTGGAAAGATGGTTTCTAATTTAAGAAACTATCTAATTATGGAAAATGATTACTAATTTGGAAAGTTTCTATTCTTGGAAAGTGGATATTGAAATTAGAAAGTATCTAATTATAGACCATGAAGAGTATTTATGGAAACTATCCAAGAATGGAAGGAGTTGGATTGGTATTTTAATAGAAGTAAATTTATTAAAATACAAGGACATCATGGGTTCGGCCAAGAGTATGGCCGAACCCCATGAATCAAACTTATGAGTTATGTTTTGTGTATTTTTAAATAAAGGGAAGGATACAAACATGTGTTACGAATTATTGTGAAGGTAGTGGCAAAATGGTAATTACATGCCAAAGTGGAGAATCATGTGTTCGGCCATGGTGTATGGCCGAACCCCATGAGTTGTGTTTGATGGACTTGTATGGTTAAGGAAATTTTATAGGGTCTGATTATGGTAGAGTTAAATGAATGAGGGAAACAATGGCAACTTGGTAAATAATGGAAATAATGAACATAGGGTTCGGCCATGGTGTATGGCCGAACCCCATGATTTAATTATTGGACTATGTGATTGATTTCAAGAAGTGTGCATTATTTTAGAATCTAAGCAAGGGAAGTGACTAAGGTTTAGACCAATGGCATTTTTGGTAATTAATGGGATAAATGAACAAAAAGGGTGAGGCTCGGCCATGGGTATGGCCGAACCCCACAAGTTTGGTTAATGGACTATAAATGTTGTAAATCAAGTGGGACTTGGTTTTGATTTATTATTATACTATAAGGTAACGAGATCTCGCAAGTGGTGCGCGATCGGTGATCGAATCTTGAACGGAAGCTCAAGGACTTGTGAGCGGTCTTTGGTAGGATTCCACCTCTTTGAAACCATGGTTTATGTACTTTGTGTTTATCTTATGTTTGATGAAAATATGTTTCAAAGGATATGCTTTATCATTGAATTTCAAATGCTAGGTTTAATTGTTTAAATAACATGAATTGATTATGTTTCAAAACGTAATTTTAAATGTTATGTTTATGTTATTAAAATAGCATGCGTTTCATTGGCATCTCATGCATGGCATGGGGTGGAGGATTTATAACCGGAGGGGTCACACTCCGTCTAAGCGTCCGAAAAACCTATGTACGGTACCTTGATGTGATTTCCATCAAGAAGATTCTAGAGGGTCCACACTCCGTCGGGGCGTCCGAAAGACCTATGTGGTGGGTACATTTATGTACATGTGATGGGTGGGACTCATTACATATTTGTCATCATTGCATGGCATGGATTTTATATGGTTTTGACATTACTATATTATTATATATGTTTTGTACTAACCATGTGTTAGCCGTAACTAGAATACCTACTGGGCGCGTTGTTCTAACGCCCTACTTCTACCCTAGTTGATGATACAGGTAATCAGGGGAACGAGGATCGTAAGACGGGACAAGCATAGGAGCTTGGAAGACTTATTTTATATGTTCTGAATAAAGTTACTCATGAACTTGTATTTTAGTATTTAGATTTCGGAATGTAATAACTTACATGGTTGGATGATTTATTGGATAATTATGATGTTTTAATTATGGACAAGGACTTGACGTACTTTGCTATCTGAATGGAATAGAACTTGGTTCTATTATGTTTCCGCATTTTGATGTTATGATTCCGCAGGTTATGATTTTATTCTGCAAATTGATATTGCTATGTGTGAACTGTTTTATTAGACTGAGTCCATATACACATAGGATTGGCCAGTTAAGGGTCGGACTTTGGAAGTTCGGACTTAGATCGCGTCGTGACGTCCCGCGCTCTATCACTCTACTCTGTTATAAAAAATATATATATATACTCTGAATTTACGGGAAAAAATGAGTGAAAAAGGGCGGTGCGTTACAGTTGGTATCAAAGCAAACCCAAAACTTGAGTCTCTCGGAGTAAATTAATCCGGTCTCGTGCATTAATTTACTTTGTTAGACTCAGACGGATGATTACAAAGAAGTACAGTCAAAATAATCGGATTATCAAACATAGTGACATAGGATGTATTTCCCCAGAAAACAAAACAAAAATCAAGAGTGCTTATTTGGAAATTTTCCCCAACAGGTAGGAGTTACAAAATGTTGTTTATGGAAACTAAGTCTTGATGTTTTCAATGGCTTACGGAAAAATGGCTCCAAGGGGAAGGCCAAGGAGAAATACCCGACAAAACTCAAAAGGGGGTGAAGAGAGGAACGACATTCTCATCATGAGGAGGAACAACATTCTCATCATGAGGAGGAACAACAAAGCAACTTGAACATACCAGTGGTGCCTCCTGAATTGCAGAATTTGGTTTAAACGGTGGTTACTTCGGTGCTCCAACAGCACCTGAATGAGAATGGAAACACCAACGGGACGAATGACAGGAGCATGGTCAGGGATTTCCAGCAACATCGTCCTCCTTACTTCAAGGGAAAAGAAGGGGCTGTCGGAGCGAAAAACTGGCTGAAGAAGATTTCTCAGATTCTGACTCGATTGAATATCACGAGTCATGCTCATAAGATTTTACTGGCCACATCACAGCTGATTGATGATGCTGGTAAATGGTGGGAGGTGATAGAGAAGCAGCGGGCACTTATTCCGGAAGGGGAGAGGATTGCCATGACTTGGGAGCAGTTCTCAGCTACCTTCCTGGAGCATTATTTTCCTGAGGAGGAGAAGGAAGGCCAGACACAGGCTTTTCTATCTTTGGTACAGGGTACCATGATGGTGGCAGAGTACCACCAGGAGTTTCTCAGTTTATCTGTGTATGCAGTCTATATGGTGGATACTGAGCATCGAAGGGCACGGAAGTTTGAACGGGGCCTTCAGCCTAGTATAAGGGCCAAGGTAACTATATTCAAGGCACCCACATTGGCAGAAGTGGTCAGCAGGGCCACTATAGCAGAGCAGGAATTGGCTGAGTTGACGCGGTTTGACAATCGTTGAGCTCAGAGTGGGAGGAGTACATTCCAGCCCAACAAGAGGTTCCGACCGAACTCTAGCAGACCCGCACCATCTACTGGGTCAACAGGGGGCTTTCATCCCAATCATCCCTCCCCATCTGCATCAGTCACTCAGGCTCCCAAAGGTGGAAGCAACTGCTTCCATTGTGATCAAAAGGGCCATTTTAAGAGGGAATGTCCACAACTCAACAAAACCTCATATTCTAGAGGCTCATCTCGTCCACCAGTTAGGCCAGCTAATTCACGTGGAGGCAGGACAGTTAATCAGGCGGGGCGGCCACCTACAGGATCTGGATGGGTATTCACCTTAGCACCTCCAGAAGCAGAGGATCATACAGTGGTTCAAGGTATGGCAGTAGTCAGTAGTTCCTACGCCTTTGCATTATTTGATTCGGGAGCATCACACTCTTTCATATCTGCTGCATTTATAACTGCTACTGGTACATTGGTACAAAAACTGTCCACATCATTCACTATTGTATCGCCCGTCGGAGATACATCATTGGGACTTATATGCACAACAGTGAATACTGAACTTGCGGGACTCAGATTTGAGTTCAATTATTTGGTACTCGATATGTCAGAATATGATATTATTTTCGGCATGGATTGGTTGGCTAGCTTTAAGGCCAACATTGATTGTTATCATCGTGGGGTGACATTTTGGTCGCTCGAGGGAAAACAACATGTGGTACGTGCTGATAAACAAAGCAGACTGCATGAAGGGTTGAATCATCTGGTATTGAACATTATCAGAATCAACAAGGCACCGATGGTTGAACTTCCGGAAATAGTAAAGGACTATGCAGACGTTTTTCCAAAGGAACTCCCTGGTTTGCCTCCCATGAGGGAGATCAATTTTGAAATCAAGTTGTATCCTGGCACTGCACCAGTGTCATTACCACATTACCGGATGGCACCAGCAGAGATGTCCGAGTTAAAGAAGCAAATTGATGAATTGCTTAGATTGGGGTGCATTCGGAACAGTACATCGGCTTGGGGAGCTCCAGTTTTATTTGTGAAGAAGAAGGATGGTTCACTCCGTATGTGTGTGGATTATCGAAAACTGAACCAGCTGACGGTCAGAAACAAGTACCCTCTACCCAGGATCGATGATTTATTTGATCAACTTAAGGGTTCCAGTCATTTTTCTAAGATTGATTTGATGTTCGGATATCACCAAATCCGGGTTAGGGAGGAGGACATAGAGAAGATAGCTTTCAGAAAGCGGTATGGGCTATATGAATTTGTAGTCATGCGGTTTGGACTCACCAATGCACCGACTGTGTTCATGGATCTTATGAATAGGATCTTCCGTCCTTATTTGGATTAATTTGTTATTGTATTTATTGATGATATTTTGATTTATTCCATGACCCAGGAAGAACATGCTGAGCACCTAGGAATAGTTCTGGACACTTTGAGGAAGAACAAACTATATGCGAAAGCCAGTAAATGTGAATTTTGGCTATCTGAGGTCAGCTTCTTAGGACATGTTATATCAGAAGAAGGTATAGCCGTGGACCCAGCTAAGGTCATAGCAGTAAGAGATTGGAAAGCGCCAAACAATTAACCGAAATCCGTAGCTTCTTGGGATTGGCGGGTTATTACAGGAAATTTATCATGGACTTCTCAAAAGTTGCATCTCCATTGACTCAACTCACTCAGAAAGGAGTCAAATATGAGTGGTCAGATTTGTGTAACCAGAGATTTGAAGAGTTGAAGACGAGACTTACCACTGCTCCTATCCTAATTTGCCGGAAAGAGGCAAGTGTTATGAGGTACAATGCGATGCTTCAGGAGAGGGACTGGGGTGTAGACTCAGTCAAAGTAATTGTGTGGTGGCATATGGATCAAGACAGTTGAAAATACATGAACGTCTCTATCATACGCACGATCTGGAACTAGCCGCAGTGGTCTTCGCTCTCAAAAGCTGGAGACATTATCTATATGGCGAGAAATTTGAAGTGCTTTCAGATCATAAGAGCTTGAAATATTTGTTTGATCAGAAAGAGCTCAACTTGAGACAACGCAGATGGATGGAATATCTGGCAGATTATGAGTTCGCACTCCGTTATCACCCTGGAAAGGCGAACAAGGTGGTAGATGCCCTCTGCCGTTTATCACATGCATCAGTGGCATGTTTGATCAGGATAGAATGGGAGATGTTGAATACCATTCGAGAGTTTAAACTTTACCTCAATAACCATGGGACTATATACAATTTAATCATACGGTCCAACATGGTTAGTAAGATTGAACAGGAACAACAGACAGACCCGGAAGTGGAGGAGCTTTGGGCTAAGACGTCTACTGGTGAAGTTATATAGTAATGGGAGTTACGACCAGGACATGGTCTTCTATTCCGAGGAAGGATTTATGTACCTAAGAGCTACAGAAAAGAGTTATTGGTTGAGGCACATCAGACCAAACTTTCTATTCATCTGGGAAGCACTAAGATGTATCACGACCTGAAGAGACATTATTGGTGGAACGGACTCAAAAGAGATGTGGAACAATTTGTGGCACATTGTTTAACTTGTCAGCACGTTAAGATGGAACATCAGAAGCCACAAGGTTTCTCAAACCCTTACCAGTGCCGGAATGGAAATGGGGAGCTCCAGTGTTATTTGTGAAGAAGAAGGACGGTACCCTTCGAATGTGTGTAGATTATAGAAAGTTGAACCAGCTGACTGTCAGGAATAAGTATCCCTTACCCCGGATTGACGATCTATTTGATCAACTTAGGGGTTCCTCTCATTTCTCCAAGATTGATCTGATGTCTGGATACCATCAAATCCAGGTTAGAGAGGAGGACATAGAGAAGACAGCTTTCAGGACACAGTATGGCTTATATGAGTATGTGGTCATGCCATTTGGACTCACTAACGCACCGGCTGTGTTCATGGACCTAATGAATAGGATATTCCGTCCTTACTTGGATCGGTTTGTGATTGTATTCATTGATGATATTCTGATCTATTCCAAAGTCAGAAGGAACATGCCGAGCACCTGCGGATAGTCTTAGACACCCTGAGGAAGAACCAATTGTATGCCAAAGCCAGCAAGTGTGAATTCTGGCTATCTGAACTCAACTTCTTAGGGCACATTATATCAGAAGAAGGTATAGTCGTGGACCCAGCTAAAGTAGCGGCAGTGAAGGACTGGAAAGCGCCGACGAATGTAACCGAGATCCGCAATTTTCTGGGATTGGCCTGTTACTACCGGAAATTCATCATGTACTTCTCCAAGATTGCAGCTCCACTTACCCGACTCACTCAGAAAGGAGTCAAATTTGAGTGGTCAGATTTGTGCAACCGGAGATTTGAGGAGCTAAAGGAGAGGCTTACAACCTCTCCTAGTTTGATCTTGCCGGAAAGAGGCAGAAATTATGAGGTGTACTGTGATGCCTCCGGAGAGGGACTAGGGTGTACACTCAGTCAAGGCAATCGTGCTGTGGCGTACGGATCAAGACAGTTGAAAATTCTTGAACGGCATTACCCCACACATGATCTAGAACTAGCAGCGGTGGTCTTCGCTCTCAAAAGCTGGAGACACTACCTTTATGGTGAAAAGTTTGAGGCGTTCTCAGATCACAAGAGCCTGAAATACTTATTTGATCAGAAGGAACTCAACATGAGACAGCGCAGATGGATGGAATATCTGGCGGATTATGAATTCGCACTTCGGTATCATCCTGGCAAGGCGAACAAAGTGGCAGATGCCCTCAGCCGCATGTCACATACGACAGTAGCCAGCTTGATTAGGACAGAATGGGAGGTATTGAATACCATCCGAGAGTTTAAACTCTACCTCAATAATCATGGGACCATATATAATCTGATCATACGATCCAACATGGTCTCTGAGATTGAACGGGAACAACGGATAGATCCAGAGGTGGAGGAGATTTGGACTAAGATGTCTACCGGTGTGGTTGTACCGGAGTGGGAGTTACGACCAGGAAAGGGTCTTATGTTCCGATGCAGGACATATGTGCCTAAGAATTGCAGAAGAGAGTTCTTGATTGAAGCACACCAAACCAAACTCTCTATCCACCCGGGCAGCACCAAGATGTATCATGATCTTAAGAGACACTATTGGTGGCATGGACTTAAGAAAGATGTAGCAGCATTTGTTGCTTGTTGCCTAACTTGTCAATAGGTTAAGGCAGAACATCGGAAACCACCGGGTTTACTCGCACCCTTACTGGTGCCAGAACGGAAATGGGAGCACATATCCATGGACTTTGTAACAGGGTTACCAAGGTCATCGAAGGGCAACAATGCAATATGGGTCGTGGTAGACCGGTTGACTAAGTCCGCGCATTTCCTTCCCATCAAGATGACGGATTCATCGGAGACTTTGGGTCAACGGTACATCCGGGACATAATCAGATTACATGGTATTCCCGGGTCTATTGTGTCCGACAGGGATGACCGATTCACCGGTAGAGTATGGCAGGGCATGCAGTCGGCTATGGGGACCAACGTATTGACTAGCACAACATTTCATCCACAGATTGATGGACAATCGGACAGGACGATACAGACACTGGAGGATATGCTGAGAGCATGCATGCTAGACTTCAAGGGCGGATGGGAGGACCATTTGCCACTGGTGGAGTTCTCTTACAATAACAGTTACCAGGCAAGCCTCCAGGTGGCTCCATTTGAGGCCTTGTATGGTAGGCCGCCTAGATCGCCCGTGTGTTGGACAGAGGCCGGTGAGCCTGCGTTGATTGGACCTGATTTGGTTGCGGAACTACAACACAGATTAAGTTGATACGGCAACATCTACTCACTGCACAGAGCCGTCAGAAGAGCTATGCCGACAAGAGGAGAAGGTTCCTCGAGTTTGAGGTGGGAGACTTAGTATTCTTAAAAGTCTCACCACGGAAGGGGCACATGAGGTTCGGGAAGAAGGGGAAACTGTCGCCTAGATTTGTGGGGCCATTTCCGATCCTAAAGAGGGTGGGGGAAGTAGCTTATCAGTTGGCGCTCCCTCCACAATTATCATCTTTACATGATGTATTCCATATATCCATGTTAAGGAAGTACAACTCCGATCCTTCTCATGTGTTGAATGTTCAAGACATCGATGTATAAAGCGATGTGACATATGTGGAGAAGCCGGTCAGAGTGATTGGGAGCGAACAAAGGGTGCTGCGGAACCGCGCCATTCAGTTCGTCAAGGTGGTATGGGAACGACATGGCAGTAAAGAAACCACTTGGGAACTTGAGTCGGAGATGAAAACCGCTTATCCGGAGCTCTTTACATGAGTTGTTTTGAAACCCTACTTCGCTCGAATTTTCGAGACGAAAATTTCAAAAGAGGATTCTATTGTAATAGCCCGAATTTTTAAATCATCATATATATGGCATTTATTTATTTTAATAATGGAAAAATTGGAATTTTGATGTTGTGGATGTTAAATGGATCAAATTTTGGGGCAAGGGCCCAAGTATGGTCCAATGGACCATGGATTTGATGGAATTCATGTAAGGGGTCAATAATGGTCAAAGTGGGCCCGATAACCATTTGGGACCCAATGGGTCAAAATGAGTCAAACTCTAAGGCAAATGACAGAAAATAATTTAATTGGGCCATGGGCCCAATGGTGACCCAACTAATTGAAATGGGTTGAATTGGAGTTAAACCACCTAAATTAGTGATGAAATAATCAAGATGGCATAGGTGGGTTCAACCATCATGGTTGACTTGGTCAACCATGAATAAGTCAAAGGTAACTAAAGAGGATCAAAGTGAATTAATGTGTTTTAATTAATGTGTATCACCTAAGATTAATTTTGATTAAGCTTAGGTGACATGGCCGAATGGGGCCCACCTCCACCTCACCAAGTGAGGTGGCGGGTAGGCTAGGATTGGTGGGGCCGGCCACCATGGTTGAGTTGGTCAACCATGGTGGATTCATAGAGGAAATTTATTGGAATTAAATTAATAGGAAATAATTAGCCTAAGTTAATGATTCAATTAAATTAAAGACTTAGGGAAGTCAAGTGGGTCAAGGGGGAGTCAAAGAGACAAGTCAAGGGGTGGTTTCATCTCCTTGAAACCATCTAAAGAAACACAAATCACTTAAAACAAACACAAAATAAACCATGTACTTAGGGTGGTGGTTTTATCCCAACCACCACCACTAAGCACACTAACCCATGTTGGTTGGTGGGAGGAGTTAATGCAACCAAAGGATGAGATGAGTTTCCATCTCATTCTCTCCTTTCCACTCTCATTTCACTCTCTCCCTCCCTTGCACTCTCAAAAAACGTCCTCCCTCTCTCTCCCAAGGAAAACACCAAGAAAGAAGAAGAAACTTAGAAGCAAAGAAGGAAAAAAAACTAGGCTTGGCCAACCACCACCCCAAGACCCAAGCTTGAGATAATTTTCTATCCCTTCCTCCCCTCTCCCTCTCTCAAAATCTAAACCTACCTTAGCCAAACCCTAACCATGGAGACTTCACCTTGATCAAACACATAGTGGCCGAACAACAAGGAGAAGAAGAAGAGAAAGGGCTAAAGAAAGCAAAAGGAGAAAGAAAGACCGGAGGAGTCGTCGGTGTGGTAAGAAATTCTTAGACAAGAATTTATATTTTTTTTAAAGGTTAAGATGTATTTATGGAATTCATTTCTTAGAATGAATGGTGGCCACAAATGTTATGGGCCTTAGATCTAAGATCCATTCAATGATAAGAGGAGAAATGGATGAAAAGGGGAGAGATAGATTAAGAAAAATAATAAGTAAAAGGATTAAGGAGGTTATGAAATTAAATGGATTTAAGCATGGAAGTAATGGGTTTTTGAATGGATTGATGGACCATAGGGTTCGGCCATATAGTGTGGCCTAACGCCATGGTAAATGGTTGATAATTTAATTAGGGTTTTAAGGTTTAAAGGCTATAGAGAATGATTATGATTGTAGTCTTATAAATGATTAAATATTGGAAAAATTTAAAGGGATTTAAATGAGGAAAAATCATGCAGTGTGTGAATGATTTTATGGCCCCAAGAAGCATAGGAAAAATGGTGAATCATGAACCATGGGTTCGGTCATGGTGTATGGCCGAACCCTATGGTGATGGAATGAGATATTTAAATGGTTATAAGAGTATGGAAATTAATGAAGAATGTTAATGGTAATTAAGTGGATTTTATTTAGTATTTTAAACAAGGTGTAAATGGGTGGAAATGAAGTTTTAAAATAAAAACTATGGACCATGGGTTCGGCCATGGTACATGGCCGAACCCCATGGGGAGACTTTGAGGAAAAATATGGGGTCTTGCAACCATGGAAAATAAAATGGAATGATGGTTAAATTAAATGGACCAAAGTACATCTCATGATGGTTATGAAAAGGGTGATTTAAATGTATGATTTAAATTTATTTATGGTAGGACAAATGAGGTAGAATGGACCCAAGAAAAATGGAAAATAGGCATCATGGGTTCGGCCATGGTGTATGGCCGAACCCATGACCCATTTGTAGGTCATGTTATGGGCTAAATATTGAATTAAGTATGGGATTAGATGCTTGCAAATTTAATTAAGTTAAACGGCTGATTTTAGGGATGTTATGTCATGGTCATTAAATCATTAATGGGACTAAGTATGTGGATGAATTATGGACAAAAATATACATGAATGGAGGGAATATTAAACCATGGAAGTCTAGTGGCAAAACCGTAATTATTGGCCACAATTGAGGAACCATGGGTTCGGCCATGGTACATGGCCGAACCCCATGTAGGTTGGACATGAACTTGGGTACATTAAGATGACATTATGAGTGATTATATGAAACTTAGGGTTGCTGCGTTTTAGACTCACAAATGAGAATGTTTAATGGGCTAAAACTTGGAATTATGCATGTATTTAAATCAATGGAAATGAGGCTAAGTTAAAGGCTGAATTATGATAATCTTGTAACATGATTAGGGATCATTAATGGATCTAAGGTTGTGATCAATTAGGGACTTAATCATGGATAAAATATGGACTAATATGGTAAATGTATAATAAGGTATCGGGACGTCGCAAATGGTACGCGATCGGCGACCGGATTATCGAACGAAAACGTAACGGGACGCTAAGCGGTATTCGGTAGGATTCCTGCCTTTTTGTAAGCCGTGGATTATGTGTATGTGATGGTTTTCTCGTTTTGTTTCGGTAATTATATGATTTATTGTAAGATGGGTTTTAAATGCTATGGATTATACTTTAATGCTATGGATGGTATTTTAAATGTTATGGATTATATTATAATACTATGGATGATATTTTTAAGGCTATGGATTATATTCCAATGCTATGGATTTTATAATAAGGATATGAATTATATACATACTACATAGCATAATGCACTTACATCTCATGCATGGCATGGGCGGGAAAATAATGAAACCGGAGTCATTGCTCCTTCGGGGCGACCGAGAAGCAAACATGGGGATAGCTTGAGGTGCTATAACCGGAGTTCATGCTCCGTCGGGGCGACCGAGAAGCAAACATGGGGATAGCTTGAGGTACTATAACTAGAGTCCATGCTCCGTCGGGGTGACCGAGAATCAAACATGGGGATAGCTTGATATGCTACACCCGGAGTCCATGCTCCATCGGGGCAACCGAGAAGCAAACATGGGGACACCTTGACGAGGCTTTGCCGTCAAGGGGGATATGACATTTTAGGATGATATGGATGATGGGTGGGACACATGACATAGGCACCCATGGCATGGCATTCATCATATAGTTTTATTATATTGTTATCGGTATGTTTGTTATCACTAATCCATGTGCTAGCCCTACTCGGAGTCCTACTGGGCGCGTTGTCTAACGCCCTACTTCTACCCTAGCTGATGACGCAGGAGACGGCGGAAACGGTGGATGCGACGGGAGCCAAGCTTAGGAGCTTGGGAAAGCGGATACTTAGTTTTATTTAAGTCTTATTTTGGAAATGTAATTTAAGTAGCTTAGTTTGTCGGTTTGTAATAATTACTGTTTCTTGCTATGGTTTGGACTGTACTCTGGACGTTATCATTTTGAGATATGATTACGAACATAGGGGTATTTTAGTAATTTAATGATGTATCTTCCCTTCTATCTAAAACTGGTAGGATAGTCTCTATTATAGTGTTCCGCACATGATTACATTCCGGGAGCTTACTTCCTACGCGTGAACAGTTCTCATGGACTTTGTTCCGCGCACGCGTAGGGTTGGCCAGTTAAGGGCCGAGCTTTAGAAGCTCGGACTTAACTCGTGTCGTGACGTCGCTTCCGTTGTCACTTTTATTTCAAAAAAAAAAAAATAGACTTTGATTTTTCGGTAAAAAGGGGCGGGCGTTACAAGGATACTATATATCCGGAGATCCACACTCCGTCGGGGCGTCCGTAAAACACTCGTGGAAGGATACCTTGATGATGAGAAATCCATCAAGAGGATACTATGAGTTTGTAATGGGGTGGGATTCATTGCATATGATAGCATGGCATGGCATTGAATCGGCATGATTAGGACTTTTATTATCATGCAAGGTTTCTAGTTTTTATCGGTATGATTGGATCTCTATTATCGTACATTGTTTTGGATATAATGTTTTATAAGTATGGTATTGTAATAACCCGAATTTTTGATAAATATATATATTGGCATTTATTCATTTTAAATTGAAGTTTGATGTAATAAAATGCCAAATGGACCAAATATTGGGACAATGGCCCAAGGATGGCCCAATTGGGCCATGGGTTGGATGAAATCCATTAAATGGGTCAATGAGGACTAATCGGGTCAACGATGGTCAAAGTGGGCCCGATAGCCATGTGGGGCCCAATGGATCAAAATCGGTTCAAACCCTAAGGTAAGTGGAAAAGGAGGGAATCTAATTGGGCCATGGGCCCAATGGTTACCCAATAGACCTTGAATTAGAATTGGTTCATTTAATCGGGCAACGGTAAGTAATTGGGTCAAGATTAGTCAAATTGGGTCAAAGAGCCATATGGGACCTAATGGGCCAAGGTAGGTAAGCCGTAAGATAAATGGGTAAGACAAGAATATAATTGGGTCATGGACCCAATGGTGATCCAATTAAGATAAATTAAATGGATTAGATAATTATAAAATTATCTAAGTTAAGATGTATCAAAATTAAGTGATATGGCCAAATGGGGCCCACCTCCACCTCACCAATTGAGGTGGCGTGTGGACCAAGGAAAAAGCGGGACCAACCATCATGGTTGACTTGGTCAACCATGGATAAATTTAAGAATGACTAAGGTAGATTAAGGTAAGTTAAATTGATTAAAATTATTGTAAAATTACCTAAGTTAAAATTAATGGAATTAATATAACATGGCCAAGTGGGGCCCACCTCCACCTCATCAAGTGAGGTGGCGGGTGGGGTAGGTACATGTGGGGGCCATCCACCATGGTTGACTTGGTCAACCATGGGTGGATTTATTAGATAGATAATTGATGGAATTAAATTGGATAGAAATTAATTAACCTAAGTGAGGGCTTAACTTAATTAATTAGGTTAATTAATTTAGGGTCAACATAGGCAAGTCAAAGAGGACATGGGAGCCATGCTTGGTGGTTGGGTCTCAACCACCACCACCAAAGTCAAGCTAGCCCATGTTGGTTGGTGAGCAAAAATTAATGTGGAGTCTAGGTTACTCCACCCACCTCCATCTCCTCCCCAACTAACCCATTTCACTCATCTCCATCTTCTCCACTCTCAAAAAAACGTCCCATGCACTAGGGAAAAGAGTGAAGAAAACTTAGAAGAAAAAGAAGAGAAGAAGAGAAGAAAAGAGGTGGAACCTTGGATTCACCACTTGAAGATCAAGAGCTACCATCTTCATCATCTTCCCCTCTTCCCCTCTCTCAACCTAACACTATCTTAGCCAATCCAAGCATGTCCCACCATTGATCAAGCTCATCTAGCCGATCAAACAAGGAGAGGAAGAAAAAAGGAGGCCAAGGAAGTCGACGGGAGCGACAAAGACCGGAGGAGTCGTCGGATCGTAAGTATGTTCTAAACAAGATTTTATTTTCTAGGAATATAGAATCCATTTCTTAGACTAAATGTGGCCAAAAACGTGGTGGGCCATGGATCTAAGGTCCATCAAAAGATAAGATAAGAAATGGATAAAAATGGGAGGAATGGATTAAGAAATGGAAGAATGGAATTTCTAAATGGAATTTTTAAGTCTTTATTAAGCATAGGAAAATGGAAATTTTGATGGATTGGATGGACCTTAGGGTTCGGCCATGTAGCATGGCCGAACCCCATGGTAAATGGTGATGAATTTATTAAGATGTTAAAGTTTAAAATTTTGGAGAATGGTTAATGAGAAAACATTAGTATTTATGATTTTAAATAATGGAAGGCATGGGGATGATCTAAAATCTTTGGATCTCTAAGGTTGTATTAAAGCATGGAGAGTATGGCATTTTAATGAATGGATGGACCATAGGGTTCGGCCATGTAGCATGGCCGAACCCCATGGTAAATAGGGATGATTTTAATTTGGATTTTTAAGGTTTAAAACTATGTTAGATGTTAATGTTTTTTTTTAAAAAAAAAATGGATGAATGCTAGTGATTATAAAGAGGATTTTAAAATGAGGAAGTTTCATGAAGATATGAATAGTTTTTCATGGCCTTGAAAAGGCATAGATTGGAATGAACCATGAGCAATGGGTTCGGCCATGGGTATGGCCGAACCCTAAGGTGTGATTTAATGATTTTGATGAAGGTAAAAAGAATGGGAAATTTTGGAGAGAGATGATAAATTTAAATGGACTTATTGAGTCTTGAAAGTGATGATTTAGTGATTTTAAAATGGATTATTTTTGGGACAAAACATGAGTCTTTGAAAATGGCATCCATAAACGTGAACCCTAGAGTGGTGATTAGTGGTTTTAAAAAAAATGGAAAATGGTGTAGAGGAATACTAGATTTTAATGGATTTATAAAAATGATATGTGAGGTTTTAAATGGAATGAAAATGGGGACTTGAATGGATAATTTAAATTCATTGGAGATTGGATTAAAGGGAATAAGATGGAGCCAAGAAAATGAAGATAGGGTACCATGGGTTCGGCCATGGTGTATGGCCGAACCCATGATCCCTTTATGGGCCACCTTGAGGGCCAAATGTGAAAGGACATATGGAGTTAAATGTTTTTCAAAAATTAAACAATAGGTGGCTGATTTTGGATATGTTATGGAATTATAAATGGGTCTAAGTTATGGATGAAATTTAGAATTAAAATAGACATAAGTGGGTGAATGATTAATCATAGAGGAGAGAGTGGCAAAATGGTAATTATTAGCCACTTTGAAGAACCATGGGTTCGGCCATGGTACATGGCCGAACCCTATGTGGATTAGAAGTAAAATTCAATGCAATATGAATGATGAAAAGAAACGTATAGATACTACGTTTTAGGCTCGCTCATTTGAATATTCGAAATGGTCAAAATCGAATTTTATGTATGTGATTAAACCAATGGATAATGGGCTAAGTTAAGGGCCGATTTTCGATAAACTTATAATGTAATTAAAGATCATTGAATGGATCTAGGGTTATAATTAGTTAAGAACTTAACCATGGATAACGTATGGACTAATTCGGTAAATGTAATAAGGTATCGGACGTCGCAAAACGGTACGTGATCGGCGACCGGATTATCGAACGGAAAGCGTAACCGAACGCGACACGGTATTCGGTAGGATTCCTACCTTTTTGTAAGCGATGGATATGTGATGGTGTTTTAAATTATTTTGACTTGGCTTATTATGGATTTATGATTATAATTTATGATTTATGGGACTTGCACTATGATGGGTTTTAACTTACGAATTACATGATAGTATCATGGATTATATTTTAATATTATGCATCATATGACTATGTATGGTATATCGAATATGGTCTATCTATATACTAAATAGCATAATGCACCTACATCTCATGCATGGCATGGGCAGAAAAAAATAAACAAATCGGAGTCCATGCTCCGTCGGGGCGACTGAGAATCAGACATGGGGATTGCCTGAGGGCTATAACCGGAGTCCATGCTCCGTCGGGGCGACTGAGAATCAGACATGGGGATAGCCTGAGGGCTATAACCGGAGTCCATGCTCCGTCGGGGCGACCGAGAAGCAAACATGGGGAACAGGATATTGTATGATCATACGGATAATGGGTGGGACACATGACATAAGCACCCATGACATAGCATTCATCACATACTTATTTTGCTGTATTTTATGTTATCGGTATGTGTGTATCACTAATCCATGTGCTAGCCCTACTCGGAGTCCTACTGGGCGCGTTGACTAACGCCCTACTTCTACCCTAGCTGATGACGTAGGAGAGGCAGGAAGCGGTGGACATATCGGAGGCCAAGCCTAGGAGCTTGGAAAGCGCAATCCTAGTTTATGTTATGTTTACATTTTGGAGATGTAATTTTAAGTAACTTACCTTGTCGGGTTGTATAAATTTACATTTCTTGCGATGGTTTTGGACGTTACTTATGGACGATACATTTTGTGATATAATCATGAACATATGGGCATTTTGGTAAATTCAATGTTGTATCTTCCCTTCTATCTAAAAACCGGTAGGATAGACTCTATTATCATGTTCCGCAATAATTATAATCCGCGAGCTTACTTCTTACGCGTGAACCGTTCTCGTGGACTTAGCTCCGCGCAAGCGTGGGGTTGGCCAGTTAAGGGTCGGGCTTTAGAAGCTCGGACTTAACTCGCGTCGTGGCGTCCGCGCCCTCTCTCACTCTTCTATTTCAAAAAAAAAAAATATACTCTGATTTTCGGAAAACGGGTGAAAAAGGGCGGGGCGTTACAGGTATGATTTCTTATACTAGATTTGATATGTTTATTATATCTGGACTTTTGGTATTAACCCATGTGTTAACCCTAATTGGAATACCTACTGGGCGCGTTGTACTAATGCCCTACTTCTACCCTAGTTGATGATACAGGAAACAAGGAGAACGATGAACGTGAAACGGGCCAGGAATAGGAGCTTAGGGGATTATAGTTTATATTTTGTTTAAGATACTCACGGGCTTTTATTTTGAGTATCTAGAATTCGGATTGTAATAACTTAGATGAATTTGCTATGGTTGGATATTTTATTGGATAATTGCGTTATGATAATGATGATTAAGGACTTGATGTACTTTGCTATATGAATAGAATAGAATTGTGTTCTATTATGTTTCCGCATGTTATGATTTTTATTCCATATGTTTATATTGCTATGTGTGAACCTTTTTTCTTGGACTGAGTCCATGCACACATAGGGTTGGCCAGTTAAGGGTCGGACTTTGGAAGTTCGAACTTAGCTCGCGTCGTGACGTCCCGCTCTCTATCACTCTACTCTGTTATAAAAAAAAAAATAGACTTTGATTTACGAAAAAAAGCGAGTGAAAAAGGGCGGGGCATTACACCTCTCTCTGGTAAAATCAGAATGGGAGCGGTAGTAAGCTTCTGTTTCAGGTCCTCAAACCTTCGACTGCACACGTCAGACCATTCAAATTTGATTCCTTTCTGAGTTAATCGGGTGAGTGGAGCCTCAATTTTGGAGAAGTCCATAATAAATTTCCGATAGTAGCCAGCCAATCCTTGAAAGTTGCAAATTTCGGTTACATTCTTCGGAGCTTTCCAGTCTCTAACCGCTGCTACTTTTGTCGAGTCCACGGCTATTCCTCCTGCTGATATGACATGTCCCAAGAAGTTGATCTCAGATAGCCAGAACTCGCATTTGCTTGCTTTGGCATATAGCTGATTCCTTTTTAGTGTGTCTAGGACTATCCTTAGATGCTCAGCATGCTCCTCCCAACTGGTGGAATAAATCAAAATATTGTCAATGAAGACAATTACGAACTTATCAGATAAGGACGGAATATTCTGTTCATCAAATCGATGAACACGACTAGTGCATTTTTGAGTCCAAAAAGCATGACCACATATTTGTACAATCCATACCGAGTTCTGAAAGCCATCTTTTCTATGTCTTCATCCCTGACACGGATTTGATGATAGCCTAACATAAGATCAATCTTGGAAAAATGGCTGGAGTCTCTGAGTTGATCGAACAGATCATCAATTCTGGGCAGAGGGTACTTATTCCTGACAGTCAGCTGATTCAACTTCCTGTAATCCACACACCGAAGAGTACCATCTTTCTTCTTTACGAATAATACCGGTGCTCCCCAGGATGAGTGTTGTGCCAGATGCATCCTAGTCTGAGTAACTCATCAATTTGTTTCTTCAGCTCAGACATTTCTGCAGGGACCATCCGGTAATGAGGCAATGATACTGGAGTAGTGCTAGGATAAAGCTTAATCTAGAAGTCAATCTCCCTTTTTAAAGGCAAACTAGGGAGTTTTGTAAGAAATACCCCTGCGTAGTCCTTCACTACAGCAGGTAGTTCGGTCACCGGCGCCTTGTCTAGTCTAATACTGTTCAGTACGAGATAATTCATTTCTTCATGTAATTTCCTGGTCATAGGAATGTTATGTTTGTTGGCATGTACTATAAATCGTTTTCCCTCGGGTGATTAGAATATCATTCTGCAACTGTGACAATCAATGCCGGCCTGAAAGGTAGCCAACCAGTCCATGCCAAATATGATGTCGTATTTTGTCATCCGGTAATGAGGCAATCTCCTTCTTTTCTTTTGGTCTGTCCCTTCTTCCTTAATTCTTCTTCTCCTTTCTTTGTTCTTCAAAGTCTCCAAGTGTATGGAGGTGGAGGTGGGAGAGAGAGAGGAGAGAAGTAGAGAGAAAAACCTTGCTCAAGGAGGAGGAGTCGGCTAAAGGGTTTGGAGTGCTCTTTGGTTTGTGTTTTTGTATTAAAACTTAGTCTCTTCACTCCCTCTCATAATGCCTTGGTCTAACCAAGGAGACCATTGGTTTAACAAAAGAGACCATTGGCTTCCCAAGGGTGGGTTCATGGCTTTTGAGATGAAGACCCTTGGGTTCCCAAGTGTCTAAGTACAATGTACTTAGACAAGCTACTCCATCTTTAATCTCCACCCTTAATCTTCCCTTAGATGAGATGGATGAGATCCTAGCCTCCCATCTCATCCCTTCATCTTCTCAACTTAAGCTAACCCTTAATTCAAGACTTAACTCAAAAATGGTTGACCAAGTCAACCCATGCCATGGTCGACCATGCATGTGGTTGGTCACCACATGGCACTTGGGTACCACTTTGGCCATGTCACTTGATGATGTGGCATCCTTGCTTAGTTGGCTTCCATGTGATGACGTGTATGCCACATGGCAACGCCACATCACTCACATGCCACCTCACTTGATAAGATCGACTTTTAATGCATTAATTTCACTAATTTATCCAACTCAACTAATTTAACTAAACTTACCCAATTACTTTAAAATGAAGCTCACCCATGACCCATTGGGTCTTAATTGGCAATTTCCTTGCCCATCTAATATCCATTTCAACTTTTTAATCTCAAATTCAATTAAATTGCAATCCAAGTGAGTCAATCCAATAATTTTATAAGCTACGAAAATTCGGGGGTGTTACAGTTATCTATTCAGACCACACTGCACTCAAATATCTTCTTTCTAAGAAAGATGCTAAGTCCCGCCTCATCAGATGGATACTTTTGCTACAAGAATTTGATATTGAAATTCGGGATAAGAAAGGTTCCGAAAATGTTGTAGCAGACCATTTGTCTAGATTAGTAACTGAGATCACTGAAGATAACCGTCCTATCATTGAGTCCTTCCTTGACGAGCAACTCATGTGTATTTCCCAAGTACCATGGTTCGCAGACATTGTTAATTATCTTGTGACTAGTCAAATGGCTCCTAACTAAACAAGATAGAGTTAAATTTCTGGCACAAGTCAAAAAATTCATTTGGGATGATCCATATTTGTTTAAGCATTGTGTGGACCAAATTATTCATCGTTGTGTTCCTGAAGAAGAACAACAAAGTGTCATAAGTTTCTATCATGATCAAGCTTGCGGAGGCCATTTCAGTGCTAAAAAGGCAGCTGCAAAAATTTTGCGGTGTGGATTTTACTGGCCCTCCATGTTTCGTGATACCCATACCTTATGTGTTTCATGCGATAGATGTCAAAAATTACAAAGTATATCCCGTCGGAACATGATGCCTTTAAACCCAATCTTAATTGGCGAACTTTTCAATGTTTGGGGCATTGATTTCATGGGACCATTTCCTAACTCTTTTGGCAATCTATATATCCTCGTAGGAGCTAACTACGTATCAAAGTGGGTAGAAGCAGTAGCATGCAAAACCAATGATCACAAGGTTGTCACTCGTTCTTGAAAGAAAATATCTTCTCTCGATTTGGTATTCCACGAACTATCATTAGTGATGGTGGTAAGCATTTTTGTAATCGCCCATTCGAAAAATTGATGAAATCATATGGGGTGATTTACAAAGTAGCTACCCCCTATCATCCTCAAACAAATGGACAAGTGGAAATATCAAATAGAGAAATCAAATATATCTTTGAGAAGACAGTCAATTCATCTCGGAAGGACTAGTCTTCCAGTCTCATTGATGCACTATGGGCTTATCGAACTGCGTTCAAAACACTCATAGGAATGTCACCCTATCTCTTAGTGTATGGAAAGGCCTGTCATCTTCCAGTCGAAATAGAACACAAAGCCTATTGGGCCATCAAGTGTTTCAATTTTGCTCTAAATTCGGCTAGGCACTCAGAAAGCTTCAATTAGCTGAGTTGGAAGAAATCAGAAATGAAGCTTATGATATGGCTAGAAAGTATAAAGACCGAATAGAAATCTTTCATGACAAACAAATTCTCCGGAAAGTGTTTACTGTTGGTCAAACGGTCCTATTGTACAATTCTAGGTTACATCTTTTTCCTGGAAAATTGAAATCCAAATGGTCCGGTCCATTCATCGTCACAACCGTATTTCCATATGGTTCCATCCAGATCAAACATCCTAAAAATGGTCATCCTTTCAAAGTTAATGGTCAACGTTTGAAACCATTTTTAGAGCCCTACACTCCAAAAGGAACAGAGGAAATCCTACTCATTGATCCAGTTTACCGTAACTAATTTGTACATCCTTACCCACTCATCTTTGCCCAAACCCATTTACCCTTACCCACTCATCTTTACCCAAACCCATTTACCCAATCCCATTTACCCTTACCCCACTCATCTTAACCCAATCCTATTTACCCTTACCCAATCATCTTTACCCAAACCCACCAGTCCAATGGTCTATGTCTGAGTTGGTCTACAGTTCATCAGAGTTGTCAGAGTTTAGTTGTTATTTTCCTTGAGTCTAGTTTTTTTTCTTTAAGTCAATCTTGCCTAAAAGTAAGTCATTTCATACCATGGTACAACCCATATTTAGCTTGTTCATTTTCTAAGATATTTCTTCGTTTGCACCTGGCCAATGTTGATTAGGGAACAATGACGACAATGTTCAATTCGAGTTTGGGGGTACTAAGGTCATTCATTTTCAAAAAAAATCATAGGGGAGAGTAAGTTCACAACTGAGACCCTTTAAAAAAAAAATTCAGCATCCATCATCCATCTTTGTCTTTGTGACCAGCAGACGTTAAAGAACTGGATAGAAGTCATTCACGTAGACGGTCGAGTTTTCATTTTTACATTGTATCTGTCTAGAACACAAGTTCCCCCAGACTTGTGTAAGAAAATCATTTACTTAGCTTTGAGGGTGAGAAAACTAGAAATACAAGAGGAACAACCCAGACCTCTCTATGGTCGAAGCACTCTGGTTGCAAAAAGAAAAGCTAAGAGGCTAGGAATCTATCACAAATGTGGATGTGGGAATTGTAATGAAATAATATCTGATCAAGGAGTTCGTTGTATGACAGCAGCAAAGTATAGACCTATAAGTGGAAATAGATAGATTTATTTGGATTTAGTCAAAGATAGAGTAAGTCCGGGAAGACTGAACTCCTTGATGTCCAAAGAACTATTGATTTTCACCTAAGGGACTATAAACGTCTGGACAATCTGACGTTAAACGAGTCATAGTTTTCTTAGACAGAGAGAGGCAAACTTAATCTTTTTGATACAGTAAGCAAAAGCTGAGACTCTTTGGTACTTAATAAGACTGCCAATTTAGGTCTAAGAAAAGTGTGCCTCTTAATGATCTTACGTAAAAAGAGTCACATTTTTTACATTAATACTTAGATAAAGATTTTTATTTCATACTTTTCCGGAAAGACTATTATAGGATTTATATTTGGAAACCACTCTACATAGCCATATTAAATTTAGTCTTAAAAAATAAACATACTACAGTCACGGAATTGACCACTCAGTCTGATTAAGGGGAGACAGATTTAACTTTTAGGCCAACAGAGCAAAGTGGACATATGACTACTGGCAGGATCAACCAGGTAGCGTCCATCAAAAGGATTTCCGCGCCCCGCTGCCCACACTTCTTTCCCCATGCAGAGGAAGGGAGAGTCATGCGCGGTGCCGGACGTCCACCAATAGGCCATTATGTGTTTTCCAGGACAGAGGTATGCCAAGCGAAGCCCTGCCCCCACCTTCGTCCTCTGCATCCAAAAGGTACGGGCGGATGCGTGCTTACGTGTGCCTACGGAACTGCTGGCAAGATCCAACCGCACTGAGGCAACACGACATACACCCTCCCAATGTCCCGCCCCGTCGGCGACAGAATGGCAGCGGGGTCAAGAGCCATGAAAAGAACGAGTCGTTTCCACATAGGGTACGTGCACATGCCATCTAATAAGTAATGGACGACGTAGAGCGAATACACACCCCTCGCGTCAAATGAGCTGAAATGGAGAGCACGCGAAGGCAACCGTCCACCGATGGAGGGAGGAAGTCCGCCAACGAACTCAGACCGATCACCACCCACGTGCCAACGTGAATCGTGCCACCCGTCGCCACCGTTGCTCGTTTCCACTGCCGCACCCCTCGTCAGGCAAGAGTGAGCGTACGACAAAAGGGTCGACTAAATGAACAACGTGCCGCTCAACTCTGTGCACGAAAAAACATCTAACGAAAATGATTCTACCAATACACTGCCCTTGAAGGGCCCATGCCCTCTCATCACCCAAGCACAACCCGTGACCAACTGTCACCTCACCGTCACTAGGCTCATGACCCAACCTTGACCACATCGTGATCAACACTGGACACGTCGTGACCAACCAATACCCTGTCCATTGTGAAGCCGAAGCTGCTCAAGCATGGACGAGCACGCCAAACATGCCCTTGTCTTGGCAGGACGACAATTTCATTTTACTGTCCGCGACGTGTCCACAAACAGTAAAACCCATCCCGCGAACAGTGCAACCCATCCTGCGAAGGGTGAAACCCGTCCGTGACCAGTTCCGCACCCATAACACCCTGTCCATATTGTAGCTAAAGGTGCTCAACCGCCGAGCACGCCAAAATGTCTGTGGTCTGGCTGAGCGACAACTTCATTTTACTGTCCGTGACCCGTCCGCTGACGGTAAAACCCGTCCAGCAGACAGTGCAACCCATCCCTTGGACAGTGAAACCCGTCAGTGACCAGTCACGCGCCCACAATACCCTGTCCATAGTGTAACTGAAGGTGCTCAACTGCGGACGAGCATGCCAAACATAACCGTGGTATGGCAGAATGACAATTTGATTTTACTGTCCGCGACCAGTCCCGCGCCCACAACACCCTGTCTATAGTGTAACTGAAGGTGCTCAACCATGGACGAGCACGCCAAACATGCCCGTGGTCTAGCAGAGAGACAATTTCATTTTAGTATCCTCGACCCATCCCACGGACGATGATATCGATCCTTCACCAATCCCGTATCAACAACACCCTCTCCATACTGTAGCTGAAGGTGCTCAACCGTGGACGAGCACACCAAACATGCCCGTGGTCTGGCAGTGCGACAATTTCATCTTACTGTCCGCGACCGGTCCACGGACGGTAAAACCCGTCCCGCGGACGATGAAATCCGTCCGTGACTAGTCCTGCACCCACAACCCCCTGTCCATAGTGTAGCTGAAGGTACTCAACCGTGGATGAGCACGCCAAACATACCAGTGGTCTGGCAGAGCGACAATTTCATTTTACTGTCCGCGACCCATCCGCGGATGGTAAAACCCGTCCCGCGGACGGTGAAACCCATCCGTGACTAGTCCCCCGCCCACAACACCCTGTCCATAGTGTAGCTGAAGGTACTCAACCGTGGACGAGCACACGAAAGATGCCCGTGGTCTGGCAGAGTGACAATTTCATTTTACTGTCCGTGGACAGTAAAACCAGTCCCGCAGACAGTGCAACCCGTCCCACGGATAGCGCAATCCATCCTGCGGACAGCGCAACCCATCCCGCGGACGGTCAAAACTCGTCACGCGGATGGTGTAAACCCGTCCCTGACCAGTCCCACGCCCACAACACCCTGTCCATAGTGTAGCTGAAGGTGCTCAACCGCGGACGAGCACGCCAAACATGCCCGTGGTTTGGTAGAGCGACAATTTTGTTTTACCGTCAATTACCTGTCCCACGGACAGTCAAAACCCATCCTGAGGATGATGATACCTGTCCTAGCCCATCTATCACCCATTTGTGACCCATCCTAACCGATCCCATGACCAGTTCATGATCAGCCATGACAAGACTGTGATCAACCGTGACCAGATTGATATCAGCCATGACCAGACCGTGATAAGTCATGACCAGATCGTGATCAGTTGTGACTAGACCGTGATCAGTTGCGACCAGGCCGTGATCAGTCGTGACCAGACTGTGATCAGCCATGACCAGACCATGACCAGACCGTGACTAGCCGTGACAAGACCGTGATCAGCGGTGACCAGACCGTGATTAGTCGTGACCAACTATCACCTCACCGTCACCAATTGTCACCTCACCCTCACCAATCGTCACCTCGTCGTCACCAACTAATGACCCAACCGTCACCCGTCCGTGACCAAGTCGTTATCAACACATGATCACATCGTGACAACCCCATGACCATGTCGTGACCAACCAATACCCTGTCCATAGTGAAGCCAAAGCTGCTCAAGCACGGATGAGCACGCCAAACATGTCATTGTCTTGGCAGGACGACAATTTCATTTTATTGTCCGCAACCTGTCCGCGTACGGTAAACCCGTCCTGCGGATAGTGCAAACCGTCCCGTAGATAGTGCAAACCATCCTGTAGACAGTGCAACCCATCCCGTGGAGGGTGAAACCCGTCCGTGACCAGTCCCACGCCCACAACACCCTGTCCATAGTGTAGTTGAAGGTTCTCAACCGCGAACGAGCATGCCAAACATGCCTGTGGTTTGGCAGAGAGACAATTTTGTTTCACTGTCCGTTTACCTGTCCCGTGGACAGTCAAAACCCGTCCTGAGGACGGTGATACCCATCCTAACCCAATTGTCACACGTCCGTGACCCATCCTAACCCGTCCCGTGACCAGTTCATGATCAGCCATGACCAGACCGTGAGCAGCCATGACCAGACTGTGATAAGCTGTGACCAGACCGTGATCAGCCATGACCAGACCTCATCAGCCATGACCAGACTGTGATCAACTGTGACCAGACCGTGATCAGCCGTGAACAAACTGTGACCAGCCGTGACCAGACCATGATCAGCTATGACTAGACCGTGAATAGCAGTGACCAGACCGTGAACAACCGTGACCAAATTGGGATCAGCCGAGACCAGGCCGTGATCACCCCATGACCAGCGATGTCCAGACCGAGACCTGATCGTGACCAGACCATGATTAGCCATGACCAGCCATGTCCAGACCGTGATCAGCCGTGACCAAACCGTGATCAGCCATGACCAGACCGTGATCAGTCGTGACCAGAGTGTGATCAGCCTTGACAAGAGTGTGATCTGCAATGACCAGATCATGACTAGCCGTGACCAAACCGTGATAAGCCTTGACGAGGCCCTAATCAGCCGTGACCAAACCGTGATCAGTCGTGACCAGACCGTGTACAGACCGTGACCAGACCTTGATCAGACCGTGATCGACCATGACCAGACTGTGACCTGACTGTGATCAGCCATGCTAGACCGTGGCAAGTCGTGACCAGACTGTTACAAGTCGTGACCGTGACTAGACCGTGATGAGCCGTGACCAGTTCATTACCAACTATGATCCATCCATAATGTAGCTAAAGCTACTAAAACACGGACGAGCACGCCAAACATGCCCTTGCCTTGGGAGGACGACAATTCAATTTTACCGTCCGTTGCCTATCCCAAGGACAGTTCAGGACGGTGAAACCCGTCCTCACCCGTCAACTATCTATCTGGAAACCTCAACATCACATACATGTTAGTTGGAGCTTCTCAAAACACAGGCTAGCACGTCATACATGATTTTACCGTGCGTTGACAGATGTCCAAAAGTTGTCATATCTCATCATTTCTTGGCTCCAGTCATTGGACGATTGCCATAATGCGACATGGTTTGAATAATAATGCTCTCAACTTTCCATTCATTAATGAGGACATTGCATCCCCCTCGAAGGAGATCACTCATTAGATGATTGCCATAATGCATCCTCTACAACCATACTACTTCAACCCTTTGGATGATTTTTTTTTCCATCCATGAGTTGTGTATGACTTGTCCGCTACCTGTCTGTCTCACATTCCGCACTTAGGTCTTTATCCAATTTACCGAAATGATTGATCATCACACCTAGCACAGAGTCGACGTGCTCTAATGTGATAGGCGTGGAGCCTTTTTTCCCCACTGGCAAGAAGGGGGAGGGACGAATTGATGCGACTTGAGGCTGAATCTCAGTGGATCATGGCAGCAAGGTCACTCTGCCACTTACAATACCCCATCGCGTATTTAGATCATCTGCAAAGGATTCTGCCCACCGTCTAGTAGGAATTATAATTCAAGGCGGCCCCGTACGTGCCCTTGGGGGCCTGATGGCCCCTACTGAGGGTCAGCAAACGGTCGGTGGGGGCAAGCGTCGTGTCTTCAGCTTGGATTCTGACTTAGAGGCATTCAGTCATAATCCGACGCACGGTAGCTTCGCGTCACTGGCTTTTCAATCAAGCGCGATGACCAATTGTGCGAATCAACGGTTCCTCTCGTACTAGGTTGAATTACTATCAGGGCACAACCATCAATAGGGTAAAACTAACATATCTCACGACGGTCTAAACCCAGCTCACGTTCCCTATTGGTGGGTGAACAATCCAACACTTGGTGAATTCTGCGTCACAATGATAGGAAGAGCTGACATCGAGGGATCAAAAAGCAACATTGCTATGAACGCTTGGCTGGTACAAGCCAGTTATCCCTGTGGTAACTTTTTTGACGCCTCTAGCTTCAAATTCTGAAGGTCCAAAAGATCGATAGGCCGCGCTTTCACGGTTCGTATTCGTACTGGAAATCAGAATCAAATGAGCTTTTACCCTTTTGTTCCATAAGAGATTTTTGTTCTCGTTGAGCTCATCTTAGGAAACATGCATTATCTTTTAACAGATGTGTCGCCCCAGCCAAACTCCCCACCTAACAATGTCTTCCGCGAGGATCGGCCCTCATGAGCGGGCCTTGGGACCAAAAACAGGGGCACTGCCCCACTTCCGTCTCACGGAATAAGTAAAATAACGTTAAAAGTAATGGTATTTCACTTGCGCCCGAGGGTTCCCACTTATCCTACACCTCTCAAGTCATTTCACAAAGTTGGACTAGAATCAAGATCAACAGGGTCATCTTTCCCTGCTGATTCTGCCAAGCCCGTTCCCTTGGTTGTGGTTTCGCTGGATAGTAGATAGGGACAGTGGGAATCTCGTTAATCCATTCATGCGCGTCACTAATTAGATGATGAGGCATTTGGCTACCTTAAGAGAGTCATAGTTACTCCCGCCATTTACCCGCGCTTGGTTAAATTTCTTCACTTTGACATTCAGAGCACTGGGTAGAAATCACATTGCGTAGCATCCGCAAGGACCATAGCAATGCTTTGTTTTAATTAAACAATCGGATTCCCCTTGTCCGTACCAGTTCTGAGTCGACTGTTCGATGCCGGGAGAAGGCCCTCGTGGGGAGGCCTGTAATGGCTCGGAATTTGTAAGTCAATGAATATGTGAATATTATTTATTGTAATGATGAAAATGGGGAAATTTGATGGAATAAAGGGTAAATGGACCAAAATTTGGACAAAGGCCCAAGTATGGCCCAATGGATCATGGATTGGAATTAAAATCATTTAAGTGGTCAAGGATGGTCAAATTGGGCCCAATACCCATTTGGGACCCAATGGGTCAAGATAATGTAAACTTTAAAATAAATGGGTAAGGATGAATGTAATTGGGCCATGGGCCCAATGGTGGTCCAATTAGTTGGAATGGGTTGAATTAAATTTAAATCACTTAAGTTAATTTGAATTAAGCCAAGGTGATGTGGCCAATTGGGACCCACCTCCACCTCACCAAATGAGGTGGTTGTGGACCAAGGATTGGTGGGGCCGGCTACCATGGTTGAATTGGTCAACCATGGGTAGATGCGTGTAGGAATTTAAACAAAAAGGAATTAAGTAAATGGGAATTAAATTAATCTAATTATCTAATTAATTAAAGGTTTAAATTATCCAAAAGGGTGGTCAAATGGTCAAAAGGTGGAAGACCAAAAGCCATTTATCCTAAGACACAAACACGTTGGGCTTGGTGGTGGTTTATTCCAACCAACACCATAAAGCATAAAAAAGATCTTATGTGGTTGGTGGGAATTAAATGGTAAAGTGTAGCTTAAGATAAACCTTATTTCTTTTCCCATCTCTTATCCTCTCTTCATTTCACTCTCCCCATTTTTCATTCTACCATTGCCGTCCCACACCCAAGGTGAAGGAAAGGAAGAAAACCAAGAGAAAGAAGAAGAAGAGCTTGGAAGAAAAGAGAGGAGAAAGGTGTAAGCTTGGCCATTACTCAAAGATCAAGCCATAGAATCCTATTTTCTCATCTCCATCTTTTCCTCTCCCTTTCTCAAATCTAACCCTACCATGGCCAAACCCAAGCTTGGGGGTTTTCACCATTGATCAAGCATTTTAGCCAACCAACAAAGGAGAAGGAGAAGAAAGAAGGTGAAGGAAGCCGACTGGAGTAACGAAAGTCGGAGGAGGCGTCGGATCGTAAGTATTTTCTAAACAAGAGATTAATTTTTTCTTAGGGTTTAAGAGGTTATGAAATTCATTTCTTGGATTAGAGGTGGCCAAAACATCATGGCCTTGGATCTTAAATCTATCAAGTGAAAGGAGGAAAGATGGGCTAACCCTAAATGGGTAAATTAGGGTAAAGAAAAATAAAATGGATTAAGGACATTATGTAAGCATGGTAGGGAATTAAATGATTTATTATGGTTTATGAAGAATGGAAGCCATGGAGGATGGTTTAGGGTTTTAAGTTTATTGATTAAATGTGGTTAAGTTTAAAGGGGTTTTTATAAGAAAAATCATGGAAAGATGGTTTATGATTTTTTTAAGGAGTTAATGATTAAATGTAGTGATTTGTAAATGGATTTCATGGCCTCAAGAGGCATAGATAAATCATGGACCATGAACCATGGGTTCAGCCATGATGTATGGCAGAACCCTATGATGATCAAATGGTGGATTAATTGTTACGAATTATGGAAAATGATGGAGAAGAGTAACAATTTTTAAATGGACTTTAAGCATTGTAAATGAGGTTTTAAAAATAAAATAAAAAACTATAGAAAGATTTTATGGATGGAATGTTGTGGAACCCTATGGTGATGAATGTTGGTGGTTTTGAGGTACCAAAATGAACCTAGTGTTGATATTTGTAATGGACTCCAATGTAGTTAAAGATGAGGGTTTAAGTGTGAGTTAAACCCCTTCATGGAGGGACTTGTGATAAATTCAAATGTGTAACAATGGACTCCAAGAAAAATGGGAAAAAGGACACCATGGGTTCGGCCATAAAAAGGACACCATGGGTTCGGCCATGGTGTATGGCCGAACCCATGGCCCAATTGTGAGCCTTTTGGTGAGTTAAATTGGAGGGTTAATGATGTTTATGGCCTCCAAAGGGAATGAGTGGGTAATGGACTCATTGTAGCTTAAATGCATGATGTAAACCCCATGGGAAGATTTGATGAATTGGGTATTTTGAACCCATGATCCATTAACCATTTAAAGGGTTAAGTATGGGGTTTTGGATGGGTTTAAATGAATAAGGGTTAGGTTAACTAAAGGGCTAATCTTAATGATGTTATGTCATGATTAAATGGGTCATAAGGGGTTGAGTTAATGATCAATTATGGGCTTAAGTAGGCATGAATGAATGAGTAAATAATCATGTAAAAGAAGTAGTGGCAAAACTGTAAATATTGGCCAAAATGAAGAAACCCACTAAGACATGATATATGGGCTTAGAAATGGTTAAAATATGGACTGATTATGTGTATGTAATAAGGTATTGGATATCGCGAGCGGTACGCGTGTCGGTAGCCGGAGTATCGGATGAAACCGTAAAAGGACGGGAGTCGGTATTCGGTAGGATTCCTACGTATTTGTAAGCCATGGATTAGATGCTATGCAAATGGTTTATTGGTTTATTTTTAGTAATTATATGATTGGTTATATGATGGTCTATGAAATTATGATTTATATGTATTTTATGGCATATGGCTAGACTATGAGTTATATGTTAATGATATGAGTTATATGTAAAGGCTATGACCCAAATATATTACATAGCATAATGCATTGCATCTCATGCATGGCATGGGCGGAAAAAAAAATAAACAAACCGGAGTCCATGCTCCGTCGGGGCGACCGAGAACAGGCATGGGGATAGCCTGATAGGCTATAACCGGAGTCCATGCTCTATTGGGGCAACTGAGAACAGGCATGGGGATAGTCTGATAGGCTATAACCGGAGTCCATGCTCCGTCGGGGCGACCGAGAACAGGCATGGGGATACCTTGACGAGGCCTTGCCGTCAAGGAGGATATGACATCATGGTGGTAGGGATGATGGGTGGGATTCATAACATAGACACCCATGGCATGGCATTCATTGTATAGTTTCATTACATGATTGTCTATCAGTTTTCATTATACTATTATCTGTATGCTGTTATTACTAATCCACGTGCTAGCCCTACTCGGAGTCCTACTGGGCGTGCGGTCTAACGCCCTACTTCTACCCTAGCTGATGACGCAGGAAATGCCGGAGCGGAAGGACGAGACGGGAGCCAAGCTTAGGAGCTTGGGGAGGCGGACTGTTTCCTTTATTTAAGTTTATTTAAGAGATGTTATTTGAATAGTCTAGCTTGTCGGATTGTATAAATTAGCTTACTTGCTATATTTTGGTTCTTGTTTTGGATATTGTGATGTGAGATATTTTGTTAGTTAAATTAATGTAATATTCTCTGCTATCTAAAATTTGTAGGTTAACCTCTATTACAATTTCCGCACTTAGGTTAGTATTCCTCGAGCTTACTTATACGTGTGAACCGCTCATCGTGGACTTCGTTCCACGCACACGTAGAGTTGGCCAGTTAAGGGCCAGGCTTTAGAAGCTCGGACTTAACTCGCGTCGTGACGTCTGGGCCCTTTGTCACTTTTAAAAAAAAAAAAATAGACTCTGATTTTCGGTGAAAAGGGGCAGGCGTTACAAGGCTGTGCCCAGTCCGTTCCCCGACCAGCACACGGCGAACCGCTCATGCCACAGGTGCAGCTCGAGCAGTCCACCAACAACTAACGGGTTCGGGACTGGGACCCCCGAGCCCAGCCCTCAGAGTGAATCCTTTTCCTGAGGTTACGGATGCGTTTTACTGACTTCCTTTGCCTACATTGTTCCATCGACCAGAGGCTATTCACCTTGGAGACCTAATACGGTTATGAGTATGACTGGGCGCAAGCGGCACTCGGTCCTCTAGATTTTCAAGGGCCGTCGAGGGTGCACCGGACACCACGCGACATGTGGTGCTCTTCCAGCAGCTGGACCCTACCCTCTGCTAAGCCGTTTCCAGGGTGGGCAGGCTGTTAAACGGAAAAGATTACTATTCCCGAGGCCCTCGCCGATGTCTCCAAACTCCCTACGTTGCCATCAGCCACCGCATCCCGGTTCAGGAATTTTAACCCGATTCCTTTTCGAAGCTCACGCGAAGACGTGCACTCTAACGGGCTTCCCCCGTCTCTTAGGATCGACTAACCCATGTGCAAGTGCCATTCACATGGAACCTTTCCCCTCTTCGGCCTTCAAAGTTCTCATTTGAATATTTGCTACTACCGCCAAGATCCGCACCGACAGCCTCTCCGCCTGGGCTGGCGCCCTGGGTTTTGCAGCAGCCGCCGAGCCCTCCTACTCATCGGGGCTGGCAGTCGCCCCTACGGCCGGATGTGGGTAGCACGTTTCAGCGCTATCCATTTTCTGGCCTAATTGATTCGGCAGGTGAGTTGTTACACACTCCTTAAGGGATTTCGACTTCCATGACCACCGTCTTGCTTTCTTAATCGACTAACACCCTTTGTGTGTTCCAGGTTAGCGCGTAGTTGGGCACCGTAACCCAGCTTCCAGTTCATCCCGCATCGCTAGTTCTGCTTACCAAAAATGCCCACTTGGAGCTCTCAATTCCGTGGCGCGGCTCGATTGAGCAGCCATGCCATCCTACCTATTTAAAGTTTGAGAATAGGTCGAGAACATTGCGCCCCGATGCCTCTCGTCATTGCTTTACCGGATAGAATTCTTCCACGGGCTCCAACTATCCTGAGGGAAACTTCATCGCAAACCAGCTACTAGACAATTCGATTTGTCTTTCGCCCCTATACCCAAGTCAGATGAACGATTTGCATGTCAGTATCGCTGCAGGACTCCACCAGAGTTTCCTTTGGCTTCGCCCCTCTCAGGCATTTCACTATCTTTCGGGTCCCGACAGGCATGCTCACACTCGAACCCTTCTCAGAAGATCTAGGTCGGTCGGCGGTGCAAACCCCGAGGGGCATCCCGCCCGAGTCAGCTTCCTTGAGCCTTACGGCTTTCCGCACCGGTTGACTCACACACATGTTAGACTCATTGGTCCGTGTTTCAAGACGAACCGAATGGGGCGCCCGCTGGCCGTTGTCCGGAGCGCGCTAGGCTCCGAAGCGGATCCCTCGGCAGTGACGACGACGCATCCACGGATGGGAGCAACCGCCAGGGCTTAGGCCGCCGCCGCGGCCCACAACGGTCCGCGGCCCAAGTCGGTCGGTAGACCAGAGAAAGTCATTCTGCATCCGACCGAGGCGCATCGCAGGCCCCCATCCGCTTCCCTCCCGACAATTTCAAGCAGTCTTTGACGATCTTTTGAAAGTCTTCTTCATCTTTCCCTCGCTGTACTTGTTTGCTATCGGTCTCTCGCCCGTATTTAGCCTTGGAGGAATTTACTGCCCGATTGGGGCTGCATTCCCAAACAACCCGACTCGCCAACAGCGCCTCTAGTGTGGCAGGGTCTGGGCACGACAAGGCTCTCACCCTCTCCAGTGCCGCCTTTTAGTGGACTTATGCCCGGTCAGTCATTGAGGACGCTTCTACAGACTACAATTCAGGCGACAGGGTTGCCCGATTTTCAAGATGGGTTGTTCTTGGTTCGCTCGTCGTTACTAGAGGAATCCTCGTAAGTTTCTTTTCCTCCACTTATTGATATGCTTAAACTCAGTTGGTGGCCCCCGCCTAACCTGGGGTCGCTCGTTGTTAGAGAGCCGGTACGCCGATCCACTCACGTCGTATTGGCGGCCTGCAATTTATGCCCTTCTCATTCCACGCAATGCAGCATGGGTAGGCGCAGCGTCCGCAGCTCTGCTCCGACCACCACTCGTCGTGCCCAACAGCGTAGCATGGCGCACGGAGATCTTCTCTGGCACGGGGGGACAGTCTCCGCTTCACCCTCTGTGTCAAATGGTGGGGGGGGGAGCATGGGAGGCGTGCCCTCGCCCTGATGGCCTCGGGCGCAACTTGCGTTCAAAGACTCGATGGTTCATGGGATTCTGCAATTCACACCAAGTATCGCATTTCGCTACGTTCTTCATCGATGCAAGAGCCGAGATATCCGTTGCCGTGAGTCGTACGAAAGCACGTGTGATGTCCTGTTCGGTCGCACAGCGGGCGCGCCCCGTCGAGGTCGCCCGCTACGTTCGTCCCGATTGACTACAGTTCCTTGGCTCACTGGACACCAAGAATTGCTTTGTTAAAAGAGGTTTGCCACCCGATCGCACCGCGAGGCACAGCGGGGACAGAGGCAGGTCAAACTGATATCGGTTCGCTGGTTGGTCAAGGCAACGACAATGATCCTTCCGCAGGTTCCTCTAAATGATAAGGTTCAGTGGACTTCTCGCAACGTCACCAGCAGTGAATCGCCCACGTCGCCGCGATCCAAACACTTCACCCGACCATTCAATCGGTAGGAGCGACGGGCGGTGTGTACAAAGGGCAGGGATGTAGTCAACGTAAGCTAATGACTTGAGCTTACTTGGAATTCCTCGTTGAAGACCAACAATTGCAACGATCTATCCCCATCACGATGAAATTTCCAAAGATTACCCAGGCCTGTCGGCCAAGGCTATTGTAACGCCCCGCCCCTTTTCACTCGCTTTCCTTTCCGAAAAATCAGAGTCTATTTTTTTTTTTTATGAACATAGAGTGAGCAAGAGCGGGACGTCACGACGCGAACTAAGTCCAAACTTCTAAAATCCGACCCTTAACTGGCCAACCTTATGTGTACATGGACTAAGTCCATGGAAACCGTCACACATAACAATATAGACTTGCGGAATAAAAATCATAACATGCAGAAATAAGATCATAACATGCAGAATTATAATAGAACCCAGTTCTATTCCATTTCAGATAGCAAAGTACGTCAAGTCCTTAATCATAATTATCATAATGTAATTATCCAAATAAACATCCAACCATAACAAATTCATCTAAGTTATTACATGCCCGAAAACTAGTTACTCAAATACATGTCCATAAGTAACTTAATCAAAATATAAACTTTTATCATCCAAGCTCCTATGCCTGACCCTTTTCGCGTTCATCGTTCTCCTTGTTTCCTGTATCATCCACTAGGGTAGAAGTAGGACGTTAGAACAACGCACCCAGTAAGTATTCCAATTAGGGCTAACACATGGTTAGTACAAAACATATATATAACATAAAGTCCAAAAAGCCATATAAACCATGCCATGTCATGATGTCAAATGCAATGAATCCCACCCATCACATGTACATAAAAGTACCCCCACATAGGTCTTTCGGACTCCCCGACGGAGTGTGGACCTTCCAATTTCTTCCCGATGGAAAAGCACATCAAGGTATCCCACATAGATTTTTCAGACGCCCCGACGGAGTGTGGCCCCTCCGCTTACATATCCTTCACCCCATGCCATGCATGAGATGCCAATGAAACACATGTTATTTTATCATATAAACATAGCATTAAAACTCGCATTTAAAACACATGCTATCTTATCTACAAATATAGCATTAAAAATCACAATTTGAAACATATCATTTGCAACATATATTCATAAAAAATAAGATAAAAACAATGTACATAAACCCATGGTTTCAAAGAGGTGGAATCCTACCAAAGATCACTAACGTGTCCTTGTGCTTTTTGATCCGGCAACCGCTCACGATCGTACACGCCTTGTGAGGTCCCGTTACCTTATAATATATTCAATTAATTAAAACCATGTCCCACTTGATTTACATCATCCCTTACCTTTCTTCCAGATAAACTGAAGCTTTCAGGAAAAAAAAATCACATAAACATCAACTTTTCAATTCAGTCGACTGAATCAGTAATTTAGTCGACTGAATCCTCCCGGATACAATTGTAATACCTGGATTTCCAAGTTATAAATATTTACAAAAATTACCCAATTAATTTATGAATTTTACATATGGATCTTAAATGGGTAAAATGTTGGGTCTTTGCCCAACTAAAACCCAACGATTATGATAAATGATTTCAAACTAAATTAAATGGGCTGAATTTAATTAGTAATTCAATTTATATAATAAAGGGACCATGGAAAGATTTTAGGAATAAGATAAATTGCCATGGCGTGTGGAAGATTTGAATATCTATGATTATGCGCACAAAGGAAATTTGGAAGATATGGATGATTAGATTTTAGGAGTTTTAATTTAACAAGGATTGCCAAATAATAAGATGTTGAAAATTAAATAATTATGCAAGGCCGTGTATGGATATTAATTGGCCGAATATAGAAGATTTGCACATCTATGTATTGCACATAAGATTATTTAAAAAGGGGTAGTTCCCTTGATTAAGAATAGCATTTAGGCAATGGCTAAATTAAAAGGAGAGGGGCGCATGGTACTATCTAAGTATAGATTGGACCAAGTAGAAGGTAGATATAAGAGAGGCAACCACAAGGGATACACAGCATAGGGAGTGATCTATCTTAGCACCTTCTAAGATAAGATTAATGGGAAGGATTTATAGAAAGGCAACAAGGGAGAAGGGGCGCATAGCACCTTTCAAAGTGGGAAACAAAGGGGCGCATGACACTTGCTAACCTTAGAAAGGAGCACACAGCAATGGTTAATTTAAGGGGTCTTGTTATCTTCTAAGATTGGCTAATTGGAGGTTTTATAAAGAGGCAACACATTGGGTGCACACGACAACGGCATTGCCTAAGTTGGGACCAAGGAGAGGTCTAATAAAAGAAGACAAAAGAGAGGGGTTCTCGGCAAGGTCTATATATAATACATGGCTGAAAATATTACTTGCTATCTTAGCAAATAGACGTTAATAAAAGGAGAGAAGGAAGGGTGCACGGCACAACAAAAGCAGCAAGGTATTGACGCATGGAACTCTTGGCAACAAGATATTCTTAGTTTGTGAAAGATCAAGGAAGAGAAAGATTGGAAGAGCAAGATCAATTGACAGAAAACCGGAGGAGTCGCGGAACCGGTAAGTGGTTTAAATGTTTTTGTTTTAATGAAATAAGGAACCATAAGGTTCGGCCAAGGTGTATGGCCGAACTCCATGGAAGAAGAATAGGAGATAATAATGGTATTTTTTATGGAAAGGTTGAACCATAGGGTTCGGCCATGCACATGGAAAAACATGGATTACTTAATGGATGTTTTGGTGATTTTTAATGGAAGGTATTGGTTATATTTTAAGGGATGAAAACCATGGACTAATTATGTATGTTCTAAAAGGGATTTAAAATGGTTTAAGAAAAGGTTGATGAACATAGGGTTCGGCCATGATGAAGGGCCGAACCCCATGAAAGGTTATTGGTTATTTTATGGAAGAAAAATTGGGAAGGATTATGGTTAATAAATTTGTATGGTTTTAATGGAAGGTTGTTGATTATATTTATATGGTTGAAAACCATGGAAGAAAACTATGGGAGATGAATAAAATAAATCTAAGGGAAGGTGATGAACCATAGGGTTTGGCCATAGTGTATGGCCGAACCCCATGGACTTGTTTTAAAATGTTGGATGGGCTTTGATTGGTTAAATTAGAAGCTATCTAATTATAGATCTTAGATTAAAATGGAAGGTGGGGATTATTTATGGAAACCTTCTAAATATGGAAGCATGGATGCTAAATTTGGAAAGTGTCTAAATATGGAAACATGGATGCTTAATGTGGAAAGTGTCTAAATATGGAAACATGGATGCTAAATTTGGAAAGTGTCTAAATATGGAAACATGGATGCTAAATTTGGAAAGTGTCTAATTTTGGAAGCATTGATGCTTAATTTGGAAAGTGTTTATTTATGGAAACCATGGAAGGACCTTGGTGAATCTTTTATAGAAGTTTGAATGATGAAACAAGAAATTAATGGACCATAGGGATCAGCCAACTTGTATGGCCGAACCCCATGGGAATTGTTGATAAGGTTATATGATTTTTGAAGGATAATGTTTTATTTTAAAAGGATTGGTGATTGATTAAATGGAAGAGGAATTATTATTAATTCTAAAGAGGAGGATTGTGAACCATAGGGTTCGGCCATGGTGTATGGCCGAACCCCATGGAGTCGTTTTGTTAAGGTTGTTGGATTTTGATTGATTTAATGGAAACTTTCTAAGTAAGAAAATAGAGATTAATATAATTGGAAAATTTACATCCTAGGGTTCGGCCATGGTGTTTGGCCGAACTCCATGAATCAAGTCTTTGGTCCAATTATGGATTTATTATTATCAAATGAATTTAGAGGGAGGATGGAACCATGATATCATGGGTTCGGCAATGGGGTATGGCCGAACCCCATGAACCAAATTTTATGGGTCTTTGATGGACCTAATATGGTTAAAGCAATAGAAGGTCTTGTTTATGGTTCCATGGTTGTGAAGTATTGGAGGATTCATGTATACAATTTATAAGTGAATGGACCTATGTTTGGAACCAAAACCTAAGGTAATGAGGGATTTAATTACATATAGACCTATGTTCATAAGTTATGTTATTGGTTATGTTATTAGGTATAATGGCATGTTGGTAATTAAGTAAGAATAAAGGACCATGGGCTTGGCCATGGTGTATGGCCGAACCACATGGGAAATATTGGATGAATCATGTTGGGACTAAGGAACCAATTATGGATATACTAAGTTTATGTATTAATATTATAGATGGGTTTTGAGCATAAACCTAAAGTAATGGTCAAAATTATAAATACATGCTAAAATGGAATGATAGTCATGGATGGCAATCTGGTAAATAAAGTGTGAAAATGATAAACCATGGGGATTGGTTTATAGACTTAAAATATTGTAAATCAAGTAGGACTTGATTTTGATTGATTAATATGTTATAAGGTAACGAACTTCATAAGGTGTTTACGATCCTGAGCGGTTATCGGACGAAAGACGCAAGGACACGTAGCGGTCTTAGGTAAGATTTCACCTCTTTGAAACCATGGGTTTATGTACACTATTTTTATCTTATGTTTGATGAAATTTATGTTTCAAAGGATATGCTTTATATGATTTTATATGCTAAGTTTATTTGATAAAATAGCATGTGTTTTTAAATATGAGCTTTTAAATGCTATGATTTTGTATAATTGCCTAGCATGTGGTATTTGCATCTCATGCATGGCATGGGAGGGATGACAGGAAATCGGGGACCCACACTCCGTCGAGGCGTCCGTAAAACACTCGTGGGGGGATACCTTGATGATGAGAATCCCATCAAGAAGATACTATGTATGAATACCTTGATGATGAGAATCCCATCAAGAGGATACTATGTATGAAGACCCTGGTGATGAGCATTCCATCAGGGGATATCTTGATGATGAGAATTCCATTAAGAGGATACTAAGTAACCGGAGCCCACACTCCATCGGAATGTCCGTAAGGCAACTGTGGGGAATACCTTGATGAGGAGAATTCCATCAAGAGAGAAGACGTTGGTGACGAGCATTCCATGTAACGCCAGCCCCTTTTCACCGAAATCAGAGTCTATTTTTTTTTTAAAGTGACAAAGAGCGTGGACATCACGACACGAGTTAAGTCCGAGCTTCTAAAGCCCGGCCCTTAACTGGCCAACCCTACGGGTGCGTGGAACGGAGTCCACAGAGAATAGTTTACCCGTAGAAGAAAGCTCAAAAAAAGTTACATTAAATGCAAAAAGACATTACAGATTATCCTACCAAATTTTCTTTTCTAGATAGCAGGGAAGATTTCATCATTTAATTACCAAAATGCCATAACTTCATATGTTTACCACTAAATTCAAAACATAGCAATAAGTCTAAAATATTACATTTCCGACAAGCTAAACTATTTCAAATTACATTATCCAAAATAAACATTAGTAACTATCTAGCACTCCTTTCCAAGCTCCTTAGCTTGGCTCCCATCTCGTCCTTCCGCTTCGCCACCTCCTACGTCATCAGCTAGGGTAGAAGTAGGGCGTTAGACAACGCGCCCAGTAGGACTGCGAATAACACATGGATTAGTGATAATAAAGCATATAAAAATATTATATCAAAATCATGCCATTTGGTATAATGTAATGCAATGGGTGTTTTATGTCATGAATCCCACCCATCAATCTCATCATCATTGTACAATGCCCCTTTTTCATCCATACATAATGTTCAAAATATAATCCATACCATCATCGTGCCGTGACCCTCTTGATGGAAAAACCTCATCAAGATATGATCCAATCGTAAAATATCCCCCTTGACGGCAAAGCCTCGTCAAGGTGTCCCCATGCCTGTTCTCGGTTGCCCCGACGGAGCATGGACTCCGGTTTCATTTCATCCTTCCCCTGCCATATCCCTCCCATGCCATGCATGAGATGTAGGTGCCATCTGCCATGTAATGAATATAACAACAACCATGACATTTAAAAAATCCCATCAATCAAACATATGACTTGATTATCAAAAGTAGATCAAGTAAAGCCTCAATAAACACAAACACATCATAGCTTTAAAAACCCGTTTTAAACCAATTATATGCTTACCAGAGTAAATTAAGTAAAAACCCCTACATAATACATAATTCAAAACCAACATTAAAACAACCCATATAATTTCCAAGATAATTCAAAGCAGCCATCACTCAATCCATGGCTTACAAAAAGGTTAGAATCCTACCGAATACCGACTAGCGTCTTCGTTTCGTTTTCGTCCGATAGTCCGGTTACTGTCACGCGTACTGCCCGCGATATCCAATACCTTATTAAATTTCCAAATCAGTTCAAGTTTTAACCATTTCTAAGCCCATATGAAAAACCGGTCACTATTTAGGTTTTGTGGGTCCCATGTCATCTATTAAACCTTTTAATCCCATAAGCCTTAAAATTCGGCCACCCTAGGCTTTATTAATCACTTATAAGGTTATTACATTAGATCCCCTAAGTCCATGATCAATTTCCATGGAATTCTTGAATTTGGTCACTAATTACGGTTTTGCCACTACCTCATTTTCCATGATTAAACACTCGTTTATCCATGCATGATTTAATCCATAATTGATCATAGACTTAGATCCCTAACTTAGGTCCATTAATGACCCATTGAACCATCTCATAACATCATTAAAATTAGCCTTTTTATTAATTTCACCATTATTCATTTAAACCCATCCATAACCCCATACTTAACCCTTTAAATGGTTCACCAATGGCCATGGGTTCAAAATACCTAATTCATCAACTCTTCCCATGGGATTTACCTCATGTATTTAACTTCAATGAGTCCATTACTCATTCATTTCCTTTGGAGGCCACACACACACCATTCATCATCCAATTTAACCCACCAAAATGGATCACAATTGGGCCATGGGTTCGGCCATACACCATGGCCGAACCCATGGTGTCCTTTCCCTATTTTTTCTTGGATCTATTTACATCATTTAGGTCCAAAATAAATCCTTCCTTGAGGTGGTTTAAATCACACTTTTAAACCACTACTCTTAGCCCCATTTGGATCACTACATTTGTTCATTTGAAACCCTAACTCATTAACACATTAATCCATCTTTTCCATCCTTTAAAACCCTAATTATTTACATCAACTAGCTAATCACCCACCATGGGGTTCGGCCATGCTACATGGCCGAACCCTATGGCCCATGATTTCCTTCCAATAACCTAATTCCATTCTTAATTTCATAAATTACCCAATGCACATAATCCATTTATTTATTTTCTTACCCTAACCCTAATTTACCCATTTAGGGTTTCCTCTGTCTTCCACCCTCTCATTTGATGGGTTTAACATTCATGGCATAAATTTATGTAACCACCATTAAATTCTACTAAAATAAATCCCAAATCTTAAACCCTAAAAATCCAAAATTTCTTGTTTAAGAAATACTCACAATCCGTCGTCTCCTCCGACTTCCGCCGCTCCCGTCGGTTTCCTTAGCCTCCTCTCTCCTTCCTCTTGACCTTTAATAGGTCAAGAGGCTTGATCAATGGTGGCAACCCCCAACCTTAGGATCGGCCAAGTTAGGGTTTAAATTAAGAGAGGGAGAGGGAGAGGTGATGAGAGAGGAGATGGTAACCTTGACCTTAGAGTAATTTCCCTCCAATTTGCACTTTTTTCTTCTCTTCTTCTCTTCTCTTCTCCTTAGTTCTCTTCCTCTCCTTCACTTAGAGCATGGGACGGCAATGGAGAATGAAAAATGAAGAGAGGATAAGAAATGGGAAAGAAAATGAGGCTTAACTTAACTACATTTTACCATTAATTACCCCAACAACCCTAAGATATTTTGAAGATATTTAAATTGCTTTATGGTGGTGGTTATCTAAACCACCACCAAGCCCAACGTGTTTCATATTTGAGGTGGGGTAGCTTGGTCTCCCATTTGACCAATTTAACCCCATTTGCTTAACTTAATCACTTGATTAATTAAATTATTAATTTAGGTTAACTTATTTCCATTTAACCTAATTTCACCTCTTTAATTTACCTTCACACTTCCACCCATGGTTGACTAATTCCACCATGGTGGCCGGCCCCACCAATCCTTGGCCCGCACGCCACCTCACTTGATGAGGTGAAGGTGGGTCCCACTTGGCCACATCACCTTGGTTTAATTCCAAATAACTTAGGTAATTTAAATTTCATTCCATTCATTCTAAATGAATCACCATTGGGCCCATGGCCCAATTACACTTTCATCTTACCCATTTACCTTAGAGCTTAACCATCTTGACCCATTGGGTCCCAAATGGGTATTTGACCCAATTTGACCATTCTTGACCATTTAACCCTCATTGCCCCTTTAAATGAATTTAAATCAACTCCATAATCCATTGGGCCATACTTGGGCCTTTGCCCAAACTTTGGCCCATTTACCATCTAATCCATAAATTTTTTAATTTCCATCACTAAAATAAATAATATCCACATTTATATTAATTTAAAAATTCCGGGCCACTGCATTCCACCAGGAAGATACATTGATGAGGAGAATTCCATCAAGAGTATATACCCTATGTTTTGTGATGGGTGGGACTCATTGCATATGATAGCATGGTATGACATTGAATCGGCATGATTATGATATTTATTATCATGCAAGGTTTCTGGCTTTTATCGGTATGATTGGATCTCTATTATCATACACTGTTTTGGATACAATATTTTGAAAGTATGGAATGATTTATTATAACTGGTTTTGATATATCTTGTATATGGATTTTTGGTACTAACCCATGTGTTAACCCTAATTGGAATACCTACTGGGCGCGTTGTACTAACGCCCTACTTCTACCCTAGTTGATGATACAGGAAACGAAGGGAACGATGAGCGCGATACGGTTCAAGCATAGGAGCTTGGATGCTTTTAATTTATATTTTGTTTAAGATACTCATGGGCTTGTATTTTGAGTATCTAGAGTCGAATGTAATAACTTAAAGATGAATTTGCTATGGTTGGATGTTTATTTGGATAATTGCGTTATGATAATGATGATTAAGGACTTGACGTACTTTGATATCTGAATGGAATAGAACTGTGTTCTATTATGATTCCGCAAATTGATGTTATGATTCCGTAGGTTATGATTTTTATTCCGCAAGTTGATATTGATGTGTGAACCATTTCGTAGACTTGGTCCATGCACACATAGGGTTGGCCAGTTAAGGGTCGGACTTTAGAAGTTCGGACTTAGCTCGCCTCATGACGTCCTGCGCTCTATCACTCTACTCTGTTATAAAAAAAAAGATAGACTCTGAATTTACGGGAAGAAGCGAGTGTAAAAGGGCGGGGCGTTACAACAGTCCTCTGTCTTACCCGCAGACTTTCAGTCGGCTGAAATATACTTTCGGCTGAACTATAACTCGGAACTGTTCTTACCCTGACTTATAACCTTTCAGTCGATTGAATCACAGATTCAGTCGGCTGACTCTGAGTCGAACCCTTCGTATCTCTAGTCAATCATCTTTCAGTCGACTGAATCATAGATTCAGTCGGCTGACTTTGGATCAGATTGACTGCCTGTTCGGCCAGTGTAGATTCAGTCGGCTGAATCCTCAACCAACAACTTTCGTGTTTAATAAGCAATCTTTCAGTCGACTGAATCATCAGTGGGCTAAAACTATAATGGCCCGAAATTTTTAAATCAATATATATGTGGCTATTATTTGTCTTAATGATGGAAATTGGGAAATTTAATGGAATAAATGGTGAATAGATCAAAATTTGGACAAAGGCCCAAGTATGGCCCAATGGACCATGGATTGGATTTCAAATCATTTAAATGGTCAATGATGGTCAATTGGGCCAAGGATGGTCAAATTGGGCCCAATACCCATTTGGGACCTAATGGGTCAAGATAATGTAAGCTCTAAGGTAAATGGGTAAGGATGAATGTAATTGGGCCATGGGCCCAATGGTGATCCAACTAGTTAGAATGGATTTAATTAAAATTAAATCACCTAAGTTGGTGATGAATTGACTAAGGTGACATGGCCAATTGGGACCCACCTCCACCTCACCAAGTGAGGTGGCGTGTGGACCAAGGATTGGTGGGGCCGGCCACCATGGTTGAATTGGTCAACCATGGGTGGAATAAAGAAATTAGGTTAAGTAGGAATTAATTAACCCAAGTTAATTATCTAATTAATTAAATAATTAACCTATTCAAAAAGTGGGTCAAATGGTCAAATGGAAGACCCAAACAATCTTATCTCCAAAGCTCAAAAACGTTGGGCTTGGTGGTGGTTTATTCCAACCACCACCATTAAAGCATAAAAAATCCCATGTTGGTTGGTGGAAGACTTAATGGTGGAGTGTAAGTTACACAACCACATGAAATGAATCTTATCCCTTTTCTCCATCTTTTTCCATCTAACTCTCTCACTCTCTCCCTCTCTTGCTCTCCACCACCGTCCCACACCAAGAAGAAAAAACTAAGGAGAAAAGAAGAAGAAGACTTAGAGAAGGGAAGTGCAAGCAAAAGCCACCACTTCAAGACCAAGATCTAGGGCATTATTTTTCACCATTCTCTCTAACTCTCTCAAACACACTCCATCTTAGCCCACCCAAGCTTTGATGTTTTTCATTTGATCAAGCTCATCTTGGCCGACCAATCAAAGAGAAGAAGAAGAGAAAGGGCTAAGGAAATCAAGAGGAGAAAAGAAAAGCCGGAGGAGTCGTCGGAATGTAAATAATTCTTAAACAAGAATTTTACATTTTAAGGATTAAGAGGTAATTATGGAACCCATTTCTTGGATTGGTTGGTGGCCAAATTGTTATGGGCCTTGGATATCAAATCCATCAAATGAAAGGAGGAAGAGTGGGCAAACCCTAAATGGGTAAATTAGGTTAAGAAGAATAAAGGAGGTACTAAAGACATTATGTAATAAAATTTATTTAAGCATGAAATGTGTGTGATTTTTGGAAGGAATCATGGTGAGTAGTTAAGTAAGCTTAAATGGGGTTTTTAAGATCAAAACCATGGAAGGGGGATTTATGATTTTAAGGTGTTAATGAATAAATGTTACTGAAGTTAAAGAGTTTTAATGAGGAAAATTATGGAGGGTATTAATAATTTTTTTTAATCACCTCAAGAGTGGTGGAAAAGAATGACCCATGAACCATGGGTTAGGCCATGGTGTATGGCCGAACCCTATGGTGATGTAGTAGGAATTTAATGGGGTTCTTAATGAATGGAAACCAAGGAATATGGAATTTAATGGGGGTTCTTAATGAATGGAAACCAAGGAATATGATTTATGATTTTTAAGATTCTAATGATTAATTGTTAGTGATTTTAAAGGAGTGGAAATAATGTTTTAAAATGTAAAACCATGGAGAAATTTTGGTGAACCTAGGTGTTTTGGAATCATGGAAAAAATATTGGGGAGTGATGGTAGGTGGTTAAGGAATTTAATATGGGTTTTAAAAGAATGGAAGCCATGGAGGGTGGTTAATGATTTTAGGGTTTTAAATGAATGAAATGTGTGTGATTTTATGGAGGGAATGCTTTTGAACCCTATGGTGATGTATGTGTAATGATGATGGGTGTAAAATTATGGAAATTGATGGAGAGTGATTGGTGAACTTAGAGGTAATTGGACCATAGTGATGATGAGGGAATGTTGGCAACCTTAATGGATTTTAAATGTAGTTAATGATGATCAAAATTAATGATTTAAATGCATGATGTAAACCCTTTCATGGAGGGACTTATTTTGAGTCTAAATGTGGTAAATAGGCCTAAGAAAATTGGGGAAAAGACATCATGGGTTCAGCCATAGTGTATGGCCAAACCCATGATCCCTTTTGTAAGTCATTTGTGAGTAAATTTGGGATTATGTATGTGGTTAGATGGATGGAAAATTAGGTTAAATTAAAGGGCCTGATGTTAATGATTCCATGACCCATCTTATGAACCAATTGATGGGCTAAGTATGGGGTTATGTATGTATTTGAATGAATAAGGATTAGGTTAATTAAATGGTTGATTTTAATGATGTTATGGCATGATTAAATGGGTCACTAATGGATTTGAGTTAATGATCAATTATGGACTTAATTATGCATGGATAAATGAAGTGATTAGTCATGGAAAGGAGTAGTGGCAAAACCGTAAATAATGGCCAAATTCAAGAATCCAATGGAGATTAATCATGGACTTAGGTGTTTTAAAGATAACTTTATGTATGACTAAATAAAGCCTAGGGTGGCTGGTTTTTAGACTCATGTAATTAAAATAATTAATAGATTAAATAGGACCCACAAACCTAGTTAGTGAGGTTTGGCCATGGTGTATGGCCGAACCCCGCTAAGGTATGATTAATGGACTTAAATGGTTAAAACATGGGTTGATTATTCATATGTAATAAGGTATTGGACATCGCAAGCGGTGAGCGTTTGGGTAACCGGATTCATGAACGAGAAAGTAAAGGGACGCTAGTCGGTATTCGATAGGATTCCTACCTTTTTGTAAGCCATGGATTATGTGTTATGTATGAGTTTTTCCTTGATTTATTTTGGTAAGCATATGATTGTTTTAAGATGAGTTTTAAAGCTATGATGTGTATATTGATGCTTTACTTGATCTATTTTTTATAATCAAATTATATGCTTTATTGATGGGACTTTAAATGCCATGGTTTGTGCTATCATATATATTACATGGCATATGGCATCTACATCTCATGCATGACATGGGAGGGATATGGCATGGGAAGGATGAAATGAAACCGGAGTCCATGCTCCGTCAGGGCGACCGAGAAGCAAACATGGGGATAGCTCGATGTGCTATAACCGGAGTCCATGCTCCGTCGGGGCGACCGAGAAGCAAACATGGGGATATTTGATGTGTTTGATTCATCAGGGAGGTTACTATGGGCTCTATGATATGTTGATAAGGTTATTCAAACAAAGATGTTGTATTTATTATTATACCTTGATGATGGTTCTTCCATCAAGAGGGATGTTATATTCATTATTATACCTTGATGATGGTTCATCCGTCAAGGGGGATGTTATATTTATTATTATACCTTGATGATGGTTCTTCCATGAAGGGGGATTCGTATTTGTACTTAGACCTTGATGAGGCTTTGCCATCAAGGGGGACATTATGCATGGTTGAAAAAGGGACATTGTACAATGATGGTATCGATGATGGGTGGGACACATGACATAAAACACCCATGGCATGGCATTCATTTTATGGTTTTCATTATATTATACCTATGTGCTTGTTATCACTAATCCATGTGTTAGCCCTACTCGGAGTCCTACTGGGCGTGTTGTCTAACGCCCTACTTCTACCTTATCTGATGACGCAGGAGATGGCGGACACGAAGGACGAGACGAAGGCCAAACTTAGGAATTTGGGAAGGTGGACTACTTAGTTTATTTAATTTATTTTGGAAATGTAATTTGAATATCTTAGCTCGTCGGAATGTAATAATTTAGATTACTTATTGTGGTTTGAATTTTATTTTGGACACTATCATTTTGAAGTAATTTAGTAATTTAAATAATGTAATCTTCCCTGCTATCTAGAAATTGTTAGGATAATCTCTATTATATTTCCGCACTTAGTTTAATATTCTGCAAGCTTTCTTCCACGTGTGAACCATTCTTCGTGGACTTAGTTTCCACGCACACGTAGGGTTGGCCAGTTAAGGGCCGGGCTATAGAAGCTCGGACTTAACTCGCATCATGACGTCCGTGCCCTTTGTCACTTGTTATTTCAAAAAAAAAAAATAGACTCTGATTTTCGGTGAAAAGGGGCGGGCGTTACAGAAACTTCCAGAATCCTTTTCTTATCCATTACGTCTGTGTTCAGTCGACTGAATCACCAGATTCAGTCAGCTGAAACTCCTAGAAACTCTTTCTATTTTCAGCCACCACTAGTTTAGTCGACTAAATTGTAACGCCCGCCCCATTTTCACCGAAATCAGAGTCTAATTTTTTTTTTTTTAAAATAAGTGATAACGGGCGGGAACGTCACGACGCGAGTTAAGTCCGAGCTTCTAAAGCTCGGCCCTTAACTGGCCAACCCTACGGGTGCGCGGAACGAAGTCCAAGAGACCGGTTCACGCGTAGGAAGTAAGCTCACGGAATATAATAGCATGAGGAACATTATAATAGAGACTATCCTACCAGTTTTAGATAAAAGGGAAGATACATCATTAAATTACTAAAATACTCCTATGTTCATAATCACATCTCAAAATGATAACGTCCAGAGTACAGTCCAAACCATAGCAAGAAACAGTAATTATTACAAACCGACAAACTAAGCTACTTAAATTACATTTCCAAAATAAGACTTAAATAAGACTAAGTAGCCGTTTTCCCCAAGCTCCTAAGCTTGGCTCCCGTCGCGTCCGCCGTCCCCTGCGTCATCAGCTAGGGTAGAAGTAGGGCGTTAGACAACGTGCCCAATAGGACTCCGAGTAGGGCTAGCACATGGATTAGTGATAACAAACATACCGATAACAATATAATAAAACCATATGATGAATGTCATGCCATGGGTACTTATGTCATGTGTCCCACCCATCATCCATATCATCCTAAAATGTCATATCCCCCTTGACGGCAAAGCCTCGTCAAGGTGTCCCCATGTTTGTTCTCGGTCGCCCCGACATAGCATGGACTCCGGTTATAACTTATCAAGCTATCCCCATGCTTGTTTCTCGGTCGCCCCGACGGAGCATGGACTCCGGTTATAGCTGTAACGACCCGTCCCGCTACGGGCACGTTAAAACTGATCCAAACTCCTAAAAACAATCCAATACAATTTCGGATACTAACCATAGCAATCCACCAGTAATTCAAAGACCGTGAGCATCAATTATGATTACAAATTATAGCATCATCCCATTATTACATTCATCCCACTTAATGAAATATACACCTAATTCAAATACATCAGAAAGTCCTCAATTACAATATGGGACCCTTACAAATTAGGAAACTGCAGCTCTATGCCCAACGTCCAACTGAGGGTCCCGCCAACCTTCCCTTTATATACACCTAATTCAAATACATCAGAAAGTCCTCAATTACAATATGGGACCCTTACAAATTAGGAAACTGCAGCTCTATGCCCAACGTCCAACTGAGGGTCCCGCCAACCTTCCCTCTATGAAGTACCTGTGAGGCAAGGGGGTGAGCTCTACATGCCCAATGAGGGTAATACATGCATCATAAGTCATCAAGTATACAATACACATAATCATATGGACATATCAATGTCTACGATGTCTACATGCATAGCCATAGAAACGTGTGCCCTACCCTTAACACATAGGCCCACGTCAACCGGGCCTCTAAGACATCCTTTAACCAACCGAATGCAACTCCCTTATGTGCCCAACCGCAACAATCCACCCATCCATGGTTACGCAGACTGGTCCTCAGTCAGATCGGGGTCCCTAGTCCTCAACTAGACCTATGACCCTCTCATGACAACCCGCGCACATACCACAACCAACTCAAGAATCGGACTCACTAGAGTCCAAAACTAATTACCACACGGGAGTAACCGCCTCAACGAACTGCCAACCAAACTCATCTATGGTCTCATCGACCAAGCACCAGAGTCTTGATAGTCAAACCCATAACCTTGGACCCTATGTGCTGGTCTCCACACGACTGATGTACCCACCTCTCACAGAATTCTATAGGTCTTCTACAGAGTGAGTCGGCCGAACTCACTCGTTAAGTACCCATAAACTCCTGGTGAGTCAACACCTACAACACAAGTCTCAACAATGAACCCCCAATACCATAACTGCGGGTAAACATACTACCACATCGCACCACAGGCTGTCCCCACCATACAAGTGTCGTAGCCTGGAATATCTCATCACGTCACATCACATCGCACCGCACCAACCCTCTATCAATGAACAGGCGAGCACATCCTCAGCCTACTCAGTCATCCGGGGAATCACAAACCATACCAGCGGGAGCTGTCCCTCACCGCATCGTCTCTTGATCTAGGCGAGCACCTCCTCAGCCTACTCGGTCATCCAGGGAATCACAAACCATACCAGCGGGAGCTGTCCCTCACCGTATCGTCCCTCGACCTAGGCGAGTACCTCCTCAGCCTACTCGGTCATCCAGGGAATCCCAAACCATACCAACGGGAGCTGTCCCTCGACCTAGGCGAGCATCTCCTTAGCCTACTCGGTCATCCAGGGAATCCCAAACCATACCAGCGGGAGCTGTCCCTCACCGCATCATCCCTCGTCCTAGGCGAGCACCTCCTCAGCCTACTCGGTCATCCAGGGAATCCCAAACCATACCAGCGGGAGCTGTCCCTCATCGCATCATCCCTCGACCTAGGCGAGCACCTCCTCAGCCTACTCGATCATCCAGGGAATCCCAAACCATACCAGCGGGAGCTGTCCCTCACCGCATCGTCCCTCGACCTAGGCGAGCACCTCCTCAGCCTACTCGGACATCCAGGGAATCACAAACCATACCAACGGGAGCTATCCCTCACCGCATCATCCCTCGACCTAGGCGAGCACCTCCTCAGCCTACACGGTCATCCAGGGAATCACAAACCATACCAGCGGGAGCTATCCCTCACCGCATCGTCCCTCGACCTAGGCCAGCACCTTCTCAGCCTACTCGGTCATCCAAGGACCACAAGGCATACTTGCGGGAGTTGTTCCTCACCGCACCATCCCTCAACCTAGGCGAGCACCTCCTCAGCCTACTCGGTCATCTAGGGATCACCTCACCCGTCACACATTCGGGTATCAAAACCGCAAGGGACTTGTAAGGTTACCTTGGGTGAACCAACATTCAGCCTGACGACCTATCTAGGGTCAACATAATTACTTCCCAATTAGTCCTCATCTGGGACTCCAAGGCACCTTGTCCTCTAAATCAGACTACGCCTCTCTCATAGGTACGTCCGGGAAATACAAGACGGATCGACCATTAGAACCATGCAAGGGGTTACGACTACCCATCTCTAACCACAAGGGAGTTTGAATCCCAACCACGCGTCCACTGTGCGGTCCCACACAACATCTGCACCCTAACTACTCGACTAGCTAGGGGGAATCTCTAGATCCTGATGTGGCCTAGTACCCATGCCCCACCGGCATCCCACATATGCTAGCTATATGCATGCACAAATACCGCTACACATGCTATTAACATAGTTCATTGTATAATAATCAGATGCATATATATCACTATCTATCACGGGTTGACATGTTAACATCCAAGCATGTTACGATGTCTAGCAGTCCAAAGTAATCATCATTTAGTTATATGGCATTTTATCACCAGATTACATCACACCATGATCAAACATATACCACTACATATCACATATTCACATGTTGACATCTTAACATATTATCAACCAAAATAAACTCTGATCATGTCGCCACACAATCAATCAATTATGACATCAATTAATCAATTCATATATGCCTTTGCGGGCATCGGATACGAATACACCCGGATGGGGGCCCACCACATAATGATATAAACAGTTCCCTTGCCGAATGGCTCATAACACCGATAACCCCCATTAGCCGTATTCTGTACCCGCACATTTGATAAAGAAGTAAGATGCATAGATGCATGCTAAAAGCGATGATGAGTTCCCTCACAAGTGTGTGCCTCAAAATCCAAAGTGAGAGAGACGGTACGCTGGGTTGAAAGGAGCTCAATCTGTTGAAAAAGATCAAGGGAATAAGCAATCGGGCAAAAAGGGTCAAACAAAACCTGGAGTGCAAACGGGCCTGACGGGCCCGAAACTAGGAAACTGGGCCGGGCTGAACTGGGCTGGACCCAAAGCTGGGCCGATCCTGATGCGGGCTGGACCAGAGGCAGGATCTGGCGGGCTGGCCCAGATCTGGCGAGCAGGGCCATATCAGGCGAGCTCGACCCGACCACCGGGTCCAGAATCGAGACCCGGCTAAGTCAACTCGCGACTCTGAGTGACTCAGCCGAAGCGGGGAGGGAAAAAAGAGGGAAAGAGGGGAAGAAGAAAGAGAATCGGGGAAGAAGAAAGAGAATCGGGGAAGAAAGAAAAAGAATCGGAGAGGGAAGAGGGGAAAATACCTGGTTGCGGCCGAGGAAGGAAGAGATCCGACTTGTATGGGGCCGGAGGAGCTCGAACCAACGCCGGGGTGGAGGAGGGAAGTCGGCAGAAGATTCACGGAAGAAGAAAGATCAGGGAAAAGAGAGAAGAGGAGTGGGATTGAGAGGGGAAAGAGAGAATTGAGAGGGAGGGAGATGAGGACGGCAGCGGGATTAGGGTTAGGGTTTGATGGAGGGGGGAAGAAGATGAGAAAAGGGGGGAAAAGATGGTGAACCGGCACTGTAGCTAGTTGCTACAGTGCCGCGAGGAAATGGGCATAGTTTAGGGTTTGGGGGAGGGGGGGTTTTTAAGAGAGTTTTTTTTTTTTTTAAAATAAAATCTTAAATTTTTCAAAAATAAATAAATCATTTAAAACTCATAAAAAAAATCAAACGTCGAACATCGGGGAAGATAATGTGTGATTTTAAAATGTTTTGAAATGACAAATTCTTGAATAATCAAAAATACCAAAATGCCCCTCGAGTCTCTAAACTCGAAACCAGGCAACCCAGGGCCCACCACGGAGCCCACACTCTCCCTACTATTACCAAACCCCTAAAATCTCAAAGAATCGAATCGGGTTGTTACAATAGCACCCCAGGCTATCCCCATGTTTGCTTCTCGGTCGCCCCGACGGAGCATGGACTCCGGTTCCTTTATTTTCCCGCCCATGCCATGCATGAGATGTAAATGCATTATGCTATGTAGCATATATATATAATTCATATCTTTAATACATATAGTCCATAGCATTGGAAATATAAGCCATAGCATTTAAAAGCTAATCCATAGCATTTAAAACCCATCTCAAAATAGATCATATAATTACCGAAATAAAATACGGAAACCATCACATACACATAATCCACGGCTTACAAAAAGGTAGGAATCCTACCGAATACCGCTTAGCGTCCCGTTACGTTTTCGTTCGATAATCCGGTCGCCGATCGAGTACCATTTGCGACGTCCCGATACCTTATTATACATTTACCAAATTAGTCCATATTTTATCCATGATTAAGTCCCTAATTAATCACAACCTTAGATCCATTAATGATCCCTAATCATGTTACAAGATTATCATAATTCAGCCTTTAACTTAGCCTCATTCCCATTGATTTAAATACATGTATAATTCCAAGTTTTAGCCCATTAAACATTCTCATTTGTGAGTCTAAAACGCAGCAACCCTAAGTTTCATTTAATCACTCATAATGTCATCTTAATGTACCCAAGTTCATGTCCAACCTACATGGGGTTCGGCCATGTACCATGGCCGAACCCATGGTTCCTCAATTGTGGCCAATAATTACGGTTTTGCCACTAGACTTCCATGGTTTAATATTCCCTCCATTCATGTATATGTTTTTCCATAATTCATCCACATACTTAGTCTCATTAATGATTTAATGACCATGACATAACATCCCTAAAATCAGCCACTTAATTTAATTAAATTTACAATCATCTAATCCCATACATAATTTAATATTTAGCCCATAACATGACCTACAAATGGGTCATGGGTTCGGCCATACACCATGGCCGAACCCATGATGCCTATTTTCCATTTTTCTTGGGTCCATTCTACCTCATTTGTCCTACCATAAATAAATTTAAATCATACATTTAAATCACCCTTTCATAACCATCATGAGATATACTTTGGTCCATTTAATTTAACCATCATTCCATTTTATTTTCCATGGTTCCAAGACCCCATATTTTCCTCAAAGTCTCCCCATGGGGTTCGGCCATGTACCATGCGGAACCCATGGTCCATAATTTTATTTTAAAAGCCTCATTTCCACTCATTTAAAACCTTGTTTAAAATATCTAAAAAAAATCCACTTAATTACCATTAACCTTCTTTATTAATTTACATACTTCCATAACCACTTAACTCATCATTCTATCACTATAGGGTTCGGCCATATACCATGGCCAAACCCATGGTTCATGATTCTCCATTTTCCCATGCCTCTTGAGGCCACAAAATCATTCATATACTCCATTCTCATTTAAACCCCTTTAAATTTTTCCAACATTTAATCATTTGCAACCCTAAAAATCATAATCATTCTCCATGGTTTTAAACTTTAAAACCTTAATTAAAATCATCATCCATTTACCATGGGGTTCGGCCACACTACATGGTCGAACCCTATGGTCCATCAATCCATTCAAAAACCCATTACTTCCATGCTTAAATCCATTTAATTTCATAACCTCCTTAATCCTTTTACTTATTATTTTTCTTAATCTATCTCTCCCCTTTTCATCCATTTCTCATCTTATCATTGAATGGATCTTAGATCTAAGGCCGATAACATTTGTTGCCACCATTCATTCTAAGAAATGGATTCCATAAATACAACTTAACCTTTAAAAAAAAAATATAAATTCTTGTCTAAGGATTTCTTACCACACCGACGACTCCTCCGGTCTTTCTTTCTCCTTTTGCTTTCCTTAGCCCTATTTCTTCTTCTTCTCCTTGTTGTTCGGCCACTATGTGGTTGATCAAGATGAAGTCTCCATGGTTAGGGTTTGCCTAAGGTAGGTTTAGATTTTGAGAGAGGGAGAGGGGAGGAAGGGATAGAAAATTATCTCAAGCTTGGGTCTTGGGGTGGTGGTTGGCCAAGCCTAGTTTTTTCCTTCTTTTCTTCTAAGTTTCTTCTTCTTTCTTGGTGTTTTCCTTGGGAGAGAGAGGGAGGATGTTTTTTGAGAGTCAAGGGAGGGAGAGAGTGAAATGAGAGTGGAAAGGAGAGAATGAGATGGAAACTGATCTGATCCTTTGGTTGCATTAACTCCTCCCACCAACCAACATGGGTTGGGTGTGCTTAGTGGTGGTGGTTGGGATAAAACCACCACCCTAAGTACGTGGTTTATTTTGTATTTGTTTTAAGTGGTTTGTGTTTCTTTGGGTGGTTTCAAGGAGATGAAACCACCCCTTGACTTGTCTCTTTGACTCCCCCTTGACCCACTTGACTTCCCTAAGTCTTTAATTTAATTGAATCATTAACTTACGCTAATTAATTCCTATTTAATTTAATTCCAATAAATTTCCTCTATGAAATCCACCCATGGTTGACCAAGTCAACCATGGTGGCCGGTCCCACCAATGCTAGCCTACCGGCACCTCACTTGGTGAGGTGGAGGTGGGCCCCATTCGGCCATGTCACCTAAGCTTAATCAAAATTAATCTTTAGGTGATACACATTAATTAAAACACATTAATTCACTTTGATCCTCTTTAGTTACCTTTGACTTATTCATGGTTGACCAAGTCAACCATGATGGTTGAACCCACCTATGCCATCTTGATTATTTCATCACTAATTTAGGTGGTTTAACTCCAATTCAACTCATTTCAATTAATTGGGTCACCATTGGGCTCATGGCCCAATTAAATTATTTTCTATCATTTGCCTTCGAGTTTGACTCATTTTGACCCATTGGGTCCCAAATGGTTATCGGGTCTACTTTGACCATTATTGACCCCTTAAATGAATTCCATCCAATCCATGGTCCATTGGACCATACTTGGGCCTTTGCCCCAAAATTTGATCCATTTAACATCCATATATCAAAATTCCAATTTTTTTCCATTATTAAAATAAATAAATGCCATATATATGTTGATTTAAAAATTCGGGCTATTACATGAATCCCATATTTAGTCAGCTGAAACTCCTAGAAACTCATCTCTGGTTCGTTCAATACCTAGTTCAGTCGACTGAATCAATGATTCAGTCGACTGACTGTTTCATTAGTCTTCTCCTTTGCATATTTTGTACGTCCTTTCTTCATAATTCATGCTTAGCATCTTAGCCATATTAAAATTAGGGTTCGGCCATGCAATAGTCGAACCATATCCTTAACCATATATCCATTTTAAACCCCTTTTAAAACATTCATGACATTCCATGGTTTTCATCTCTCAAAAACCCATGAAATAAGCAATGTTTTTCCATTAAATTACTATATTCATCTCCTAATTTTTTTCCATGGGGTTCGGCCAAACACCATGGCCGAACCCTATGGTTCCTTTCTTTTATAAAACTATCAAAATACTAACCGGTTCCGCGACTCCTCCTGTTTTCCTTCGCTTGTTCTTGCCCTTCCAATCTTTCTCTTCCTTGCACCCTTGCTGGCTGCCTTCTCTTCCGTTGTGTATGCCATGAATGAGACTTGAGAGAGAGAGAGAGTTCGGCCTTATGTGTGTAAGCCGAGCGCCCCTTGTGTCTCTTCTCTTTTATTACTTCCAATTAGTCCTATCTTAGAAGGTGCCGACCCTTCTATTATTCCACTCGATCCTATCTTGTTAAGATAGTAATTGCCGTGTCTATGCTTCCCACCTTTAGAGAGTCCTAATTAGAAGATGCCATGATCCCTTCAAATTAGCAATTGCCTTGGTGCCGCCCTCACCAAGGAAAGGACTCCTTTTGGCGCATCACATGGATTGCGCACAACTCTTACACGGCAAGGCAACCTATCTAATTTTGGACATCTCCTTGGATATGCAAATCTTCATACACACGGCCATGCAATCTTCATTTTTAATCCTCTTCATGCGCATATCCTTAATTCATATCCCTTATTTATAATTATGTTTCATTACCATTTTAATTCAGCCCCATTTAATTTTATTGAAACCATTTCCACAATCCGTTGGATCTTAATTGGGCAATGACACAACACTGCACCCATCTATGATCCATATCTAATAATAATTCACAATTTAAATGGGTAATTTTCATATATATTAATAACTTGAAAATCCGGGGTGTTATAGCTATAGACTTGTTGAATACATCAGTGTAGCACGCGTGCGGCCCAGAACATCTAAGAGTATCACAGATCTGTTATTCCCTCAAACTTCCGTGGCCTAAACGGCCATAGTCCCTCTAAGAAGCTGCCCGTGGAGGGTCGGCTCCACATAGCTAGTTAGCAGGTTGAGGTCTCATTCGTTAACGAAAGTAACTAGACAAATCGCTCCACCAAGTAAGAACGGCCATGCACCACTACCCATAGAATCAAGAAAGAGCTCTTAATCTGTCAATCCTTACTATGTCTGGACCTGGTAAGTTTCCCCGTGTTGAGTCAAATAAAGCCGTAGGCTCCACTCCTGGTGGTGCCCTTCCGTCAATTCCTTTAGGTTTCAGCCTTGCAACCATACTCCTCCCTGAACCCAAAAACTTTGATTTCTCATAAGGTGTTGGCGGAGTATAAAAGCAACATCCGCCGATCCCTGGTCGGCATCGTTTATGGTTGAGACTAGACAGTATACCACTTCTAAAACAAATCTACAATGTTCTATAGAGCAAAGTTGGGCAATAAAGAAAAGACAAATACACAAAGTTAAGGTTACATAGATGTGTATCTTTCGTTCGATGAGTGAGTGAGCTTCGAAAGGTAAATTTAGAAATGATTGCACTAAAGATAATTTATAAAGAGAAGTTTGAATAAAAAAATTAATAATGAAAGAGAAGTTGAGAGAAAACAATTTGAGGTTATTTGGTAACGTTAATAGAAGATTAAACTAAACTCTAGTACAAAGAGTTATACAGTGTAGGCTTAAGGAGAAGAGAAAGGATAAAGTCCCAACTTTTTAGTCAGTGGAGTGAGTAATGATATGGTCTATGATAAAGTCAAATTATGAAATAAACTTTGAAATTTTGATTCCAAAATAAATGAGATTTTGACTTACGATGGTATAACGATGATGCGTCAAAGCCAATTTAAATTATTTTCAATACATGTATGACCTCAATTTTTTATTTGGGTCAAGTTGAATATACAAGTCGAATAAAAAGTTAAGACCCTAAAAAACTACCTTCTCTCTTTTTTAACTTTAGCATTCAAGTCAAAGTTTTCTCAAGATTTGCACCAGATCATTTTAGGATTATGGACAAATAAAAATCATTCCATTATACTGTCGGTAATATAACTTCTTACAATATCTAACAATATATTATAAGATTAAATATTTTTCTACACCTCTTGCAGCAAGAAATTTCTAAACCACCTGTATGAAGAAATTAGATAAAAATATTGAGCACAACAGTTTAAGGTTTGAATATGTAACAATTTATTTGTTGAGGACAGAACTGTAATTAACATTTCCATTTAGAGCTCACTTTGATTTTATTATGCAAGAAGTGATTTAAGTCATATTTTTAAGTTTTGAAATTTTGATCACAACAATTTCCATTTTAATATTTAGATTAATTTTAAAATTGTAAATATCTAGCTTTTTATTTATTTATTTTAGTTTAAAATAAGTAGGAATGCTAATTATGCTTAAACATTCTAAAAAATGTTAACATTTACTAGAAAGAATATTTTATTTGGGCTGAAGGTGGTAATTGTTGGTTTGATTTGATTTGTTTCATGGAGGGACTTGTACTTAAAAGACATTAAAATTATAAAAAAGTAGATAAAGACCTTAAAAATTCTATCAATCACATTAAGAATTTTTCATTTAATTGTGGAAAGAAAAATATTGAAAAATCACACAAATGCTCTATCAACTATGTGAATTACAATAATGCATCTCCATATATTCCATAAACACTAAATATTATTTCATTAAATTATTTGAAAAAACATAAATTCCTTTTAAATTAAAAATATTAGTAAAAATAACTCAAAAATGAATCGAAATCATTAAATAAAAAAAAAAAAACCAATAAGTCAATACATGCCAATACGTATCAGCCGATAATATGACCAATATCGATGATTCGGACCTTCCGAAAACACCACCATACATATCGACTAATAACTTAAATGATGCTACACTGCAAAACTGCTTGCATGCAAAATGATTTAACAGACCGGAATGTACAATGGCCCAAAACAAACTGGTTCACATCCAGCTTGTCCAATAGCCCACTGGACCATCTGTTTAACAAATAAACAGGCCGGGCAGCAGGCTGGATCCAGGTCTGGTGAGTCTTAAATTACCATGTTGTGTACCAATGTATAGTAATTTAAAATTACCATATCTTTTTCCACCTGCTTTGTTGATCAGACAAAAATGATAGAATTACCATAGTGATTAGTCATGCATTACCAAAAAAACCCAAACCCCGTACATAAGCCAAACGACCAGAATAGGTATTACCTGGACGTGTACGAAAATAAAAAATATACAGCGTGTATCGACTCAAAATCAAATCTCGTCGCAACCATAACAGTAATGTTACATAACTGATTTTCTAAGATAAAAAAAGGCATACGGATGTGAGAATGGTCTCAAATACCTTCTACATTAGATTTCTGTTATGTCATATTGAGAATCAGAGCTGGATATGAGAATAATATCAGCCAGAAGAATTAAGGAATTTGAACAGACTTTCAGATACAGTATATGCAGCACAAAAGGCACAAGAAAATCAGAATCGCTTCAAATCCACCATTTAATGCTATAGCCCTCAGTTTCGTTGGATGCAATTTTGTAGTTTTCACTAATTAGTGGACAAACCTGGAAAAGGAGAAAACCGTGGATTGCTAAAACAATGGAAGCGTCTACCCTTTGCTCCCTGTCATTGCAGACACAGCAACACCTTGAGATTGAGCACAAAAGTCTTGCAAGAAGAAGATTGTGACTGCATTTCAACCCAAAAAGAAAACCACAAATGCTGCATTTCACATAAAGGAAGATTCACACTGGAGTCTGAATGCCACTCCCACAAAATCTCCAGGAGCCATCATAATGTCTTTTCAGAACATAATGGATTTTGTATGTGCTGCATTCACACGAGTAAATAGAATGATCAAAAAGGAGTATTCTTGTGCGGCTACGTGTATGCATGTGTGTCTTTACCCAAGAAATATATCAAATGAAAGCCTCCATTTGAACCACCATGTGAACCTACTTGAACCTACTTGAGGCCTCTTTTCCAACCATCACCTCTCTCCCCACTACCACCATGTATTAGATTTTTTTTAATTAGTACCAAGATGGTAAATATATTAAACCATATGAAACGTTATAAATACATGACAGGGTCTAAGAGACTTAAACCCAAAACAAAGAAAGAAAAACAGTGAGAGAGACCCACCGTAGGATCAAAACCCCCTTTTTTGCATGCTTTATCTAAAACTACTGACTCAAGCTGATTTTTGAGAAACCTTGTCCATGTATAACTTGACAACCAACTCCGTACCCATGTTATATTACACAGTTTGCATAGCCGATGTAATATGACACAATACACAAAGTTTGCACAATGAAGTTCATTTTTCACATGGACAAATGCCCTCACACATGCTATCCCCTAATGGATAATCATGACTATGTTTGTTCCCTATCATAGTTGCAATTGCTATAGATTTCATTGCCTGACAAAAGGTAAATGGTTTATTGAATCTAACTACAGTAGTGATCAAATAGAAACATGATAATTCATCACGAGAGAGTGTGAGGACGTATGGACATGTAGACTATGAACTTCACACATTTATGTGCACACACACCCCCGCACACAAGCAGACATGCATACATGTGCGCCAGAACACAGCCCACCCTGAAGAAAGAGTTTTGCATACAAGTTTGTGGTTGGTTTGATTGAATGACTAGATTCATGCATGATGTGCGGCTGTATTGAATGATTTAAAGTTTCTGTTGACATTCATAACCAGGCCACATACCATTATTTATGATGCCACATGGGGCCACCAATAGTCAACCAAAACCACAAAACCCAACTATATATTATTAGAATTAGTTGCATTAAATCACTGAAGTTACATTTCATACGCGACTATAACCAGGCTGCAATCACAGACAAGTGGATCCACCTGGCCCCAACCCCCTCCCCCTTCTCCCATCATATCTTACCTGTAGTAGTTTGGGTTCTTTGGCTGAGATTCATCAACAAGCTCTGCTGCCTCCTCTAAAATGGCCTCAATTTCTGCTATCTCCAGATCCACCCCATTTGATAGAATCTCTGCATGCAAGATTGATGATTGCAGTAGAACAAATCTCCAATAACATGACCTGGCTTTAGCAGACTCTGCTAGAGCTGTCCACTGTCCAACATTGGTCCACATAACAATGGCAAAACAGGAATAGAATCCTTTAGTGGAACGTATGGATTTTTTTTCTTTCTGAAAGTTGGAACACATAGGTCCATTCAAACCCGACGTATGAAACTAAAATTAAAGATAAGTAGACATAATAAAAAGGGTAAACTTGCCAAGTATTCTCAATTTTCAATTGTACATCAATAGCTGAACCACAAAAACACTGGTAACTCATACTCAATTTGGAATTTAGCTTGATGCTGTCAATTGTACCTCAGGCATTAGCTTGAGTTCTAGTATCAGAACCACCAAGTGGTGTCAGGCCATATGTAGCAGGACCTCTAGTCCAAGGTGAGATGGCCCAAACAATGTGGAGTCTCCATCACCTCATGGTACCGGTGACCTAGCCTAGCCTAGAATCCTATAGTAAATACTATGCTGGATCCAGTCTACTGTTTATAATAGACCTAATTGATAAAGGGATCCTGATCTGGATGTTTCGCTAGGTAATTACATTTCTTCTTTAGGTGGCAACAGTGAAAAGGGTACTTACAGAGGAAATCAACTCATAAATGGCAAAGCAAATGGGTTGACAGAAGGCCAATCCTAGATGAAACACTCATTTCAGTAGGTAGGAACACTGGAGATGCATTGGGGGATTGTGTTGCTTTGAGCAGTCCTCGTATGCATTACACATTGGAAGATTCTTTGTACATGGGGAGCTGCTACATGGTATATATTTGGTATACTGGATCATAATTATTAAAAAAAAAATTCCAGCTACTGATGCTTCATTTTTAAACTCAACCATAGATACTTAACCCAAGGACATTGGTCAAGTGTTTTCAATTTACCAATTAAAGGATTTATGCAGAACCATCCATTTGTGTCACAAGTAATATCTAATCCATGATGAACATATTCATTCCCACGCATAGTTTTGGAAACAGCTAAACCAACTCAGAATGAACAGGATCTATGTGTATGCAAATATATGGGCAAGTTTTGCTCGATGGAATGATTTCTATGGGCCCACATGTGCCCATACAATGCATGGGAATTGGTGGTACATATGTAATGGACCACATGGATAGAGGGTTGACAAAGTTTCACCCCATCCAACCATCCTAGCCACGTTAGATGGGAAATGTGAAAATCAATATTCATGAAAGTCCGTCATAGACAAACATCACAAGGCCAGGATGGTTAGATGGGATGAGAGTTACCCATCACATATCCCATTTGCCCCTAACAAATGCCATCCAATCCCTTGTATGGAACCCAAGTGGGCCTCACCAACACCATTCTTTGATCGGCCATTGTTCCAGAACTGTAATTCCATGTATGGATAAGAAGTGCTTCTTAACAAATTTTGATATTGATGTAGTGGAAGCGGTGAGGGAATTAAGGTAACTAGTCAACCCCCCAGTCTCAGGTCAAACGGTCAAGAACTGGTCACACGGGTACTGACAAGGTTAATAAGTTAGGCACGTGGGACAGGTGGGACGAATATAAGGTTGCTAGAATCGTGGCTTTGAAGGGCAAGAAAGGGGTTCTGTTTGGGGGCAGTGGAAAGACAGTTTGGGGACAGCGAAAGGGAGCGAGCGATTGTAGCAATGGGAGAGGAAAAGATGGAAAAGTGGAAGAGGGAAAGAAGAAAAGAAGATGGAACAGTACCTGTCATGGAAAAGAGGCGAATATGCAGGAAGAAGATGGAAGATGCAAGTAGCATTGGTGGAAACTGTTTTGATGGAAGGGGGCGAATCTGTTTGCAGCGAAACAGAGAGAAACGAAGCAGCAACGGCGGAAGGAAGAAGGAATGCAGGCGGAAGCAGTGGATGGAAGTAGTTATGGGATGAAGCCCAGATTTCAGTGGCGATAGGGACAGAACTTCATCTGAGATGATGCACAGGCCTTCGTGATGGTGTTGAAGGCTAGAACTCTGCTAGCGATAGCTTATTTGCAGCTTGGGCAGAAGATTGAGGATAACCCAGTGCTCGACGGCAAAGGAGATATTGAAACTTATTTTATTTCATAATTTTGAAAGAGGTATGTTCCTCGTTACATCCGTGACTATTTACAAGAGAACTAACAACTCAAAAAAGAATGGGAGACTTTAACTTTGGATGGCCACGTCAGTGGTTTCCAACTTACCTACGACTTCCAAATTCATCTACGATTCTTATACCGACTTAGATAGCCACTGACCTGGGTATCTGATGCGGAGCATTTTGGAGCAAATGATTTATCATATTTTATTTTATTTTTGATGTATTTTTTTTTTTAGTTTAATTTATTTGAGAGTATTTTAGTTATTATAACTAGGGGTATTTTGGTCATTTTGATGGTATGTTTATTATAAATACAATGTAAGTCTCTTTAAGGCAATCAGTTATGAATGAAAGAAGAATAAGATGGTTTCATTCCAAAGAACTACTCCATGTGCATGTTGGTGAGAAATCAATTAGCCTCGGTGAGAAGCCAAGGACAGCGAGAAGCCACGAAACGGGGTACGAAGCCTCTTCCTCTATCAAGGTACACATCTTCTATCTCAAATCTCTCTCTTTGCCCCTTTTCTTTCTTCCCTCTTTCTCTATTTCCCTTTTCTTTCTTCTTCCTCAATGAGACCTTAGCCCCCCCCACCCCTTCCTACTACTGTCGTCCCCTCCCAAATCCAAAAGACCCTTTGCTGTGACCACTCTGCAACCCCTTTCTCCTTACTCCAAGCTCCCAAGCCTATTACAAACCCAATCCCTTTTGTTGCCAACTGTCTACAACTACATAACTCATCACCAACCCATCTGCCACCCCCAGATCTCCTCCCTTAGCTGCCGTTACCAACCAGAAAGCCTCTCCCCGTTGTTGCTTGTCTCTCGTGACCCCCCTTACCTATGTCGCCTACCTCCGTAAGCCCCTTTTCCCTTGTTTCCGTGACCCCCCTGTTCCATTCCCTGTTGCCGCAACCCCATTATGTTCGTATGTGTTGGCCGTGACCCACAAAACCCCTCTTTTATTATTTTAAACCTTATGCCCATTTCATTTTAAACCATGTGTCATTTCATTTAAAACAACATATGCTTGTTTACATCTCATGTATTTGTTTACATCAGATTTCGGGGATTTATTTGCATGATTATGTGCGGTAAATTCTATATTAATTAATTGCAAATATTAATTGGATTTTAATTTAAGCTCATTTTAGATTTAAAGTGCATTATTTTCATCCCTTTTAATATTTAAGAAACCACATTAGGCATTTAGGGTTACCATATTCCCTGTCCTGCATCACTATCTTATTCGACTAAGACAAGGACTTTGGATCCTAAAGAGGATCGAATACTATAAAATAGAATAATTACTAATATGCTAAATATATGCTCTGGGTGTCCTACATCAGATATTTTACATATGACGTTGGATCTTTTATAAGTCAACCAATTTAAACAAGTATCTTTTACCATTTGTAAAAACATCAATACATACAAATAAAATCAAATCAAACCATCCTCGGGAATATTTTATCTTACCTGAGCAAGCATTGATTCTGAAAGGATCTCTGAAAGGTTATGAAGTTGATAGTTCGGTCCCAGTGCCTCAGCTTTGATGGCTTGCCATTGCTCGACTAAAGCTTCAGCTTCTTCAATTGGCATTTCTCTCTTGCAAAACATATTACTACCACCAGCAGATGCCTTTATTAAAGATGTAAGATCATCAACGGGCCATGAACTTTTCGCGTTCCCCTCACCAGCCGGGTACTTGAACTGCGTCCTGAACATTCCAAGCAGCTTACAAAGCCTCTTCATGAAGTCATTCTCATCCATATGAGCCAGATCACTTTTCTTATCTGCGCAACCATCTACCGTCCAGCCAAGAGCGCTGGAGTTCCTTTTTGGGCCTGTGGAGTACCATTTAGATTGGCTTCTCATTTGTCCCAATTGCATTTGCAACAGCTTAAATGCAGTGAAAAATAAGCATCCCATGATAGAAGCTATAGACATCCTTCCCACCATATCACTTGTGAGCTGCCAGTTCTCCCATACTTTATTCTGATGCATCCCAAGACTTCTTTTCAGCTGTACAGAGGGTGATGCAGTATTGCTACTGCTCTTGCCTACCGCCAATTGGCTCTGCAAGTTAGCAGGAGTCAGTTGCTTCACAGCGGAGCCCAGATGTTGTGTAGAATTCATGTGAAGAAGAGGTTCCCCAGAAGTTCTATGATTAGGTGGAAGAACAAAAGATGGTGACCTACGACTGACACCAACATTGACTTGTGCAATTTCAATCTTTTGCTTGCTACTACGAGGGACCTTCTTATCACCCCTAAAAAAGTTGGCCTACAGATATGAATGGTAGGTAATAAGAACATATTCAAGCCAAATGAAGTTTTATTAAGTCCAATGCTACAACTAAAGACACACCAGAGATGGAGAGCAACCCCTTGTGTCTGGGAAGACATCGAGTGCAACATCCTTTAGCCACGTTTCCTGGTCAATTTCAGCAGGCCATCTGGCATAAGACAATTTTAAACCTAAGGCAAGAATGTAAAATCTCACAGATAGCAAATCAGTTTTTAAAGAAAACTAGCAAATACAAGGACCACACTTAATAACGATGGTGACTACCATCCAAATGGGTTTAGGTTGAGTAGCCACTATGCAATATGACCTGGAGGTGGAGAACAAGTGAGATGGGGCCTCAGATTGGCCACATCTCTAGATATTTACATTATTATATCTATCTATATTGTGATGGGTACATAAAAATTCACATGTGTGTACACATACGCACACACAGACGTACAGACCTGTCCAGACAAATATGCAGATATATACATAAGTACAAGCTCACATATATGTCGACATAAATTCAAGTACATTTTGTATAGAAGTACTAGTTAAACGGTGTTTAAAAAATAAATAATAAAGATAAAGATGAACTCCGAGCACAATTGTACGTTTTCACTGTTCAACCTTAAAAGTAGTGCATTTGAGTCATTACCATTTCAAGATGATGACGATGATGAAATATTAGCATTACTGCTGCTGCTGCTGTTGTTAAATAATGTTCACTTTTAACAGTAACATTAGGATGACAAAGAAATGAAACTTTCTAATGAAAAAAAATTGTCTCTTTGGCTCTACAATTTTATGAGAATTTTCATAGTAGCAAAAAGGAGCCAAAATCATCAATTGGGTGACCAATTGTTCAAATAGGTGGATATGGACCTATTTCAAAGTTAAATGGATTTTGGATAATTTAGTCTCCTTCAAAAGCAAGCAAAACTTCAAACTCTCTGGTCAAAACACATTAGTATTATTGCTCTTGTTGTACACATATTTTGGACAATTTATTATCAGGAAGCAAGCAAAACAACAAAGTCTGGTTAACACCATGTAGTCATTATTGTTGCTGATCATGATGGTGGTGATGGTGGCAGTAGCAGAAGCACTGTCAGAAAATCAATAAAAATATGTAAACACAACAGCAGACCACTAGGAACTAAGTTTTGTAGCTATCTTGTTTTGTTCATGATACTCTTTTTCCTTCTTTTATTTTGAGAAATAATTCTACTTCTCCTTTTATCATCATGATCTTTCAAATATCTGGAAGCAATTTAAAGAACCAGTGTCACATACCAATGACTGGTTTGCACTCGTACTGTCTTTCACTCCTTTGTTTGAAGCAGTTAGTTTAACACCCTGTGAACTTGGAGGAACATAAGCATCAGGCTTCTGTAGCTTTTCTGCAGCTGCTGCCTGACCGCCCTGAGAGCACAAGGTTTAAATTCTAAACATTCCAATATAGGATCATAAGATTGCCCAAAAATATGCATACCTGTCCAAGAAGGAAAGAACAAAGGGCGTCCTCATATTTCAAATCAATACCTTCAGATGCCATCAAACATGCACAAATTGTTTTGGCTTTATTGATCTGCATTGCATATACCAATAATTATAAAAGGAAACCTTCAACTGGAACTACTGTGATCAGTTTGGAAAAGAAAATACCAGATCTGTTTGCCTGCTTGAAAATCCAAGGGCAATATGGGCTGTCATAGACATGTAGAAACAACTGAAATCGATGACAACCCTTTGGTTCTGTGACTCGATTGATTTCTTATTACTACGAGATAATGCCAACTCATCCCAGGGAAGAAGATCCACTATTTCAGCAGCCGTTAGCTTATTCAGTGCCTGAATCAAGAAACATGGCCAATCTTGAACTCTACAAGAAGTTTCAACTTCAAGACCTTGTCTAAGCAATTCACGCAAAGCTGCAATTGCACCTCGTCTTCGTTCTGATTTGTCAGGGGTGCAAGGCATGTTGAGTAGCTCCAATGTGCAAGCAGGAGCCAGCTCCTCCAAGGATTCTTCTATCTAAAATTCCAGCCAAACAAATATCTAGAACAATGAAAAATGTGTGTGGCTGAAAAATGCTCAGAGAGAGAGAGATCACCTGTGCTAACAATGGCATCTTCTCTAAAGATTCTTTGCTTCTAAGAAGATATTGGGCACGAGCAAGGGCCTCAAATCCCTGTGATACTTTATTTTTCTCAAAACCAATCTTTGCAATAGAACACTTGAAAAAAAAAAAAAGGAAAAAAAAATGAGAATAATCTCAACCAGAGTGCAGCTTGGAAAAATGTTTTCTTTTAGGGTGGCAATTTATATGACCCAACACACCAACCTTACTAAGAAAAATAGGTTTCAGCTAGAGCATCTCAACCCATTTAACAATAAACATGTGGATCCAACCTAAGCCCATTTGACATAGAAGATTGGGTTGGGGTTTGACAAAATATGGCATGCTAACCCAACTCATCTATGAACCAACTAGCAAACAGCCTCAAGCCCAACCAACAAAAATAGGCTCTTGGGTTGAGTAATTTGACCTATTTAATTAAAGGGTTGACCTGACCTTAACCTACTTAATTAACAGGTTGAATTTAGGTCAAATTCAACCTGACCCATCCCATTGCCATATCGTAACTTTGCATTTTATATTTTCTTACCTCAGCCAATGCCATAGACAAAAGCAAATCGTGAATATATGGCTTAGCATCTTGGTGCCCAAGAGCTTCTCTCGCAATTTCTAGAACCAGATTCTCTTCTCCAACCTACATCAATAAAAACTTGAGTTATCAAAAACACAAAAGTTATGAAATATGACAAGCATAACACTAAAAGAAAAACTAGTATTCAGATATTCTAACATTCAATTTAAAAAAAAATAAAGGAATAGTACCAGCTCTAATCACCATCAAATACTTTGTCCTATCTGAGGTCAATATTCGTCCATACGAGCCTATAAAGAATGTGTTGACTTAGCATAGTTTCTCCTTTTAGTGGTGCTTCAAGTTTTTCTTTGGCCCGTGGGTGTTTCGAAGTTGTGGCTTTTTGGATCATTTTTGTTGTTTTTCCACTTCTGTAGTTGCACCTCTGGTGCCTCTTTTTATTAAAATATTAACCATTAAAAAAAATTAACATTTAAATAACAAAATTTTTAAGGTTGTTAAAGAAATCATATCGGATTACACAAGAGTGTTATGAAATGAAATGCAAACACACAAGATCAAACTACACAAGAGGGACAGATTTTTATGTGGTTCAGGTGGAGGCTACATCCACGGAGCATTTGCTCAATCCACTATGAAGAAGATGAAATCTGAGTGCTACATCTTTATAGTCTCTCCTCTCTATCTCTCTCTGATATTCTTAAAAAAAAGGAAAATTGTCCCCAACTCAAACCCTAGAAGAAAAATAAACCGTTATAACTTTGGGCTTACAAAAATAGACTTGGGTCTGTTGGGCCCAACTTACGCCTTTTGAGCCAAACCCAACAATCTCCACCTTGGTGAAAAATGCCGACCCTTGAAGAATGTTGAAATGCTTGTAGCACCTCCACCTGGTGAGAGCTCACTCCCACCAACCCTGCACCTTAAAGGTGCAAATCCAATCTCTAGGAAGATGAGAGATTGAGTAGGTCCAAGCAATGCCTAAACTTTTCTGTGGTAACTAGCTTGGTAAGCATGTCTGATTGGAGATTTCACCAGTAGCAACCCAATCTCGAAGCTTGTGATACATCATTGCTATGTGTTTTGTCCTGGCATGATATACCTGATTCTTTGATAAATAGATAGCACTCTGACTGTCACAAAATATGGAGATTGTTTTCTGATTAATGCCCAATTCATTCACCAAAGCTCTCAACCACACTGCTTCCTTACAAGCACCTGTCACTGCCATATACTCTGTCTTTGTAGTGGATAATGTTGTAGCAGAGTGAAGCACTGACCGCCAACTGATGGGTCCACTGGCAAGTGTGTAGACATAACATGTAGTAGATCTTCTCTTGTCTACCTGCATAATCAGCATCTACATATCCGACCACGGTTTCTGACCCCTATTTTCTTTCAAACACTATACCCAAGTCTTTGGTGCCCTTCAAATACCTGAGAATCCACTTGACTGCATTCCAATGCTCTTTTCCTGGATTCCTCATATATTTGTTAACTACACACACTGCTTGGAGCAATATCTGGCATCGTACAAACCGTGACATACATGAGACATCCCACTCCATTAGCATACGGCGTTCTAGACATTTCTGCAACTTCATCATCAGTACTAGGACATTGTCTAGCACTCAAGCTGAAATGAGTAGCAAGTGGAGTAGACACTGGCTTTGCTTTATGCATGCTGAATTTCTCAAGTACCTTTGAGATGTAATTTTTCTGTGATAACCACACCTTGCCATCCTTTTTGTCTCTCCTAATTTCCATGTGTAACATTTTTCTGGCTGCCACAAGGTCTTTCATATCGAACTCCTTACTCAACTGGGATTTAAGTTCATATACTCTTGACATGTCCTTACATGCAATAAGCAAAATAGTTTCCTCCAAATCACCGTATAGTATCATCTAGCACCCTATAGTAAATACAACAATTATACTCACATCTCTGGTAGCCAATTTGCAACATATAAGAGTCAAAGCGCTTGTACCATTGCCTTGGAGATTTGCTTAAACTCATACAATGACTTCTTCAATCTGCACACATGGTCTTCCTTGCTGGCTTCTTTGAACCCTTCAGGTTGCTTCATGTAAATAGCTTCCTCCAAATTACCGTGAAGAAAAGTTGTCTTTACATCTAACTGTTCAAGCTCCATGCCGAACTGTGCTACCATAGCCAACACCACCATGATAGATGTATGCTTGACAACTGGTGAGAATATCTCATCATAATCAACCCCCTCCTTATGTGAGTACCCTTTTGCTACTAACCATGCTTCGAATTTTGGGTTCTCATTTTCCTGCAATGCTTCCTTTTTCCTGAACACCCATTTGCAGCCCACTAGTTTTTTTGTCTTTATCTGTGAGTACCCTTTTGCTACATCTCTGTTGTAAATAGTTTTTCTGTTTACTGGATCCCATAATTTGTACCCCTTCACTCCCTTCTCAAACCCGAGAAATATGCATGTGAGTGACTTGGAGTCTAACTTGGATCGTTGATCACTGGGGATGTGTGCGTAACCTGGACAAGCAAATACTCTCAACATTGAGTAGTCCACTTCTTTACCTGATCACACCTCTTCTGGAACTTTTAAATTTAAGAATGTATTTGGTGACCTATTGACCAAGTAGCATGTACGATTGACTGATTCTACCCAAAAACCTTTGGATAAGCCTGCATGAATTCTCATGCTCCTCGCTCTTTCTAGAATAGTCAAGTTCATCATTCGCAACCCCATTCTGCTGAGGAGTCTTAGGAATGGTGAAGTGACTAGTGATGCCCTCATCTCTGCAAAACTGTAGAAACCCTCCATGTCTGTATTCACCACCATTGTATGTTCTCAGATACTTGATTTTTCTGCATATTTGATTTTCTACCTCTGCCTTCCACTCTTTAAACTAAGTGAAGACTTCTGATTTTTCCCTCATGAAGCAGACCCAAACCTTTCTTGAAAAATCATCAATGAAAGTCACAAAGTAGGAAACTCCACCTTTTGACTTAGCCGGGGACAGTCCCCACACATCCAAGTGTCCAAGTGTACATAGTCCAGAATACCCTTGGTTCTACAATCTTTATCTGCAGTTTTAATTGTCACCTGTCTCTGTTTACCATATACACAGAACTGGTAGAGTTCTAACTTGCATGATTTAACCCCCTTTAGCAGTTGTCTTTTGCGGAGTTCTAACATGCCCCTCTCACTCATATGCCCTAGCCACATATGCCATAATTTAGATTCATCCGCATTGTGATTTTCTTCTGTGGAGATGCTCCACCTGAAACTTTATCCCCTATCAGTCTATAGAGGTTGTTGGTTAATCTGGTGTCTTTCATTAACACCATTGCATTGCACCCTTTGACACTAAAAGTCCCTTCCTTGTAGCTAAAACACGATTGACCCTAGAAAAGAGAGAGAGAGAAGGAAGGGGGGGGGGGGAGATGTTGAATAAGTCAATCCAAATTTGTTGGTCCTTTTAAAATTAACTTGATTGATTGTGCAGGGGATACAACAATCAAGTGTGTGTGTGTGTGTGTTAGCAAATGTGATTAAGCAATCAATACAAGAAATTAGCTCTAACGCCACAAGCACAAGGACACAAGATACATAGTGGTTCGGTTTGCCAACCTACATCCACTGTTAGGACTAGCTCACCCTTGAGCTATCCCCAAATTCACTAAATGAGGACTTACACAATTAGTGTAGGAATTACACCTCACTCAATTGGCTAGGAATTCCACCCACCACATGTGCCAGAGATGACGCTCTAGAATTTTTTAGACTGGTTCCGGAGCCAAGCCTCTTCAATCCACTTTCGGGACAAAGGTTTTAAAAACACAATTAAAACCAAGAAGCACTTGCCTTGAAGCTCTTTCTCGAAGATGTGTACTTCTTGAAGATCCACCCAACGTGTGCCGACGCTCCCCCTTTTAGCCGTCGTATAGCAATCACAATATCAAGGTGACAAGGAAACTGAATTCACCAAAGCTTTCCTAGTTTATATCTTTTCTTTCCTCCTCTCTTTTTCTCTTTCAAACTCAATCAATAGATTGGTTGTTTATGATTCTCAAGTTTAGGCACAAGAGAGTTGATTGTTCCTTAGAGTGTGTGACTCTTCTCAATTCAAGGAAGATAGTTAAATGATCACACAACACTCATATTTATAGAGGAGTCTTAACAGTTTTTCAAACTGTCCAGTACCGACAGGTCGGTGGCACCGATGAGTCAGTGTTCATATTTATTACTGTTCAACCACCCGACCGTTGTGCATTAAATACACTCACAACGGTATAATTACTTCCCGGTCGACAGGTCGGTGTCGCCAATGGGTCGACAGTCATGGCACCGAGAGGTCGGTCCATACGAGAGGCTCGATATGGGGAAACACCATGCAGACAGAGTTTCTTGTCCTGCTCAGAACGACATGTCGTACTTTACCGAGGGGTCGGTCCTGGTACTCTCAATTGGTCTTTAACTACCGATATGTCTTTCCTTGAGAGCCCACTTGAGTTCAAAGTTCCAAAACTCATAAGTTATCATCGACGAGTCGTTGACCATGAAAGGTCATTTCAGCCTTTCACTAAGGGGTTGGTGCATACAAGACTCTCGATCAGAGGCTTTCCCAAAATGACAGTTCTATGATCCAGAACCTATGTCAATCTGGCCGACCAGTCTTTGACCACGATGGGTCGATCTTGTCTCCACCGAGGGGTCGGGAGAACGATTGGTCGAGCTGACAGTGAACTTAATTCATATTTCCAAGTTTACTTCTAATTCACTGTCAAGTTTCCTCTCTAAGCTTGTTATGTCCATTACCAACATATGCAACTGGGCATAGGAATGGTCATCTCTCAGGTGTGGGTTCCACTTAAAGTCATCTATGGCCATAATACCTTTTTGTGATTGCCATAACAACGAGCTTTGAACCTGGTGAAGCATGATCTTCATTCTTGATCACTTCAAGCTTCTAGCAAATGCTTCTTCCCGAGTCATGGAATTGACAAACAGGGACTCGGCAAGGCCGGGACACTAACAGACACTTTGAGTGTGTCATCCTTTCCGATAAATGTGCACCCGCTTGCTTGAAGTGTGCCCAAAGAAATCAGATTTTTCTTAAGTGCTGGCACATGTCTCACCTCTCCCAATGTTCTAACAATTCCATCTAACATTTTGATTTTGATGGTGCCTATTCATATGGCTTTAAATGGTGCATTATTACCCATTAGAAAACTACCCCCATTATATGACTCATGTTTCAAACAAATCACGGTTAGGGCACATATGATAAGAACAACTGGAATCTAAAATCCAAGCATCGTATAAAGACGTAACTTGAGAGACAGATAGAATACCTGGTGAAGCAACGCTGGCTTTGTCAGTCTTGTCAGCCTCCTTCCCATCTGTGTTCTTTGCCTTGAATTTCCAGCAATCATTTTTCCAGTGTCCCTTCTTGCCACAGTAGAAGCACTTTCCTGAGTCCTTGCTTCTTGACTTTAACCTGGAGTTTCTTCGTTTCTTACTCTTATCCCGAGTCCTGCCACGATCGTTGGATCCTCCTTTCATTAGAAAACCCTCTGCATGTGAGTCGTTTATGGTGGACTTCTTCCTTGCTTCATGGAAGATGATTGCTTGAGTAACCTCATCAAACTTGACCGTCTCCTTTCCATATAGTAAGGTGGTAACAAAATGGTCATATGAATCTGGGAGAGAGGCCAGTAATATCAAAGACTTGTCTTTATCATCGAACTTAACATCTAGCCTCAACAATTCAATGATTATCCGGTTGAATGTGTTCATGTGCTCTAACACATCATACCCTTCAACCATCTTCAACCCAAACAGTTGTTTCTTCAAGTGGAGCTTGTTGGACAACGACTTACCCATATAGAGCTTCTCAAGTTTTTCCCATAGGTTCTTTGCTGTCATCCCCTCCATGACGTTATATAGTACTTCATCAGAGATATAAAGTTGAATAAGGATGAATGCCTTCTTGTCAATTTTTGTCCACTCTACATCCTTCTATCTCCTCTGGCTTTTTGTCTTGGCATGACAATGCTACATCAAAATCCTAGTGAATCAGAATATTCTTCATTCTCAACTGCCATAATCCGAAGTTACCTCTCCCGTCGAATTTGTCAACTTCGAATTTGATGCCTCCCGATGATCCTTTTGATGCCATTGTCTGGATTGAAGGGAGTTTTGTGCTTCAAGTCTAAAGTAAATCTACTCCGCCCACCGAATCTGAATGGCTCTAGAAACTGCGAAACAATCTGGACCGTAGATTTGGTCTGTCGATTTTGACTGTTCTAAGCACTGTCTAACAATGTGTCAAACACTTGGTGTGCAACCTTTTCTCTCCTTCTATCTCAGATTTTTTTTTTCTCACTGAGGCAATAGATCAAACACTAAGTGGCTGAACTGTTTCCTTGTTCTCCACTGTTGTTTGCTTGTTGCAAACCTTAGGACGGTGTTGTGTTGCCTCTTGATTCTTGATCTGCTGTGCAATCCACTGCCAACCTGGAAGGAAGTAGGACTTGGGTTTCTTGGTTCTCTGGAAAACCTACTGAAGCTCCTCTGAAAACCCAACTTGCCTTGCGATTCTCATATCTGCAGTAGAAGAGGGCATTGGGTCTCTCTATTTGCAGACAGAATCTGCAACAGGCTGCCCTTCTCTTTCTCGCTGAGAGAAATCGCTGGCTGCCTTTTAGATCTGGGCTGATCCCTTTCTGCTCGCTGATTCGGTACTGGTTTCTGTTGAAACCTTGGCTGCTGAAAAGCGAAGATGCCCTCTTGCTGTCGATATATCAAATCAGGCCCTGGCTACCTCTGTGTTGCCCGACTCAGCGATGGGGTCTCTTGACTGTCTATAATCTGCAAGCGCTATGTTTCTGCTGGACCCCAAACACGAGAGAGGACCTTGCGGCTACTGATTTGTGTGATGCTGCCCGGGTCCAACGACCCCGCTCTGATACCAATTGTTATGAAATGAAATACAAACACACAGGATCAAACAACACAAGAGACACAAATTTTTGTGGTTCAGCATCCACCAAGCATTTGCTCAATCCACTATGAAGAAGATGAAATCTGAGTGCCACATCTTTATAGTCTCTCCTCTCTCTATCTCTCTGATATTCTTAAAAAAAAGGAAAATTGTCCCCAACTCAAACCCTAGAAGAAAAATAAACCCTTATAACTTTGGGCTTACAAAAATAGACTTGGGTCTGTTGGGCCCAACTTAGGCCTTTTGAGCCAAACCCAACACTAATCACCATCAAATACTTTGTCCCATCTGAAGTCAACATTCGTCCATACAAGCCTGGAAAGAATGTGTTGACTTAGCATAGTTTCTCTTTTTAGTGGTGCTTCGAGTGTTTCTTTGGCCCGTAGGTGTTTCAGGGCTGTGGCTTTTGGTATCTTTATTATTGTTTTTCCTCTTCTGTTTTTTCACCTCTGATGCCTCTTTTTATTAAAATATTAACCATTAAAAAAAAACTAACATAACAAAAAATTTAAGGTTGTTAAAAAAATTATATCAGATTATAAGATCCAAATCGTTTTCTTCAAAAATCATATCGTATCGAAAGATTCAAACAGAAGACAAAAGATTTTAACAATTATGTGCAAGTCATTCTCGTTCTATACGTGTGTGTACTCCCTCCTCATGAGGGGAAAAATTTTCTTTTGCCCAAATGGGGCCCACCTGGCCCCTATTAACACCCCTTCCCCCCCTCTCACACCCATCTAGCCCTATGAATTGAGTCCAACCCAATTTGAACCCATTTCAAATACATCTCACCATTGGATTGAAATCCACACCAAATTGAACTCAAAATTTCACCATGGATCTTAAGACCTTTTAAAATCATGGCATCTAACATCCAACGGTTTCAAATTGCGTCAAGATCCAATTCATGAGAGGTAGATAGGTGTGATAGGGGCAAAGGGTGTTAGTGGGGCCCAAGTGGGCCCACTTGGACAAAAGAAAATTTTGTCACTCATGAGGGACATCCCTTGGGTGAAAATTGTATATATATATATATATATATTTATTGTCACTCATGAGGGACACCCCTTGGGTGAAAATTGTATATATATATATATATATATATATATATATATATATATATATATATATATATATATATATATATATATATTGTCACTCAAGAGGACATCCCTTGGGTGAAAATTGTATATAAATATATAACAAGGGTCACCCGCAAACTAGTTTGCACCAACGTTTGGTGCAAACAACACAATGGCCCCACTTGGCCACATGGGTGGATGGGTGATGCGGTGCATCCTCCATGCACAAGCTTCTACAAGTTGCTATTCCCGTTATTTACTATTTTCGTATTTGTAGCAAGTTGTTATTCCCATTATTTACTATTTTCGTATTTGTATTTTCTTTTAGCAAGGGTAGTCTAGGTATTTGTGGTTTATTTGTTTTAGTAAGTGGAAGGTTTATATAAGTTGTAGCCCTATAAGGCAAAAGAGACGATTGAATTGAATGAATAAAATTTTGGAGTTTTCCAAACCTTGTGTGGAGTGATTCCTTTAGCGTGAGGCCCTTTGGCGTGAAGCTTGGAGTGAGGCTACTTTTCCTTCTTCTTCAGGTATGATTCTTCTCTTCCCATCTTCTCTTCTCTCTCCTCTCTTCATTTGTTTTCCTTTCTCCTTGGATCAACCCAGATCTATACACAACAACCCAGAGCCCATCCAAAACCCTTTCCCCTTTTTGCCTCCCTCCAAAGTCCTATTCCCTGTGTTGTCGCAACCCCAGATCTCCTCCTTGCTACCGCGAATCCCATTCTCCTCTTCCACCTTTCCGCCGCCCTGTTCTCCATCACCTTTCTTCGTTGTTCTTCTTTCCTTTCGTTTCCTCTTCTTTCCTCTCATTTTCATTTTTACCCTACGAGCCCAGTATACCCACGTGCCTAACTTAAAACCTTACCTTTTTTCTTTCATTTATTTACATATTATCCCTTTACATGCTATTTCTCTCATACCATTTAAAACCATTTCAACTTATTGCATTTTTGGTATTTGAATGATTATTTGTAATCATTCTAATATTAGTTAATTGCATTTATTAATTGAATTTTAATTTCAGCCTATATTAGTTTTACGTGCATTATTTTCATCCCTTTTAATTTTTAGAGAACCACATTTAGACATTTAGCGTCACCCTATTAGTTGTCCTCCATCAATGGGTTTGAAAGACCATATCTCTTTGTATGGTGCCTATATAATTTCACCTTGATTGGATAAGAGAATCTATGCTTTTTAAGGCCCACAAAATTTCACATTTATCTAAAAGTGAAAATTCATTAGGTTAGATTAATGAGCTTTAAAAGTCAAATTGTTGTCAAATGGGATAGGGTGCACAATTCACACAGGGCAAGTGGTTGCGAAGGGGAGAACTGGATCTATTAGATCTAATGTGAGCCCCACAAACCAAAGTTTGCACCAAACTTTATGCAAACTCATAATAAGAATTAGTTTGCATCAAACTTGGTGCAAATGGAAAATGGACACCACTTGAGTCTATATGGATTGATGGGTTTGAAAGGTCTTGGCTTGTATATGGCGCCTATAGAATTCCATCTTAATTGGACAAGAGAAGCCATGTTTTTTAAAGCCTCCAAAATTTCACATTTATCTAATAGTGGAAATTCATCGGGTTAGACCAATGGGATTTAAAAGTCAAATTGGTGCCAAATTACCACAGTTCACATGGTATAGATGGGCATGAGGGGGAATTGGATCCGCTAGGTCAATTGTAGGCTGCATAAACCAAAGTTTGAATGAAAGTCTCATGACAACTTACAATATTCTACTTCTTGAACAAGGCCTTCATTTTAGAGTTTCATTGCAAAGTTGGTCACACTGTAAACTATCACAGTGTAAACTATGTCATTTGGAAAGGAAGAGGTAAAACTACACATAATCACATTTTTTTCAAACTAAAAGTCTTAGAATTCCTATTCTCTCCCAAGAATGAACTTGGTGCAAACTGCCAATGGGTGCCACCTCGGCCCACATGGATGGGTGGGTTTGAAAGGCCTTGGCTAGTATAAGATGTGTTGGCCTAAAAGTTAAATATGCCTCCCTTGAGTCAGACTGAATTGTCTGTGACCGAGTCTGACCGAGTCTTGTATTGTCAATTTTGTGACCAAGCGTGACTGAGTCAATCTGTGTCCAAGAACGTGCCTTTGGAAGACCTGCATAGTCAAATCAAGTTTGAAGCTCCAGAAGATGCGAAGATTGGAAGGCATCGCACCGAAACCGAAATAACCTCATGAATGCCATCCAACACAGGTATACGGACCTCAGTACTGACTTAGAAACCTTAGAATTCTTTGGATAAAAATGGTTAAATATAAAACCGAGTTTCTAAGTCCATATCCTGCCCTTTGAAGAGTTCTTGCACTCTTATCAAATATTTATATTTAAATTAAGTGATCTTGCAATCTAAAAAGGTCATATAGGTATATCCCAATGATTGCATTGAACACTTAAATAGCTCTCCACAAATTTCCACGTTTCACAAAATTTCAAGTTTAAATATACTTGTGAAAATTTAGTTTTTCTGGGCTGTTCAGAACCTGCACCTAGGATTCCTCGGAAGTTCCGAGATGTGCAATGGGTTTCGAAGTTCAGACGCTTTGCTTCGGAATCATCTTTGGAAGTTCCGAGCTTGGATTTCACTGGTTCCAAAGTATAGTCCATATGCAGTTGGACTTTGTTCCGAAATATGACTTCGATGTCTAGGGTCTCTGGTTCCGAGCTATACCTCGGAACTAACTTCAGAAATTTCGAACCATGACCCATACAAGTTCCGAGACCTGTCTTCGTAACCAAAATATAGTTGTTTGGGTCAAACTAGCCGTTGGAGGTCAAATATGACTGTTGGGACTTCGGAAGCTCCGAGACTTGCCCAAAGTAGTTCCGAAGTGCATTTCGTGGGATATCTTTTGCCTATATATACAAAGTCCATTTGAGAGGCAAAAGTTGATTCTTTTTTAGTTGATCTTTCTCCCACATGTTCTGAGTATCCCAACCATTCTAAGAGCACCAAAACTCCATGGTTAAACCTCCCAAGTTCTACTATTTTCCATTATTTGTGAGATAATTGTAAAGGGTTGGTGTAACCCTTGTAAAATCCAAGAAAGGTGTTTTCTTGGTGAATATAAGTCCTTGGTTCGATCTCTACCCGTAAAGAGATCAGGTGTTGTGCCGGTTCGATCTCTACCCATGAAAGAGATCAAGGGTTGTAATTTGTTTAGACTTGGTGTAATCCTCAAGTGATGTACTTAAGGTGTGGGTGTAGGCAAGGTTGCCGAACCACGTAAAAATACTTGTCTATTCTCACTTCCTCACCTTACTTAGTGCATTTGCCTCACCTCTCATTTTATTGCACTTCTTGTTTGTGTGGACTTATCGTTTGCATGCCACTTTGATTAGTTAATTAAATCTTGCATGCTAATCTAATCAAAAAAATTGGTTTAATTTGCAAAGGCCAATCATTAGTTGATCAGTATTTTAAAGAAAGTTAAAATTCCACTATAGTCCCATTCACCTCCCTCTAGGACTATTCTGGACATTGACATAGCTTGACTAACATGATGCCTATTAAATTTGATCTTGATTGGATAAGAAAAGCCATGTTTTAAAAGGCCAGGTGAAAATTTATCGAGTTAGATTAATGGGCTCTAAAAGTCAAATTAGGTACAAGTACAACTCACAGGGGGTAAATGGTTGTGAAGGGGAAATTGAATTCATTAGGTCTACCATTGCTCATAATCACAATTTTTTTCAAACTAAAAGTTCAAGAATTCATGTTTTATAAATTCTAACTATTGATTGACTTGGAATACCAATTGTTAGACCATGTCAACTCAAATGAAGCCAGACACATTAGGCACAAATTTACCTCCTGCAATAGGCAAAGCGCAGCAGGCAACCAAGCCCATGGTATTCTAAGAGAAGATTTAGGTGGAATCTTTTCCTTTGCATTACCAGCATATTCCATTTCGAAAAGAAGTTTATCCCTCATATCCAACAAAAGTTCCTGAAAGAAAAACAAAAGTAAATGATGATAATAATTATAATAATAATAATAAATAGTAATAAACTTCTACTTGATCACCCATGAGAAGTTTGTTTAAAATCAAAATAATAAGGATGTGTCCCACTACCTCACGAGAGACAACAACATCCAAGGTGTAGCCTTCTTCAATCTCTGTTCTCCTCAATTCCAGCACTGACTTAACAACTTTATCTTTCTCTGCCTGATCTGGAATGCCTACAATCTATAAAGCGTAAAGATTGTCGTTAGCAGAATAATTTAACATAAAAAAGAGGAAAAAAAAAAAAGGGGAGCAATAAAACTTGAAAGAGTATCATCATTTTCAAAGCACTTTATCCCATCTAATTGGGGTTGGTATTCATAATTCTTAATCATCAAAGGCATATATCCCATATACTAGAGGTTGCCACTCATAACCAAATTAGGCAAGTTGCTTTTCATGCGCCTATTGCCTATCCAACACCCTTATGACACTCAAATCCTCACCTTGTATGTTGCAATAATGAGCAAAAGGAAGCTCTTGAGAAAAAAACAAAAACATGAAAGAATAAGATTGTGAAAATCTTTCCTTCCATACAAACCTTCAATTCAATCCGGCACAATATTAGTCAAAGTGCAAGGCACAATGAAGGCGCCAAGGGGTCTTGGAGCCTAAGGCACAAGGCACATGTCTAGGTATGAGTCCAATTTTCCTAGGCGCACTTATTCAAACACTAAAGAATATTTGTAAATTCATGGACTCGTGTCGACCTTGTATCAATGTTTGACAAAATATAGCACCAAACATCTAAAGCACCAAAATATATTAGCAATTGAACTTCCAAGCAAATATTATATTTTATATTGTTCATGTATTATATAAGCATGTATTATACACATGAACAAACAAATTATTTAATAATTAGCATTCTTAATTATTTTTTTACTGATGATTACTTCAACTTAACTATAATATTCACTAGCTATAACAAACTAATTTAAAAAGGCTTATTCTGGGGAAAAAGGTTTCTAAAAAAACTAGATGAGGGCCTAGGCATAAAATGTCACGCCCCGACCCAACGGGTACGTGAGAAACAACAATTTTTTTTTTTTTTAAACTCTGAACATCCATAACTCATAGTACAAACACGTGACACCAACACATGTAACAAGATCACTGTGGATCATAGGACTTATTGGACCTTTACGTTGATCGAACTGAATCATCAGCTGCCTACGTACTCCATTGGAGATCAGATCTTGCGTGGTTCTAATTTCACTTATTTCATAGCACTAACTCATGATGTCACACCAGGACATTCAGTGCCCATCTGTGGGCCTCATCAATAAAATAGGTCTGTCCCATCACAGGTCTAGCCAATCACAGGTCTATACCAACATGGGAATACCGCAACCATAGAGTCTATGTCACTCATGGGATAAACATCAACCATGGGACCTATACACGAACATAAGTACTACATCCATCCTAGAGGACAATACTGTAAATATGGGTCCAATTAGCTATGGAATCAATGCCCTCCATAAGAATATCCATCCACGGTAACAATATACATCCATAGTCACAATGCCCTCTATGAGGATAACCATCCATGGGAATGACCCTCCATGGGAATAATATCTATCCATAAAACCATCAAGTCCACCACGAGACCAATACGTCTACCATGGGACCAACAAGTCTATCATAGGGCCAATATGCCTACCATATAACCAATATCAGGGCATGAATCCAATATGTCTACCATGGGAACAACATCCATGTGACTAATCATCCATCTCTGATAACATTCCATCAGTGAGTACCATCTATCTATGGGAACAAATCATCCATGAATACAATCCCTCCATGGGTATAATCCATCCATGGGCATAACTCATCCAGGGAACACATCATCTACCATGAGATCTTCTATCTGTAGGAACAACACTCGCAAGAATCACTACGTGACTGTGTCAACAATATCAAATCATAAACATACAACGACCCCTAGCAAGACTTAGGGCCCATGACTTACTAAGCGGGAGCCTCACAACTGGCATGATCAAGTCTACATCGCCCTGCATCCCTTCACCTCATAGGTGATTCAGTCAAGTATATTGTACATGGATGATTTATATTCATGGATGATTTATTCCTATGGATAGATGGTAGTCACTGATGGAATGTTAACAGGGATGGATGATTAGTCACATGCATGTTGTTCCCATAGTAGACATATTGGATTCATGCCCTGATATTGGTTATATGGTAGGCATATTGGCCCCATGATAGACATGTTGGTCCCATGGTAGACGTATTGGTCTCATGGTGGACTTGATGGTTTTATGGATAGATATTATTCCCATGGAGGGTCATTCCCATGGATGGTTATCCTCATACAGGGCATTGTGACTATGGATGTATATTATTACCGTGGATGGATATTCTCACGGAGGGCATTGATTCCATAGTTGATTGGACCCATATTTACAGTATTGTCCCCGATGATGGATACAGTACTTATATTCGTGTATAGGTCCCATGGTTGATGTTTATCCCATGAGTGACAGACTCTATGGTTGCGATATTCCCATGGTTGGTATAGACCTGTTATTGGCTAGACCCGTGATGGGTGAGACCTATTTTATTGATGAGGCTCACAGATGGGCACTAGAATGTCCTGGTGTGACATCATGAGTTAGTGCTATGAAATAAGTGAAATTAGAACGATGCAAGATCTAATATCCAATGGAGTACGTAGGCAGTTGATAATTCAGTTCGATCAGCCCAAGGGTCCAACAAATCTTAGGATCCGCTGTCACGCCCCGCCTTCCAACACCTGGACGCGCGTGATCTGACTGTACAAATTTAAATCACCTGCTGCCCTAAACGGGTCTTACTTTCAAAATCTGTGGCTAAATTCAAAACAAACATAATTACATTCACAAGCCACCAAAATTCCTCAAGTTCACAACCTGCTTGAAGACATAACATCTCATTTGAGCTTTTAAATAACTTAAAAGGATAAATATCACTCACATAAGGATCTCTAAACGCATCACTTACTCACATTCCCATAAAAATCAAATTGAAACGTTCTCAAAATTAATCCGTACTTGAATTTATTATCCAAGTTTCACAAGTAAAAATAAAACGAATAAATAACTTTCTCAAAGTCTCAAAACAAATAAACAATCATCTTATAACCTAAATAATAAATTCTGCACTAAGCGTTTATACGAATTCTGCATCGACTCCTCGCCTTCTAAGCTCAATTGTGATTATTGTCCAGACCCAAGTCCAAGGGATTGCCTGCAATGTAAGGGATGAGCTCCATGCCCAGTGAAGAAAACAATAACACAATCATAGCATATGATATTCCTACTTCTTAATGATATTTCAAATAAGCAAGCATAACAATTCATTACATGTTCATGCCTTTGCAAAATGTAATGCTCAATGCCAAATGCCATATTCCAACCCATTATTACATCTACTGATATTTGGTGGCCTTCCCGACGAATCGAGGATAACACATCATCGCCTTAATGGCCTTCCCAGATAAAGTGAGGATAACACAACCTACCACCAAATAACAGCCCTCATGACTTGTCACGGATATCACATCTCATCTACCATAATGGTCTTCCCACTTAAAGTGAGGCTGACAATACTACTACCGTCGTGGTCTTCGTGACAATCATGGATCGCACCCTCATACCCAATGCTATGAATATGAGAATGTTATGCTCAATGCCGACAAACATGCTTAAATATTCATAACATGCCTATGAAATAATAAATCTCAATCTAAGCAGATTATAACATCATACGAAATATCTCATTTATCATAGCATGCATAAACCTTGAAATAAACGTAACACTAGTCCATGCATCACAATATTTGAATTATATATATACCAACATTCAACCATGTCGAATCAAGGTTAATGATCAGACAATAACATACAAATAACCATCAATCTACGAATATAACTCATTGGATCTTTCAATAATATTAATGGTTAGACTCCACAATCCGGGCGGACTGAGTCTCCTCACGGCCAATAGAATGTTTAGCCAAATCTCCCTTACATTACTGTGAGTGAATACCGGATCTCAACCATTATTAACATACACCCAGTCTATTCTAGATCCAACAGTTATATTCTAGTCACACAACAAAATACTATATTCCATTGCCTAAACACATAAGAATATAAGGAATCATTTTTCAAAGTATGTAGTGAATTGTTTCCCTCACCTAGAAGTTTGTGAAGTGCCAACAATGAACTCAAACGCTTTCCAAGAGATAACTAGCCTTAAGAACCCAAGTTTGCTGCGAATACAATTTAAAGGTTCCAAGTATTAATAATATGTGGATTATTAACCGTGGGAGCTGGGTGCTGCCCTCACCTATGTATGCTGAAAATACAATGTTAAGAGGCTATGTATGAAATGGTTTCCTATCTCCGATTTGAGTTGGACAATAACAAGGCTGGTTTGAACATCCAGTTTTAGGTGGGAAGAGGATAAGTTTTACTAACCAGTTCTGAGCAAAATTCTGGGTCCAAACAATCCTTAATATCAATGTTTTTTGGGGCTGAAAATCAGTCCCATTAATTGGCCGATCTGGAGTTAGAAATCAGTCCCCAACTTAGGATGTTTTTATTAGAGAAAAACTGAGTGATTACTGTTCACGGATAAGAATTTGGGGACAGATCTGAGTCACCAATTTATTTGATCCTACAGCTGAATGAAGAAGTGAAAAATCATCACCATCCAAAAAGGATTGACTGGTTGGCTGGCTCGAAATTTACAAAGGGGAGAAGAGGAAGAAGAAACCCATGGGAGAAGAAGAACATAGAGGAAATTAGAGGGGCATACCTGTTACTTGCTGTAATTTGGGAACAAAGACGACAAAAGCTAGTCACACGGTGGTCTCGAACTCTGCTGCTTGAACCGAAACTTGGTTTTCAAAGAGGGGAGGAGGAATAAGAACTCAAGAGAGATTTGGGGTTTTTTTTTCCCTTCTTCCGCTGCGATTCCGTTGAGATTTGGTTGCTGTTTCGCAAAGGGTAAAAGAAGGGAAGGGTTCGCAGGTCTCTTAAAAGGAGGAGAATCCTATTGGTAAAGGAATTCCATCGGTGAAAGGATTTTGAACAGCTTCCATTTAAGTAGGGATTTGAGTTTCAAACGAATAAGGAAGAAGACTCCAATCTGAACAAGGAATCCCATCGGTGAAAAGATTTTAGACAATTTCCATTTAGGTAGAGATTTGAGTCCCAAACAAATAAGGAAGAAGAAAAGTCCAATCTGAACAAGGAATCCCATAGGTGAAAGGATTTTGGACAATTAAATTCGACTAGAGAAGGTGGGTCCCTTTAAATTATTGATTTTAATAAATTGTCCTTTATTTCTCTTTTATTAATTTTGTCAATCATCGATTAAATTCTAAACACTTAAAATTAGAACTTATTTATTGATTTCACATTCTTAATTGAATATTTCCAATTGAGATTCTAACTTAGGGTAATTAAAATTTAAGTTGATAATTTATTTCTCATTCCCTTAATTTAATTCGAAGGGGATAAATTTGTAAATTCTTATTGGGGAGAAAGTGTGAAATCAGGGTCTAATATTAAATCCCTAAATTCAATTGTGTTTTTCCCAAATAAAATTATCGAATTAAACTAAAAAATTAATTTAAACTACAATCATTTTCTAAATTAATTTTACCCGTCACAACTGACCCGTTACCGCGGGTCGAGTTATTACATCCGCAGTGATCTTGTTACATGTGTGGGTCACGTGTTTGTACTATGAGTTATGAATGCTTCAGAGTAAAAAAAAATAATAATAATAATAATAAATAATTCTTGTAACTCACATACCTGTTGGGTCGGGGTATGACAAACTGAAAGATTAAAGGCCTACTAAATTGGCACACGTGGTTGGTAAAAAAAAAACCTCAATTCGTTTGGCTGAGTCAGTTCAACTCGATTCCAAATCTATTGAGTAAACCTCAATCAATTAACTCAACTCCATTTGATCTAGTGCTGGATACACTAGTCATTTATGAACTTTTAATGGATATGGAAGTTAATAAATAAAATTTAAGGGTAAAATGGAGACGAAATGTATTGTTATAAAAGGTTTGGCAAAAAAAAATGCAATAAGAAAAGGAAATGGAAAGAAAGGGTATGAAGAACAGTGAAAAAGAAAGACAAATGCAACATCAAGCACATTATTATGTTTTACCTTTTTTTTCGCTTCTTCTTCAACAATCTTTTTTCCCTTTTTTATCTTTTTGTTTTCTTTTTTACATTTTTAATTTTGGTCCATTTTATGTATTTTTATTCTTACTTTCACTACTAAACTTGAGTTCGGTTCCCAACTATCACACAAAGATATCCAAAAAGCGACTCATAAACTTGGTATCCCGATGAGAAACAATGGATTTCAAGACACCATGAAACTTCACCACGTCTCTGAAATATAATGCTGCAACATGTGAGGCGTTTGCTGCTTTTCGGCAAGGAATAAAATCAGCCATCTTGGAAAATTGGTCAACCATGACAAAGATATTGTCCATGCCCCGTTGAGTATGAGGAAGCCCAAGGACAAAATCCATGGACACATCTTCCCATGGTGCTGCTGAAGATATTGTCCATGCCTCGTTGAGTATGAGAAAGCCCAAGGACAAAATCCATCGACACATCTTCCCATGGTGCTGCTGGAACTAGGAGTGGAGAGTACAATCTAGTATTGTGTGCTCGACCCTTTGTTGTCTAGCATATATGGCATCAATCCACAAATCTGACAACATCCACTTTTTTCTTTTTTTTTTGATGTCTGAAGATGTCCATGCGTCTCACCTGACTAATCCTTCATGGTGTGTGCATACCTCCCTGCACACACATACAGAGTTCTTCGACGGGGAATAACCCCATGGGAAGTAGCCCTTCATTCAAGCTGCCAGGGTTTGAACCCAAGACCTCAATCCTGAGGTCTTGTGCCCGGACCACTGGGCCACCCCCTTGGGACCTTGACCAATGGAACTTTGCTTCTAGAAGTGCTAGGGTTTTCTCCCTACCAAAGTGACCTGCAAGTCCACCACTGTGCATCTCTCCTACCAGTCATTCCCTCAATGAGCAATCAGGGATGCAAAGCCTGGACCCCTTAAATAAATACCCCTCATGCATGCAGTAGTCATCCAATTACACCTCACTTAAACTTTCGAACCCTATCACCTGAATTTGAATGTTTTGCAGCTTTCACTTCACCGAGACTCGAGCCCAACCCAAGGACTTCAAACTGAACTTGATGGCCAGGCAGGCAGCGAGTATCGATTGCATGTTGCTTAGCAAGATAGTGCATCAACTATCATGTTCTGCATTCCAAACATATGCTGAACCACGAACATGAATTCCTGCAAATAAGAGACCCATTTGGCGTGTCGGGCGTTGAGCCTATGTTAACCATTAATATACCTTAGTGCTTGATGATCGGAATTAAGCATGAAAGACCGATGAAGTAAGTAATGCCGCCAAAACTTGAGGGCCGAGATGATGATGTAAACTCTACATCATACGTGGAGTATAGTAGTAGAGCCCCACTCAGCTTCTCGTTGTAAAAGGCAACTAGTTGCTGCTCTTAGATGAGAACTGCTCCAACTCTTACATGAGAAGCATCACAGTCAACTACAAACTACTTACTGAAATCTGGAAATGCTAGGACAGGTGCCTCAGACAGCTTCTTCTCAATGCACTCGAAGCTTCTTCGGTCGCAGGGATCCACTGGAAAGGCCCTTTCTTCAAGCAGTCTATAAATGAAGCCATAATGGTGCTAAAGTCTCGTACAAACCAGTGATAGAATGATGCCCGTCCATGGAAGCCTCTAGCCTCATGAATGTCTTGCGGCATGAGCCAATGCGAATAACCCCTACTTTTGATTCATCAACCTTTATTACACCTACAGACACCACATACCCTAAGAAAACAATTTCGCCAGTCATAAAATTACATTTCTTAGGATTGGCATACAATTTCTTTTCTCGGAGTGTGTCAAAAATTTGCCTTGGGTGGTCAAGATGCATCTACTCATCTCTGTTGTAGATTAAGATACTGTCAAAATAGACGACAACGAACTTCCCAATAAAAGGCTTGAGTACTTGATTCATGACCCACATAAAAGTGCTTGGTGCATTGGAAAGTCCAAAAGCCATCACCAGCCATTCGTAGAGTCCCCGCGAGACTTGAAGGTCGTCTTCCACTCGTTACCCAAACGGATCCTTATTTGATGGTACCCGCTGCAAACATATCATCTCTGAGAAGATTTGTGAACCTGCCAGCATATCATCCAACCTCAAGATGGGAAAACAATAACGGATAGTGATCTTATTAATTGTGCTACAATCAACACACATCTGCCAGCTTCCTCTTTCTTCGGAGTCAATAATGCAGGCACCGAGCATGGCCTACTCTCGCGAATGAATCCTCAATCAATCAGCTCTGGCACTTGTATGTTCAGCTTTGCATTTTCTATTGGACTCATCCTCCCTAGTGGGTAATGCTGAGCCTTGGATAAGGTCTATATATTGTTGTATCTCCCACATGGGTGGAAGTCCTGCTAGAAGCTCCTCAGGGAAGATATTTGCATATTGCTGCATAATGGGTTGCAACTGCGGAGGGATAGAAGTCTCAACAGTTTCCTCCTTTGATACTAAGGCGTACAGCTCGCCCTTTTCCTCCTCTACTTCTCGCTCTAGCTCTTGGAAGTCGACTTGGCTAACCTCGGGCTTTTTAGGTCTCACATTCTCTGTCTCTCAAATGACCCAAAACCGAAAGAATAAACATTTTCACGCCCATGATGTCTGGTATTCCTATCATACTAACAGGGTCTCCCCAACTGTAGATGACAGGCATTCATTGGTACTAGACTTTGCCCGAATGAATTAAATAACAATAAATAAAATTCCATTAAATGCAAATATAACTTAGCAATCCAATTGAACTAAGTAAGAAAACACACAACAAACTTTTATTTAATTCAGCCAAAGGACAAAAGAACTAGCCTCAAACGAAAATCTACTTACATAAACTCGAATTTCCCACAGTTGGGAATCCAACTCTAGCTTTTGTTAGGTGCTCCAAACTCATCCCAACATAGTGCCTTAGATGGCTTCCCAAGACCTATTTTTATAGGATTTTAAGTGGGTGGAAGCAACCCTAGTTTACACACCAACTAACCCTAGTTTACCTAAGTTCAACCAATGAAAAGCAAGGACACAAAAAACAACCAATCACAACATAACATGGTGTAGTCGGCCATGGAGTTTCACACGCCAAGAAGTCCCAATCCTAGTTGGAGTTTGGTGAGCCCACATGCCAAATGATGAGCACAAGAAATTGATATAGTTTACCTCTGTGTTTGGATCAATTAGCCCTTGTTTTATGTGTTTTTGTTATTATTAATGGGATTTGGAGAATGTTACAGGAAATTTAGGAAAATACAAGATGAGAAACGAAAATGGAAGAAAAATACATGAAATTGAGCTGAAAAGCTGCTTTTGGAAAAATAAGCCCATGTTCAGAAGCATGCAAACTCAAGCTTGAAGATGAATGCAACAATGGGCAGACTGATGTGACCACAGGGGTACATTGTTACAACAAGGCAACTGCTTTTGGTGGGGCCAACTAAAGACATAATGAAAGTCCTGCGTGTTAAGTATGCTTGGGTTGAGTTTCTTCCAATTGTTGAGCAACGTTGGTGCCATTGTCTCATTATCGTATCCTGTAATCATTATATATTTTTGGAGACTCAAAAATGCCATCTTTTGGATGTTGTATGGTGGTATTTTTGGAGCAGTCAATGCAAGTCTCATATCCTTTGGAAAGAGGCAGGTAGGGCCCATGTACCGTCCCATGCAGTAAAACAATCTGAAGAAAAAAATACAGCAGAGGGTGTTTTCAGTGGTAAGCTGTACGGGACTGGTTTTACAGCAGTAAACTGTGGCTGATGGTGGAAGAGAGAATGAGCAGTGTTGTAGAGCAATGAAGAGATGAAAGAGGTCATTGGAACACCATCAATAGCAGATTTCATACAGCAAATAGAAAAAGAAAAAGAGACACAAGCATAAAAACAGACAGCAATTCAGTATGTAAAGCTTGCGATCGAGAATTAAAGAAGAAAAGAATAAAATTAAAGAAAGCAAGGTTAAGGCAAGAAACTGTGGGTTTGATGTGACCAATTCTAAAAGAAGATCAGAGAAGATTAAAGGAAAATCTTGCAGTCCAGCGATACAGATATAGGAGGCCCGTGTATGAGGTTTTACTTTGGCAGCTACGTTCAAATACAGCAGCGTTTATATGGGATCAGGCCATTGCATACAGCCAGCAGGAAGAGAAACGTGCGGAGTGAAATAAAAAGAAGGAATAAAATCAAAAACAAGAAAATCCAGCAGTTGCAGTAAGCAGAATCAGCCTTGTCTTGTTGCGTAACTTAATTTGGACAGCAACACCTTATCAGCCAGAGCAAAGCAGCAGCGTGCAAGGTATAAAGGAGGTAGGCAGAACCGACTAAAATCTTAAACAGCAATTACTGTTGTCGATATGATAGAAGAAAATAAGTACAAGAAAGAGCAGCAGCGTTGCAATTGCAGAAAAGAAAAAATACATGAGCAACCTTCTGAAATCACAAACCACCATTGCCCTGTCTGGAGATTCTTATGATTGGTTTGCTGATTGTAGAAGTTAGCAAACACCAAACAGCAGTCTCGGTGAATATAACCCAAAGAAAGCAGCCAGCTAATGGAGAGAAAATAGCAGAGAAGAAGTTTCAAACAGCAACAAAATTGCAGTGCAACAGCTGGCAACCAACCAACGTGGTTATTATTTCTGAACCCTAAACCCTGAGTACCCAATTACATCCAATCCACAACTGATACCCATGCAAAGTCTCCCAACACCATGTGGTTATTATTTCTCTTTCCCAACCCATTCCATCGTCCAAGCTCCTACCTTTTCTTCTTATGGTCATCCTAGCAACTAAAGCCAAGGAGAAAAAGTGTTTTGAAAAGAGGTGGTGATAGTTTAGAATTTGCATACCTTGAAATTTGAATTTTAGGAGATTATCTGGCTTATGCAACTAAGTTTTAAGAGTTTTGATTTGGATTTGTGTTGGAAGCTTGGCCAATCCCAAAAGGATCAAAAGCCTAGTCTAGGGTTAGTTTCTTTGAAAAGCAATTAATTTTTGGAAAAAAATTATTTTTTTATTGCAATTTTTTAATTTGCAAAGAAGTGTACTTTGGTTCGATTCAAGCAAGGCTTGAGAGAGGCTTTGGTTGTTTAGCCCAGATCTTCGGATCCTGCCTTCGAGCATGGCTTTGGTCTTTTATCTGGATCTTCGGATCCAAAAAAAGTAAGTACCATGTTTTAATTAATCATTTGCTTTTATGTCTAAGTTTCGATTAAGACCTGAAAGCATGAATTTGCACTTTTAAATTCAATTCACCATTTAATTAAAGAGAATACTTTTAATCTTAACTCATTCATAAAAACACTCGATTCATTGGGAACTTGTCGTTATTGGTTGATTATCAATCGGGCCTTTGGCAAGTAGCCATTCGTAGATACTCGAATAGCTAGGAGTTCCAACAACCGTAAGATTATTGGGCCCAAAATTCATATCGAGCATTGGAAGGGCTTTTGGCCCTATCCATGTTGCATCAATTCTTCTCCCAAAATTCGATGCCCTTCAAACTTGCTCTTCGGCCTTTATTTATAGGCATCAGAAAGAGTCCTTGACCATGAGATAACCAACCTAGTGGGTCGTGGGAAGCAAGAGACATACACGAACTAGGTCTTGGAAGCCCACTTGCATTCCCTACCTTCAACCAATAGGGAAAAAAAGAAATAAAAAATACAACCAATTACAAAATTAGACCTAAGACCCAAAACCTACTAAAAAGCACAATCTTCATGTGCCACTCAATCCTTGCACTCGTTGGGATGAGAGAGAGACTTGCATCCAATCTAGGCTTGTGCCAATAGCCAATCAAAACCCTCCATGTAGTCGGCCATGTAGTTCTCTTGTGATCGAATTCCTTCACCTACTTGGAGTGGAAGTCTTTTACATGCCTATGAAGAGAGAAACAAGGAGAGTAGTCGGCTGTTGTGTGGTCGACACATCCATGGAGTCGGCCACAAGGACGAGAGTCGCGCATGGAAACCCTGGAGATTAGGGTTTGACCAAATGAACCAATTAGTGCTTCCAAGTAGGCCCCATTGTCAAGGGTGGGGTCCACATGCATCAACCCTGTCAATTGATAGCTCTCATTAGCTTGTTTCAATTTATCTTTGACATTATAGAAATGATCATAGAAGTGCCATGCAATGGCTAGGATTTCATCCTCTCCGTTGTCATCCAAGATGGCCTCATCAAAGTTCAACCACTTCCTATCTATATAATTACCATCGAGATTCTTTCCATATAGATCTTGTTTCTCTACTAATGAGTCTTTTAAAGGAGTCTCCTTGGTGTTTCTCCCTAAACGAGTTTCCCTGAGAGCTTCCTAATGTACAACAAGCCTACATTTCCATTTCGCAAGGAGCATTTGCATGGGGTTGAAAATATAATTCCATTGCATGGCTATGTGGAACAGACTTTAAAAGTTGTGTGATTCCCATGTCAAACTCGCACCCGCTCTTCATTGACTCTTCGAGTACATTATAACAATATTATTATTATTATTATTATTATTGAAAGATTATTATTATTACTACTAGTACTACTACTACTAGGAACGTTTTTTTTGAAAGGTACTACTACTACTTGGAACATTATAACACTATTTTTCAAGACGACTAAGATATTATCACACCTTTCTATCGTAAAACCTAATTAAAATATTGATATTTTTGTCACTTGATTATTTCGAATAAAGCTAATACATTCACAAAATTCAATCATAAAAACCCCTTTCTAACTTTTAGCCTTTTCGCACGAATTTTCTTTATTTTTTAGATGTTGATGTAACAAAGGCAGGCAAAATCCTTCCAACTCAACATAACCAATTCCAAAACCCTCTTTTCGAGGTTTTAGATATTTTTGCATGAATTCCCTATTTTTTAGTTGTTGACTTACAATATGAGATCACAACCTTCCAATCATCATATCCATTTCTGAAATCCTCTTTCCTATTTAGCCATTTTTTGCACAATTTTTTCTTATCTTTTTAAGTCAAGAAAGGGTCAAATCCTAATAATTTATCAAAGCCAATATTAAAAAATCCTATCCTTCTCTTTATTAGTCATTTTTTGCATAAAACTTACTTGACAACGATGTGAAAATTTTATTCTAAGTCACTAAATCTCAATGTTGTCAAACTCGACTCGGATCGTGAATCGATCTAGGGGTATGACTCATAAATCGTATAATCGTAAGAGTTTTAACATTTTTGACTTTTTTTGCTATAATTATTATTTATACTACAATTACATATAAAATGACATAGAATAAGAAGATGATTTGTTCAATTCCTCCTAATATATAAGTAAATATACAAAGATATGAGTATATGACAAAATGTACCAATGCATACTTAAATCAAAATGTATTAGAAGTTAAATTTTTACATTCTAACATTCAAATCATCATAATTCATAAAATTGTATTATCCAAAATTAAAAAACATCTGAACTCTAAAAAATATCATTCTCATCAATGTCATCTAAAACATCGAAGTAAGATGAAGGTTCAGTGTCTCCTCCATCTGCTATATCCCCATCGCTAATTTCTTCAACGCTTTCTTCCTCTCCTTCAACACCTTCGTCTCCTTCAACGCTCTTTCACTTTCTCGAATAAACCCTGTTAATTACAAAATTCAAATATTTTATAAATTGTGCCTTCTAAATTTTAAATATAATATAATGATCTTCTAGATTTTAAAATGTTTACTCGTTCCTTTTCTAAGATTAGTCTCTTCCTCATTAAACATCTCGTCCGCGTCCAACCAAGAATTGTCTTTTGGAAGAGCTGGATCTTCCTTTTCTGTGATCCATTCATCATCAGATTCCACATCCGATAAGCAAATAGGATCATAATCTTGCTTTGAACTCTTAATGTCTGTCTCACTTTTAGTTGTAAATTGTATTTTACATATACAAGGGCATTCATCCTCTTTACCTTTAGCCTATTTCTCCTCTTCGTATAAATCTATAAAAGAAAACATAAAACATTTATAACTTCACTTCTTATATGTTAAGAAATTGCATGAATATATTTAAAGTTAAAAATAAAACATACTTGTTCAAACACACTCCAATTCCGCTCACACCTTTTTGCGATGCAAGTTAAACTTAAAATCCTTATTGCAACACGTTGCAATTCTTTAGTATCCTCTCCATAATCTTTCCACCAAATGGCTATAAAACATGAGATAATAAATTAAAAAAATTAAATTGAAAGTTTAGTTACTAAATAAGTAAATATTAAATAACTAAATATTAACTACCTGGCTGTTTTCTTTTTCTTGTTAATTTGGCCATGTTATCCCCAAAGAATCCTCTTTCAGTTCTGAATGCAAGCAATTGCTCATCGATTTTAATCCTGTCATCTATGTCTATGGCCAACTTATCAAGACATGTATACAGCCCTCTTTTAATTTCAGTATCGGGACAAAATGATTCTTCGTAGTGGAAAGAAAGATTCAGATAATATGCAGCGGCATGCAATGGATGGTGGAGTTGATCATTCCAACGAGCATCTATCAACTTCTAATATGGCATGTATTTTTTTTCATCTTTATTCAATCTTTTTGCAATTTTCTCCTTGGCTTGATCCATGCCCTCATATATGTATCACATTGCCGGCATATATGTATCACATTGCCGGCTTGTCCTCTCCATCAACTAACCGAAGTAATTTTACAATTAGCATTCCAACCTTCGTACAAAATTGAACACGTTTCCAAAACTTACTATCAAAAATTAGATCATTCACTTTTTTCCCCTCTTCAGTCTTGGACAGCGGCATTCTATCCCATTCGTCCGAACTAAACATTTTTCGCAGGCCAACTCTGCATCTCAGTATGCTTTTCAATGTAAGGTAGCATGTTGCAAATCTCGTTATTGCCGGCCTAACTAACTCACAATTGTTCTTGAATTTTCTCATTAAGTTTAGCAAAACACCATGGTTATAAATGAATTTGGCAATTGCTTTTGCATCAGCAATAGTAGATGACTCTAATTTCCTTTTCCCTATATCTTCAAGCATGAGATCAAGGCAATGTGCTGCACATGGAGTCCAAAATAAACTTTTCCTTCTCGCCATCAAGATTTTTCCAGCCTTTACATATGGTGTTGCGTTATCAGCAACAATTTGCACCACATTCTCCACACCTACCTCTTCTACGACCGAATCTATAAGGTCGGCTAAGTTCTCTCCATTTTTGCACATCGAAGATGTGTCAACACTTTTCAGAAAAACACTCCCCATTGGACTATTTACAAGAAAATTAGTAATGGACCGATTCTTTCCATCAGTCCAACCATCTGTCATTATTGTGCACCCTTTTTTGGTCCATTCTTTCCTATGTTTTTCCAACATTTTCTCCACATCTTCAACTTCACTTTTGAGTAAAGTATTCCTTATCTCATGATATGATGGAGTTTTCAACCCAATTCCATATCTTGCAATTAATTCACACATGGGTTGGAAAAATGGACTCTTCACCAAATTGAAGGGGAGTGCATTTGCATAGAAAAAACGAGCAATACCTTTGCAAACTATGATTCTGTCTTCTTTTTTCCAAACTCTGTTAAGAGTTGCTTGTTTCTTATCATCATCCACATTAATAAATTTTTCCATTGGCCCCTTCTCTTTTGGGTCTTGATCATTAAAATAATAATCAGGTCTCCCAGCCTGCATTTGTGCATCCTTTTTTCTTCTTTTTGTATCCAAATTGTTCCCCATCAATCCAAGGCATTTTTGAGTCACCGACTAGGGACATTTAGGACATGCCGCTACGTCTTTTTTTGTTTTTCCTAGATGATGCTTCATTTGATAAATACCACCACTCATTTTTTTTTTAACAATAGCTGCATTGTACATGCACATGATCGCCCGGTTCCAATCTAGTGCAAAACTGTCATGCTTCATCTTGTCCCTCATTTCCAGTGCCTCAAACCATTTTAACAATCTTTACAAATTTCTATAAAACATCCATTTATCATACGCAAAAAAAAAAAAAAAGACAAAAAAATATTAATCATTCGGTACTGTATTCTAATCTAGCATTGAGGTAATGTAATTGAAAAATAATAATATGAAATTTACATACAAACATACTAATTCAGGTATACACTTTCTCTAATCTCCATGTTGTAAAAGCGAGTTTCACTGTTTTGACGGCTATCTACTTCACCTAGTAATAGTCTTGATGGACATCAATATGTAAGTTGTATTTCACATTTTTTAAATGCATTCTGCTAGTTGTTATGGTTACCCCCGCGATGGAAAGTTTTGATGTTTTGGCTGGTCCAGCCTTCTGTTCTGGAAAATATAGCATGAAGCCATGAATGATATAAATCTTCTAAAAGTAGAACGAACAAGAAAGACAGTCAAAAACTAAATAATAAATAGATACATTCAATAATTAACTCTAATCTATGTAAAAAATGCATAAGATGGTCAAGCAATGCACTTGGGCAAAGTGAGGAACATGCATATAGGTTATTATTTCCTAGAACTTAAATTTGTAATGAGAAGAGAGAAAAGATAGTACAGGGCTTATGAGGTCTAAGTCTTAAAAAAATTTCAAACAGCTTGTAGACAGTTCATTTCATGATTTAGTATTTTAGTTATTCATCTAATGATTTAAAATAACTGATTTAGTTTAATAAAATATATTTTTATAATATAGTAAAAAATACTATATTCAATAAAATATTTTTATAGTCAATATAATATTATAATCAATTAATAATTAAGCACTATCAGTTCTATTTATTTAAATAAATATATAAATATTTTTCAATTAAAACTTATTTTTATAGTCAATATAATATTATAATTAAGCACTATCAGTTCTATTTATTTAAATAAATATATAAATACTTTTCAATTAAAACTTATTTTTATAGTCAATATAGTAAAAAAAAAAATTAATTTATTTTGATAAGATGCTATGGTCTTGATCAACTATAGTCTTTTAAATTAAACATTTTATTAAAATCATTACAGTCCTCACACGACTGTATCTTGTACTCGTGTGAGGATTGTCTATGTAAAAAAAAACAGCCACTTCTTCCTCGATGTCCTCGTATGAGGACCCTCACACCTAACATCTAAATATCTTCCACTCTTAAGGAGTTCGGATATCTAAGTTCGAAAAAAAAAAAACCAACGAAACGAAGAGGAAAGGGGAGAAGGAGGAAGCCGAGAAGAAGACGAAAGTGAAACCAGAGAGGAGGAGAAAGCGATCCCAGAGGATGGCAAAACCAGAGAGGAAGCTGAGAAGAGGAATGCGAAAACCAGAGAGGAAACCAAGAAGAGGAAAAGAAGAAAAGAGAGAAGCATACCTCGAACTCGAAGTCTCGAACTGTTGAAGGCTTGAAGGACTTCTAGAGAGAGCAGACACCACGGCTTGATGGAGAAGCGATGGATGAAAAGGGTTTTTTTGTTTGCTTGAAAGAAACACTAAGAGGGCCAGGTATTTATCAATCGTTTTAGACTTTAATAGGCAATCAAAGACTTTCGATCTTCCTTGCCATGCACGTCTTTTCTACTCCCCTGATTTCCCACTTTTTTCCCCCTCTTTTTGCTAATTTTCCCTTTTCTTCCTTTTTCTTCAACATCGCACGATGGTGCAATTGAAGAGTTTGGAATCGCACGATCTGCGATTTCCGAAAAAATCGGACGATTGATGCCACTTTTCGAGTTGACCAGTGAGTTGACTCGATTGACCATCCGAGTCAAGTCGATCGTCCGAATTGCCTCACAACTCGAACGATTTTGACAACACTGCTAAATCTAAATCTAAAATCTCTATTTCTCATTTCTTTACCATCTTTTTACAAATTTTCTATTTTTGAGACTTTATAAAATTATTTCAATTGTACATAAAATGAACGGTCAATATTCATTTGATGAACATTGAAAAGTGTCTTAGTGTCTCTTCTATATGTAAGAAAGAGTAAAGGATTGATCTGATAAAGACACAAAATAATTAATGTACACATACTATAGGTAGTATCTAAATAAAAGTCCCCAGCAAAATTAGATTTATGCTAAGCAAGTGCATTGTCATGAGGACCCCTTGTTACCTTGGAACCGACACCTTTGGCTAATGTGGCATCTATGAGAAATCTCTTCAAAGGTCAAACCAAAATGCTCAATTGAACTCTCAACAGAAAAGACATATTCAACGTGAGAAACGGCGAGAAAAATTAAAGGTAAAAAAAAAACACAACGAACAGATGAGCTTCAAAGTTAAATGTGCATTAACATGAAAAACAAATTTCAATAAAGACGAGATATTCTAGGGAACAAATGTTTATCCATTACGGTACTGTATTTGGGGCACTGAGGGTGGAATCACAGTAGACAGGATATTGTCTCTTTCTTTTCACCTTTTGGCACGAAGGAAAATCAGAGGTCCTACTAAACCTGCATCGAATGGTATTTGGCTGGAAAAGCCATCCACTTGCACACCGCATTTATAAGGCATCAAACAAGGGAAAAAGAAATTAATCCAACAACGACCCAAGCCAGATTAAGGAAAACAAAAAAAGATGATAAAGACCTGATAACAAGAGACTGGAATCTCCACACTGCTGCTGTTGCTGCCACGCATCTGCGCATTCTCAACCATCTGCGACTCCGCTGCCTGATGGCAGATGACAAATCGCCTCCTCCACCTCAATCCAACCGAAAGAAAGAATCGAACACCACCAATCCCGCCAACAGGGTGAACGGAACCGGCAATGCCGTTATGCAGATACTTACAGTCCTCGAGAAGGGCATTTGGAGGCGCAGAAGCCAGAAACATCGGGGCTAGATGATGCAATGCCATGGAAATTGGAACCTAAACCATCTCAAATTACCAGATAAGTGATTTTTCAGGGAGAATTCTGCCGGATTGCAATTTGGAAGAATACAATTCGAGCATCCTATTCCAAATGTTGCTTTTTAGGGTATAGGAGTTAATGACGCGAGAGAGTAAAGAGATTTCGTTAGATTTCCCGATTTCTGGCGTTTTTAGGGACTGGGGATTGAGAACTGCATAACTGTGTTTTTCACTAGGAGACGGGGGTTTTAGAAAGCAAAAGGGCCGAGACTGAAAAAGAAAAAGGATAAAAAGAAAATTGCCAAGCAAAAACCGGAAACCCGTTGTGAACTGGTTGCCTTCTCAATCGGATAAATAATTTTTTTTCGCATCTACGGTCAGCACGGGTTTTCATCAAATGATTTTAATTTAATTACAATTGGTTGTCTCTCTTAAAAAAATAGAAGGTTACTGGATCTAATCTCTATAATTTAATTTTAATATATCTTAGAGATAGTAGACTCATCCATAATGTTTTACGCTTAGTATCTCATGATTTCTCACACGTTGATTAAAAAAGCAATCAATTTATTAAAAAATTATAAATTTTAAATATATGTATATGTATATAACAATCTCATATTGATTTATAAATGAAAATTATCCATAATTATAATTGAAATTAATACTATTTGAATTCTTTTCAAAGTCCTCTAAAATTTAAATATTATTTAGTATTTTTTAAAATCTTAACACATTCAAATGTTCTTATCAGACTATTGTAATAGATTTTTAATTTTTTTTTTGAAAAAACTAAATTAATACTTAAAAATATAAATTATAAAATATCATAGCATCGTTAATATCAATTATTATATAAAAATTTATCAATCATAATATGAATTAATTAATATTAATTATTACATAACTATTTGCAATGAAATTTATTCATAATGTATGAAAGCACGTCTGTTTATAAAAATAAAAAAAAATAGATTACAATCGTATGTAGTTGATCTTTGGCTTATTACAATTTTGTGGCTGATTTTGTTGGTGATTTTTAACTCTTTGAAACTAAGTTATATTAGTTGATAATCAGGAGTCTGGATCTTTTAAAATATGTTCTTTTGGAACAACTATTATTTTAGACAAATTATTAAATTTGGAAAGTTGTTCTATTTTTTACAAACTTATATCTTTTAAAGAATCAAACTTTCTCTATTCCTAGTAGCAAATTCTTAGATGTTTGTTTTTTTTGAAATGGTAATTCTTAGATGTTTATGGGAGTCATTTCATACAGCAATGGTGAGAGATGAGACAAGACAATCCAAACGGAATGCTAGACAGAGTCATTTCATACAGCAATGGTGAGAGATGAGACAAGACAATCCAAACGGAATGCTAGACCCTGAAGACAATAAAGATGAGATTATTGCAAATATGCAAAGGCAACTTTAAGAAACAATTGTAACTTAGGAAAATCGAAAAAGAGGTAGATCAAAAAATCCATCAAAAGGTCCTAACCAATGTTATCAGAACCAAATCGTCTGTCGAACTGTCTTCGAGGGAGGTTGGGTTTAACTGGATTGAACCATAGTCAAAGCCGGTCAAACCCATGCTCATCAATATAATATTATAAATAATATTAAATATTCATTAAAAAAAATTATTCTCACAAGCACAATTATAAATCTAAAAATTATTAATTTAATATCTAATCTCACAATTTAAATATTCAACCTCCAATAATACCATCAAAATAAAAAGTTCCATAATCTAAAATATCATTTAACAACTCAATGCTAATTAATATCCAAAATAATTCAATGAGTCAATATTAGTTGATGTCTAAAAAATATTTAAATTTCAAAGTCACCATAAACTCTAAAAGAACCAGCATCTTCATTCATTTTGATCATGGAGCAAAGCCAAGTTTTCTGTTTCCTCTCTATCAAATTCACTGAAATTGAAGAAAATACATGTATGAGAATATTATATATGCAACTTCATTTTATATAATCTAAATTCAAGTAATATTATATCAACAATGATTATAATTAAAATAATCATACCTAAATCATCTTCCTCAAGTTGAGTCATTACACTCGTAGGTTGTTTCATTCTCTCCCAAGTTTGTAGTTCCTCCTCGTTTAATACGGGTGGCTCTAACTCAACTATCCAATCTTCTAATACGTTTACATCTTCTAAAGATATTGGATCAAAACATATTCTTTTTTTCGAATTTCTATCAAAATAAAAATATTACACAAATATCAATCAGTTGATACGTTTGTCAAAGAATAAAGATAAATATAAAATAAGTTTAAAGACTTCTTAATTCTTACCTTTCTAACAAGCCCAAATTATATTGGACGTACACCAAATTATTCAACCTTTGATGCTCTAATTGATTCCTTTTTTTTGTATGTATACGTTCAAATACACTCCAATTGCACTCACATCCAGAAGAAGTACAAATTTCGCTTAAAATACGAAGTGCCATCTTTTATAAATTTGGAGTTGAACCTCTATAATTAATCCACCAATCAGCTGGAAAAGGAAATAAGACACATCAATATGAAAAGACATAAAGTTTCCTAATTAATTAAAGTAAATGATTATTTAAATGTAAAGAAACATACTTGGAAGTATTTTGTCGCAAACTTTAATAGCCAATTTACGCCCAAAGTTTCCTGATGCTTCTTTATAACATTTAAGCTCTTTGAGGATGGAATTGTTGTTGCAATATCATTATAATATAATGTCTCAATGCAATCAAGAACTCCATTAAAAATCCAATCAACATTGATGTTTTTATAAAACCATGATGGGTATAGCCAATGCCCAGCAGCATGAAGTGGACGATGCAATTGATTATCCCAACGAGTATCTATAATGCCCAAATAAGGAATAGCTTCGGTCAACATTCTTGATGATGACAATGTCGATGTGGAATCATTTGTCATTCTCTTATTGAGTGTGTTTTTGATGGTTTGTTTGGCTTTATACATAGCCTGAAAAATATAACCCATTGTAGGCTCATCATCACTATCAACCATGCGTAACACTTTTATAAGAGGTTCAAATGTTGCAACTATAATCTCACATTCAGACCAAAAGGAAGAGCTCAAGATCAACTCAATCATGTCTTTGCCTCTTTGTTCTTTCGTAGCCCATTTACTATCTATCCATTCTTTGCTAACAACCATTGCTTGTAATCCACCTTTATTTTTCAAAACACTTTGTAATGCTAGAAAATGAGCAGCAAAACGTGTGACTACCGGACGGATAATCTCAGTTCCATCAGTATACTTTTTCATTAATGTTAATACAAAAACATGATTGTATATAAATGTAGTGAGAGACCTTGTTCGTTCAATAACACGTTTCACCCTTTCCATTTTTGAAATATCTTCAAGCATCAAATCAATGCAATGGGTAGCACATAGGGTCCAATATATAGTTTTAAAATGAGTTGTTATCAACCTACACGCACTTGTATAATTGGCGGCATTATTTGGCACAATTTGAACCACATTTTCTGGATCAATTTCTTCAACAACTCCTTTAAAAAGCTCAAATAACATCTCTCTAGTTTTTTAATAGGGACTTGCATCAACAAATTTTTAAAAAATAGTCCCCTTTATTGAATACATGAGAAAATTGATTAATGTCCTACCTCGTGCATCTGTCCATCCATCATCCATAAGTGTGCATCCATACTCTTTCCATACACTTTTGAAAGATTCTAAAGAACTTTGAATTTCAACAACATTTTTTTGTAAATTATCCACGGAGGTCATGAAAAGATGGAGCTTTATATCCAGGACCTATACTTGCTATAGCATCACGAATTGTTTGGAAATAGGAAGAATTGATGGCATTGAATGGGATGCATGCATCATACCAAAACCTACAAACAACCATATTTGCAGCCTCAATGGTATTTTGCTTGCCATTGCACTTCTAATGGTGGCTTGAGCTCCTTTTGTGGTTCGAGGAGGAAAGAAACTTTCTAGACCCTTTCTCCCACCCTCATTTATGGCTATCTCTTTATCACCAAAGTCTCTAAATTAATTTCATTTTCTTCTTTTCTTTGTGAACTTTTTGTTTTTTACTTTTCTTTCAGAAGCAAAAGTATTTAAATCATCATCAAAAGCTAACATGTGGTGGAACTTTTTACATGTGTCAACTCCTTTTTAACTTGTGCTAAATGATGTTTCATTCGATGGACCTCAAATATTTTACAAAAGGCATTCACTATTGTGATCTCACATGGTTTCATGCAATCGGTCTTCCGCGTGTTAGGCGAGACTCTGAAGGATTTGACATTGATACAACTTCTAAACTAGAAAAAAATACGATGAATTAATTCCACTATATAAAAATGTATAAACATGAATAAAAACTAAAAACAATAACATTTACTAATTAATTCTGCCATAGTGTTGGTTTCAAGAAAATCTCATTTGTAAAATTTATATATACTAATCTATTTGTTGTATATATTTTTTATTTTAAACTCCACTACTCACCACTGCCTCACCATCGCCTAAACAGTAAACACCAAACCCTTCACCCTCCATGATCACTGTCCCAATCTAAGTCATTATCAATCCACCCAAACCACTCACCTTCTCCATTAACCTCTTCCCTTCACCAATCACCTACACCCCCATTATCTTCCCTGCCTCCAACGAACCCAAATCTAACCCATTTAATATCCATGGACCCAACCATCTGTCTGCAAACCCAACACTACATTCGCTCAGCCCACCTGCTGCCTTGGGGATAGCATGCATGCTAGAAGGATGGTGGGATAGAAAAAATTCTTCCTTATTAACTATTAAGTGAGATTTACACAAATAACAATGATAAAATGACACCTATAAATTTCAGTCTCATTTTTCTTATACAAAAATTACACTATATTATCCTTTTACAGAAAAAAGAAAAGTACAATATAAAATGAATTAACTGCTCAAAGATACAAAAGTATAATGAATAACTGCAAAAAAAAAAAAAAAAAATCACGAAAAACGAATGGGTTTCACAATAGAACCCCAAAAATATAACAGTACATACAAACTTTACCTTCTGTAACATCGAACAGTTCAAGAAAACCATTTGAAAAAGGAAAAAAATAATTTAAAAAATGAATACAATAAAAGAGAAAAAGCTACCAAAAACGATGAAAGAGGAAACTCACAGAAGGCCGAGAGTAGAAGCTTGAGAGAGACAGATGGAAGATGGAGATTGAAGGGAATGCCGAGAGTAGAAGCTTGAGAGATAGATGGAAGAAGGAGAGTAGCAGAGAAGAGTTGAGAGACAAAAGAGAGAGTAAAAATCACAAGAAAGCGATTCTATTACTCCATCGTCCCCTCCCTATGCCCTAGGAAAGTAGGAAGTCTTTTCGTTTCCCAAATCCCACAGCCGTCGTTTTTTTTTTTTTAAACTCAACTTAAACTGTGGACCACGGCTCACGGGTGTATTAAGAAAGCCGCAAAAAATCCATGGTCCAGAGCGATTTTTTGCAGCTTAACTCATTAGAAGATTTTTTAATAAAACCGGACCGATAATATGGCGGTCGCAGCTGAACCGGTTCGGTCCAGTTCTGATAACATTGGTTCTAACTCTTCGTTGAATATTCATGAGATGTTCGTAACGATGAAGAGGAAGTCAACCCTTTTGCTTGGAATTGATGGCAAGATAGACATAGAGGAGGAAACCAAAACATAAAAAGACCTAAGATGCAGGAAAACAAAAGGAAATAACTATAAAGATGTAAAGACCCGACTTAAATTAGTAGATCTTGATCCAATTAGAATTTAATTGTATAGAATTAATCGGGTAACTAAATATTTTTATGAAATTGTCTGATTATTGCTTGAAATTATTTGAAATTGTTTGAAAGTGTTTCTAATGACCTTATCCAAACTAGTGGGTCATAGTCCAATTAGATCCCAATTGAGTAGAATCAATCGGGTAATTGGGTATTTCTAGTTAATTTGCTTGATTATTGCTTGACATTGTTTGAATTTGTGTCAAAAGATAAAACTTTGAATATAGACCTTTGTTGTGCTTATCTTAGTCTAAATTTGATATTTGAGATAAAAACAAAATATTGACCCAATATTCTAAAAATGACATTATCTAAATTTGAAAACTTTGTAATTTAAAACTTTCTAAATTTAGCGTACTTATGGGGCCCATGTCTGTTAAATTATGTGATATGATATAAATGTATTTCAAATTTCAACTTAGAAACAAAAAATGACAGATTGTGTTGAATTTGGAAACTTTCTAAATTAGCATATCCATGGGACTCACATGGGACCAAATGTGTTAAGTTTAATTATTTTTGAAAAAAAATGTTTAAATTCAATTTTGTGAGAGTAATTGGATTACTCAATTTAAAGAATTCAAATTTTGGATTTGTTAGTGCCCTGGCTTGGCGAGTCCCTTGTTTGTCAAATCCATGACGTGTGAAGCATTACCTTGAAGATAGAAGCTCAAAGAATCAGGTTTCAAGTGTTGGTTGAATCAAGTCCAAGAATGGAAGATCATTGAAGATTCAACGGATCAACATGTAAGGACTCGCCCATTCTAACACAATGAACGGAGCCTTACACGAACCGAACACGATTCAATAACAGGAATAACATAGTCATAGTTCCATATTTGTATTTTCTCTCAATTAACAATATTGCAAGTAATCAGAGTGCAGAATATTTAATAAATTTACCATGTTCATTAATCGTCATTCCATATAGGATTAGTCATCATCTAGCATGGAATCAATCAATAGTGCAACAACTAAAAATTCCCATCAATAAATAGGCCTAATCTTAAATCACATGATTAGTCCTACATCAAACAAATCAAATCAATGTTAATGCTTCCCCAACTACAAGTTGGAAACAGAAGTACAACTCAAACCCAAAATACTATTAAACCAAAGTAATACTTTGTAGTGCCCCGGCCTTGCTGTATTCCTGTTTATCAATTTCATAACTTGAGAAGAAGCACTTGCTAGAAGCTTGAAGACTCAAGTTGATCAAGAGTGAAGATCATATTCCACCAAGCTCAAATTTCATCGGTATGGCAATCACAAAAACATGTATTGGGCCATAGATGACTTTAGGTGGTACCCATACCTTAGAGATAACTATCCCTAAGCTTAGTTGAACAAATGGTAAAACCATAAAAAAGCCTAGAGAGGAAGCTTGACAGTGAATTGGAACCCAACTTGAAAATATGTATTTGGTTTCACAGTTAGATCGACCAGTCGTTCTCACCGACCCCTCGGTGGAGACAGAATCGACCCATTGTGGTCAAAAGACTCGTCAGCTAGATTGACATTGGTTCTAAATCATAGAACTATCATTCTGGGTATGCCTCTGATCGAGAGTCTCATATGCACCGACCCCTCGGTGATAAACTGAACGATCTCTCATGGTTAAATGACTTGTCGATGAAAAACAAAACTCGTGACTTCTGAACTTTGAACACAAGTAGGCTCTCGAGAAAACAAACATCTCGGTGATTCAAGACCAATCGAGAGTACCAGAACCGACCCCTCGGTAAGGGGTGACAGGTCGGTTTGGGTTTGATTAGTTTCTTTCTTGAAACTCTGCCAGCATGGTGTTTCCCCAGATCGAGCCTCTCGTATGGACTGACCTCTCGGTTCCATGACTGTCGACCCATCGACGACATCGACCTATCAACCAGGAAGTAATTATACCGTTCGGAGTGCATTTAATGCGCAACGACAACGGTAATAAATATGAACACCGATCCATCGGTGCCACCGACCTGTCGATACTGGGCAGTATAAAAAACCGTTAAGACTTCTCTATAAATATGAGTGTTGTATGATCATTTCATCATCTTCCTTGAACCAAGAAAAATCATACACTCTAAGGAACGATCATCTCTCTTGTGCTAATACCCAAAAATCAAATACCCAGTCTTTGATTAAGATTGTGAGAAAGAAAGAAATGAGAGAAGATAGGACATCAACTAGGATTTGAACCAATTTTCCTAGTCTTCTTAAAATTGTGATTGCAATACGACATCTACAAGAAAGAGCATCATCACACTTTGGATGAATCTTTGAGAAGCATACATCATCAAGAAAAGAGCTATAAGGAAAGTGCTTCTTTGTTTTAAATTTGTTTTTAAAACCTTTGTCCCGAAAGTAGATTAAGGAGGATTTGCTTCGGAACCACTATAAAAAACTCTAGAGTGACGTCTCTGGTACAATGGTGGGTGGAATTCCCAGTCGATTGAGTGAGGTGGAATTCCTACTCTAATTGTGAGTGTGTAAGTCCCCAATTAGTAAATTTGGAGATAACTCAAGGTTGAGATAGTCCTAACAGTGGATGTACGTTGGTTAACTGAACCACTATATATCTTATATCCTTGAGATTGTGGTGTTAGAGCTAACTTATTGTGTTGATTGTTTAATCACTTTTTCTAACACACACTCACTTGATTGTTATATCCGATGCACTGAAACTAATCAATCAAGTTAATTTTAAAATGAGCAACGAATTGGGATTGGCTTATTCACCCTCCCTCTAGGGTCAATCGTGTTCTAGCACACTGGGAATTTTCAATTGGTATCAGAGAAAGGTGCTCTACATATTTGGATTTAATCTTCCGAGTAAGATTTTGTTGCTAGAACAATTGTTATGGATACCTGTATGTTAATGTCCAGAGAAGATAATAACTGGGGTAAACATCGAGTTGAGGTTATTAAAAAATTATGCCTGGAAGATCCACAATCACAATATTATGCATACAATTCTGTAGTAGGTCTTGCTCTTGCAATCTCTATAACAGGAAAGCTAACTCATCATCAAAAAGAAGAAGACTCAAACAAAATAAAGTTGAGTAATGAATAAGAATCTAAGTCTGCATAAATCTTAGATAATGAAAGCAAAGGTACATTTTATAGCCTGATTGCTTCGTTTCCTTATGATAAATAAAAACATTTTAGTGAATCTGAAAATGAAGATACTCTTGATGATCTCCAAGAATCATACAGTGCTCTATATCTTGAGAGTATATAATTAACCAAGAAAGCTCACAAACTTAAAAGAGAATGCCTCCCTGACCAAACTCCTTGAAATTGAGAGAACTGAAAAAGATGTTTTTTCAACAAAACTTGAAAAATCAATTGATGAGAGAAAAAGTCAGACTGACCTTCAATCCCAAGTGGATCTGTGCAGGTGAGATCACAAACATTTGGCTGAAATGAAAAGGTGTCTTGAAAACAAGATTACCTTGTTAAGGTCTGACTTAGAAAGGTTATCTCAATCTAAAGACAAGGTAGTTCGTGAAAATGAAAAATTGGAAAAAAATCTGTAGTTTTGGAAAGGATTACAAGAACAAGTCTGGGATAGAGCATGATAAAAACTTGGTTGTTACATAGAGGCAAACATCTGTATCTGTTAAAAACCATATGCCCAAACTTTCTAACATACAATGCACCTATTGTAGCAAATGGGGTCATCCCGAGTCAAATTGCTATTTCAAGAAAAATCCTCAGATAAAGTGTTATCTGGAAAATAAAAGTTGTAAAGCTCTAAATCAAAATTTACCAATAATCCTAGACAGATTTGGAAATCCAAGGATCAAATTCTTTGATGGAAAACCCTATTTCAAATCCAGATAGATTACATAGGAGATGAACTCCACCATTGCCCCTTCATCTAATATATCTCCAAACAATAAGAGCTTCATGATTCATACAACCTTAAATGTTGAAAGACAATCCAAGTGGTATTTGGACAGTAGATGCTCACGACATATGACTGGAAATAGTTCTTACATGTCTGATTTGGTGAATTGTAATGGAGGATCTGTAGTTTTTGGTGATGGAAACATGACCAATATAATTGGAAAGGGGTCACTGAATCTGTCATCCTCTAGGGTCATCAAAGATGGCTACCTTGTTGATCGTCTAAAGTACAATTTACTTAGTATATCTCAACTATGTGCTAATGATAGTAAAGTCACCTTTAGTAAGAAGGACTGTCATGTTTATTCAAAAGAATGTGAAGTTGTTTTGAGTGGCACCCTTACCTCTGATGATTGCTACATTTTTTATTGTACTTCAACTCCGATCACACATGAGTGGCTTTTGTCCAAAATCAGTGAGGCTGAACTTTGGTATCAGAGGCTCGGTCATGTGAACTTCAAGGATTTGTTCAAACTAAGTGAACATATAAAAGGATTACCCAAAGTTAGACGATCTGAAAGAACCATCTGTGGTGACTGTCAAAAAGGAAAACAAATTAGAGCAGCACATAAACATACAAATCTGATCGCAACTTCTAGACCCTTAGAACTACTCCATATGGACTTAGTTGGACCCAATCAACACGAAAGTACTGGGGGAAAGAGATATTTCTTAGTAATAGTTGATGACTATACTAGATACACTTGGGTAGCTTTCTTGAGGGAAAAATCTGATGCATTTCATGAATTCAAAGTCATTGCAAAACGAATTATGAATGCAAAATAGTCAAATATTCACAGAATAAGGACTGACCATGGGAGGGAATTTGAAAATCAATCATTCAACAGATTCTGTGAAAAAATGTGGCATCCATCATGGATATTCTGCTCCCAAAACACCTCAACAAATTGGAGTTGCTGAAAGGAAAAATAGAGACTTTTAAGAAATGGCCAACACCCTACTTGAAAGCAAGAATGTTCCAAAAATTATGTGGGTTGAAGCTATTAACATTGTCTGCTATATCATTAATAGAGTATATTTGAGAGCAGGACTGAACAAAACAACATATGAACTGTGGATTGGTGTGAAACCCAACTCCAAGTATTTCAAAGTCTTTGGAAGTAAATGTCACATACTACGGGATAGAGAACATTTAGGAAAATTTGAATCCAAAAGCAATGATGTCATCTTCCTAGGATATTCCACGAATAGTCATGCTTATAGGGTCAAACATCTTAGAACTGGTGCCATACAAGAATCAGTAAATGTGATAGTAGATGATCAAGTAAGTACACCAGAGAAAGAGTTAAAAGAAGAGGAAATCATCATGTTCGAATAAGTAAATCTAGAAAACAAAGATGAACCACAAGATCCCTCACCTGAACCAAAACCTCTAAAAAATGTAAACGAACATCCTCTCAAACAAATCACAGGAGAACCTATTGCTGGAGTAACAAGAATGCAACTTGAGAACTTGGCCAATTATGCGTGCTTTACCTCACAACTTGAACCCAAAAGGTTAAAAGAGGCCATAACTGATGAAGAGTGGGTTAATGCTATGCAAGAGGAACTAGGTCAATTCACTAGAAATGATTTATGGGATTTAGTTCTTAGACCCAAGGAAACACACATAATTGGAACTAAATGGATATTAAAAAACAAGCTGGATGAACATGGAACCATCGTGAGAAATAAGGCCAGAGTAGTAGTTCAGGGATACACTCAGATTGAAGGCTTAGATTTTGATGAAACCTTTGCCCCTGTAGCAAGATTAGAATCCATCAGAATTTTGTTCTCCATTGCATGCCATCTCAAGTTCAAACTCTACCAAATGGATGTAAAAAGTGACTTCTTGAATGGACTTTTGAATGACAAGTGTTCATAGAACAATCCAAAGGATTCATTGATGTAACATTTCCAAACCATGTGTTCAAACTTAAGAAAGCTTTGTATGGCCTCAAACAAGCGCCTAAAGCCTGGTATGAGAGACTAACTCAGTTCCTACTTGGTCACAATTTTCAAAGAGGGAGTGGAGACAAAACTTTATTTGTCCAAAAGACGAAGGAGTCCATCCTTATCGCTCAAATCTATGTTGATGACATAGTGTGTAACACCCCATCCCGAAACGGGCGTGTTACTACCGATACTAAACCGAGATATCACACATTCCAAACTACCGACATATATTTTTTTTTTGACTAAACATCAATAACCATAATAGAAAGGAGATGCCATAAGTTCAGTTAACACAACAGTGCAATAGGTGGCTAGTACAGTCATCCACAACGATAAACAATATCCAAAATAAACACAAGGTTCTTTCAAATTAATAAAAGGAAAGTAATTAAGCAATCCGAAAGCATCATCGCCTAAGCCTGGTCTTGGGACCCGCTGGATCCCGCATCCATCGAGCCACCTGAAAGGCAAGGGGGTGAGTACTTCATACTCAGCAAGGGAACGCATGCATATAATCACACAACATATACCACACACTGCATATCTACCACTAAGGAATAACAAAAATCCACGTACATGGTCCCCACACAACACGCACTCGACCCACCGTACGGGCCATTCGGTAGGTACTCAATATGGCCCACGACCACCTTATCTAAACAACCTCAATCCCTTAACCAATGAGCAGGCGAGCACATCCTCAACCTATTCGGTCATCTAGGGATCGCAACTATACCGGCGGGAGCTGTCCCTCACCGCTCCGTCCCTCGACCTAGGCGAGCACCTCCTCAGCCCACTCGGTCACACGAGGATCACAACCCATGCCAGCGGGAGCTGCCCCTCACCGCTTCGTCCCTCGACCTAGGCGAGCACCTCCTCAGCCTACTCGGTCACACAGGGATCACAACTCATGCCAACGGGAGCTGCCCCTCACCGCTTCATCCCTCGACCTAGGCAAGCACCTCCTCAGCCTACTCGGTCACACAGGGATCATCTCATTCATTCCACCTTTGGGTATCGGAATTACAAGAGGCTTCTAAGGTTACCTTGGGTGAACCAACCTTCAACCTGATGACCCATCAAGGATTGACACGACTACTTCCCCAACGGATCCCCATTGGGGACTTCCAGGCACCTTGTCCCCCAAGTCAGGTTACACCTCCCTCAAAGGTGTGTTTGGTGACCACAAGACAGACCGGCCATTTTATTCAAGCTAGGGGCACGACTACCCATATACAATCATAAGGCAATACACATCCCACCACGCATCCGTCGCGTGGCCCCACATAACCCTAATGTTACTTAACGCCCAAGCCCCCCCCGACATTCTAAACATCCGACAAATGCATGTACGATTAATAATAGGTATGGGCAGGTACAAACAATAATAGACATGTTCTCAATGAAGCAACATCAAATCCTAGACAATCATGCATACCACAGTCTACCACATACTAGCATGTTGATATTTCATTATATTATCAATCAATCACATCCAAATTACTTAATCATGCACAACTGGTATAACATCAAGTCCATCTATCATCCTCACATCATTACCGGACGCGGATACACAAAGTGGTCCCCTCACCGCATACTTATCTGAACGGTTCCCTTGCCGAGCGGTAGAACTAAATATAAGGGGTCCCATTTCGCATTCCGCATCCACATAATTCGAAATAAATAAATGCAGAAATGTGTATGCTAAAAGTGTGTTAGTTCCCTCACCGGTGTGCGTTTGAAAATCAATCGTGAGAAGGCGGGTCCGTTGGTTTGAAGGGGGCTCGATCTGAAGAGACAAGAGCACAGAATAAGTAAAGGAGATAAAACAGGCTAAACTAAGCTCGAACTGAAAATGGGCCCGAAATGGGCCGGGTCAGAAACCGGGCCGGGCCCAAAGCTGAAACTGGGCCGAGCCCAAAACTGGACTGGGCCGAGCTGGATCAGTGGCGAGCTGAGCCGGGCCAGGCCCAGCAGGGCCCACAGTCGGACTCAGCCGAATCAACTCGGCTGCCCAGCTGAGCCAACTCGGTTGCTCAGCCGAGTTGACTCGGCTGCCCAGCCGAAGGGGGGAGAAGAAAGAGGAAGAAAAAAAAAACGCAGAAAGGAGGAAAAGAAAAAAAGAGGGAAAAATCGAAAGGGTCGGGAAAATCCATCGGAAAAATCGGGTAAAATCAGAGGGAAATCGGAGAGAGGAAGGGAAAAATCGATGAAAACCGAGGTGGGCTCGGGGAAGAGGGAAAAACCGACGGAAAAGGGAAGGTGGAAGAGGAGGGGAAGAAGATACCTTGCTCAGTTGGCCGGCGATGGCGACTCCGAGGTGCCGGTTGACTGAGCGAAAAGGGAGAGGAGCCAGAGGCGAGAGAGGGAGGAGGAGTATGGGAAGAGAAGAGGGAAAAGGGTGCCGCGGCACTGTAGCTGCGTGCTACAGTGCGCGGCGAAGGGAAGAGGGATTATAAGGGGAAGGGTTTTAGGGTTTAGGGTTTCTTTTCCTTTTTTTTTTTTTTTTAATCAGATTTTTGCAAAAACAGTGTTTCAAAATTAGTAGAGAAAAAAAATCGGATGTCAAACCTCGGATGAGGAAAAGTGTGATTTTCGAATATTATTATTATTATTATTATTTATTTTTGTGACAAGGTATTAAATAGTTTAAATCACTAAAATGCCCTCCGAGCTTCCGAGCTCGGGATCGGGCGATACAAGGCCTATAACGGGATCCATCCCATCCCCACTGCTACTGAGACCCTAAAATCCCGAAAAATCGGGTCGGGTCGCTACAACCTACCCCCCTTTAAGCAATTTCGTCCTCGAAATTACGCCAAAAGTCATACCTTGATCCTCGAAGAAACCTGGATATTTTTTCTGCATCGATGATTCTAGCTCCCAAGTAGCTGTCTCTCTCCCTCCATGCTTCCAGATCACCAGAATCTTAGGAATAGTCTTGCCACGGAGCACCTGCTCTATTCTATCCTTGATCTGCACAGGACCTTCGTTGAAACTGACATCCTCGCTATGGTCCACGTCATCCTAGTTAAGCACATGCGACGGGTCCGGCTGATACTTTCGAAGCATGGAAACATGGAAAACATTGTGCACCCTAGCGAGTTGCGGCGGAAGGGCAATCCTGTAAGCCACTTCCCCGACTCTCTCCAGCACCTCAAAGGGCCCAATAAACTGTGGCGACAGCTTTCCTTTCTGCCCGAACCTTTGAACTCCAGGGCGGGGCGAGACTCTGAGAAAAACATGATCGCCCACGGCAAACTCCAGTGGCCTCCTCCTGCGATCTGCATAACTCTTCTGTCGGCTCTGGGCAGTCAACAACCTCTGCCTGATGAGTTTGACTTGCTCTGTAGTCTCTCTAACCATCTCTGGTCCTGACAAGACAACCTCACTGGTCTCTGCCCAACACAAAGGCGATCTGCACGGTCGTCCATACAATGCCTCATATGGTGCCATCTGAATGCTAGACTGGTAGCTGTTGTTGTAGACGAACTCAACTAGGTGTAAGTGATCTTCCCAGCTACCCACATGATCCAAAACACAAGCACGGAGCATATCCTCTAAGATTTGGATGGTCCGCTCCGACTGGCCATCTGTCTGTGGATGAAAGGCTGTGCTGAAGCATAACTGAGTACCCAGCTCTCTCTGTAGGCTCTGCCAAAATTGCGAGACAAACCTTGGGTCTCGATCCGAAACAATCGACACTGGCACTCCATGCAGTCTAACCACCTGCTCCATATACAACCGACTCAGTTTCTCCAAGGAATCAGTCGCCTTCATGCCAATAAAGTGGGCCGACTTGGTTAGTCTATCCACTATGACCCAAATGGTATCGTGTCCCTTGGGCGATCTTGGTAATCCAGTCACAAAGTCCATGGTGATGTGCTCCCACTTCCATTCAGATATCTTAAGTGGTTGCTCTACACCAGCTGGTCTTTGGTGCTCAAACTTGACTTGCTGACACGTCAAACATCGAGCCACAAACTCAACTACAGCCCTCTTCATGCCGACCCAATAATACTGTCGCCTCAGATCGTGGTACATCTTGGCACATCCCGGGTGTCCTGCAAATCTCGTATGGTGGAAGTGTCGCAAAACCTCCTCACGACACTGCTCTGGTACATACAACCGACCATTGAAAGTCACTGCACCGTCTGCCCTAACTGCACAATCATGTGGTCCGTCCCCAGCAGCCACTCGATCTCGATATCCCATTGAATCTGAGTCAGTCTGCTGGGCCTCCAAGACTAAGTCATCCAACCCGGATCGTACTACCATACTACACAAGGCCACTGCTCTGGCCCCACCAATCAAGCTGGCTAGTACTCCTCGAGACTTCCGGCTCAAAGCGTCTGCAACAACGTTCGCCTTGCCGGGGTGATAAGAAAGTTCGAAATCATAATCTCCCAAGTACTCGATCCACCGACGTTGCCTCATGTTTAGCTCTTTCTGTGTGAACAGATATTTGAGACTGTGGTGGTCCGAGAATACTTCGAACTTCTCTCCGTAGAGGTAATGTCTCCAGATTTTGAGTGCAAAGACCACTGCTGCCAATTCCAGGTCATGAGTGGGGTAGTTCTGCTCGTGAACCTTGAGCTGTCGAGAGCCATACGCCACAACACGACCCATCTGCATCAAGACGGAACCCAGACCATCTGCAGAAGCATCACAAAAGACTGCATAGCCCAAACCTCTCTCGGGTACGACCAACACTGGGGCGGTCGTCAGTCTCTTCTTCAGCTCCAAGAAAGCTGACTCACAGGCCTCAGTCCACTCATAAGGCTGGTCCTTACGAGTCAATCTTGTCATAGGGGCAGCTATCTTAGAAAAATCTTGTATGAACCGCCGGTAATAGCCTGCCAGACCCATGAAACTACGGATCTCGGTCACATTACGCGGTCTCGTCCAACTCATCACAGCCTCCACCTTGGCCGGGTCAACAGCCACCCCTTCCCCTGATACCACATGTCCCGAAAACTGTACCTCTGGCAACCAAAACTCACACTTGCTGTATTTTGCAAACAACTTATTATCCCTCAAAATTTGCAGCACGGTCCTCAAGTGTTGCTCATGATCCTCCTCTGATGCTGAGTACACAAGGATATCATCAATAAATACTTCCACGAACCGATCAAGATAAGGCCTGAATATTCTGTTCATGAGGTCCATAAAAGTGGCTGGGGCATTGGTCACTCCAAAAGGCATCACAACAAATGCAAAGTGCCCAAACCGAGTATGGAATGCTGTTTTCTCTATGTCACAATCCCGCACCCTTACCTGATGGTAACCTGATCGGAGATCAATCTTTGAGAAACATCTAGATCCTCTCAACTGATCGAACAAATCATCGATCCTCGGCAGTGGATACTTGTTCTTTATGGTCACGCGATTCAACTGTCGGTAATCTATGCACAGTCTCCCGTCCTTTTTCTTAGCGAACAAGGCTGGAGCACCCCATGGCGATGTACTAGGACGGATAAAACCTACCGACTGCAGCTTTGCCAGTTGCTTCCCTAACTCCAACATCTCAGCTGGTGCCATCCGATAGGGAGTGACAGAAATTGGGGCGGTGCCGGGGAGCAAGTTTATAACGAACTCCACCTCTCTACGTGACGGTAACTCAGTGAGCTTTTCTGGAAAGACATCTGCGAACTCACATACCACACGGGGCATCTCAGTACCTGCTGGCCCCGAACCCTCCCAACTCAAACTGGCCACAAGTCCACCTAACTCATCTGCACTTGGACAAAAGGCAGTGTTCAGCCGCTCAACAAAGGTCTCGCCTGAAACAGTACTACCTGAAACCCTCCTGCGATAGCAGTCAATGACGACCCGGTGGGAACACAACCAGTCCATTCCAAGGATAATATCAAACTCTGACATATCCAAGATCCGTAGGTCAAACTTAAGATGCAAGCCACCCATGGATAAAACACAACCCCGACAAATCTGATCTACAACTACCTCACTACCCAGAGGAGATTTGATATGTAATGGTGTCTTAGCCTTTACCATTTTCAAACCAGAACTAAGAGCAAAATCTAAAGCAATATAAGAGTGCGAGGCACCCGAATCAAATAAAACACGAGCCAAGGAACCATGAAGAACTAACATACCCTACATGACTGATGGTGGCAAGAACTCCTCTGGCTGTTGCATTAGGGCGTACATTTTGCTCTGTGCTGACTGATTGGGCCTACCTCGGCCCCTGCCCTTCTGCGATGGCGCTGCCCTCTGTGCAGTAGGTCGAGTCGATGCCATCCGACCATATCCATCAGCGGGAACCATCGCCTTGGTGGGCGCCACCACAACACCTCGGCCACCCCTCTGGGGACAGTCCCGCGAGATATGTCCAGCCTCCCCACAAGAGTAGCAATGAATGGCCCTAGGCCGCTGCTGAAATTGAGGGCAGTCCCTCCGAATGTGACCGATCTGGCCGCAGTCAAAACACTTAACTGGCTCGGGCTGACCACCCACTACTGGCACAATCGAACCTGAATGTGGTCGCCCGGGGGTAACCCCTCGGGTCCGATAAGGCGCTGGTCGCCTTTTCTTCCTGTCATGGCCTCTGCTCGGCCTATAAGTACTCACTGATGCTGGCTGGTATACCGCACCGCTGGATCTCATGATGGCGCCCTCTGCTATCAGTGCCCGCTGTACCACCTCTGCATAGGTAACGCATCTCAAAGGCATAACCATACACTGTAGAGCCGGGTGTAGGCCCTCCTCAAACTTGCGGGCCTTATCCTCTTCTTTCGCCACCAAATGTGGAGCATAGCGTGACAATTCCACAAAACGGGCATCATACTCCCGCACTGTAAAGTTACCCTACTCCAGTTTAATGAACTCACTGATTTTTGTTTGCCTCACTACTGATGGAAAGAACCTGGCTAAGAAGAGCTCCTTGAACTTGTCCCAGTCAGCTCGCCCCAACTCTCGGAGGGGCTCCTCAAGCCACCAACTAGAAGCCTCCCCCTGAAGGTGATGTGTCGCTAGAGTGACTCTCAGATCGGACTCTACAATGCCCAATGAATCCAGTAGGCGGTCCATCTCACCCAACCACCTCTCAGCCTCCAAGGGGTTCGCACCCCCATGATATATAGACGGAAAATAGCGCTTGAACTCTCTGAGCGCCACCATCTGTCTAGTTTCAAACTGTCCAACTGCACGTGGGGGATTAATGGGCTGGTCGACATGCTGAGCTATCAGATCTTCTTGTCTTTTCATATTCCTTTCATATGTCTCGATCATCCTCTCGTACCGGGCAAACATCGCCTCAGGGTCTCGGTGTCCTTGAGCAGGACCCTCAACTGGCACAGGGACCACCGGAGGTTGTTCTACTGCTCCCTCAGGTACTACCACCGGCGTGTTCTCCACCTCAGCTTGTGGAGTCTCTAATACCTCTGTAATCTCAGGCATCCCATACGGCCCTGGGCGGCCTGCCCCATTGGAACGAGTGCTTACCATCGCCTGTTCACAAATTAAGCACCGATCAGCCTTTAAGTCAAATAAGGAACTAAAACCAAACACAGCTCAAGCGTCAAGATTCACACCATCCTACCAACACACAACAACAAAATCAGGGTGTCGAGTCCCCACCTCAAACTCGGTCTCATCTACCATACTTTGCGGGGGACGAACCTAGTCGTCAATCATTAACAACTCTCAGTTTAGCCCAACAGCACAGTCCGAGAGTGGAACCGCGCTCTGATACCAAATGTAACACCCCATCCCGAAACGAGCGTGTTACTACCGATACTAAACCGAGATATCACACATTCCAAACTACCGACATATATTTTTTTTTTGACTAAACATCAATAACCATAATAGAAAGGAGATGCCATAAGTTCAGTTAACACAACAGTGCAATAGGTGGCTAGTACAGTCATCCACAACGATAAACAATATCCAAAATAAACACAAGGTTCTTTCAAATTAATAAAAGGAAAGTAATTAAGCAATCCGAAAGCATCATCGCCTAAGCCTGGTCTTGGGACCCGCTGGATCCCGCATCCATCGAGCCACCTGAAAGGCAAGGGGGTGAGTACTTCATACTCAGCAAGGGAACGCATGCATATAATCACACAACATATACCACACACTGCATATCTACCACTAAGGAATAACAAAAATCCACGTACATGGTCCCCACACAACACGCACTCGACCCACCGTACGGGCCATTCGGTAGGTACTCAATATGGCCCACGACCACCTTATCTAAACAACCTCAATCCCTTAACCAATGAGCAGGCGAGCACATCCTCAACCTATTCGGTCATCTAGGGATCGCAACTATACCGGCGGGAGCTGTCCCTCACCGCTCCGTCCCTCGACCTAGGCGAGCACCTCCTCAGCCCACTCGGTCACACGAGGATCACAACCCATGCCAGCGGGAGCTGCCCCTCACCGCTTCGTCCCTCGACCTAGGCGAGCACCTCCTCAGCCTACTCGGTCACACAGGGATCACAACTCATGCCAACGGGAGCTGCCCCTCACCGCTTCATCCCTCGACCTAGGCAAGCACCTCCTCAGCTTACTCGGTCACACAGGGATCATCTCATTCATTCCACCTTTGGGTATCGGAATTACAAGAGGCTTCTAAGGTTACCTTGGGTGAACCAACCTTCAACCTGATGACCCATCAAGGATTGACACGACTACTTCCCCAACGGATCCCCATTGGGGACTTCCAGGCACCTTGTCCCCCAAGTCAGGTTACACCTCCCTCAAAGGTGTGTTTGGTGACCACAAGACAGACCGGCCATTTTATTCAAGCTAGGGGCACGACTACCCATATACAATCATAAGGCAATACACATCCCACCACGCATCCGTCGCGTGGCCCCACATAACCCTAATGTTACTTAACGCCCAAGCCCCCCCCGACATTCTAAACATCCGACAAATGCATGTACGATTAATAATAGGTATGGGCAGGTACAAACAATAATAGACATGTTCTCAATGAAGCAACATCAAATCCTAGACAATCATGCATACCACAGTCTACCACATACTAGCATGTTGATATTTCATTATATTATCAATCAATCACATCCAAATTACTTAATCATGCACAACTGGTATAACATCAAGTCCATCTATCATCCTCACATCATTACCGGACGCGGATACACAAAGTGGTCCCCTCACCGCATACTTATCTGAACGGTTCCCTTGCCGAGCGGTAGAACTAAATATAAGGGGTCCCATTCTGCGCATTCCGCATCCACATAATTCGAAGATAAATAAATGCAGAAATGTGTATGCTAAAAGTGTGTTAGTTCCCTCACCGGTGTGCGTTTGAAAATCAATCGTGAGAAGGCGGGTCCGTTGGTTTGAAGGGGGCTCGATCTGAAGAGACAAGAGCACAGAATAAGTAAAGGAGATAAAACAGGCTAAACTAAGCTCGAACTGAAAATGGGCCCGAAATGGGCCGGGTCAGAAACCGGGCCGGGCCCAAAGCTGAAACTGGGCCGAGCCCAAAACTGGACTGGGCCGAGCTGGATCAGTGGCGAGCTGAGCCGGGCCAGGCCCAGCAGGGCCCACACTCGGACTCAGCCGAATCAACTCGGCTGCCCAGCCGAAGGGGGGAGAAGAAAGAGGAAGAAAAAAAAAATGCAGAAAGGAGAGGAAGAAGAAGAAAGAGGGAAAAACCGAAGGAGGGTCGGGAAAATCCATCGGAAAAACCGGGTAAAATCAGAGGGAAATCGGAGAGAGGAAGGGAAAAATCGATGAAAACCGAGGTGGGCTCGGGGAAGAGGGAAAAACCGACGGAAAAGGGAAGGTGGAAGAGGAGGGGAAGAAGATACCTTGCTCAGTTGGCCGGCGATGGCGACTACGAGGTGCCGGTTGACTGAACGAAAAGGGAGAGGAGCCGGAGGCGAGAGAGGGAGGAGTATGGGAAGAGAAGAGGGAAAAGGGTGCCGCGGCACTGTAGCTGCGTGCTACAGTGCGCGGCGAAGGGAAGAGGGATTATAAGGGGAAGGGTTTTAGGGTTTAGGATTTCTTTTCCTTTTTTTTTTTTAATCAGATTTTTGCAAAAATAGTGTTTCAAAATTAGTAGAGAAAAAAAATCGGATGTCAAACCTCGGATGAGGAAAAGTGTGATTTTCAAATATTATTATTATTATTATTATTTATTTTTGTGACAAGGTATTAAATAGTTTAAATCACTAAAATGCCCTCCGAGCTTCCGAGCTCGGGATCGGGCGATACAAGGCCTATAACGGGATCCATCCCATCCCCACTGCTACTGAGACCCTAAAATCCTGAAAAATCGGGTCGGGTCGCTACAACCTACCCCCCTTTAAGCAATTTCGTCCTCGAAATTACGCCAAAAGTCATACCTTGATCCTCGAAGAAACCTGGATATTTTTTCCGCATCGATGATTCTAGCTCCCAAGTAGCTGTCTCTCTCCCTCCACGCTTCCAGATCACCAGAACCTTAGGAATAGTCTTGCCACGGAGCACTTGCTCTATTCTATCCTTGATCTGCACAGGACCTTCGTCGAAACTGACATCCTCGCTAAGGTCCACGTCATCCCAGTTAAGCACATGCGACGGGTCCGGCTGATACTTTCGAAGCATGGAAACATGGAAAACATTGTGCACCCTAGCGAGTTGCGGCGGAAGGGCAATCCTGTAAGCCACTTCCCCGACTCTCTCCAGCACCTCAAAGGGCCCAATAAACCGTGCCGTGTCCCTATTTGTCAATTCCATGACTCGGGAAGAACCACTTGCTAAAAGTTTGAAGACTCAAGATGATCAAGAGTGAAGATCTGCACCACCAAGTTCAAAGCTCATCAGTATGGTAATCACAAAAACAGGTATTGAGCTATAGATGACTTTAGGTGGTACCCACACCTTAAAGAGGACTATCCATAGGCTTAGTTCAATAAACGGTAAAACCATAAAAAGCTTAGAGAGGAAGTTTGATGGTGAATTGAAACCCAACTTGGAAATATGTATTTGGTTTCACTGTTAGCTCAACCAATCTTTCTCACCGACCCCTCGGTGGAGACAGGTCGGACAGATTGACATAGGTTCTGAATCATAAAACTGTCATTCTGGGTATGCCTCTGATAGAGAGTCTTGTATGCACCGATCCCTCGGTGATAAACTTAACAGTCCCTCGTAGTCAAACGACTCGTCGATCAAAAACTTGTGAGTTCTGAACATTGAACACAAGTAGGCTCTCGAGAAAATAGACATCTCGGTGATTCAAGACCGATTGAGAGTACCGAGACCGACCCCTCGTCAAAGGGCGACAGGTCGGTCTGGGTTTTACTAGTTTTTGTCTTGAAACTCTGCCAGTATCGTGTTGCCTCAGATCGAGCTTCTCGTATAGACCGACCTCTCGGTGCCATGACTGTCGACCCATCGGCAACACCGACTTGTCGACCGGGAAGTAATTATACCGTTGGGAGTGTATTTAATGCACAACGGTCGGGTGATTGAACGGTAATAAATATGAACACCAATCCATTGGTGCCACCGATCTGTCGGCACTAAACAATATGAAAAACCATTAAGACTCCTCTATAAATATGAGTGTTGTATGATCATTTGATCATCTTCCCTGAACTAAGAGAAATCATACACTCTAAGGAACGATCATCTCTCTTGTGCTAATATCCAAAAATCAAATACCTAATCTTTGATTAAGATTGTGAGAAAGAAAGAAATGAGAGAAGATAAGACATCGATTGGGACTTGAACCAATTTTCCTAGTCTTCTTAAAATTGTGATTGTTATACGACATCTAGAAGAAAGTGCATCAACACACTTTGGATGAATCTTTGAGAAACATACATCATCAATAAAAGAGCTATAAGGCAAGTGCTTCTTGGTTTTAAATTTGTTTTAAAAAACCTTTGTCCCGAAAGTGGATTAAAGAGTATTTGCTCCGAAACCAATATAAAAAACTCTAGACCGACGTCTCTGGCACAGTGGTGGATGAAATTCCCAGCTGATTGAATGAGGTGGAATTCTTACTCTAATTGTGAGGGTGTAAGTCCCCACTTAGTGAATTTGGGGATAGCTCAAGGTAGAGCTAGTCCTAACAGTAGATGTAGGTTGGTTAACCGAACCACTATATATCTTTTGTCTTTGAGATTGTGGTGTTACAACTAACTTCTTGTGTTGATTGTTTAATCACTTTTGCTAACACACACTCACTTGATTGTTATAACCGATGCACTTAAGCTAATCAATCAAGTTAATATTAAAAGGAGCAATGAATTGAGATTGACCTATTCAACCCCCCCTATAGGGTCAATTGTGTTCTAGCATACTGGGAATTTCATACTTGTCATGTCTCACTCTTCAAATGAAATCTAGAAAACTCTTAACAAATTAATTACTACTACTTAAGCCAACGCTCCCTGTAGAGTCCCTCCTATGGATCTGCCTGACGAGCTTCTCCTTCTAATGGATTTCCTGAAAAGTGGGGAATGAGAACCATGCCTAGTGAAGAAAAATAACCATACAAATAATGTGCATATAATATTAATAAACTAGGCATACAATAATAATTTAAAAAGATTCAAATATTATTTTTCAAAATGCATGTCATGCTATAATGCAATTTTGATGCATGTGTCCCTTTCCCATGCATCTCATCGAAGGAATCAAATCAACGAATCATGCAAAGCTCGACTTAACTAAGCATAGCACATGTGTACAAATAGTCATAACCCGATGAATGTGCACGAGGAATGTCCACAGGGGAGTGCAAGGCAATTGAAACAAGAGCCCAACAAATGTGCACTACGAATGTCCCCAAAGGAGTGCAGGGTTAATGACTCGAATCAACAGTACAAATCACCCACCCAAACGTGGATGCTCATGTATGAATCAACAAATATCTCACGCATGAATGCTATGTCATGTATGCCAGTAACATGATCATAAAAAACGATTAACAATATAACATGTGTCAACAAATCCAATAAACACATAACCAATATAACATGTGTCAATAACTTCAATGAACACACGACGAATAACCAATATTACATGTATTAGTCAATTCAATCAACACACGACGAATAATAAATATTACATGTGTCGACAATTTCAATATACACATAATATCTAAGCAAGGCATACATAAGATGCTCATACTAACATCTCAACAAATGATTCAAACATTCAAATCGGATTTTCGAACGATAGAACATAATCAAAATAATTCAATAAACAAGGTTAAGTTCCCTCACCTAAACTTTGCAATTTAGCAAATTCAGACACACCACCAAGTCCAAGTTCCAACAAGCTTTAGGTCCCCAAATTTACTGTCATTGATTAGAATTTTGGACCATTATAATTTTCTCTCGGTTAACCCCTTTATAAATCAATAATTCTGACAAATAAATCCCATCGATTCAGTAATGCCCTGTCCCGCTACGAGCGCGTTATCTCCAAAATATCTCAAAAGTCACAAAGGACGGATAGCGGGTGATTTTTTTTTGAAATGGGGTAACTACCTCTCGCTCAACAAACCACAAGTCCACAGTCCTATGAAAACATAACAAACAACCATAGACTAACCAATAATTCCATCGATTCAGTAATGCCCCGTCCCGCTACGAGCGTGTTATCTCCAAAATATCTCAAAGTCACAAAGGACGGATAGCGGGTGAATTTTTTTTTTTTTTTGAAACGGGGTAACTACCTCTCGCTCAACAAACCACAAGTCCACAGTGCTATGAAAACATAAAAAACAACCATAAACTAACCAAATATGGTTATACAGTCATCCAAGGAAACATGTAATAATAAGTCCATGCGAACTATAGACTCTCAAATTTAGAACATAAGTATGAACATATATGTTTAACAACTAGTGTTCCTCCTCAGGTGTTTGCTTAAGGGACCCACCCAGCCCCTGGGGTATCTGAAAGGTATGGGGTGAGCTAACCAGCCTATTGAAGGGATAAAACATATCACATGCCAATAATATAACGTATCACATGTATGAAGTGTAGTGAACATAATAATAGAAAGAATGTCTCTGTAAATGAGTACCCAAAAATACTATTAACCAATGGTCCCACCGACCAGTCTGAGACATCACCTCCATAACTCATAATAGTCCTGTAATACCCTGACCCAGTTTAGGTGAAATTAGTTAATAAATCCTTCTTAGACCGGTTAATCTCGAGGATTACGGTCAGTGCTTTGTGAAAAACCCAGGTGTGGCCCAATCTGAGCTTGAAAACTCAGTGATCCAGCTCGTCCAACTGGAGGGGCAAAATGGTAATTTACCACTTACTGTTATTATTTTATTATCTGTGTCATTATGTGATTATTATTGGATGATATTATCTTCTTTAATCAAGGATTCCTATTTCTGATTTTACAATAATTTTATTTTCAGAAAATGGTATTTAAAACCGCCCGACAAAACCCCGAAAGGGAGAAATAAATATTTTTAAATGGTTTTGGAAGTAAGAATTTTTTTGAAACAAGTATGGTATGCTCGGTCATTTTAGTATGGTTGAAAGAATTTTTTGAAACAAGTATGGTATGCTAGACCATTTTAGTATGGTTTAGTTTATTCTTTCAAACCCCAAAAATGAAGATTTTAAATCGTTTTATTTAAAACAAGTTAAATCACGAAATAGTGTTAAATTATGGATTTTAATTAAATCTATGGTTTTTGTTGTGTTTTAAATCTCCAAATTTTTATGGTGATTAGAGTTTTTGAAACCCAACTTATCTGTCAAGTTGGATTAAATTTATTCAGCTTTAAAAGTATTGTTTTTAGTTAAAAATCAAATTTTTTTTTCAAAAAGGGACGTTTTTGCAAAATCAGAAGTTGGTAGGGACTTATCTCCAACCAACAGTAACTTCTGCCGGTTACTGTTTGGGACGTAGGCAGCCGCTGCATGCAGCACCCACCCGGCCATCACCCATTGCTCGGATTATCTATATATGGCTCCTCTCGGATCAGGTGGTTTCACCTCGGAACTTTCCATCTCTCAGTCTCAACTGCTTTCTGAATTTCTAGCCTATCTCTCCCTTGCCTCTATTTTTTCAAAGTTTTTTTCTTAACCGTAGCTTAGAGGAGGAATTTTTAAAAACCCGGATTTTCAACCCAGGAACTCAAGTGAAGGTGGCCACTGTGTTCCTCTTTAAATTTCAGTCTGTTTAGAATCAAGTAGGAACAATTTTGACTTGTTTTGAGTGAGTAAAATAGATTTCAAGTTTGAGGAAAAACATTGGATTTCTTGTGTCAGTGTGGTCTTCATGCTAAAATCCGATGGCTATTAAGTGTTAAAGTTTTAAACCACTCCTTATGGAAAGATGACTCACTAAGGAGTCCATTTGACCGGTTGGATGTGAAAACTGAATCCAGAAAACGCACTGTTTCTGGATTCGCATTTCATGGTGTTGCTGCCTGTTACTATCTACTGTTGCAGACAGAGGAGGAAGACGACTCTCGGACGGTCCGAGAGTTGTGCTTCAGACGGTCCGAGGGTAACCCCTTTGGACGGTCCGAGAGTGACCTTCGGACGTTCCGAGCTTCAGTTCGAAGTCCCGAAGCGTCCGAGGCTAGCCACTCTCCTGCCTCTGCTCCTGACGTTTCGAGTCCTGTTCGGAAGGACCGAACCCCCCTCGGACGATCCAAGCTTCACTCGGCATGATCCAAGACACACAGACCCACCTAAGCCTGTTTTCTCTGTTTTTTGGTTCGAAAGGACCTTCGGACAACCCGAGACCTGACCCTCGAACGGTCCGAAGACAGACCCAACTTCCGAAGTCTTTGACTAGTTTTAGACAGTGGTTCAGATGATCCGAAGTCACAGTACCTGGTTCTAAGGCATGTTCCGAGGAACCCAGTGTTGGTTTGTAATTCTTGGTTGATTTTGGAATCGCATGTTTAGATCCTAAGTTTTCATGTGATGTTTGTACCCTTTTGATAAATTAAAATTTGTACTAACCCTTCTTCTCTTATTACTATAGTATATATACTATTTGTATTCACTTCCAGGCCGACTCTATTTGTCGGGCACTAAGTGACTTCACTTTCAGGCCGACGCTATATCTGTCGGGCACTGAGTGACCTCGAGGCGTTACTCAACATATCAATCTGGTCCTATCCAGAAGACAATACGATAAAGTGACCTGAGTATTTAGACCTAACTCAATATGTCAATCTGGTCATGCCCAGAAGACAATATGAGATTTGGACTGAGCACCTTATTATTATATATTGTGGATTATTCTAACTTAAAATGGTTAGAAACCAAGTAGGAGACTCAATTCCATTTACCTTGGAGATTTTTGGGAAAACAATATGGTTTTGAAATACTAGTTGTATGTATGCATTTGAATACTATGTATTTTGACTAACTATTGATTGCGCACTTGTTTGCTTGTTGAACAGTGACCCCGATATCACACATTTTCGGTGAGGGAACTTAACTTTAAAGTAGGTGTAATCAGGTTTAATGAGGAGAATTTTGTGCAATGAGTGGTTTCGAGTTTGATGAACCCACCCATGTGGCTAGACATGATGCACTGTTGTAAGAAGTGTTTATGATAATTGTGAATGTTTATAAGGTTGATCATATGAAACATGTCATACTGCTTCCACGTGCCCTTGACTATTGAGCCAATATCGGCCATGCGTGTGAGATGACTTACGTCTACTAGACCAGGGGTGTCGACAGTTGCTGCCTTGAGGAGTATCAATATCGGCCATGTGAGGGCCGGAGATGTATTTGTAAGGATGTATTTTGACTGTGTCGGGACTTAATACGATGGTCTCAGCGTAATATGTAGGCATTACGTTGGATGACAGCAGTTATGGAAATGATAATGAAATTATACTTGATATTGAGAATTTATTGTCGAGCATGAGATATTATATTGCAACTGTTGATTATTTACTAACCTGATATTTCATTAGACTGCATCGTTATACTTCCTTCACTGGGATAGTTAGCTCACACCACTCACATTTCAGGAGATGTGCTCGAGGAGGAGAACCCTCTTTATGAAGCTTAGGATGGATAAGCTACTGCGTTGCCTTGGGATTCCCACTGAGAGGAATTCTATAATCTTTGCTTTTTGGTTCCTTGAACCTTTTACTTATGTAAAGTACCGTGTGTGGTACTTAGTTTGTATTGACTTGATGTATTGAACTACTATGTGTTCCGTAGTCACTCTGATGATGTTGTAATAATAATTCATTGTTGGAATTATGTGGTTGTGGTTGTGTCTCTTTTGGGTAGACTTATAGTATGTGTTTGAGTCCACATGTTGAGATCATGGGTGACCTTTGAGCCTAACTGTTGATCCGGCCCAGTTAGAATTCTTGAGTCTAGTTTCAAAAAACTAAAAAAAAAAAACCAGTGACGTTCCGGGCCCACTTTTCGGGTCGGCGCATGACAACTCCTCAAAAAACTCTGGTCACCCTACCAATATAAAAGGGAGACCATACAATATACAACTGCCTCAACCGCTGAAATGCAATGGGAAAACCCACATCCCCTGTGGGGGTCTTGACCACCGGAGCATAACGGGGAAGCCAATCTCAAGGGTATGCACCTCAACCGCATCTCCTATGGGGGTCTCGACCGCCGGAACGTAATGGGGAAGTCCTCCCAACATCCAAACCATCATGTCATCATGAACATATACACATGTAAACGACTCCTCCATCTCAACACCCAACAACACATTGTCCGTTGTGGGTTACCTCCCATGCACGTACTTGATATCAGGGTCATGTATAACAATACAATCATGCTCTGATATAAGTAATCAAAATCAACAACACATGCTTCGTGCATAACAAGAAGATATAACAGGTTATCTAGGCATATATCTCCATGCTCATCATGATCATGTTCACATGTTGTAAATAAACACACATCATTTTATCAATAAACTTTCAAGCATCGTACTCAATATCCAACACAAATCTCATTCCCATCATAATTTTACATATACGTTATGATTGAACACAAATATATTATCAACAATTTTCGAACATTATGTCGAATATCCAACACATACTTTACTCATTAAGTTCATTCCCATGTAATAATTAAACAAACATGTTACCAGCAAGTTTCCAAGTTCAAATAATCATCCATCCGATTACAATTTTCCATTAATCGCATATAGTTGACATGAGTGCACCCGAACAGATCCCTTGCCACATGTTCATTTCAACAGTTCCCTTACCGAGTGGCTTAATAAACGAAGGACCCCATTTAAGTCACTACATGTCCAAAGTTAACAGTTAAATTGATGCGAATGCATGTTAAAACAGTGATAAGCCCCCTCACAGTGTGTGCAGAGTCGAAAATCAGAAGCGAGCAAGCGGCTTGATGGGTTGAAGGGAGCTTAATCTGTTGAAACAATAAAGGACGAATTAGTAAGAAAAAGTAAAACGAGGCCGAAAGAAAAACGACCAGGCTTAAAAATGGGCTTGAAAACGGGTCGGGAACTTGGTCAGGCCCAAAGGGTTGGGCCTATCAGGACAGGGCCAGATCAAGCCTGGCTGGGCCAAAGGTTGGGCTGGACCCAACAAGACTCGAGATCGGATCTAGGTTTGGACTGGGTCTGGCAGCTGGGCTGGACCAGGTCTGATCTGGTTGGGCCAAACTGAGCCTGGACCTAGGATGGACTGGGCCAGGTCCGAGTAGGTATGCTGGGCCGAGGTTGGGCCAAATACAGGCTGAAACCGAGAGCTGGGTAAAATTAGAAGTCCGACTGAGTTGACTCAAGAACTTGGCCGAGTCGACTCACTCACCCACTGAGTCAAAGAGGAAAAATCGAGAAAACCAAGGAAAACAAGGGATAACCGTAGAAAATCAGGAAAAAAAAAGAGAAAAACTGAGAAAGTCAGGAGAAAAAGAGGAAAACTGAGAAAATCAAGAAAAAAAAGAGGAAAATCGAGAAAAGTCGTGGAAGATCAAAGGGAAAACTCAAGAGAGAGAAGAAGGGGAAAGATGAAGAAGAAAATAGATACCCAGAATCAGCGAGGGAAGGGCGAAGGGGTGAAAATCCGATGGCTTCTAGCGAAGAAATAAGATTTGGATGGCGTCGGGCTCAAGGGCTGCTCGTCCAACCGAGAGAGGGAAGAAGAAGAAGAAGGAAGCCGAAAGAGAGAGAAAGAAGCAAGGTGGCTGCTGCTGCTTAGGTATTCGTTAGGGTTTTAGGGAACGAAGAGGAAGAAGGAACAAAGAGAGGGATGGCGGCGGCGAAAAGAGGAATAGGAAATAAATAGATGAGCGGCGGGAAGAGGGAGAGAGAGAGAAATAGGGAGGTCGAGAGAGGGGTGAGAGATAGAGGGTGAGGCGGCTAGGGGTTCCAAAGAGAGAACAAGAGGGATTAGGGTTTTGCAAGGGAGAGAGAGAGTATAAAAAGGGTGAGGCTAGGGTTTGGCTTTGGGTTAAATGGGTCGGGTCAAAGAAGGCCCACACGGGTTTTGGGCTAGGGATGGGTATGAAAACCATTTTTTTTAATAAGAATAAAAACAAAAATAATAAATCATTGTGTGATTTCCAAATATTTTTTTTGATAACTCGTTTAATAAACCAAATTATTAAAATACCCCCAAAAAATAACACAAAGATCTGTACATCTCTCTAAGAACCCCGATAAATCAAGTTGAGTCGTTACAACACTTCCCCCTTTAAGGAATTTCGTCCTCGAAATTCAAACAGAACTCATACCTCTAGTCTCAAATAAGGCTATAACCTACTTTCGCATCGTTGCCTTGTTCTCCCAAGTAAAAGACTCTCTACTCTTGCGCAACCAAACCACTAAAACTAAGTGGGCAATCTTGCTGCAAAGTCTCTGCTTAGTCGAACCCTCAATCCAAGCTAGTCCCTCCTGAAATGGTTAACATAACTCTTCTGCAGACTCTAGGCAGTCAACAACCTCTATCTGATCTCACTTGCTTTATAGTCTCATTGACCATACTTGGTCTTAACATCACTTTATCACTGATCTCCGCCCAACATAGGGGTGATCTACACGACTTGCCATACAATGCCTCATGTGGTGCCATCTTAATACAGGACTGATAGCTGTTGTTGCAAACAGACTCAACCAAGTATAAATGACTTTCCCAACTATTACCAAGATCTAAAACATAAGTTCAGAGTATAGCCTCTAAGATCTGAACGGTCCACTCCGACAGACTATTTTTCTGTGGATGGTAACGCTGCATTGAAACGTAACTGTGCGCCCGAAGCTCCAATAAGCTGTGCCAAAATTGAGAAACAAACCTCAGATCCCAATTTGAAACAATATACATGGGCACGTCATGCAGTCTGACGACCTCTGCCGACTACCGCCAACTCAAAGTCTCTAGAGAATCCGTCGCTTACCTGCCAAACAAAAGAGCAGACCTAGCCAATCGATCCACTATGACCCATATTGCATCATGCTCTCGAGGTAACTTCGACAAACTAATAACAAAAATCCATAGTAATGAGGCCTCACTTCCATTGGGGATCAAGAAGAATGCAATCTGCAACTTCCCTTCGGGGCTAGAACACCACGATTGACCCTAAAGGAGGGGAATGTGTGTGTTGGTTGGGGGGGGGGGGGGGGGGGGGGGGGGGAGGGCTGGGGAGGGGTGGGCACTGATCAGGTCAATCTAAATTCGTTGGTCTTTTTTTTTAATTTTACTTGATTGATTAGTTGAAGCGCAACGGATATAACAATCAAGTGAGTGTGTGTTAACAAATGTGATTAAACAATCAACATAAGAAAATAACTCTAGCACTACAAACACAAGGACACAAGATATATATAGTGGTTCGGTTTGCCAACCTACATCCCCTGTTGGGACTTGTTCAACCTCGAGCTATGCCCAAATTCACTAAGTGGGGACTTACACCCCCACAATTAGGGTAGGAATTCCATATCACTCAATCGGCTGAGAATTCCACCCACTACTGTGTCAGAGACGAATCTCTAAAGTTTTTTATAGTGGTTCCGGAGCAAATCCTCCTCAATCCACTTTCGGGTCAAAAGTTAATATAAAAAAATGAAAACCAAGAAGCACTTGCCTTTGAAGCTCTTTCTCGCTGATGTATGCTTCTTGAAGATCCCACCCAAAGTGTGCCGACGATCCTTCTTGTAGCCGTTGTGAAAAAAATCCTTTCAATAGATTTGTTGTTTATGATTTTTCTTTCCTCCTTTCTTTCTCACTTTCAAACTCAATCAATAGATTGGTTGTTTATGATTTTTTCACAAGAGTGTTGATCGTTCCTTTGAGTATATAACTTTTCTCAGCTCAAAGAAGATGGTAAAATGATCACACAACACTTATATTTATAGAGGAGTCTTAACGGTTTTTTGGACTGTCTAGTATCGACAGGTCGATGGCACCGTTGGGTCGGTGTTCATATTTATTATCGTTCAACCATCCGACCGTTGCACATTAAATGCACTTCCAATGACATAATTACTTCCCGGTCGACAATTTGGTCTCGCTGATGGGTCGACAGTCATGGCACCGATATGTTGGTCCATATGAGAGTCTCGGTCTGGGGCAAAACCATGCTGACAGAGTTTCAAGACAGAAACCTGTCAAACCCAGAACGACGTGTCGCCTATTACAGAGGGGTCGGTCCTGTTACTCAGAATCGGTCTTGATATACCAAGATGTCTGTTTATTCAAAAGCCCATATGAGTTCACAGTCCATAACTCACAAGTCTTTTACTGACGAATCGTCGACCACGAGGGGTCATTTAAGTTCATCACCGAGGGGTTGGTGCATACGAGACTCTCGGTTAGAGGCTTTCATAGAATGACAGTTCTATGTTTCAGACCCTATGTCAATCTGGACGACCAGTCTTTAACCACGCTGGGTCGATCCTGTCACCACCGAGGGGTCAGTGTGATAGATTGGTTGAGCTGACAGTGAACATAATTCATATGTCTAAGTTCACTTCTAATTCACTGTCCAGCTTCCTCTTTAGGCTTTATATCATTTGTTCAACTAAGCCTAGGGATAGTCCTCTCTCATGTGTGGGTTCCACCTAAGGTCATCTATGGCCATAATACCTTTTTGTGATTGCCATTACGATGAGCTTTGAGCTTGGTGGAGCATGATCATCTTTTTTTATTATCTTGGGTCTTCAAGCTTCTAGCAAGAACTTCTTCCTGGGTCATGGAATTGACAAATATGGACTCGGCCAAGCTAGGGCACTAACAATCTCTCCCTTTGTTAATTACATGACAAAACCTAGAAGCTAATCCAATTACAAGCCCACCCTTTATTACAACACATTTCAATACAAAATATTACATAAGTTACATGAATATATTCAAATGAACAACAAGATTATTATCTTCATATTCTTGTTCAGCTTTCTTCATTTTCATTTTCCTGTTCAAGTACATAAGAAAGAAACACTAGAAAATCATTAGAGGGGTTAGTCCAAAACATAAATATGCAACCATGGACTTAACAGGATTAACACTCATTCTCCCCCATAGACCAGTGATTTGCTAGCCACCAACACTGTCCAGTGTTGAGAAGATTTTCTCCCCCAATTTTCTTCAATTGGATCTCCCTCCAAGCATAGAGATTCTCCCCATATCCATTGGTTTTATGGCTCTCTCTTTGTAGAGACCCAAGCGAATCGGCTTTACCATTTACTCCCCATAATTGGTTTTGATGTTTTACAGTTTCTACTAATTTCTCCCCCATTTTATCATCCAATTGCCAAATGTTTAGTAGGTAGACATCGAGATCGAGCACTCCCCCATGCTTCTTGTCTTTATTGCTTAACTAAGATTTGCTCCAACTCATGGTTCTCTCCCACAGTTCAGTGCACACTTCTCGTGCATCAAGGTTTATTTGCTTCTGCTCAAGCTAAGTTCCAGCTTAGCTGATTTCTTCATGGGTTAAGCTAATGTACCTAGCTTCCTTTGAATCTCCTCCCCCATTCTTTGAGCTATCTGCTCTAGCTTTTTCTACCAAGCATCCCCACAAACTTAGCAGCCTCCTAAGTTTATTTTTCATCAAGCTTCTTTTTAAGCTTGCATTAGGCTTCCTCCTTATTCTGTCAAGCCAGTGACAATAGATAATCAACACATATTTTGTGCTCCCCCATACTTCGATGATGTGTGTAATGTCATAGCCCGATTCCTATCTCCCTAACATGCCAATACAAATCCAACTCATTCAAACCTGCATGTTAGTCTATTTAACAAAGATCATGTTAACCATAGACAAGAGATATAAGGCATTAAAAAACAACAATATACACATCATACCAAACCAAACCATATCATTTCATTGATAAACAAAATGTGCATTGAGTACATATGGTTTTTTTAAAAGGAGGCATTATGGATGCTTTAGAGAAAATATCAAAAGTATAGTTTTTCAAAAACAGAGAACATGAAAAACTATCCTAAGCAGAGTCATCTTGAGAAGGTGCTGGAGGAGTAGAAGAAGGAGACTCTGGATCTCTATTGGAGAGGGAGACAACAACGACTAGATCTCGGATTGTCAACACAAGACTATCAAGACTCCTTTCAAGGTAGTCCATTATCCTCTCTAGTTTGAAGTCTTTCCTGCCCAGATTGACATCCTCTTGAGGAGGGTATTCAAATTTTTTTCTGCTTCATCAGAGTCTCTCCAAAACTCCTAAGAATCGTGACTATCTTCCTCACTGTCAACATGGTCTTATTCCCAGTTCGAAGACCATTCCCTTCTTCTGCATCTTCTCTCATTTCTTCACGTCGCTCTTCGACGAAGATGACACCTTTGTCAACGATGGGGTCTTCTTCCACCTCTATTTGGATTTCCCGTTGTTCCTGAACATACACAGGATTTTCAGAGCTTGACCCAGGGCAAGACCGAGAAGCTGTCCTTTTGGTTCGTTTGCGCCATTGACTGGGTTTTCCTCGTTCTATAGTGGTCTTGGGACGTGTCTAAGCTGCCATCTTTCTAGGCATGGTTTTTTCTTGGGGAGATACTCAAACAATGGCTCGGAGATAGATGAGACAAAGGCTGAGCCTAACCTGATCTTTGAAAATCACAAAAATGGTGATTTTCAGGCTTCTAGAGACTTGAGAAAGAAAGCCCTATGGTTTTTCGGTGGAAAATCACTCCGAGAGGTCCTATCGACTGGTCTAGGGCACAGAGGAGAATGAGGGACCACCAGACCTTCGCGGGAGGGAAGACAACGAATTCGAATGAGTTGTCGCTTATGTAGAAAGAGATCCTTTTATTTTAAATCTTCTGTCTCACAGATATGTCGGTTCCGTAGACATGTTGACCTTTTCGACATTTCCTTTTTTTTTTTCAATAGTGCTTGATTTAGCACAGTATCAACATGTCTGTCACAGTGACCAGTCTATTCACCGACATGTCGACAACACCGAGAGGTACCGATTGTAGAGCAGTCATCCTTGATATGTACAACTTCATACTGTACTATTCTAAGCGCGGCATGCATAGATTATGCATAGATATGTCAAACATAACTCATCAAATCATTAAATATGCACATAATAAAAAATTCACATTCCAAAACATTTACAATTCAAAATACTTTCAATGGAATGTACAACTTTCCAAGTAGAATATGTACTATAGCCAGGAAGAGTACATTCTAGACTTGTATTTAGCTAGTTTCTCTCCTCATGTAATAGCATTTTTCTACTTTGTGAACTCACATGGTCTCTTTTCAGTTCATTTGTAGTGGTCTAAGATATGAAAATTAATTAAAAAAAAAAACATGATTAATGGTCCATCTCATAGGTACAAAGATTGTGGCATTTGGTGTTGCATACACACCCCTAAAAACTCACCTTTGATACCCAAACTCTAGATTCATCAACTCTTTTAAGACATGATTCATCTGTCTTAACAAAGAGTCTTGCCTTATATCCTGCTTCCTTGGGTTTCTCTTAAGGTTAGGTGTTGGTGGATGTCTTTTAGACATAGGTTTTACTTGATTGTGCCTTGTGCTTTCCTTTCCAAGTATTTCTTCAAATGATAGCAATTTCTTTTGAAATGCCCATCCTTGTGGCAGAAATTGCACTTTCTCGTTAAAGGGCGAGAGATACTTGTTTTTCTGAACACCCCATGGTTCATAGGTACTTTGGTGGATGAGGCACCAAGTCTAGACCTATCACCATACTGTCTACACGAACCTAGGAGTCTTTTAAGTCTTTCATCTCCTTGGGTAAACCTATCTTGGAATTTTTCCTTATGGGTTTTTAATTCGTTAACTTCCAAAGATAAGTCTTTTAATATATTCTTCAATAAGTTTATTGTGATGCCACAGATTCTCGACATCCTTGCAATGTATGCTTATTTTCTTCTTGAAGAATTTTATTACTCTCTTTTAACTTTGAGTTTTCATTGTCAGAGATTTCCAGCTAAGAGATTAGGAGAGATTTTTTATTTTTCAAATCTTCCACTTGATTAGAGAGGTTCAGATTTTCATTTTTAACCTTATTTAGTTTCTTGGCCATCCTCTCATTTTTAAGAAACAGGGCACTACAGGAAGCTTGGAGATTTTTATTATCTTCACTCTCATCTTCCTCTGTTATAATTGTGGGATTTTCATGATCACCAAGGATCGAGCCTGTGAGACCTTTTGATACAATAACTTGTTGCTGGGTCTCTTCATCTGAATCGCTTTCTGATTCAGAAGTTTCTACATGGTTACATCCACATTCATAGCCTTCTTTATTTTATCTGAGGGACATTCATTCATGAATTGTCCTCTCCCCCAACAATTGAAACAGATCTTCTCCTTGGTCACCTCTCTCTCCATCTCTTTTCCTCTGCTTTCTTCTTGCCTCCTTGGGTATCTTTTACTTGTTTCACCCTTACCCATTCTTCTCAAGTTATGTCTTTTAACAAAGTTTTTATAAAACTTCAAGGCAAACATTGCCATGTCATCACTTGAGAGTTCATCTTCCAAAAGATTTTTTTTTTGTTTTATTTTATTTTAAAGAAGATTTCAAGGCAATAGATTTATCCTTTGGTTGTTCAAAGTGTAGTTCATAGGTTTACAATGAACCAACCAAATCATCAATATTCATTAAGAACATATCTCTGTTGTCCTCCATAGCCACAACCTTGGGCTTGAATCTTTCTGCAAGATTATGGATAATTTTGGTATATACATTGTCCTCGGGTATCCCTTCACCTAAAGCGTACATTTGATTTACAATGTCGCTTATCTTGGAAAATCCATGAAGACTTCATCCTCCCTCGTTTTAAGAGTATCAAACTGATTTTACAGGATCTGAAGTTTGGACCTTTTAACTATTGAGGTGCCTTCATGAGTTCTTTCAAGAACTTTCAATGCCTCTTTTGCAGTTTTATAGGTCATGATTCGCCTATATTCACTGTCAGACACTGTACAGTTAAGGGCATTCATGGCTTTGCCATCAGCTGTTTGAGCAGCTTTCTCAGCAGGGGTCCAAGAGGCAAAAGGTTTGTGTGTCATTAACAAGGTGGATGCTACCATTTTTTCTTCCATGGGTTCCTGCCATCCAGTCTTTATAATATCCCATACCGATGAGTCTATGGAAACAAAAAAGCTTCTCATTTTGGCATTCCATGAGGCATAGTTTGTTCCATCGAAGGATGGGGGTTTGGTTATTGCATGATTGTCTCCCATGGTGTTCTAGCTTGGATTTACTCGGATGGTTAAACCCTTATAACGAGCACTAGTCTCTAATACCAAATGAAAGTTCCCTTAAGGGTCAGAACAACACGATTTACCCTCAATCTAAATTCGTTGGTCCTTTTTTTTATTTTACTTGATTGATTAGTTGCAGCGCAACAGATATAACAATCAAGTGAGTGTGTGTTAGCAAATATGATTAAATAATTAACACAAAAAAATAGCTCTAACATCACAAATACAAGGACACAAGATATATAGTAGTTCGGTTCGCCAAACTACATCCACTGTTAGGAGTCGCTCAACCTCGAGTTATCCCCAAATTCACTAAGTGGGGACTCACACCCTCACAATTAGAGTAGGAATTCCACCTCACTCAATCGACTGGGAATTCCACCTACCACTATGCCAGAGACGACGCTCTAGAGTTTTTATAGTGGTTCTGGAGCAAATCCTCCTTAATCCACTTTCGGGTCAAAGGTTTTACAAACAAAATTAAAACCAAGAAACATTTGCCTTTGAAGCTCTTTCTCGCTGATGTGTGCTTCTTGAAGAACCCACCCAAAGTGCCGATGCTCTTTCTTGTAGCCATCGTGTAGCAATCACAATCTTAGGGTGACTAGGAAACTTAGTTCAACCAAAACTTTCCTAGTTTATATCTTTTCTTCCTCTCTTCCTCACTTGCAAACTCAATCAAAAGATTGGTTGTTTATGATCTTTCTTTCTTCTTCTTTTTCTCACTTTCAAACTCAATCAATGATTGATTGTTTATGATTTTTTCACAAGAGTGTCAATCGTTCCTTTGAGTATATAACTTTTCTTAGCTCAAGGAAGATGGGAAAATGATCACACAACACTCATATTTATATAGGAATCTTAACGATTTTTCAGACTGTCCAGTATCGATAGGTCGGTGGCTTCGATGGGTCGGTGTTCATATTTATTACCGTTCAACCACCCGACCGTTGCATATTAAATGCACTCCCAACGACATAATTACTTCCCGGTCGACAGGTCAATGTCGTCGATGGGTCTACAGTCGTGGCACCGATACGTCGGTCCATACGAGAGGCTCGTTCTGGGGCAAAACCATGCTCGCAAAGTTTCAAGACAAAAACTTTTCAAACCCAGAACAACATGTTGCCCATTACCTAGGGGTCGGTCCTGTTACTCTCGATCGATCTTGTTATACCGAGATGTTTGTTTCTTCGAGAGGCCATTGCACAGTCCATAACTCACAAGTCTTTTACCGACGAGTTGTCGACCACGAGGGGTTGTTTAAGTTCATCACTGAGGGGTCGGTGCATACGAGACTCTCGGTCAGAGGCTTTCACAGAATGATAGTTCTATGCTCCAGAACCTATGTCAATCTGGCCGATCAGTCATTGACCACGATGGGTCGATCCTGTCACCACCGAGGGGTCGGTGAGATAGACTGGTTGAGCTGATAGTGAACATAATTCATATATCCAAGTTCATTTCCAATTCATTGTCCACCTTCCTGTTTAGGCTTTTTATCATTTCTTCAACTAAGCCTAGGGATAATCCTCTCTCATGTGTGAGTTCTACCTAAGGTCATTTATGGCCAAAATACCTTTTTGTGATTGTCATTATGATGAGCTTTGAGCTTGGTGGAGCATGATTTTCTTTCTTGATCATTGAGTCTTCAAGCTTCCAGTAAGTGCTTCTTCCCGAGTCATGGAATTGACAAACAGGGACTCAGCCAAGTTGGGGCACTAACACAATCTACCAGTGGATCTCCAATGCTTTATCTTGACCTGCTGACAAGTTAAATAAAATGTCACAAACTCTATAACACCCCGGATTTTCAAGTTATCAATATTTATGGAAATTGCCCATTTAATTTGTGAATTAAAGGATATGGACCTTAGATGGGTAAGGTGTTGGCTCAATTGTCCAATTAAGACCCAACGGATTATGAATAAGGCTCTGTAACACCCCGCCCTTTTCACCCTTCCGAAAATCAGAGTCTGAAAATTTCTTTTGAAAGAAAAATAGAGTGAACGAGAGTGGGAGCTCCACGACGCGAGTTAAGTTCAGACTACCCAAGTCTGAACCTTAACTGGCCACCCATGTGTACATTGACTAGACCATGATAAACAATCCACACATGGAACTAACAACAACATGCGGGATAAACTAGACTAACTACGGAAATAATATGAATAGATAGCAAGTAGCAGTCTCAATTGATAATTAAGATAAACAACCATCCATAGTTAATAGCCTAATCAAACCATAGCAAAGTATTAACTTATTACATGTCCATCAAAATATAATTCATATGATAGTAATAAAGAAATCCTGTTCATCATTTAAGCACTTAGACTTGGCTCCCCTCCCGGTCATCGACCTTCTCTTTTCCTTTCCTTGTTCCTGTGTTATCCTCTAAGGATAGAATTAGGGCGTTAGATCAACGTGCCTAGTAGGTTCCCAATTAGGGCTACCACATGGTTAGCATATAAAACATGTATATATATCATAGTACATGATTAGTAAAAACATATAAAACCATGCTATGTATGTATGCAATTGTAATGAGCCCCACCCCATCACACATACATAGTCATCACTTGACGGGACTCTCACCGTCAAGGTAAATCACAATACACTTCCATCCGGGTCTCACATGATAAGGTAATCCACAGTAATCCTCGTTAACTGTGGAAAGACCCTTCATCATTGAGTTGATTCATATCACATATTAGTCCTCCTGGCGGGACTCTCATCGCCTAAGGAGACCAATGTGACTCTGATCATCATGTTACTCCTCCTGGCGTGACTTGCACCGCCGAAGGAGGACGTAACTCATAATTGCAACACCTTAGAACCTCAGTCATCATCCCATGTCCATGCATGAGATGTCAATGTATATGTATGTCATTTGTAAATACATATCTCAACATTCAAAACCATATTTGAAACATAATATCAAATACTACCTATCTCATAAAAACATGATAAAACCAAATCATAATTGTGGTTACAAGTAGGTAGGAAACCTACTGAAGATTCACTTCAGTATTCGTTATTTCTTTAGTGTCACCCGGTCACGACTCGCACGTCGTTCAACTTCCGGTACCTTGTCCATATAACAATCGGTTAATCACACTATCATTTACTTATTCATTCACATCTAAGACCCAACCACATCATGTGGGGTTCGGCCATGCCCATGGCCAAACATCTCCAACTTAGGATTTAACCTTTTAAAACTACCGATCCATTCCATGTAATGGATCCACACCAAAACCTATTGTCATGATCCATGATCTTTACATTTGAAACCTTTTAATTCAATACAAACCTTCCACACAAAATACTCCATATGAAGTGGTCCATTTAACCCATACCATGATCCATGGGGTTCGGCCCTATACATGGCCGGACCCTATGGTTCACTTGGTCCAATAATCACCATGATTACTCATGGTTTTAACATGCTAATTCAACCATGAATAATACATGGTTCAGCCGCATATAAATCAACCAAAAATAGTAACCAAGTATTCCATTAATTGCCATAAGAACACCATAACTTTATATGGTTTTTATCTCACAAAACCATCAAATACTTTCATGGAAATGTCGTACCATTTCATGGGGTTCGGCCAACCCAATTGGCTGAACCTGATGGCCTATGGTTTAGATCCTTTTTTGTCAAATAAATATCTTTATTTAAAACACATAAGCTCTCCATAATTGATATGATTTCCATCTTCTTGAAAGCCATACCAAACAATCAAATACTTACATGGGGTTCGGCCATCCAAGGTGGCCGAACCTTATGTCCATGTTTTGGTCCTCTTAAACATGTTTTAGGTCTCATTTAGACATATGGTAATCAGTATAATGTTACCATGTTTTTACCCTTCAAAACCATTCAAATAAGTCCATCACTTTGTATGGTTTCCATTTTGTAAAACTCAATCCAAATGACCATAATACTTCATGGGATTCGGCCATTCAAGATGGCCGATCCCAATGGTCCATTTCCTCAATTTAAATCTATGATTTAGACCCATGATACCTTCAGTCCTTATGTCATTCAAATCCATGTTTTTAACCCTCTTTAAAACATGCATTTGAGTCTTAAAGAAACATTAAAAACAGTCCACAAAAATTCATAGTTTCTATGTTTCAAAAACATCAAAAACAACCAATCATTTACATGGGGTTCGGCCCTCCATGGTGGCCGAACCCTATGATCATTTTTACCATTTCAAAACTTCTATTACTCAAGGTTAAAACCTTGGTGCATTCGGTCATAACCATCGCCCAATACATACCCTTTTTCTTATAACTTGTTTGACTTGAACACTTAAGAAATCTTACCAATTTTCCTTTGCCTAAGATCCTTGGCTTCTCCCCTCTATTTCTTCCTTTCTTCCTTAATCCTTTGCTGGTTTATGCTTGATTAACTGGTGCCAAAACCTTTGCTGTTCAGCCAAGAAAAACGAACTTGAAGAGAGAGAGAGATGGGAATTTCTTGGATTTTCAATGTGAAAATCGGCCAAGAATGGTAACCCTTCCCTTTTGTAATTTCAGTCCCATTTTCCATTCATTTTCCCTCATTTAATTTTGCCAAAACCGATGGGATATTGGGTGTCATCCAAGACACCCCCTCACCCAAACGGTGCAACCTTTCATTTCAACCCATGCATCTCATGAGATGAGATGCATGCCTCCCAAGCTTGGTGTCCCTTGGCTTTGCCAAGGCACCTCTTCACTCTCAACGGCTGGGATTGATTCTCCAAGAGTTATGTGTGATTAACAATACCTTCCCACTTCCTCTTGACTCACTTAACTCATGATATTTTTATTCTAACCCAACTCATCCAACTCATCACATTTAATGCACCGAGTTTGAGTCAACTCTTTTCTTAAATCAAACTCACTCCAAATCATTCCAACTCAAGCTGAACTAACTCATACTTGAGTTCAATTGAGGGCCTACAAGGTCATCCGTGGTCAACTTGGTCAACCCGACCCATTGGGTCCCCAATCAGCCCCTTGACCCGTTTTGACAACATGACCCATTCATGGGCTGATTTTTGCCATTTTTAATTGGTTTTCACTTGTGTTTCAAGCCTACCCATTTTTGCTATACTTGATTTCCAATCAGTTCAGCTTGACCCCATTTAATTTGAGCTTACACAATGGTCAAATCATCCATTATGACCCATTGGGTCCAATTGGGCCCTTTGACCCATTTAGCCATTTTCGACCCAATTGATGTACATTACCCATCCAATCAAACTTGACATTTATAATGTGCTCAAATGATCTTAATTTGAGCAATGGGCCCCACCATTTCCTTATTTGACATCTCAAAATAATTAATTTAACACGTCAGGGGCATTTTCATAATTATCCACTTCGTTGAGAAATTGAGGTGTTTCAGGCTCAATTGAAATAAATGGGTAGGATTTATTTAATTGGGTCAAGGTTGTCAATTGGGTCAAAAGTCCAATTGGGACCCAATGGATCATATATGAGCTAGTTAGAAGTAAATGGGTAAGGTTTGATAATTGGGTCTAATAACCAATTAAGATACAAGACATGAGATCCACCTCATCAAGTGAGGTGGCATGTAAATGAAATGGCTATGTGGGATCCCAAATACTATATGGTTCATAGTCGGCTAAGCCATGGTTGACTTGGTCAACCATGGGTGAGTTCAATAGAGTTGAGTTAATGAATGAGCTCAAGTGGGATAAATAATACTTGAGTTGGAAAGTGAATTCACATGAGTTGAGAATTTATTAATGTGAGTTCAAGTGCTTGAGTTGGAAAATGAGTTCATTTAAGTTGAGTTGAATGGGAAGTCAATGGGACTTTCATTTTAACGAGTGGAGTTGGAAGATGGAGAGTCCCATCTCAATGGACACCATCATTATGAAGAAGTTGGAGGTTTTGTGGTGGTTACACAAGCCTACACAAGGCATACACGTTGGAGATGGGAGTTTCAGGATGAAACTCCAAATAGATCATTGATGAGGGAGGTGAAGGGGCATGGTGGTTACAAAGGGGTATCACCAAAGGACACCACCCTTGGCCGACCCTCATTGATTAAGACAAGGAAGGTGGACGGTTTTGTTGTTGTTACACAAGGTAACCAAAGGCTACACGTTGGAACATGGGGGATTTCCATCTCATGATGGAAGCCCAAGGGTCATCTAGTTGGAGTGTTTCATCTCGTGGGATAAAACCTCCAAATGGAACATTAAGGAGGGAGGTGAAAGGTCCTGGGAGTTACCAAGGGGTATCAACCAAAGGACACCACCCTTGGCTGATTTACATTGGGCAGCAAGGAGAATTCCTTATTTTATCTCACTCTCTCCCTCTCTCACTCAAGGCCAACCACTCTCAAAGACAAAGGACTTAGAGAGTAGTTTTTGATCTCAAGCTCTCTCTCTCTCAAACCTACACCCTTTGGCCGAACCCTCTCTTTGGGTTTTCATTCAAAACCTCTCAAGCAATCTCGGCCAAGGATCAAGGAGGAAGAGGAGGCTAAGGAGGGAGAAGATTGGAAGAGCAAGAAGGAGTGAAAGAAACCGGAGGAGTTGCAGAATCGGTAAGTACTCGTTAAGATTGCATAAGTAAGAAAAAGATGGTCAAGGACATGGTTCGGCCATGGCATGGCCGAACCCTAATCTTGTGATAGTTAAAGGACCTTATTCATGAACCATGTATGGAATGGTGAATGATCAAGGATCATGGTTTGGCCCTTGTATGGCCAAACCCTAAGTTTATGTATGAGAATCATCAAGGACAAAAAAGGGTTGATGAGGTTCGGCCATGGTGTATTACCGAACCCCATCAAAGGATTAAATCTTGGAAGTATGTTTTTTAGAATAAATTGATGAACCATAGGGTTCAGCCATGTTGTATGTAACACCCCGATTTCTCAAAGACATGAATATTTACGAAAATGCCCCTGGATTGGTAAATTTAATAAATGTGATTACAAATGAGGAAATGGTGAGGCCCATTATTCAAATTAAGATCATATAAACATATTATAATGGCCAATTTATCATGAATGGGTAATGAACATCAAGTTGGGTCAAAATGGTTAATTGGGTCAAAGAATTCTCAATGATTGGAATAATTACGAAAATGCCCCTGGATTGGTGAATTCAATAAATGTGACTGTAAATAAGGAAATAGTGGGGCCCATTGTTCAAATGAATACCCTATGAGCATATTATAAATGTCAAATTTGATTGGATGGGTAATGAACATCACATTGGGTCAAAATGGCTAATTGGGTCAAAGGACCCAATTGGGACCCAATGGGTCATAATGGATTATTTGACCATTGGGTGAGCTCAATTTAAATGGGGTTAAGCTGAATTGATTGGAAATCAAGTGGAACAAAAATGGGTAGGCTTGATGCACAAGTGAAAACCATTTAAAAGTGGCAAAATCAGCCCATTAATGGGTCATGTTGTCAGAACGGGTCAAGGGGCTGATTGGAGACCCAATGGGTCGGGTTGACCAAGTTTGACCACGGCTGACCGTGTGGGCCCTCAAATGAGCTCAATGGTGAGTCAAATCAGGTTGAGTGGGACTGAATTGAGTTGGTTTTGAATTAAGAAATGAGTTGACTCAAGTGTAATTAATGTATGGTATTTAATGTGGTGAGTTAAGCCATTGAGTTAGGTGAGTCAAAATGGAAACCAAAGGGTCTGTAAAATCAGTGAGTTAAAGGGGAGATGAAGAGGTGCATGAGTCTCAAGATACACAATACAAGTCCCACATGTTGGGGACTTGTTATGGTGGTCTCCATGCAAAGTCTTAAATGCATTTATGTAAATGAGATAAGATGCATGGGCTTACATGAAGGGTTGCAACGTTTGTCACCAAGGGGTTCCTTGGATGGCACCCAATACCTCCTTAGTTTTATCAAAAGATTAATGAGGAGTTATGAGATGCTTTGGGCTGTTAAACAAAGACAACAAACACCTCATTTGGCCGCATTTTATTCCAAAGAAAACCTTAGAAATCCATCCCTCTCCCCCTCTCAAGAACGTCATCTTCTTGGCTGAACCAGCTGCTGGTGTTTCACCATTTGATCCAGCACCATTTCGGCAAGGGATTAAGGAAGAAGGAAAGAAAGGAAGCAAGGGGAAAGGAGCAAAGGAAATTGGTAAGATTTTATTAAGTGTTTAAGTTAAATAAGTTGTAAAAAAGAGTATGATTTGGCCATTGTTTGGCTGAATCCATCCAGGGTTAGAGCTTGGATGATATTTCATAAATGAGATGGAAAATGAATCATTGGGTTCGGCCAATTGGGGATGGCCGAACCCCATGAAAAGAATGGGTTAAATTGGGTGGTTTTTGTAGGACAAAACCATGGACTGTTTTTGATGCTAAGTTAGATTATTTACTGTTTTGGAAAAGTTCTAAAATCATGGTTTGAGTGTCATATGTTGGGCTATGGATTGGCCGAATATATCAAAGGAGTAAACCTTGGATTAGATGGCTCAAATGGATAAAAAAATATATCATTGGGTCCGGCCATATTGGTTGGCCGAACCCCATGAAAAGAGAGGTTTTAGTTCAATGTTTTAGAAAGTCAAGAACCATGTCAACTATGGTGATTTTTACATATGTTAATTGGGTCATTTTGTGGCCGAATTAAGTACTGATGTAAAGTATTATGATGAGGTTTAAAGGATGAAAATTTAGAGCATGGAGTTCGGCCACTTTGGATGGCTGAACCCCATGAAAGTAATTGATTAAATGGTATGGTTTTTGGGGATAAAAACCCTACCATGTGTGAAGATTGCTAAAGGATTGTAAAATGGAATTTGGACTTGATAAGAAATCCAATGGTTACGATATTAACTTGTCGTTGTATAAATAAGGAAGCGGAAGTTGAATGGCGTACAAGTCGTGATCCAGTGAAAAAGAACAAACACCGAAGCTAATCTTCGGTAGGTTTCCTACCTACTTGTAACCACAATTATGATTTGGTTTTATCATGTTTTTATGAGATATGTTGTATTTGATATTATGTTTCAAATATGGTTTTGAATGATGAGATATGTATTTACAAAATGACATACACGTACATTGACATCTTATGCATGGCATAGGGTGATGATTATGGGTTACCTTGACTTGAGAGTCCCAATGAAAGAACGCTGTGAAACAACTCAATGATGAAGTGTCTTTCCATAGGTAACGAGGATTACTGTGGATTACCTTATCATGTGAGTCCCAATGAAAGAATACTGTGAAACAACTCAATGATGAAGTGTCTTTCCACAGGTAATGAGGATTACTGTGGATTACCTTATCGTGTGAGTCCCAAATGAAAGTGTATTGTGATTTACCTTGACGGTGAGAGTCCCGTCAAGTGATGGTTATGTATGTCTGATGGGGTGGGGCTCATTACATTTGCATACATACATAGCATGTTTTTATATGTTTTTGATAATCATGTACTATGATATATATGCATGTTTTATATGCTAACCATGTGGTAGCCCTGATCGGGAACCTACTGGGCACGTTGATCTAACGCCCTAATTCTATCCTTAGAGGATAATGCAGGAACAAGAAAATGGAAAGAGAAGGTCGATGACTGGGAGGGGAGCCAAGCCTAAGTGCTTGAATGATGAACATGATTTCTTTATTACTGTCATTTGAATTATATTTTGATGGACATGTAATAAGTTAATACTTTGCTATGGTTTGATTAGGTTATTAACTATAGATGGTTGTTTTATATTAAATATTAATTGAGACTGTTACTTTCTATCTATTCATTCTATTTCCGCAGTTAGTCTAGTTTATTTCGCAAGTTATTGTTTAGTTCCGTGTGTGGATTATTTATCATGGTTTAGTCCACGCACACATGGGTGGCCAGTTAAGGGTCGGACTTGGGTAGTCCGGACTTAACTCGCGTCGTGACGCCTCCCGTTCTTGTTCATTCTATGTTTCTTTCAAAAGAAATTTTTAGACTCTGATTTTCGGAAGCGTGAAAAGGGCGGGGAGTTACATTGTATGGCCGAACCCCATGGAAGAATATCATTGGTTTAAATGGTTTTAAAGGTGGTTAAACCATGGAACGGGTTAAGGATATTAAAAGGTTTTAAAATGAAAGTATGTTAGTAATTGTTATGGATTTTGAAGGATGAAAACCATGGAAGTTGGTTAATGATCTTAATAGGTTTTTTTTTTTTTTTTTAAAAAGGATCAATCATGGAGGTATGATTTATTGAACCATAGGGTTCGGCCATGTTGCATGGCCGAACCCCATGGAACGTTATTAATGTTTTAAATGGAGGGACTTTACTTATGGGTTTAAATGTTGTAAATAATACAAAGGAAGGATGAAGATGAATACCATGGGTTCGTCCATGTTGTATGGCCGAACCCCATGGACCATTTTAATGGGTCATGTGGAGATTTATACATGTTTAAATGAATGAATGAATGATTAAGCTAGGAAATGGAGGATTCATTTATGGATCTATGTTTGGTTATGGATCATGCATGGATCTAAGTATAGATAAGTAAAATTAGGTGATTACCTATGGAAGGAAAGAATGGCTAAATGGTGAAATTAAAGGACCATGGGTTCGGCCATAGATTATGTTTTTGGATCTAGGTTTGTATAAGAGACCTAAGTGTATTATTGAACCATGGAAAATGTTTAGTTGTGGATCTGTGTTTTGGACCTAAGCATGAGGTGATGGAAATAATGACAAAGAGGTAAATATGATGAAAATGAAAGGACCATGGGTTCGGCCGAACCCCATGGGGAAAGTTTTATGGACTTAGGGTTTTTATGAATGTTAAATAATTAATTCATGTATGATTGGTTAATGTAAAACTAATAGAATGATCTTGGACTTAATGTAAAGATCAAAGGACTAAAAGGAGACACAAAACCAAGGGAGTGAGGTTCGGCCATGTTGTTTGGCCGAACCCCACTAAGGAATACTTGTGGACTTAGGGTTTCTTAGATGGTTGGACTTATGTGGATTGGTTAATAAATAAAAGAGGGACCCAAATTCAAGTGGGTGAGGTCCCACAAAGATGTTTTTATGGACTTAGACGTAATTGTAAATCAAATGGAACTTGGGTTTGATTGATTGAAATGTAATAAGGACCTCACAAGGGGTGCACGATCGTGAGTGATTTCTGGACGAAAACGCAATGACACTTTAGTGGTCATTGGTAGGTTTCCTACCTCATTGATACCATGGGATATGTATGATGGTTTTAATTCATATTTTGATGAGTTATTTTGTATCAAATGTTATGTTTCATATGGATTTTTAATGCTATGGTTTGTATTATTTCATAGCATGTTGGCATTTGCATCTCATGCATGGCATGGGAGGGATGATATGTAATCGGAGACCACACTCCGTTGGGGCGTCCGTAAGGCAACTGTGGGGGTACCTTGATATGCATTTTCCATCAAGATGTAACCGGAGACCCACGCTCCGTCGGGGCGTCCGTAAGTCGTGAGGGGTACCTTGATGTGCATTATCCCATCAAGAGGTAACCGGAGGCCACACTCCGTCGGGGCGTCCGTAAGGCAACTATAAGGATACCTTGATGATGAGTTTTCCATCAAGAGGATATTATGTGTTTTGGTGATATGGGTGATGGGTGGGACTCATGGCATATGACACCCATGGCATGGCATTGTATCAGCATGATTATGATCTCTATTATCATGCACTGTTTCTGGTTTTATCTGTATGATTGGATCTCTGTTATCATACACTGTTTTCGATACGATGTTTTATAGATACGACATGATGTATTATATCTGGATTTTTATACTAACCCATGTGTTTGACCTTAATTGGAATATCTACTGGGCGCGTTGTCTAACACCCTACTTCTACCTTAGATGGTGACACAGGGAGTGGATGAAACGATTGACGTGATTGGAGCCAAGCTTAGGAGCTTGGATGATTAAGTTTCATTTTGTTTAAGTTACTCATGGTTGATGTATTTGAGTAATTAGTTCGGGAATGTAATAACGTAGATTATTTGCTATGGTTTGGAATGTTAAGTTTGGATATTTTAACTTAATTTAAGTGATGGACTCCTTGCTATCTAAAATGGAATAGGAGTGTTATCCTATTGTAATTCCGTATTTGTGATTTATTCTGCATGTTAACTTGAGTACGTGTGAACTGTTTAGTGGACTTGGTCAACGCACACGTATGGTTGGCCAGTTAAGGTCGGACTTTGGAAACTTGGACTTAACTCGAGTCGTGAGGTCCCGTTCTCGCTCTTTATTATTCAAAAAAAAAAAATAGACTCTAATTTTCGGCATAGTGAGAAAGGGCGGGGCGTTACAAACTCAGCTACTGCCCTCTTCAATGTTCTCCACTAGAACTATTGATGTAAATCATGACACATCTTTGTGAATCCCGGATGTGCAACAAACCTGGAATGATGGGAGTGCCGTAACATCTCCTCGTGGCATTGCCTGGACATGGGTACGAAAAGCCTTCCCTAAAGGTCAAACCACCATCTCGTCTCACAATCCATCCAAAGGGTCCACTGCCACTGACCACAACACTCTTCAATGCAATGCACCTCTTATCTGTTTGCTGAGCTCTCAAAACTCTATCATAACTCCTGGTTGAACAACCATACTGCAAAGTTTGGATGCTCTATATCCTCCGATCAAACTCGATAAGGCTGCCCTTGCCCTACAACTCAAGGAGTCCCACTTAAGTTCGTCTTACCAGGGTGGTAAGACAATACAAAGTTGTACTCACCATTGTACTCTATCCATTGTCTCTGTCTCATATTCAGTTCATTCTGTGAGAACAGATACTTAGGCTCTAAAGATCTGAGAAAACCTCGAAACCTCTCACCATGTAAGTACTATCTTCAAATCTTAAGTGCAAAACTATCGCCGCTAACTCCAAGTTATATGGAGGATAATTTTGCTCTTGGATCTTAAAATGTTTTAAGCCATAAGCTATCCCTATCCATTCTGCATCAGTGCACAACTCAAACCATCACCCGAAACATCATAAAAAACTGCATGGTCATGGCCTCTCTCTCTTGCACAAGTCAACACCAATGCGGTAGTCAAACTACCCCCATTCAGCCTACGGAAAGCTGCCTCACAAGCTCGTCCCTAATGAAAGACACATCCTGAGGTCCAACCTCATCATGGACGTGGCAATCTTGGAAAAACCTTCGAAGAACTGCCGATAGTGAACTTGCAAGATACAAAAGCTGCGGATCTCAATCATACTCCCTGGTCGTTCCCATCTCGTAACAGTCTCAACCTTGGTCAGATCTACGGCCTGATATTCAGGTGACACCTCGTGCATAAGAAACTGAACCTCTAGAACTAAAACTCACACTAGTTGTACTTCACATAAGGATGATGATCCCCAAGACTTGAGGTACAGTTCTCAAATGCTGCTCATGCCCCTCTTTTGATGCTGACTATATCAAGATGCCGCCGATGAACACCACTATAAATTGATCTAGGTACGGCCTCAATATCTTGTTCGTTAGGGCCATGAATGTTGCCGAGGCACTAGTCACCCCAAATGGCATCACCACGAGCTCGAAGAGTCCAAAACGAGTGCAGAAGGCGGTCTTCCCCAAGCCACACTCACGCACCCTCACCTGATGGTAACCTGATCGAGAGTCTTCCTTATAGGAACACTTGGATCGTCTCGACTTGTCAAGAAAATCTCCAATCCTCAGGAGTGAATACTTGTTTTTCATTGTAACTATGTTCAGCTACCGATAACTGATGCACAGTCTCATGGAGCCATCTTTCTTCTTTACAAAGAACGCTAGTGCACCCAAGATGAAGTGCTAAGCCGAATGAAGCCAAGGGTCTCTAACTCCCTGAGCTGTTTCTCCAACTCCAAAGTCTCTGCCTGTAAATCAAAGCACAAACTCATAGAGCCATCTACTTTCTTGGTCAACAAGGCCGGTACGCTCCAAGGAGGGCGCTGAGTCAATTGTAGCCTAGAGACTCCAACTCCCTGATCTAACTCTTCAGTTCCAATACCTCTACTGGCACCACCCGATAATGAGTAATTGAAATAGATGTCACATTGGGGGACAGATCCACAACAACCCTATCTCCTGACGTGGCAGAAATCCAAAAAAAAAACTTCTCTAGAAAGACATCTGAAAACCCTTGTACCACGCAAGGCGTCTCAACATCTGCCAACCCCAAACTCTCTTTTGATTTAAGCTAGCCATCAAGCTGCACAACTCCTCCACGCTCAGACTATGAGCTGTAAGTCACTTGACGAATGTATCCACCATGAGGAACTAACCTGTCACCTACATACAACAACAATCCAAGGAAATCTGAAGGGAGGACGACCAATCCTGTAACGCCCGCCCCATTTTCACCGAAATCAGAGTCTAATTTTTTTTTTTTTGAAAAATAAGTGATAACGGGCTCGAACGTCAAGACGCGATAAGTCCGAGCTTCTAAAGCCCGGCTCTTAACTAGCCAACCCCACGCATGCGCGAAACGAAGTCCACGAGGACGGTTCACGCGTAGGAAGTAAGCTCGCGGAATATAATTGCATGCAGAACATTCTAATAGAGACTATCCTACCAGTTTTAGATAGAAGGGATGATACATCATTAAATTACTAAAATACCCCTATGTTCATAATTATGTCTCAAAATGATAATGTCCAGAGTATAGTCTAAACCATAGCAAGAAACAATAATTATTACATGCCGACAAGCTAAGCTACTTAAATTACAACTTTTCCTAAATAAAACTTAAATAAACAAAGTAACCGCCCTCCCCAAGCTCCTACGCTTGGCTCCCGTCGAGTCCACCGTTTCCGCCGTCTCCTGCGTCATTAGCTAGGGTAGAAGTAGGGCGTTAGACCACGCGCCCAGTAGGACTTCGAGTAGGGCTAGCACATGGATTAGTGATAACAAACATACCGATAACAATATAATAAAACCATATGATAAATGCCATGCCATGGGTGCCTATGTCATGTGTCCCACCCATCATCCATATCATCCTAAAATGTCATATCCCCCTTGACGGTAAAACCTCGTCAAGGTGTCCCCATGTTTGCTTCTCGGTCGCCCCGACGGAGCATGGACTCCGTTTATAGCATATTAAGCCATCCCCATGTTTGATTCTCGGTCGCCCCGACGGATCATGGACTCCGGTTATAGCATCTCAAGCTATCCCCATGTTTGCTTCTCGGTCTCCCCGATGGAGCATGGACTCCGGTTATAGCATCTCAGGCTATCCCCATGTTTGCTTCTCGGTCGCCCCGACGGAGCATGGACTCCGGTTTCATTATTTTCCCGCCCATGCCATGCATGAGATGTAAGTGCATTATGCTATATAGTATATATATAATTCATATCCTTAATATAAAATCCATAGCATTGGAATATAATCCATAGCCTTAAAAATATCATCCATAGCATGAAAATATAATCCATAACATTTAAAATATCATCCATAGCATTAAAGTATAATTCATAGCATTTAAAACCCATCTTAAGATAAATCATATAATTACCGAAATAAAACGAGGAAACCATCATATACACATAATCCACGGCTTACAAAAAGGTAGGAATCCTACCGAATACCGCTTAGCATCCCGTTACGTTTTCGTTTGATAATCCAGCAGCCGATCGCGTACCGTTTGCGACGTCCCGATACCTTATTATACATTTACCAAATTAGTCCATATTTTATCCATGATTAAGTCCCTAATTGATCACAACCTTAGATCCATTAATGATCCCTAATCATGTTACAAGATTATCATAATTCAGCCTTTAACTTAGCCTCATTCCCATTGATTTAAATACATGCATAATTCCAAGTTTTAGCCCATTAAACATTCTCATTTGTGAGTCTAAAACGCAGCAACCCTAAGTTTCATTTAATCACACATAATGTCATCTTAATGTACCCAAGTTCATGTCCAACCTACATGGCCGAACCCATGGTTCCTCAATTGTGGCCAATAATTACGGTTTTGCCACTAGACTTCCATGGTTTAATATTCCCTCCATTCATGTATATTTTTGTCCATAATTCATCCACATACTTAGTCCCATTAATGATTTAATGACCATGACATAACATCCCTAAAATCAGCCACTTAATTTAATTAAATTTGCAATCATCTAATCCCATACATAATTTAATATTTAGCCCATAACATGACCTACAAATGGGTCATGGGTTCGGCCAGACACCATAGCCGAACCCATGATGCCTATTTTCCATTTTCTTGGGTCCATTCTACCTCATTTGTCCTACCATAAATAAATTTAAATCATACATTTAAATCACCCTTTCATAACCATAATGAGATATACTTTAGTCCATTTAATTTAACCATCATTCCATTTTATTTTCCATGGTTCCAAGACCCCATATTTTCCTCAAAGTCTCCCCATTCCATAATTTTATTTTAAAAGCCTCATTTCCACTCATTTAAAACCTTGTTTAAAATACCTAAAAAAAATCCATTTAATTACCATTAACCTTCTTCATTAATTTCCATACTTCCATAACCACTTAACTCATCATTCCATCACCATAGGGTTCGGCCATGGTGCATGGCCGAACCCATGGTTCATGATTCACCATTTTTCCTATGCTTGTTGGGGCCATAAGATCATTCACACTCCATGATTTTTCCTCATTTAAACCCCTTTAAAATTTTCTAATATTTATTCATTTACAAGCCTACAATCATAATCATTCTCCATAGCCTTTGAACCTTAAAACCCTAATTAAATCATCAACCATTTACCATGGGGTTAGGCCACACTATATGGCTGAACCCTATGGTCCATCAATCCATTCAAAAACCGATTACTTCCATGCTTAAATCCATTTAATTTCATAACCTCCTTAATCCTTTTACTTATTATTTTTCTTAATCTATCACTCCCCTTTTCATCCATTTCTCATCTTATCATTGAATGGATCTTAGATCTAAGGCCCATAACATTTGTGGCCACCATTCATTCTAAGAAATGGATTCCATAAATACATCTTAACCTTTAAAAAAAAAAATATAAATTCTTGTCTAAGAATTTCTTACCACACCGACGACTCCTCCGGTCTTTCTTTCTCCTTTTGCTTTCCTTAGCCCTTTCTCTTCTTCTTCTCCTTATTGTTTGGCGACTATGTGCTTGATCAAGATGAAGTCTCCATGGTTAGGGTTTGGCTAAGGTAGGTTTAGATTTTGAGAGAGGGAGAGGGGAGGAAGGGATAGAAAATTATCTCAAGCTTGGGTCTGGGGGTGGTGGTTGGCCAAGCCTAGTTTTTTCCTTCTTTTCTTCTAAGTTTCTTCTTCTTTCTTGGTGTTTTCCTTGGGAGAGAGAGGGAGGACGTTTTTTGAGAGTGCAAGGGAGGGAGAGAGTGAAATGAGAGTGGAAATGAGAGAATGAGATGAAAACTCATCTCATCCTTTGGTTACATTAACTCCTGCCACCAACCAACATGGGTTAGTGTGCTTAGTGGTGGTGGTTGGGATAAAACCACCACCCTAAGTACATGGTTTATTTTGTGTTTGTTTTAAGTGGTTTGTGTTTCTTTGGGTGGTTTCAAGGAGATGAAACCACCCTTGGACTTGTCTCTTTGACTCCCCCTTGACCCACTTGACTTCCCTAAGTCTTTAATTTAATTGAATCATTAACTTAGGCTAATTAATTCCTATTTAATTTAATTCCAATAAATTTCCTTTATGAAATCCACCCATGGTTGACCAAGTCAACCATGGTGGCCGGCCCCACCAATCCTAGCCTACCCGCCACCTCACTTGGTGAGGTGGAGGTGGGCCCCATTCGGCCATGTCACCTAAGCTTAATCAAAATTAATCTTCGGTGATACACATTAATTAAAACACATTAATCCACTTTGATCCTCTTTAGTTACCTTTGACTTATTCATGGTTGACCAAGTCAACCATGATGGTTGAACCCACCTATGCCATCTTGATTATTTCATCACTAATTTAGGTCGTTTAACTCCAATTCAACCCATTTCAATTAATTGGGTCACCATTGGTCCCATGGCCCAATTAAATTATTTTCTATCATTTGCCTTAGAGTTTGACTCATTTTGACCCATTGGGTCCCAAATGGTTATCGGGCCTACTTTGACCATTATTGACCCCTTAAATGAATTCCATCAAATCCATGGTCCATTGGACCATACTTGGGCCCTCGCCCCAAAATTTGATCCATTTAACATCCATAACATCAAAATTCCAATTTTTCCATTATTAAAATAAATAAATGCCATATGTATGATGATTTAAAAATTCGGGCTATTACAAATCCATCCCAAGATTACGTCTAAATCTAACATCTCCAAAACTCGTAAACTGGCCTCCATCACTAACTCCAAAGGTTAAACTCATGGCATACAAATGAGGTCCACAACCAGTGAAACTTGAGGCGAAAGGAATGGAGAGCACTAGAATCAAATAATAAAAGGGTCATGGGCCATGAAACACTCATGTACCCTGCTCAAGTACCGAGTTCCCAACTCACTCACTCATTGAAATTGGCCTGTACACCGGGACCACTAGATCCTCAACAGTCAACCTACCAGTCTGACCCAAACAAGCTCCTAACCACGTCACAACTATTTCTAGCCATAACACTAGACCCACGGGATAGAGCCAGACACACAACCACTGGCTCGGCCCCCAGGCACTCTCCATAGTCCTAAGCTCAAAATGGGCCTAACTAACAACTCAAACATACCAAGCCCACCAACGCTCATGGAATTCCATCGGTTATCTACAGAGTAAGCTGGCCGGACTCATTCGGTAGACACTCATAGATTTCCAATGAATCTATTTCTATACCAACCAGTCACAAGCGAGGCCCACAAATGGTGCCCTCCCTCTCTAAACGCGAGCCCTCCTGTGACTCCATCACGGTGCTCAAGCCATTCTGAAAATACCATCGGCACGCTTCCAAGGTGAGGGCTCCTAACGTGGGTCCCACCGAAAAACACCTCTAATTACTCTAGGGAGTAAGACAAACATGGCTCAAAACCTAGAGATCCGTATCCCACAACTCCCGACGTGGTGCTTCACACACTCAAACGAGCGATCTATCTCGCCACTGACTCACTCACGAATCAAACGTTGGAGAGTCTTAAACCGAGCAAGAATCAGCTACAAGACACATCTCCAGTATCTCAATCAAAAAGTAATGCATCAAGCACACCACACAAATCTAGGGTGTCTATGCACTACCCTATAACCCAGTTCCATCTACCCTATCACACAGTGTAACACCCCAATTTTTCAATGAAGTGGATAATTACGAAAATGCCCCTGATGTGTTAAATTGATTATTTTGTGATGTTAAGTAAGGAAATGGTGGGGCCTATTGCTCAAATTAAGATCATATGAGCACATTATGAATGTCAAGTTTGATTGGATGGGTAATGTACATCAATTGGGTCAAAAATGGCTAAATGGGTCAAAGGGCCCAAATGGGACCCATCAGGTCTTACTGGATTATTTGACCATTTTGTGAACTTAAATTAAATGGGGTTAAGCTGATTTGATTGGAAATCAAGTGGAGAAAAAATGGGTAGGCCTGATCCACATGTAAAAACCAATTACAAATGACCAAAATACCCATAAGTGGGTCATGGAGTAAAAAAAAAAAGGGTCAAGGAGCTAAAGGGGGACCCAACGGGTCGGGTTGACTTTGTTGACCACAGCCGACCGTGTGGGCCCACAAATGAGTGCAATAGTGAGTTAAATCAGGTTAAGTGGAACTGATTTTATTTAATTAGAATTAAGAATGAGTTGACTCAAATGCATTAAATGATTGTCAATTAATGAGGTGAGTTGGACATGTGAGTTGGGTGAGTCATAATGGAAATCAAATGGGCTGTAAATTCAGTGAGTTAAGTGGAATATGAGGAGGTGTTTTGATCTCAAACAAACCAAAACAAGTCCCACACGTTGGGGACTTGTTATGGTGATTTCCATGCAAAACATTAAATGGAAATGATGTGAAGGTGATGAGATTACATGGGGCTGCCAAAGGTTGCAACGGTTGAGGCCAAGAGTGGTGACCGTTGGTACCAAGGGGTGCATTGGATAGCACCCAAGACCCATCGTTTTTGGTAAGAATTGATGAGGGAATGGAGGGGTCTTGAGGGCTGAAGTATTAAAGGAAACAAACACCATGGTTGGCCGTTTTTCACCATTGGTAAGCCAAGAATTTGCATCTCTCTCTCCCTCTCTCCAATTCGTTTTTCCTAGCTGGATTAGCAGAGGTGTTTGCACCAGTAGATCAAGTACAAAACAGCAAAAGAAAGGAAGAAATAAAAAGGAGAAACCAAGGACCAAAGGCAAGAAGAAAGATTGGAAGTTTGGTAAGTATTTGTATGTCATTTTGGTTTAAAAACATGGAACAAATGGGGTGTGTATTGGGCCATGGTTATGGCCGAATACACCAAGGTTTTAACCTTGATTAATAGAGGTTTAAAAATGGTAAAAATAACCATTGGGTTCGGCCACCATGGAGGGCTGAACCCCATGTAAAAGATTGGTGGTTTTCATGTTTTGAAACATGGAAACCATGGAGTTTTATGGACTATTTTTAGATGATTTAAAGTGTATGTTTTAACAAGGTTAAAACATAAATAAGGAAGTTTGATTTAGACCTAGATGAATGATTAAGAAATTCAAAACCAAAGGTCATAGGGTTCGGCCACCATGGAGGGCCGAACCCCATGAAAATGATGGTTTGGTTTTGATGTGTATGAAACATATAAACCATGAAGTTGGTGGACTGTTTTTGGGTTTTATTTAAGATTCAAATGCATGTTTTTTAGAAAGGGTTAAAATCATGGATCTGAATGACAAAAGGACTGAAGTTAGCATGGTCTAAAACAGTGGATTAAAACTGGTGAAATGGACCATGGGGATCGACCATCTTGGATGGCCGAATCCCATGAAATATTATGGTCTTTTGGGACAAGTAGATGAACTTATTTGGATGGTTTCTAAGAGGTATAAATGCAGCAATATTATACTGATATTGTATGTTTAAATAACACCTAAAACATGTTTGAAAGACCAAAACATGGACATAGGGTTCGGCCACCTTGGATGGCCGAACCCCATGTAAGTAATTGATGTGATTTGGTGAAGTTTAATTTACTGTTTTGGTGGATGTTTATGCGGCTGAACCATGTGTAATTCATGGTTGAGTTAGCATGATTAAACCGTGAATAATCATGGGTAATTGATAGATCAAACAGATCAAGAGAACCATTGGGTTCGGCCATGTGCATGGCCGAACCCCATGGGGCTATTTTTGGGATGAATGGATTCTTAGGTGTTTTAAATGGAGATAAGCTTGCTGATTTTGGTTGGCCAATAGAGGGCTAAATCATGTAGCAATCATAACCAAAAAATTATGCATGAATGTTGGAGTTATGGAACCAGGGTAACCATTGGGTTCGGCCATATGTATGGCTGAACCCCATGGACCATTTTATTTGATTGAAAAGTTTCTAAGTTGGTTTAGATATGGTTAAACTAAAGGTTAGCCTAAATGGCATAAAAATAATTATTGATGGAATGATCAATGATGGAAATGATCATAGGGCTGGATGTACGGACACGAACAGTACCAAGTTATATTAGGTAATAAAAGGCATTTTGGTATTGATCAAAAGAAAGGGAGGTCAAATCTAAAGTGGGTAAGGTTCGGCCATGGGTATGGCCGAACCCCACAAGATGTTTTTCGGTCTTATATGTGAATGGACATTTAAATGATAGTATGATTTACTTATTGTTACATCACAAGGTGACGAGAGTTGAACGACGTACGAGTCGTGACCAGGTGAAGCTCAAAAAGGAACGGACACTTAAGCAAAATTTTAGTAGGTTTCCTACCTACTTGTAACCACAGTTTTACCTTATTTCTTTATGAGAATCTTGTTTATTTTATGTGGTTTCTAATGATATATTTATGCATTTACAAATGGCATACAAAGCATTGGCATCTCATGCATGGAGATGGGATGATGACTGAGGTTCTACAGTGTTGCAATTATGAGTTACGTCCGTCCTCTTTAGGTGATGAGAGTCCCGCCAGGAGGAGTAACATGATGATCATAGTCACATTGGTCTCCTTAGGCGATGAAAGTCCCGCCAGGAGGACTAATACGTGATATGAATCAAGTTATTGATGAAGAGATGGAAGTGTATTGTGATTTACCTTGTCGGTGCGAGGCACGTCAAGTGATGGCTATGAATGTACATGATGGGAGAGACTTATTGCATGTGCATACTTCATTGCATTGTTTTACCTGTTTTTACCAATCATGTACTATGATATATATGCATGTTTTATATGCTAATCATGTGGTAGCCCTGATCGGGAACCTACTGGGCGCGTTGATCTAACGCCCTAATTCTATCCTCGGAGGAGAATGCAGGTACAAGGAAAGGGAAAGAAAAGGTCGAGGACTGGGAGAGGGGAGCCAAGCCTAAGCGCTTGAATGTTGAACTGGACCTCTTTATTACTGTCATTTGATTTATAGATTGTGGACATGTAATAAGTTATTACTTGCTATGGTTTGATTAGGTTATTAACTTTGGATGGTTGGTTTATGTTAATTAATATTTGAGACTGTTACCTGCTATCTAGTCATTCTATTCCGCAAACAGTCTAGTTTATTCCGCAAGTTGATGTTAGTTCCATGTGTGATTCATTATCATGGTCTAGTACATGTACACATGGGTGGCCAGTTAAGGTTCAGACTTGAGTAGTCTGAACTTAACTCGCGTCGTGACACTGCCCGCTTTCTTTCGATGTTTTATTATTATTATTTAAAAAAAAAAATTGGACTCTGTTTTCTCTGAGAGGGCGGGGCGTTACACACAGGGGATGAGCCTAATCTCTAATCATCTTCACATCTCTCTGTCCCATGCACAGTCCGAGAGTTGAACCGTGCTCTGATACCAACTGTAAGGCCCCGTCCTGCTATGAGTGCATTATCTCCGAAATATCTCAAAAGTCGCAAAGGACGGATATAGGGTGAATATTTTTTTTGAAACGGGGTAACTACCTCCTCTCTACAAACCACAAGTCCACACTGCTAAGAAAACATAACAAACAACCATAGACTAACCAAATATGGTTATACAGTCATCCAAGCAAACTTGTAATAATAAGTCCATGCGAACTAGAGTCTCTCAAATTTAGAACATAAGTATGAACATATATATATATATCTAACAACTAGTGTTCCTCCTCAAGTGTTTGCTCAAGAGACCCGTCTGGCCCATCCACGATCGAGGTACCTGAAAGGTAAGGGGTGAGCTAACCAGCCCAGTGAAGGGATAAAGCATATCACTTGTCAACAATATAACGTATCACATATTTGAAGTGTAGTGAACATAATAATAGAAAGAATGTCTTTGTACATGAGTGCCTAAAAATAATATTAACCAATGGTCCCACCGACCAGTACGAGACACCACCTCCATAACTCATAATAATCCTCCAACAACTCCGGTCACCCTACCAATACAAAGGGGAGACCATACAATATACAATCGCCTCAACCGCCCTAATGCAACGAGGAAACCCGCATCCCCTATGAGGGTCTTGACCACCGGAGCATAACGGGGAAGCCAATCTCAAGGACATGCACCTCAACCGCCGGAATGCAATGGGGAAACCCGCATCTCCTATGGGGGTCTCGACTGCTGGAGCGTAACGGGGAAGTCCTCCCAACATCCAAACCATCATATCATCATGAACATATACACATGTAAACGACTCCTCCATCTCAACACCCAACGACACATTGTCCGTTGTGGGTTACTTCCCATGCTCGTACTTGATATCAGGGTCATGTCTAACAATACAATCATGCTCTGATATAAGTAATCAAAATCAACAACACATGCTTCGTGCTTAACAAGAACATATAACAGGTTATCTAGGCATATATCTCCATGCTCATCATGATCATGTTCACATGTTGTAAATAAACACACAACATTTTATCAGTAAACTTTCAAGCATCGTACTCAATATCCAACACACATCTCATTCCTATCATAATTTCACATACACGTTATGATTGAACACAAACATATTATCAACATCTTTCAAACATCATGTCGAATATCCAACACATACTTATTAAGTTCATTCCCACGTAATAATTAAACAAATATGTTACCAACAAGTTTCCAAGTTCAAATAATCATCCATCCGATTAAAATTTTCCATTAATCACATATAGTTGACATGAGTGCACCCGAGCAGATCCTTTGCCACATGTTCATTTCAATAGTTCTCTTACCCAGTGGCTTAATAAACGAAATGCCCCATTCCAGTCACTGCATGTCCAAGGTTAAAGGTTAAATATATGTGAATGCATGATAAAACAACGATAAGTCCCCTCACAATGTGTGTAGAGTCGAAAATCAGAAGCGAGCAAGCGGCTTCATGGGTTGAAGGGAGCTCAATCTGTTGAAACAATGAAGGACGAATCAGTGAAAAAAAGTAAAACGAAGCCGAACAAAAAACGGGTTGAAAACGGGTTGGGCATGAAAACGGGTCAGGCCTGAAAGCGGGTTGGGAACTAGGTCGGGCCCAAAGGGTTGGGCCTATCAGGACAGGGCCGGACCAAGCCTGGCTGGGTAGGGTCCAAGACCGGCTGGGCCAGATCATGGGCTAGGCCCAATGTTGGGCTGGACCCAACTGGACTCGTGATAGTTTCTGGGCCTGGACTTGGTCTGGCAGCTGGGCTAGACCAGGTCTGATCTGGCTGGGTTAGATTGAGCTTGAACCTGGATTAGACTGGGCCAGGTCCGGGCAGGTCTGTTGGACCGAGGCTGGGCCAACTACAGGCTGAAATCGAGAGCTGGGTCGAATCAGGAGTCCGGTTGAGTTGACTGAACAGACTTATTGACGAGCACGATATTCCATCCACAGACTGATGGATAGTCTGAGAGGACAATACAAACATTGGAAGACATGCTGAGAGCATGTATGCTAGATTTCAAGGGTGGATGGGAAGATCATTTGTCGTTGGTAGAATTCTCATACAACAACAGTTACCAGGCAAGCCTTTAGATGGCTCCTTTTGAGGCATTATATGGTAGACCATGTAGATCACCATTGTACTGGACAGAGGCCGGTGAGCCTGCACTAATTGGACCTGAGTTGGTTGCAGAAACTACAATGCAGATACAGTTGATACGGCAACACCTATTGACTGCGCAAGAGTCGTCAGAAAAAGCTATGCTGATAAGAGGAGAAGGTTCCTTGAATTTGAAGTGGGAGACATGGTGTTCTTGAAAGTCTCGCCACGAAAGGGACACATGAGATTTGGAAAGAAAGGAAAATTATAGCCAAGATATGTGGGACCGTTTTCAATCATAAGAAGGATGGGGGACGTAGCTTATCAATTGGCACTCCCATCACAGTTGGCATCTTTGCACGATGTGTTCCATATATTGATGTTGAGGAAGTATAATCCTGATCCTTCTCACGTATTGAACATACAAGACATAGAGGTCCAGAGCGACGTGACGTACGTCGAAAAGCCTGTCCGAGTGGTGGACACAGAACAATGGGTATTACGGAACCGAGCGATCCAGTTTGTCAAGAAGTTATGGGATCGACATGGCATTGAGGAAGCCACATGGGAACTAGAGTCGGAAATGAGGAAAGCTCATCTTGAGCTATTTATGTAAATATTTGAAACCCTACTTCACTCGATTTTTGGGACGAAAATTTTAAAAAGAGGGTTGTATTGTAATACCCCGGATTTTTAATTCGTTAATATATATAAAAATTACCCATTTAATTTGTGAATTATTAAATATGGATCTTAGATGGGTAAAGGGTTGGGTCATTGCCCAATTAAGACCCAACGGTTTTGGTAAATGGTTTCAAATAAATTAAATGGGGCTGGATTTAATTAGAAATGCAATACTATATAAATTAGAGAAAGATTGTGCATGGCCGAATATTGGATTTGAATATCCAAGGAGATGTTTAAAAATCAAATGAAGATTACATTGGCCGTGTCTGGGGAGATTCCCATATCTATGTGATGCGCATAGGATAATTTTAAAAAGGGGTATTTCCTTGATGAGAGCTACATTTAGGCAAGTGCCAAATTGGAAGTCGGCAACTTCCAATTAAGACTCAAGGCAAGGGCGCACGACATTGCTATTTCAAACAAGATTGGCCGAGTGGAGTGTATCTCTTTAAAAAGTGTCCTTTCCTTGTTAGGAGAGAGGGGCACACGGTTTACACCATAGCCGAACTCTCTCTCTCTCTTTTTCTCTCAATCTCTCATTCTCGGCAATACACCAAGAGAATAAAGAAAAGGCAGCCAGCAAGAGGTGTTCTCTGCTTGGGAAAAATCAAGAAGAAAGGAGAAGGATTGGAAGAGTAAGAATCAGTCGCGGAACCGGTTAATATATTTGATAAATTTGTTTTAAGGAAAAGAACCATAGGGTTCGGCCAAGGTGTATGGCTGAACCCAATGGAAGAAAGTTGAGAGATGATAATCGTAATTTTAAATGGAAAGAAAAGAACCATAGGGTTCGGCCATGGTGTATGGCCGAACCCCATAGAGGAACATTGATTGATTAATGGAAGTTTGAACGATGGAAATAATTATGGGTTTATGTTCATGAATTTTAGATCATGGAAACCTTGGACGGTTAGGTGTTCTTGAATTTAAAAGAGGGAATATGGAACTATAGGGTTCGGCTATAGTGCATGGCCGAACTCCATGGAAGGTCATTGGTTAATTTTAAATAAGAGTTTGATGTTAATGGTATATGATTTTTGAAGGGATTAAATGGAGGATCAAGAATTAATAATTTTAAAAAGGGGATTATGAACCATAGGGTTCGGCCATAGTGTATGGCTGAACCCCATGGAAGATGTTTTATTAGATTTACAAAGTTTCTAATTATTGGAATTATTTGGTGATTGATTAAGATGGAGAATACATATTAAATTAGAAACCTTTTAATTATGGAAGATCCTTGCTAAATTAGAAAGCTTCTAATGATGAAAGTTGCACATCATGGGTTCGGTCATGTGTATGGCCGAACCCTATGAAACAATTTCTATAGATGTATGTCTATGAGTATTTCTAAATATAGAAGGTGGAGATAAATTTGGAAACCTTCTAAATATAGAAGGTGGAGATAAATTTAGAAACCTTCTAATTATGGAAGGATGGATGATAAATTTGGAAACTTTCTAATTATGGATCATTAGTGAAAATGGAAACTTAGACATCACGGGTTCGGCCATGTGTATGGCCGAACCCCATGAACCAAATTTATGGGTTTATGTTTATGTGTATTTTAAATAAAGGGAGGATGCAAGTATAGACTTAGGTTGTTGGACCTAAGATGGAATTAAGATATCATAGGGTTCAGCCATGGTGTGTGGCCGAACCCCATGAATCAAGTTGAATGGATTTTATAGATTTAATATGGTGATTGGATTAATGGGGAGACATAAACCTAAGGTAGTGGCAAAATTGTAAATATTGCCTAAATTGAAAGATCATGGGTTCGGCCATGATGTATGGCCGAACCCCATGAGATGGTTTGTGGATCAAACATGAACTTAGGCAATTTTTAATGATTGAAAGGATTGGAATATGGAATCATAGCCGTAGATGGCATTTTGGTAATTAAGTGAATTAATGGAGCATGGGTTCAGCCATGATGTATAGTCGAACCATGGGAATTGTTTGTGGACATAGGGACCATGTTTGGCATATTAAAGTGAAATATTAACTAAAGATTAGACCAATGACAATTTGGTAAATAAGTGTGAAAATGGTAGGCCATGGGTTCGGCCATGGTGTATAGCCGAACCCCATGGGGTTTTGTTTATGGACTTAGAATGTTGAAAATCAAGTGGGACTTGGTTATGATTGATTTTTATATTATAAGGTAATGGGATCTCAGAAGGTGTGTACGATCGTGAACGGTTACCGGACGAAAGACTCAATGACCCGTTAGCTGTCTTTGGTAGGATTCCACTTCTTTGAAACCATGGGTTTATGTGCATTGTGTTTATTTTATTTTTGATGAATTTATGCTGCAAAGTATATGTTTTAATTGGTGATTTTAAATACTATGTTTATATGATAAAATAACATGTGTTGGATATGTTTCAAATTATGATTTTAAATGCTATGTTTATATGATAAAATAACATGTGTTTCATTGGCATCTCATGCATGGCATGGGGTGAAGGATTTGTAACCGGAGGGTCCACACTCCGTCGGGGCGTCCGAAAAACCTATGTGGGGTACCTTGATGTGCTTTTCCATCAAGAAGAAACCGAAGGGTCCACACTCCGTCGGGGCGTCCGAAAGACCTATGTGGTGGGTACTTTTATGTACATGTGATGGGTGGGACTCATTGCATGGCATGGATTTATATGGTTTTGACATTACGATATTATTATATATGTTTTGTACTAACCATGTGTTAGCCCTAATTGGAATACCTACTGAGCGAGTTGTTCTAACGCCCTACTTCTACCCTAGTGGATGACACAGGAAATCAGGGGAACGATGAACGCAAGACGGGCCAGGCATAGGAGTTTGGATGATTTAGTTTATATTTTTAAATAAGTTACTCATGGACTTGTATTTTGAGTATTTAGATTTCGGAATGTAATAACTTAGATGGTTGGATGTTTATTGGATAATATGATATTTGAATGACGATTAAGGACTTGACGTACTTTGCTATCTGAATGGAATAGAACTTGGTTCTATTATAATTCCGCAGGTTATGATTATTTCGCATGTTGATATTGCTATGTGTGAACCATTTTCGTGGACTTAGTCCATGCACACATAGGGTTGGCCAGTTAAGGGTAGGACTTTGGAAGTTCGGACTTAGCTCCCGTCGTGACGTCCTGCGCTCTATCACTCTACTCTGTTATAAAAAAAAAATAGACTCTGATTTACGGGAATAAGCAAGTGAAAAAGGGCGGGTGTTACATTCACAATGATGATGATTTAGAAAAATAAAATAAACCAAAGAACTACTTGCCTTTTGTAAGCTCTCTTTTAGATGATGTGCTTCTTGAAATTGTTCTCCCAATGTGATGCCGTCCGATGACGAAAATGCTCCGAGTATGTACAGTCACAATCCTTGGGAGGGTTCTAGGATTTAAGATATGCCTATTGTGATCCTAGATTGTTTTTTTTTCTCTCTCTCTCTCTTAATATCAATCAAGAAGATTAGATTCTAAAATGATTCACCTAGTGAGCGCTTAGAGAAGAGGGGGATATCTGGAAGTGCCTTGATTTTTCCTCACAAGAGTGTCCAACAAAAACCAAACAAGGTTTGGAGTTTAAATAGGCAAACAGAGAAAATTTGACTTTATAACGGGTGATTGATCCTGAGTTTAAGAGAGCCGTTATAAAGTGATTATTGCGCATTAAATGTTTTCCAACTACTAGAAAACGGTCACGCATGATTGATCGTCCCTCACGATTGATCGTCCTTGTTTATTGGCGATTGATTGTGGGTCGGTGGATGTATCATCCTGAGGCTATCCTGTTTTGACAGTGCTTTGTCAAGACAAGCCTTATCCAGACCCTAGGTGATTGGTCGTACGCCCGATGTGTCGGCCCTGTCCACATGATTGATCGTGCGACCGATTGGTCGCCATGATCTGCCTTTGATCCTTGTCCAGATCACTTAAGTCCAGGCGATCGATTGTATACCCGATTGAATCGGCCCTGTCCCAGCGATATATCATGAGCACAATTGTGTCGTCCTGAGACCACGGTGTTTGACAGAACATTCCAAACAGAACCTTCTTTTTTCCAGACGATGCATCGCTATACCACGATTGATCATCCTCTCTCATTGGTGATAGATCGCCGACACGATGTGTCATCCTGATCGTTAAATCAATGATTTACGTATTAAGTCCATGTTCTGATTTTGGTGTCAAACAACCACTAGGCTTTTTATGATTTACCAAGATGATTTTAAAACATAGGCAGGGGCATCCTAAGGTGTTGGGTTCCACCTAATGTAACGCCCCGCCCTCTCCACCCTTCCGAAAATTAGAGTCTGAAAATTTCTTTTGAAAGAAACATAGAGTGAACGAGAGCGGGGGCGTCACGACGCAAGTTAAGTTCAGACTACCCAAGTTTGAACCTTAACTGGCCACCCATGTGCACATGGACTAGACCATGATAATAAATCACACATGGAACTAACATCAACATGCTGAATAAACTAAACTAATTGTGGAATAATATGAATAGATAGCAAGTAACAATCTCAATTGTAATTAAGGTAAACAACCATCCATAGTCCATAGTCTAATCAAACCATAGTTAAGTATTAACTTATTACATGTCCATCAAAGTATAAATCAAATGACAGTAAATAAGTAATCCTGTTCATCATTCAAGCGCTTAGGCTTGGCTCCCCTCCCGGTCATTGACCTTCTCTTTTCCCTTCCTCGTTCTTGTGTTATCCTCTAAGGTTAGAATTAGGGCGTTAGATCAACGCGCCCAGTAGGTTCCCGATCAGGGCTACCACATGGTTAGCATATAAAAACATGCACATATATCATAATATCTGATTATCCAAAAACATATAAAAAATCATGCTATGTATGTATGCAAATGTAATGAGTCCCACCCCATCACACATACATATAGCCTTTACTTGCCGTGTCTCATATAAACCTGTTGGATTCTCCTGGCGTGACATTTCACCGCCGAAGGAGGCCCCACAGCTGCATCTCGGACATTCCGACGGAGTGCGGGCTCCGGTTTCCATAACCACCTGTCGATTCTCTTGGCGTGACTTGCACCGCCGAAGGAGGCCCCACTGTTGCATCTCGGATATTCCGACGGAGTGTGGGCTCCGATTTCCACAATCATCATCCCATGCCATGCATGAGATGTCTATGCATTGTATGTCATTTGTAAATACTTAACTCATCATTCGAAACCACATTTGTAACGTAAATCAAATACAACATATCTCATAAGAACATCATAAAACCAAATCATAAATAGTGGTCACAAGTAGGTAGGAAACCTACTGAAGATTTACTTCAGTAACTGATCTTTCTTTTGCGTCACCCGATCACGACTCGCATGTCGTCAACTTCCGGTACCTTGTCCATATAACAATCAGCAAATCATACTATCACTTACTTGTTCATTCATATCTAAGATCCAACCACATCATGTGGGGTTCTTCATTCATCACCTTTAATCCCATTTATTACTTAACCTAATTCTATCAAATAATCATTGATGGGGTTCGGCCACACTACATGGCCGAACCACATCCTATGGGTTTTTATCCCACTCTTCCATCATCAAATGATTCTCCATTACCATCTTTTAAACCCTTATAAAATCATGGGAATAATATCAAACACAACCCATGAACTTAGTCCATTTATTCCAAAAACAGCCCCATGGGGTTCGGCCATACTCATAGCCGAACCCTAGGGTTCACTTGATCCAATCATCACCATGATTACTCATGGTTTAATCATGCTAACTCAACCATGAATTATACATGGTTCAGCCGCATAATAATCCACCAAAACAGTAAAACATGTTAATCCATTTATTGCCATAAGAACACCATAACTTCAGATGGTTTTTAACTCACCAAAATCATCAAAAACTTACATGGGGTTCGGCCATCCAAGGTGGCCGAACCTTATGTCCATGTTTTGGTCTTTCAAACATGTTTTAGGTGTCATTTTAAAATATAATATCAGTATAACATTGCTGTCTTTTTACCTCTCAAAACCATCCAACTAAGTTCATCAACTTGTCCAAATGACCATCATACTTCATGGGATTCGGCCATCCACGATGGCCGATCCTAATGGTCCATTTTATTAGTTTCAAACCACTGTTTTAGACCCATGATACCTTCAGTCCTTTTCTCATTCAGATCCATGTTTTTAACCCTCTTTTAAACATGCATTTGAATCTCAAATAAAACTCAAAAACAGTCCACAAACAACTCTGTGGTTTCCATGTTTCAAAACATGAAAACCAACCAATCTTTTACATGGGGTTCGGCCCTCCATGGTGGCCGAACCCAATGGTCATTTACCATTTTAAAACCTTTATTAATCAAGGTTAAAACCTTGGTGTATTCGGCCATAACCATGGCCCAATACACACCCCAATCGTTCCATGTTATTAAACCAAAATAACACATAAATACTTACCAAATTTTCCAAGCTTTCTTCTTGTCTTTGATCCTTGGTTTCTCCCTTTTATTTCTTTTTCTTTCCTTAATTCCATGATGGTTTAGGCTTGATTAACTGGTGCCAAACCTCTGCTGTTCAGCCAAGAAAAACGAATTGGAGAGAGGGAGAGAGAGATGGGAAAAATCTTGGATTTGCAATGACAAAACGGCCAAGAAAGGCAACCTTTGCCTTTTATAGTTTCAGCCCCCAACTCCCATTCATCCTCCCTCATTACTCTTGCCAAAAACGAAGAGATGTTGGGTGTCAACCAAGACACCCCTTGGTGCCAAACGTTTCACCCCTTGGTGCCAAACATTGCATCTCTTTGGAAATGAACCATTGCATCCTTTCATGAATAGGTGCCGCCCAACCTTGGTGTCTTTTGGCTTTGCCAAAGCACCCCTTCACACTCAACGGCTGTGATGAGTTTGATCAGGTGTTGTGTGAGATTACAACTCATTTCCACCTCCCCTTGACTCACTAGATTCATGGTATTTTTATTCTAACCTAACTCATCCAACTCATCACATTTAATGCTCCATACTTGAGTCAATTCTTTTCTTAAATCAAACTCACTTCAAATCAATCCAACTCAAGCTGAATTAACTCACACTTGAGTTCAATTGAGGGCCCACACGGTCATCCGTGGTCAACCCGACCCATTGGGTCCCCAATCAGCCCTTGACCCGTTTTTGACTCCATGACCCAATTATGGGTATTTTGGTCATTTGTACTTGGTTTTCACACGTGTATCAGGCCTACCCAATTTTGCTCTACCTGATTTCCAATCAGATCAGCTTAACCCCATTTAATTTAAGCTTATACAATGGTCAAATCATCCATTTCGACCCATTGGGTCCAATTGGGCTCTTTGACCCATTTAGCCATTTTCAACCCAATTGACGTACATAACCCATCCAATCAAACTTGATATTTATAATGTTCTCATATGACCTTAATTTGAGCAATGGGCCCCACAATTTCCTTATTTGACATCTCAAAATAATTAATTTACCAAACCAGGGGCATTTTCATAATTATCCACTTCATTGAGAAAATGGGGTGTTACAATGTAACCCTCTTTTTAAAATTTTCATCCCGAAAATCGAGCAAAGTAGGGTTCTTAAATTAAATTATAGAAATAATTCGGGGTGAGCTGTTCTCATCTCTGATTCAAGTTCCCATGTGGCCTCTTCATCACCATGTCGGTCCCATAACCCACAGGTCCGAGGATCGAAACCTTGCTTTGATACCAACTGTAACGCCTCGCCCTTTCACATTCTTAAAAATCAGAGTCTGAAAATTTCTTTTGAAAGAAACACAGAGTGAACAAGAGCGGGGGCATCACGACGCGAGTTAAGTTTAGACTACCCAAGTCTGAACCTTAACTGGCCACCCATGTGCACATGGACTAGACCATGATAATAAATCACGCATGGAACTAACAACAACATGCGGAATAAAACTAGACTAACTGCGGAAATAATATGAACAGATAGCAAGTAACAGTCTCAAATGTAATTAAGGTAAACAACCATCCAAAGTCCTTATATTGGTGGACCTGGATTAATACCCTGCACGACATGTGAAGTATTGGGGCACACGGTGATGACGTATCCTGATAACCGTTTCAAGTTCGCTGATGATGCAGGATCTTCTACGGAAGACTAGGCAGGGAGTAATATGTAGGGGTATTAAAAAGAGGGTTATTTTTGTAAGGGTGCATTTTGTTCCTTATAGGGTTTTGTTTAACCCTATCCACCCTTGTACAAAAATGATTTATGAATTTATATTAAGTATGCGATTTTATGAGTTTATGAGGATTTATGGCATTTAATGCATATTGTTGATGGAAACTAAGTCTATGATGTTTCCATGAATTAGGAAGAAATGGCGCCACAGAAAAAGGTGGTAAAAGATCCGAAGGGAAAAGAAAAAGTTTTACAAATCGGATTAGTTGAAGGGACTTCAAAAATGAAGACCCGTCATGACGGTAAAAAGAAAGATGAGGTGCTCATAATCACACCACAAGGGAAGGTGGTACCTCAACGCAAGAAGGTGGTACATGAGAAAGTGCCATCGGTACATGACAGAGAGCGGTCCATTCATGACGAAGAGAGATCAGTTCATGAACGATCTCGCAATGAGGAAGAGTCTCACCATTCTCGAAGGGAAGAGGAAGAGAGTGACCCTACATATCAACAGGACGAGGAGGAGGAATATGACTTGTCATATCGACGAGAGGAGGAAGAGAACAGCAACCTAACCGTACCCTATGTGCCTCCTGAACTGTACAGCTTGATGCAAGCTGTAGTAACGTCTGTCCTCCAACAACATATGAACGGAGGGGGAAGCACGAGTGAAAATAATGACCGTAACATGGTCAGAGATTTTCAACAACAGCGCCCACCTTACTTCAAGGGCAGAGAAGGGCCTATCGGAGTCGAGAATTGGTTGGAGAAGATTTCTCACGTACTGACTCTGTTGAATATCAAGAGTCATGCTCATAAAATTCTATTGGCCACTTCACAGCTGATAGATGACGCTGCCAAATGGTGGAAAACAGTGGAGAAACAGCGGGCACTTGTGCAAGAAAGAGAAAGAATTGTTATGACCTGGGAGCAATTCTCGGCGACATTCTTAGAGCGCTACTTTCCGGAGGAAGAGAGAGAACGTCAGATTCAGGCCTTTATGACATTAGTGCAAGGCTCAATGACGGTGGCTGAGTATCACCAAGAATTTCTTAGCCTGTCAATTTATGCATTTTATGTTGTGGACACGGAATATCGGAGAGCTCGCAAGTTCGAGCGTGGTTTACGACCAAACATTAGGGCCAAAGTAACCGTGTTCAAAGCAGCCACGCTGGCGGAGGTAGTCGGCAGAGCTACCATTGTGGAGCAAGAACTGGCGGAGTTTGTACGAATAGACAACCGTCGCGCACCGGGTGGGAGGGGTACTTATCAACCCAATAAGAAGTTCCGACCGAACTTCAACAGACCCTCGCCATCTGTTGGATATTCTGGGGGCTTTCGTCCCAACCAACCTTCTCAACCTGTATCAGTCATTCAGGCATCAAGAGGAATGAGTAACTGTTTCCACTGTGATCAACAGGTCACTTCAAAAGGGACTGCCCAAAACTCAACAGGCTGTCATACTCCAGAGGATCATTCCGTCCACCAGCTAGACCGGTAAACTCCAGAGGTGGCAGAATGCAAAGTCGGGGAGGTCGTGGGCCTAACCCTTCTGGAGTTGGACGAGTGTTTTCTTTAGTACCACCGGAGGATGAGAATCACTCAGTTATACAAGGTATGGAAGTAGTGAGTAGTTCTTATGCATATGCACTATTTGATTCAAGAGCTTCACATTCCTTCATAGCTGTATCATTTATAACTGCCACTGGTACTCTAGTTCAAAGATTAGCCAAAACACTCACAATTGTGTCCCCTGTCGGAGACTTGGCACTGGGACTTATATGCACTGCGGTTAACACTGAGTTAGCTGGACTCAGATTTGAGTTCAACTATCAGGTGCTGGACATGTCTGAGTATGATATAATATTCGGCATGGATTGGTTGGCTAAGTTCCATGCCAACATCGATTGTTATCGCCGAAGAGTGACATTTTGGTCACCCGAGGGCAAGCAATACGTAGTTCGTACAGACAAACAGAGTGGATTACAGGAAGGATTGAACCACGTGGTATTGAATAATATCACCATAAATAAAGCTCCAGTTACTGAACTTTTGACAATAGTACAAGAATTTGCTGATGTATTTCCGAAGGAACTCCCTGGTTTACCACCTATGAGGAAGATTAACTTCGAAATCAAGTTGTACCCTGGCACAGCTCCAGTGTCGTTACCACAGTATCGGATGGCACAAGCAAAGATGTCTGAGCTAAAGAAGCAGATCGATGAACTGCTTAGGCTGGGTTGCATCCGGAACAACACATCGTCATGTGGAGCACCTGTGCTGTTTGTGAAGAAGAAGGACGGTTCACTTCGGATGTGTGTTGATTATCGGAAGCTGAATCAGCTAACAGTTCGGAACAAGTACCCTTTACCCAGGATCAATGATTTATTCGACCAATTGAGGGGTTCTAGCCATTTTTCAAAGATTGATTTGATGTCTGGTTATCATCAAATACGGGTTAGGGAGGAAGATATAGAGAAGATAGCCTTTCGGACGCGGTATGGACTATTCGAATTTGTAGTCATGCCATTTGGACTCACAAATGTGTCGGCTGTGTTTATGGACTTAATGAACATAATCTTCCGTCCATATTTGGATCAATTTGTAATAGTATTCATTGACGATATTCTGATTTATTCCAAAGTCAGGAAGATCATGCAGAGCATCTACGGATAGTTTTGAATACTTTGAGGCAGAATAAACTGTATGGCAAGGCCAGTAAATGTGAATTCTGGCTATCTCAAGTGAATTTCTTAGGACATGTTATATGTGGGGAAGGAATAGCCGTGGATCCGGCTAAGGTGGCTGCAGTAAAAGACAGGAAAGCGCCAAAGAATGTAACAGAAATCCGCAGTTTCTTGGGGTTGGCGGATTACTATCGGAAATTTATCACGGATTTTTCCAAAATAGCGTCTCCGTTGACTCGACTCACTCAGAAAGGAGTCAAGTATGAGTGGACAGATCAGTGTAACCGGAGATTTGAACGCTAAAAGAGAAACTTACAAGAGCTCCTGTTTTAATTTTGCCGGAAAGGGGCAAAGGTTACGAAGTACAATGCGATGCTTCAGGAGAAGGACTAGGGTGTTCACTCATGCAAGATCAACGTGTGGTGGCATATGGATCAAGACAGTTAAAAATACACGAACGTCTTTATCCTACACATGATCTGGAGTTAGTTACAGTGGTCTTCGCACTCAAAAGTTGGAGACACTATCTTTACAGCGAAAAATTTGAGGTATTTTCTGATCATAAGAGTTTAAAATATTTATTTGATTAGAAGGAGCTCAATTTGAGGCAGCGTAGATGGATGGAGTATTTGGCGGATTACGAGTTTGAGCTTCGATACCATCCAGGCAAGGCAAACAAGGTGGCGGATGCTCTCAGCTGCCTATCACATGCATCGGTAGCATGCTTGATCAGGACAGAATGGGAGAAGTTGCACACCATTCGAGAGTTCAATCTTTATATCAACAACCATGGAAGTATGTATAATTTGATCATACAGTCCAATATAGTCACCAAGATTGAACAAGAACAAAGAGCAGATCCGGAAATGGAGGAGATACGGGCCAAGATGTCCACTGGCGTAGACATACCGGAATGGGAATTACGACCAGGACAAGGTCTATTATTCCGGGGAAGAGTATATGTGCCCAAGAGTTGTAGGAAAGAGCTACTGATTGAGGCACATCAATCCAAGCTCTCCATTCATTCGGGCAGCACCAAAATGTATCATGATCTGAAAATGCATTATTGGTGGCACGGACTAAAAAAGGATGTGGCGGAATTTCGTGGCACATTATTTAACTTATCAGTAAGTTAAGACTGAACATCAAAAGCCACCTGAGTTACTCAAACCCTTATCAGTGCCAGAATGGAAATGGGAGCACATTTCCATGGACTTTGTGACCGGATTGCCGAGATCTTCAAAGGGCAATGATGCCATATGGGTTGTGGTAGACCGACTAACCAAGTCTGCGCATTTCATTCCTATTAAGATGACGGATTCATCAGAGACGTTGGATCGGCGGTACATCAAAGAAATTATTCGGCTTCATGGCATTCCCCGAACAATAGTATCCGATAGAGATCGCCGGTTTACCGGCAGAGTGTGGCAAAGCATGCAGTCAGCCATGGGGACAAATTTATTGATTAGCACTGCATTCCATCCACAGACTGATGGACAGTCTGAAAGGACGATACAAACCTTGGAACACATGCTGAGAGCATGCATGTTGGATTTCAAGGGTGGATGGGAGGACCACTTGCCACTGGTGGAGTTTTCGTATAACAATAGTTATCAAGCAAGCCTTCAGATGGCTCCGTACGAGGCGTTATATGGTAGGCCTTGTAGATCACCAGTATGCTGGACAGAGGCTGGTGAACCTACATTGATTGGACCGGAACTAGTTGCAGAGACTACTGCACAAATTAAGTTGATTCGTCAACACTTATTGACTCCACAGAGTCGGCAGAAGAGCTATGCTGACAAGAGAAGAAGATTTCTGGAATTTGAAGTGGGAGACATGGTATTTCTAAAGGTCTCGCCATGGAAGGGACATATGAGGTTCGAAAAGAAAGGAAAACTGTCACCAAGACTTGTGGGACCGTTTTCCATCATGAGAAGAGTGGGGGAGGTGGCTTATCAGTTAGCACTCCTATCACAATTAGCAGCTCTACAGGATGTGTTTCACGTGTCGATGTTAAGAAAATATAATCCGGATCCGTCGCATGTTTTAAATGTCCAGGATATTGAAGTACAAAGTGACGTGACGTACGTCGAGAAGCCGGTCAGGATAGTGGAGACCGAACAAAGGGTGTTACGAAATAGAGCGATTCAGTTCGTAAAAGTGGTATGGGACCGACATGGTGATGAAGAGGCCACATGGGAACTGGAATCAGAGATGAGAACAGCTCACCCGAATTATTTCTGTAATTTAATTTGAGAACCCTACTTCGCTCGATTTTCGGGACGAAAATTTTAAAAAGAGGGTTACATTGTAACACCCCATTTTCTCAATGAAGTGGATAATTACGAAAATGCCCCTGGTTTGGTAAATTAATTATTTTGAGATGTCAAATAAGGAAATTGTGGGGCCCATTGCTCAAATTAAGGTCATATGAGCACATTATAAATATCAAGTTTGATTGGATGGGTTATGTACGTCAATTGGGTTGAAAATGGCTAAATGGGTCAAAGGGCCCAATTGGACCCAATGGGTCAAAATGGATGATTTGACCATTGTATAAGCTTAAATTAAATGGGGTTAAGCTGATCTGATTGGAAATCAGGTAGAGCAAAATTGGGTAGGCCTGATACACGTGTGAAAACCAAGTACAAATGACCAAAATACCCATAATTGGGTCATGGAGTCAAAAACGGGTCAAGGGCTGATTGGGGACCCAATGGGTCGGGTTGACCACGGATGACCGTGTGGGCCCTCAATTGAACTCAAGTGTGAGTTAATTCAGCTTGAGTTGGATTGATTTGAAGTGAGTTTGATTTAAGAAAAGAATTGACTCAAGTATGGAGCATTAAATGTGGTGAGTTGGATGAGTTAGGTTAGAATAAAAATACCATGAATCTAGTGAGTCAAGGGGAGGTGGAAATGAGTTGTAATCTCACACAACACCTGATCAAACTCATCACAGCCGTTGAGTGTGAAGGGGTGCTTTGGCAAAGCCAAAAGACACCAAGGTTGGGCGGCACCTATTCATGAAAGGATGCAATGGTTCATTTCCAAAGAGATGCAATGTTTGGCACCAAGGGGTGCAACGTTTGGCACCAAGGGGTGTCTTGGTTGACACCCAACATCTCTTCGTTTTTGGCAAGAGTAATGAGGGAGGATGAATGGGAGTTGGGGGCTGAAACTATAAAAGGCAAAGGTTGCCTTTCCTGGCCGTTTTGTCATTGCAAATCCAAGATTTTTCCCATCTCTCTCTCCCTCTCTCAATTCGTTTTTCTTGGCTGAACAGCAGAGGTTTGGCACCAGTTAATCAAGCCTAAACCAGCAAGGAATTAAGGAAAGAAAGAATAAATAAAAGGGAGAAACCAAGGATCAAAGACAAGAAGAAAGCTTGGAAAATTTGGTAAGTATTTATGTGTTATTTTGGTTTAATAACATGGAACGATTGGGGTGTGTATTGGGCCATGGTTATGGCCGAATACACCAAGGTTTTAACCTTGATTAATAGTGGTTTGAAACTGATAAAATGGACCATTAGGATCGGCCATCTTGGATGGCCGAATCCCATGAAGTATGATGGTCATTTGGACAAGTTGATGAACTTAGTTGGACGGTTTTGAGAGGTAAAAAGGTAGCAATGTTATACTGATATTATATTTTAAAATGACACCTAAAACATGTTTGAAAGACCAAAACATGGACATAAGGTTCGGCCACCTTGGATGGCCGAACCGCATGTAAGTTTTTGATGATTTTGGTGAGTTAAAAACCATCTGAAGTTATGGTGTTCTTATGGCAATAAATGGATTAACATGTTTTACTGTTTTGGTGGATTATTATGCGGCTGAACCATGTATAATTCATGGTTGAGTTAGCATGATTAAACCATGAGTAATCATGGTGATGATTGGATCAAGTGAACCCTAGGGTTCGGCTATGAGTATGGCCGAACCCCATGGGGCTGTTTTTGGAATAAATGGACTAAGTTCATGGGTTGTGTTTGATATTATTCCCATGATTTTATAAGGGTTTAAAATATGGTAATGGAGAATCATTTGATGATGGAAGAGTGGGATAAAAACCCATAGGATGTGGTTCGGCCATGTAGTATGGCTGAACCCCATCAATGATTATTTGATAGAATTGGGTTAAGTAATAAATGGGATTAAAGGTGATGAATGAAGAACCCCACATGATGTGGTTGGATCTTAGATATGAATGAACAAGTAAGTGATAGTATGATTTGCTGATTGTTATATGGACAAGGTACCGGAAGTTGACGACGTGCGAGTCGTGACCGGGTGACGCAAAAGAAAGATCAGTTATTGAAGTAAATCTTCAGTAGGTTTCCTACCTACTTGTGACAACTATTTATGATTTGGTTTTATGATGTTCTTATGAGATATGTTGTATTTGATTTACGTTACAAATGTGGTTTCGAATGATGAGTTAAGTATTTATAAATGACATACAATGCATAGACATCTCATGCATGGCATGGGATGATGATTGTGGAAATCGGAGCCCACACTCTGTCGGAATATCCGAGATGCAACTGTGGGGCCTCTTTCGGCGGTGCAAGTCACGCCAAGAGAATTGACAGGTGGTTATGGAAACGGGAGCCCGTACTCCGTCGGAATGTCCGAGATGCAACTGTGGGGCCTCCTTCGGCGGTGAAATGTCACGCAAGGAGAATTGATAGGTGGTTATGGTAACCGGAGCCCGTACTCCATCGGAATGTCTGAGATGCAACTGTGGGGCCTCCTTTGGCGGTGAAATGTCATGGCAGGAGAATCCAACAGGTTTATATGAGACACGGCAAGTAAAGGCTATATGTATGTGTAATGGGGTGGGACTCATTACATTTGCATACATACATAGCATGATTTTTATATGTTTTTGGATAATCAGATATTATGACATATGTGCATGTTTTTATATGCTAACCATGTGGTAGCCCTGATCGGGAACCTACTGGGCGTGTTGATCTAACGCCCTAATTCTATCCTTAGAGGATAATGCAGGATCAAGGAAAGGTAAAGAGCAGGTCGATGACCGGGAGGGGAGCCAAGCCTAAGCACCTGAATGAGGAACAGGATTACTTATTTAGTGTCATTTGATTTATACTTTGATGGACATGTAATAAGTTAATACTTAGCTATGATTTGATTAGGCCATTGACTTTGGATGGGGATGGTTGTTTACCTTAATTACATTGAGATTGTTACTTGCTATCTGTTCATATTATTTCCGCAGTTAGTCTAGTTTTATTCCGCATGTTGTTGTTAGTTCCATGTGTGATTTATTATCATGGTCTAGTCCATATGCACATGGGTGGCCAGTTAAGGTTCAGACTTGGGTAGTCTGAACTTAACTCGCGTCGTGACGCCCTCGCTCTTGTTCACTCTGTGTTTCTTTCAAAAGAAATTTTCAGACTCTGATTTTTAAGAAGGGTGAAAGGGCGGGGCGTTACACCTAAAGCCATCTATGGCCAATTTACCTTGAGTGATTGACATACACCTTGTGATGATGAATCTTGCACTTGATCTTCCATCTTTGAGGCTCTTGATTCAATCTCCATCACTCCTTGAGTCTTGTATTCTTGCTTCAACCTTCCGAGACAATGCTTTACCTAAGTCATAGAATTGACAAATAGGTGACTCTTCAAGCGGGGGTACTAACAATCTCCCCTTTTTTGAATCTCCATGACAAAACATATAGAAGCTAATGAATACAGACTCACTGACTTAACCCAACCCATTATACATCATTTGAATGCAAAAGATACAACAATTATAAGTACATATTCAAATGAAAAAAAATTTAAGACTCTAAGCTTAAAGATGTTTTCTTCATATTCTTGCTTAGCATGCAATCTCTTAAGTTGTGCGAATGTACATGTACATACAAACAAGACAAGCTTGGTGGAAGCATAGATCTCCCCCTCAATTGTTAGTCCATAAAGCACATAGTGCTCCCCCATAACTAATGGACTAAACCCCTTAAGTCAATAATTAAACTCCCCCTTAATCATAGACTCTCCTCCTCTAAACTTATTCTAAGCTTCTAAATTCTCCCACTTAATCCAAGATTAAGATTTTCCAAATCAAAGCTTATTTGAAGCTTCTAATTTTTCTCCCCCTTTTGCCATTAATTGACAAAGGGCATTTAATCACTAATACACCATTTTAGTGTGCTTCGACAAGTCCCAAAAGTTGGACGGGAGATGGAGAAGGAGGGCCACATGCATTTTAAAAAATATACCAATTTTGAAAACAAAAATTATGCATGCAAGAGGAGGGAATCACTCAGACAAGAAAAATTCCATTAATAAACATGAGTGAACACAATCATGAACTAAATAACTTATACACCAATTTGAGCACGTAGTTTATGAAAGATGAGATGATGCAAAAACATATACCTATGAGCACAATTGCATCAAAACAAAAAACAAGTTCATTCACAAAACTATACACCAATAATGAGTCTATGAATGAAAAAATATCCTATCCTTGGAAACCATTAAGTATATGGATGCTTGTTTCTTCCCTTAAACTGTCCAAGGTGTGCTCTCCTTTGCTCCACATTCTTGGAGCACAATGTACCAAGTCCATTAACATTTGGACTACATAACCATGTTGGTTTTCACTACCAAAATCCATTTGGTTTTAAGATTCACCTTTTAAAAGATGAAAGCCACAACATAGGTGCATTATGTAGGTTGCAAACAAACCATATGTGTCAAATCCAAGACACCTTTGACGGTTTAAACCATGAATGCAAACCAAGAAACATTTGGAGAAAGGATAATACTCCTTATTTGAACATTTCTTCAAAACTCATTTCCAATGTCTAATGATTTTCCAAGATAGTGCGTAATAAGACAATTAGAAAGAACAAAATACATCCCTATAAGATTTACCAATTTGAGGGATGAGAGAGTGTGTGCTAGTGATGCATGAAACTTCACAAGGCAACAAGTTTTACAATTCAACCATTAAATGCAAAAGAATGTCCATACATTCACACAATTTTGTGACATTTTAAGATTCAAACCACTTCACAAATATAAGCACAAAATTTTTGATCTTGGATTAATTTACCTTTGTGTAACACCTTAAAATTTTGATCCGATCCAATCCAATCCAACAAACTTGGGCATTTTTAATTTACCAATTTAATCAACTTTGCCCATGTGTGATGTAATATGATAAACATTCTTAGGTTTAGCAAAAATTTGGTGCTTATGAACCAACAATCATTCCCCATATCATTACCAATGATGAGAATATAGGAATGAGAAATAAGAGCATACAAACATATATTCATTTCTCAAGAATGTACCAATAAAGAGTATAGAAATGAAGTATGAGAAATATAGGATCTACAAGTATACAACCATGATAAAAGTTCATTAAATGCAAAAACCATAAACACTTGCAAAAACATTTTCAAATGCACCAAGATATACCTAAATGAGATCAAAGATACGTGCAAGAGAAAAATGGTTTCTGTCATGCCCTGTCCTTTTTCACTCACCGAAAGTCAGAGTCTAATTTTTTTTTTTTAAATAAGAGAGAGAGAGAGGGACGCCATGACGGGAGCTAAGTCCGAGCTTCCAAAGCCCGACCCTTAACTGGCCAACGATATGTGTGCATGGACTGAGTCCACTAAAACAGTCCACACGCATTAAAGCTATACCTTGCGGAACAAACACATTGCGGAATTATCAAATGATTAGAGTTACTATACCTATCCAATTCTAAGCAAGGAAGTCCATCACATAAATTAACTTAAATTCAAATGTCCAAATGTATCCAAACCATAGCAAGATAATTCTAAGTTATTACAGTCCCAAAAATGCGATTATCTCAAATTACATTGTCCAAAATAAAACTTAAATAAAATAAGCAATAAACTGCCCAAGCTCCTAAACTTGGCTCCTTTCGCGTCCATCGCCCGTTTCGTTCCCTGTATCATCATCTAATGTAGAAGTAGGGCATTAGTCAATGCGCCCACTAGGTATTCCAAGTATGGTCATACACATGGGATTGGTATAAAATCAGAATATGCCATGATTTCCCACCCATCAACCATATCTCAAAACACATAGATAATCCTCTTGATGAACAAGCCACATCAAGGTATTCATTGTCATGACTCCCCACGTGTGCCTTATCGGTCCCACCGAACGGAGCGTGGACTCCTATTTCATTTCAAACATCATATACCATTTCCCGTATGTCAATCGGAATCAGTGCAGATCCCTCCCCACCTTTGTTTATCGGATACCCCGAATGGAGGGTGGACTCCTCTCATATGTTCCCTCCCATGCCATGCATGAGATGTGAATGCAAACATGTTATTTCATTTATAGAAGATAAGCATTTTGATACCAAAATAGATCATCAAATATGGAAATAAGAACCATTACATGTACATAATCCAAAGTGTTTCAACAAGGTAGGAATCTTACCCACATCCAAGTATTGTATCCTTAATGTTTTCGTGAAGATATAGATCACCGATCACGTCAAAGCCGATAGTACACCCGTTTATGAAATCCCATTACCTTAAATTAATTCCATCATATAAAATAGTCAAATTAATTATCCAATTAATTTAAATCATTCCTTACATCCTTCCATTTAAACTTAACCATTTGGAAAAGGAAAATCATACAAAGACTTCACTTTTAAAAATTAGTCGGTTACCTATCCGCGGAAGGTAGAAACTCGTCCTGCGGACGTCATAAATCCGTCCTACAAATAGTGAACCCGTCTGCAGACGGCACCATAATGAAGTCTGTTACCCGTCCGCGGACGGTTGAAACCCATCCTGCTGACAATAGAAACCCGTCCGCAGACGGTGATACCCATTCGCAGACAACGCACAGCCGTGGTTTGATACCCACTGTCCGCTACCTGTTGTCCACTCTTGTGAATAGTCCACACCCGTTACCCGTTCTGTGGACGGTCCACACCCTGTCAACGAACGATAAAAACCCGTCCCGCGAGCAGTAGACACCCGTTCGACAGAGAGTGTCCTACAGCCATCCAACCCGTACGCAGGCAGTATACACTTCCTGACTGTTACCCGTCATGCAGACGGTCCACACCCGTCCGCGGAAGATAAAAACCCGACCTACAGACGGTAGACATCCGTCCCACAGAGAGTGTAACCCATCCTACAACCATCCAACTCGTCCGCAGACAGTATACACTTCCTAACCGTTACCCATCCCGGGGACGACAGAAACCTGTCCGCGGACGGTGATACCCGTCCATAGACCACTTTTGTCTAGTTCATTACCCGTCCACAGAAAACTCATGTCCAGTTCATTATCTGTCCAGGACGGTCGAAACCCGCCCCTCGGACGATAAAAACCCATCCACGGACGGTGATACCCGTCCACAGACCACCTTTGTCTAGTCCATTACACGTCCACAGAAAACTCATGTCCAGTTCACTATCTGTCCGCGGACGGTCGAAACCCGTCTCGCGGACGATAAAAACCAGTCCGCGGACGGTGATACCCATCCGTAAACAGTGCCATCCTTGATCAGTCCTCATTTTATTTGATGTTTGGCTCGGCCCTTCTTCATAAAGTTCATTCGTTAATCATGTATAAACATAGTCATCATCATCACAAACCATTTTTACAACTTATCTTACCCACCAAACAAGGTTAGGGTCTTTTCCTTTCATTCCAAACACTTAACCATCTTTTTGGATGGATTTTTCAATTCATGGCCTTAGTATACTTTCTTTGCCAACTTTTCAATCAAATATGGAACCCCATGGTTTTGGCCATTCCATAGCCGAAACCATGGTTCCCTTAGCTTCTTTTAATCATTTAATCCTTGTTAAACATTACATACTTTTTCTGCGTCTCCTCTGTTTCTCTAGGTCTGATCTTTCTCCTCCGTCCTTCTCCTTCCTTAGTCATTGTTCTTCCTCCAAGTCTAGAGCAATGTGTGAGAGAGAGAGAGAGATGAAAACCTTCTTGTTCTTCAATGGAGCATTCGGCCAAGGTGTTGATTGAGAGAGGGAGAAAATGAGATGAAATCTCTATGGATCGGCCAAAGGGCTGTAGGTTGAGAGGGGGAGAGATGGAGAGAATGAGATTGAAATCTCTATCTTTTTCCCAAAGGGAGAAAATGAGATGAAATCTCTATGGATCGGCCAAACGGTTGGTGGTGTGTGTCTTGTGTAACTAGCCCTAGCCTCCCAATCACCCACATTACTCCTTGGTCTTGCCCATGTGTCCCTTGGTTAACCAAGGAGACACATGGCTTACACTTGGAGCATTCCCCCCCTTCCCAACGTGTGTCTAGGGTTTCCAAGAGATGGAAACCCTCCATCTCCCCCTTTGACTCACTTAGGGCCCCTTCCACTTCCATTTGACTCACTTGCTTATTTGAACTCACTTCCCACTCAATTAAATCCCAACTCACTTTATTTTTCTTGAACTCATTTCCATATAACTCAAATGATTTTTAATTTCCAACCCAATGTAATTCATTTTCCATTCAAGTTAAATTCAAACCTTGATAGTTTACCAATATACATTTGAAGGTTTAATGTAGAATGCAAAACAATCTTGGAGAAAGATAATTTTCCCGATCTGATCATTTCTTCAAGCATATTTCCAATTTCTGATAGATTTTCAAAGATAGTGACTTTCATTGGAAAGTACACAACTGCATCCCTAAGTTCTAGCATTTGAGGGATGAGGGAGTGTGTGCTTGCGTGCTTGCAAGTCCATGAGAACAAGATTTGCATTTCAACCCTTGAATGCAAAATATAGCAAAATTCATTCAACATTTGGAAAGACCCAAGCCATATGAAAAACATATTCATTTCTTATTATAAAACTACCATATAAGATCATAAAAATGAATATCTCATGGCAATTGAAAGTTCCTAGAGTGCTTAGAACCAGATTAACCCAAGAGATCACAAATTTTTAGGCATTTTCAAATTTTACTTGATTAATGTGAATTGAGTGTGGAATTAATAACAATATTAATCAGGTGTGTGGAATATCAAGTGTACAAAATATTGATCAATCACACAAAAGGCTCTAACACCATGAACACAATATTTATAGTGGTTCAGTTAATCAACCTACATCCACTAACGAGACACACCCAACCTTGGGTTATCTCCAAATTCATTAAGCGTTGGAATTACATCAACACAAAAGATTAAGACTTCCACCTCTCCAATTGATTCAGAATTTCACCCAATTCCTATCCCACTATTTTTTATAGTAGTTCAAGAGAAAATCTATTTATTTAATCCACTTCACAATCAACAAATGTTTTTTAAAGTAAAAATCTAAAACTACTAAGCACTTGCCTTTGAAGATCTTTGCAAATGTAGATGTGCTCCGTGAATCACTCCCAATGTGAGCTCGAACAATCCCAACGATCCGCTGTGTAGAGAAATCACAATCCTTGGGAGACTCTCTTGATGATTGGGTTCTCAATCTCTATCCTAGAGGATGACTTGATCCTTCTATCTTAATCTAAATCTCTAAGGATTGGATACTTGAATGATTTGCTTTTGATTTGCCAAGAGAGAACAAGTCTAAGATTTTGCCTTTGGTACTTGGGAGATTTTATCACCTATAGATGGCTCAATTAATTGCTATTCACTCATCTACCAACTCCCAAAATAGTGTTTGTATTTATAGGCAACATTAAAAATTTTGCAAGGCCGAAACATACGATCGATCATGTACAGGCGATCGATCGTTCGTGTTTGAAATCCTTTCCACCAACCCAACCGTTGAACATTTAATGCACAATAACGGCAACAAAATGGTAACCAAACGATTGATCATGCCACACGACTGATCGTCCTTGTTTCTGACAATGGATCGTGGGTTGGCGAAAGTATAACAACCCGCCCTTTTTCACTATGCTTTCCGAAAACCAGAGTCTATTTTTTTAAAAACAATAGAAGAGTGAGCGAGAGCGGGACGTCACGACGCGAGCTAAGTCTGAACTTCTAAAGTCTGACCCTTAACTGGCCAACCCTACGTGTTCATGGACCAAGTCCATAAAAACGGTTCACACGTAATAAGTTAACTTTGCAGAAAATAACATAAACTGCGGATTATAATAGAATCTAACTCTAGTCCATTTTTAGATAGCAAAGTACTCCGTCAATTATAAATGATTAACTTAAATTAAATAACCAAAGTAACCATTCACAAACCATAGCAAATATCTAAATTATTATATGCTGATTGCTAGCTACTCAAATTACAAGTCCTCGAGTAACTTAAATCAAATATAAAATTAAATCCATTCAAGCTTCTATGCTTGGCTCCGATCACGCTCATCGTTCCCTTCGTTTCCTGTATCATCCACTAGGGTAGAAGTAGGGCGTTAGAACAATGCGCCCAGTAGGAATTCCATTTAGGGTCTACACATGGTTAGTACAAATCATAATATAATAACATAATAACAAAACCATATAAAACCATGCCATGTCGTGATGTCAAATGCCATGAGTCCCACCCATCACAAGTACATATAACCTCTTCATGGGATTCTCATCATCAAGGTATCCCGACATAGGTCTTTCGGACGCCCCGACGGAGTGTGGCTCCTCCGGTTAAATATCTTTCACCCCATGCCATGCATGAGATGCCAACGAAACACATGCTATTTTATTTTATAAACATAGCATTAAAACTCACATTTGGAACATATCTTTTACAACATAAGTACATCAAAATAAGATAAAAACCATCATACATAAACCATGTTTGCAAAAAGGTAGAATCCTACCAAAGATCACTAACGTGACCTTGCACTTTCGTCCGGTAATCGCTCACGATCGTACATACCTTGTGAGGTCCCGTTACCTTATAATATATCAATCGATTAAAACCATGTCCCATTTGATTTGCAATAATGTCTAAGTCCCTACACACAACCATGTGGGGTTCGGCCATACACCATGGCCGAACCTCACCATCTTGGTTTTGTGCCCTTCTTTGAGTCCTTTGATCTTTTAACTTAATTCCAAGATCATACCCCTTTTATTCATTAACCTAACATACATAAACCCTAAGTCCACCAAACATTCCCCATGGGGTTCGGCCATACACCATGGCCGAACCCATGGTCCATTAATTTTACTTATTTACAACATTGCCATTATACAAATCCATAACCAATAACATAAACCATGAACATAGGTATATATAATTAAATCCCTCATTTCCTTGCTCAATCCTCCATTTATTTAAAACATGAATAACACTCTAAGTGTACCTTTAAAATATTCCAACAAATGGTTCATTAAATGGTTCATGGGGTTCGGCCATACACTATGGCCGAACCCACGATGTTTCATTTCCATGGTCTCCATTTAATCAATCACAATATTAAGTCCATAACTGATCCATAACATAGCTCCATAAACGATCCGTTAACCGTGACATGAAACCCCAAATGACCCATTAAGTTGGTTCATGGGGTTCGGCCATACATCATGGCTGAACCCATGATATCATTTTTCCATCCTCTTTTTTAAATTATTTGCAATAATAAATCCATGACCCAAATCCTTCCATGATGGGTTTCATCATACACTTAGGTCTCTTAAAAACATCATCTTCTTTATTTAAAAACCTATTAAGATTACCACCTTTCTCCATCATTTTTATGGTCTAAATACCTAAATATTTCACCATGGGGTTCGGCCATACAACATGGCCGTGTAACACCCCAGTTTCTCAATGAAGTGGAAAATTACGAAAATGCCCCTGAGTTGTTAAATTAATTATTTTGTGATGTTAAGTAAGGAAATAGTGGGGCCCATTGCTCAAGTTAAAATCATATGAGCACATTATGAATGATAAGTTTGATTGGTTGGGTGATTTACATCAATTTGGTCAAAAATGGCTAAATGGGTCAAAGGGCCCAAATGGGACCCATCGGGTCAAAATGGATGATTTGACCGTTTTATGAACTTAAATTAAATGGGGTTAAGCCTATTTGATTATAAATCAAGTGAAGAAAAAATGGGTAGGCTTGATCCATATGTAAAAACCAACTGCAAATGACCAAAATACCACAATTGGGTCATGGAGTCAAAAACGGGTCAAGGAGCCAAAAGTAGACCCAACGGGTCGAGTTGACTATGGTTGACCATGTGGACCCTCAAGGGAGCTAAAACACGAGTTAAATCAGTTGAGTGGGACTGAAGTGGGTTAGAATTAAATCTAGTGGTGAGTCAACTCATGTGCATTAAATGAAATGCATTAAGTATGGTGAGTTTGGTGAGTTGAAATGGAAATAAAAAAAAAGACCTTGAGTTGGGTGAGTCAAAATGGAAGTTAAAGGGACTGTAAAATCAGTGAGTTGAGTGGGAATTGGAAGAGGTTGGCTGGTCTTAAACCAACCAAAACAAGTCCCACACGTTGGGGACTTGTTTTGGTGAGTTCCATGGTGAATATTAAATGTAAAGGATGGGTTTTGAGGTGAGTTACATGGGAATATGAATGGCTGCATGGGTAGGTGCCAAGGGGTGCCTTGGATGGCACCCAATGCCCATCGATTTTCCTAAGAAGTTATGAGGGAATTGAGAGGTCATGGTGGCTGAAAATACAAAAGCAAACAACACCATGCTTGGCTGAATTTACATGCCAAAAGTCTTAGATTTTCCATCTTTCTCTCCCTCTCTCAAGAACACTCTCTTGGCCGAATTGGACTTGGTGTTTCTCACCATTGAATCAAGCATACAACCAGCAAGGAATTAAGGAAGCAAGGATTAAAAGTCAAGAGCAAAAGGCAAAGGAAAGTGGTAAGTTTTTCCATTGATTTATGTTTAATAAAATGGGAAAAATAAGACATGATTCGGCCATGTGATGGTCAAATCTATCAAAAGGTTAAAGTATGATTCTTTTATGCCCAATTAGATGGAAAACATGGACATAGGGTTCGGCCACTTTGGATGGCCGAACCCCATGAAGTATTATGGTTAATGTTGATGGTTTTGTAAGATTTAAACCATGCAAGTATATGACTGATTTTGGAGGTTTAAGATGCATACTTTGGAAAGATTGAAAGCATGGATTTGGATGTCATAATTTGGCCATGCTATGGCCGAATTTGACAAGGGTCTAAACCATGGAAGATGGGTCAAAAAGGAGTGGAAATGGACCATTGGGTTCGGCCACTTTGGGTGGCCGAACCCAATGGAAAAAGTTGATTAATGGTTATGGTTTTTGAAATGTAAAACCATGCAAGTTTGGACTGTTTTACATGTTTAATTAGGTTTAAAATACATGTTTTAAAGAGGGTTAAAACATGGGTTTGGATACCAGAAAAAGGCTGAAGTAATGTGGTCTAAATCAGTGGATTAAAAAAATGGACCATGGGGATCGGCCATCTTGGATGGCCGAATCCCATGATATGATGTTGGTTTTTGGATGGTTTCTTTTAAAGTTAAAACCTGATGTTAATACGCTGTTAATTACATGATGATTGGAGGTTTAAAAACAGTAAGAATAACCATTGGGTTCGGCCACCATAGAGGGCCGAACCCCATGTAAAAGAGGGTTGGTTTTCATGTTGGGAAACATGTAAACCATAGACTTTTTATGGACTGCTTTTGTATGGTTTTTGAAAGGTAAAATCCGATAATATTATGCTGATTCTTACATGATTTAATGGACATGAAATGTAAGTGAAAAAGGGTCCAAAACATGGGCATAGGGTTCGGCCACATTTGTAAGGTCTCGGAATTTGGGAATTAATATAAATGTGAATATTATTTATTTTAATTATGGAAATTAGAAAATTGGCGGAGTAAATGGTAAATGGGCCAAAATTGGATAAAGGCCCAAGTGTGGCCCAATAGACTATGGTTTGGATTTAAATTTATTTAAATGGGTCAAGAATGGTCAAATTGGGTCAAATACCCATTTGGGACCCAATGGGTCAAGATGGTTATGCTCTAAGGTAAATGGGCTAGATGGAAATGTAATTGGGCCATAGGCCCAATGGTAATCCACTTAGAGTGAATTCAATGATTTTAAATCACCTAAGTTATTTGGAATTAAACAATGGTGATGTGGCCAAGTGGGACCCACCTCCACCTCATCAAGTGAGGTGGCGTGTGGGCCAAGGTTTGGTGGGGCCGGCCACCATGGTTGATTTGGTCAACCATGGGTGGAATAATTGAGTTAGGTTAAGTACAAATGGATTAACCTAAGGTAATTATCTAATTAATTAAATAATTAAATTATTTAAAATGGTGGTTAAAAGTGGTCAAAGTGGGGCCAAGAGGTGAAGACCCACCTCATTCCAACCTCAAATATGAAACACGTTGGGCTTGGTGGTGGTTTAGATAACCACCACCATAAAGCAATTTAAATATCTCAAAAATATCTTAAGGTTGGTGAATGTAATTAATGTAAAGTAAAAAATGGGGATAAGCCTCATCTTTTCCTTTCTTTCTCTCTTTTCATTCTCATTTCAATCCTCCACTCTCTTATGGCCGTCCCACACTAGAAAGAAGAAGAGAAGAAGGAAATTAAGGAAAGGAAGCTAAGAAGAGAAGGAGAGAAGAAAGAAGTAGAATTTTAAGGAAAATCACCCTAAGATCAAGGTGATCATCTTCCCTCTCATCATCTCTCCCTCTCCCTCTCTCAATTTAAACCCTACCTTGGCCGATCCTAAGGTTGGGGGTTGCCACCACGGATCAAGAATCTTGACCTACCAAAGATCAAGAGGAAGGAGAGAGGAGGCTAAGGAAACCGACGGGAGTGCCGGAAGTAGGAGGAGACGACGGATTGTAAGTATTTCTTAAACAAGAAAATTTTGGATTTTAGGGTTTAAGAATTGGGATTTAGTTTTGTAAAATTAATGGTGGTCACATAAGTTTATGCGATGGATTTCAAATCCATCAAATGGAAGGAATGGAAAGTGGGCAAAAACCCTAATGGAGAAAAATTAGGGTTAAGAAAAATAAAAAGGGATTATGGACATTGTATGGTTAATGTGATTAAACATAGAGGTACATGCATTTTTTGGAGTTAAGAACCATAGGGTTTGGCCATGTAGCATGGCCGAACCCCATGGTAAGTAATGTATGTTTTTTAGGGTTTTGAGAAAATGGAAGGTGGAGGAAACCCTAAATGGGTAAATTAGGGTTAGGGTAAGAAAAGAAAATAAATGGATTAAGTACATTTGGTAATTTAGTTCATTTAGTATGAAACTATGTGATTGAAAGAAAAATCATGGGCCATAGGGTTCGGCCATGTAGTATGGCCGAACCCCATGGTTGGTGATTAGCTAATTGATTTAATTAGTTAGGGTTTGTAGGTAATGAAATAAATTAGGGTTTTAAGGTTTGAAGCCATGGAAAATGGGAAGATTAATGGATTTAATATTTTAGTGAATGTAGGTATTTTGGAGCAATGAATTGAATGAGAAAATATGGTTTAGATGCATGATTTAAACCCCTCAAGAAAGGACTATTAGTGGATCTAAAATGTAACAATGGACCCAAGAAAAAAAATGGGAAAAGGACACCATGGGTTCGGCCATGGTGTATGGCCGAACCCATGGCCCAATTGTGATCCATTTTGATGGGTTAAATTGGAGGATGAGTGATGTTTATGGTTTCCAAAGAGTATGAATGGGTAATGGACTCATTGTAGTTTAAATGTATGAAGTAAATCCCATGGGAAGAGTTGATGAATGAGGTATTTTAAAACCTTGGTCCATTACCCATCTAAAGGGTTAAATGTGGGGTTTTGTATGGGTTTAAATGAATAAGGGTTAGGTTAATAAAAAGGCTAATTTTAATGATTTCATGACATGGCTCAATGGGTCATTAATGGACCTAAGTTAGGGATCTAAGTTTATGATCAATTAGGGATTTAATCATGCTTGGATAAATGAGTGATTAATCATGGAAAATGAAGTAGTGGCAAAACTGTAATTAATGGCCAAATTCAAGAATTCCATGGAGATTGATCATGGACTTAGGAGCTTTAATGTAATAACCTTATAAGTGATTGATAAAGCCTAAGGTGGCCAATTTTTAAGACTTGTGGGATTAAAAGTTTTAATAGATGAAATGGGACCCACAAAACCTAAATAGGGACCGATTTTTCATATGGACTTGGAAATGTGAATGGACTTAGAAATAGTTAAAATGTGAACTGATTATGTGTATGTAATAAGGTATTGCATATCGCGAGCATTACGCGTGTCGGTAGCCGGATTATCGGGTGAAACCGTAAAAGGATACGAGTTGGTATTCGGTAGGATTCCTACCTACTTGTAAGCCATGGATGTGTGATGGTGTTTTTGTCATATTTTATTGATTTTTATCTTATGATGGGTTTTTTACAATTATGGATGCTATGTTTAAGATGGATTTTATTTAATGGCTATGAACTATGATTAAGGTTATGCATTATAAATTAAGGCTATGTACGATATCTTAAGGTTGTGAGTTATAAATATTATATAGCATAATGCATTACATCTCATGCATGGCATGGGCGGAAAGAAATAAACAAATCGGAGTCCATGCTCCATCGGGGCGACCGAAAAACAGGCATGGGGATATTTTGATAACCGGAGTCCATGCTCCGTCGGGGCAACCGAGAACAAGCATGGGGACACCTTGACGAGGCTTTGCCGTCAAGGGGGATATTTTACGGTTGGACATATCCTGACGAGGTTTTTCCGTCAAGAGGGATATGACAGTATATGGCAGGAATGATGGGTGGGATTCATAACATAGACACCCAGGGCATGGCATACATCTTATATTTTCACTATACGTAGTTTATCAATTTTCATTGGGTTATTATCAGTATGCTGTTATTACTAATCCATGTGCTAGCCCTACTCGGAGTCCTACTGGGCGCGTTGTTCTAACGCCCTACTTCTACCCTAGCTGGTGCGCAGGAAATGCCGGAGCAGAAGGACGAGACGGGAGCCAAGCTTAGGAGTTTGGAAGGCGGACTAGTTATTTTGTTTAAGTTGAATTATTTCATTTTGGAAATGTAAATTGAGTAAATTAGCTTGTCGGAATGTAATAACTTAGATGGCTTGCTATGTTTAGATTTTATTTTTGGACAATACAGTTTAATGGCATTTTAGTAATTATACGGATGTTTCTTCCCTGCTATCTGAAAATTGGTAGGATAGTCTCTATTATCATTCCGCATGTAATTTTATATTCTGCGAGCTTACTTTCTACGCATGAACCGTACTCGTGGACTTAGTTCCACGCACGCGTAGGGTTGGCCAGCTAAGGGCCGGGCTTTAGAAGCTCGGAACTTAACTCGCGTCGTGATGTCCGTGCCCTTTATCACTTTTATTAAAAAAAAAATGCACTCTGATTTTACGGTGAAAAGGGGCGGCGTTACAACATTGGATTGTCGAACCCCATAAAATTGGTTGATAAGTTGGTATGGTTTTGGAGAGATAAAACCATACCAAATGGGGGAGATTTTTATGTGTTATGGTTACTGATTTTGGGTTGGCCATAGGATGGCTAAACTATGGGTTTAACATGGCTAAGGGGTAGAGCCAATTAGTATTTAAATAAAGGACATTATTGAGCAAAGAACCATAAGGGTTCGGCCATGAGTATGGCCGAACCCCATGGAGTGTTTTCATGGGTCATTTTATGGATGTGTATGTGATTAAAGATGGAATTATGTTTGCTGTTTTGGTCATCCAAAACATGACTGAACCATGTTAAGGTTGCGGTTAAGGTTGTAGAGTTTAATCAAGGTATTGGTAGCAATGGCATGTTTGTAAATAAGGGTCACAACCATGAGTTGGTATTTGTGGACTTAGACTCAAAAAAAAAACAATGGGAATCAAAATAAAGTAAGGGATTAAAGTTGATCCATGATTTATGTGAATAAGGTGACGGATCTTTGTGACGGTGCACGACTGCGAGCGGTGACCAGATAAAGCCTAAGAAAGAACGGACGCTGAAGTGATTCTTCAGTAGGTTTCCTACCTACTTGTAACCACAAATTTACCCCTATTTTCTTATGATACTCTTGTTTTATTTTATGTGTTTCAAATGATATATTATGCATTAACAAATGGCATACAGGCATTGGCATCTCATGCATTGACATGGGATTATGAATGAGGTTCTACAGTGTTGCAATTTATGGGTTACGTCCTGCCTCGGTGGTGCAAGTCACGCTAGGAGGAGTAACATGATGATCATAGTCACAATCTTCTCCTTAGGCGATGAGAGTCCCGCCAGGAGGACTCATACGTGATATGAATCAATCAGTGATGAAGTGATGAAAGTGTGTTGTAATTTACCTTGTCGGTGCAAGGCACGTCAAGTGATGGCTATGAATGTACATGATGGGGGATGCTCATTGCATGTGCATACATCATAGCATTGTTTTACCTGTTTTTGATGATCATGTAATATGATATATATATATATATATATATATATATATATATATATATATATATATATATATATGCGCATGTTTATATGCTAACATGTGGTAGCCCTGATTCGGGAACCTACTGGGCGCGTTAATCTAACGCCCTAATTCCATCCTCAAAGGAGAATGCAGGTACAAGTAAAGAAAAAGAAAATATCGTTGACCGGGAGGGGAGCTAAGCTAAGCCTAAGCGCTTGAATGCTGGACTGAATTTATAAATGCTGTTATTTGATACTTTATTATGGATATGTAATAAAGTAGTTACTTGCTATGGTTTGATTAGGATAAATACTTTGGATGGTTGTATTATGTTAATTAATGTTGAGACTGTTACTTGCTATCTAGCCTTTCTATTCCGCAGTTAATCTAGGTTTTTCCGTAAGTTGATGTTAGTTCCATGTGTGTTTATTATCATGGTCTAGTCCTTGTACATATGGATGGCCAGTTAAGGTTCAGACTTGGGTAGTCTGAACTTGACTCGCGTCGCGACGCCTCCCGCTCTCTTCCGATGTTTACTTTTAAAAAAAAAAATAGACCCTGAAATTCTCGGAAAGGGCGGGGCGTTACAGTTGGAATCAGAGCGAAACGGGAAGTTGAATCATCGAAGTAAGATTAAGACGGTTTCATGTCTCACTGACGGATAAGAATCCCAACTGACCGACTCTTCGGAGTCCGCTGCCTGGGGGCCGGATTAATTTACTTCGAGTGACTCGGACTGAACAATCAATCTGAGAATGACAATGAAAGATAGCAAAGTAAAGTACAATCATCATAATTGGACAAATCAAACGTAGCAAGGTAGGATGAACTCCCCTGAAATCCCCACACTGAGAAACAAATAATAGGAAATTAGAGATTTCCGCAGAAAACAAAAGAACACAAAGAGTGATGATTTGGTGATCTTCCCAAACAAAGTACATGACTTTATGCATGATCAAATTCCCTTGAAAACCAAGGTTGGTTTATTAGAATTGTTGTTAAATATGCTTGTGTTCTATTGATATGATACAGATATGTCGAGTAATGTGGAGTACTCGGAATGGCACAGCAGAACTCCTAGCCATCCCATAGACTTGGTGTCTGCTTCTAACAACACCGACGTAGAAGCTCAAGTGGACCTTCAGGAGGGACCTCCTGAAGAAGATGAGATGGACTTAGCACCTGTTGCAGAGGATTTGGTGGATGATATTCTTGGGATGGTGGAACCTCCTGAGGAAGAAGAGGAGGATCTGGGATTTTTCTTTTATGAGGATCCGATGGAAGACTTCCCTATAATACTGGAATCGGCGGGGGAGGTAGATCCCTACGATACCTGTGAGTTGTGTAATCAGGACGATCACAACAGTTTGTATTGTCCTCATCCATTGGGAGTTGTCTGTCCGGTTTGTGGACTGCACGGGCATGGAGAGGCGAGGACTAATTGTTCTTGTATAGGAGGGCCCGGGTTAATACCCTGCACAACATGTGAAGTATTGGGGCACACGGTGATGACGTGTCTTGATAACCATTTCAAGTTCGCTTTTGATGAGGAGTCTTCTACGGAAGACTAGGATAGGAAGTATATGAAGGTATTAAAAAGAGGGTTATTTTTGTAAGGATGTATATTTTGTTATACATAGGGTTTGTTTCACCCTACCCACCTTTGTACAAAAATGAAGTTTGAATTTATATAAATATGTGATTTCATGTTTTTATGAGGATTCATGGCATGTGATGCATATTGTTAATGGAAACTAAGTCTATGATGTTTCCCATGAATTAGGACTAAATGACGCCACAGAGAAAGGTGGTAAAAGATCCGAAGGGTAAAGAAAAAGTTTACAAATCGGATTAGGTGAGGGGGCATCGAAGAGAAGGACCCGTCAGGACGATAAGAAGAAAGATGAGGTGCTCATAGTCACACCACAAGGGAAGGTGGTACCTCAACGCCGGAAGGTGGTACATGAGAAGGTGCCATCGGTACATGATGATGAGCGGTCCGTTCATGACGAAGAGAGATTAGTTCATGAACGTTCGCTCGTTGAGGAAGAGTCACAGCATTCCCGGCGAGAGGAGGGGGATAGTGACCCTACGTATCAACAGAAAGACGAGGAGGAATATGACTCGTTTTATCGACGAGAGGAGGAGGAGAACAGTAACATGACTGTTTGTGCCTTCTGAACTGCACAGCTTGGTGCAAGCTGTAGTTACATCCATTCTCCAACAACATTTGAACGGAGGGGGAAGTACGAGTGAAAATAATGACCGTAACATGGTCAGAGATTTTCAGCAACAGCGCCCACCTTACTTCAAGGGCAGAGAAGGGCCTATTGGGGCCGAGAATTGGTTGGAGAAGATTTCACATATATTGACTCTTTTGAACATCAAGAGTCATGCTCATAAAATATTATTGGCCACGTCACAGCTGGTAGGTGACGTACGAAATGGTGGAAGGTGGTGGAGAAACAGCAGGCACTTGTGCCAAGAAGAGAAAGAGTTGCTATGACCAGGGAGCAATTCTCGGCGACATTCCTAGACCACCACTTTCCAGAGGAAGAAAGAGAACATCAAATTCAGGCCTTTATGACGTTAGTACAAGGTTCAATGACGGTGGCTGAGTATCACCAAGAATTCCTCAGCCTGTCAATCTATGCATACTATATAGTGGACACGGAATATCGAAAGGCTCGCAAGTTCGAGCGTGGGTTATGGCCAAACATAAGGGCCAGGGTAACCGTGTTAAAAGAAGCCACACTGGCAGAAGTGGTCAGCAGGGCAACCATTGTGGAACAAGAAATGGCGGAATTTGTAAAAGTGGACAACTGCCGAGCTCTGAGTGGGAGGGGTGTGTACCAACCCAACAAGAGGTCCAGATCGAACTTTGGCAGACCTTCGCCGTCTATTGGATCAAGTGGGGGCTTTCGCCCCAACCAACCCACTCAATCTGTAGCAGTTACACAAACTTCTTGAGGAGTGAACACCTATTTTCACTGTGATCAACCAGGTCACTAAAAGAAGGACTGCCCAAAGCTCAACAGGTTGTCATACTCCAGAGGATCATTTCGTCTGCCAGCTAGACCGGGAAACTCCAGAGGAGGCAGCATGCAAAGTCGGGGAGGTCGAAGGTCTGACCCTGTTGGTTTTGGACAATTATTTACTCTAACTTCTCCAGAAGAGGAGGAGCATGCTGTGATACAAGGTATGGAGGTAGTGAGTAGCTCATATGCATATGTACTATTTGATTCTGGAGCATCACACTCCTTTATAGCTGCATCGTTTATTACTGCTACTGGTACATTAGTTCAAAGATTGGCCACAACACGTACTATTGTATCCCTTGTCGGAGATTCGGCATTAGGACTTATATGTACGGCGGTTAACACCGAATTAGCTGGACTCAGATTTGAGTTCAATAATCTAGTGCTTGACATGTCTGAATATGATATTATATTTGGTATGGATTGGTTGGCTAAGTTTCATGCCAACATCGACTATTATCGTCGAAAAGTGACATTTATGTCACCCGAGGGCAAGCAATATGTAGTCCGTTCAGATAAACAAAGTGGATTGCAGGAAGGGTTAAACCACGTGGTATTGAATAATATCACCATAAACAAAGCTCCAATTACTGAACTTCCTGCAATTGTGCAAGAATTTGCTGATGTATTTCCAAAGGAACTCCCTGGTTTACCGCCTAGGAGGGAGATTAACTTCGAGATCAAGTTATACCCTGGCACAGCACCAGTGTCGTTACCACACTATTGGATGGCACCAGCAGAGATGTCGGAGCTAAAGAAGCAGATTGATAAACTGCTTAGGCTGGGTTGCATCCGGAACAGTACGTCATCATGGGGAGAACCAGTGTTGTTCGTGAAAAAGAAGGACGGTTCACTACGGATGTGCGTGAACTACCGGAAGCTGAATCAGCTAACAGTCCGGAACAAGTACCCTCTACCCAGGATCGACGATTTATTTGATCAATTGAGGGGTTCTAGTCATTTTTCAAAGATCGATTTGATGTCTGGTTATCATCAAATCCGAGTTAGAGAGGAAGATATGGACTATTTGAGTTCGTAGTCATGCCATTTGGACTCACAAATGCGCCGACTGTGTTCATGGATTTAATGAACAGAATCTTCCGTCCCTATCTCGATCAGTTTGTAATTGTATTCATTGATGATATCCTGATCTATTCTAAGAGTCAGGAGGAACATGCAGAGCATCTACGGATAGTTTTGAATACTTTGAGGCAGAATAAACTGTATGCCAAGGCCAGTAAGTGTGAATTCTGGCTATCTCAAGTGAATTTCTTAGGACATGTTATATCCAAGGAAGGAATAGCCGTGGATCCGGCTAAGGTGACGGCAGTGAAAGACTGAAAAGCGCCAAAGAACGTAACCGAGATCCGCAGTTTCTTAGGATTGGTGGGTTATTATCGGAAATTTATTATGGATTTTTCCAAATTAGCATCTCCATTAACTCGACTCACTCAAAAAGGAGTCAAGTATGAGTGGTCAGATCTGTGCAACCAAAGGTTTGAAGAGCTAAAAGACAGACTTACAACCGCTCCTATTTTGATTTTGCCGGAAAAAGGGCAAGGGTTATGGAGTAGAATGCTACGCTTCGGGAGAAGGACTGGGGTGTGTCCTCAGTCAAGATCATCGTGTGGTGGCTTATGGTTCTCAACTAAAAATACATGAACGCCTCTATCCTACGCATGATCTTGAACTAGCTGCAGTGGTCTTCGCTCTCAAAAGTTGGAGACATTATCTTTATGGCGAGAAGTTTGAAGTGTATTCTGATCATAACAGTTTGAAATATTTATTTGATCAGAATGAGCTCAATCTAAGGCAGCGTAGATGGATGGAGTATCTGGCGGATTATGAGTTCGAGCTTCGATACCATCCAGGCAAGGCGAACAAGGTGGTTGATGCTCTTAGCCGCATATCACATGCATCCGTGGCATGTCTGATCAGAACCGAATGGGAGATGTTGAATACCATCCGAGAGTTCAATCTATACATTACAAACCGTGGAGTTTTGCACAATTTAATCATACGGTCCAATATAGTCACCAAGATTGAACAAGAACAAAGAGCAGATCCGGAAGTGAAGGACATATGGGCCAAGATGTCCACTGGTGTGGACATACCGGAATGGGAATTACGACCCGGGCAAGGTCTTTTATTCTGGGGAAGAACATATGTGCCAAAGAGTTGCCGGAAAGAGCTACTGACTGAGGCACATCAATCCAAGCTCTCTATTCATCCGGGTAGCACCAAAATGTATCACGATCTGAAGAGGCGTTATTGGTGGCATGGACTAAAAAGGGATGTGGTAGAATTCGTGGCACATTGTCTCACGTGTCAGCAAGTTAAGAATGAACACCAAAAGCCATCAGGGTTACTCAAACCCTTAGCAGTGCCAGAATGGAAATGGGAACACATTTCCATGGACTTTGTAACGGGGTTGCCGAGGTCTTCAAAGGGCAATGACGCCATATGGGTCGTAGTCGACCGACTGACCAAGTCCGCACATTTCATTCCTATCAAGATGACAGATTCATCTGAAACGTTGGGTCGGCGGTATATTAAAGAGATCATTCGACTACATGGAATTCCCCGAACGATAGTATCGGACAGAGATGGCCGTTTTACTGGCAGAGTATGGCAAAGCATGCAGTCAGCTATGGGGACAGACTTATTGACTAGCACCGCTTTCCATCCTCAGACTGATGGACAGTCTGAAAGGACAATACAGACCTTGGAAGACATGTTGAGAGCATGCATGTTAGATTTCAAAGGTGGATGGGAGGACCACTTACCATTGGTGGAGTTCTCGTATAATAACAGCTATCAGGCAAGCCTTCAGATGGCTCCATACGAGGCCTTATATGGTAGACCGTGTAGGTCATCGGTATGTTAGACAGAGGTAGGAGAGCCTGCATTGATCGCACCGGAACTAGTCGCAGAGACTACTGCATAAATTAAGTTGATACGTCAACACTTGTTGACTGCACAGAGTCGGCAGAAGAGCTATGCTGATAAAAGGAGACGATTTCTGGAATTTGAAGTGGGAGACTTGGTGTTTCTAAAAGTCTCACCCCGGAAGGGACATATGAGGTTTGGCAAGAAAGGAAAATTGTCACCAAGATATGTGGGACCGTTTTCCATCATAAGAAGGATGGGGGATGCTGTTTACCAATTAGCACTTCCTTCGCAGTTAGCAGCTCTACATGATGTGTTTCATGTGTCAATGCTAAGAAAATACAATTCGGATCCGTCCCATGTTTTGAATGTTCAGGATATTGAAGTGCAAAGCGACGTGACGTACGTCGAAAAGCCGGTCAGGATAGTGGAGACCGAACAAAGGGTGTTGCGAAACAGAGCGATTCAGTTCGTAAAAGTGGTATGGGACCGTCATGGTGATGAAGAGGCCACATGGGAACTTGAATCGGAGATGAGAACAGCTCACCCAGAATTATTTATGTAATTTAATTTGAGAACCCTACTTCACTCGATTTTCGGGATGAAATTTTTAAAAAGAGGGTTATATTATAACACCCCAGTTTCTCAATGAAGTGGAAAATTACGAAAATGCCCCTAAGTTGTTAAATTAATTATTTTGTGATGTTAAGTAAGGAAATAGTGGGGCCCATTGCTCAAGTTAAAATCATATGAGCACATTATGAATGATAAGTTTGATTGGTTGGGTGATTTACATCAATTTGGTCAAAAATGGCTAAATGGGTCAAAGGGCCCACATGGGACCCATCGGGTCGAAATGGATGATTTGACCGTTTTATGAACTTAAATTAAATGGGGTTAAGCCTATTTAATTATAAATCAAGTGAAGAAAAAATGGATAGGCTTGATCCATATGTAAAAACCAATTGCAAATGACGAAAATACCACAATTGGGTCATGGAGTCAAAAACGGGTCAAGGAGCCAAAAGTGGACCCAACGGGTCGAGTTGACTATGGTTGACCGTGTGGACCCTCAAGGGAGTTAAAACACGAGTTAAATTAGTTGAGTGGGACTGAAGTGGGTTAGAATTAAATCTAGTGGTGAGTCAACTCATGTGCATTAAATGAAATGCATTAAGTATGGTGAGTTTGGTGAGTTGAAATGGAAATAAAAAAAAAGACCTTGAGTTGGGTGAGTCAAAATGGAAGTTAAAGGGACTGTAAAATCAGTGAGTTGAGTGGGAATTGGAAGAGGTTGGCTGGTCTTAAACCAACCAAAACAAGTCCCACACGTTGGGGACTTGTTTTGGTGAGTTCCATGGTGAATATTAAATGTAAAGGATGGGTTTTGAGGTGAGTTACATGGGAATATGAATGGCTGCATGGGTAGGTGCCAAGGGGTGCCTTGGATATCACCCAATGCCCATCGATTTTCCTTAGAAGTTATGAGGGAATTGAGAGGTCATGGTGGCTGAAAATACAAAAGCAAACAACACCATGCTTGGCCGAATTTACATGCCAAAAGTCTTAGATTTTCCATCTTTCTCTCCCTCTCTCAAGAACACTCTCTTGGCCGAATTGGACTTGGTGTTTCTCACCATTGAATCAAGCATACAACCAGCAAGGAATTAAGGAAGCAAGGATTAAAAGTCAAGAGCAAAAGGCAAAGGAAAGTGGTAAGTTTTTCCATTGATTTATGTTTAATAAAATGGGAAAAATAAGACATGATTCGGCCATGTGATGGTCAAATCTATCAAAGGGTTAAAGTATGATTCTTTTATGCCCAATTAGATGGAAAACATGGACATAGGGTTCGGCCACTTTGGATGGCCGAACCCCATGAAGTATTATGGTTAATGTTGATGGTTTTGTAAGATTTAAACCATGCAAGTATATGACTGATTTTGGAGGTTTAAGATGCATACTTTGGAAAGATTGAAAGCATGGATTTGGATGTCATAATTTGGCCATGCTATGGCCGAATTTGACAAGGGTCTAAACCATGGAAGATGGGTCAAAAAGGAGTGGAAATGGACCATTGGGTTCGGCCACTTTGGGTGGCCGAACCCAATGGAAAAAGTTGATTAATGGTTATGGTTTTTGAAATGTAAAACCATGCAAGTTTGGACTGTTTTGCATGTTTTATTAGGTTTAAAATACATGTTTTAAAGAGGGTTAAAACATGAGTTTGGATATCAGAAAAGGCTGAAGTAATGTGGTCTAAATCAGTGGATTCAAAAAATGGACCATGGGGATCGGCCATCTTGGATGGCCGAATCCCATGATATGATGTTGGTTTTTGGATGGTTTCTTTTAAAGTTAAAACCTGATGTTAATACGTTGTTAATTACATGATGATTGGAGGTTTAAAAACAGTAAGAATAACCATTGGGTTCGGCCATCATAGAGGGCCGAACCCCATGTAAAAGAGGGTTGGTTTTCATGTGGGAAACATGTAAACCATAGACTTTTTATGGACTGTTTTTGTATGGTTCTTGAAAGGTAAAATCCGATAATATTATGCTGATTCTTACATCATTTAATGGACATGAAATGTAAGTGAAAAAGGGTCCAAAACATGGGCATAGGGTTTGACCACATTGGATGGCCGAACCCCATAAAATTGGTTGATAAGTTGGTATGGTTTTGGAGAGATAAAACCATACCAAATGGGGGAGATTTTTATGTGTTATGGTTACTGATTTTGGGTTGGCCATAGGATGGCTAAACTATGGGTTTAACATGGTTAAGGGGTAGAGCCAATTAGTATTTAAATAAAGGACATTATTGAGCAAAGAACCATAAGGGTTCGGCCATGAGTATGGCCGAACCCCATGGATTGTTTTCATGGGTCATTTTATGGATGTTTATGTGATTAAAGATGGAATTATGTTTGCTGTTTTGGTCATCCAAAACATGACTGAACCATGTTAAGGTTACGGTTAAGGTTGTAGAGTTTAATCAAGGTATTGGTAGCAATGGCATGTTTGAAAATAAGGGTCACAACCATGAGTTGGTATTTGTGGACTTAGACTCAAAAAAAAAAAAAATGGGAATCAAAATAAAGTAAGGGATTAAAGTTGATCCATGATTTATGTGAATAAGGTGACGGATCTTTGTGACGGTGCATGACTGCGAGCGGTGACCGGATAAAGCCTAAGAAAGAACGGACGCTGAAGTGATTCTTCTGTAGGTTTCCTACCTACTTGTAACCACAAATTTACCCCTGTTTTCTTATGATACTCTTGTTTTATTTTATGTGTTTCAAATGATATATTATGCATTAACAAATGGCATACAGGCATTGACATCTCATGCATTGACATGGGATTATGAATGAGGTCCTACAGTGTTGCAATTTATGGGTTACGTCCTGCCTCGGTGGTGCAAGTCACGCCAGGAGGAGTAACATGATGATCATAGTCACAATCTTCTCCTTAGGCGATGAGAGTCCCGCCAGGAGGACTCATACGTGATATGAATCAGTCAGTGATGAAGTGATGAAAGTATGTTGTAATTTACCTTGTCGGTGCAAGACACGTCAATTGATGGCTATGAATGTACATGATGGGGGATGCTCATTGCATGTGCATACATCATAGCATTGTTTTACCTATTTTTGATGATCATGTAATATGATATATATATGCATGTTTATATGCTAACATGTGGTAGCCCTGATTCGGGAACCTACTGGGTGCGTAGATCTAACGCCCTAATTCCATCCTCAGAGGAGAATGCAGGTACAAGTAAAGGAAATGAAAAGATCGTTGACCGGGTGGGGAGCTAAGCTAAGCGTAAGCGCTTGAATGCTGGACTGAATTTATTAATGCTGTTATTTGATACTTTATTATGGACATGTAATAAAGTAGTTACTTGCTATGGTTTGATTAGGATAAATACTTTGGATGGTTGTATTATGTTAATTAATGTTGAGACTGTTACTTGCTATCTAGTTTTTCTATTCCGCAGTTAATCTAGGTTTTTCCGCAAGTTGATGTTAGTTCCATGTGTGTTTATTATCATGGTCTAGTCCTTGTACACATGGGTGGCCAGTTAAGGTTCAGACTTGGGTAGTCTGAACTTGACTCGCGTCGTGACGCCGCCCGCTCTCTTCCGATGTTTACTTTTTTAAAAAAAAAATTAGACTCTGAAATTCTTGGAAAGGGCGAGGCGTTACAGGCCGAACCCATGATCTATGGTTCTTCACCTTAGTTTCATTTAAGTTTATCATTTACAACCTTTCAAACCCACTTAAAATCATTATCATAACCTCCATGGTTTTTATCCCTCAAAACCCATAAAATCACCAATGTCTTTCCATGGGGTTCGGCCATGCACTATGGCCGAACCCTATGGTTCATCATTGGTCTTTAGCCATTATAAAAATTAGGCATGGCCGAACCATGTCCTTGACCCTGGACCCTCTTTCTTATCTATGAAATTTATCGAGCACTTACCGATTCCGCGACTCCTCTGGTTTCTTTCTCTCCTTCTTGCTCCTTTCCTTCCTTAGCCTCTTCTTCCTTCCTTCTTGTTCTTTAGCCGAGACTGATCTTGATGAAACCCCTTGAAGTGATTCAGCCAAAAGATATAGTTTGAGAGAGAGAGGAGAGGCATGGGATAGACAATACTCCAAGTTCTTGTCTTGAGGGTGGTCGGCCTTGTATGAGAGGAAGAGGAATTTGGGATGTAAACTCTAAGTCCTTTTCTCTTTTGTCCTTGTGAGTGGTCGGCCAAAAGAGTGCTTGAGGGAGAGAGTGTATGGAAACCAATCTTGTTTTGTTCCAATGGGGTGGTCGGCCAAAGATTATGCTTTTTGGTAAAGCCCTTGTGCAACTCCTATTTTTCTTAACTTCCCTCACTAATATTTTTCTTGGGGGTTTCATCCATGGGATGAAACTCCCATGAGCCCAACGGTCTTGTCTTGAGTTGGTTTGTGTAATCCCCACCAAACGGTCTACCTCCCATTGATTCCCATTTGGAGTTTCATGCATGAGATAAAACTCCCATGCATCCAACGTGTAGCCTTGGCTTGTCTTGGTGTAACAACACATAACCGCCATCTCCCATTTATGATATCATTTGGAGTTTCATGCATAATATGAAACTCCCATTCCAACGTGTGTATACCTTGTGTTGATTTTTGAAACAACCAAAACACCCTTCATCTTCACACTTTACTCACTTAAGATAAATATCCCCATGACTTTCCATCCAACCCATTTAACTCAACTCACCTCTTTAATTTCAACTCATTTAATTCACTTGAATCAACTCAATTATTTGATTCCATTTCCAACTCAAATCAGCCCCAACATAATTTAAGCTTGGACTCACTTGGTGGTCAACCAAGTCAAACACGACCCATTGGGTCCCAATTGAACATTTTGACCCAAATAACAACCTTGACCCAATTAAATGTACCTTACCCATTTACTTTAAATTGAACATTATACCATCACCATTGGGTCTTAATTGAGCCATTGACCCAACACCTTACCCATCTAAGGTTCATATCCATTAATTCACAATTAAAATGGCAAATTCCATAAATATTGATAACCTAAAAATCCAGGGTGTTACAGAAAGCATCGGCCTGAGACTGATTGTATTTTCCAGTGTCAAGTCCCATCCAGCCCTAGGGCGATTGGTCATGCACCCATATGTTATTGCCCTGTCTTGGCAATTAGTCGTGCGACCGACTGATCATGCTATACCACACGAAGGGTCACCGCCAGACGAATGCATCATCCTAAGCTTGAATGTACTTTTCATTGGGTGTCTGACCCAGGCTCCAGGCAATTGATCGTGAGGCCGATTGGTCGGCCCTGTAGCCAAACGAGGCATCGTCTGCACGATCTGATGCCCGAGAAATGACTATGAATGATAGTCCAGATTTGTCTAAGCCCAAGGTGATTGATCGTTGTTAGTGCCCTGTCTTGTTGAGTCAGCTATTTGTCAATTCCATGACTTAGGTGAAGCCTTGTATCGGAAGATGAAGTAATGATGAAGACTCAAGTGATGAAAATTGAATCAAGTACCTCAAGAAGGAATATCAAGTTGAAGATTCATCATCGCCAAGTGTATGGCATTCACTATAACGTCCCGCTCTTTTTCACTCGCCACAAATCAGAGTATATATTTTTTTTAAATGAGTGAGAGAGAGCGGGAACGTCATGACGCGAGTTAAGTCCGAGTTTCCAAAACCCGACTCTTAACTAGCCACCAATTACGTGTACGTGGACTAAATCCACTAAAACATTTCACACACTTTCTAAATACTTGCGGAATAGTATATGAATGGATAAGATACTATCCATAATCATATCATCACTAAGCAGGGAAAGCAATCACCATTCAATTCCAATTAAAACTTAAACGTCATCAAACCATAACGAACTAATTCTAAGTTATTAAAGTCCAAAATAACAGTCCTCCTAATACATCATAAGCATCAAAATTAAATAAATGAAACTTCATTCATTCCAAGCTCCTACGGTTGACTCCCTTCATGTCTCATGTCTGTTTCCTTGTCATTCCCTGTTCCATCATCTATAGGGTAGAAGTAGGGCATCAGTCAACATGCCCAGTAGGAATTCCAAGTAGTGTTATGGTACAAATAGGATTAATATAAAATCAAGGTATAAACATCATATCATATCTGTAAATCGTCTCATAAATAGTAAAAATAATGCATGATATCCATATCAAGATATAAACATCATATCATATTTGTAAAACGTCTCATAAATAGTAAAAATAATGCATGATATCCATATCATAATCATGCTTACTTATGCATTATGTCATGGGTGTTAATGTCAAATGATCACTCACCCAATTCCATATCCAATCACATCATATATAAATAGTTTCCTTGATAAATCACCATATCAATGTGTTCCCTTGGCCATTTATGTCTGTAGTATTTTGTGACGGCACCACCAGGTCACTGTTATACCTCCCCACATGTGTTAATCGGAATTACCGATGGAGTGTGGACTCCTCCCTCTGGCAGGGTTTCAGGACTATATACCCAGGAGCTCTTTGGCCCAGATTATGCTGTACCAATTCCTAGCAATCTCAAACAAAGCCAACATATCAATAGTTCACATAGCTTCATACAAGCTAGTTTCAAGCCCAAGTCATGTTCGGACCGCTCATAACTTGGCTTGCTGGTCTCATGTATTCCCTTCCATGCCATGCATAAGATAATGAATTCAAGAATGCCATTTCGTATCAAATTACATAATATCATTGAAATTCAGTTCATAAACATATGCCATTTGTTTAGTCAAATAAACATCATAATTGAAATAAAAGCCAATGTTAGATATATAATCTAGAGTGTCTCAATAAGGTAGGAATCCTACCAACGTCCGATTACTTGTCCTTTTTTTTTTTTCAAGTACAGTGCTAACGATCACGTGAAAATGAATCGAACCTCTTTACCTTATCAAATTCCACCAATTTGATTATCCATTTAATTTTTATTACCCTTTACATCCTTCTGGATAAACAGAAGTATCTGGAAAATTAACTAAAAATTAAACATTCAGATTCAGTGGATTGAATCACGCCCAGATACAATCTTTGCTTTACCCGCAAACTTTTAGTCGACTGAATAATAATATTCAGTCGGTTGAAACATAACTCAGTACTGTATAAACTTGACCCGTAACTTTCAGTCGGTTGAATCATTAATTTAGTCGGCTGACTTTGGGTCAAATCCTCTATGTTCTTAGTCAACACACTTTTAGTCGACTGAATCACAGATTCAGTAGGCTAACTTTGGATCAGATTATTTGTGTGCTCGGCCAGTATACATTCAGTCGACTGAATCAAACTGATCTATCAACAAACCCTTTATGTGTTAGGTAAGCATACCTTTAGTCGACTAATCACAAGATTCAGTCGGCCGAAACACACCAACTCACTTAGTTGTTTGGTACGTCTATGTTCAGTCGACTGAATCTAGGATTCAGTCGGCTGAAATACCAATAGACCATACATATTCTTAGCCAGTCCATATTCAGTCGACAGAATCATAAGATTCAGTCAGCTGAAACTCCTTGATAACCCTTGTGTTCTTCGGCCAGCACACTTTCAGTCGACTGAATCATAAGATTCTGCCGGCTGAGACACCCAGAATACACTTGGATGCTCGGCCAGCACCAGTTTAGTCGACTGAATCCCGGGAAATCCATCATTTTTGTCAGTCTTCTCTGTTTGCATACCTTGTTAGGCCCTTCTCCATGAAATCCATCCTTATTCATAACTAAACATGGATTTCATATTCAACCCTTCGTTTACTAAGTTTATCTAACCCATTAGTCAAGGTTAGAGTCTTTTCCATAATCCCTTCATTCATAGCATGAATTTGGTTTTAATCTTATTTTGTTCCAACCCATAACCATTCCTTTGAATGGATTTCCAATTCCATGGCCTTAACACAATTTGGCCATCCATTCCAACCCATTGTGGAATCCATGGGTTTGGCCATACCATGGCCAAACCTATGTTTTCCTTTGAATAAATCCTATGTTATTAAGCTTACACATACCTTTTTTCCCGTCTCCTTCTTTTCCTTTTGCTCTATCTTTCTTCCTTAATCCTTCTTTGTCCTTTGCTCTTCACTGATTCTCCAAGTACAGAGGTGTAGGTAGGAGAGAGATAGAGGAGAGGAGAGGAAAATCCTTTGCTCAAGATGTGAGAGTCGGCCAAGGGGTGTGGTGTGCCCCTTGGGTTGTGTCCCTTTGTATAACAGCCCAAACTCTTCCACTCTCCCTCATAATGATTTGTTGGACCCATGCGGCCCTTGGTTTAACCAAGGAGACTCTTGGCTTAAACCAAGAAATCCCTTTGCCTTCCAACGTGTCCCCTTGACTTCATACTCCTTAAGATGGAAACTCTCCATCTTCCCAACTCAACTCAAAACAATTTTAATCTTAAACTCAAGACTAGGACTCACTAGATGGTTGACAAGTCAACCATGACATGGCCGGCCATGCATGTGGTGATTTGGTCACCACATGGCACATGGTCCCATCTTGGCCATATCACTCGATGATGTGGCCTCCTTGTCTAGTTGGCTTCCATGCATGCCACATGGCAATCTACATCACATACATGCCACCTCACTTGATGAGGTGGATTTTATGCATTGGATCTTAATTGGTTAGTTGACCCATTTACTTTGACCTTACCCAATTACCTTAAAATTAAGTTTACTATGACCCATTGGGTCCCAATTGGTAATTGACCCTTTTTCTTAGACTTACCCAATTACTTTTAAAATCAAACTCACCCATGATCCATTGGGTAATTGGCCCAATTCCTTACCCATCTAAGGTCCATTTCAACTATTTAATCTTAAAATCAATTAATTTGCAATTCAAATGGACCAATCTAATATATTTATAAGTAATGAAAATCAGGGGTGTTACGATCACAAAGGTAAATTGGCGTAGATGACTCTAGGTGGAACCCAACACCTTAGGATGCCATTGCCTAGGCTAATAAAACATCTCGGTAAATCATAAGTAAGCCTAGTGGATGTTTGACACCAAATCAGAATATGGACTTGAAGTTTCACACCATTGATTTTACTGTCAGGACGATACATCATGTCAGAGATCAATCTCCATTGACAGTAGGTGACAAATCGTGGTCTTGCGATCAATCACCTGGAAAACTGAAGGTTTTGGTTTTTAATGGTCTGTCAAACTCTAGTGGTCTCAAGACAAAACATTCGTGTTCACGATGTATTGTTGGGTCAGGGCCGATCCAATCGTGCATAAGATCAATTGCCCTAGGCTTAGATAAAATCGGGACTGTCATTCACTGTCATGTCTCGGACAATCGATTGTGCAGACAATCCTTTGTCTAGGTATTGCGGCTACCAATCGCCCTCACGATCAATTGCCTAGAGCTTGGGTTGGATACCCACTAAAAATTACAATCAGACTTAGGCCGATCCATTCGTCTGGCGGAGACCCATCATGTGGTATAGATCACGATACATCGGGTGCACGACCAATCGCTGAGACAGGACCTTCCCTAGGCTTAGAACCCATATTGGTAATATTAGACCAGCGTAGTGAAAATGGACCAAAAACCTTGGAGCTCCTAAACATATTTTGGAAAAATATGGGCTGTCAAAATGTCATGAGATTCTTTCACTCTATCAAATGAATTAATCAACTGGTAAAACGACCATGGTTTAATAGATCATTGAAGGATATTTTCGTAGAGCCCAAGAACACTCAAAAAGGAGTTCGGGAGCCCAAGATATGGCCATTTAAGTGGAGAGCAGTTTTGCCGAAAATTGTCCACACGACCCATCGTGAATGGCGACCGATCGTGAGCACTATCAATCTTGAGTGACGATCAATCATCCGTGTCAGTTTTATATCCGTTGGAAAACCATTAATGCGCAATGTTAACATTTCAACAGCTCTTTTAGACACACGATCGATCACTGGTACACGACCGATCGCTCATATCAGCTCAAGATTCACTTGTTTGCCTATATATACTTCAAACTCTTTTGAGTGGGGTTGGTCCCTTCAACTTGGAACATCTTAAGGCATTCCTAGTGACCCCAAACCTCTCCTAACGTCCTCTCTAAGCACTTTATTGGTGAATTGCTGATCATTGAAATATTACATTTTTACCACTGATTATGGCACCAGTTAACCCTCAATTTTGTATATAATGATGCATTTAATGTAGTTTGTCAGTTTTGTTGTAAAAAATGAAAAGTTATGGAAAATCAAGCTAATTCACCAGATAATTGCACAATTATAGTTTTAAAGTGAAGAAATAGAATAATTTATAATTATTTCATGCCAACTTTTTAGGGTCTTTTCATGTAAATTAATTAATCTGGATCCATTCATGAGAGTCTATGATTAATTAATATTTTTTAGATTTTAAGTGGCTGAATAATTATTTAATTCTAGATGTTAGAAGCTGAAATCCAAGTGCTAAAGCCTGAATTTCAAGTCATTGGACCAAGACTCACTTCAAATGGGCCAGTCCACATACAAGTCCATGCGCATTCTATCATTGGACCAGGCCAATGTGCAAGCTCAGTCCAACTAAGCCCCAAGTTCTCAAATCAAATTCTAATGGGCCTAAGTTGAGGTCTAGATCCAAGTCCAAGCCAACTCCATGGTCCATGTTTGAATTTCACCTAAGCCCAACCCAATTATCCATGGCCAATACTCGTAACCCAACCTCACATCTACACCATCCAATTTCTACCTTAGATCTTAACTCTCCATTTCACATACCCAATTAGGTCAAACCTTAGATCCACCATCAAATCTAACCTATTCATTCATTTATCATTATATCTAGGTCATCCATCATCATCATGATCATTTTAACCTTAGATTAGTATTCATCCATGCATCACCTACTAACTCATGCATTCATTTCATGCATTGATCATCCTAGCCATTAGATATTAAGTCATCTAATCCTCATCTCTTCCTCCATGTAATACCCCGCCCTTTTTCACTCGCCGAAAATCAGAGTCTATTTTTTTAAAAAAAATAAAAGAGTGAGAGAGAGCGGGAATGTCACGACACGAGCTAAGTCCAAGCTTCCAAAGCCCAACCCTTAAGTGGCCAATCATGCGTGTGCGTGGACAAGTCTACTAAAACATTTCACACGCGATACTACGACTTGCGGAATACCCATTGCGGAAATAACATCGGATTATGACATTTACTTAACTTAATCCAGATTAATCATCATTCAATCCATAGCAAATAGTCTAAGCTATTACATTCCCAAATACTAGCTACTCAAATTACATTGTCCATGAATAAACTTAAATAAAGTGAAACTAAATTATCCAAGCTCCTAAGTTGGTTCCGATCGTGTTCTTCGTTCCGTCCATTTCCTGTGTCATCATCTAAGGTAGAAGTAGGGCTTTAGACAACGTACCCAGTAGGTACTTCGAGTAGGGTCAAACACATGGGTTAGTATAAAAATCCAGATATAATAGATCATGTCGTACTTGTAAAACATCGTATCCAAAACAGTGTATGATAATAGAGATCCAATCATACAGATAAAAACCAGAAGCAGTGCATGATAATAGAGATCATAATCATGCTGATTCAATTCCATGCCATGGGTGTCATATGCCATGAGTCCCACCCATCATCCATATCACAATCACATAGTATTCCTCTTGATGGAATATCCTCATCAAGGTATCCCCACGAATGCCTTATCGGTCGCCACGATGGAGCGTGGACTCCGATTACATTACAAACATAGTATCCTCTTGATGGAAAATCCTCATCAAGGTATCCCCACGAATGCCTTATCGGTCGCCCCGAACTGAGCGTGGACTCCTGTTACATTACAAACATAATATCCTCTTAATGGAAAATCCTCATCAAGGTATTCCCATGAATACTTTATCGGTCGCCCCGAACAAAGCGTGAACTCCGGTTACAAATCCATAGGAATCAGTGTAGATTCCTCCCCACGATTGTTTATCGGTCCCACCGAACGAAGCGTGGACTCCGTTTACATCACAATCATCATAATCCGGAATCAGTGTAGATTCCTCCCCACGATTGTTTTATCGGAAAACTGAATGGAAGCGTGGACTCCCCCTATTTGATCCCTCCCATAGCATGCATGAGATGCAAATGCCAACATGCTATGTAATAATAAACATCATAGCATTTAAAATTCCATAATTGAAACATATCATTTGATAGCAAAATAACTCATCAAAACATGAATTAAAATCATCATCATCATCATCATATATATATATATATATATTCCATGGTTTTCAATCAGGTAGGAATCCTACCAACGTCCAAATAATGGGTCCTTGTGTTTCCGTCCAAAAACTGATCACCGATCGCGTCAAGCCGATCGTTCACCGTTTGTGAAATCTCGTTACCTTATTACATTTAACATATACATACGTCAATTTGGTGATCCATTTAATTCCATAAAATAACCAATTTAATTATTTCAATTGATTTAAACCATTCCCTTCATCCTTCCAATTTAACCCAACCATTTGGAAAATCATATAAATTTTTCATTTATAAAATCAGTAGGTTACCCGCTGTCCACTACCCACTGTCCACTGTCCACCAAAACTCACTTGTGGGGTTCGGCCATACAACATGGCCGAACCACACTCTTTGGTTTTGACCCCCTTTTTAACCCTTGTTTTATTTTACATGAAATGGGTCCAAGACCATCCATTCTTTGATTTATTAATCCCATCACTTAAGTTAATCATTTATCTTGATAAAAACAACACCTAAATCCATCAAATATTATCCATGGAGATGTGTTTCCATTTCCACTCCGGCACTGGTAAGGGTTTGAGTAACCCTGGTGGCTTCTGATGTTCCATTTTAACCTGCTGACAAGTTAGGCAATGAGCAACAAATTTTGCCACATCTCTTTTGAGCCCATGCCACCAATAGTGCCTCTTCAGATCATGATACATCTTGGTGCTGCCCGAATGAATAGAGAGTTTGGTTTGGTGTGCCTCGATCAACAACTCTCTTCTGCAGCTCTTAGGCACATATGTCCTACCTCGGAATACAAGACCCTGTCCCGGTCGTAATTCCCATTTTAGTATGACTTCACCAGTAGACATCTTGGCCCATATCTCCTCCACTTCTGGATCTGTCCGTTGCTCCTGTTCAATCTTGGAGACGATGTTGGACCGTATGATTAGACTATACATACTCCCATGGTTCTTGATATACAAGTTGAACTCTCGAATGGTATTCAACATCTCCCATTCCTTCCTGATCAAACTGGCCACTGTTGCATGAGACATGTGGCTGAGGGCATTCGCCACTTTGTTCGCCTTGCCAGGATGATATCGAAGCGCAAAATCATGTCTTGCAGATATTCCATCCATCTGCGCTGTCTCATGCTAAGTTCCTTTTGATCGAACAAGTATTTCAAGCTCTTGTGATCCGAAAACACTTCAAACTTCTCGCCATAAAGATAGTGTCTCCAGCTTTTGAGAGTGAAGACTACTTCAGCTAGTTCCAGATCATGCGTGGGATAGAGGCCTTCATGAATTTTCAACTATCTTGAACCATAAGCCACCACACGATGACTTTGACTGATAGCACACCCAAGTCCCTCTTCTGAAGCATCGCAATGTACCTCATAGCCCTTGCCTCTTTCCGGCAAAATCAGAATAGGAGCGGTTGTAAGCCTCTCCTTCAGCTCCTCAAATCTCCGGTTGCACACATCTGACCACTCAAATTTGACTCCTTTCTGAGTGAATCGGGTAAGTGGAGATGCAATCTTGGAGAAGTCCATGATAAACTTCCTTTAGTAACCAGCCAATCCCAGGAAGCTACGGATCTTGGTCACATTCTTCGGTGCTTTCCATTCTCTCACTACCGCCACCTTAGCCGGGTCCACGGCTATACCTTCTGCTGATATAACATACCCCAAGAAGTTAACCTCAGATAACCAAAATTCACACTTGCTTGCTTTGGCATACAGCTGGTTCTTCCTCAGGGTGTCCAGGACTATCCGCAAATGCTTAGCATGTTCCTCCTGACTTTTGGAATAGATCAGGATGTCATCAATAAAAATAATCACAAACTTGTCCAAGAAAGGAAGGAAGATCCTGTTCATCAGATCCATGAACATAGCCAGTGCATTGGTGAGTCCAAATGGCATGACTACATACTCATATAGTCCATACCGCGTCCTGAAGGCTGTCTTCTCTATATCCTCATCCCTAACCTATATTTGATGGTAGCCAGACATTAGATCAATCTTTGAGAAGTCGCTGGAACCCCTAAGTTGATCGAATAGATCATCGATCCTAGGTAGAGGGTACTTGTTCCTGACAGTCAGCTAGTTCAATTTCCGATAATTCACACACATCCGAAGTGTACCGTCTTTCTTCTTCACAAATAACACTGGGGTTCCCCAAGACGATGTGCTGTTTCGGATGCATCCCAGTCTGAGCAGTTCATCAATCTGCTTCTTCAACTCGGGCATCTTAGCTGGTGCCATCCGATAATGTGGCAACAACACTGGAGTAGTGCCAGTGTACAGCTTGATCTCAAAATTAATCTCCCTCTTAGGTGGCAAGCCAGGGAGTTCTGTTGGGAATACCTCCGCGTAGTCTTTCACTACCGTCGGAAGTTCAACCACCGGTGCCTTGTCTAATTTGATACTGTTCAATACCAGGTGGTTCTACTCTTCATGCAGTCTTCTGGTTATAGGGATGCTCTATTTGTCAGCATGTACCACATATCGCTTTCCCTCGGGTGACCAAAATATCACCCTGCGGAGATGGCAATCAATGTTGGCCTGAAAATTTGCCAACCAGTCCATGCCAAGGATGATATCGTACTCAGCGATATCGAGTACCAAATAATTGAACTCAAATCTGAATCCAGTGAGTTCAGTGTTTACCGCTGTGCATATGAGTCCCAATGATGTGTCTCCGACGGGGGATACAATAGTAAATGATGTGGACAACTTTTGTACTAGGGTGCCAGTGGCAGATATGAATGCAGCAGATACAAATGAATGTGATGCTCCAGAATCAAATAATGCAGAAGCATAAGAACTACCGACTACGGCCATACCTTGAATCACGGAGTGATCCACCGCTGCTGGAGGAGCTAAGGTATATAGCCGTCCAGATCTTGTAGGGTTAGGCGCCTGTCCTGCCTGGTTGTATGCCCTGGTTCCTCGTGAATGAGCTGGTCTGGCTAGAGGGCGAAAGGAACCCCTGGAGTGAGAGGGTCTGCTGAGCTGTGGACAGTCCCTCTTGAAATGGCCCTACTGGCTACAATGGAAACAGGTACCCACACCTCGAGGGACCTGAGAGACTGATGCTGATGGGGAGGGCTGGTTGGGATGAAAGCCCCCTATTGACCCAGTGGAAGGTGAGGGTCTCCCAAGGTTAGGTCGAAACCTCTTGTTGGGACGAAATGTACCTCCCCCACTCTGACCTCGGCGGTTGTCCACAAACCGCACTGTCTCGGCCATCTCCTGCTCTGCTATAGTGGCTCGGCTGACCACCTCCGCCAGTGTAGGTGATCCTCCCATCCACCTTTGAAGTCTAGCATACATGCTCTCAGCATATCATCCAATGTCTGTATCGTCCTGTCCTATTGTCCATCAGTCTATGGATGGAATGCTGTGCTAGTCAATAGATCCGTCCCCATGGCTGACTGCATGCTCTGCCACACTCTGTCGGTGAATCGCCCATCTTTGTCGGACACAATAGTCTGGGGAATACCATGTAGTCTGATGATATCCCTGATGTACCGTTGACCCAAAGTCTCAGATGAATTTGTCATCTTGATGGGAAGAACGTGTGCCGACTTAGTCAATCGATCTACCACGACCCATATCGCATCGTTGCCCTTTGAGGACCTTGGCAACCCTGTCACAAAATCCATGATTTGATCATTTGATGGGGTTCGGCCATACATCTTGGCCGAACCTCATCCAATCCCTTTTGAGTTCTCAATGATCTTTATACATAACAATCTAGGGCTTTGTCCATCTTTCCATCTCATTCCATGGATGGATTTTGAATCCATGGACCACAACATTTTTGGCCAACCATTTCCAACTATATGGAATGTCTTCTTTAATCTCTTTTTACTTAATAAAATCTTGACAAGTACTACTTACCGATTTCGCGACTCCTCCGATCTTCTTTCGTTCCTTGGTCTTTTCTTTCTCCTCTTTGATCTTCTTTCGTTCCTTAGTTTTTCCTTTCTTCCTCCATGATCTTCGGCCAAAGAGTGGTGCTTCATTAAGATGAAAATCCTAAGAGTGGTTCGACCAAGGAAGAGATTTGAGAGAGGGAGAGGATTTGAGAATAGAAAACCTTAAGTCTTTTCCTTGTCTTGTGAGTGATCTGCTCCAAGAGTGAGAGGGAGAGGAGTTGAGATAGAAATCTCTAGGTCTTTCTTGACTTAGTGAGAGGATCGGCCAAGGGTGGTGTCTTTTGGGTGATGTCCCTTTGTAACAACTATAACTCTTCACCTCCCTCATTAATATTTCCTTTGGAGTTTCATCCCATGAGATGAAACTCTCCAACCGTGTGCCCCTTGGGTTTCCATCATGAGATGGAAACCCTCCATCTCCCCAACGTGTACTCTTGAATATGCCTTGTGTAACAACAAAACCCTTCACCTCCCTCATTTATGTTTCTTTTGGAGGTTTCATCCCATGCGATGAAACTCCCAACTCCCCAACGTGTGTACACCTTGGGTTTGGTCTTATGAGATGCAACTCTCCATCTACTCTCCTAACTCACTTAAGATGAAAGTCCCATTAACTTCCTATTCAACTCACCTTAACTCAAATATTTTTAATTCTTTTAAACTCAAGACTTGTACTCATTCATTAACTCAATTCCTTGATTCCTTTTTGAACTTACTCAATTGAACTTAATCCAATTTAATTCAGCCACACCTTAATTAAACTTAAACTCATTTGGTGGTCGACCAAGTCAACCATGACCCATGGTACTTGGGGTCCCACTTAGCCATGTCACATACATGCCACCTCACTTGATGAGGTAGATCTCATGCCTTGTATCTTAATTGGTTATTAGACCCAATTACCAAACCTTACCCATTTACTTCTAATTAGCTCATCTATGACCCAATGGGTCCCGATTGGGCATTTGACCCAATTGACAACCTTGACCCAATTAAATAAATCTTACCCATTTATTTCAATTGAACCTTATCCATAATCCGTTGGGTCTTAATTGGGCAATTGACCCAACTCCTTACCCATCTAAGGTTTATCTCCATTAATTCACAAATTAAATGGACAATTTTCATATATATTCATGAATTGAAAATCGGGGGTGTTACAATCCATATCTTAGAAACCCTAGAGCCTCCACATGCATCCATCACATACACATATTACCTTAGATTTGGGTCATGCATTTCATTAATCATCTAGGATCAACCTTTGAATCCAAACCCTCCATCAATCATCTACCCAGTCCTATAATTATATTTACCCAAAAATACCCTAGAGCCATAGATCTTAACCCCAAATAATCACATCCATTCATTCATTTAACCCTAAGTTTATACAACTTGAAGAATAATCTAGGCTCCATTCGAATTTGCCACAACCCAATCCGCACGATTTTTGCATCTAATTTTTCTCTATGTTTTTAAACCATTTTCCATCTAGATTCATTCATGCCACATCATCATCCTCTCCCTTTGTATCCCACACAATTTTGCTCCATCCAAAGCACCCCATGCGCATATTGCATAGTCAACTCTCCACATCACTTCCTTCCATCTCCACCATCCAATCATCCCATCTTCAGATCTCATCCATTCATTTATCATCTCATGCACAAGCCCTAAAACTGTAATAGCCCGGATTTTTTAAATCAATACATATATTGGCTATTATTTATTTTAATGGTTGAAAATTAGAATTTTGATGGAATGAATGGTAAATGGATCAAAAATTTGGGCAATGGCCCAAGTATGGTCCAATGGACCATGGATTGAATTATTTCATTTAAATGGGTCAATGATGGTTAATTGGGTCGAGGATGGTCAATTGGGTCAAATACCCATTTGGGACCCAATGGGTCAATATGGTTTGAGCATTAGGGTAAATGGGTAGAAGGTGAATTTAATTGGGCCATGGGCCCAATGGTGATCCAATTAGATAGAATGGATTGAAGTGATTAAGAATCACCTAAGTTAAATTGGAAATTATCCAAGTGTTATGGTTTAGTGGGGCCCACCTCCACCTCATCAAGTGAGGTGGCGTGTGGACCATGACTTAGGTGGGGCCGACCACCATGGTTGACTTGGTCAACCATGGATAAGTCAAAGGGAATTAAGAAGAATCAAGTAAGTAAAGTTGAAATTAATTAATTTAATCATCTAAGTTAATATTGAATAAACCAAGGTGACATGATCGAGTGGGACCCACCTCCACCTCATCAAATGAGGTGGCGGGTTGGCTAAGGAATTGTGGGGCCGGCCACCATGGTTGACTTGGTCAACCATGGGTGGATTCTTGGAAAATTTAAAGGGAAACAAATGGAATTAAATTATGGAAATTAATTAACCTAACTTAGATATCAAATTAAATAAATGGGCGAGTCAAATGGGTGAGTCAAAGGGGTGAGTTAATGAGTGGTTTCATCTCATGGAAACCACCCAAATCATCAAAACCAAACCCACCAAAACCGTTGGCATGGGTGGTGGTATCATCTCATCCAACAAGATCCATAAAATGGGGGTAAGATTGGACATGCTTTGACCCATTGTGGTGGTGGTTCCACCTCATCCCGACCACCACCACTAAGGGACAAGGGGCCTAGGATTAAGGGCATGCAAGGCCATACCTTCCCCATCTTGGTTTGGTCAATGGATATCATGGGGAAGACTCCACCTTAATGAGGGTGGAGTCTAACCCAAGCTACCCTAGATGAGATGGGAAAAGACTAAGTTTCCATCTCATTTCCATCTCTCCATCTCTCTCTCACTCTCCCAAACCGTCCTCCCCTCTCTTCCAAAAGAAAACACCAAAGAGAAAGAGACTTAGAAGAAAAGAAGAGAACCCAAGCTTGGACCACCACTCTCAAGACCAAAAACCTTAGGATGTCTTCCTTTCTCTCCTCCTCTCCCTCTCTCAAACCTACTACACCTTGGCCGAACCAAACCTTGGAGATTTCATTGGATCAAGGACACACCTTGGCCGAAGATCAAGGAGAAGAAGGAAGGAGAAAGGACTACGGATCAATAGGAGCAAGAGGAAACCGGAGGAGCTGCGGGAGTGGTAAGTAGTCCTAAACAAGATTTTATGTTTTAAGGATTTAAAGGAAGTCATGAAGGTCCATGTTCTTGGATTGAAAAGTGGCCAAAAATGTTATAGGCCATGGATTTAAAATCCATCCAAGAGATGAGATAGCACATGGGAAGATGTTAAGTATTTCTCCATGGGTTTAAAGGATGAAAAACCATGGAGTGATTGGTTAATGGTTTTAGGGTTTTGAAGGGTTAAACATTAGTAAAATTTTAAAGGAGTTTTTAATGAGGAAAATCATGGAAGATGTTGATGATTTTTATGGCCTCAAAGGTTGTAAATGAGGATGAACCATGAACCATGGGTTCAGCCATGGTGTATGGCCAAACCCTATGGTGGTGTGTTAGTGATGTTAAGAGTGAAAAATATGGAAAATGATGGGGGAATGTTGGTAGCTTCAATGGACTTAAAATGTATTTAATGTTGATCAAAAGTGATGATCTAAGTGTGTGATTAAATCCCCTCAAGGAGGGACTTGTTGTGGATCTAAAATGTGATAAAAGATCCAAGAAAAAATGAGGAGAAGACATCATGGGTTTGGCCATGGTGTATGGCCGAACCCATGACCCATTTTTTTAGAGTCATTTATGGGCTAAGTTTGGAGTTATGCATGCGTTTAAATGAATGGGAATTAGGTTAAGTAAATGGCTGATTTTAATGATTTTATGTCATGGTTAATGAATCAATCATGGATCCATGTTTATGGATTAGTTATGGACCTAAGGATATAAAAATAAAAATGAGAGTTAGCCATAGAAGAGAAGGATGGCAAAAGTGTAAATATAGCCAAAATGGAAGACCATGGGTTCGGCCATGGTGTATGGCCGAACCCCATGGGGGATGTTTGTGGACTTAGGGGCTTGTAATAAGGATTTTATTTGATGGATAAATGAAGCATAGGGTGGCTGGTTTTTAGACTCTATTATAACTCCGCTTTTATTTGATGGATAAATGAAGCATAGGGTGGCTGGTTTTTAGACTCTATTATAACTCCGCTTTAAGTTACATTCCGCAATGCTTACTTTCTACGTGTGAACTGTTCTTCGTGGACTTAGTTCCACACACACATAGGGTTGGCCAGTTAAGGGCCGGGCTTTAGAAGCTTGGACTTAACTCGCGTCGTGACGTCCCACGCTGTTTGTCACACGTTGTTTGTCACTCTTTATTTAAAAAAAAAAAATAGACTCTGATTTTTCGGCTAAGTAAAGCAAGGTGAAAAGGGACGGGCGTTACAAAAACTACATAACCAATTTCGAATTTCCCATTGCCAATCCAATTCCTTTCTTTTCTCTTAAATTCTTATCTTCTCTCCACCTTGACTTAACCCCCAAGCAAACACACTCCAAATTCGAGTAACCCTCCTTGTGCAACCCTAAAATCCAACTTTAATCTCCATCACCCATTTCTATCTTGATCCAATCTTAGCCCTTCAATATCCAACTTAAACCTTGATTTAATCTCAACCCTTCATCTCTTTTCAAAATCTATAAATACCCCACTTCACCCATGGTAAAATTCAAATACGACCTGGAGTTTAAAAGGACTAAAAGATGGAGAAAGACTAAGAAGACAAAGCTTCACACGATTTTTTTCAAGTCAGGAATTATTTTTGCAATTTTATTTTATATCTTCTATGTATTTACATCTAAGCTTTGTACTTTAATTCTTTCATTTAATAAAGTGAAACATTTATTTAGAAGCTTGAAACATCCAAGTTCTAACATTCTTTTGTGATTATTTTGCTTTTAATTTCAAGTTTACAACTTTTATTTATTTAATTGAACATGAGCACATGGAATAGTTAGAATCTTGATTGTAAATGTTGAATCTTGTTTACTAAGGTTTAAATTACTTAAATTAAAAGTTGTGACTCTTGTCTTTATTAGTGAATATGAATGGCATTTTAGTTCTTTACGTGAATTTCAGATCTAGGCTTTCACTTTGTTTATACATTTTGGGTGATGAATGATCTATTCCAAACAACCAACCTTTACATTACTACATTTTTATTTTCAGATATTTGTTTTCTTGCAATTTAATTTTCTGTCTTTTAATCATGTTAGATTCTGCGTTTGTTGTATAATAGTTGTTCTAACCTAAGTCTTGTATGTTTTATTCTTTTTAAATTCATGTCATTCTTTTATTCTTTTAATTATTTGAAATTATAGTATCTCTCTCAAAATTCATTAAATTAAAGATTGGAGATGTGGTATTTTATTCTTATAACTTGTAATTTTGACCATGATTAAGATTATCATTTAATTCACCATTTTAATTCAAGGACAATTAATTCACACATCTTATTTGCTGATTTTTTGAGTTAGATAAATGACTCATATAAAGGTTCTACTTCTTGAAAATAATTCTTTTTAAAGGAACACAAATTTAATTTTAATTCATATATTTTGTGATTTTCCTTTGGGTTCGACCTCGCACCTCATACTGCTATACTATACATGGTTCGTGCGTTTACGAGATTTACAAATTTAAAACATCAACATGAATCATCTAATATCCAATCATCTTGATTGAGATCAAGAGAAAGAGAGTAAACCAAATCTTGGATCAGTATTGGTGTATCTTAAATCCTAGAGACCTTACCCAAGGATTTTGATTGAGCATACACAAGTGACATCTTTGACATCGTCGACATCACATTGGGAAGGACATCTTTAAGAAACATACATCTACAAGGTTGAGCTATCAAAAGGCAAGTGCTTTTTAGTGTTTGATTTTCTTTTTAAATCATCATCTTGTGAAATGGAGTAAGGCAAGGAATCCGGAATCACTATAAAAAATAGAGGCATAAGGACGTGGACCGGGGTTGGTCGAACCTTTCAAAATCTTGGGGGAGTTGGGTGAAATTCCCAACAAATTGGATATGTTGAAGTCCTATTCTATTAGTGTGGGTGTAATTCCCCACTAAGTGAATTTGGGATAGCCTTAGAGAGGGTGAGTCCAACAGTGGATGTAGGTTGTTTAATAGAACCACTATATACTATGTGTTGTGGGTTATTTGGTCTTATGCTTGTGTGATTGATCTTTTAATTTGTCACACTCTTTTATCACATACAAGATTAATCTAAATTAATCCGCTGCAAATCAATTGATTAATCAAGAATTTTTTAAAGACCATTAAAATTGGTGATTGACCTATTCATCTCCCCTCTAGGGTCAATCTAGCACCGTGTTCTAGGACACCTGGGGACTTTCAATTGCTATTAGAGCCTCGTGCTCTTCATAAAGATCTAACCATCCGAGTTGATTTAGTGCTAGAACGACACCTTGTACAAATGAATCTCTTGTGACCTGTTCTTCCATCTTTAAACTCTTTTCTTGGCAAGGCAAAGTGGGGAATCTACTTTTCACCAAGATCGTACACAAAAATGTTTCTTGGAACTCTAATGAATATGATAAGTCCTCTTGTGAAAAGGAAAATGATGATTGGATCTCCATCGAAAATGAATTTCTTAAAAATTATTCTTTTGATGTTTCAATGGATGGCTCCACCTCTCATAACCAATTGGAGAATCATGAGAGAGGTGCAATTTTGGAAATGTTTATTGCCTCCGTTGCACCCAACCAAAAGGGATCCTCAACTGAGGAAGATGATGATGATGTGGATCTTGAAAAAGGAAGATGATGTAACGACCCGCCCTTTTCACTATGCTTTCCGAAAATCAGTCTATTTTTTTTTTTTAAATAAGAGTGAGATAAAGAGCGGGACGTCACGACGCGAGCTAAGTCCGACCCATAACTGGCCAACCCTATGTGTGTATGGACTAAGTCCATGAAAACGGTTCACACATAGTAATATAAACATGCAGATTATAATAGAACCTAACTCTAGTCCATTTTTAGATAGCAAAGTACTCCGTCAATTATAAATGATTAACTGAACTTAAATAACCAAAGTAGCCATTCACAAACCATAGCAAATATCTAAATTATTACATGCCGATTACTAGCTACTCAAAATACAACTCCATGAGTAACTAAAATAAAATAAGATCCAATCACATATCCAAGCTCCTATGTTTGGCTTCGATCACGCTCATCGTCCCTTTCCTTTCTTGTACGATCCACTAGGGTAGAAGTAGGGCGTTAGAACAACGCGCCCAATAGGTATTCCATTAGGGTCTACACATGGTTAGTACAAATCATAGATAATATCATAATGTCAAAAAAAAACCATATAAACCATGCCATGTCATGATGTCAAATGCAATGAGTCCCACCCATCACAAGTACATATAAGTACCCCCACATAGGTCTTTCGGACGCCCCTGTAACACCCACTCCTTTTCACCAAATGTTAGAGTCTATTTTTTTTTAAAAATAAAAGTGACAAAGGGCGCGGGACGTCACGACGCGAGTTAAGTCCGAGCTTCTAAAGCCCGACCCTTAACTGGCCAACCCTACGTATGCGTGGAACTAAGTCCACGAAGAACGGTTCGCACGTAGAAGTAAGCTTGCGGAATATTAAACTATGTGCGGAATTATAATAGAGACTATCCTACCAGTTTTAGATAGCAAGGAAGTACGGAGCTTAAATTTCTAAAATACCCTTGAATTCATAAATTATATCTCAAAATGATAATGTCCAAAGTAAAGACCAAACCATAGTAAGAAATCTACATTATTACAGTCCGACGAGCTACATTACACATATTACATTTCCAAAATAAATCTTAATAAACTAAGTAGCTCGCTTCCCCAAGCTCCTAAGCTTGACTCCCGTCTCGTCCTTCGTTTCCGCCATCTCCTGCATCATCAATTAGGGTAGAAGTAGGGCGTTAGAGAACACGCCCAGTAGGACTCCGAGTAGGGCTAACACATGGATTAGTGATAACAAGCACATAGGTATAATAAATACAACATCTCCCTTAATGGATGAACCATCATCAAGGTATAAAAATGAATATAACATCCCCTTGATGGAAGAACCATCATCAAGGTATAATAATAAATACAACATCTTTGTTTGAATAACCTTATCAACATATCATAGAGCCCATAGTAACCTCCCTGATGAATCAAACACATCAAATATCCCCATGTTTGCTTCTCGGTTGCCCCAACGGAGCATGGACTCCGGTTATAGCACATCGAGCTATCCCCATGTTTGCTTCTCGGTCGCCCCGACGGAGCATGGACTCAAGTTTCATTTCATCCTTCCCATGCCATCTCCCTCCCATGTCATGCATGAGATGTAGATGTCCTATGCCATGTAATATATATGATAGTACAAACCATGGCATTTAAAGTCCCATCAATAAAACATATAATTTGATTATCAAAAATAGATCAAGTAAAGTATCAATATACACATCATAGCCTTAAAACCCATCTTAAAACAATCATATGCTTACCAAAATAAATCAAGGAAAAACCCATACATAACACATAATCCATGGCTTACAAAAAGGGAGGAATCCTACAGAATACCGACTAGCTTCCCTTTACGTTCTCGTTCACGAATCCGGTTACCCAAACATGCACCGCTTGCGATGTCCCATGCCTTATTACATATAAATAATCAGCCCATGTTTTAACCATTTAAGTCCATTAATCATACCTTAGTAGGGTTCGGCCATACACCATGGCCGAACCTCACTAACTAGGTTTGTGGGTCCCATTTAATCTATTAATTATTTTAATTACATGAGTCTAAAAACTAGCCACCCTAGCCTTTATTTAGTCATACATAAAGTTATCTTTAAAACACCTAAGTCCATGATTAATCTCCATGGGATACTTGAATTTCGCCATTATTTACGATTTTGCCACTACTCCTTTCCATGACTAATCACTTCATTTATCCATGCATAATTAAGTCCATAATTGATCATTAACTCAAATCCATTAGTGACCCATTTAATCATGCCATAACATCATTAAAATCAACCATTTAATTAACCTAATCCTTATTCATTCAAATACATACATAACCCCATACTTAGCCCATCAATTGGTTCATAAGATGGGTCATGGAATCATTAACATCAGCCCCTTTAATTTAACCTAATTTTCCATCCACCTAACCACATACATAATCCCAAATTTACTCACAAATGACTTACAAAAGGGGTCATGGGTTCGGCCATACACCATGGCTGAACCCTTGATGTCTTTTCCCCAATTTTCTTAGGCCTATTTACCACATTTAGACTCAAAATAAGTCCCTCCATGAAGGGGTTTACATCATGCATTTAAATCATTAATTTTGATCATCACTAACTACATTTAAAATCCATTAAGGTTGCCAACATTCCCTCATCATCACTATGGTCCAATTACCTCTAAGTTCACCAATCACTCTCCATCAATTTCCATAATTTTACACCCATCATCATTACACATACATCACCATAGGGTTCAAAAGCATTCCCTCCATAAAATCACACACATGTCATTCATTTAAAACCCTAAAATCATTAACCACCCTCCATGGGTTCCATTCTTTTAAAACCCATATTAAATCCTTAACCACCTACCATCACTCCCCAATATTTTTCCATGATTCCAAAACACCTAGGTTCACCAAAATTTCTCCATGGTTTTACATTTTAAAACATTATTTCCACTCCTTTAAAATCACTAACAATTAATCATTAGAATCTTAAAAATCATAAATCATATTCCTTGGTTTCCATTCATTCAGAACCCCATTAAATTCTTACTACATCACCATAGGGTTCGGCCATACACCATGGCCGAACCCATGGTTCATGGGTCATTCTTTTCCACCACTGTTGAGGCCATTAAAAAAAATCATTTAATACCCTCCATAATTTTCCTCATTGAAACTTTTTAACTTCACTAACATTTATTCATTAACACCTTAAAATCATAAATCCCCCTTCCATGGTTTTGATCTTAAAAACCCCCATTTAAGCTTACTTAACTACTCACCATGATTCCTTCTGAAAATCACACACATTTCATGCTTAAATAAATTTTATTACATAATGTCCTTAGTACCTCCTTTATTCTTCTTAACCTAATTTACCCATTTAGGGTTTGCCCATTCTTCCTCCTTTCATTGGATGGATTTGAGATCCAAGGCCCATAACAATTTGGCCACCAACCAATCCAAGAAATGGGTTCCATAATTACCTGTTAACCCTTAAAATGTAAAATTCTTGTTTAAGAATTACTTACAATCCAACGACTCCACCGGCTTTTCTTTCTTCTCTTGATTTCCTTAGCCCTTTCTCTTCTTCTTCTCTTTGATTGGCCGGCCAAGATGAGCTTGATCAAATGAAAAACATCAAAGCTTGGGTCGGCTAAGATGGAGTGTGTTTGAAAGAGTGAGAGAGAATGGTGAGAAATAATGCCCTAGATCTTGGTCTTGAAGTGGTGGCTTTTGCTTGCACTTCCCTTCTCTAAGTCTTCTTCTTCTTTTCTCCTTAGTTTTTTCTTCTTCTTTTATTCTTGGTGTGGGACGGTGGTGGAGAGCAAGAGAGGGAGAGAGTGAAAGAGTTAGATGGAAAAAGATGGAGAAAAGGGATAAGATTCATTTCATGTCGTTGTGTAACTTACACTCCACCATTAAGTCTTCCACCAACCAACATGGGATTTTTTATGCTTTAATGGTGATGGTTGGAATAAACCACCACCAAGCCCAACGTTTTTGAGCTTTGGAGATAAGATTGTTTGGGTCTTCCATTTGACCATTTGACCCACTTTTTGAATAGTTTACTTATTTAATTAATTAGATAATTAACTTGGGTTAATTAATTCCTACTTAACTTAATTTCTTTATTCCACACCCATGGTTGACCAATTCAACCATGGTGGCCGGCCCCACCAATCCTTGGTCCACACGCCCCTCACTTGGTGAGGTGGAGGTGGGTCTCAATCGGCCATGTCACCTTGGTCAATTCATCACCAACTTAGGTGATTTTATTTTAATTAAATCCATTCCAACTAGTTGGATCACCATTGGGCCCATGGCCCAATTTCATTCACCCTTACCCATTTACATTAGAGCTTACATTATCTTGACCCATTGGGTCCCAAATGGGTATTGGGCCCAATTTGACCATCCTTGGCCCAATTGACCATCATTGACCATTTAACTGATTTTAGATCCAATCCATGGTCCATTGGGCCATACTTGGGCCTTTGTCCAAATTTTGATCCATTCACCATTTATTCGATTAAATTTTCCAATTTCCATCATTAAGACAAATAATAGCCACATATATATTGATTTGACAATTCCAGGCCATTACAACCCCGACGGAGTGTGGCCCCTCCAGTTTCTTCTTGATGGAAATGCACATCAAGGTATCCCACATAGGTTTTACGGATGCCCCGACGGAGTGTGGCCCCTCCGGTTACATAACCTTCACCCCATGCCATGCATGAGATGCTAATGAAACACATGCTATTTTATATTATAAACATAGCATTAAAACCCACATTTGAAACATATCCTTTACAACATTAATTCATCAAAATAAGATAAAAACCATCATACATAAACCATGTTTCAAAAAGGTAGAATCCTATCAAAGACCACTAAAGTGTCCATGCTTCTTAAACCGGCAACCGCTCATGATAGCGCACCGTTTATGAGGTCCCGTCACCTTGTTACATAGCAACAAGTCAACTAATGTTCCAACCATGTCTAAGTCCATGATATATGCCTTAGTGGGGTTCGGGCATACACTATGGCCGAACCTTACCCACTTAGTTTTTGGGGTTCCTTTTTAGTCCATAGGTCATTTTAATCATGTGGGTCTAAGATCAGCCACCCTTTGATTCATTAACCCAATAACACATAATTTCATCATTTAAAAGTCCCAAAAATGCTCCCTATGGGGTTCGGCCATACACCATGGCCGAACCCATGGTCTTTCATTTTTTACCATATTTACATTTTTGCCATTATTCCTTCCATGATTAGTCACCTTCATTTATTCACTCATGTTTAGGTCCCAAAACATAGATCCATAACTTAGACATCACATGCATGGATCCATACTTAACCCATCAAAATGGCTCATAAAATGGGTCATGGGGTCCGGCCATACACCATGGCCGAACCCATGATGTCTTATTTTTCATCCCCCCTTAAATCATTTACCATATTTAGAACCATAACAAAATCCCTCCATGAGGGGGTTTAATAATGCACTTCGGTCCAATATTTTGCAACCCATAATCCCTTAGCATTTCCTACATCATTTCATAGTCAAAATAGCGCAAGTCCATTAATATTTTCTCCATGGGGTTCGGCCATACAACATGGCCGAACCCATGGTCCATGGTTCATCATTATTTACAACATTTGAGACCATAAAGAATCATCAACATTTCTCCATGATTTTCCTCATTTAAAAGCCCTTTCAAAAATTACTAACATTATCCATTCAAAACCTTAAAATCATTAACCAACATTCCATGGTTTTATCCTTTAAACCCGTTAAGAATCACTTAATTTCCCTGGCCGAACCCTATGGTTCATCCTTTCCATTGAAATACCATATTCCTCCCCTAATTTTTCTTCCATGGGGTTCGGCCATGCACTATGGCCGAACCCTATGGTTCCATATTTCCTTTTTTAAATCCAATCAAAACATCATAACCTCCATGGTTTTCATCCTTCTCAAAATTATTAAAAAACCAATGTTCTTTCATGGGGTTCGGCCATGCACTATGGCCGAACCCTATGGTTCCTTACTTTAAACAAAATTTACCAAAATACCTACCGGTTCCGCGACTCCTCCGGTTTTCCTTAGCTCCAACTTGTTCTTCCGATCCTTTCCTTCCTTAGCCTCTTCCTCCTTCCTTCTTACCTCTTTGGCTCGAGATTGTGACTTGAGAGAGATAGAGAGAGATAGAATTCGGCCTTGAATGAGAGGGAGAGTGTTCGGCCTTGTGTGCTAGCTTGAGATCAAAACCTTTTCTAGGTCTTTAGTCTTGAGGAGTGATCGGCTAAGAGAGGGTTTGAGGGAGAGAAACGGCCAAGAGGGAGAGGGAGAGGGTGAGATGAATTTCAAAATTGTTTGAATTTGAAATCTATAACCATCCACCCCATTATGTCTCCATGTGGGAGTTTCATCCATGAGATGAAACTCCAAGGCTCCAACGTGTATGCCTTGCCTTTGTTTGAATTGCAAATGTATAACCATCCACCCCATTATCTCTCCAACGTGTAACCATTGTTTGAATTTGAAATATATATCCTTGTTTGAATTTGAAACAACAAACCACCTTCATTATCTCTCCATGTGGGAGTTTCATCCATGAGATGAAAGTCCAAGGCTCCAACGTGTGCCTTTGAATTTGAAATTGAAATGTGTATCCTTGTTTGAATTTGAATTGTGTATCCTTGTTTGAATTTGAAACAACAAACCACCTTCATTATCTCTCCAACGTGTAACCATTGTTTGAATTTGAAATAACAACCCCTCCATCTCTCCAACGTGTAACCATTGTTTGAATTTGAAATATATATCCTTGTTTGAATTTGAAAGAACAAACCACCTTCATTATCTCTCCATGTGTAACCATTGTTTGAATTTGAAATAACCATAACCCCTCCATCTCTCCAACGTGTAACCATTGTTTGAATTTGAAATAAACCAAACCTCCCCACCTCTCCAACGTCTATCCTTGTTTTGAATTTGAATTTTAAACCAAAACTCTCCACCTTTTATTTAATTCAAATCAACTCAACTCACTTAACTCATCGCTTTAATTTAATTCAAATCAATTCAACTCACTTGGTGGTCAACCAAGTCAAATACGATCCATTGGGTCCCATTTGGCCATTTTGACCCAATTAACAACCTTTGACCCAATTAACAATCTTGACCCAATTGAATACATCTTACCCATTTAGTTCGATTGCAACCATATCACAATCCGTTGGGTCTTAATTGGGCAATGGACCCAACCCTTTACCCATCTAAGGTCCATATCCAATAATTCACAAATTAAATGGGCAAATTTCATAAATATTGATAACATGAAATTCCGAAGTGTTACAGATGACCTCCAAGAATCCTTCAATGCCTTGTACCTAGAGAGTATGAGATTTGCTAAGGACCTTGAGACGGTGAAAATTGAGAATGTCAAACTCTCTACCCAACTTCAAAGTATAAATCATGAAAAAAATATTTTCTCTTCAAAATTGAAAATTGCAAATTGCAAATGATGAAAACATAAATTTGAGAGAATCTCAAAATTGCTTCAAGAACAATTAAAGGTATATGAGAATGAAAGCGTGAAGCTAAAAGAAGTTGGAAGATGTCTTAGAGATGAAAATTTGAAATTGTGCTCAAATTTGGAAAACCATAAGAAATCTCAAGACATGGTTACCCAAAGTGAGGTAAAATTGGAAGAATCTAATTTGGGTTGATGTACACTGGAAATTGATATATTTTACCTCTATATTAGGACTATTAGCCCTTGTTTTGTGCCTTTTAGATATTTTTAATTGAATTTTGGAAGTTTTTCAGGATTTAAAGGGAAATACAAGAAATGATAAAAAATTGGATAAAAAATCTAATTTTGGGCAGGAATGCTTTTTTTGGAAAGTATGGAACTTTAATGAAAATTTTACCGTAATTTAGGGTTTTATTGTAAACTAATTAATTCAAATCCATTTATGAGAGTTTGGATTAATTGAGTACATTTTTAGAATTGAATGTAAGTGGAAAAATTATTATAAGATTTTCCATACTTTGAAGAAATCCTCATTTGTGACTTCTATTTTCATCATCTCAAGATGCATATGAGGAAACTCGAAATTTACAAGTCATTATGAGAAGATTTTTTAATTTTACCATGTGGATTAAGGAAAAAGAAACAAATTAAGAAGTGGAGAATAACAGAGGGGTTTGTCGCACAATGAATGTTACACCCCAGATTTTCAGTCTTATTAAATAAGTGATTACCTCTAAATGAATGAAATGTTGTGGCATGATATTTTTTATGATGTTAATGTATCATGTGTTAAAAATTTGAAATATGCTATGGAAGTGTAAATAACATGTGAAGTGTGGTGTGACCTCATTTGAATGTAGGGAATGATGTTTGTATGTGGATCAGAGTATCCAAGAAAGAACATAAGTTGTACGATGTAGAGAATTGAATGGGAGTTATAAGAAATAAAATAAGAAACATGGTGTGAGACAAATAAGAAGAAAAACCAAAAATTCCAGTGGTACATATCGACCAAGTCGATATGTACCAATATGAGATATATTGCCCAAAGAACATATATCGAACGTGTTCAGCATTTCAAATCAGAGACACACAGGTTGTTTCCTGTTGTTGTCCCTTCACCCACCAACCACCACATGAGAGGGCCAATGAGGTCCCTCCACCTGTCGGGCGTGTTGACCGGAGAAGGAGAATAGAAAGTGTAAAGTGACCCGCAAGGATATATCGACCAAACTAGATGTGCCGAGCAGTATACATATCGACCTTATCGATATGTATGATAAAACACCCGAAGCTTACATTTTTAGAAAAGGCATATCGTATTCGGTCGATACATAGAGTTTTGAAAAATACACATATCGACCTTGTAGATGTAACGAGAAATCTACATATAGACTTTCGTCGATATGCATGATGGAAAACCCGAAGCTCACATTTTAAGGTGAGTCATATCGTATTTGGTCGATACATCGCATTGTCCAGAAATTATACATATCAATAGTGTCGACTGTGCCCAGATCTGTTAAGTCAAATCGCACCACCCCCGCGTTGTTGTTGTCTCCTCATGCATTAAATGCATGAGGGAGACGAACACACCACCTCCACCTACCCAGATATTTCCCTCTCTAGCCTTGGTTCAACCAAACCCAGGAGAAAAGAAATCAAAGGAGTGAAAAGAGAGAAAGAAAAGAGAGAAAGAAAAGAGGGAAAGGAGAGAGGAAGAACCGAATGAGAAGAAGAAAGGAGAGAAGAGAGGCAATTTCCTCTCTTCACTCTCAAATCCAAACCCTCATCATTCTTCACGTCACTCTCAGCTCCACTCGCCCTTTCACACATCTCGCATCTAGAAACGAGGAAGAGAAGAAAATCCGAGAAACAAGAGGAATGGAGACAAGAAAGAGGAGAAACTAAGGAGAAGAGGAAGGAACTCAAGGGCCAATCTCAAGGATCTTCTCCACACTTGAAATCTCCAAGATCCACCGAGGTATGTGGTTAATCCTATTATTTAAAACTAAGACAATGATTTAGAACACTTAGAAAATGGCTTAAGGAAGTAAAAATGGGGAAAATGGGTGCATGCAACTTGAAGAAGAAGAAGTTGCAGGAAAACCAGGTGTACACATCGACCAATGTTGATGTGTACTCAGAGATATGTATCAATCTGGGTCGATATGTATCTTTGGGAGCCGAATGAAGAGGAAAGCCAAAACTACTGATTTTCGAACATTACCTAGGCATATGTATCAACAGAAGTCGATATGTATACCTAGGGTCAAAGAGTAAAGTAAAAATTGACTTTCAGACATGACCCAGGGATATACATCGACAGAAGTCGATGTGTATTCCCGAAGAAACAAGTGAAAAGGATGAAGGAAGGGAAACCGAAGCTAGTGTACACATCAACAAAGGTTGATGTGTACAGAAATTGTCCCACACGATGTATTGACCTAAGTCGATATGTATACCTGCAGGACATATCGACCCAGGTCAAAATGTCTGCATGACAGTTTGTAAATGTGGGATTTTGGCTTAATCAAAGTAGTTTAAGTATGTGGGGTTTCTTTGGACCTCTATGACCATTACTAAATGGTTATTAGGGCTTGAATTAGACCCAAACAAATGAGATTAAGAGAAGTATACTCAATCATAATTAGAATTTTTTTGATTTGAATTGCATGGAGTAAATTAAAAACTTAAAGAAACCCTTGCATTGTACGAGGAAGCTTGAGGATCGATCCCCATCCATAATCCGTTGTAATCACGTAGGTTTTCCTACATTATTGATGTACCATAGTGATATATATATATGATTTACATTTTATGGTTGTACAAATTTGATTAGAATCATTGATTTTGAGAATGGTTAAATGATGTATTTTAATTATGAAAAGTATGAGATTACGTGATTTAGCGAATGAGTTTGATTACATTCATAGACATGCACTTCATATGTTGTATAGGAGGGGAATGCATGAAATTGAGACAAAGGGACATACTTTGTCCTCGAATGATATACATATATGGAATGGAACAACAATTGTATTGGCCGCGTCCATGGGTTACAAAATTATGGCATTATCATTGGGCAGAAAGCTCCAGGGTCAGTAGAAGTCCCGAAACTTGTGCAGGAGTATGGGTGTGTAGCACTCCTCCGGTAGTCCCGGTTAAATGCTAGTATTGGTTAGTAGCTCCCAGCCTGTGCCCTGGAAAAGCTACGGACATAAATGACCAACAATATAAACCATTGAAAGAGAAAAGAAAAGTATACTGGATGGGGCATGAAAGGGTCGTGTGGGTTCATGGCACCCATGATATAAGATTTCATGTGATTTATATGTATGATTATTTTTATTGAGAAATGATTTTGACTTGAATTTAAATGCTCGTTTTCTATAACGAGATATTTCTGAATTTGAACATTTGCTTTGATACTTGATTTTTATGGGATTTGAATGAATTATGAGTTATGACATTTCATCGATATTATGTTTTTCATCATGTGTTGGTACCCACTTGATGAGAATTCCTATTGGGCATTAACTAAGCCCACAAATCCTTTTTCTTCTTAGAAACTGATATAGGAAAGGAGAAAGGAGATAGGCCTGGTTGAGCGGTAGCCAAGCATAAAAGGATGGAGATTAAAGGAAAAACTTGTAGGACTAAAACATTTTGATATTTTGTTTACCTTTGTAGAAGATGTAAATTGTAGGAGATATATTTGTTAGAATGTAATAATTCTTATATAAACTCCTAGGCTTTGATGTCAACTTATGGTTTGTAAGTTAAACTTATGTGGGACCCTTATGCTTTGCTTTAAATGTGATGTTGGTCATTCAGACATATTAAATATTTATGCATGATATTTTCGCAGGTACTAAAAGTGTGTTGCAAACATTATGATGGACTTTTGTGCTCGCACACACTAGGTGGCCAGGCGAGGGTCGGGTCTTCGGACCTGCACTCGGCTCGCGTCGTGGCGTCCGCCTCCCTCTCCATTGATTAACCGTATAAATACACTCTGATGATGGTGGTTAGAGGGAGGGGCGCTACAGTTTGTATCAGAGTGAATGAAGAAGCAAAGTAAGGATTGTCCCTAAGTTAAATTCGAATTAATCATATAAGTTGTGGATAAAAGGTGTTAGTCATCTCATGACTAGAAAAGTGGAAGTGAAAACTTAAAATCTGTCTCCCAATGTAGAATGTGAAGCGAATGCATGACATAGATTTCTGGATATGATACGATGACATTGGTTGGAATAAAAATACTCATACATTTATAAGATGAATTTTTTTTCTAATCATCGTTGTTTGACACAGGAAAATGCCGCCTCGAAGGAGAAGACTTACATGACAAACTACAGAACGTGTCGCTGAGACAAGCGACAATGTTCCCCCTGTAACACCAGAAGTTCAAAGTTTCCTTCAGAATCTGGTGCAAAAAGTCATGCAATCAGCCCAGACTGCGATAGGTGCAGCCCAAGCCACTGATACTGGGAACCGGACCACAGTTAGAGATTTTTCAACTGCAACACCCTCCCAAGTTTCATGGCACAGAAGGGCCAATAGATGCTGAGAATTGGATAGATAACCTCCTGCAGATCTTCAAGCTACTTAAGCTCACGGATGAGGAGGATAGAATCCTTCTAGCCAGCTCCAACTTGTTAATGATGCTGAAAAATGGTGGAAGATGGTTGAGGAAGAGGAACTATAACGCCCGCTCTTTTTCACAATGTTTTCCAAAAATTAGAGTCTATTTTTTTTTATAAATAGAAGAGTGAGCGAGAGCGAGACGTCACGACTCGAGCTAAGTCCGAGCTTCTAAAGCCCGACCCTTAATTGGCCAACCATACGTGTGCGTGGACCAAGTCCACTAAAATAGATCACACGTACTCAAGTTAACTTGCAGAATAATTCATACATGTGGAAATATAATAGAATGATAATTCTATTCCATATGAGATAACAAAGTACATACATCACTTAATAATAATTACCTTAAGTTGGATATCCAATATTAACCATCCAAACCACAGCAAATATATCTACGGTATGACATTCCCAATTACTAGCTACTCAAATACTGTAACGTCCCGTCCCGTTATGTGTGCGTTATCTCCGAAAAACCTCAGAAAGTTACAAAAGATATCAGGTTTAGGAAATCATGGACTATAGGGTTCGGCCATACAAGGTGGCCGAACCCCATAGTTAGTGATTATGAGGGTTAGGGTTCTTAAATAATGGTTTTTAAGGTTGGAAAATGATGGAGAATGGTTAGGGTTTCAAGGGTAAATGTAGGCAAATTTTTGGAAAAAGTTTTATGATGAAATCCATGGATGATGTTTTAGAATTTTTTTTATGGAACTATGGTGATGGTTAATTATTTTATAAGAATAGAAAGATGGAAAATGATGGAGAAAATGATAGTTGTAAATGGATTTCCAAAATGTGTGACACAAATTTTAAATGGACCAAATGAATGATATTAATGATTTTAAATGGAATTTTTAACAAGAAAAATCATGGACAAATATTCATAGAACTTTGCTCTTAAATGGCTCTAAGAAAGGTGGGCCATGAACCATGGGTTCGGCCATGGTGTATGGCCGAACCCTATGGTAATGGTTTGAGATTTTTAGGCATGGAAAATAACATGGAAGAATGGGAATTTGGATAGATGAGTAAGTATCGTGTGTGGTAATCTTTTTGATGGAAATGAAAATTTAGATGGATTATTTTGGGACAAAACTTAGTCTTTGAAAATGGTATCCATAAAGGTGAACCTTAGGGTAGTGATTAGTGGATTTAATAAATGGAAAATAATGTAGAAGAATACTAGATTTTGATGGATTTATAAAAATGATATGTGGGCCACACCTTAGGCCAAAATGTTGAATTAGGTGTGGGAGTAAATATTTTTCAAAATTAAATATTAGATGGCTGATTTTATGATGTTAGGTCATGATTGAATGGACCTAAGTATGAATGAATCTTGGACTTAGAATGCACATAAATGAATGGATGATTTACTATGGAAGGAGAGTGGCAAAACCGTAATAAGTGGCCACATTGAAGAACCATGGGTTCGGCCATGGTACATGGCTGAACCCTATAGGGATTAGACATAAAAATCGGATATTTTGTGAATGGTTAAGTGAAGCGATTAGTTGCTGCGTTTTAGGCCGCAAATTGGAAATATCTAAAATGGTCAAAATCGGATTTATGTATGTGATTAAACCAATGGATAATGGGCTAAGTTAAGGGCCGATTTTCGATAAACTTATAATGTATTTAAAGATCATTGAATGGATCTAGGGTTATAATTAGTTAAGAACTTAACCATGGATAACGTATGGACTAATTCGGTAAATCTAATAAGGTATCGGACGTCGCAAAACGGTAAGCGATCGGCGACCGGATTATCGAACGGAAAGCGTAACGGAACGCTACACGGTATTCGGTAGGATTCCTACCTTTTTGTAAGCGATGGATATGTAATGGTATTTTAAATTATTTTGATTTGGCCTATGATAGATCTATGATTATGATTTATCTTATGATGAGTTATAAGTTTATGAAGCATATGGTTTATATTTTAATATTATGCATTCTATGGCTATGTATGATATGTCAAGTATATGGGTTACATATATATTACATAGCATAATGCACTACATCTCATGCATGGCATGGGCAGAAAAAAATAAACAAACCGGAGTCCATGCTCCGTCGGGGCGACCGAGAAGCAAACATGGGGATAGTTGAGGGGTCATAACCGGAGTCCATGCTCCGTCGGGGCGACTGAGAATCAGACATGGGGATAGCCTGAGGGCTATAACCGGAGTCCATGCTCCGTCAGGGCGACCGAGAAGCAAACATGGGGATAATACATTGTATGATCATACGGATAATGGGTGGGACACATGACATAAGCACCCATGACATAGCATTCATCACATACTTATTTTGTTTTATTTTATGTTATCGGTATGTGTGTATTACTAATCCATGTGCTAGCCCTACTCGGAGTCCTACTGGGCGCGTTGACTAACGCCCTACTTCTACCCTAGCTGATGACGCAGGAGAGGCAGGAAGCGGTGGACATACCGGAGGCCAAGCCTAGGAGCTTGGAAAGCGCAGTCCTAGTTTATGTTATGTTTACATTTTGGAGATGTAATTTTAAGTAACTTAGCTTGTCGGGTTGTATAAATTTACATTTCTTGCGATGGTTTTGGACGTTACTTATGGACGATACATTTTGTGATATAATCATGAACATAGGGGCATTTTGGTAAATTCAATGTTGTATCTTCCCTTCTATCTAAAAACCGGTAGGATAGACTCTATTATCATGTTCCGCAATAATTATAATCCGCGAGCTTACTTCTTACGCGTGAATCGTTCTCGTGGACTTAGCTCCATGCACACGTGGGGTTGGCCAGTTAAGGGTCGGGCTTTAGAAGCTCGGACTTAACTCGCGTCGTGGCGTCCGCGCCCTCTCTCACTCATCTATTTAAAAAAAAAAATAGACTCTGATTTTCGGAAAACGGGTGAAAGAGGGCGGGGCGTTACAATGGGTGTGAAATACCCCTTGGTGGTGTATCTTTGTAATCAGCCCACACTTCTTTCAATCCCTTCCTTTCTTGTTCTTCACCGATTTCTCTAAGTCTAGAGACGAATTGGGAGAGAGAGGGATGAGAAGAGAATGCAAATCTCTTTGTTTCAATTTGTGGAACTCGACCAAGGGGTGTGAAGTGCCCCTTGGTTGTACCTCTTTGTAATTAGCCCAAGGCTTTCTCACTTCCCTCTTAATAGTTTCATCTCAACCAAGGTGTCCCTTGGTTTAAGCAAGACACCCCTTGGCTTCCCAACATGTGCATGGGTCTCATCCATGAGATGGAACTCTCCATTTCCAACATGTGTCCCTTGGGTTGGTACCCCTTGAGATGGAATCTCTTCCATTTCCATTTCAACTCACCTTGACTCAAGCATTTTAATCTTGAACTCAACTCAAATAATTTAATTCATTTGAACTCATTAATCAACTCAAGTCAATTTAATTCAGCCACAACTTATCATTTACACAATTATTTTGAACTCGCCTATGGTTGACCAAGTCAACCATGGCTTAGCCGACCATGTACTACATGGTATTTAGGGTCCCACTTAGCCATTTCATTTACCCGCCACCTCACTTCATGAGGTGGATCTCATGCCTTGGGTCTTAATTGGGTATTTGACCCAATTAAATTAATCTTACTCATTTACTTCAAACTTAGTTCACATTGACCCATTGGGTTCCAATTGAGCAATTGACCCATTTATTTAAGGCTTACCCAATTATTTCCAATTCAACCTTATTCACGATTAGTTGGGTCTTAATTGGGTAATTGACCCAACTCCTTACCCATCTAGGGTCCATTTCCGTTATTTAATTTTAAATTCCATCAATTCACAAATTAAATGGACAATTCCAATATATTTTTATGAAATGAAAACCCGGGGTGTTACAACTGTACCCACCCTACAGGTGTCATAACCTAGACTACCATCTCACACCACACCGCAGGTTGTCCTCACCCTACATGTGTCATAGCCTGTGTAACACCCCGATTTTTCAAAGATATCAATATTTACAAAAATGCCATTGGAATGGTAAATTAAAAGGTTATGATCATAGATGAGAAAATGGTGGGACCCATTGTTCAAATTAAGACCCAATGTGCATATTATAAGGATCAAATTAAATTAAATGGGTATTGTACATCTAATTGGGTCAAGATGGTTATTTGGGTCAAAGGACCCAATTGGGACCCAATGGGTCAAGGTAGACTTATTTGAGCATTGGGTGGGCTCAATTTTAATTGGGTTAGCCTGAATTGATTTGGAGTTAAATGAAGGATAAATGGGTAGGCTTGATGCAAGTGTGTAAACCATATTCAAATGGGTAAACCACCCATAAATGGGTCATGACGCCAAATTGGGTTAAGAGGTTTAAATGGGACCCAATGGGTCGAGTTGACCATGTTGACCAGGTTGACCGAGTGGACCATCAAGTGACCTAAAAGAGTTGAGTTAAATCATGTTGAGTTGGGGCTGAAGTGAGTTGGATTTGAATCAAATAATGGAGTTGACTCAAGTGCATTAAATGAGTGGTATTAAATGGGGTGAGTTGAGCTAATGAGTTGGGTGAGTTAAAATGGAAACCAAAGGGACCTTTGTAACGCCCCGCCCTCTTCGAGAATTTCAGAGTCTAATTTTTTTTTATTTTTTTAAATAAACATCGGAAGAGAGCGGGCGGCGTCACGACGCGAGTTAAGTTCAGACTACCCAAGTCTGAACCTTAACTGGCCACCCATGTGTACATGGAATAGACCATGATAGTGAATCACACATGGAACTAACATCAACATGCGGAATAATCTAGATAATTGCAGAATAGAAAGACGAGATAGCAAGTAACAGTCTTAAATATTAAATAACATAGATCAACCATCCACATGTTATTATCCTAATCAAACCAGAGCAAATAACTAATTATTACATGTCCAACAATAGTATTCAAATGACAGTAATATAACGTAATCCAAAATCCATCATTAAAGCACTTAGGCTCAGCTCCCTTCCCGATCAATGACCTTTCCTTTCCCCTTGCTTGTACCTGCAATCTCCTCTGAGGATAGAATTAGGGCGTTAGATCAACGCGCCCAGTAGGTTCCCGAATCAGGGCTACCACATGTTAGCATATAAAACATGCATATACATATCATAATACATGATCATCAAAATAGGTAAAAACAATGCTATGAAATATGCACATGCAATGAGCATCCCCCATCATGTACTTTCATAGCCATCACTTGACGTGCCTTGCACCGACAAGGTAAATTACAACACACCTTCATCTCTTCTATAAGCGATGTACATGTAATGAGCAACCCCCATCATGTACCATCGTAGCCATCACTTGATGTGCCTTGCACCGACAAGGTAAATTACAACAACATTCATCTCTTCTATACAATATGTACATGCAATGGGCAACCCCCATCATGTACAATCGTAGCCATCACTGTAGAACTTCATTCATTATCCCATGACTATGCATGAGATGCCAATGCCTGTATGCCATTTGTTAATGCATAATATATCATTTGAAACACATATTAAAATAAGAGTATCATAAGAAAAACTGGGTAAAACCGTGGTTACAAGTAGGTAGGAAACCTACTGAAGAATCACTTCAGCGTTCGTTCTTTCTTAGGCTTTAACCGGTCACGACTCGTTCATCGTTCAACTTTCGGTACCTTATTATGCAACAATAAGTAAATCATAATCTTATTTACATGTCCATTCACATATGAGACCTAAAACATCTTATAAGTACTTTTGATCAATCTCTTCATTTGGCTTGTATTCACAGATTTGCCATTGCCACCAATACCTTGATTAAATTCTACAACCTTAACCGTAACCTTAACATGGTTCAGTCATGTTTTGGACGACCAAAACAGCAAACATGATTCCATTTTTAATCACATATACATCCATAAAATGGCCCATGAAAACAGTCCATGGGGTTCGGCCATACTCATGGCCGAACCCTTATGGTTCTTTGCTCAATGATGTCCTTTGTTTAAATACTAATTGGCTCTACCCCTTAGCCATATTAAGCCCATGATTTAGCCAGCCCATGGCCAACCAAATCAGTAACCTTATTACATAAAGACCTCCCAAAAACAGTCCACAAAGGTCTATGGTTTCCATGTTTTCCAACATGAAAACCAACCCTCTTTTACATGGGGTTCGGCCCTCCATGTTGGCCGAACCCAATGGTCATTCTTACTCTATTTAAACCTCCAATAATCATGTATAAACAGTATAATATCAGGTTTTAACTCTCAAAGAAACCATCCAAAACAGTCCATAAAAAGTCTATGGTTTACATGTTTTTCCAACATGAAACCAACATTCTTTACATGGGGTTCGGCCCTCCATGGTGGCCAAACCCAATGGCTATGTTTACTGTTTTTAAACCTCAGATAAACATGTATAAACAGTATATTAACATCAGGTTTTAACTTTAAAAGAAAGCATCCAAAAACCAACATCATATCATGGGATTCGGCCATCCAAGTTGGCCAATCCTCATGGTCCATCTTTTCCAATTTTAATCTACTGATTTAGACTACATAACTTCAGCCTTTTTTGATATCCAAACCCATGTTTTAACTCTCTTTAAACATGCATTTTAAATCTATTACAACCATCTAACATCAGTCCTAACTTATATGGTTTTAACTTCTAAAAAAATATCAAAAACAACCATTTGTTTCCATGGGGTTCGGCCATACCAAGTGGCCGAACCCAATGGTCCATTTCCATCTTTTAATTCACTGATTTTAGACCATATAAATTTCAGTCCCTATGTCATTCAGATCCATGATTTTTAACCATTCTAAAACATTTATTTAAATCTTAATTCAAAACCCAAAACAGTCCACAAAATCCATGGTTTCCATGTTTCAAAACATGAAACCAAGCCATCTCTTTACATGGGGTTCGGCCCTTCATGGTGGCCGAACCCAATGGTTATTTTTTACCATTTTAAATCCTCCACTAATCAAGGTTAAAACCTTGGTGTATTCGGCCATAACCATGGCCAATACACACCCCATTTGCTCCATGTTATTATACCAAAATAACAAATAAATACTTACCAAACTTCCAATCTTTCTCTTTGCCTTTGGTCCTTGGTTTCTCCCTTTTATTTCTTCCTTTCTTTTGTTTTGTGCTTGATCTACTGGTGCAAACACCTCTGCTATTCCAGCTAGGAAAAACGAATTTGAGAGAGGGAGAGAGAGAGATGGAAATTCTTGGATTTCCAATGTGAAAAATGGCCAACCTTGTGTGCTTATTGTTTTTGTAGTTCCCCCAAAACTCCTCCACTCCCTCATAACTTCTTGCACAAACCAATGGGTATTGGGTGCCATCCAAGGCACCCCTTGGCAGCTACCTATGCAGCCATTCAAATCCCCAAGCATCTCATCACAATCCCATGTATTCCCATTTAATACATCATGGAAATCACCCCAAACAAGTCCCAACGTGTGGGACTTGTTTGGGTGGTTAAAGCTGGGCCAACCTCTTCAAATTACCCTTAAACTCACTGATTTACAGTCCCTTGAGTTTCCATTTCAACTCACCCAACTCAAGGTATGTTTATTCCAACCCAACTCATCACATTTAATGCACATGAGTTAACTCACCTTTTGATTTAATTCCAACTCACCTCAATCCCACTCAACTGATTTGAATCGTGTTTGAGCTCCCTTGAGGGTTCACACGGTCAACAATAGTCAACTCGACCCGTTGGGTCCACTTTTAGCTCCTTGACCCGTTTTGACAACATGACCCATTTATGGTATTTTGGTCATTTCTAATTGGTTTTTACATATGGATCAAGCCTACCCATTTTTCCTCCACTTGATTTCCAATCAAATAGGCTTAACCCCATTTAATTTAAAATCACAAAACGGTCAAATAACCCAGCAAGACCCGATGGGCCCCATTTGGGCCCTTTGACCCATTTAGCCATTGTTGACCCAAATGATGAAAATTACCCAACCAATCAAACTTAACATTCATAATGTGCTCATATGATTTTATTTTGAGCAATGGGCCCCACTATTTCCTTACTTAACATCACAAAATAATTAATTTAACAACTCAGGGGCATTTTGGTAATTTTCCACTTCATTGAGAAATTGGGGTGTTACAACCTTATAATTCAAGTGAGTCAAATGGGGAGTGAGGAGTTGCCTTGACCTCAAACACCACAAAGGCAACTCCCACACGTTGGTGGCATGGGGTGGTTTCCCATGCATAAGGTTTAATGGTATGGGATGAGAATCTCATGGGGAATTTGGAGGGTTTCCATCATGCAAAGCCCAACGTTGGAAGTGCCAAGGGATGCCTTGGTTGGTAGCAAAAGACTCATTGGTTAGATCAAGAATTAATGAGGGCAATTAAGAGGTTTGAGGGCTGTTTAACAAAAGGGATAAACCACACCCTTTGGCCGATTTTCATCTCAAGAAACCATAGAATTCACCTCTCTCTCCCTCTCTCTCAAAACCTACCTCTTGGCCGAATCATCCTTTGGTGTTTACACCATTGATCAAGCACACAATCAACTAAGGACTAAGGGAGGCTAAGGAAGATAGGAAGCAAGAAGGAGCCAAGGAAAATTGGAAGAGTGTGGATTGGTAAGTACTTCATTAGGTTTTGTTAATTATCATGATCAAGGATCATGATTTGGTCTTTGGCCAAACCCTAAGTTATAAGTGTAAGAACCTTTAAAGATAAAAATGGTGGATGAGGTTCGGCCATGGGTATTGCCGAACCCCATCAAAGAAGGTGATCATGCTAATCTAATTGTATGAAGAAAAATAAATGGACATGAAGAGTTTTTTCCGATATTGTAAAGGGTTTTAGATTATGGATTTGAATGTCATGATTTGGCCATGTTATGACCGAATCCATCAAGGGTTTAAACCTTGGATGGTGAGGTATAAAAAGGATAAAAGAGGATCATAGATGGCCGAACCCCATGAAATAATTCGGTTATGTTAATGGTTTATGAAAGTTAAAAACCATGCAATATGATGGACCCTTGAATGGGTATTTGGATTCAAGTATATGATTAGAAATTATTGTTGGTTTTGTAATGTTTTTTTAAAGAGTCTTAGTTATGACCATATGGTGAAGCATGATTAATGGATAAAAGAACTAAGGGTGATATATAGGGTTCGGCCATGTGTATGGCCGAACCCCATAGAAAGAGTCATAGGTCATGTTTGGGGGTTTTGAATGTAACACCCAGCCCTTTTCACTCTAATAATCAAAGTTTTTTTTTAAAAAAAAATATAATAAATAAGTGATCGGGGCGGGACGTCACGACGCGAGCTAAGTTCGGACTTCCAAAGTCCGACCCTTAACTGGCCAACCATGTGTGCATGGACTAAACCATAATAAACAATACACACACGAAACTAAATAAGTCATGCGGAATAATACTAGTCTAAATGCGGAATTAACTGATTGAGGAATTATACTGAGTAGATAGCAAGTACAAGTCATCCATTATAAACTACTTAAACCAAATATCCATCATCTAACTATTCACAAAACATAGCAAAGATTACTAAACTATTACATGCTCATAAAAATGTATCCAAACAACAGTAAATAGAAACCCATTCCAACACCCAAGCACTTATGGTTGTCTTTCTTCGCAATCCTCAGCCTTTGCCTTTCCTTTGCCTGCGTTTTCCACTAAAGATAGAAATAGGACGTTAGACCAACGCGCCCAGTAGGTTTTTTTATCAGGGCTACCACATGGTTAGTATATAAAACATGCATATATCATAATATATGGTCATCAAAAACATATAAATCAATGCTATGTATGTATACAAATGTAATGAGTCCCACCCATCACACATATACATAGCTTTCACTTGACGAGACTCTCATCGTCAAGGGGTAAACCACAGTATTCTTTCATTTCTTCTTAGTGTGACTCGTATCATCATGATATTCCACCTGGCGGGACCCTCATCGCCTAAGGAGGCCCTACAGTTGCATCACAGGCATACCGGCGGAGTGTGGGCTCCGGTTTCCATAACCATCATCCCATGTCCATGCATGAGATGCCAATGAATATATGAATCATGTAAATAAATCTTATCATTCAAATCCAATATGATAAATAATAGTATAACAAATGTCTCATAAAAACCATGATAAAACCAAATATAAAAGTGGTTACAAGTAGGTAGGAAACCTACAGAAAGTTCTCTTAAAGGTCCGCTCTTTCTTAAGCGTCACCCGTTCACGACTCGCGCGCCGTTCAAGTCCTGTTACCTTGTTTATACAACAGCAAGTTAATAACATATCTTATTTATTTCTAATAACATGTAAGTCCCAAAAACCACTTTGTGGGGTTCGGCCATACCCATGGCTGAACCTCACCTCCTTTGGATTTAATCTTCCTTTTCATTTGATCAACACTTAAACACTTCACACTTCATACATATCTTGGTAGGGTTCGGCCATACAACATGGCCGAACCTTATCACTTTGGTTTTGGACCCCTCTTTTCAAATCCTTTGATCAATCCCTTCATATTTACAATTTGACCTGTATTTACAGTTTTACCATTGGTCTAACCAATGTTTAATTTTGCTAATCCCCAACATCCAAAACAAATCCACCTTAGTGGGGTTCGGCCATACAACATGGCCGAACCTCACCATCTCAAATTTGGTCTTTTAATTAAATCTAAATGCCACAAACATCCCCCAAGGGATTCTTCATTTTTGGCCATATTTACATCCTTGCCACTCATTCTTCCCATGGTTAATCACTTTTCATATATTTATGTTCATAACCCTAGCTGATCCATAAACATGGATCCATCCATGCCTTATTAATCATGACATGGAAACACATTATAAATCAGCCATTTCCTTGACTTAAAAACCCATTCATATAAACATGCCTAGATTCATACTTAACCTATGAAATGACCCATAACATAGGTCATGGGGTTCGGCCATACACCATGGCTGAACCCATGATGTTATTTCCCTCATTTTTCTTGGATCGTTTACAACCGTTTTGATCCACAGCAAGGTCTAAAACCGTTTATAATTTCCAAGCATGTTCTTAACTCTAAACATCCCATAAAATGGTCCATGGGGTTCGGCCATACACATGGCTGAACCCTATGGTTCTCTTGATGCAAATCTCCCAATAATTATACTTAGCTTATCCACTGCATCTAAGCCATAAAAACAATAGGGTTCAACCATCCCATAGCCGACCCAAAATAATAACTTAACTCCATTTTACAACCCTTTAAAATCTTCATACATGGTATGGTTTTTATCTCTCAAAAACCATACAATTTATCAAATTACTTTCATGGGGTTCGGCCATCCAAAGTGGCCGAACCCTATGATCCATGATTTGAACCCTTTTTAGACACCAAAATCCATGGTTTAACCTTTGATAGATTTGGCCATACCATGGCCAAATAATGTTCCCTTTAACCAACTTATTAAACAAAATTCCATGGAGTACTTACCAATCCTCTAAGTCTCTCTTCTTGCCTTTGATCCTTGCTTCCTTCCTTCTTGCTCCCTTAGTCCTTAGTTGATTGTGTGCTTTGATCAATGGTGAAAAAACCAAGGACTGGTTCGGCTAAGAAGATAGATTTTGAGAGAGAAAATGAGAGAGAAACTTAGCCTTGGGTGAAAGTGATAAACCTAGAGATGCAAGTCCTTTTCTCCAAGTCCTTTTATCTTGATGGAGGGATCGGCCAAGGGCTGAATTGTGTGAGAGACAACCAGCCAATATTCTTGGTCTTGAGAGGTAGGGAACGGCCAAGGAAAGGAGAGGGGGAGAGTGATGTAAAACTCTAACTCCTTGGTTAATGAGAGTTACCCAAAGGTGGTGTCCTTTGTGACCGTCCATCTCCCCTTGATTCCCATTAACACCCCATGTGGGGGTTCCATGCATGAAACATTACTCCCAAGCCACCAACGTGTGGAACTTGTCTTTGTGGCAACTTCTCACCTCCCCATTTGACTCACTTGAATTACAAAGTCCCTTTAGTTTCCAATTTGACTCACCGAACTCATTAGCTTAACTCACCTCATTTAATACCACTCATTTAATCCACTTGAGTCAACTCCATTGTTTGATTCAAATCCAACTCACCTCAGTCCCAACTCAACATGATTTAACTCAATCCTTTGAGTTCACTTGGTGGTCCATACGGTCAACCATGGTCAACTCGACCCATTGGGTCTCAATTTAGCTCATTGATCGCATTTGGCGTCATGACCCATTTATGGGTGGTTTACCCATTTGAATGTGGTTTACACACTTGCATCAAGCCTACCCATTTATCCTTTATTTAATTCCCAATAAATTCAACCTAACCCAATTAAAATTGAGCTCACCCAATGGTCAAATAAGTCTACCTTGAACCATTGGGTCCCAATTGGGTCCTTTGACCCAAATAACCATCTTGACCCAATTAGATGTTCATTACCCATTTAATTTAATTTGATCCTTATAATATGTACCTTGGGTCTTAATTTGAACAATGGGCCCCACCATTTTCTTATCTACGATCACATCTTTTTAATTAACCATTCCAATGGCATTTTCGTAAATATTGAAATCTTTGAAAAATCGGGGTGTTACATTGAAGTTTAAAAATTATGGAATGATATGAATATCTTAAATGGATTTGTAATATGTTATTAGGTGGAAATAAAGAACCATAGGGTTCGGCCATATGTATGGCCGAATCCCATGGAGTGATGCTAATGGACTTGAGTATTTGTGGAGCCATAAAGATGATGAAAGATTAAGGGCTAGTTAAGTATGAAGGATTGAAATGAGACCCAATTTGGATTGGTGAGGTTCGGCGAAGTTGTATGGCCGAACCCTACTAAGGTGAATTTTATGGATCTTGGTTATTAAGCAAGATTAAATATGGGTTAGTCTAAGTGGCAAAACTGTAAATACAAGTAATAATGTAAAAATGGATGAAGAAGGATGAAAGGACTTGAAGGAGGGGTCAAACCAAAGTGGTATGGTTCCGCCATGCTGTATGGCTGAACCCTACCAAGGTATATTATCTAATATAAGGTGTCTAAGTAAGTTATATGGATGGGATTGATCAAATGAAAAGGGAGATCAAATCCAAAGTGGGTGAGGTTCGACCATGGGGTATGGCCGAACCCCACAAGATGGTTTTTGGGACTTAGATATAAATGGAAATTAAATTATTAGTATCTTGACTTGCTGTTTTATAAATAAGGTATCGGGACTACTTGAACGGAGCACGATTCGTAAACGGGTGACGGTTAAGAAGAACGGACACTTAAGTGAACTTTCTGTAGGTTTCCTACCTACTTCTAACCACTTTTATATTTGGTTTTATCATGGTTTTTATGAGACATTTGTTATACTATTATTTATCATATTGGATTTGAATGATAAGATTTATTTACATGTTTCATATATTCATTGGCATCTCATGCATGGACATGGGATGATGATTATGGAAATCGGAGCCCACACTCCGTCGGTATGCCCGTGATGCAACTGTGGGGCCTCCTTAGGCGATGAGGTCCCGCCAGAAGGAATATCATGATGATAAGAGTCACATCAAGAAGAAATGAAAGAATACTGTGGTTTACCTTGACGATGAGAGTCTCGTCAAGTGATGGCTATGTATATGTGTGATGGGTGGGACTCATTACATTTGTATACATACATAGCATTGATTTATATGTTTTTGATGACCATATATTATGATATATGCATGTTTTATATATTAACCATGCGGTAGCCCTGATCGAAAAACTTACTGGGCGCATTGGTCTAATGCCCTATTTCTATCTTTAGTGGAAGACGCAGGCAAAGGAAAGGCAAAGGCTGAGGATTGCGAAGAAAGCCAAGCATAAGCACTTGGGTGTTGGAATGGGTTTCTATTTACTGTTGTTTGGATACATTTTTATGAGCATGTAATAGTTTAGTAACTTTGCTATGTTTTGAGAATAGTTTGATGATGGATATTTGGTTTAAGTAGTTTATAATGGATGACTTGTACTTGCTATCTACTCAGTGTAATTCCGCAATCAGTTAATTCCGCACTTAGTCTAGTATTATTCCGCATGACTTATCTAGTTTCGTGTGTGTATTGTTTATCATGGTTTAGTCCATGCACACATGGTTGGCCAATTAAGGGTCGAACTTTGGAAGTTCGAACTTAGCTCGCGTCGTGACGTCTCCCCGCTCTCTTCCACTTGTTTATTTATAAAAATAAAATAGACTCTGATTTTTGGAAGGTTGGAAAAGGGCAGGGCGTTACAGCCTGGAATATCTCATCACATCACATCGCAGGTTGTCCCCACCCTACAGGTGTCCTAGCCTGGAACATCACACCGCACCATCCCCCGACTAATGAGCAGGCGAGTACATCCTCAGCCTACTCGGTCGTGCGGGGAATCACATCCATACCAGTGGGAGATGTCCCTCACCGTATCATCCCTCGGCCAATGAGTGGGCGAGCACCTCCTCAGCCTACTCGGTCATTTGGGGATGCTTCGTCCACCTAGCACTCGGGTATCGTGACTGTAGGGGCCTCCAAGACTACCCTGAGTGAACGAAAATTCAACCCGATGGTTTCTCTAGGGCTAACATAACTACCTCCCAATTAGTCCTTATCTGGGACTCCCGGGCACCTTGTTCTCTAAATCAGATTACACCTCTCTCATAGGTGTGTCTGAGAAACAAAAGACGGACCGACCATTTGGTCCATACAAGGGGTTACAACTACCTATTTCCAATCACAAGGGAGTCCACATCCCAACCACGCGTCCACTGCACGGTCCAACACAACATCTCGACCCTAATTACCCGACAAGTTAGAGGGAGTCTCTAGATCCTGATGTTGCCTAGTATCCATACTCCACCGACTTTTTATGTATACTAGTTACATGTATGCACCGTTATCTCTACGCATGTTGTTAACGTGGCGTATCACGTAATCATCAGTATTATATACTACCATCAATTGCATGTTATCAAACAAACATATAACATGTTATTATCTAAAGCATATCATTTCTTACTATAGGTTATACATATCATGATACTTCACAGTCCATCCAGCATGTTATCACATTGTTAAGCTCAACATGTTATAACATTTGGTAACTCAACATGTCATCACATAATCAAATAAACATGTTATCACAACGCACACTACCATGTTAATCAACTGACATGTTATCAAAATACTAACGAACATGCCATCACAAGCAGTATGAGACGAGTACACTCGAATGAGCCCCTTGCCACATATTTATCAAAACGGTTCCCTTACCGAGTGGCTCGTAGTCCATAAGGGTCTCATTCCTTGTACTCCATACCCAAGTAGTTATAGGAAATATATATATATATATATATATATATATATATATATATATATATATATATCAAAACTGGGATGATCCCACAAATCTAGCTGGAAACGGGCTTTCAAACGGTCCAGAAACACTCCAAAGTGGGCCAGAAATACTATAGAAGTAACACCAAAAAGGGCCTGAAATGGGCTTGAGTTGGGCCTATAATGGGCCTGGGTCGCGCCTAACCGCTGAGCCGAGAAACTAGGCTCGGGTCGGATTGGGTCAGGCCTGCTGGGCTTGAGAAGGGCAAAGGATATAGGGATTAGGGTTTCTAAGGCATGAGAAAGGAAAGGGAAGAGGAGGGCAAAGACAGACGGCAAAAGGACGGTGGTGGAGACCGGTTGGAGAGTTGGGGTTTTTGACCAAGAGGAGCTGGGAATAGAGAAGAAAGAGAAGAGGAGAAGAAGAGATGAGAGGGAAGAGAACCAAGAGAGAGAGGGAGAAAGATAGAGACGGCGGCGGCAAAGGGGTCTTTAACCGTGGTTAAGGAGAAGGAAGAAGAGAGGAGAGAGAACAACGGCGGCGGCGGCATGGCTAGGGCTTCCAAGGAGGGGCGGCAGCTTTAGGGTTTCCAAGAGGAAAAAAAGAAGATGAGAAGAGAGGGAAGAGGGTCGAGGGACAGAGAGAGAGAGAGAGAGAGAGAGAGAGAGAGAGAGAGAGGTGGGCGGTGGCAAGGGAGTCTCCAAGAAGGGACGACGGTTACTCCCCTAGGGCTAGGGTTTGCAAAGATGGGAGGGAAGGAGATGAAGAGAGTTTATATATGAGGGAGCTAGGGTTTGGGTTTTGGTTCTTTTTTTTTTTTTTTTTTTTTAAAAAAAGAATCTAATTTCTTCAAACTCATGGAAAAATTTATTTTTAATACAAACAATTAAAATGTGTTTTCCAATTATTTGTGCATGAAAAATATTTAAATAAGCTAAAATTATTGAAATGCCCTCCGTGCTCCCAAGCTCGAAACCGGGCAAACCGAGGCCCACCACAGAGCCCACACTCCCTCTACTGCAACCAAAACTCCCAATCCGATACGAATATCTGTGAACCTTTCCAAAAATCCCGAAAAATTGGGTCGAGTCGTTACATATACCCTCAATATAAAGTCTAGAAAATTCTAAGAAAATCAATAAGCTACGGTCCAATCTAAGCGCTCCAAGCAAATCCAATTCTATTGTTGAACCTGATCGGCTTCTATATTCAATGGATTTCCTGTAATGTAAGGGATGAGCTCCACTCCCAGTGAAGGAAACGACCACACAAGTAACAATAATATAACATCTAGGCACTTAGAGTTTAACCAATATTTAAATCAACTACAAATGAGGTATATGTAATGCAAAATGCAAATTATGATGAATGCTCCCATTCCATGCATCTCATCGAATGAAACACATCAACGACTTATGCAAAGCCCAACTCAGATACACATAGCACATGTGTACAAATGGCCATACCCAATGAATGTGCACGACGAATGTCCACAGGGGAGTGCAAGGCAATTGAACAAAAATCCCAACGGTGTGTACGACGACTGTCCCCAATATAACGCCCCATCCTTTTTCACTCGCTTTTTCCCGTAAATTCAAAGTATATTTTTTTTTATAACAGAGTAGAGTGATAGAGCGCGGGACATCATGACGCGAGCTAAGTCCAAACTTCTAAAGTCCGACCCTTAACTGGCCAACCCTATGTGTGCATGGACTTAGTCCACGAAAAACGGTTCACACATAGCAACATAATCATGCGGAATAAAAATCATAACATGCGGAAACATAATAGAACACAGTTCTATCCCATTCAGATAGCAAAGTACGTCAAGCGTGTAATCATCATTATCATAACGTAAATATCAAATAAAACATCCAACCATAGCAAATTCATCTCTAAGTTATTACATCCGAACTCTAGATACTAAAAATACAAGCCCATGAGTATCTTTAAACCAAATATAAACTAAAAGTGTTCAGAGCTCCTGTAAGGGCCCGGAATTTTTAAAATTAATATAAATGGGAATATTATTTATTTTAAGGATGAAAATTGGAAAATTTATGGAATAAAGGGGTAAATGGGCCAAAATTTGGACAAAGGCCCAATTATGGCCCAATAGACCATGGAGTGGATTTTAAAATTATGTAAGTGGTTAATGATGGCCAATTGGGCCATGGGAGGTCAAATTGGGTCAAATACCCATTTGTGACCCAAGGGGTCAAGATGGTTAAGCTCTAAGGTAAATGGGCTAGATGGAAATGTAATTGGGCCATGGGCCCAATGGTGATCCATTTAGAGTGAATTCAATGAATTTAAATCACCTAAGTTACTTGGAGTTAAATCAAGGTGTTGTGGCCAAGTGGGACCCACCTCTACCTTATCAAGTGAGGTGGCGTGTGGGCCAATGATTGGTGCGGCCGGCCACCATGATTGATTTGGTCAACCATGGGTGGAGTAATGGAGTTAGGTTAACTACAAATGGATTAACCTAAGGTAATTACCTAATTAATTAAATAATGAAATTATTTAAAGTGGTGGTTAAGAAGTGGTCAAAGTGGGGCCAAGAGGTGAAAACCCACCTCATCCCAAATTCAAAAATAAAACACGTTGGGGGCTTGGTGGGTTTAGATAACCACCATAAAGCAATTAAAAGATCTTTTAAATATCTTAGAGTTGGTGGGTTCTTTAATGTAAAGAAAAAAATGGGGATAAGTCTTGACTTCTTTCCCATTTTCTTATCCTCTCTTTATTTCTCTCCATTCTTCATACTCCATTGCCGTCCCACACTAGCAAGGAGAAAAGAAGAAGAAAATAAAGGAAAGAAAAGAGAGGAGCTCAAGGAGAGAAGAAAGAAACGGAAAATGGAGGGAGATCACTCTAAGATTGATGTTATCACCTCCCCTCTCATCACCCCTCCCTTTCCCTCTCTCAATTTTGAACCCTACCTTCACCGATCCTAAGGTTAGGGGTTGCCACCATGGATCAAGCATCTTGACCTATCAAAGATCAAGAGGAAGGAGAGAGGAGGCTAAGGAGACCGACGGGAGCGGCGGAAATCGGAGGAGACGTCGGATTGTGAGTATTTCTTAAACAAGAAATTTTGGATTTAGGGTTTAAGAATTGGAATTTATTTTATATCAATGTAATGGTGGATAGATAATTTTATGCTATGGAGTTTAAACCCATCAAATGAGAGGGTGGAAGATGGAGAAAACCCTAAATGGGTGAATTAGGGTTAGGGTAAGAAAATGAATAAATGGGTTATGTGCATTATGTAAATTATGAAATTAAGCATGGAATGGGGTAATTGGAATAAAATTATGGGCCATAGGGTTCGGCCATGTAGTATGGCCGAACCCCATGGTGGGTGATTTGGTCTTTGATGTAATTGGTTAAAGTTTTAAGAATGGAAAGCAATGAGGGTGTTAAGTTAATGAATTGTAGTAAATGAGTGAATGTGGGAAATGTTTCGAAATATGCTTTTTATGATGGAAATGTAAAGGGATTTTATGGCATTGGAGGGCATAGAAAGTGATGGATTATGAACCATGGGTTCGGCCATGGTGTATGGCCGAACCCTATGGTGATAATGGTGGATTTAATGGTTATAATTTATGGAGAAATAAATGGGAAAATGTTGGTAATTTTGATGGACCCAAAGTATGAAATGATACCCTAAAATGGTGATGTAATAGGGATCAATTGATGGGTTTAGAGGATGGAAAAGAGGGATTAATGTATGGATGAGTTTAGGGTTTTAAATGAGTAATGGTGTGGCCCCAAAAGACATAGAAAAATAGTGGAATATGAACCATGGGTTCGGTCGTGGTGTATGGCCGAACCCTCTGGTAATGTTTTACAAATTTTAAATGGGGTTAAAAGGATGGAAAATGGGGAAAGGACACCATGGGTTCGGCCATGGTGTATGGCCGAACCCATGGCCCAATTGTAACCCATTGTAGTGGGTTAAATTGGATGATGGATGGTGTTTGTGGCCTCCAAAGGGAATGAATGAGTGATGCACTCATTGAAGTTAAATGCATAAGGTAAACCCCATGGGAGGATTTGATGAAATAGGTATTTTGAATCCATGACCCAAATGGTGGATCATTTTTAGGTCTAAGGTTAATGTGTATGTATGTGATTAAGTAATGGGAATTGGATTAATTAGATGACAAGTTTTAATAGTTTGGTGGGTCATAAATGAACCTAAGTTAGGGATCTAAGTTTAAAAATCAATTTTGGACTTAATCATGCATGGATAAATGGGTGATTAGCCATGGAAAATGAGGTAGTGACAAAATCGTAATTAAATGCCAAATTCAAGAATTCTATGGAGATTGATCATGGAATGAGGGGATCTAATGTGATAACCTTATAAGTGGTTAATAAAGCCTGGGGTGGCTGATTTTAGACATATGTACTTAAAAGTATATAATGGATTAGGTGGGACCCACAAAACCTAAATGGTGACCGGTTTTTCATAAGGGCTTATAAATGGTTGAAACATGGACTAATGATTAATGTGTAATAAGGTACTGGACATCGCAGGCGGTGCGCGATCAGCGACTGGGTTTATCGAACGGAAAATGTAAAAGGAAGCAAGTCGGTATTGGGTAGGATTCTAACCTTTTTGTAAGCCATGGATTGAGTGATGGTTGTTTTGAATTATCTTGGAAATTATATGGGTTGTTTTAAGATGGTTTTTGAGTTATGTATTAGGTAGGGGTTTTTACTTGATTTATTTTGGTAAGCATATAATTGGTTTAGAATGGATTTTAAAGCTATGATGTGTTTATTGAGGCTGTACTGGATCTCCTTTTGATAATCAAGTCATATGTTTGATTTATGGGATTTTTACATGTCATGGTTGTTATTATATTCATTACATGGCATATGGCACCTACATCTCATGCATGCCATGGGAGGGATATGACAGGGAAAGGATGAAATGAAACCGGAGTCCATGCTCCATCGGGGCGACCGATAAACAGCATGGGGACATTTCACATATGTATCATGATACCTTGATGATGCTTTTCCATCAAGGGGGATGTTGTATTTATTATTGTACCTTGATGATGGATCTTCCATCAAGAGGGGATGCCTAGTGTGGATCGCATCTTGATGAGGCTTTTCCATCAAGAGGGTCATGGCACGATGATGGTATGGATTCTATTTGGAATACTATGGATGGTTGGAAAAAGGGACATTGTAGAGTTGAGGATGAGATGGATGGGTGGGATTCATGACATAAAACACCCATTGCATTACATTGTACCAAATGGCATAATTTTGAGATAATATCTTCTATATGCTTTGTTATTACTAATCCATGTGCTAGCCCTACTCGGAGTCCTACTGGGCGCATGTTCTAACGCCCTACTTCTACCCTAGCTGATGACGCAGGAGGTGGCGAAACGGAAGGACGGGACGGGAGTCAAGCTTAGGGGCTTGGGAAGGCAGATTCATTATGTTGTTTAAGTTTATGTTGGAAAATGGTAATTTGAGTAGCTTAGCTTGTCGGAATGTAATAAATTAGATTACTCGCTATGTTTTGGGATTTTATTATGGGCATTATGGTTTTGAGGTATTATAAAAATTTAAATGAATGTTATCTTCCTTGCTATCTCAAATCTGTAGGATAGTCTTTATTGTTAATTCCGCATTGAGAAGTAATATTCCTTGAACTTACATCTACGCGTGAACCGTACTCGTGGACTTGGCTCCACACACACGTAGGGTTGGCCAGTTAAGGGCCGGGCTTTAGAAGCTCGGACTTAACTCGCGTCGTGACGTCCGCGCCGTTTGTCACTTAAAAAAAAAAAATTTAACTCTGATTTATGGTGAAAAGGGGCGGGCGTTACAGCTCCTATGCTTGTCCCTTTCCACGTTTAGCGTTTTCCTCGTTTCCTGCATCATCCACTAAAGGGTAGAAGTAGGGCGTTAGTACAACGCGCCCAGTAGGTATTCCAATTAGGGTTAACACATGGGTTAATACCAAAAATCTAGATATAATATATATCAAAACCAGTTATAATAAATCATTCCATACTTTCAAAGCATTGTATCCAAAACAGTATATGAAAATAGAGATCCAAGCATACCGATAAAAACCAGAAACCTTGCATGATAATAAGAGTCATAATCATAACGATTTAATGCCATGCCATGCTATCATATGCAATGAGTCCCGCCCATTACAAAATATCCTCTTGATGGAATTCTCATCATCAATGTATCCTTCCACGAGTGTTTTACGGACGCCCCATCAGAGTGTGGATCTCGGGATATATAGTATCCTCTTGATGGGATTCTCATCATCAAGGTATCCTCCACTAGTGCTTTACAGACGCCCCGACGGAGTGTGGGTCCCCGGTTACCTGTCATCTCTCCCATGCCATGCATGATATGCAAATGTCCATATGCTATGCAATTATACAAATCATGGCATTTAAAAGCTCATATTTGAAACATATAGAACACATGCTATTTTATTAAATAAACATAACATATAAAAATCACCATTTGAAACGTATCCAACACAGGCTATTTTAATCATATAGACATAGCATTTAAAATAACCATTTGAAGCATAACCTTTGCAATATAAATTCACCAATAAGATAAGAAACCATTGTACATAAACCCATGGTTTCAAAGAGGTGGAATCCTACCTAAGACCGCTACGTGTCCTTACGTCTTTCGTCCGATAACCGCTCACGACCGTAAACACCTTGTGAAATTCATTACGTTATAACATATTAATCAATCAAAACCAAGTCCTACTTGATTTACAATTATTTTAAGTCTATTAACCAATCCCCATGGTTTATCATTTTCACACTTATTTACCAAATTGCCATTGGTCTAATGTTTAAGTTCCAAAACATAGTTACATTCATTCTACGTAATTACGAAATTGCCAGCCATGGCTATCATTCCATTTTAGCATGTGTTTACAATTTTTGCCATTACTTTAGGTTTATGCCCAAAACCCATCCATAATATTAATACATAACTTAATATATCCATACTTGGTTCCTTAGTCCCAACATGATTCATCCAATATTTCCCATGTTTAGATCCAATTACATAGATCCTAAACATCTAAGTTCTCCAAATAATTTCTCATATAATTACCTTATTGCCATACAAGGCTAAACTTCCATCTTTAACAAGTATTTAGAATTTTGCCACTCATGCCTTACATAACCCATAGTTTCTTTTAAAATCATTCACCCGTTACATGGTCCATAATAATTTCTCAACAACTTAAGTTTATACTTAGAAAGTCCACATTTAGAAACTTTTTAATTTCATTATCCAACTTCCATACTTAGAAAGTCCCTAAAATGGAAACTTTCTAAATTTATCATTTCCTAATCTTGGATCCATAATTCCAAGTTCTTTCCATAAATAGGTCCTTTCTAAATTAAAGACTTTCCAATTTAATCCTACCTTCCAAAAACAATTAACCTACTTTAAATATGCCATTACAACTCCATGGGGTTCGGCCATACACCATGGCCGAACACTATGGTTCATAAGGTTCTCTTTTAAAATCCATAGATAGTATTCAATGGCTTTCATCATTCACACTTCCATAAATAAATAGTTTCCAAATTTAATCTCCACTTTCTATAATTGGAGACTTATCAATTTAATCTCCACTTTCCATAAATAATTACCATACATTAAGATACCAATTCAACACCATGGGGTTCGGCCATACACCATGGCCGAACCCTATGGTTTATATCTTTTTTTTATTAAATCATTTAAACCCCTATGGATTCATTAACCAACTCCAATATAAATTCCATATGGCCCATTAAATTGATTCATGATCCTTATAATTTCTTAACAACCTAAGTCTATACAAGACCTCATGGGGTTCGGCCATACATCATGGCCGAACCTATGATTCTCCATTTTGACATGAAATTACAACTTTGCCATCCATGGCTTACCTTCCATAAATAGAAGGTTCCCAAGATAATCATCCAAAATTAGAAGCTTTCTAACTTAGCCAACTCCTTCCAAAAATAGAAAGTTTCTAAATTAAACTCCACCTTTCCATAATTGGAAGGTTACCATAATTAAACTCTAACTTTCCCTAATTGGAAGGTTTCCTTGATTAGAAATCCTCTTTTTAAAATTGGAGTGCTTTCCAATTTAGCAACTCTTTGCATATTTAGACTTCCCTTTCCATAATTGGATAGTTTCTTAGATTAGAAACCTCCTTTCCAAAATTGGAGTGCTTTCCAATTTAGCCATCCAATTTAGCAACTCTTTGCATATTTAGACTTCCCCATGGTTCATGATCTCAGCCATTAGTTTAGATCTAATTTAAACATTCAATAATAACATTAACCGATTACCATCCATAAAATCAATTAAAAACATAAATATAATTGATGGGGGTTCGGCCATACACCATGGCCGAACCTCAACCCTTTCTTTTCCATTCTTTTTGATCCAATCCACTTAGCCATAGTGCAATCATGGTTCTTCCATTTAATCCCTTCGAATCACATAACATTTACACCAAACACTTAATTAACAATCTCTATGGTTTTCTTTCTTAAAACCAACAAATAACTCAAATCTTTCCATGGGGTTCGGCCATGCACTAAGGTCGAACCCTATGGTTCTTTTTCTCTATTTAAATCATTAAAACTCATCTCCTATCTTCCTCCATGGGGTTCGGCCATTCACCTTGGTCGAACCCTATGGTTCCCCTTTTTTTTTTTAACACCAAAAACATAATATCAAAACTGCTAACCGTTTATGGGATTGATTCTTGTTCTTCCCTTGCTTGATCTTTCTCTTCAAATCTTCCTCTTCTTTAAACGTTTTCTTCTTGTTGGCTGGCCTTTTTCTTCCTCTTGTTTTTGGCGAGAATAAGAACTTGAGAAAGAGAGAGAGAGAGAGAGAGAGAGAGAGAGAGAGAGAGAGACCGGCCAATGTGGTTAGTGTAATGCCATGCGCCCCCTTCCCTTGCCTTGTTTCTTTTTATAAACCCCTCACTTAACACCAATTAGAAGGTGCCATGCGCCCCCTCCTCTCCTTTTATCAACTTCTAATTAATCCTAACTTAGAAGGTGATAATATAACAATTGCCATTTTTAATCAAATAAGACCCTTTCTTTTAGAGATACTCCACTATATTTACATGGATTGCCCATATCCTTGCATGGATATGATTATCAAAATTTGGCCATGTAATCTATATTAATCCTCCATTTCATGCATAAAACCTCAAAGATTTCTCATATCAATTTCGGCCATGCAATCCTTATTTAATTCTTATTATCTTCTTAAGATATTCTTGCATTCATCATGGATATGTAAATCCCATAAACATCTCATGCGCATATTCCTTTTTAATTCAATCCCATTTAAATTCTTAATGAAACCATTTATCAAAATCGTTGGGTCTTAATTGGGCAAAGACCCAACATTTTACCCATCTTAGATCCGTATCTAAAATTCATAATTTAAATGGGTAATTTCCGTAAATATTTATAACTTGAAAATCCGAGTGTTACACCCAAAGGAGTGCAGGGTTAATGACCCGAATCAACAATACGAATCACCCACCCAAACGTGGATGCTCATGCATGACAAATCAACAAATATCTCATGCATAATGCCATGTCAGTTATGCCATTATCATGATCACAATAAACGATTCACAAATATAACATGTGTTAACAAATTCAATAAACACATGACGATTAACAAATATAACAATATACAATTCGTCAAAGGTTTAAAGGGACGAAGATAGGGAAAAATTTAGCCTATCTTACAGAATTTTCTGGTATTAACCTGAATTTAATTAGGCATTCTTATTCTTTCAGTGGATAGATCTATGAGAGAGGATTACAACTATATCTGGTTCGTCCGAAACGAATATTCGTAGCCTGAGTTATGATCAAAATACTCAGACATGTACACTGCTCAATAGTTTGCAGTCTCATCCGAGATTTCTATTTTACAGACTATATTCTACCCTTCAAATTGAAGATCTTCCCGCTTATATTTTTACTAGAGGTAGATATCTTCATGGACATCAGTTTAGGTACAATTATTTCACCGTTTCAATGATCAGAGACCGAGATAAAACTTCCACAATCCAGCACTATAAAACTGTGTTTTTCAGCAATCTACAACTAGGAACTAGGTCCGACTTGCAGACATAGTCTGGGGTGTCAAAACTCATTTAAAATTCATCATATTTTAACTGGAGATAAGTCTCACCGTTATGATCAGAATACACGTCAATTTTAAGTCGTTTCAATGTCGGGAGTACAAGTTATGGTTTATTTAGTAAAACCCAGCGAAACCGTATCTCATATCTGAACCAAATTTTGGTTTGTGTTGCAGATCATATATGGGGCATTAAATCACCTTCTTTTGCTTCAAAATTCGGAAATAAACTATATCTATGAAATTGGAATCCAATAAAATAAATTTCGTTGAAAAATTCCAATCAGATGCCCGAGTTATGGAATTTTTAGCGTAAGCTGCACTGATTGGAACTGCAGAGTGGTTCACCCGAATTTCCTTGGAATTTCAAATGAATTCTTGGAATTTGATTTCGAATTGGTTTCAATTATTAAATCAATCCTTATCTTTTTCTTTCTCTTATCTCCATGTTCAAATTTAATCAAGGAGAATCCATAGAGATCTGCTCAAAGTTTGAGAGAGAAACCAAAGAAAAAAGAGATGGCAAACAAAGAAAAATTTAAGGAAAACTAAACAAAACTCATGAAAAATCTGCACATACCTCTTGAAGAAGATGGAGATCCAAGACAAAAACCAAAGAAAATCCAAAGAAAACCCCAAAGTCCAATGCGCTTCAACGTATGCCAAGGAGAGAGAGAGAGAGGAGAGCGAGAAAACGATGGAGAGAGGAGAGAAAAAAATGTGCAATACACGAATCGTTGTTTTATTTTTGGGTATGGTCGGCCATAGGAGAAATCCAAATTTGATTTGGCCTCCATTATTTTCTATTTTTTTACTCTTCTCTTAAAAAAAAACTCCTTACAAAAAAGGATTTGTGCCACCAACGAATTTACTAGATTCTCTCTCCAACAAATTTTTGGACTTTTGGGTTTATATATATATATATATATATATATATATATATATATATATATATAGAAACTCTTTTCCAAATAAAATCATGTGGAACCATGACCCACCCAAACTCCAACTTGATTTTCCAAAATTAATTGAATTTTACAAAAACTAAATCTTGTTTCCAAAAATAATTTCTTTATTTTCTCAAAATAAGGTTTCAAATCTATCCTTGCAGATATAAAATAATTTGGGTCCCACAAAATGCTAATTTTTGAAAGTTTCCAAATTTGGATCCAAAATTTAAAATTTGAATAATATTATTCGAATAAATTTCCTTAACAGTTGTGGGCCCCGATAACACACCAATTTAGAAATGTCTAAATTTGGAAAGTTTCCAAAATTAACAGGTTCCAAATTTAGAAAGTTTCCAAAAGTAAATCCAAAGTTAAAAATTTGGATATCAAAATTCAAATAAATTTCCTAATCATTGCGGGCCTCGATATCACACAAATTTCGAGATTTTCTAAATTTTGAAAGTTTCCAAAAATAGATACCTGCTATTTTTGGAATCCCGTTTGAAATTATTGTTTCCATCTCCAAACTTCAATTTAGACTACGATAAACACGTATTGGGGGTCTAGAGTTCAAAATTCTATTGTCTGACACACAATCAAATAATTTCAAGCAATATCTAATAATTTTGCTAAAATAAGCGATTACTTGATTAGGAACTACCCGATTTAATTCTAACTCGTCCATGACCCACTAGTTTCGGTCGGGTCGTTAAAATAGCTCTCCCCTTCAAACATTAGTCCAATAAAAAATATTTCTCCCCTTTAATGCATGGACTAATATCCTAACTTTCCTCGCCCTTGGTCAATGATTAATTTCCCCCTTAATCATAGACTCTCCTCTTTCTAAGCTGATTTAAGGCTTCAATTTTTCTCCCCCCTAACTTAAGCTTACTTTCAAGCTTTCAAAAAACTCCCCCAAAGCTTACATCAAGCTTCTAAGATTTCTCCCCCTTTTTGTCATAAACTGACATAGGGTAATAAGCACAAATATACCACAGTTAGTGTGCTTCATCAAGTCCCAATTGTTGGACTAAGAGGAGATGGAGAAGGAGGGACACATGCATTTTCAAAAAAAAAAAATACACCAATTTTGAAAAAACAACTATGCATGCAAAGAGGGGGAATCACTTATACAATATATTCTCCATGAGAAGTGCATATGAGTGAACATAATCAGACCTCAAAGAGTATACCAATAAAATGCATAGTTCATTAAAAAACAAGGTGATGCAAACATATTTACCTATATGAGCACAATGCATCAACTAACCAAGTTCATTCAACAAAGCATTCACCAATTAAGAACGTTGAATGAACATTACACATCCTATCCTTGGAAATTTATTATGCATATGGAAGATCGAGACTTATTTCTTCCCATAAAACTTTCCAGGGCATGCTCTCCATTGCTTAAATTTTTGAGAGCACAATGCACCAATTCCATTAACATTTGGACCACTTAATCATGTTGGCTTTCATTACCAAGACCCATTTGGTTTTTAAGATTCACCTTTAAGAATTAAAAGCTCCAACATAGGTGTATAACTAATTTTGGAGAAGGATAATATTCCTAATTTGAACACTTCTCCAAAAATTCATTTCCAAAGTCTAATGATTTTCCAAAATAAAGTATATCAAGACATGGAAATAACATAAAACCATCCTTATGAGATTCACAAATTTGAGGGATGAAAGGTGTGTGCTTGTGATGCATGCAAGTTCACAAGACAACAAGTTTTGAACCCACCTTTGAATGCCAATGAATGTCGATACATTCACACACCAATTTGTACCATTTGATGATTCAACAAAATTATAAACATTTGCACAAATTCATTGGATTCGAGATCAATGTACCTTTGAGAGTCCAACTTTTAGAATCTTGATCCAATTCAAATTCAATAACCTTGGGCATTTTTAATTCACCATTTGAAGGACCATTGCCCATGTGTGATGTCATATGATAAGGCATTCTAGGTTTGGCAAAAACATGGTACTTTGTGAACAAGAATCATTCCTCAAAATATATTCCATTGATGAGAGTGTAGGAATGAAAACCAAGCATACAACACACAAACCATACAAACATTTCTCAAAACATATACCAATCATCAGTATAGAAATGAACAATGAGAAAAGTCTGGCATTTGAACATATTCAGCATGAAAAGAGCTCATGAAATGCCATATTGACAAACACTATGTATAAACATTTTCAAATGCACCAAGAGATATACCAATATAAGTTCAAGGAATAGTGCATGAGAAATGATCTAAATGTTGAGCATACAAGTATTTGTCCAAAACCATTTTTGCTCCCATGCTTTTTCACTAAGTTACCATTCACTTAGGAATACTCCATTTAAGTTCTAAGTTTTTGAGTGGTAAGTGAATGGATTTACCAATTTAAGCATTTGAACACATTTTGATCAACAAATACCATTCACAAGCGTGGAGCAAAGATCATTCCACATGAGATCACAATTTTAAATTCATGGAATGAAACAACATAAAGTAGGTGCACAAGGTCATCTCAAAATCAAGATTCTACCATTATAGTATAGAGATGGAAAAACATGCATGCACATACATGAACAAAACATGGCATATAAAGATTTTACCAATGTGAAATGCAATGCCATACAAATATCTTGCACATAATTCAATCCAACAATCAAATAAGAACATAGAATGAAGGCAAGATACCAAGGTGATTCTAACGATGCTTCAAATGTGTTAACCACTTTGCTAATTCATAAAACATTTGAACAACCACTGTAGGACTTGGAATCTAAAGTCCATACATGTATGACTCATCAAACATAATATATGCTATTGCCAGGAAAAATACAATCAGAGCTTGAAAGAGTCAAAAGTGCCATGCCATAACACAAGAGTTGTCCCATTTGATGATTCAACCAAATTATAAACACTTGCACAAATTCATTTGATTTTGGATCATGTACCTTTGAGAGTCCAACTTTTAAAATTTTGATACAATTCAAATCCAATAACCTTTTCAAATTTATTATTGAAATTAATCACACATTAACATTGAATTTAAGAAAATAAAGATAAAAGGAAATTAAGAAATTCTGCTATTATTAATTGAACTAAATTACAAGATATGGAATTAAACTTGAAAAACTAATTACAAAAGAACAATGAAAAAATAAAATAAAATACTAACCTGAACTCAAAATTCAAAAACTCCAAAATTCTTCTCTTAATTCATCTTTCCTCCAATGCTGCTAAACTCACAAAAATCTCGAGACCAGGTTCGATTTTCTGAATTGGACTTGGCTGGCATTTATATCTCCGGCTATCGAGTGATCATGGATATGTAGTAACAACCAATGAGAATGGTGGGCACTCCACCTTCCTGAACACGTGTTTCTGGATGAAGAACCCGACCGTTCCTTCTATTTGCTTGTTCTTCTTTTTTCTGCTATTTTTCTAACTTGATTACAGATGAGATCTGAATCAGCAGCAAAGTTCCTTGCATTCAACCTTCTTTTGCATTCTTAGCTTCTTGCTTATCTTGTGTATTCAAAAGTTTGGTTTAAGCCCATATAGTTCCCATGCACTAAAACACATCATGTTGCAATTGGACGCTGATGCTTGCTGGATGGCTCTGTTCAGACTTTTTTTATCAGTTGCTGCTGTATTTTTCTTTCTAATTTCTTATTTGCACCGTCACAACACCTCATCTTTGCTCTGTTTCTAGTACTTTGCCTTATCTTACTGCTGTTTGATAAATGCTCTGGTTGCCAACGCTTTCATAACTTTCTGATGTTGCGTATTTTCCTACAACTTTGAAGTGTTCTTTCACCAACTGTTCAAGTTGAGAGATGTATTGTTACACAAGAGGCCATTCAACCTGATACAAACCTTCCATTGGTGTGAATGGATCCTTTCAACAAAGCAACTACTGGCCAAAACACATCTCCTTTACTCACATTTTAGAAGCAACAAGCCAGCTACAAACTCCATTCCCTGAACAAATCCGATCTCTCTGTCATACAGGATATGCTTACAAAATGTTGTGTAGAAACTTTTGACTTGGCCCATGTCTTTGCTGAGTTAAGACATTATTGTTCTCAGACTTCAACTGTCTCATGCACTATAAGAGACACATTGCAACCCAACACGACCACGTTGATCAATGAAATCATCGGATCAGATCTTCTTTCCACTTTTATTGCATGGTCAAGTTTGGGCATGTCTTCATCTTATCTTCTTTTGTCTAAGATTTGCGTTGGTGCTTGTTTGCTTGATTCTAAATCCAAACTGCTGTATATAAAAACTATTGCCTTTAACTCTATTTAATCCTACACATCCACAAATTTGTTGCTTAAAACTTTTGAGCCGATCTGGTTCTGCTTCTATTTCTCTAAATTCAAATTTAGCAGAGCACTGGACATATGGCACACACTAAGCAATCCACTTCATTCGAATTTATCATCTTCCTTTATAAGATTCAAATACTGATGGGCTTATCTTTGGCTTCAACTAGACTAGGATCTTTTCATAGGGTTGGATCTTAAACATGGGCTTTTCATATATGAAAATTATAATAAATAATTTTACCACTTTCATTAAATTCTAAAAATATACTAAATTAATCCAAATTCTCATAAATGGATTGAATTAATTTGTTTACAATAGGATAACTAGTCTAATAATCATGGTAAAATAGCCATTTTTTATGTGTCAACAAATATTCCCAAACTCAGATTTTGTTAGTCCTCGAGCAAAACTACTTAAAAAACTAAGATTGGAAATTCAAAAACCTAATCTATTCCTAAACTATACCTAGACTACACCACTTTCGTTGGTACTCTCGATTGTATTTAGCATATACAATAAGCCTTTAAACCCCTAAGTTACCCCTAGTGGATGAGTTATAGTCTCGTGAGGGCTTGCAGTGATGATACCCACTAACATCAAATTTTCGAACAAAAATACATAGACAAAAATCTATGTACCATACAATTCTAAAATTCATTTTACAAGACTCGTACCTGGAGTATAGTGTGCAAATATTAAGACAATCATTTTTTTCCAAATACATACATATTTTGTAACCACCATTGGAAAATGCTCTTTGACTTCAAACCTCACCAGATATATCTATTAGAAAGTCTAACGTTGTAATACACTGTCCTTTAATCAGACTAATACTGTGTATTAGCACCGTTAATCATGCTTTATGAACGGTCAGATACCTAGATCTTCTCATGGGCTTCCTGAAAGGTGACCTGGAGTTTTAACTCCCTATTTTGTATGTAATTTCTTTTAAATGAATGAAATGAATGATAAGATTGTTGGTCCAAAAATGATATGAATAAAATGTGGTGAATGTACATTGAAAGAAATAGTGGAAACTAAATTTCCCTCAGACGATAAATCGATTGTGTCGATGTGTTGGCAAACTGAACTTCCCTGGGCAATACATCGGCTCGATGATGTGTCCGTGAAAGCTAAAAACTAAACTCGAAACTTAAATTGCCAGAAGGATGCATGGACAATCCTCATTTTTAAGGTCTTCACAAATTTCTAGATTAATTAACAAATTTGCAGCGGATTAATAATGTTAATCAAGAGACATGGGTTGTCTGATCAAAAGTGTGCACAATTATAAAAACAATCATACAAGTAAAGATCAACACCCACAAGACTAATTTATAGTGGTTTAGTTAAACAACCTACGTCCACTGTAAGGACTCAGCCAACCTTGGGTTATACCGAATTCAATATGTGGGGACTTACACCCTCACAAATAGAGTAAGACTTTCACCGTACTCAATTGGTTGGGAATTCCACCCACCACATGTGCCAGAAACAATGCTCTAGATTTTTTATAGTGGTTCCAGAGCCAAGGCTCCTTAAGCCACTTGTCCTAGATTTTGAAAGGTTCGACTAGCCCAAGGTCTACTTCCTTATCCCTCTATTTTTTATAGTGGTTTCGGCTTCCTTGCCTTAGTTTACTTCACAAGATGATTTATAAAATAAAATCACTAAGAAGCACTTGCCTTTGTATGAGCTCACTTGTAGATGTATGCTTCTTCAAGATGCTCTCCCAACGTGATGTCGACAATGTCGAACACGTACCTTGTGTATATTCAATTACAATCTATGGGTGGTCACTAGGATTTAGATGTGCCAATGGATTCCTAGATCTATATATTTATCTCTCTCTCTCTCTCTCTCTATCTCTCTCTCTTTCTCTAAATCACAATTAAGAAGATTAGATATTCGATTCACCAAGTGTAGTGCATGGAGAGGAGGTGGAGAGCACTAGACTTCCCTTAGAATTTACCTATGGAAAATGTCCATGGAGTGTCCAACCAAAACCCAACTTGGTTTGGTGTTTAAATTGTAACGCCCCGCCCTTTTTCACCCGTTTTCCGAAAATCAGAGTATATATTTTTTTGAAATAGAAGAGTGAGAGAGGGCGCGGACGCCACGACGCGAGTTAAGTCCGAGCTTCTAAAGCCTGACCCCTAACTGGCCAACCCCACGCGTGCGCGGAGCTAAGTCCACGAGAACGGTTCACTCGTAAGAAGTAAGCTCGCGGATTATAATTATTGCGGAACATGATAATAGAGTCTATCCTACCGGTTTTTAGATAGTAGGGAAGATACGACATTGAATTTACCAAAATGCCCCTATGTTCATGATTATATCACAAAATGTATCGTCCATGAGTAACGTCCAAAACCATCGCAAGAAATGTAAATTTATACCCCGACAAAGTTACTTAAAATTCTCCAAATGTAACATAACATAAACTAGGACTGCGCTTTCCAAGCTCCTAGGCTTGGCCTCCGGTATGTCCACCGCTTCCTGCCTCTCCTGCGTCATCAGCTAGGGTAGAAGTAGGGCGTTAGTCAACGCGCCCAGTAGGACTCCGAGTAGGGCTAGCACATGGATTAGTAATACACACATACCGATAACATAAAATAAAACAAAATAAGTATGTGATGAATGCTATGTCATGGGTGCTTATGTCATGTGTCCCACCCATTATCCGTATGATCATACAATGTATTATCCCCATGTTTGCTTCTCGGTCGCCCCGACGGAGCATGGACTCCGGTTATAGCCCTTAGGCTATCCCCATGTCTGATTCTCGGTCGCCCCGACGGAGCATGGACTCCGGTTATGACCCCTCAACTATCCCCATGTTTGCTTCTCGGTCGCCCCGACGGAGCATGGACTCCGGTTTGTTTATTTTTTTCTGCCCATGCCATGCATGAGATGTAGTGCATTATGCTATGTAATATATATGTAACCCATATACTTGACATATCATACATAGCCATAGAATGCATAATATTAAAATATAAACCATATGCTTCATAAACTTATAACTCATCATAAGATAAATCATAATCATAGATCTATCATAGGCCAAATCAAAATAATTTAAAATACCATTACATATCCATCGCTTACAAAAAGGTAGGAATCCTACCGAATACCGTGTAGCGTTCCGTTACGTTTTCAGCTCGATAATCCGGTCGCCGATCGCATACCGTTTACGACGTCCGATACCTTATTACATTTACCAAATTAGTCCATGATTAAGTTCATAATTGATCCATCTAATTAGACCCATTAACGACCATTAATTATGTCACAATTTTATCACAAATCAGCCCTTATCTTAGCCCATTATCCATTGGTTAAAACACATAGATAAATCCCATTTTTGGCCAATTTACGAGCCTAAAACGCAGCAACTATCCGCTTCATTTAATCATTCATAATGTATTCGATTTTCATGTCTAATCCACATAGGGTTCTTCAAAGTGGCCACTTATTACGGTTTTACCACTCTTCTTCCATGGTACATCATCCATTCATTTATGTGCATTCTAAGTCCAAGATTCATTCATACTTAGGTCCATTCAATCATGACCTAGCATCATAAAATCAGCCACCTAATATTTAATTTTGAAAAACATTTACTCCCACACCTAATTCTACATTTTGGCCTAAGGTGTGGCCCACATATCATTTTTTATAAATCCATTAAAATCTAGCATTCATCTACATCATTTTCCATTTATTAAAAATCCACTAATCACTACCCTAAGGTTCACCATTTTCAAAGACTAGGTTTTGTCCCAAAATAATCCAATTTTAAAATCACAAATCTTCATTCTTTTTGGCCCTTTAAAACAACCTCCTAGGCATTAACCTTAGCCTAAAATTGATCAAAATTTGGGTCATGGGTTCGGCCATACACCATGGCCGAACCCATGATGTTTCTTTCCCCTTTTTTCTTGGTTTCATTTACCCATTTAAACATACCTCTAATGAAAATTAAATCATCCATTTAAATCACCAATCATCACATATCATACTTGAAACATCCATACAATCTATCCATTTTTCGTAACCATTTGAGGCCTAACTTTCATTAACCACTCTCCATATTTCCATTCTTATAACAACTCCAATAATTCACAATCACTAACTATGGGGTTCGGCCACCTTGTATGGCCGAACCCTATAGTCCATGATTTCCTAAAATTGTCATGCCTCCATCATTTTTGAGGTTACTTGAAATCATTTACATATCTCATAATTTTTCTTATTTAAATACTCCTTTAAAAAAAACATCAACTTCTAATCATTTTAAAACCTTATCATCATTAACCATTCTCCATAATTTTTAAACCTTTCCATCTTAATAAATTCATCACCATTTACCATGGGGTTCGGCCATGCTACATGGCCGAACCCTATGGTCCATTCAATCATTAAAAATTCCATACTCTCCATGCTTCCATTCTTATAAGACACTAAAATTTCATCCATGGATTCCATCATAATTTTTTTTTTCCAAAAGTTGCCTACATTTAACCCTTCTAAATCCTTGGAACCCTAAACCATTCTCCAACTTTTTATTTCTTATAAAAACCCTAATTAAAATGTATAATATTAAACTATACTCCAAATTAAAATCATCCTCATTTACCATGGGGTTCGGCCATGCTACATGGCCGAACCCTATGGTCCATCCAAAAAAAATTCTATATTCTCCATGCTTTAATACAACCTTAGAATTCCAAAAATTTGAAATCATAAATCACTAATGTTTACTCATTTAAAAACCTAAAGCTCATTAGCCATTCTCCAAAATTTTAAACCTTAACCTCTTAATAAATTCATCATCATTTCCATTTTCTTAGCCTTCCATTTGATGGATTTTAAATCCATTCCATAGCCTAAAATAATTTGGCCACCATCATATGGCAAGGATGGATTCCAAAACTTAAAACCTTAATAATTAAATCTCTTGTTTAGAACATACTTACGATCCGACGACTCCTCCGGTCTTTGTCGCTCCCGTCGACTTCTTTGGCCTCCTTTCTTCTTCCTCTCCTTGTTTGATCGGCTAGATGAGCTTGATCAATGGTGGGACATGCTTGGATTGGCTAAGATAGATGGGGTTAGATTGAGTGAGGGAGAGGGGAAGGTGATGGAAAACAAGATCTTAGCCTTTGATCTTGAAGTGGTGATGATTGATCAATGCTTGGTCTTCCCTATTCTTCTCTTCTTTTCCTCTAAGTCTTCTTATTTTCTTATTTTCTTCTCTTGATACATGGAGGGACGTTTTTGAGAGTGGAGGGAAGGATAGAGTGAAATGAGAGGGATGAGATGGAAAACCCATCTCATTCCTTGGTCTTACTTGGACCATACCCCTCCATCATGTCTCCACCAACCAAAGTATGGGCTCCCTTGACCTTGGTGGTGGTTGAGATCCAACCACCAAGCATGGCTCCCTGTCCTCTTTGACTTGTTTATGTTGACCCTAATTAATCAACTTAATTAATTAGGTTAAGTCCTCACTTAGGTTAATTAATTTCTATCCCATTTAATTCCATCAAATTATCTATCTAATAAATCCACCCATGGTTGACCAAGTCAACCATGGTGGACGGTCCCCACCTATACCTACCCCACCCGCCACCTCACTTGATGAGGTGGAGGTGGGCCCCACTTGGCCATGTTATTTTAATTCCATTGATTTTAACTTAGATAATTTTCCAATAATTTAATCAATTTAATTTACCTTAATCCACCTTAGTCTTCTTAAATTTATCCATGGTTGACCAAGTCAACCATGATGGTTGGTCCCACTTTTTCCTTGGTCCACATGCCACCTCAATTGGTGAGGTGGAGGTGGGCCCCATTTGGCCATATCACTTAATCTTGATACATCTTAACTTAGATAATTTTATAATTATCTAATCCATTAATTTATCTTAATTGGATTACCATTGGGCCCATGGCCCAATTATATTTTGTCTTTCCATTTATTTTAGGGCTTATCTACTTTGGCCCATTGGGTCCCCTATGGCCCTTTGACCCAAATTGACTATCTTGACTAAATTACTTACCATTGACCAATTAAATGAATTAATTCTAATTCATGGTCTATTGGGTAAACATTGGGCCCATGGCCCAATTAGATTCCCTCTTTGCCCACTTACTTTAGGGTTGGAACCGATTATTTTGATCCATTGGGCCCCACATGGCTATCGGGCCCCCTTTGACCCTCATTGACCCGCTTGGTCCTCATTGACTCATTAAATGGATTTCATCCAATCCATGGCCCAATTGGGCTATCCTTGGGCCATTGTCCCAAACTTTGGTCCATTTGGCATTTTATTATATCAAACTTCAAATTAAAATGAATAAATGCCAATATATATATTTATCAAAAATTCGGGTTATTACATAAATAGGCATGTAATGCCCCGCCCTTTTTTCACTCTCCACAAATCAGAGTATATATATTTTTTAAAATGAGTGAGAGAGAGTGGGACGCCACAACACGAGTTAAGTCCAAGTTTCCCAAACCCGACCCTTAACTAGCCACCTTTACGTGTACGTGGACTAAGTCCACTAAAACATTTCACACGCTTTTCTAGATACATTGTGGGATTATTTATATGAATAAATATTATTCATATACCTGTCATTATAAGGCAAGGAAAGCCAATCACCATATACTTAACTGAAACTTAAATATCATCAAGCCATAGCAAAATAATTCTAAGTTATTACAGTCCAAAATATCAGTCCTCCCAATACATCATAAACATCAAAACTAAATAAATTAAACTTCATTCATTCCAAGCTCCTACGCTTGACTCCCTTCATATCTCATGTCCGTTTCCTTGTCATTCCATGTTCCATCATCTATAGGGTAAAGGCAGGCATTAGTCAACATGCTCAGTATGTATTCCAAGTAGGGTTATGTACACATAGGATTAAGATAAAATCAGGATGGATACATCATAATCATAATTGCAAAACATCTTATAAGTAGTAAAAACCATGCATGATATCCATATCATAATCATGCTATTATATATGCCATGTCATGGGTGTTCAATGCCAAATGGTCACTCACCCAATCTCCATATCCAATCATATCATATATAACTAGTTTCCTTGATAAATCGCCATATCAAAGTGTTCCCTTGGCCAATTACGCCTGCAGTGTTTTGTGACGGCACCACCAGGTCACTGTTATACCTCCCCACATATGTTAATCGGAATTGCCGATGGAGTATGGACTCCTCCCTCTGCGCAGGGTTTCGGGACTATATAGCTAGGAGCTCTTTGGCCCAAACTACACCGTACCCATTCCCAACAATCCCAGACAAGCCCAACATATCAATAGTTCACATAGCTTAATACAAGCTAGTCTCAAGCCCAAATCATGTCCGAACCGCTCATAACTTGGCTTGCTGGTCACATGTATCCCCTCCCATGCCATGCATGAGATAATGAATGTAAGAAATCCATTTCATATCAAATTACATAATATCATTGAAAATCAGTTCATAACATATACCATTTGTTAAACCAAAGTAAAACATCAAATTTGGAAATAAAACTAGTGTCATATATATAATCCATAGTGTCTCAATAAGGTAGGAATCCTACCAACGTCCAGTATACTATCATTGTTGTCTTGTGAAGATAACTTTAACGATCACGTATAAACGAATCGCAAACCCTTTGCGAATCTCTTTACCTTATTAAATTCAATCACCTATATAAATCAATTTGATTTTCCATTTTAATTTCATTGCTCCTTACATCCTACCAGATAAACAGAAACATCTGGAAAATCATCCAAAGTCAAACTTTTCAATTCAGCCTACTGAATCAGGGATTCAGTCGACTGAATCATGCCAAATTACTATTCTCTACCTAACCCGCAAACTTTCAGTCGACTGAATAATAATATTCTGTCAGCTAAAATACAACTAATTACTGTATATACTTGACTATAACCTTTCGCTGACTTTGGGTCAAATCCTCTGTGTTCTCGGTCAACACACTTTCAATCGACTGAATCACAGATTCAATCAGCTGACTTTGGATCAGATTATTTGTGTGTTCGGCCAATATATATTCAATTGACTGAATCAAAGATTCAGTCGGTTGAATTATCAATAAACTGTTTAGTGTTTGGTAAGTAATACATTCAGTCGACTGAATTATAGATTTAGTCGGCTGAAACACACCAAATCCCTTACTTATTTGGTTCGCCTATGTTCAGTCGACTGAATCCTAGATTCAGTCGGCTAAAATACCAACAGACCCCACATATTCTTAGCTAGTCCATGTTTAGTTGACTAAATCATAAGATTCAGTCGGCTGAAACTCCCAGATAACCCTTGCGTTCTCAGCCAGCACCAGTTCAGTCGATTGAATCCTGAGATTCAGTCGACTAACTCTTTGTCAGTCCTTTTTGTTTGCTTATTTTGTAAAGCTTTTCTCCATGAAATCCATTCTTTAACATATCTAAACATGCATTTCATCTTTCATATTTTAATTAGTAAACTCACTCTACCCACTAGCCAAGGTTTGGGTTCCTCATGATCCATTCAATCATTGTACCATTATAGTATGGTTTTGGATTCAATCCTATGGTTGTTTGTTTCAACCTATCACCAACTTCTAGATGGATTTCCAATTCCATGGTCTTATAGTCATTTGGCCATTCATTCCAATCAGCTATGGAACCCATTGGTTCGGCCACACCATGGCCAAACGTATGGTTTCCTTTGAATCAATCCTATGTTTTTTATTTATTTAAGTTTTAAACATACCTTCTTTCCCGTCTCCTTTTCTTTTTGTCTGTCCTTTCTTTCTTACTCCTTCTTTTTCTATTTTTGCTCTTCAATTTCTCCAAGTCTAGAGGCGTAGATGTGGAATAGAGGGAGGAGAGGAGAAGAGAAGAATCCTTGTGCAAGGTGTGAAGGAGTCGGCCAAGGGATGTGAGCAGTCCCCTTGGTTTGTGTTTTTGTAACAACCTTAGACTCTTCCACTCTTCCTCATTATGATTTGTTTAACCCATGAGGCCCTTGGTTTAACCAAGGAGACTCTTGGCTTAAACCAAGAATGACATGGCCAGCCATGCATGTGGTGACTTGGTCACCACATGGCACTTGGGTCCCATCTTGGCTATGTCACTTGATGATGTGGCACCTTGCCTACTAGGCTTCCATGTGATGACATGCATGCCACAAGGCATTGCCACGTCACTCACATGCCACCTCAGTTGATGAGGTGGATTTTATGCATTGGATTTTAATTGGGTAGTTGACCCATTTACCTTTAAACTTACCCAATTACTTAAAATCAACTCATCTATGACCCATTGGGTCTTAATTGGTAATTGTCCCATTTACTTAAAACTTACCCAATTACTTGAAATCACCTCATCTATGACCCATTGGGTCTTAATTGGGTAATTGAACCATTTTTAGCCCATCTAATGTCTATTTCAAATTCCATTAAATTGAAATCCAAATGGTCCAAACCAATATATATTAAATCTGAGGAAATCCGGGGTATTACAAGGCAAACAAGAGAAGTTCCCGAGCTAACACGGGCGATTGGTCGCCTCCCGGTGATGGGTTATGTAACGCCTCGCCCTTTTCACTTGCTTAAATTTATTTATCCGAAAATCAGAGTCTATTTTTTTTTTTTGAAATAAGAGTGACAAAGAGCGCGAGACGTCACGACGCGAGTTAAACCCGAGCTTCTAAAGCCCGTCACTTAACTGGCCAACCCTACGTGTGCGTGGAACGAAGTCCACGAGAACGGTTCACACGTAGAATGTAAGCTCGTAGAAAATAACTAAATGCGGAAATATAATAGAGACTATCCTACCAATTTTAGATAGCAAGGACGTATGTTACTTAAATTACTAAAATACCTCAAAATCATAATGTCCAAAATAAAGTCCAAACTATAGCAAGTAATCTAAATTATTATAGTCCGATGAGCTAAGTTACTCAAATTACATTCCAAAATAAATTTAAGTAAAACATCTAGCCCGCTTTCCCAAGATCCTACGCTTGGCTCCCGTCACGTCCTCCGTTTCCTGTGTCGTCATCTAAGGTAGAAGTAGGAGGTTAGACAACGCGCCTAGTAGGTACTCCGAGTAGGGCCAACACATGGATTAATGATAACAATGCATATAGGGAATAATATAACAAAAGCCATAAAATCAATGCCATGCCATGGGTGTCAATGTCATGAGTCCCACCCATCATCCATACTATCATTATGCCATGTCCCTCTTGATGGAAAAGCCTCATCAAGATATGATCAACACTAGGTATCCCCCTTGATGGCAAAGCCTCATCAAGGTATCCCCATGCTTGCTTCTCGGTCGCCCCGACGCAGCATGGACTCCGGTTATATCTCATAGTACCCCTCTTGATGGATGAAACACATCAAGATATCCCCATGTTTGCTTCTCGGTCGCCCCGACGGAGCATGGACTCCGGTTCCATTATTATCCCTCCCATGCCATGCATGAGATGTAAATGCAATATGCCATGTAATATATAATTCATAGCCTTAAAACCCATCTTAAAACAATCACATGATTACCAAAATAAATCAAGGAAAACAATTTCATAACACATAATCCATGGCTTACAATAAGGTAGGAATCCTACCGAATACCACTAGTGTCCCTTTACGTTTTCCGTCTACAAATCCGATCACCGATCGCGCACCACTTGCGATGTCCCGATACCTATTATACATTACCAAATCAGTCCATGTTTCAACCATTTCTAAGTCCATTAATCAACCTTAGTGGGGTTCGGCCATACCCCATGGCTGAACCTCTAGGTTTGTGGGTCCCATTTAGTCCATCAAACATTCTAATTATGTGGGTTTAAAATCAAGCAACCTATGCTTCATTTAACCATACATAAGGTCATCTTTAAACACACCTATGTCCATGATCATCCTCCATGGGGTTCGGCCATACACCATGGCCGAACCCATGGTTCCTTATTTTGGCCATATTTACGTTTTATGCCACTCCTCTTCCATGGTTTAACACTTCCTCTACCCTTGTACATTTTTGTCCATAACTGATCCATAACTTGGGCCCATGAGTGCCTCATTTAATCATGCCATATAATCATTAAAATCATCCCTTTACTTAACCTAATTCCCATTAATTTAATCACATACATAGACCTTAATCTTAGCCCATAAAATGGCTCTCAAATGGGTCATGGGTTCGGCCCTACACCATGGTCGAACCCATGATGTCTTTTCCCCATTTTTCTTGGACCTATTCACAACATTTAGATCCACCATAAGTGCTTCCATGAGGGGGTTTCCATCATACGTTTAAATCACCCCTTTTTATCAACATTTGGTACATTTTTTGAGTCCATCAAAGCTACCAACATTCCCCATTATTTTTCCATATTTTACACCCATTAAAATTACAAATACATCACCATAGGGTTCGGCCATACACCATGCCCGAACCCATGGTTCATGGTTCATCTTCCTCTACCACTTTTGAGGCCATTAAAAATCATTAATATCTTCCATGATTTTCTTTACTAAAATCCTTTTAAAATTTACAAACATTTGACCCTTTTAAGCCTCCAAATCATTAATACATTACTCCATGGTTTTCCATCCTTTAAACTCATTAAAATTACTTAATTAACTTCCATGGGGTTCAGCCATACAATATGGCCGAACCCTATGGATCATGATTCCCTCAAAAAATCACATTTTCATGCTTAAATACATAATGTCCTTATTATTCCTTTATTTTTCTTTTCTTAACCTATCTTACCCATTTTGTCCATTTCCCACTTCATCTTTGGATGGATTTTAGATCCATGGCCCATAACATTTTTGGCCACCATTTAATCTAAGAAATGGACTCCATTTTTAAACCTTAAAAACCTAACATCTTGTTTGGAGATACTTACCAATCCGACGGCTCCTCCGGCTTCCTTTTCTCTTCTTGGATTCCTTAGCCTTTCTCCTTCTTCTTCTCCTTGTTTTTCGGCCAAGATGTGGGCTTGATCCAATGAAAAACTCCAAGGTTTGGTTCGGCTAAGATGGAGGGGGTTTTTGAGAGAGGGAGGGGAGGAGAGGATGGGAAAAATGTCTCAAGCGTTGGTCTTGAGGTGGTGGTCGGCCAAGCCTAATTCTTTCCTTCTTTTCTTCTAAGTTTCTTCTTCTTTTCTCCTTGAGTATGGATCGGCCAAGAGAGGGAGGGGAAGAGGGAGAGAGTGAGATGAGAATGGGATTGAGGAATGAGATGCAAACCCATCTCATTTAGTTGCTTGGGTTAGACTCCACCATCATTCCCATTCACCAACCAAGCATGGGCTCACATGCCTTAGTGGTGGTGGTTGGGATGAAACCACCACCATGCCAATGATTTTGGGGTCCTTGAGATGGGTGGTTTCATCTTCCATCTTGTCCATTTGACCAACATCATGGAGAGGGATATGGGCTCACATGGCTTTGGTGGTGGTGGTTGGGATGAAACCACCAACCTTGGCCAACGGTTTTGTGGTGACTTGTTTGAGTGGTTTGGTTGGTTTCAATGAGATGAAACCACCCATTGACTTACCCCTTTGACTCCTCATTTGACTCAATTTGACTAACCTAATTATTTAATTAATTGGATCCTCAACTTAGTTTAATTAATTCTCATTTAATCCCCTTTAATCTCCTTGATTCTTCTCCATTAATCCACCCATGGTTGACCATGTCAACCATGGTGGCCGGCCCCACCAATTCTTAGCCTACCCGCCACCTCACTTGATGAGGTGGAGGTGGGCCCTATTCGGCCATGTCACCTAGGTCTAATCAAGATTGCTTAGGTGATTTTACATTAATTAATTCAACTTAATTTACTTGATCCTCCTTAATTCCCTTTGACTTATCCATGGTTGACCAAGTCAACCATGATGGTCGACCCCACCTAAATCATGGTCCACACGGCACCTCACTTGATGAGGTGGAGGTGGGCCCCACTTGGTTATGCCATCTTGATTTATTCACCACTAACTTAAGTGATTTAAATTTAATTAAATCTATTCCAACTAATTGGATCACCATTGGGCCCATGGCCCGATTGAATTCACCTCCTACCCATTTACCTTAGAGCTTAAATCATCTTGACCCATTGGGTCCCAAATGGGTATTTGACCCAATTTGACCATCCTTGGGCCAATTGATCATCATTGACCCAATTAAGTGGACTCATTCCAATCCATGGCCCATTGGACCATACTTGGGCCATTGCCCAAATTTTGATCCATTTAACATCTATTCCATCAAAATTCCCAATTTCCATCATTAAAATAAATAATAGCCAACATTTATATTGATTTAAAAATCCGGCTATTACAGGTTATGTGGCCAAAAGAGCCGTTGGAATGTTACCGTTGCGCATTAAATATTTCCCAACGTCTAGAAAACTGACATGGATAACAGATCGCCATTTTCACAACTGGTCGTACAAAATTCCATACAAGGGATCGTTCTTACGATTGGATCGTATGGACAGTTTTTAGCAAAAATGCTCTCCATTAAGATGACCAGATCTTCCTGAACTCCGATTTCAGTGTTCTTGGGCTCTATGAAAAGCTCTCTTAGCATTCTATCCAAACATGATGTTTTTACTAGTTGATTAATTCATTTAGTAGTTGGGAAGAGACTCCCAAGTCATGACATTTTGACACAACATTTTTCCCAAGATTTGTTCATGGATGCCCCAAGTCTTTGGTCCATTTCCTCTACGCATGTTTATGATTTACCAATGAGTATTCTAAGCCTAGGGAGGGTCTATGTCACCGATGGGTCAACAACCATGGAACCGAGGCGTCGATCCATACAAGAGTCTCGATTTGGGACAACACTTTGCAGACAGAGTTTCAAGTCTCGAAACTTGTCCTACCTAGAACGACCTGTTGTCCCAAAGGAGGGGTCGGTCCTGGTACTCTCGATCGGTCTGTCTATCGACGAGTCTGTGTTCCCAAAATCACCCCTTTGAGTTCTAAGACCCAAAACACACCTTATTCAGATAGAGGAGTCGATGACCACAATGGGTTGATAAGCTCATCACCCAGAGGTCGGTGCATACAAAACTCTCGATCAGAGGCATACGCAGAATGATAGTTCTGTGATCCAGAACCTCTGTCAATCTGGCCGACAAGTCTATGACCATGATGGGTCGATCCTGTTTCCACCGAGGGGTCGATGAGAATGACTAATCGTGTTGACAGTGAAACCAAATACATATTTCCAAGTTGGGATCCAATTCACTGTCATGCAACCTCTACACTTGTTTATGTCCATTACCAACATATTCAACTAAGCCTATGTAAGGTCATCCTAAGGTGTTGGGTTGCCCCTAAAGTCATCTATGGCCAAATTACCTTCGTGATTGCTATACATTGTGGTGATGAATCCGCACTTGATCCTCCAATTCTTGAGGTATTGATTCAATCTTCATCACTTGAGTCTTGATCATTGCTTAATCTTCCGAGACAATGCTTCACCTAAGTCATGGAATTGACAAATAGGTTACTTGGCAAGGCAGGGCACTAAAACACTCAACCTTAACCCTCAGCTCTACAGTGAGCTTTTTCCCATCTCCACTGATTTCATCTGTCCGGGAAAGGGAGTAGAAACGTGGCAAAGAAGAATGAGAAATCGAGCTAGCAAGGAGGGAAGGGAGCAAGGAGCTCATCCTTCATCCACTCAGGTACACCTGTAAATCCTTCAAGGTAGGTAGATTTTATTGTATTTTAAGTAAAATAATCACACTAGGGTGTTTACAGAATATGTATGAACGAATTTAAGGGATAAAGGACCGATGATAATGCATATACAAGTAGAGGGAAAACATGGAAGATGAATCCGTGGTCTTCAGACTCAACCCAGTCGACATATCGACTATATCGATGTGTCATCTGGAACAAGAGTCCAATAAACTAGAAATATTGAGGTATTAAACTGAAAGAACCCAACCTAGGATGACATATCGACAACGCCGACGTATCGGTTGGGGTATGAAAGACTTGAAAATAGAACAAAAGGATGATGAACTGATCCCAGAATGACCTATCAACAGCGTCGATGTCTCGGTATGGATATGACAGAATTGAAACGAAATAAAATAGGTGATGAACTGGTCCCAATACGATGGATCGACTACGTCGATGCATTAGCCTAGAAATGACCAGAAATGAATGTAAAGATGACGAAGGAAGAATGAATCTGTCGACATATCGACTACGTCGATATGCCCACGGATCTCTGATAGATATATCGACCAGACCCACAAATCGCCTGGGAACGAAGGATGAATGTTAATAGACCAAACCCCGTAGGACATGTTGACGAAATCAACACCTATGGTATATGCACCTGTATATGTATCGACTGGGTGATACATATGGTTTGAAAACAGAGGGCAAACACGAACACTGATAGATCAACTCAGAAGAACATGTCGACGTGATCGAAACCTCGAACTAATGTAACCCTAGATGTATCGACTAGGTCAATTCATATGATCAATGAACAACTGGAAAACATGAACTGGAATAGACAGAGCCAGTCGACATGTCAAAATGATCGATGTGTCGGCTGTGCCCAGGGGCAATGTATTTACAATGTCGATATGTCGGCCTGAGACATGGAAAGTTTAATAAGGCTAATGTAACACCCCGCCCTTTCAGAGAAATTCAGAGTCTAATTTTTTTTAAAAATAATAACATCGGAATAGAGCGGGCGGCATCACGACGCAAGTTAAGTTCAGACTACCCAAGTCTGAACCTTAACTGGCCACCCATGTGTACATGGACTAGACCATGCTAATGAATCACACATGGAACTAACATCAACATGCGGAATAACCTAGATTAACTGCGGAAATAATATGAAAAGATAGCCAATACCAGTCTCAATTAATAATTACATAAATCAACAATCCATTGTTAATATCCTAAGCAAATCATAGCAAGTAACTACTTTATTACATTTCCATAATAAAGTATCAAATAACAACAATTATAAATTCTTTCCAGCGTTCAATCGCTTAGGCTTAGCTTAGCTCCCCTCCTGGTCAATGACCTTTTCTTTTCCTTTACTTGTACCTGCATTCTCCTCTGAGGATAGAATTAGGGCGTTAGATCAACGCGCCCAGCAGGTTCCCAATCAGGGCTACCACATGATTAGCATATAAAACATGCATATATATATATATATATATATCATAATACATGATTAGGAAAAACACCTAAAACAATGCCATGAAGTATGCACATACAATGAGCCTCCCCCATCATGTACCTTCATAGCTATCACTTGACGTGCCACGCACCGACAAGGTAAATCACAATATACTTCCATCTCTTCATCACTAACTGATTCACATCACATATAGTCCTCCTGGCGGGACTCTCATCGCCTAAGGAGACCAATATGACTATGATCATCACGTTACTCCTCCCGGCGTGACTTGCACCGCCAAAGAGAACGTAACCCATAATTGAAACACTGTAGAACTTCATTCATCATCCCATGTCTATGCATGAGATGCCAATGTTGTATGCCATTTGATAATGCATAATATATCATTTGAAACCACATAAAATAAAACAAGAGTCTCATAAGAAAAACTGGGGTAAAACTGTGGTTACAAGTAGGTAGGAAACCTACTGAAAATTCGCTTCGGTGTTTGTTCCTTTTTGAGCTTCACCCGGTCACAACTCGTTCGTCCTTCAACTCTCGTCACCTTGTGATACAATAATCAGTAAATCATATTGTCACTTAAATGTCCATTCACATATAAGACCCAAAACATCTTGTAAGTCCTTTGATCAATCCCTTCATTTGATTTGTATTCACAGGTTTTCCATTGGTCTAACCAATGTCTAATCTTGCTCAAAAATCATAAAAGTAATCTACCTTAGTGGGGTTCGGCCATACTACTTGGTCGAACCCTACCAATCCAATTTGTATTTCTTAATCCCTTCACAACCATTCAAATCACTTGGTTCCAATCCTCATTTTTATCCACCAACACTACTCCATGTAAATCAAATAAAAACCCTAAAGCAATCCATGGGGTTCACTTGATCTGATTGATCCCTCAACTTCCCATGATTATTCATGATTTAATCATGTTAACCCAACCATGAATTATACATGGTTCAGCCACATAACCAACCACCAAAACAGTCATTTAAACTTCACCAAAACCCATTACTTACTTACATGGGGTTCGGCCATCCAAGGTGGCCGAACCCTATGTCCATGTTTTGATCTTTTACACATGCTTTAGGCGTTATTTAAACATGCAATATCAGTATCATATTGCTGCCTTTAAACCACTTAGAAACCATCTAATTAAATTCATCCAAACAGTCCATAAAAGTCCATGGTTTCCATGTTTCACAACATGAAAACCAACAATATTTTACATGGGGTTCGGCCCTCCATGGTGGCCGATCCCAATGATTATTTTCACTATTTTTAAACGTCCAATCATCATGTAATAAACAACATATTATTATCGAGTTCAACCCTTTAAAAATTCATCTAAAAACCAACCCAATTTCATAGGGTTCGGCCATGCTCATTTGCCGAACACTATGACCTTTGGTTTTGAAACAATCAATCATTTATCTTAGGTATGAATCAATCATCCATATTCATGTTTTAACGTTCTTAAAACATGATTTTAAAAGTAACACTAACATTTAATAACAGTCCCAATTTTATATGGTTTTAATTTCCAGAAACCATCAACATCAACCACTTGTTTCCATGGGGTTCGGCCCTGCAAAGTGGCCGAACCCAATGGTCCATTTCCATCTTTTACTCCACTGATTTAGACCATAAAAACTTCAACCTTTTCTGACATTCAGATACAGGTTTATAATCCTTTCAATAACATGTATTTGATTCTTAAATCAAACCCAAAAATCAGTCCATAAAACCCATGGTTTTCATGTTTCCAAAACATGAAAACCAAGCACTCTTTCACATGGGGTTCGGCCCATCATGGTGGCCGAACCCAATGGTCATCTTTACCATTTCTAAACCTCTATTAATCAAGGTTAAAACATTGGTATATTCAGCCATAACCATGGCCCAATACACACCCATTTTATTAATCCAAAAGTCCATGAAACACTTACCAAATTCCAAGCTCCTCCTATTGCCTTTGCTCCTTGCTTTCTTCCTTTTATTTCTTCTTTTCTTCCTTAATTCCTTGCTGGTTTAAGCTTGAATAACTGGTGCCAAAAACCTCTGCTGCTCCAGCCAAGAACACGAATTGGAGAGAGGGAGAAAGAGATGGGAAAAACTTGGGTTTGCAATGATAAAAATCAGCTAACCTTGGGGTTCATTGCTTTTGTATTTCAGCTACCATGACCTCTCAATTCCCTCATAACTTCTTAACAAAATCGATGGGCATTGGGTGCCATCCAAGGCACCCCTTGGCACCTACCCATGCAGCCATTCAGTTTTCCATGCAACTCATCTCAAACCCATCATTTGCATTTAATATTCACCATGGAACTCACCAAAACAAGTCCCCAACGTGTGGACTTGTTTTGGTTTGTTTGAGACCAGACAACCTCTTCAAATTCCCATTAAACTCACTGATTTACAGCCCCTTTAATTTCCATTTTGACTCACTTGAACTCAAGGTCATTTAAATTTCCATCTCAACTCACCCAACTCACATACTTAATGCATTTCATTTAATGCACATGAGTTGACTCACCACTTGATTTAATTCCAACTCACTTCAGTCCCACTCAACTGATTTAACTCGTGTTTTATCTCCCTTGAGGGTCCACACGGTCAACCTTAGTCAACATGACCCGTTGGGTCCACTTTTAGCTCCTTGACCCGTTTTTGACTCCATGACCCAATTATGGTATTTTGGTCATTTGTAATTGGTTTTTACATATGGATCAAGCCTAACCATTTTTTCTCCACTTGATTTCCAATCAAATAGGCTTAACCCCATTTAATTTAAAATCAGAAAATGGTCAAATAATCCAGTAAGACCCGATGGGTCCCATTTGGGCCCTTTGACCCATTTAGCCATCTTTGACCCAATTGATGTAAATTACCTAACAAATCAAACTTAACATTCATAATGTGCTCTTATGATTTTAATTTGAGCAATGGGCCCCACTATTTCCTTACTTAACATCACAAAATAATTAATTTAACCCGATCAGGGGCATTTTGGTAATTATCCATTTCATTGAGAAATTGGGGTGTTACAGCTAATGTACTTGATGCTAAATCGGATTTACATCGAGTCTCTTAGACTCTGTAGATCATACAAATGACCCTTTGGACTTGGTTAGACCTACTTCGATCAGACAAAAAAAAGGTTTATACGATAATGACATGAAAATTATGATTTGAAACATGTACATGGACAAAGGAACTGGTGGTAGTCCAGACACCATTCGAGCGACTTTCAAAGTAACCTCTTTTGTTCATCATCCTAGATCAGGCAGGAGTTCCTACCTTATTGATATTAAAAATGCTATACTTTGGCCACGTCCATTTGTTGTGAATGTTACGGCCTTAATTGGGCCAAAAAGCTCCTATGAAGGTCCCGAAACCCTGCGCAGAGGGAGGAGTCCACACTCCACCGATAGTCTCGGTTAACTTGTGGATGGGTAACAACACCCTAGTGGTTGCCGTCTCAAATGCCGTTGGACATAACTGGCCATTATGAAACTAGTTGGATGAGATATCTAGTGTGATTTGATGTATGGGTATGGGATGTCATTTCATTGATGCATGACACCCATGGCATATCATTATATGTTGACTAACAAGTATGATTTATGAAATATGAGATTTCATTATGTTATGAATGATCTTGAGAGATATTCTATGTTATAGCATGTGTTTTTCCGAAACAATGATTTATTATATGTTTCCATACTATCACACTTCGTAGTGCATTTCCTTGATAGGAATTTCTACTGGGAAAGTTGACTAAGCCGGTACATTTCCCCCTCCCCCTAGATATTAATGCAGATCATGGCAAAGGACAAGTGGCTGGACCTAGTGGTAGCGAAGCCTAAACAAAGTGGAGAAGGAGATGCTTGAAGAACTTAGGTCTTTCTTTTGATATTTTGGTAGAACTATGTAATTTCATATGAGTATTTGTTGGGAATGTAATAACTTAGATATAACTTCTATTTTTGGACTTGGTTATGGTAATTTGACTTATGGTTTGAGTAATTCATATCTTTGCTACTGAGGTGATTTTTGGTATCATATCTGAATGTTGTAAATATTTCTGCAATTATTAGTTTCCCAAATCATTTTCCGTAGGCTGTGCTAGTACATTCACAAATGTTTATGGGTAGTTCCACACATGTGCTAGGTTGGGATAGTCGAGGGTCGGGTCTGCGGATTCGGACTCGCCTCATGTCGTGGCACACTCCATCCTTTTCCTAATTTCTATATATATATATATATATATATATATATATATATATATATATATATATATATATATATGTATATGTATATGTGTATATGTATATGTATATGTGTATGTGTATATGTATATGTATATATGTATATGTATATATACATATACATATACATATACACATATACATATACATACATATATACATATACATATACATATACATATACACATACACATATACATATACATATACATATACATATACATATACATATACACATATACATATACATATACATATACACATATACATATACATATACATATACACATATACATATACATATAACATACATATACATATACATATAACATATACATATACATATACATATACACATATACATATATATATATATATATATATACATATATACATATATATACTCTGATTTTAAGAGTTGAAAAAGGGCGGGTCGTCATAGTTGGTATTAGACCAGAATGAAAAGCAAACTAAAGAATTACTCTAAGTCAAACTCACTTAACGAACTTAAGAGAACTCCCCCCAAACAAATGACATCAATGAAAACTTAGGAACATTCCCCAATCAAAAGTCGATGATGATTTGATTATGAATGTATCATGACTATTAGGGGAGCATTTTATGAAACTACTGAATGAATGTTTGTTGGCAGAGGAAGAATGCCGCCAAGAGGAAGACGCACCCAACACAATTTAGAAAGCGTTGAAGAGACAAGTGGCAATGTTCCACCCGTGCCTCTCAAGCTCCATTTTTTTGTGCAAACAGTAGTGAACTCAATGCTGCAGTAGAATAAGACAGGTGGTGGTACAAATGCCTCGACTGACTCCCGAGATAGGGTTTTTGTCAGGGACTTACAACAATAGCGTCCCCCTTACTTTCATGGAAATGAGGGACTCATTGGAGTTGAGAACTGGATCGTGAACACCACCAAGATCCTGCAAACTGTTGAGGATCTCAGACGATCAAGATAAAATTATGTTGGCCACATCACAACTCATAAATGATGTAGGTAAATGGTGGGAGATAGTGGAAACCACCGTACAGTGGCAGAAATGACTTGGGAGAACTTCACAGAGATCTTCCTAGCAAACTATTTTCAAAAAGAAGAGAAGGAACTCAAAGTCCACGAGTTCATAGTTCCAACTCATGGAAGCATGACAGTTGCCGAGTATCAGCTAGAGTTTGTCAGACTTTCTTGCTACGCTCCATACATGGTGGACACCCAATATAAGAAAGCTCTAAAATTTGAGAGAGGTCCACACCCCAACATTAGGGCTAAGGTGACAACCTTCAAATCCGCAACTTTTACGGACGTAGTTAGCAGAGCTAGCATTGCTGATCAAGAACTAATGGAATCGGCTACATACATAGAGAGCATAAGGAGTCAGAGCAGAGAAAACTCTTATCAACCTTGCATGAAATTCCGTCCCAACTCTAGGAAGCCTTCAGCTTCTACAGCATCTATTGGTGCACATGGCCCTAATCATCCTTCAACCTCAGCACTCGTGGGACAGAGATCTAGGGGGCATCACATGTTTTCAGTGTAGACAAGCAGGACACATGAAGACGGACTGTTTACGGCTCTGTAAGTCACCTCAAGCATGGAACTCATTCCGTCCGCCGGGCAGGCCAACATAGTCACAGATGTCTCGAGAATAGACTCATTCAAGAAGAGCACCTCTTCCAGCAGCTTTAGGTAATTGTATTCCTTAGTCCCCACACATGAGACAGTAGATCACTTTGTGATACAATGTATGGAAGGTATTGGTAGCTTTTATGCAGTAGCATTGTTCGATTCCGGAGCATCGTATTCATTTTTGTCTGGGTCTTTATTATCTGCTACTCGTTTATTTGTACAACATTTATCAACTGCACTTACCATAGTATCACCGGTTGGCGACACATCCCTTGGTTTGGTTTGCAGTTCCGTCGACACCGAACTGGCCAATTTCAAATTCAAGTTCGACTATCTGGTTATGGACATGACAGAGTTTGATGTGATATTTGGCATAGACTGGTTGGCCACATTCTAGGAATGTATTGATTGCTATCGCAGAAGGGTAACCTTTTTGTCACCAGACGGACAACGATTTGTAGTCTATGGGAACAAATAGAAAATTCCAATGTATGGTGGATCTCATGACTAGGCAAAACAAGTTTTGCTGAATAGTATCATATTAGAAAAGTCACCTGTACCCACATTGCCTGCAGTAGTGGAAGACTTTGCAGATGTCTTTCTGACAGAACTCCTGGCTTAACCCCAAAGCGTGAGATTGACTTTGAGATTAAATTACTTCCTGGCACTACACTCGTGTCACTTCCCCATTATTGGATGGCACCATCAGAGATGTCAGAAATAGATTGATGATCTTCTTTGATTGGGATTCATCCGATACAACACTTCATCGTGGGGAGCACCGGCATTGTTTGTCAAAAGGAAAGGTGGCTCTCTGCGAATATGCGTGGTTACAGAAAGTTAAACAAGCTCACTATAAACAACAAATATCCTCTACCCCGAATCGACGATTTGTTTAATCAACTTAAGGGATCAACCATTTCTCTAAAATAGATCTCATGTCAGGGTGCCATCAGATCAAAGTCAGAGACAAGGATACAGAGAAAATAACCTTCAGAACTTGATATGCACTGTAAGAGTATGTTGTGATGCCCTTTGGACTAACGAATGCACCGACAGTGTTTATGGATTTGATGAATCGAATCTTCCGCCCATATTTGGATAAATTTGTAATTGTTTTCATCGATGACATGTTCATTTACTCCACAAGTGAGGAAGAACATGCAGAACACTTGCGAATTGTACTGAACACTTTGAAATATAACAAGTTGTTTGCCAAAGCTAGAAAGTGTGAGTTTTGGTTGTCCGAAGTGAACTTCTTATCACATGTTGTGACGGTAGAGGGGATAATAGTGGACCCAACAAAGGAAGAGGCAATAAGAAATTGGAAAGCTCCAAACAATGTCACGGAAATCCAAAGTTTCCTTGTGTTGGCAGGATAATATTGCAAGTTCATTATGGACTTCTCAAAGATTGAAGCCCCACTCACCCGATTGATTAAAAAAGGAGTCGAGTTTGAATGGACAGATCTGTGCAACAGAAGATTTGAAGAGCTAAAAGAAAGACTCATAACAACTCCTATCTTAATCCTCCCAGAGCAAGGCAAAGGATATGAAGTGTACTGTCATGCGTCAGGTGAAGGACTTGGGTGCTCTCTTACCCAAGGTACACATGTAGTGGCTTACAGTTCCTGAAAATTGAAAATCCACGAGCGGAATTATCCTATCCATGATTTTGAATTGGCAGCAGTAGTATTCGCTCTTAAAAATTGGTTACATTATCTCTACGGAGAAAGATTTAAGGTGTACTCTAACCACAAGAGTCTGAAATACCTGTTAGATCAGAAGGAACTCAATGTGAGATAGAGAAGATGGATGGAGTACCTTTGAGATTATGATTTCGTCCTTCACTATCATCCGGGTAAGGCAAACAAGGTCGCGGATGCACTTAGTCATATGACTCATGGGACCGTAGCGAATTTGATAATGCAAGAATGGGAGATGCTGTCAGCAATTGAGAATTTAAATTTACATATGAGTGGCAGAGGACACATGTACAACTTAATCGTTCACTCCACCATGACATCGAAGATTGAACAGCCACAAAGGTCAAATCCCAAATTGACAGAGATATGGGCCAAATTAACTCCAGGAGAGACAATACAAGATTGGCAGATGCGGCTTGGAAATGGTCTTATGTTCAGAGGCAGACTCTATATACCAAAAGACTACAGGGAAGAACTGCTAACGGAAGCCCATAAATCCAAATTCTCCATACACCTCGGAAGTACTAAAATGTACCAAGATCTTAAGAGACAATATTGGTGGTGTGGACTCAAGAGAGATGTGGCAGATTTCGTATCCAGGTGTTTAACATGTCAGAGAGTCAAAACGGAACATCAAAAGCCACATGGTCTACTTAAACCTCTTTCTATACCCGAGTGAAAATGGGAGCACAATGCAATAGATTTCGTCATCGGATTGCCTAGATTTTCGAAAGGCAATGATGGCAAATGGGTCTGAATTGACCGTCTCACAAAATCAGCGCACATTATGCCTATCAAAATAACGGATTCAGCTGAGACATTGGGCAAGCGGTACATTAAGACATTGTCAGATTGCATGGGATACCCAGGACTATTGTGTCCGATCGTGACGGAAGATTCACAGGAATGATATGGCAGAGTTTGCAAACAACCATGGGCATGGATTTACTGTATAGCACTACATTCAATCCTCAGAAGGATAGATAATCAGAGAGAACCATACAAACATTGGAAGATATGCTGAGAGTTTGTATGCTAGACTTCCAGGGTAGTTGGAAGGATTACCTTCCACTAGTGGAGTTTTCATACAACAACAGTTACTAGCGAGCCTTCAGATGGCTCCATTTGAACATTGTATAGACAACCTTGTAGATCCCCAATTTGTTGTACCGAGGCAGGAGAGGCCACACTTATTGGACCAGATTTGGTCGTGGAAACTACAGAACAAATCAAGGTCATTCTAAAATTCCGTTAATAGAATGATGCACGACCTAGAGGAAGGACGGGCGGGGGGGGTTGAACAGGTCTGATTTGAATAAACAATTCCTTTTTAAAATTCGTTTGATCAAACGAATACTTTGAATGTATTAGATATTATATGAACTGATTGTTAATCTTATTTAATGAAATATGACCGATTCAATGTGAGTGCAAGTGACCAAAATCCAATCAAACCATTCAGAATGTAATAGCCGGATTTTCAATTCAATAAATATATTGGCTATTATTTACATTAATTGTTAAAAATTAAGATTCATATATGGAATGGATGTTTAAATGGATCAAAGTTGGGGTAATGGCCCAAGTATTGTCCAATGGACCATGGATAGGATGAATGCTATTTAATTGGGTCAATGTAGTCAATTGGGTCAAATGCCCAATTGGGACCCAATGGGTCAAGGGTGGATTGATGATTAGGGTAAATGGGCAAGGAATGGATTTAATCGGGTCATGGACCCAATTAAGATCAAAGGCATGGGGTCCACCTCATCAAGTGAGGTGGCAAGTGTATGAGGAATTATCCAAGTGGCATAGCCAAGTGGGACCCAACTCCACCTCATCAAGTGAGGTGGCGTGTGGACTAAGACACATATGGGGCCGACCATCATGGTTGACTTGGTCAGCCATGGGTGAGTTCATGGGTGAATTAAAGAGGATCAAGTGAAGGGAGTTGAATTAAATTATTTAATTAAATCACCTAAGTTAATTTAGAATAAATCCAAGTGCTTGCGTTAGAAGTGAGTTGCATTTAAATAGAGTGAGTCAAATGGGTGGTGAGTCGTATGGAAGATGAAAAGATGGAGTGAGTCAAAGAGGAGGTGGGTGGTTTCCATGAGATGGAAACCACTAGCCACCAAAACCGCTGGAGATGGGGGTGGTACGCCATGTGGAGGGCATGCACCCTCTTGGCTAGACAAAGAACCCATGTGGAGAGCATGCATTCTCATGGTTGGTCAAAGGAGAGGTGGGGGTTCCATCTCATGCAAACCACTAAGCCAAAACCGTTGGAGAGGGTGGTGTGTGCCATGTGGAGGGCATGCATTCCCTTGTTTGGTCAAAGGACTCATGGGGAAGAATCCACATTGATGGGGGTGGTTGGAGGTGGAGTCTTGCCCAAGGAAACCCTAGACAAGATGGAAAGGGTTAACTTTCCATCTCATTCACTCTCTCACTCTCTCCCTCTCTCAAGCTTGGCCGACCTCTCTCATTGAACAAGAAAAGACTTAGAAGTTTTCTATCTTAGCTCCTCTCCCTCTCACCAAAAACCCTAAGGTCCGACCTCTCTCACAAGACAAGGAAAAGACTAAGGGATTTTCCATTCTCTCCTCCTCTCCCTCTCTCAAATCTTCACCAAGGCCGAACCATCTCTTTTGGTTTTTCATCTTGAACCCTCTCCCTCTCAAGCAACACACTTTGGCTGAAGATCAAGGAGGAAGAAAGAAAAGACTAAGTAAGGAGAAGATCGGAGGAGCAAGGCGGAACAAAAGAAAACGGAGGAGTCGCGGAATCAGTAAGTATTCCTTGATATGATTTATAAATTAAAAGGAGGTTAAGGAAACCATGGGATTCCATTTTGGATTGGAGAGTTGGCCAAAATATTATGCGCTATGGATTTAAAATCCATCCAAGGAATGAGATGGAAAAATAGGCAAAACCTTAATGGGTAAGATGGATTAATAAGGACACTATGTATGTATGGCTTATGAGAACATGCATGGTTAAAATGATCATAGATCATGGTTTGGCCCTTGCATGGCCAAACCCTAATCTTAACATGCATAAGGACCTCATGCATGTTCAATGCAAAGAATGGAGAATCAACAAAGACCATGGTTTGGCCCTTGCATGGCCAAACCCTAGATTTTATGCATGGACCATTGAGAACTAAAAAGGGAATTGGATGAGGTTTGGCCATGATGTATGGCCGAACCCCATCAAAGGATATAATCATGGGTAGGTGATTTTTAAGAGAAGATGATGAACCATAGGGTTCGGCCATGTTGTATGGCCGAACCCCATGGAAGTATGTTAATGATTTTAATGGGTTTTTAAAGATGAAAATCATGGAAGTGTGTTAGTGATTTTAAATGAGTTTTAAAGGATGAAAATGGTGGAAGTATGTTTATGGATTTTTATACATTTTTCATGAAGAACCATGGACCATGGATTCGGCCATGTTGTATGGCCGAACCCCATTGAGAGATATTGATGGACTTAAATGTATTTGGACCATGAAAATGATGGAAGACATGTTGATAGATTTTGGGTTTTAAAATGATGGACCTAAGTGTATGATTAAACCCCCCATTGAGGGACTTTGTTTATGGACCTAATGTTGTAAATGATTTAAAGGAGAGGATGAAAATGAGACATCATGGGTTCGGCCATGTTGTATGGCCGAACCACATGAACCATTTTGGTGGATCATTTGGTAGATCCATGCATGATTAAGAGATGGAATGATCAAGCTAAGGAATGGATGGATTTGTTATGGATCCATGTTATGTTAATGAATCATGTATGGATCTAAGTTATATGTTTAAATGAGTTAAATGTTTAGCTATGGAAAGAGTGATAGCTAAAGATGGGAATATGGTGAAAATAAAGTACCATGGGTTCGGCCATGTTGTATGGCTGAACCCCATCAAAGGATATAATCATGGGTAGATGATTTTTAAGAGAAGATGATGAACCATAGGGTTCGGCCATGTTGTATGGCCGAACCCCATGGAAGTATGTTAATGATTTTAATGGGTTTTTAAAGATGAAAATCATGGAAGTGTGTTAGTGATTTTAAATGAGTTTTAAAGGATGAAAATGGTGGAAGTATGTTTATGATTTTTATACATTTTTCATGAAGAACCATGGACCATGGATTCGGCCATGTTGTATGGCTGAACCCCATGGAGAGATATTGATGGACTTAGATATATTTGGACCATGAAAATGATGGAAGACATGTTGATAGATTTTGGGTTTTAAAATGATGGACCTAAGTGTATGATTAAACCCCCCATGGAGGGACTTTGTTTATGGACCTAATGTTGTAAATGATTTAAAGGAGAGGATGAAAATGAGACATCATGGGTTCGGCCATGCTGTATGGCCGAACCCCATGAACCATTTTGGTGGATCATTTGGTAGATCCATGCATGATTAAGAGATGGAATGATCAAGCTAAGGAATGGATGGATTTGTTATGGATCCATGTTATGTTAATGAATCATGTATGGATCTAAGTTATATGTTTAAATGAGTTAAATGTTTAGCTATGGAAAGAGTGATAGCTAAAGATGGGAACATGGTGAAAATAAAGTACCATGGGTTCGGCCATGTTGTATGGCTGAACCCCATCAAAGGATATAATCATGGGTAGGTGATTTTTAAGAGAAGATGATGAACCATAGGGTTTGGCCATGTTGTATGGCCGAACCCCATGGAAGTATGTTAATGATTTTAATGGGTTTTTAAAGATGAAAATCATGGAAGTGTGTTAGTGATTTTAAATGAGTTTTAAAGGATGAAAATGGTGGAAGTATGTTTATGGATTTTTATACATTTTTCATGAAGAACCATGGACCATGGATTCGGCCATGTTGTATGGCCGAACCCCATGGAGAGATATTGATGGACTTAGATGTATTTGGACCATGAAAATGATGGAAGACATGTTGATAGATTTTGGGTTTTAAAATGATGGACCTAAGTGTATGATTAAACCCCCCATGGAGGGACTTTGTTTATGGACCTAATGTTGTAAATGATTTAAAGGAGAGGATGAAAATGAGACATCATGGGTTCGGCCATGCTGTATGGCCGAACCCCATGAACCATTTTGGTGGATCATTTGGTAGATCCATGCATGATTAAGAGATGGAATGATCAAGCTAAGGAATGGATGGATTTGTTATGGATCCATGTTATGTTAATGAATCATGTATGGATCTAAGTTATATGTTTAAATGAGTTAAATGTTTAGCTATGGAAAGAGTGATAGCTAAAGATGGGAACATGGTGAAAATAAAGTACCATGGGTTCGGCCATGTTGTATGGCTGAACCCCATGGAGAATGTTTTATGGACTTAGGGTTTTTATTAATGTAAAACGATTAACCTATGTGATTGGTTTAATGAATCAAAGGATGGAATGATCTTGGACCCACATTGATTAAAATGATAAAGGACTAAAAAGAGGGGCCCAAGCCCAAGAGAGTGAGGTTCGGCCATGTTGTATGGCCGAACCCCACTAAGGCATTTTGTGGACTTAAACATGGTTGGAAATCAAATGGATCATTGGTTTGATTTATTTATATGTAATAAGGTAATGGCATTTCACAAGTGGTGTACGATCGGCATGACGCGATTGGTGATTGGTTTTTTGATGGAAACACAAGGACCCGGTATTTGGACGTTACTAGGATTCCTACCTTATTGAAAACCATGGAATATGTATATGTGATTATTTTACTTCATGTTTTGATTATTTATTTTGGTATCAAATGATATGTTTCAACTATGGGATTTTAATGCTATGATGTTCATTATTACATAGCATGTTTGCACTTGCATCTCATGCATGGCATGGGAGGGATCAAATGAGGGGAGTCCACGCTCCATTCGGGTTTCCGATAAACAACCATGGGGGGGAATCCACACTGATTCCAATGGATGTATGATTGAATTGTAACCGGAGTCCACGCTTCGTTCGGGGAGACCGATAAGGCATTCGTGGGGATACCTTGATGAGGATTTTCCATCAAGAAGAATAATATGGTAACCGGAGTCAACGCTCCGTTCGGGGCGACCAATAAGGCATTCGTGGGGAGTCATGACAACACCTTGATGAGGATTTTCCATCAAGAGGAGTACTATGTGAATGTGACATGGATCATGGGTGGGACTCATGGCATATGACACGCATGGCATGGCATTGACTTGCATGGTTTTGGTATTATTTGTATCTATGTGTTTTTGTTATACTAATCCATGTGTTGACCCTACTCGGAGTACCTACTGGGCGCGTTGTCTAACGCCCTACTTCTACCTTAGATGATGACACAGGAAATGGACGGAACGAAGGACGTGATTGGAGCCAAGCTTAGGAGCTTGGATGAGCTAGATCTATTTTAATTAAGTTTATTTTTGGACAATATAATTTGAGTAATTAGCTTGTTGGGACTGTAATAACTTAGACTTTTTGCTATGGTTTGGACTTTTATTTTGGACACTTTAACTTAAGGTAATTATCGTTAAGTGTTGGACTTCCTTGCTATTTAAAATTGGATAGGTTAGACTCTATTATAATTCCGCATTATGTTTAATTCCGCAAGCTTAGCCTTAGTACGTGTGAACCGTTTTAGTGGCTTGGCCCACGTACACGAATGGTTGGTCAGTTAAGGACCGGGTTTTGGAAGCTCGTACTTAGCTCGCGTCGTGACGTCCCGTGCACTCTCACTCTTTTATTTAAAAAAAAAAAAATAGAGTCTGATTTTTCGACGTGTGAAAAAGGGCGGGGCGTTACACAGAATAACTTCACCCACACATATGCACAGAGATTTTATCGTGGTTCGGTTTTAAATAACTAACGTCCGCTGTTAGACTTCCCAACACTGGGATCGTCCCAATATACAATGTTCTAGTCCACCTTACAATGTGACAATTTAAAAGAAAAAGAATAACACTTGCCGTGGGCCTTAACCGATCTGCAATGTGTGTTCTTCCTTGCTGGAATGTTTGTGCTCCTTCCTTTAGATCAGGTTCTTCATAGTAGAGTGTCGGCACAGCATGACAAAGGTACTAGGACAATAATATGACAGATGCTGGTCGTAAGTAAATCACCCTTATCTTCATCATAGGCGAAGAGTGGTCTAAGTTTCCTTAAATTTTGAAACTCATTTTCTGGTGTTTCAAACCCTCAAACCAATTTTCTAAAAATACTAAAAGTTTACTTAAAACATAGATTGGCTATGATCTAAGTCTACCAATTTTCAGAATACGGGGTGTTTGTCAAACTAGGGTGTTTAGATAAATTGCGTCAAAGCATCGTACTTCGGGTAAACGTTTGAAAATTCTGGAAATACCATTGACTGGCGTACTCAAAAGGTTAACAAGTATGTGAATTTCAAGGTTTGAATATATCAAAAGAATGGTCTTTCACACTCAATAAGTTTTCAAGATACTATTCCTAATTTTCAACTAAAACAAAAGACATTTGTGAATTGTCCAAAATACCCTCTGATCTTCGTCGGGTTAACTCACTAAGTAAACGAGCTCTGATTGGGTCATATAATACCTTTTTGGGAAGATCTTTCTGTACTCTATCAAGTTCACTAGTTACAAAACCGAGTTAACGGTCCTATAATTTTTTCATTTTTCTAATCAAGGGTCTGGTTATTACATAGAGCATATAAGAACAGGGGAAATAAATAGGAAACAAGAATCCAAACCAATGAAACAAAAAAAAAAAAAAAAACACATAATTGTGTACAGAATCCCAAACCAACATATCTAAATGGACACAAAGTGTAGAAGTGGAAGTGCAACTGCACAACATCAACAAAAGAAAAGCCAAACAAAATGGTCAAATATCAGGCAAATATCAATACGCAGCAACTTGTGGAGATGGAGGATCCGAAGGTGCGGTAGACAACCTAGATCCATCAGAGGTCTCATCAGTGGAGGTGGGGATGTCTCGATATGTGGAGGTTTGTGGAGATGCAGGAGGATTAGAAGTGGTAGGGGTTGCAGGTGAAGCCTAGGGTTCAGAAGATGTCTTGATGTTCATCATCTCCATTGTCAGACGAAGAAACTGAAAGGGGACAATTTGGAGGAGGAGTGAAGGAGCGATTTGGTTTTTTTTTAGCCCTCAATTTCGTGGATCTTTTCGATGACGGCAAAGTGGAGTCGGGTTCGGTGGTCCTTGTAGAGGACGATGCGGCATGACTTCACATAAATCGTTTGGAAGAATTAGGGGGACAGCTCCAAGAATTTTTCAAGGCATGGTGAGCGGAAATTGGACAATGGAGGATGAGGAAGAGAAAACGGAAAAAAAGAAAGAACCAAAAGATAGGAGGAAAAAGGGAAGAGACGGTACCTGGTATCTATGCACAGAAGAGAAAGTTGAGAACACCGAGAACCCTTTTTAGCAAAGCCATAGCAGAAAACACCCTTTGAAGAGGAAAAGAAAGTCAAGAGCCCTAGCAAAGCATATTCGATCGCACAAGGAGCCGATTAACACCTTTTGACTTAAGGAGTGGGGCCAGCCGAGAGCGCACCATAAGTTGTTCTCAAGAGCTCGAGGGCTCAAAACATCACATGAGGCCTCGAGATAAAGAGAGATTGATAAATGTTCATTCTTTGCCTCATTTTGATCCCCCTTATATATATATTTATTTATTTATTTATTTATTTTTCTTGTTTAAAAAAAGAAACACACATGTACATTACATCACATCAGCATTCTTGATCAAGACATTGTGAACACACAAATGGATTTCCTGAGATCAAGGAAACAATTTGAGTCAAGCGGTTAAGTCATTATATTTTCTAATTGATTCTAAGTAGAAATGTGCTCAAACTCAATCGTTTTCTTTTCAACCAACTCATGGATGAAATGATGTCTAATGTCTATATGTTTGGTTCGAGAATGCAGGACTGGATTTGTGGAGATGTTTATGGCACTGATGTTATCACAGTGGAGAGTCATTGTTCCTCCTTTCATACCATAATCAACTAACATTTGCCTCATCTAGACGAGTTCAGTAAAACAGCTTGTTGCTGTTATGTACTCAGCTTCTGCAGTAGAAAGAGATACTGATTGTTTTTAACTATGCCAGGCAACCAAACAATTTCAAATATAAAAGCAACCACCACTTGAAGATTTTCTATCATCCAAGGTTCTAACCCAGTCAACATCATTGTATCCCGCAATGTGATAGGATGTGTCAAAGGGATACCAAATTACATATATACAAGAACCCGATACATAGTTTATTATCCATTTGACTACTTTTAGATGGGATTCCTTAGGATTTGCTTGAAAACGAGCACACGCTCCCACACTAAAAGCAATATGGGGTCCACTGGCAATTAGATACAGAAGACTCCCTATCATGCTTCTGTACATGCTTGGATCGACCTCTTTACCACTGTCAGCTTTCGACAATTTCACTGTGGTGCTCATGGATGTATTTGAGTGCTTACTACTTTCGAGGCCAAATATTTTAACAAGGTCTCTTGCTATTTTGATTGTGAGATGAAGAGGCCATCATCAAATTGTTTTATTTGTAACCCAAGAAAATAGTTGAGTTCCCCAACCATAGTCATTTTGATTCATAAGGTTGGAGAGACTAATAGCAGCTTGTTCATCGGTGGATCCAAACACAATATAATCCACATAAATTTGGGTTATAACAATGGTTTCATTGTTATTTCTTACAAACAATGTTTTGTCTAAGCTTCCCCTCTGAAAGTCATTATCCAACAAGAATTGTGTAAGCCTCTCATTCCAAGTCCGAGGAGCTTGTTTAAGGCCATAAAGTGCGTTTTTTAGTTTGTAGACATGATTAGAGAATTGTGGATCGATGAACCCTTTGGGCTGCTCTACGTAAACCTCGTCATTCAACAACCCATTCAAAAATGCACTCTTGACATCCATTTGAAAAAGTTTGAACTTTAGAAAGCAAGCAATAGACAATAGAATGCGTATGGACTCAAGACGTGCAATCGGAGCAAAAGTCTCATCAAAATCAATGCCCTCAATTTGCGTATACCCTTCAGCAACAAGACATGCCTTATTACTTACAATTACCCCATTTTCATCCATTTTATTTTTGTAGATCCATTTGGTGCCAATTACATTTGTGTCTTTCGGTCTTTGCATCAAATCCCATACATCAGTTATGACAAACTGTATGAGCTCTTCTTGCATTGCATTTACCTAATCTTCATCAACCAATGATTCATTAATGGTTTTTGTAACATCCCGGATTTTCAATGCAATTGTTATATTGGATATTATCTATTTTAATTGTTAAATTTAAGATTTATAGATGGAATGGATGTTAGATGGATAAGAATTGGGGCAATGGCCCAATTATGATCTAATGGATCATGGATAGAGTTGATTTTAATTAATTGGGTAAATGTAGTTAATTGGGTCAAATACCCAATTGGGACCCAATGGGTCAAGATGAATTGATTTAATCAGGTCATGTACCCAATTAAGACCTAAGACATGGGATCCACCTCATCAAGTGAGGTGGCATGTGTATGAAGTGACATGGAAGTGGCATAACCAAGTGGGACCCAAATCCATCTCATCAAGTGAGGTGGCGTGTGGTCTAAGGCCACATCTAGGGCCGGCCACCATGGTTGACTTGGTCAACCATGAGTGAGTTCATGGGTGAGTTCAAGAGGGTTAAGTGAAGTGAGTGGAGTTAAAGAATTATTTAATTAAGGAAATAAATTTAAGTCTTGAGTTAAGAGTTGGATGGATGAGCTCAAATCAAAATTGAGTTGAATGGGAGGTGAGTTCAAATAATCAAGTGAGTTAAAGGGGAAGTGAAAGGGGCTTAGGTGAGTCAAAGAGGAAGGTGGAGGGTTTCCATCTCATGGAAACCCTAGACATAAAAACCGTTGGGAAGGGGGAGAAAGCCAAGTGTAAGCCATGTGTCTCCTTGGTTAACCAAGGGACACATGGGAAAGACCAAGAAGTGATGAGAGTGGTTGGGAGGTTAGGGCAAGACACAAAAGACTCACACCCAAACCCTAGGGCCGATCCTCTCCTTGAGACAAGTTTCATCTCATTCACTCTCTCCCTCTCTCTATACCCTAGGGCCAATCCTCTCCTTGAGACAAAGAAAGAGTTTCATCTCATCTCTCTCGCTCTCTCAACCTTCACCTTGGCCGAACCCTCCCTTAGGATTTTCCATCTCAAACACCTCTCAAGGAACCTCTTTGGCCGAACCCTCCATTAGGGGTTTTCATCTCAAACCCTCTCCCTCTCTCAACCAACACCTTGGCCGAATACTCCATTAAAGATCAAGGAGGTTCTCAATCTCTCTTCCTCCCATTTCGGCACTAAACTTGGAGAAACCGAAGAACGAAGGAGGAAGGAGAAATGACTAAGGAAGGAGAAGGGTACAATAGCAAAATCAGACCTAAAGAGACGGAGGAGTCACGAAATAGGCTTGTATTGTTGAACAAGGGTTATTGATTAAAAAGAGGCTAAGGAAAACATGGTTTCAGCTATGGAATGGCCGAAACCATGGGGTTCCATTTTGAATTTAAAAGGTCAACCAAATGGTTATAAGGTCATTGATTTGTGACGCATTCAAGGAATAACAATGCGATGAACATAAAAGTGAGGTATCGTTCAAATCCGAAATATGGTTTTAGAGATTGAAAAATGGACAAGAACCTTATTGGTAGGTAAGATAGGTTGTACAAATGAAGTTATGATAATGAGACTGTGTATACATGATTTATGGATGACCTTATGTATGTTAAATATAAAGGGATAAAGTTCATAAAGGAAATAACCAAGAACGGTCGGCCTCTTGCATGGCCGAACCCTCATTTTTATGTGGATCATTTGAGGACTCAAGGAAAGACAAGATGAGGTTCGGCCATGTTGTATGGCCGAACCCCATCAAGTGCTAGGACATGTTGGATGTAAACACCCATCCTCAAGGTGATATGAAATGGAAATAGGATGAAGAGGAGGAACAATGGGTTCGGCCATGTTATATGGCCGAACCCCATGGAGGAATTTTTATGGATCTAAATATGTTTTAAAATGATTAAACTATGGATTGTCTAGTTAAGAAATAAAAGGAAAAGAAATGATGGATAAAATGAGAAAAAAGGATGAAGAGGAGGAACTATGGGTTCGGCCATGTTCTATGGCCGAACCCCATGGATGACTATTATGGACTTAGGTGTGTTTAAAAAGCTAACTAACTAGGGATTATTAGATTAAGAAATCAAAGAATGAATGATGTTGGACCCACTTTGTTTAAGGTTAAAAAGGGGGTCAAAACCAAAGAGTGAGGTTCGGCCATGTTGTATGGCCGAACCCCACTAATGAGTTTTGGGTGAGACATGAACACACCCTATGACCGAACCCCATTGATGGGTTTTTATGGACTTAAGCATTTTTCAGCCATGATGTATGGCCAAAGCCCCTTGGGGGACTTAACTGGTTTAAGGACTATGATCGTAAATGGAAATGAATATGGGATGATGTAGGGGATGATGGAAATCAAATGGATCACCAAATTGATTTACATATGTGTTAAATGTAATAAGGTAACGGGACTTCACAAACAGGTGTACGATCGGCTTTGACACTATCGATGATCGGTTTTGGACGAAAATGCAAGGATACAACACTTGGACGTTGGTAGGATTCCTACCTTGTTGTAAAACTTGGACTTATGTACATGTGATGATTTTAACTCTGTGTTATGATCTATTTTTGGTATCAAAGTGCTATGTTTAAGAATGGGATTTCAATGCTATTATGTCTAATATGAATTAGCAAGTTTACACTTACATCTCATGCATGGTATGGGAGGGATCACATGAGGGGAGTCCACGCTCCATTCGGATATCCGATAAACAAACGTGGGGAGGGATCCACACTGATTCCGATTATGATGGTTGAAATGAAAGAGGAGTCCACGCTCCATTCGGTGGGACCGATAAGGCATACGAGGGGAGTCATGACAATGTATACCTTGATGTGGCTTGTACATCAAGAGGATTACCTATGTATTTGAGATATGGTTGATGGGTGGGAAATCATGGCATACGACACCCATGGCATGGCATTGACTCGTATGATTTTGATATTATATATCTATTATGATTTTTATACTAATCCATGTGTTTGACCCTACTCGGAATACCTACTGGGCATGTTGACTAACGCCATAATTCTACCTTAGATGATGATACAGGGAATGGAGGGAACGAAAGACGCGAAAGGAGCCAAGCTTAGGAGCTTGGATAATTTAGAATTACTTTATTTAAGTTTTATTTCCGGACAATGTAATTTGAGTTATTCGCATTTTGGGACTGTAATAACTTAGAACCATTTTGCTATGGTTTGGTTTTATTTTAGACATTTGAACTTAAGTTAATTTTTGTGATGGACTTCCTTGCTTAAAAATGGATAGGGCTAGTAATCTTAATCTCATATTAATTCCGCATGTATAGCTTTAATGTGTGTGAACCGTTTTAGTGGACTTAGTCCACGCACACGATGGTTGGCCAGTTAAGGGCTGGGCTTTGGAAGCTCGGACTTAGCTCTCGTCGTGGCGTCCCTCTCTCTCTCACTCTTTTATTTAAAAAAAAAATAATACTCTGATTTTCGGCGAGTGAGAAAGGGCGGGGCGTTACATTATTGGGTTTCAGTTGTGAGGTGAAGAAAAAACAGCTAGAAATGTTTTCAAGTTATTTTCTAGTTTTTACTCCAGTCATTGGATCCCCAATGATATTTGATATGGGATGATTTTTGTTGGGTTTAAGCTCATTAGGCGTAGATGAAGATGTAGAAGACTCATCACTTTGGTTTGAGAAGAGATCTACTTCTTCTATGGCTTCAAGTGTGGATGAAGGGTGATCAACAATTACCACATTGATTGATTCTACGATGGCGCCAGTTCTAAGGTTTTTTACTCTAAAAGCATGGCTAGTGCTAGAGTAACTCAAAAAGATTCCTTCATCACTTTTTGTATTGAATTTTTTTAAGTTTTCATGATCTCTAAGAATATGGCACTTACTACCAAAGATCTTGAGGTATTTAGCATTGGGTTTCCTACCGGTCCATAATTCAAAGGCTGTTTTGTCAAGACCGTCCCTTAAATATAGATATACTTCATTTACGATAAAATATGCGGTATTGACAGCTTCAACCAATAGATTTTTTGGTAACTTTTTGCTATCAAGCATGACTATAGCCATGTCTTGGAAAACCAGATTTTTTCTTCCGGCCACCCGATTTTACTGAGGTGTTTTTGGTGCAGAGAACTCATGATGTATGCCATGTTTTTCGTAAAATTTTGAAAATGATGATTTTCAAATTCACCCCCATGATCACTTCTAATTCTATTTATAGATGTTTATTCACAATTCGTTATGCAATAATTTTAAATTCATGATAGGCATCTGATTTTTCTCTAACGTAAGCTACCCAAGTATATCTAGAGTAGTCATCAACTACCACCATGAAATACATCTTTCCCCCTATACTCATGTGTTGGGTTGGTCCGACTAAGTCCATATGGAGAAGTTCATGGAGCCTGGAGGTAGCCACAACATTTACCTTTTTATGGGCAGCTCTTTCCTATTTGCCTTTTTGGCACTCACCACAAAATACTTGGTCGGAACGACTTAGTTTGGGTAGTCCTTTGATGTACTCACTTAGCTTTGTTAGGTCTTTAAAGTTTACATGTCCCAATATTTTGTGCCACAACTCAGCTTCATTAAATTTAGACATATTACAATAGTTTTTGCTTGGAGTTGGACAATTTTTAGGGACATAGCACTGGTCAGATGTTTTCTTACCCTTTAATACAGCTTCACCTTCATCATTATAAATATGACAATCATTTTTGCGGAAGGTGACATAATGATCTTTTCACATATTTGGGATATACTTAAAATGTTATGTTTAAGACCATCAACAAGCAGCACATCATCTAAGGTAAGTTAGTCATTTAGTTTTAAGGTTCCTTTCCCTATAATTTTAGCCATATTTCCATCTCCAAAAGTAATAGAACCACCATTGAAGTCTGTAAGATTTGACATAAATGACTTGTCCCTGGTCATGTGCCTTGATCAACCACTATCAAGATACTACTTAGACTGATTTTCAGCTTTAAATGCAGTGTACACAATCAAGCTTTTATACCTCGGAACCCATTTCAATGTAGTTGTAGATTTTAAACTTTTTGGGACAGATTTTTGAAGATTATATCCAAATCTTTTCCTCATCTTTTCATTTAGTATTTTATTCAATTGTTTAGTAAAATTTTCACGATGATAGTATTATCGTTTCTCCCTCTCAAAGCTTATACTTAGGTCTTCAAATTTTCCCTTGTTAGCCTTTTCCCACAAATGACATTTTTGAAGTTTGCATTCAAATATGAAATGCCCCTTCTTAGCACAATAAAAACATGTGACATTTGAAGATTGAGAGGATTGGCCATTGACAAAAATAATTTAGTTTGTAGTTTTTACTTTGTTTTGATTATAACCAAGCCCAGTTTTGTCATCGTGCACTTTACTCGAGTTTAGAAATTTCTCAAACTTATGTTGTCCTTGGGTAATTTTATCTTAAAATTTTAGTTTATGACATTTGAGGTTATTTATTTCAGAATGAGCATTAACAATTTCTTCTGATAAGATACATCGAATATCTTCTAATTTTTAATGTCATCCTCATAAATTTTTACCTTGTCTTGTAACATCTTCTATGTTTGTCTTAGCTTAAGATTTTCCTCATTTGAGGTTTACAACTCACTTACAAGTTTTTCATTAATAGCATTTTCTTCTTCCATTCGACTCATTAGCTTGGTATTTGCTGATTTTTTTTTAACTTAATTTTTTAGCTAGATTCTGACATTCCAGAAAAAGGGAATCAATCATAGGCCTCTTGGAGGTCATTTTCCTCCTCATCGGCTAATTCACTACGTGATTCAATTTCAATCGGCGTGATGGAGGCAATGAGGCCTTTCAAATTTTCAGCATTTTCTTTAGTAGATTCATTAGAATCACTTTCTGATTGAGATGAATCTTCATATGTGTCAGTTAAGGCTTTCTTATTTCTTTTAGATGGACATTCAGTAGAAAAATGTTTGTGACCTCCACAGCTATAACACTTTTGTCCTTTGCTCCTATCCTTCCCCTTTTCATTCAATGTACTGACCCTTTTGGCATTTTTATCCTTTGGTTCATTTCTTTTAAAGTTCTTGAATTTGTTCTTCTTGTTAAAGTTTTTTAGGAATTTTTTAGCCAAAAGTAGAACATCTTCATCACTATCTGAGTCTGATATTTCTTCTTTAGAGTTATCTATCTTTGAAGATGTTTTTAATGCAACAGATTTCTTTTCAGGTGCTTCATCTTCAAAGTGGAGCTCATAGGTTTGAAGAGACACTACCAAGTCATTAATTTCCATTGGGGACACATCTCTATATTCCTCAACGGTAGCTACCTTGGGCTTAAATCTTTTGGGAAAATTCCTTAGTATTTTAGTACAAATCTTAGAATCAGGATTATTTCACCTAACGCCCACATGGAATTTACAATATCTCTCAGTTTATAATAGAATTGCATAAACATTTCATTTTCATCCATATGTATATTATCAAATTTTGAATAGAGGATTTGGAGTTCCGACCTCTTGACTACTGAGGTTCCTTCATGAGTTCTTTCTAAGATGTCCCAAGCATCTTTGGTTGTCACACATGTCATTATACGATTGAAGTCATCTGGTGAGATAGCATAGTTAATGGCACTTAAGCCTTTCCATTTGCAGTGTATAAGGTTTTTTCCATGTTTGTCCAGGTGAAGTAATCCTTGTGTTTTGTTCCAATGATCTGTTGTACAAACTTTCCTCCTTCATCTTTGACTGATTTTTCAACGATTTCCTCAACTGGATGTTCCCAACCCCTTACTACAGATTCCTAGATGACTCCATCAAGTGATATAAAAAAAAGTTTTTCATTTTTTCCTTCCAAGAGGCATAGTTAGAGCCGTCAAAGTAGGGAGGTTTGGGAACAGGGTGACTATCACCTCTATGCATTGTTCTAATACAGGATCAACTTGGACGATTAAGTCCAACTCAAAGTAACTTGGCTCTTGATGACAACTGAAATTTCGTCACTAGAATGATGCAAGACCTAGAGAGGGGGGAGGGGGGGGGGGGGGGGGGGGGGGGGGGGTGGTGGAATAGGTCTGATTTTAAAAAACAATCCCTTTTTCAAAATTCTTTTGATCAACCGAATACGTTGAATGTGTAACACCCGCCCCTTTTCACCGAAATCAGAGTCTATTTTTTTTTTTTTTAATAAAAGAGTGACAAAGGCACGGACGTCACGACGCCAGTTAAGTCCGAGCTTCTAAAGCCCGACCCTTAACTGGCCAACCTTACGTGCGCGTGGCACGAAGTCCACGAGAACGGTTCATACGTAGACGTGAGCTTGCGGAATATGACTTAATGCAGAATATTGTAATAAAGACTATCCTACCCGTTTTCAGATAAAAAGGAAGATTTCATCATTTAATTACTTAAAAGCCATAACATCATGTATCTACAATAAGATCCAAATCATAGCAATAAGTCTAACATATTACATCTCCGACAAGCTAAACTATACAAATACAATTTCCCAAAATAAACTTAAACAAAATAATTAGTCCGCCTTCCCAAGTTCCTAAGCTTGACTTCCATCCCGTCCTTCTGCTCCGGCATTTCCTGCGTCAACAACTATGGTAGAAGTAGGGCGTTAGACCACGTGCCCAGTAGGACTCCGAGTAGGGCTAGCACATGGATTAGTACTAGCAGCATATAGATAATAACACAGTGAAAAGTGGTAAAGCATCATATAATGAGACTATAAAGTGAATGCCATGCCATGGGTGTCTATGTTATGAATCCCACCCATCATCCCTACCATCATGATGTCATATCCCCCTTGACGGAAAGACCTCTTCAAGGTATCCCCATGCCTGTTCTCGATCGCCCTGACGGAGCATGGACTCCGGTTATAGCCTATCAGGCTATCCCCATGCCTGTTCTCGGTCGCCCCGACGGAGCACAGACTCCAATTTGTTTTTTTTTTTTGGCCCATGCCATGCATGAGATGTAATGCATTATGCTATATAATATTTAGAACTCATAACCTTAACATATCATACATAGCCTAAACTTATAATGCATAACTTTAAAACATAATTCATAGCCATATTCCATATAATACTTAATCATAGCCATAAGAATCCATCTTAAACATATCATAATCTTAGAACCCATCATACAACCAATCAATATAATTACTAAAAATAAACCAATAAACCAATTACATAGCATCTAATCCATGGCTTACAAATAGGTAAGAATCCTACCGAATACCGACTCGTGTCCTTTTACGGTTTCGTCGGACAATCCGGCTACCGACACGCGTACCGCTCGCGATATCCAATACCTTATTACATACTAACAATTAGTCCATGTTTTAACCATTTCTAAGCCCATACATCATGTCTTACTGGGTTTTCTTCGTTTTAGCCAATATTTACCATTTTTGCCACTACTCCTTTACATGATTAATTACTCTTTCATTCATACCTACTTAAGCCCATAACTGATCATTAACTCAATCCATTAATGACCCATTTAATTATGACCTAACATCATTAGAATTACCCCTTCTTCTTAACGTAAATCCTCATTAATTAAACATATGTATAATACTAAGTTAACCCATACTTTGACCAACCAATGGATCATGGGTTCAAAATACCCAATTCATCAATCTTCCCATGGGTTTTACATCATGCATTTAAACCACATACATAAACCCTTTCTTATGCCATAAAATGACTTATAATTGAGTCATCATTCTTAGCCACATCTTGAGTTCCTAATTAATCCATCAGTTAGATCTATTAGTGACCTATCAACCATAACATGAACCCATTAAAATAAATCCTTAACTTAACCGAATCCCAATCAATTTAAACACATTTGACGTACCATTTTTTATCATCATAAACTACATTTTTAAATCCATGAATGTCTCATTTAATCATGCCATATTCCCCATTCTTTTCATAGTTTCAAACATACTTAAACCATTAAATCTCCCCATGGGGTTCGGCCATGCAACATGGCCGAACCCATGGTCCATGTTTCCCATCATCTACATCCCTTTAAAACATAATCTTCTATGCTTAAAGTCCATTTAAAACCATCACCATTCTCAAATATGTTAGTTCATCCTTCCAAACCCATTAAATTCACACACAACAACCTAGGATTCGGCCACACACCATGGCCGAACCCATGGTTCATGCTTCATTCTCTTCTATGCCTTTCAAGGCCATAAAACCCCTTTGCATTTTCATCATAAAAAAAACCCTTTTAAAACTTACCCACATTTTTTCATTTAAAACCCTAAAATTCATTATCTACCCTCATTGTCTTCCATTCTTTAAAACCCTAACCAATTAAATCAAACTCCTACGATTAGCATGGCCGAACCCTTTGGTCCATTAACCTCTTCAAAATCCACATCTAAGTATGCTTAATTAATTTCATTACCTAATGTCCTTAGCCCATTTACTATTTATTTATTTTTCTTAACCCTAATTTACTCATTTAGGGTTTTTTCCCTATTTTCATCCTTCCATTTGATAGATTTGAGATCCAAGCCCATGATTTGGCCACCTCCAAATCCAAGAAATGGATTTCATAGCCTCTTAAACCCTAAGAAAATCCAATTCTCTTGTTTTAGAAAATCCTTACAATCCGTCGTCTCCTTCGACTTTTTTTCGCTCCCGTCGGACTCCTTGGCCTCCTTTCTTCTTCCTCTCCTTGTTTGATTAGCTAAGATGCTTGATCAATGGTGAAAACCTCCAAGCTTGGGTTTGGCCTTGATAGGGTTTAATTTGAGAGAGAGAGAAGGGAGGAGAAGATGGAGATAAATAACCCAAGGTCTTCATCTTGGAGTGATGAGCCCAAACTTACACCTTTCTCCTCTCTTTTCTTCCAAGCTTTTCTTCTTCTTTCTCTTGGTTTTCTTCCTCTCCTTTTCCTTGGGTGTGGGACGGTGGTGGAGAACAAGAGAGGGAGAGAATGAAAATGAGATCGTTGGAGTGGAGAGAATGAGATGAAAAGTCATCTCATCTCTTGGTTGTCTAGAATACACTCCATATTAACTCTCTCCACCAACCAACACAAGATATTTATCTTGCTTTATGGTGGTGGTTGAGATACCACCCAAGTCCAACGTGTTTTATTTTGAGTTTGGAATGAGGTGCTTTGGTCTTCACCTTTTGACCCCTTTGACCACTTCATTTGGATAATTTTAATCATTTAATATTTAGATAATTAGGTTACTTTAATTCCCATTTAATTTAATTCCATTACATTTCCTGTAACAAACCAATTTCTCAATGAAGTGGAAAATTACGAAAATGCCCCATGATTTGGCCACCTCCAAATCCCCTTCGACTTTTTTTCGCTCCCGTCGGACTCCTTGGCCTCCTTTCTTCTTCCTCTCCTTGTTTGATCGGCTAAGATGCTTGATCAATAGTGAAAACCTCCAAGCTTGGGTTTGGCCATGATAGGGTTTAATTTGAGAGAGAGAGAAGGGAGGAGAAGATGGAGATAAATAACCCAAGGTTTTGATCTTGGAGTGATGAGCCCAAACTTACACCTTTCTCCTCTCTTTTCTTCCAAGCTTTTCTTCTTCCTTTCTTGGCTTTCTTCCTCTCCTTTTCCTTGGGTGTGGGACGGTGTTGGAGAACAAGAGAGGGAGAGAATGAAAATGAGATCGTTGGAGTGGAGAGAATGAGATGAAAAATCATCTCATCTCTTGGTTGTCTAGAATACACTCCATATTAACTCTCTCCACCAGCCAACACAAGATATTTATCATGCTTTATGGTGGTGGTTGAGATACCACCCAAGTCCAACGTGTTTTATTTTGAGTTCGGAATGAGGTGCTTTGGTCTTCACCTTTTGACCCCTTTGACCACTTCATTTGGATAATTTTAATCATTTAATATTTAGATAATTAGGTTACTTTAATTCCCATTTAATTTAATTCCTTTACATTTCCCCTATGAAATCCACCCATGGTTGACCAAGTCAACCATGGTGGCCGGCCCCACCAACGCTTGGTCCACAAGCCACCTCACTTGGTGAGGTGGAGGTGGGTCCCACTTGGCCATATCACCTTGGTCTAATTCCATCACCAACTTAGGTAATTTAACTTTAACTAAGTCCATTCTAACCAATTGGATCCTCATTGGACCCATGGCCCAATTACATTTATCCATACCCATTTATCTTAGGACTTACATTATCTTAATCCATTGGGTCCCAAGTTGGTATTGGGCCCCATTTGACCATCCTTGGCCCAATTGACCACCATTGACCCTTTAAGTAAACTTAAATCCAATCAATAATCCATTGGGCCCTAGTTGGGCCCTTGTCCACATTTTGATCCATTTACTATCTATTCCATCCAATTTCCAATTTCCACCATAAAAAAATCAATAATAACACATATATATTACTTTACAAATTCCGGGCCATTACAATACAATCCTCTTTTAAAATTTTCGTCCCGAAAATTCGAGCGAAGTAGAGGTCTCAAACATCTCATACAAAGAGTTCCGGATGAGCGGCTCTCATCTCTGATTCAAGCTCCTAGGTGGCTTCCTCATTGCCATGTCGTTCCCATACCACCTTGACCAACTGAATAGCGTGGTTCCGCATCACTCTTTGTTCGCTCCCGATTACTCTGATCAGCTTCTCCACATACGTCACGTCGCTTTGTATATCGACGTCTTGCACATTCAACACATGTGAAGGATCGAGGTTGTATTTCCTTAACGTGGACACATGGAATACATCACCCCCCCCCCCCCCCCCCCCCCCCCCCCCCCCCCCCCCCCCCCCCCCCCCCCCCCCCCCCCCCCCCCCCCCCCCCCCCCCCCCCCCCCCCCCCCCCCCACCCTCTTCATGATCGGAAATGGCCCCACAAATCTAGGCGACAGTTTCCCCTTCCTTTCGAACCTCATGTGCCCCTTCCGTGGTGAGACTTCAAAAATACCAAGTCTCCCACCTCAAACTCGAGGAACCTTCTCCTCTTGTCAGCGTAACTCTTCTGACGGCTCTACGCAGTGAGTAAATGTTGCCGTATCAATTTAATCTGCGCCGTAGTCTTCGCAACCAACTCCGGCCCAATCAAAGCAGGCTCACCGGCATCTGTCCAACATACTGGAGATCTACACGGCCTACCATATAAGGCCTCAAAGGGAGCCATCTGGAGGCTTGCCTGGTAACTGTTATTGTAGGAAAACTCCACCAGTGGTAGGTGATCCTCCCATCCTCCCTTGAAGTCTAGCATGCATGCTCTCAGCATATCCTCCAATGTCTGTATTGTCCTTTCCGACTGTCCATCAGTTTGTGGATGAAATGTTGTGCTAGTCAATATGTCGGTCCCCATAGTCGACTGCATGCCCTGCCATACTCTGCCGGTGAATCGGCCATCTCTATCGGACACAATAGTCCGAGGAATACCATGTAGTCTAATGATATCCCGTACGTACCGTCGAACCAATGTCTCCGATGAATCTGTCATCTTGATGGGAAGGAAATGCGCAGATTTAGTCAACTGGTCCACTATGACCCATATCGCATCATTGCCCTTCGATGACCTTGGCAACCCTGATATGAAATCCATAGATATGTGCTCCCATTTTCACGCCGGCACTGGTAAGGGTGCGAGTAAACCCGGTGGTTTCTGATGTTCCTCCTTAACCTGCTGGCAAGTTAGGCAACGAGCAACAAACTCTGCCACATCTTTCTTGAGTCCTCGCCACCAATAGTGCATTTTAAGATCATGATACATCTTGGTACTGTTCGGATGGATAGAGAGCTTGGTTTGGTGTGCTTCAATCAACAACTCTCTTCGACAGTGCTTAGGCACATATGTCCTGCCTCGGAACACAAGACCCTGTCCTGGTCGTAATTCCCACTCCGCTACCACTTCACCGGTAGACATCTTAGTCCATATTTCCTCTACCTCTGGATCTGTCCGTTGTTCCCGTTCAATCTCGGAGACCATGTTGGATTGTATAATCAGACTATATATGGTCTCGTGATTATTGAGGTATAGTTTGAACTCTCTGATGGTATTCAACACCTCCCATTCCGTCCTGATCAAGTTAGCTACTGTCGCATGTGACAAGAGACTAAGAGCATCCGCTACCCTGTTCGCCTTGCCTGGATGATATCGGAGTGCAAAGTCATAATCTGCCAGATATTCCATCCATCGGCGTTGTCTCATGTTGAGTTCCTTCTGATCAAACAAATATTTCAGACTCTTGTGATCGGAAAACACCTCAAATTTCTCACCATAGAGATAGTGTCTCCAACTTTTGAGAGCGAAGACCACTGCTGCTAGCTCCAGATCGTGTATGGGATAGTGGTGTTCATGGATTTTCAACTGTCTTGATCCGTACTCCACCGTACGATTTCCTTGACTGAGTGTGCACCCCAGTCCTTCTCCTGAGGCATCACAGTACACCTCATAATTCCTGCCTCTTTTTGGCAAGATCAAAATAGGAGCGGTTGTAAGCTTCTCCTTTAGCTCCTCAAATCTCCGGTTGCACAGATCCAACCATTCAAATTTGACTCCTTTCTGAGTGAGTTGGGTAAGTGGAGCTGCAATCTTGGAGAAGTCCATGATGAACTTCCTGTAGTAACCAGCCAATCCCAGAAAACTGCGAATCTCAGTCACATTCGTCGGTGCTTTCCACTCCCTCACAGCCGCTACATTAGCCGGGTCCATAGCTATACCTTCCTTCGATATAACGTGTCCCAAAAAGTTAACGTCAGACACCCTGAACTCACACTTACTGGCTTTAGCATACAGCTGGTTCTTCCTCAAGGTGTCCAGGACTATCCGCAGGTGCTCAGCATTTCCTCCTGACTTTTGGAATAGATCAGGATGTCATCAATAAATACGATCACAAACTGATCCAAGTAAGGACGGAATATCCTATTCATCTGGTCCATGAACACAGCCAGTGCATTAGTAAGTCCAAACGGCATAACCACATACTCAAATAGGCCATACCGTGTCCTGAAGGCTGTCTTCTCTATGTCCTCCTCTCTAACCCGGATTTGATGGTATCCGGACATCAGATCAATCTTGGAAAAGTGAGAGGAACCCCTAAGTTGATCAAACAGATTATCGATCCTGGGCAAAAAATACTTGTTCCGGACAGTCAGCTGGTTCAATTTTCAGTAGTCCACGCACATCCGAAGGGTACCGTCTTTCTTTTTCACAAATAATACTGGGGTTCCCCATGCTGATGTGCTGTTCTGAATAAAACCCAGTCTGAGCAGTTCGTCAATCCGTTTCTTCAATTCAGTCATCTCAGCCGGTGCCATCCTGTAATGTGGCAACGATACTGGAGCAGTGCCGGGATATAACTTGATCTCAAAGTCTAACTCCCTTTTGGGTGGCAAACCATGGAGCTCTGTTGGGAATACCTCGGCATAATCTGCTACTACCGCTGGAAGTTCAGCCCCCGGTGCCTTGTCTAATCTAATGTTGTTCAAGACAAGGTGATTTAATTCTTCCTGCAGTCTTTTAGGAATACCTTGTCTGTCAGCGGGCACTATATACCGTTTTCCCTCGGGTGACCAAAATATTACCCTACAAAGATGACAATCAATATAGGCCCAAAATGCAGCCAACCAATCCATGCCAAATATTACATCATACTCATCCATATCTATTACCAAATAGTTGAACTCAAATCTGAATCCAGCGAGTTCAGTGTTCAGTGCCGTGCATATGAGTCCCAAGGACGTGTCTCCGACGGGGGTTACAATGGTAAGTGATGCAGACAGTTTTTGTACTAAAGTACCCGTAGCAGATATGAATGCAGCAGATATAAATGAATGAGATGCTCCAGAATCAAATAATGCCACAGCATAGGAACTACCAACTACAGCCATACCTTGAATCACCGAGTGATCCACCGCTATTGGAGCAGGTATGGCAAAAAGCCGTCCAGATACTGTAGGGTTTGTCGTCCGCGCCGCCTGGTTGTACTCTCTGCCTCCTCACGACTGAACTGGCTTAGCTGGAGGGCGGGAAGAACCCCTGAAGTTAGAGGGTCTATTGAGCTACGGACACTCCCTCTTGAAGTGGCCCTGTTGGCCACACTGATAACATGCATTCCCACCCTGTGGGATTTGAGTGAGTGATGCTTACGGGAGGGCTGATTGGGGCGAAAGCCCCCTACAGATCCAGCGGAGGGTGAGGGTCTGTTGAAATTCGGGCGGACCCTCTTGTTGGGTTGAAATGCACCCCACCCACTCTGCCCTCGGCGGTTGTCAGGCCGTGCCAACTCATTCAACTCCCGTTCCGCTATAATAGCCCTGCTGACCACCCCTGCGAGCGTAGGTTCCTTGAAAATAGTCACCCTAGCTCTGATGCTCGGCCGAAGGCCCCGCTCAAACTTACGGGCCCTCCGGTGCTCAGTATCCACCATGTAAAATGCATAAACAGATAGACGAAGGAATTCCCTATGGTATTCTACCACCGTCATATTGCCTTGTACTAATGATATAAAAGCTTGAGTCTGGCTCTCTCTTTCTTCCTCCGGGAAATACTGCTCCAGAAAGGTGGCTGAGAACCCTTCCCATGTCATAGCAATCCTTAGCCCTTCCGGCACGAGTGCTTGCTGCTTTTCTACAACCTCCCACCAATTACTGGCATCATCGATCAGTTGAGATGTAGCCAGTAAGATTTTGTCAACCGGACTGGAAATCTGAAGCAGATTTAAGATCTGAGTGATCTTCTTTAACCAATGATCTGCTCCTACAACCCCTTCTTTTCCTCTGAAGTAGGGAGTGCGTTGTTGCTGGAAGTTTTTGACCATCTTCCGTTTACTGGAGTCACCGGTGGTCACATTTCCGCCCAAGTGTTGTTGAAGAGCAGAAGCGACTGCCGCCTGAACTATGTCTTTTAGCTCGGGAGGTACACCTTGTATGTTTATATTATTTTGTCCCTCTGCTTCATGAGGTGGCAGTACCTCCTCTTGATGAGGTGGTGGTACTCCCTCTTCCTGACGAGGTGGTGGCACCTCTTCCTCTACCCGGGGGTTCCGGCGAGTCCTTCTTCTTGGAGGCATTTCCTAAACCATTGAAAATATTTACTGATTTAGTTCCTTCATAGAGTTGTTGTATTCATATATTTTGTGAAGAAATTTCCCTAAGTATCAAATGTTTTTCTTTCCATTTGGGGGGAAGTTGCCAAATATGCACACTTGGTTTTTCCTTTGTTCCGGGGGGGGGGGGGGATCTCTAAATTCCTATTGTTTGTTGTTCAATTTGGGGAATAGTGGGGAAGTGCATCCTATTTTGCTATGTTTGACAAATCCAACTTAGAAAGAATTTTTCTTCACCCGCTATCATTCCTTTTCGTCGAACGTTGTTCTCAAATTGAATACTTCAGTTTGAGTCAATCGAAGTAAATTAACCCAGCCCCCGTGCAGCGGACTCCGAAGAGTCGGTCAGTTGGGATTCTTAGTTGCAAGTGAGACATGCAACCGTCTTAATCTTACTTCGAGAGATTCATTCTTCCGATATTCGCTCTGATACCAACTGTAACACCCGCCCCTTTTCACCGAAATCAGAGTCTATTTTTTTTTCATTTAATAAAAGAGTGACAAAGGCGCGGATGTCACGACGCGAGTTAAATCCGAGCTTCTAAAGCCCGGCCCTTAACTGGCCAACCCTACGTGCGCCTGGCACGAAGTCCACGAGAACGGTTCACACGTAGACGTGAGCTCGCGGAATATGACTTAATGCGGAATATTGTAATAAAGACTATCCAACGCGTTTTCAGATAACAGGGAAGATTTCATCATTTAATTATTAAAAAGCCATAACATCATATATCTGCAATGAGATCCAAATCATAGCAATAAGTCTAAAATATTACATCTCCAACAAGCTAAACTATACAAATACACATTTCCCAAAATAAACTTAAACAAAATAATTAGTCCGCCTTCCCAAGTTCCTAAGCTTGACTTTCGTCCCTTTCTTCTGCTCCGGCATTTCCTGCATCATCAGCTAGGGTAGAAGTAGGGCGTTAGACCACGCGCCCAGTAGGACTCCGAGTAGGGCTAGCACATGGATTAGTAAAAGCAGCATATAGATAATAACACAGTGAAAATTGGTAAACCATCATATAATGAGACTATAAAGTGAATGCCATGCCATGGGTGTCTATGTTATGAATCCCACCCATCATCCCTACCATCATGATGTCATATCTCCCTTGACGGCAAGACCTCGTCAAGGTATCCCCATGCCTATTCTCGGTCTCCCCGACGGAGCATGGACTCCGGTTATAGCCTATCAGGCTATCCCCATGCCTGTTCTCGGTCGCCCCGACGGAGCATGGACTCCGGTTTGTTTATTCTTTTTCCGCCCATGCCATGCATGAGATGTAATGCATTATGCTATGTAATATTTATAACTCATAACCTAAACATATCATACATAGCCTAAACTTATAATGCATAACTTTAAAACATAATTCATAGCCATATTCCATATAATACTTAATCATAGCCATAAGAATCCATCTTAAACATATCATAATCTTAGAACCCATCATACAACCAATCAATATAATTACTAAAAATAAACCAATAAACCAATTACATAGGATCTAATCCATGGCTTACAAATAGGTAAGAATCCTACCGAATACTGACTCGTGTCCTTTTACTGTTTCGTCCGACAATCCGGCTACCGACACGCGTACCGCTCGCGATATCCAATACTTTATTACATACTAACAATTAGTCCATGTTTTAACCATTTCTAAGCCCATACATCATGTCTTACTGGGTTTTCTTCGTTTTTGCCAATATTTACCATTTTTGCCACTACTCCTTTACATGATTAATTACTCATTCATTCATACCTACTTAAGCACATAACTGATCATTAACTCAATCCATTAATGACCCATTTAATTATGACCTAACATCATTAGAATTACCCCTTCTTCTTAACGTAAATCCTCATTAATTAAACATATGTATAATACTAAGTTAACCCATACTTTGACCAACCAATGGATCATGGGTTCAAAATACCCAATTCATCAATCTTCCCATGGGTTTTACACCATGCATTTAAACCACATACATAAACCCTTTCTTATGCCATAAAATGACTTATAATTGAGTCATCATTCTTAGCCACATCTTGAGTTCCTAATTAATCCATCACTTAGATCTATTAGTGACCTATCAACCATAACATGAACCCATTAAAATAAATCTTTAACCTAATCCCAATCAATTTAAACACATTTGACTTACCATTTTTGATCATCATAAACTACATTTTTAAATCCCTGAATGTCTCATTTAATCATGCCATATTCCCCATTCTTTTCATAGTTTCAAACATACTTAAACCATTAAATCTGCCCATGGGGTTCGGCCATGCAACATGGCCGAACCCATGGTCCATGTTTCCCATCATCTACATCCCTTTAAAACATAATCTTCTATGCTTAAAGTCCATTTAAAACCATCACCATTCTCAAATATGTCAGTACATCCTTCCAAACCCATTAAATTCACACACAACAACCTAGGGTTCAACCACACACCATGGCCGAACCCAGGGTTCATGCTTCATTCTCTTCTATGCCTTTCAAGGCCATAAAACCCCTTTACATTTTCATCATAAAAAAAAACCTTTTAAAACTTACCCACATTTATTCATTTAAAACCCTAAAATTCATTATCTACCCTCATTGTCTTCCATTCTTTAAAACCCTAACCAATTAAATCAAACACCTACCATGGGGTTCGGCCATGCTACATGGCTGAACCCTTTGGTCCATTAACTTCTTCAAAATCCACATCTAAGTATGCTTAATTAATTTCATTACCTAATGTCCTTAGCCCATTTACTATTTATTTATTTTTCTTAACCCTAATTTACTCATTGAGGGTTTTTTCCCCATTTTCATCCTTCCATTTGATAGATTTGAGATCCAAGGCCATGATTTGGCCACCTCCAAATCCCCTTCGACTTTTTTTCGCTCCGGTCGGACTCCTTGGCCTCCTTTCTTCTTCCTCTCCTTGTTTGATCGGCTAAGATGCTTGATCAATAGTGAAAACCTCCAAGCTTCGGTTTGGCCATGATAGGGTTTAATTTGAGAGAGAGAGAAGGGAGGAGAAGATGGAGATAAATAACCCAAGGTTTTGATCTTGGAGTGATGAGCCCAAACTTACACCTTTCTCCTCTCTTTTCTTCCAAGCTTTTCTTCTTCTTTCTCTTGGCTTTCTTCCTCTCCTTTTCCTTGGGTGTGGGACGGTGTTGGAGAACAAGAGAGGGAGAGAATGAAAATGAGATCGTTGGAGTGGAGAGAATGAGATGAAAAATCATCTCATCTCTTGGTTGTCTAGAATACACTCCATATTAACTCTCTCCACCAGCCAACACAAGATATTTATCATGCTTTATGGTGGTGGTTGAGATACCACCCAAGTCCAACGTGTTTTATTTTGATTTCGGAATGAGGTGCTTTGGTCTTCACCTTTTGACCCCTTTGACCACTTCATTTGGATAATTTTAATCATTTAATATTTAGATAATTAGGTTACTTTAATTCCCATTTAATTTAATTCCATTACATTTCCTGTAACAAACCAATTTCTCAATGAAGTGGAAAATTACGAAAATGCCCTTGAGTTGTTAAATTAATTATTTTGTGATGTCAAGTAAGGAAATGGTGGGGCCCATTGCTCAAATTAAGGTCATATGAGCATATTATAAATGTCAAGTTTGATTGGATGGGTAATGAACATCAATTGGGTCGAAAATGGCTAAATGGGTCAAAGGGCCCAATTGGACCCAATGGGTCAAAATGGATGATTTGACCATTGTGTAAGCTCAAATTAAATGGGGTCAAGCTGAACTGATTGGAAATCAGGTATAGTAAAAATGGGTAGGCCTGATACACATGTGAAAACCAAGTGCAATTGACCAAAATACCCATAATTGGGTCATGGAGTAAAAAACGGGTTAAGGAGCAAAAAGGGGACCCAACGGGTCGGGTTGACTAGGTTAACTCAAGTATGAGTTAATTCAGCTTGAGTTGGACTGATTTGAAGTGAGTTTGATTTAAGAAAAGAATTGACTCAAGTATGGAGCATTAAATGTGATGAGTTGGATGAGTTGGGTTAGAATAAAAATACCATGAATCTAGTGAGTCAAGGGGAGGTGGAAATGAGTTGTAATCTCACACAACACCTGATCAAACTCATCACAGCCGTTGAGTGTGAAGGGGTGCTTTGGCAAAGCCAAAAGACACCAAGGTTGGGCGTCACCTATTCATGAAAGGATGCTATGGTTCATTTCCAAAGAGATGCAATGTTTGGCACCAAGGGGTGCAACGTTTGGCACCAAGGGGTGTCTTGGTTGACACCCCACATCTCTTCGTTTTTGGCAAGAGTAATGAGGGAGGATGAATGGGAGTTGGGGGCTGAAACTATAAAAGGCAAAGGTTGCCTTTCTTGGCCGTTTTGTCATTGCAAATCCAAGATTTTTCCCATCTCTCTCTCCCTCTCTCCAATTCGTTTTTCTTGGCTGAACAACAGAGGTTTGGCACCAGTTAATCAAGCCTAAACCAGCAAGGAATTAAGGAAAGAAAGAAGAAATAAAAGGGAGAAACCAAGGATCAAAGACAAGAAGAAAGCTTGGAAAATTTGGTAAGTATTTATGTGTTATTTTGGTTTAATAACATGGAACGAATGGGGTGTGCATTGGGCCATGGTTATGGCTGAATACACCAAGGTTTTAACCTTGATTAATAAAGGTTTTAAAATGGTAAAGATGATAGAGGGCCGAACCCATGTAAAAGATTGGTTGGTTATCATGTTTTGAAACATGGAAACCATGGAATTGTTTGTGGACTGTTTTTTAGTTTTATTTGAGATTCAAATGCATGTTTAAAAGAGGGTTAAAAACATGGATCTGAATGAAATAAGGACTGAAGGTATCATGGGTCTAAAACAGTCGTTTGAAACTGATACAATGGACCATTAGGATCCGCCATCTTGGATGGCCGAATCCCATGAAGTATGATGGTCATTTGGACAAGTTGATGAACTTAGTTGGATGGTTTTGAGAGGTAAAAAAACAGCAATGTCATACTGATATTATATTTTAAAATGACACCTAAAACATGTTTGAAAGACCAAAACATGGACATAAGGTTCGGCCACCTTGGATGGCCGAACCCCATGTAAGTTTTTGATGATTTTGGTGAGTTAAAAACCATATGAAGTTATGGTGTTCTTATGGCAATAAATGGATTAACATGTTTTACTGTTTTGGTGGATTATTATGCGGTTGAACCATGTATAATTCATGGTTGATTTAGCATGATTAAACCATGAGTAATCATGGTAATGATTGGATCTAGTGAACCCTAGAGTACGGCTATGAGTATGGCCGAACCCCATGGGCTGTTTTTGGAATAAATGGACTAAGTTCATAGGTTGTGTTTGATATTATTCCCATGATTTTATAAAGGGTTTAAGTATTGTATTGGAGAACCATTTGATGATGGAAGAGTGGGAATACAAGGTTCGGCCAAGTATAGGGCCGAGCCCCATAAAATGACAAATTCTAAATTGAAGATGTTAGGCCATGGGCATGGTCGAAACCCACATGATGTGGATGGGTCGTAGATGCGATTGAATAAGTAAATGATTGTATGATATGCTGATTGTTATGGACTAGGTACCGGAAGTTGAACGACGTGCGACTCGTGACCGGGTGACACTAAAGAATGATCAAATACTGAAGTGAATCTTCAGTAGGTTTCCTACCTACTTGTAACCACAATGATGATTCGGTTTTTATCAAGTTTTTATGAGATAGTTTGTATTTGATATTATGTTTCAAATATGTTATTGAATGATGAGTCATGTATTTACAAATGATTTACAATGCATTGACATCTCATGCATGGCATGGGATGGAATGGAACGACACAATGATAAGTATCTGATTCAGAGGAAATGTGGATTACTCTGGATTAACTTGAACATAGGTACACTATCCAGAGGAAAATGTGGAGTACTCTGGCTTACCCATCCGGAGGAAATGAGGATTACTCCGGAATACCTTGATATGAGAGTTTTCTTGAGATAATGGCTATATAGACTTGTGATGGGTGGAACTCTTTACATGTGCATATACATAGCATTGTTTTCAGATGTCTTATTGATAATTATGTACTATGATATATATGCATGGTTTATATGCTAACCATGTGGTAGCCATGATCGGGAACCTACTGGGCACGTTGATCTAACGCCCTAATTCTGTCCTCAGAGGAGAATGCAGGTACAAGGAAAGGGAAGAAGAAGGTCGATGACCGGGAGGGGAGCCAAGCCTAAGCGCTTGAATGTTGAACTGGACTTCTTTATTACTGTCTTTTGAATTATAGATTGTGGACATGTAATAAGTTAATACTTAGCTATGGTTTGATTAGACTATTGACTATGGACAGTTGTTTACCTTAATTACAATTGAGACTGTTACTTGCTATCTATTCATATTATTCCGCAATTAGTTTAGTTCAATCCGCATGTTGTTGTTAGTTCCATGTGTGATTTATTATCATGGTCTAGTCCATGTGCACATGGGTGGCTAGTTAAGGTTCAGACTTGGGTAGTCTGAACTTAACTCGTGTCGTGATGCCCCCGCTCTCGTTCACTCTGTGTTTCTTTCAAAAGAAATTTTCAGACTCTGATTTTCAAGAAGGGTGAAGGGGCGGGGTTTTACAGTTGGTATCAGAGCGAAACGGGAAGTTGAATCATCGAAGTAAGATTAAGACGGTTTCATTTCTCACTAACGGATAAGAATCCCAACTGACCGACTCTTCGGAGTCCGCTGACTGGGGGCCGGATTAATTTACTTTGAGTGACTCAGACTGAACAATCAATCTGAGAACGATAATGAAAGATAGCAAGGTAAAGTACGATCATCATAACTGGATATATCAAACATAGCAAAGTAGGGTGCACTCCCCTGAAACTCCCACACTGAGAAACAAACAACAGGAATTTAGAGATTTCCCTCGAAACAAAAGAACACAAAGAGTGATGATTTGGTAATCTTCCCAAACAAAGTACATGATATGATGCATGATCAGATTCCCCTGAAAACCAAGAGTGGTTTATTTAGAATTGTTGTTGAATATCCTTCTGTTCTATTGATATGATACAGATATGTCGAGTAATGTGGAGTATTCAGAGTGGTACAGCGGAACTCCTAGCAATCCCATAGATTTGGTGTCTGCTTCTAACAACACCAACGTGGAGGCTAATGTGAACCTTCAGGAGGGGCCTCCCGAGGAGGAGGAATGGAATCTAGCACGATTGGAAGAATTGAACTTAGCACAATGGAGGAGGTGAATCTAGCACCGTTACCGGAGTATCTTATGGAAGATATTCCTTGGTTAGTGGAACCTCTCGAGGAAATCGAGGAGGATCTAGGATTCTTTCATGAGGATCATATGGAAGATATTCCTATAATATTGGAATCGGTGGGGGAGGTAGATCCCTACGATACATGTGAGTTGTGCAATCAGGATGACCACAATTGTATGTATTGTCCTCATCATTTAGGAGTTGTCTGTCCGGTTTGTGGACTGCACGGGCATGGAGAGGCGAGGACTAATTGTCCTTATATTGGTGGACCTGGATTAATACCCTGCACAACATGTGAAGTATTGGGACACACGGCGATGACATATCCTGATAGCCGTTTCAAGTTTGCTGATGATGCAGAATCTTCTACGGAAGATTAGGCTAGGGAGTAATATCTAGGGGTATTAAAAAGAGGGTTATTTTTGTAAGGGTGCATTTTGTTCTTTATAGGGTTTTGTTTAACCCTATCCACCCTTGTACAAAAGAATGAATTATGAATTAATATAAGTATGTGATTTTATGACTTTATGAGGATTTATAGCATTTAATGCATATTGTTGATGGAAACTAAGTCTATGATGTTTCCATGAATTAGGAAGAAATGGCGCCACAGAAAAGGGTTATAAAGGATCCAAAGGGAAAAGAAAAAGTTTTACAAATCGGATTAGTTGAAGGGACTTCAAAAATGAAGACCCGACAGGATGGTAAGAAGAAGGATTAGGTGCTCATAATCACACCACAAGGGAAGGTGGTACCCCAATGCAAGAAGGTGCCATCGGTACATGAAAGAGAGCGGTCCGTTCATGAACGATCGCGCAATGAGGAAGAGTCGCGCCAATCTCTGCAGGAAGAGGAGGACAGCGACCCTACGTATAGACAGAACGAGGAGGAGGAATATGACTCGTCATATCGACGAGAGGAAGAAGGGAACAACAATGTGACGGTACCCTATGTACCTCCGGAATTACACAGTTTGGTGCAAGCTATGGTTACATCCGTCCTCCAACAACATATGAACGGAGGGGGAAGCACGAGTGAAAATAATGACCGTAACATGGTCAGAGATTTTCAACAACAGCGCCCACCTTACTTCAAGGGCAGAGAAGGGCCTGTCGGAGCCGAGAACTGGTTAGAGAAGATTTCTCACGTACTGACTCTGTTGAATATCAAGAGTCATGCTCATAAAATTCTATTGGCCACTTCGCAGCTGATAGATGACGCTGCCAAATGGTGGAAAACAGTGGAGAAACAACGGGTACTTGTGCGAGAAAGAGAAAGAATTGCTATGACCTGGGAGCAATTCTCAGCGACATTCTTAGAGCGCTACTTTCCAGATGAAAAGAGAGAACTTCAGATTCATGCCTTTATGACATTAGTGCAAGGCTCAATGACGGTGGTGAGTATCACCAAGAATTTCTTAGCCTGTCAATTTATGCATTTTATGTTGTGGACACGGAATATCGGAGAGCTCGCAAGTTCGAGCGTGGTTTACGGCCAAACATTAGGGCCAAAGTAATCGTGTTCAAAGCAGCCACGCTGGCGGAGGTAGTCGGCAGAGCTACCATTGTGGAACAGGAAATGGCAGAATGCAAAGTCGGGGAGGTCGAGGGCCTAACCCTTCTGGAGTTGGACGAGTGTTTTCTTTAGTACCACCAGAGGATGAGAATCACTCAGTTATACAAGGTATGGCAGTAGTGAGTAGTTTTTATACATATGCACTATTTGATTCAGGAGTTCACATTCCTTCATAGCTGCATCATTTATAACTGCTACTGGTACTCTAGTTCAAAGATTAGCCAAAACACTCACAATTGTGTCCCCTGTCGGAGACTCGGCACTGGGACTTATATGCACTGCGGTTAACAATGAATTAACTGGACTCAGATTTGAGTTCAACTATCTGGTGCTGGACATGTCTGAGTATGATATAATATTCGGCATGGATTGGTTGGCTAAGCTCCATCCAACATCGATTGTTATCGCCGAAGAGTGACATTTTGGTCACCCGAGGGTAAGCAATACGTAGTTCATACAGACAAACAAAGTGGATTACAGGAAGGGTTGAACCACGTGGTATTGAATAATATCACCATAAATAAAGCTCCAATTACTGAACTTCCGGCAATAGTACAAGAATTTGCGGATGTATTTCCAAAGGAACTCCCTGGTTTACCACCTATGAGGGAGATTAACTTCGAAATCAAGTTGTACCCTGGCACAACACCAGTGTCGTTACCACACTATCGGATGGCACCAGCAGAGATGTTAGAGCTAAAGAAGCAGATCGATGAACTGCTTAGGCTGGGTTGGATCCGGAACAGCACATCGTCATGGGGAGCACCTATGCTGTTTGTGAAGAAGAAGGACGGTTCACTTTGGATGTGTGGACTACCAGAAGCTGAACAGCTAACAGTCCGGAAAAAGTACCCTCTACCCAGAATTGATGATTTATTCGATCAATTAAAGGGTTCCAGCCATTTTTCAAAGATTGATTTGATGTCTGGTTATCATCAAATACGGGTTAGGGAGGAAGATATAGAGAAGATCGCCTTCAGGACGCGGTATGGACTATACGAGTTTGTAGTCATGCCATTTGGACTCACAAATGCACCGGCGGTGTTCATGGATTTAATGAACAGAATCTTCCATCCGTATCTGGACCAATTTGTAATCGTATTCATTGATATATTCCAAGAGTCAGGAAGAACATGCAGAGTATTTACGGATAGTTTTGAATACTTTGAGGTAGCATAAGTTGTATGCCAAGGCCAGTAAGTGTGAATTCTGGCTATCTCAAGTGAATTTCTTTGGACATGTTATATCTGAGGAAGGAATAGCCGTGGATCCGGCTAAGGTGACGGCAGTAAAAGACTGGAAAGCGCCAAAGAATGTAACCGAAATCCGCAGTTTCTTGGGGTTGGCGGGTTACTATCGGAAATTTATCATGGATTTTTCCAAAATAGCGTCTCCGTTGACTCGACTCACTCAGAAAGGAGTCAAATATGAGTGGACAGATCAGTGTAACCGGAGATTTGAAACGTTAAAAGAGAAACTTACAAGAGCTCTTGTTTTAATTTTGCCGGAAAGGGGTAAAGGTTATGAAGTACAATGCGATGCTTCAGGAGAAGGACTAGGGTGTTCACTCATGCAAGATCATCGTGTGGTGGCATATGGGTCAAGACAGTTAAAAATACATGAATGTCTTTATCCTACACATGATCTGGAGTTAGCTGCAATGGTATTCGCACTCAAAAGTTGGAGACACTATCTTTATGGCGAAAAATTTGAGGTATTTTCTGATCATAAGAGTTTAAAATATTTATTTGATCAGAAGGAACTCAATTTGAGGCAGCGTAGATGGATGGAGTATCTGGCGGATTACGAGTTTGAGCTTCGATACCATCCAGGCAAGGCAAACAAGGTGGCGGATGCTCTCAGCCGCCTATCACATGCATCGGTAGAATGCTTGATCAGGACAGAATGGGAGATGTTGCATACCATTCGAGAGTTCAATCTTTATATCAACAACCATGGAAGTATGTATAATTTGATCATACAGTCCAATATAGTCACAAAGATTGAACAAGAACAAAGAGCAGATCCGGCAATGGAGGAGATATGGGCCAAGATGTCCACTGGCGTAGACATACTGGAATGGGAATTACGACCAGGACAAGGTCTATTATTCCGGGGAAGAGTGTATGTGCCAAAGAGTTGTAGGAAAGAACTATTGGTTGAGGCACATCAATCCAAGCTTTCCATACATTCGGGCTGTAATGGCTCGAAATTTTTAAATCAATAAATATGTGAATATTATTTATTTTAATGATGAAAATTGGAAATTGGTGGAATAAATGGTAAATGGGCCAAAATTGGATAAAGGCCCAAGTGTGGCCCAATAGACTATGGTTTGGATTTAAATTTATTTAAATGGGTCAAGAATGGTCAAATTGGGTCAAATACCCATTTGGGACCCAATGGGTCAAGATGGTTATGCTCTAAGGTAAATGGGCTAGATGGAAATGTAATTGGGCCATAGGCCCAATGGTAATCCACTTAGAGTGAATTCAATGATTTTAAATCACCTAAGTTATTTGGAATTAAACAATGGTGATGTGGCCAAGTGGGACCCACCTCCACCTCACCAAGTGAGGTGGCGTGTGGACCCAAGGATTGGTGGGGCCGGCCACCATGGTGGAATTAGTCAACCATGGGTGGAAGTATGAAGTTAATTTAAAGAGGTGGAAATTAGGTTAAGTGGAAAATAAATTAACCTAAATTAATAATGTAATTAATTAAGTTATTAAATTAAGCAAATGGGGTTAAATTGGTCAAATGGGAGACCAAGCTACCCCACCTCAAATGAAACACGTTGGACTTGGTGGTGGTTATCTAAACCACCACCATAAAGTAATTAAAATATCTTTAAATATCTTAAGGTTGGTGAAAATAATTAATGTAAAGTGAAATTGTAAGTCAACAAATGAGATAAGCCTTATCTTGTGGTTTATTCTCATTTTCACTAACTCCATTCCTCCCACTCTCCCATGGCCGTCCCCTACATCCAAGTGAAGGAGAGAAAGAGAGTTAAGGAAAAGAGAAGAGAAGGAGAGAAGAAAGAAGTGGAATTTTGAGAGAAATCACTCTAAGGTAAAGGGTTATCATCTTCCCTCTCATAATTTTCCCCTCTCCCTCTCTCACACAAAACCTACCATGGCCGATTCTAGGGTTCGGGTTGGCCACCCTTGATCAAAGATCTTAACCTACCAAAGATCAAAAGGAAGGAGAGAGGGGGCTAAGGAAACCGACGGGAGTGTCGGAAATCGGAGGAGAAGTCGGATAGTAAGTATTTCTTAAACAAGAAAATTTGGATTTTTAGGGTTTAAGAATTGGAATTTATTTTTGTGAATTTAATGGTGGTTACATAAGTTTAGGCCATGGATTTTAAATCCATCAAATGGAAGAAATGGAAAGTGGGCAAAAACCCTAATGGAGAAAAAATTAGGGTTAAGAAAAATAAAAAGGGATTATGGACATTATATGATTAATGTGATTAAACATAGAGGTACATGCATTTTTTGGAGTTAAGAGCCATAGGGTTCGGCCATGTAGCATGGCCGAACCCCATGGTAAGTAATGTGTGTTTTTTTTAGGGTTTTGAGAAAGTGGAAGATGGAGAAAACCCTAAATGGGTGAATTAGGAGTAGGGAAAAGAAATAAATAAGTGATTATGTGCATTGGGTAATTTATGAAATTAAGCATGGAAGTGGATGATTGGAAGAAAAATCATGGGCTATAGGGTTCGGCCATGTAACATGGCCGAACCCCATGGTGAGTAATTAGCTAATTGATTTAATTGGTTTAAGGTTTTGATAAATGGAAGACAATGAGGGTAGCAAATGAAAATTAGGATTTTAAATGGGTGAATGTAGGTGTTTTTGGAGCAATGAATGGTGGATCATGAACCATGGGTTCGGCTATGGTAAATGGCTGAAACCTATGGCGGTGTAATGGTGATCAAATGATGGGTTTAAGGGATGCAAAAGAGGGATTAATGTATTAATGAGTTTAGGGTTTTGAATGATTAATGTGGTGGCCTTAAGAGGCATAGAAAAATAATGGAACATGAACCATGGGTTCGGCCATGGTGCATGGCCGAACCCTATGGTCATGTATTATAAATTTTAAAGGGGTTTAAAAAGGATGGAAAATGGGAAGATTCAATGGGTTAAGTATGTTTGACACCATGAAAAGATGAGGGGGAATGTTATTAGTTTTGATGGGCTCAAGAGATGAAACAAATGTTGATCAAATGAATGATCTAAATAAATGATGAAATTCCCATATAGAAGGACTTATCTTTAATGAGTTCATGTTATGGTTGATAGACCACTAATAGATCTAAGTTATGGATCAATTTTTGGACTTAATCATGCATAAATAAATGAGTAATTAATCATGTAAAAAAGTAGTGGCAAAAATGGTAAATATTAGCTAAAATTGAAGAAAACCACTAAGATATGATTTATGGGCTTAGAAACGGTTAAAACTTGGACTGATTTGGTAATTTAATAAGGTATCGGATAGCGCGAGCGGTACACGAGTCGGTAGCCGGATTGTTGGACGAAAACGAAAAAGAGACGCTAGTCGGTATTCAGTAGGATTCCTACTTCCTTTTAAGCCATGGATATGTGATGGTATCTTTATCTTATTTTGTGGACTATGGGATTTATGTTATGATGGGTTTTCACGATTATGAATGTTATGTTTAATACTATGAGTTATATTTTAATATGATGCATTATATGCCAAGGCTATGTATGATATACTAGAGTTATGAGATATATATATTACATAGCATAATGCATTACATCTCATGCACGGCATGGGCGGGAAAATAATGGAACCGGAGTCCATGCTCTGTTGGGGCGACCGAAAAGCAGGCATGGGGATATTTTGATAACTGGAGTCCATGCTCCGTCAGGAAGACTGATAACAGGCATGGGGACACCTTGACGAGGTTTTGTTCCGTCAAGAGGGATATGATATTATATGGTTTGGATGATGGGTGGGATGCATAAAATAGACACCCATGACATGGCATTTACTTTACAGTTTCATTATATGATGGTTTATCAGCTTTCATTAGGTTATTATCTGTATGCTGCTATTACCATCCATGTACTAGCCCTACTCGAAGTCCTACTGGGCACGTGTTCTAACGCCCTACTTTTACCCTATCTGACAATGCAGGAGATGGCAGACCGGAAGGGCGAGACGGAAGACAAGCTTAGGAGCTTGGGAAGGCGGACTAGTTATTTTGTTTAAGTTGAATTATTTCATTTTGGAAATGTAAATTGAATAAACTAGCTTGTCGGAATGTAATAACTTAGATGGCTTGCTATGTTTAGATTTTATTTTTGGACAATACAGTTTAATGGCATTTTAGTAATTATACGGATGTTTCTTCCCTGCTAATTGAAAATTGGTAGGACAGTCTCTATTATCATTCCACATGTAATTTTATATTCCGCGAGCTTACTTTCTACGCGTGAACCGTACTCGTGGACTTAGTTCCTCGCACGCGTAGGGTTGGCCAGTTAAGGGCCGGGCTTTAGAAGCTCGGAACTTAACTCGCGTCGTGCCGTCTACGCCCTTTGTCACTTTTATTTAAAAAAAAAAAAAAATGTACTCTGATTTTACGGTGAAAAGGGGCGCGCGTTACAGTTGGTATCAGAGCGAACTCGGAAGAATGAATCTCTTGAAGTAAGATTAAGACGGTTGCATGTCTCATTGGCAGCTAAGAATCCCAACCGACCGACTCTTCGGAGTCCGCTGCACTGGGGCCGGGTTAATTTACTTCGATTGACTCAAACTGAAGTGTTTAATCTGAGAACAACATTTGACGGAATGGGATGATAGCAAAGGAAGAAAAAAAATCAATTTAAGTCGGAATTATCAAACACAGCAAGTAGGGTTACATTTCCCCGACATGGGAAAACAAATCTAGGTCTTCCTCAAATTTGACGGAATAATGATAGATTTATTGAACATAGGAGAGAATTCCCCGATTTCATCAAATGGAACAAAACATAGATACTTGGGAAGTTTTCCCCAAACCAAGTGTGCTTATTTGATAATTTTCCCCAAAAATGAGAAACAAAGTATGTTTGGTTAGTATTTATTTCCCTAAATTTGAAAAGGAGCTAAGTCAATGTTTTTCGATGACTAGGAAATGGCTCCGAAGAGAAGGACTAGTCGCAACCAGAAAGAAGTATCACCACCTCGCTAGGAAGATGAGGTACCCCATCGAGAGGAGGGACAGAATAATATAAACATACAAGGTGTACCTCCCGAGCTAAAAGATATAGTTCAAGCGGCAGTCGCTGCTGCTCTGCAGCAACATTTGAGTGGAAATGCAACTACTAGTGACGGAAATGCGACTACTAGTGACACCAGTAAACGGAAGATGGTCAAAGACTTCCAGCAACAGCGCCCTCCCTACTTCAGAGGAAAAAAAGGGGTTGTGGGAGCAGATCATTGGTTAAAGAAGATCACTCAGATCTTGAATCTGCTTCAGGTTTCCAGTCCGGCTGACAGATTCTTACTGGCAACATCTCAACTGATTGAGGATGCCGGTAATTGGTGGGAAGTGGTGGAAAAACAACAAACACTGGTGCCTGAAAGGGAAAGAATTGCCATGACTTGGGAATGGCTCTCAGCCACTTTTCTAGAACAGTATTTTCCGGAGGAAGAAAGAGAGAGCCAGACTGAAGCTTTTATATCATTAGTACAAGGCAATATGACAGTGGCAGAATATCACTGGGACTTCCTTCGTCTATCTGTCTACGCATTCTACATATTTATTGATTTAAAAATTTCGGGCCATTACAATGGCAGCACCAAAATGTATCATGATTTGAAAAGGCATTATTGGTGGCAAGGACTAAAAAGGGATGTGGCAGAATTCGTGGCACATTGTCTAACTTGTCAGCAAGTTAAGACTGAACATCAAAAGCCACCTGGGTTACTCAAACCCTTATCAGTACCAGAATGGAAATGGGAGCACATTTTCATGGACTTTGTGACCAGATTGCCGAGATCTTCAAAGGGCAATGATTCCATATGGGTTGTGGTAGACCGACTAACCAAGTCTGCGCATTTCATTCCTATTAAGATGACGGATTCATCAGAGACGTTGGGTCGGCCTGTACATCAAAGAAATTATTCGGCTTCATAGCATTCCCCGAACAATAGTATCCGACAGAGATGGCCGGTTTACCGGCAGAGTGTGGCAAAACATGCAGTCAGCCATGGGGACAGATTTATTGATTAGCACTGCATTCCATCCACAGACTGATGGACAGTCAGAAGGGACTATACAGACCTTGGAAGACATGCTGAGAGCATGCATGTTAGATTTCAAGGGTGGATGGGAGGACCACTTGCCACTCGTCGAGTTTTCGTATAACAATGGTTATCAAGCAAGCCTTCAAATGGCTCCGTACGAGGCCTTATATGGTAGGCCTTGTAGATCACCAGTATGCTGGACAGAGGCTGGTGAACCTGTATTGATTGGACCGGAACTAGTCGCAGAGACTACCGCACAGATTAAGTTGATACGTCAACACTTATTGACTGCACAGAGTCGGCAGAAGAGCTATGCTAACAAAAGAAGAAGATTTCTGGAATTTGAAATGTGAGACATGGTATTTCTAAAAGTCTCGCCACGGAAGGGACATATGAGGTTCGGAAAGAAAGGATAACTGTCACCAAGATTTGTGCGACCGTTTTCCATTATGAGAAGAGTGGGGGAGGTGGCTTATCAGATAGCACTCCCATCACAATTAGCAGCTCTACACGATGTGTTTCACGTGTCGATGTTAAGGAAATATAATCCGGATCCGTCGCATGTTTTAAATGTCCAGGATACTGAAGTACAAAGCGACATGATGTACATAGAGAAGCCGGTCAGGATAGTGGAGACCGAACAAAGGGTGTTGTGAAATAGAGCAATTCAGTTCGTAAAAGTGGTATGGCACCGACATGGTGATGCAGAGGCCACATGGGAACTGGAATCGGAGATGAGAACAGCTCACCCCAAATTATTTGTGTAATTTAATTTTAGAACCCTACTTCACTCGATTTTAGGGACGAAAATTTTAAAAAGAGGGTTATATTGTAACACACCAATTTCTCAATGAAGTGAAAAATTACGAAAATGCCCCTGAGTTGTTAAATTAATTATTTTGTGATGTCAAGTAAGGAAATGGTGGGGCCCATTGCTCAAATTAAGGTCATATGAGCATATTATAAATGTCAAGTTTGATTGGATGGGTAATGAACATCAATTGGGTCGAAAATGGCTAAATGGGTCAAAGGGCCCAATTGGACCCAATGGGTCAAAATGGATGATTTGACCATTGTGTAAGCTCAAATTAAATGGGGTCAAGCTAAAATGGATGGAAATCAGGTATAGTAAAAATGGGTAGGCCTGATACACGTGTGAAAACCAAGTGCAATTGACCAAAATACCCATAATTGGGTCATGGAGTCAAAAAAGGGTCAAGGAGCAAAAAGGGGACCCAACGGGTCGGGTTGACTAGGTTGACCACAGATGACTGTGTGGGCCCTCAATTGAACTCAAGTATGAGTTAATTCAGCTTGAGTTGGACTGATTTGAAGTGAGATTGATTTAAGAAAAGAATTGACTCAAGTATGGAGCATTAAATGTGATGAGTTGGATGAGTTGGGTTAGAATAAAAATACCATGAATCTAGTGAGTCAAGGGGAGGTGGAAATGAGTTGAAATCTCACACAACACTTGATCAAACTCATCACAGCCGTTGAGTGTGAAGGGGTGCTTTGGCAAAGCCAAAAGACACCAAGGTTGGGCGTCACCTATTCATGAAAGGATGCAATGGTTCATTTCCAAAGAGATGCAATGTTTGGCACCAAGGGGTGCAACGTTTGGCACCAAGGGTGTCTTGGTTGACACCCCACATCTCTTCGTTTTTGGCAAGAGTAATGAGGGAGGATGAATGGGAGTTGGGGGCTGAAACTATAAAAGGCAAAGGTTGCCTTTCTTGGCCGTTTTGTCATTGCAAATCCAAGATTTTTCCCATCTCTCTCTCCCTCTCTCCAATTCGCTTTTCTTGGCTGAACAGCAGAGGTTTGGCACCAGTTAATCAAGCCTAAACCAGCAAGGAATTAAGGAAAAAAAGAAGAAATAAAAGAGAGAAACCAAGGATCAAAGACAAGAAGAAAGCTTGGAAAATTTGGTAAGTATTTATGTGTTATTTTGGTTTAATAACATGGAACGAATGGGGTGTGTATTGGGCCATGGTTATGGCTGAATAAACCAAGGTTTTAACCTTGATTAATAAAGGTTTTAAAATGGAAAAGATGACCATTGGGTTCGGCCACCATGGAGGGCCGAACCCCATGTAAAAGATTGGATGGTTTTCATGTTTTGAAACATGGAAACCATGGAGTTGTTTGTGGACTGTTTTTGAGTTTTATTTGAGATTCAAATGCATGTTTAAAAGAGGGTTAAAAACATGGATCTGAATGACATAAGGACTGAAGGTATCATGGGTCTAAAACAGTCGTTTAAAACTAATAAAATGGACCATTAGTATCGGCCATGTTGGATGGCCGAATCCCATGAAGTATGATGGTCATTTGGACAAGTTGATGAACTTAGTTGGATGGTTTTGAGAGGTAAAAACGTAGCAATGTTATACTGATATTATATTTTAAAATGACACCTAAAACATGTTTGAAAGACCAAAACATGGACATAAGATTCGGCCACCTTGGATGGCCGAACCCCATGTAAGTTTTTGATGATTTTGGTGAATTAAAAACCATATGAAGTTATGGTGTTCTTATGGCAATAAATGGATTAACATGATTTACTGTTTTGGTGGATTATTATGCGGCTGAACCATGTATAATTCATGGTTGAGTTAGCATGATTAAACCATGAGTAATCATGGTGATGATTGGATCAAGTGAACCCTAGGGTTCGGCTATGAGTATGGCCGAACCCCATGGGCTGTTTTTGGAATAAATGGACTAAGTTCATAGGTTGTGTTTGATATTATTCCCACGATTTTATAAAGGGTTTAAAGTATTGTAATGGAGAACCATTTGATGACGGAAGAGTGGGAATACAAGGTTCGGCCAAGTATAGGGCCGAACCCCATAAGATGACAAATTCTAAGTTGATGATGTTCGGCCATGGGCATGGCCGAACCCCACATGATGTGGATGAGTCGTAGATGTGATTGAATAAGTAAATGATTGTATGATATGCTGATTGTTATGGACTAGGTACTGGAAGTTGAACGACGTGCGAGTCGTGACCGAGTGACGCTAAAGAAAGATCAAATACTGAAGTGAATCTTTTGTAGGTTTCCTACCTACTTGTAACCACAATGATTATTCGGTTTTTATCAAGTTTTTATGAGATAGTTTGTATTTGATATTATGTTTCAAATATGTCATTGAATGATGAGTCATGTATTTACAAATGATTTACAATGCATTGACATCTCATGCATGGCATGGGGTGGAATGGAATGACATAATGATAAGTATCTGATTCAGAGGAAATGTGGATTACTCTGGATTAACTTGAACATAGGTACACTATCCAGAGGAAAATGTGGAGTACTCTGGCTTACCCATACGAAGGAAATGAGGATTACTCCGGAATACCTTGATATGAGAGTTTTCTTGAGATAATGGCTATGTAGACTTGTGATGGGTGGAACACTTTACATGTGCATATACATAGCATTATTTTTAGATGTCGTATTGATAATTATGTACTATGATATATATGCATGGTTTATATGCTAACCATGTGGTAGCCCTGATCGAGAACCTACTGGGCGCGTTGATCTAACGCCCTAATTCTATCCTCAGAGGAGAATGCAGGTACACGGAAAGGGAAGAAGAAGGTCGATGACCGGGAGGGGAGCCAAGCCTAAGTGCTTGAATGTTGAACTGGACTTCTTTATTACTGTCTTTTGAATTATAAATTGTGGACATGTAATAAGTTAATACTTAGCTATGGTTTGATTAGACTATTGACTATGGATGGTTGTTTACCTTAATTACAATTGAGACTGTTACTTGCTATCTATTCATATTATTCCGCAATTAGTTTAGTTTAATTCGCATGTTGTTGTTAGTTCCATGTGTGATTTATTATCATGGTCTAGTCCATGTGCACATGGGTGGCCAATTAAGGTTCAGACTTGGGTAGTCTGAACTTAACTCGTGTTGTGACGCCCCCGCTCTCGTTCACTCTGTGTTTCTTTCAAAAGAAATTTTCAGACTCTGATTTTCAAGAATGGTGAAAGGGGCGGGGCGTTACATTTCCACTATGAAATCCACCCATGGTTGACCATGTCAACCATGGTGGCCGGCCCCACCAACCCTTGGTCCACAAGCCACCTCACTTGGTGAGGTGGAGGTGGGTCCCACTTGGCCATATCACCTTGGTCTAATACCATCACCAACTTAGGTGATTTAACTTTAACTAAGTCCATTCTAACCAATTGGATCCTCATTGGGCCCATGGCCCAATTACATTTATCCATACCGATTTATCTTAGGGCTTACATTATCTTAATCCATTGGGTCCCAAGTAGGTATTGGGCCCCATTTGACCATCCTTGGCCCAATTGACCACCATTGACCCTTTAAGTAAACTTAAATTCAATCCATAATCCATTGGGCCCTAGTTGGGCCTTTGTCCACATTTTGATCCATTTACTATCTATTCCATCCAATTTCCAATTTTCACCATAAAAAAATCAATAATAACACATATATATTACTTTACAAATTCCGGACCATTACAGAATGTATGAGATATGATATGAACCGATTGTTAATCTTATTAAATGAAATATGGCCGATTTAGTGTGTGAAAGTGATCGAAATCTAATCAAACCATTCAGAATAACTTCACCTACACATAAGCACATAGATTTTATAGTGGTTCGGTTTTAAATAGCCTAAGTCCACTGTTAGACTTCCCAACACTAGGGTCGTCCCATTATGTAACACCCCAATTTCTCAATGAAATGGATAATTACCAAAATGCCCCTGATGTGTTAAATTAATTATTTTGTGATGTTAAGTAAGGAAATAGTGGGGCCCATTGATCAAATTAAAATCATATGAGCATATTATGAATGTTAAGTTTGATTGGATGGGTAATTTACATCAATTGGGTCAAAAATGGCTAAATGGGTCAAAGGGCCCAAATGGGACCCATCGGGTCTTACTGGATTATTTGACCGTTTTGTGAATTTAAATTAAATGGAGTTAAGCCGATTTGATTGGAAATCAAGTGGAGAAAAAAATGGGTAGGCTTGATCCATATGTAAAAACCAATTACAAATGACCAAAATACTCATAATTGGGTCATGGAGTCAAAAACGGGTCAATGAGCTAAAGGTGGACCCAACGGGTCGTGTTGACTATGGTTGACCATGTGGACCCTCAAGGGAGCTAAAACATGAGTTAAATCAGTTTGAGTGGGACTGAAGTGAGTTGGAATTAAATCAAGTGTGAGTTAACTCATGTGCATTAAATGAAATGCATTAAGTATGGTGAGTTTGGTGAGTTGAGATGGAAATCAAAAGGACCCTGAGTTTAAGTGAGTCAAAATGGAAATCAAAGGGGCTGTAAATCAGTGAGTTGAAGGGAATATGAGGAGGTGGCTTGGTCTCAAACCAACCAAAACAAGTCCCACACGTTGGGGACTTGTTATTGGTGATTTCCATGCAAAGTTTAAATGCAAATGGATGGGATTGAGATGAAATACATGGAAAGCTGAATGGCTGCATTGGTTGGTGCCAAGGGGTGCCTTGGATAGCACCCAAGACTCATTGTTTTAGGCAAGAATTGATGAGGGAGTGGAGGGGTTTTGGGGGCTGAAATACAAAAGGAATGAACACCCTCACTTGGCTGAATTCCACATTGCAAAAACCTTGGAATTCTTATCTCTCTCCCTCTCTCAAGAACACCTCCTTGGCCGAATTTTATCTTGGTGATTTCACCATTGGTTCATGCTTCTAATCAGCTGAGCTAAGGAAGAAAGAAGGAAGGAAGTAAGAAAGATAGGAAGCAAGGAGCAAAGGCAATAAGAAAAGCTTGGAATTTGGTAAGCATTTCCATGGACTTTTGATTAATAAAATGGGTGTGTATTGGGCCATGGTTATGGCCGAATACACCAAGGTTTTAACCTTGATTAATGGAGGTTTAAAAATGGTAAAAATAACCATTGGGTTCAGCCACCATGGAGGGCCGAACCCCATGTAAAAGATTGGTGGTTTTAATGTTTTGAAACATGGAAACCATGGAGTTTTATGGACTGTTTTTAGATGATTTAAAGTGTCTGTTTTAAAAAGGTTAAAACATAAATAAGGAAGTTTGATGTGCACCTAGATGAATGATTAAGAAATTCAAAATCAAAGGTCATAGGGTTCGGCCACCATGGAGGGCCGAACCCCATGCAAATGATGGTTTGGTTGTGATGTGTTTGAAACATATAAATCAAGAAGTTGGTGTACTGTTTTTGGGTTTTATTTAAGATTCAAATGCAAGTTTTAGAAAGGGTTAAAAACATGGATCTGACTGATAAAAGGACTGAAGTTAGCATGGTCTAAAACAGTGGATTAAAACTGGAAAAATGGACCATGGGGATCGGCCATCTTGGATGGCCGAATCCCATGAAATATTAAGGTCTTTTGGGACAAGTAGATGAATTTATTTGGATGGTTTCTAAGAGGTATAAAGGCAGCAATATGATACTGATATTGTATGTTTAAATAATGCCTAAAGTATGTTTGAAAGACCAAAACATGGACATAGGGTTCGGTCACCTTGAATGGCCGAACCCCATGTAAGTAATTGGTGTGATTTGGTGAGGTTTAATTTACTATTTTGGTGGATGTGTATGCGGCTGAACCATGTGTAATTCATGGTTGGATTAGCATGGTTCAATCATGAATAATCATGGGAAGTCGAGGGATCAATCAGATCAAGAGAACCATGGCCGAACCCCATGGCCGAACCCCATGGGGCTATTTCTGGGATGAATGGACCAAGTTTATGGTTTTCTTATGTGTGTTAAATAGAAATAAGCTTGCTGATTTTGGTTGGCCAATAGTGGGCTGAATCATGTAGCAATCATAACCAAAATATTATGCATGGATGTTGGAATTATGGAACAAAGGGAACCATTATATGGCCGAACCCCATGGACCATTTTATTTGATTGAAAAGCTTCTAAGTTGGTTAAGATGTGGTTAAATTAAAAGGTTAGCCTAAATGGCATAAAAATAATTAATGATGGAAGTGATCATAGGGTTGGATGTACGGACACGAACCCTACCAAGTTATATTGGGTAATAAATGGGATTAAAGGTGATGAATGGCCGAACCCCACAAGATGGTATATGAGACCTAAACTTGATTAGGAATCAAGTAGATTAAGTATTGATTTTCTGTTACATAATAAGGTACCGGAAGTTGAACGACGAGCGAGTCGTGGTTAGGTGACGATAAAGAAAGATCAAGTACTGAAGTGAATCTTCAGTAGGTTTCCTATGTACTTGTAACAACCGTTTTACCCCTGTTTTCTTTATGAGACTCTTGTTTATTTTATGTGGTTTCAAATGATATATTATGCATTAACAAATGGCATACAAGCATTGGCATCTCATGCATAGACATGGGATGATGAATGAGGTTCTACAGTGTTGCAATTATGAGTTACGTCCTCCTTAGGCGATGAGAGTCCCGCCAGGAAGAGTAATATGATGATCATAGTCACAATGGTCTCCTTAGGCGATGAGAGTCCCTCCAGGAGGACTAATACGTGATATGAGTCAAGTCAATGATGAAGAGATGGAAGTGTATTGTGATTTACCTTGTCGGCGCGAGGCAGGTCAAGTGATGGCTATGAATGTACATGATGGGAGGGTCTCATTGCATGTGCATACTTCATAGCATTGTTTTATCTGTTTTTACTAATCATGTACTATGATATATATGCATGTTTTATATGTTAATCATGTGGTAGCCCTGATCGGGAACCTACTGGTGCGTTGATCTAACGCCCTAATTCTATCATTAGAGGAGAATGCAGGTACAAGGAAAGGGAAGGAAAAGGTCATTGACCGGGAGGGGAGCCAAGCCTAAGCGCTTGAATGTTGGACTGGACTTCTTTTATTTGCTGTCATTTGAACTATATTTTGTTGGACATGTAATAAGTCATTACTTGCTATGGTTTGATTAGGTTAATAACTTTGCATGGTTGATTTATGTTAATTAATGTTTGAGACTGTTACTTGCTATCTAGTTTTTCTATTCCGCAGTTAATCTAGTTTATTCCCATGTTGTTGTTAGTTCCATGTGTGATTCATTATCATGGTCTAGTCCAGTTAAGGTTCAGACTTGAGTAGTCTGAACTTAACTCGCGTCGTGACGCCGCTCGCTCTCTTCGATGTATTATTATTATTTAAAAAAAAAAAATTAGACTCTGATTTCTCCGAAAGGGCGGGGTGTTACACATTATACTATATATTGGCCTCTCACCCAAATAGTACAACCTAGTTTTTTATAGAGGTTCGACCCAAATGGTTTAATCCTCGACGCCTATTTTTTTGGGTGGTTCGAACAACAATGTTCTAGTCCACCTTATAATGTGATAATTTAAACGAAAAAAAAAAAATAGAACTTTTACCTTGGGGATTGACTGATCTTCAATGTGTGTTATTCTTTACTGGAATCTTTGTGCTCCTTCTTTTAGATCAGGTTCTTCATAGTAGAGTATCAGCACAACAAGACAAGAGTACTAGGACAATAATTTGACAAATTTTGGTCCTGAGTAAATCACCATTATCTTCAGCATAGGCTAAGTATTGAATACTCTATCAAATCCTTGTTAGAGGATGATGAAGATGGAGTGAAGAGGGACTGGTAGACTCTTTGGTTGATGTTCTCAGATTGGCCAATTTTTAGTACCTCTTAAAAGATAGGACAGTCGTGTATGTATGCACAAGTCTTCTAACGGCTCAGTCTCGAGGCTTCTTGATTTCCTTGAGGCCTCCAGGCTATACATGAAAATTTTACAGACTGAACAATTCAAACTTCAATTTAAATTTTAGTTGGCCTTAGTCAACCATCGACTCTCTAACTTGCCACCTATCCTTGATTTACAATCATGACATCTATATTACTAAATCATGAGATTGTAGGAAAATTTTTAAAGAATCATAAACTGAAATTGGTCAATGTAACACCCCGCCCTTTTGCACTCCCTGAAAATCAGAGTATATTTTTTTTTTAATAAAGAGAGAGAGAGAGAGAGAGAGAGAGAGAAAGAGAGAGGGAGCATCATGACGCGAGCTAAGTTAGGGTTCGAAACCTGACCCTTAACTGGCCAACGATACGTGTGCCTGTACTAAGTCCACTAAGACATTTCACACATTTTACAAAGAATTGCGGAATTATTATATGAATAACAACTATCAATAAACATGATATTAAAAGCAAGGAAGCCAACCACTATTAAATTAACTTAAGTTTAAATAACTAAAATCATCAATCAACCATAGCAAAATAAACTAAGCTATTACAATCCCAAAATGCTAATTAACTCAAATACATTGTTTCCGAAATCAACTAAGTAATATAAACATAAAACTGCCCGAGCTCCTAAACTTGGCTCTCTTCATGTCCCACGTTCCTTCCATTTCCTGTTCCATCATCTAAAGGGTAGAAGTAGGGTGTTAGTCAATGAGCCCAGTAGGAAATCCAAGTAGGGTTATACATAGTAAGAGTATCATATTAGAAACTATAAACATATCATAGTATCAAAATCCGCCGCAGGATAATCATATCCAAATCATGCTAATGTATATGTCAATGCCATGGGTGTCATATGCCAATGATCCCCCACCCAATCTCCATATCAAACATCATACAAATCATCACAACATTTTCCTTGATATAATGAAACTATATCAAGGTGTTCCCTTGGCCATTTACGTCCGCAGTGTTTTGTGATGGCACTACTAGGTCACTGTTATAACTCCCCACTTGTGTTAATCGGAATTACCGATGGAACGTGGACTCCTCCCTCTGTGCCGGGTTTTGGACTGGTTACCCCGGAGCAATTTGGCCCAAATTACGCCATACCCCTATTTAGCAATCCCCGACAAGGCCAATAAATCAATGGTTCACATAGCTTTACATAAGCTAGTCTCAAGCACCAAGTCATGTTCGGACAGGTCATAACTTGGATTGCTGCCCCATATACTCCCTCCCATGCCATGCATGAGATCATGAATGCAAAATGCCATTTCATATCAAATTATATTGAAATCCAGTTCATAAAGCTTATACCATTCGGTTTACCAAAATAATCATTGTACTGAAATAAAAACCAATAACATATCAGATCCATATGCATCTCAACAAGGTAGGAAACGTACCCAATGTTTAGTATAGTATCCTTGTTATTTTGTGATAAGCGTGCAACGATTACATCAAAACCAATCACACACCCGATTGCAAAATCTCTTTACCTGAATTGAATTCAATCATATACAATAATCAATTTAATTATCCATTTGATTTAAATCATCTCTTACATCCTTCCAATTAGACTAAAGTTTCTGGAATCATCAATTGAAAATCAACTTTTCATTTCAGTCGACTGAATCACGCTTTGCTACAGTGTTTTGCCTTACCTCAAACTTTCAGTCGACTGAAATATACTTTCAGCTAGCTGAAACCCAACTTAGTACTGTTTATTTCTTCACTCATAACCTTTCAGTCGGCTGAATCCTAGATTCAGTCGGCTGACTCTGAGTCAAATCCTTCGTATCCCTGGTCAATCCTCTTTCAATTGACTGAATCAGGATTCAGTCGGCTTACTTTGGACCAGATAAACTGTGTGTTCGGCCACTATAGATTCAGTCGACTGAATCCATGATTCAATTGGCTGAATCATCAGTCAAAAGTTTACGTGTTTGCTAAGTTATCATTCAGTCGACTCAAACACGTCTAATCCTTTTACTTATTTGTTACGTCTACGTTTAGAGTCGACTGAATCACAAGATTCAGTCTGCTGAAACTCCCAGAAACAATTTTCTGTTAGAGCCAACTCCAGTTCAGTCGGTTGAATCAAAGATTCGTCGGTTGAACCTCCCAGAAACTCTTTGCCTTCTTCGGCCAGTACTAGTTCAGTCGACTGAATCTAAGATTCAGTCTACTAACTGTTTGTCAATCTCTTTTGTTTGATGTTTTGGCTCAACCCTTTCTCCATGAAATTCATTCCCAATATTATTTAAACATAAATAATATCATTCATATAACCTTTAGTGGATTTACTCTACCTGTAACACCCCGCCCTTTTTCACTCGCCGAAAATCAGAGTCTATTTTTTTTTTAAAATAAAGAGTGAGAGAGAGTGGGACATCACGACGCGAGCTAAGTCCAAGCTTCCAAAGGCCGACCCTTAACTAACCAACCATACGTGTGCGTGGACTAAGTCCACTAAAACGGTTCACACGTACTAAAGTGAAACATGCGAAATAACTCGTATATGTGGAAATATAATAGAATAACCATCCTATTCCATTTTAGATAGCAAATAAGTCCATTACTTAAACATAATAACTTAAGTTAAAATATCCAAAATTAACATTTCAAACCATAGCAAATATATCTACGTTATTACAGTCCCGAATGCTAGTTACTCAAATTACATTGTCCATGAATAACTTAAATAAAACGAAACTAAAACATCCAAGCTCCTAACCTTGGCTCCGATCTCGTTCCTCGTTCCGTCCATTCCCAGTTTCATCAACTATGGTAGAAGTAAGGCGTCAGACAACGCGCCAATAGGTACTCCAAGTAGGGTTAACACATGGGTTAGTACCAAAAATCACATAGATAATACAATATAAAAAATATACAAGTCAATGCCATGCCATGGTGTCATATGCCATGAGTCCCACTCATTAAGCCATATCACCATCATATAGTGTCCTCTTGATAGAAAATCCTCATCAAGGTATCCCCCACGAATGCCTTACGGACGCCCCGACGGAGCGTGGATCTCCAATTACAAATCAGTCATACACCCCTCTTGATGGATAATGCACATCAAGGTACCTCTCACGAATGCCTTACGGACGCCTCGACGGAGCGTGGGTCTCCAGTTACATTTCAACTCTTCCATGCCATGCATGAGATGCAAATGCAGATATGCTATGTAATAATACAATCATAGTATTAAAAATGCCATCATTAAAACATAACATTTGATACAAAATAACCTATCAAAATATGAATTAAAATCATCATACATATCCCATGGTTTCAATGAGGTAGGAATCCTACCAATGACCAACTAAAGTGTCGTTACGTTTTTGTCCGAAAACCGCTCACCGATAGCGTCAAGCCGATCGTACACCGCTTGTGAGATCCCGTTACCTTATTACATATCAATAAATCAAACCCATGTTCTATTTGATTTCCAACCATGTTTAAGTCCACAAACATGCCTTAGTGGGGTTCGGCCCTACAACATGGCCGAACCTCAATCACTTGGTTTTGGGTCCAAGATCATTTCCTCTTTTGATTCATTAACCAATCACACATGAGTTAGTTGTTTAGCATCAATAAATGTAATAGCCCGAAATTTTAAATCAATCTATATTTAGCATTTATTGATTTTAATTTGAATTTTGACTTGAGGGAATACCAAATGGATAAAAAATTGAGACAAGGGTCCAAGAATGGCCCAGTTGGGCCATGGATTGGATGAAATCCATTTAATGGGTCAATGAGGACTAATCGGGTCAAGGATGGTCAAATTGGGCCCAATACTCATTTGGGACCCAATGGACCCAATGGAGGTAAGCCTAAGGTAAGGAGGGAATTTAATTGGGCCATGGGCCCAATGGTTACCCAATAGACCATGAATTGAAATTAATTCATTTAAGTGGTCAATGGTAAGTAATTGGGTCAATGGTAGTCAATTTGGGTCAAAGAGCCATATGGGACCCAATGGGCCAAGGTAGCTAAGCCCTAAGGTAAATGGGTAAGACAAAATTTAATTGGGCCATGGGCCCAATGGTGATCGAATAAGAGGGATACATTTAAAAAATTTAAATCACCTAAGTTAGGTAATAAATTGACCAAGGTAACATGGCCAATGGGGCCCACCACCACCTCACCAAGTGAGGTGGCGTGTGGACCCAAGAATAGTGGGGCCGACCACCATGGTTGACCAAGTCAACCATGGGTGGATCTTAGAGGGAATTTAATGAGATTAAATTAAATGGGAAGTGATTAATTAAATTAACCTAGGGATCAAATTGATCTAAGTTAATTAACCTAAAATTAAATGGTCAAATGGTGGTCAAAACCACTCCAACAAACACAAACCACTTCAAGAAAACACAAAATGAAACCATGGGCTAAAGGGGGTGGTTTTATCCCAACCACCACTATTAATGCATATTGGTTGGTGAGGAGTTAATGTGAAGTTTGACTTAGGTAACCAAAAGATGAGACTTCATCTCATTGTCTCCATTTCCATTTTCTCTCTCTCTCCATCCCTCCTCACACACACAAAAATCGTCCCCCACCTTGCAAAGGAAAGAGTGAAGAAAACTTAGAAGAAAAAGAAGAGAAGAAGAGAAGAAAAGAGGTGGAACCTTGGATTCACCACTTGGAGATCAAGAGCTACCATCTTCAACATCTTCCCCTCTTCCCCTCTCTCAACCTAACACTATCTTAGCCAATCCAAGCATGTCCCACCATTGATCAAGCTCATCTAGCCGATCAAACAAGGAGAGGAAGAAGAAAGGAGACCAAGGAAGTCGATGGGAGCGTCAAACACCGGAGGAGTCGTCGGATCGTAAGTATGTTCTAAACAAGAAATTTAATTTTTAGGGTTTTATGTTTTGGAATCCATTTCTTTTGGATTGGATGGTGGCCAAACCATCATGGGCCATGGATTTAAAAATCCATCCAATGGTAGGATAATGAATGGATAAGATGGAGGAATGGATTAAGAAAGTGATAAAATAGAAGAATGGAATTTTTAAGTTTTTATTAAGCATAGGAAAAAATTGGATCTTAATGGTTTAATGGGCCATAGGGTTCGGCCATGTAGCATGGCCGAACCCCATGGTAAATGTGGGAGGATTTTAATTAGGGTTTGAAGGTTTAAAATGGTGGAGAATGATCTATGATAAATTTAAATGGTCTTATTGAGTATAGAATGTGATGTTTAGATGGAATGAAAATGGTGATGACTTAGTGATTTTAAAATGGATTATTTTTGGGAAAAAATTAATGGTTTTTATGAAGATCTTAAAGTTGGTGATAAATAGTAATTTTAATGGATGAAAAAGGGTAGAAATTAATGGAGGAAATAATAGTTGCAAATGGATTCTCAAAGTGTATGATATAAGTTTAAATGGACCAAATGAATGATATTATTGATTTTAAATGGAATTTTTAACAAAGAAAAATCATGGACAAATATTCATAGAACTTTAGTCTTAAATGGTTCTAAGAAAGGTGGGCCATGAACCATGGGTTCGGCGATGGTACATGGCCGAACCCTATGGTAATGGTATGGGATTTTTAGACATGGAAAATAATATGGAGGAATGGGAATTTGAATAGATGAGTAAGTATGGTATGTAGTAATCTTTTGATGGAAAATGAAGATTTAGATGGATGATTTAATCTTCATTTGGAAGTATGTTAAAATGGGTAAATGAAACCAAGAAAAATGGAGAAAGAAACATCATGGGTTCGGCCATGATGTATGGCCGAACCCATGACCCAATTTTGGATCAATTTTTAGGCTAAGGTTAACGTATGTATCAATGCTTAGGAGTTTGTTTTAAAGGGCCAAAATGAATGAAGATTAGCAATTTTAAATTGGATTATTTTGGACAAAACTTAGTCTTTAAAATGACATCCATAAAGGTGAGCCATGAACCATGGGTTTGGCCATGGTGTATGGCCGAACCCTATGGTGATAATTGGTAATTTTAAAATGGAGAAGAATGATAGAGGTTAATGGAGTTTGTATGGTATGTGATGTTTTAAAAGAATGAAAAATGGGGACTTGAATGGATAATTTAAATTCATTAGAGATAGGAATTAAGGGGGGGTAAAATGAACCTAAGGAAATGAAATTTAGGTATCATGGGTTCGGCCATGGTGTATGGCCGAACCCATGACCCATTGTATGGGCCACTTCTTAGGTCAAATATGGAATTATGTATGAGATTTAATTTTTACAAAATTATTTAAAATAGGTGATTGATGTTATAACGCTAGGTCATAGTCAATGAAACCCTATGTGGATTAGGAGTAAAATTCGATGCAATATGAATGATGAAAAGAAACGTGTAGATGCTGCGTTTTAGGCTCGCTCATTTGAATATTCGAAATGGTCAAAATCGGATTTATGTATGTGATTAAACAAATGGATAATGGGCTAAGTTAAGGGCCGATTTTCGATAAAGTTATAATGTATTTAAAGATCATTGAATGGACCTAGTGTTATGATTAGTTAGGAACTTAATCATGGATAAACGTATGGACTAATTCGGTAAATGTAATAAGGTATCGGACGTCGCAAACGGTATGCGATCGGCGACCGGATTATCGAACGGAAAGCGTAACGGAACGCAACACGGTATTCGGTAGGATTCCTACCTTTTTGTAAGCGATGGATATATTATGGTGTTTTCAATTATTTTGATTTGGCTTATGATGGATTTATGATTATGATTTATCTTATAATGTGTTTTAAGTTATGAATCATATGGATTATATTTTAATATTATGCATTATATGGCTATGTATGGTATATCAAAATTATGGTTTATCTATATATACTACATAGCATAATGCACGTACATCTCATGCATGGCATGGGCGGGAAAATAATGAAACCGGAGTCCATGCTCCGTCGGGGCGATCGAGAATCAGACATGGGGATAGCCTGAGGGCTATAACCGGAGTCCATGCTCCGTCGGGGCGACCGAGAAGCAAACATGGGGACATTACATTGTATGATCATACGGATGATGGGTGGGACACATGACATAGGCACCCATGGCATAGCATTCATCACGTGTTTATTTTGTTATATGTTATTTTATCGGTATGTGTATTATTACTAATCCATGTGCTAGCCCTACTCGGAGTCCTACTGGGCGCGTTGACTAACGCCCTACTTCTACCCTAGCTGATGACGCAGGGGATGGCGGAAGCGGTGGACATGACAAGAGTCAAGCTTAGGAGCTTGGGCAGCGCAGTCTTAGTTTATTTACGTTCACATTTTGGAGATATAATTTTAAAGTAACTTAGCTTGTCGGGTTGTACAAGTTTACATTTCTTGCGATGGTTTGGACGTTACTTATGGACGATTACATTTTGTGATAGAAATATGAACATAGGGGCATTTTGGTAATTCAATGTTGTATCTTCCCTTCTATCTAAAAACCGGTAGGATAGACTCTATTATCATGTTCCGAAATGATTATAATCCGCGAGCTTACTTCCTACGCTTGAACCATTCTCGTGGACTTAGTTCCGCGCACGCGTGGGGTTGGCCAGTTGAGGGTCGGGCTTTAGAAGCTCAGACTTAACTCGCGTCGTGACGTCCGCGCCCTCTCTCACTCTTCTATTTCAAAAAAAAAAAAATAGACTCTGATTTTCTGAAAACGGGTGATAAAGGGCGGGGCGTTACAATAAAACTCTAAGTCCACAAAACTTTCTTCATGGGGTTCGGCCATACACCAGGGCCGAACCCATGGTCCATCATTTTAATCATATTTCCATCTTAGCCATCATTCTATCCATAGCTAATCACTTAGCGTATTTACATATGAGTTAAGTCCCAAAAATGATCCACACATGATTCATTAATCATAACATAAAACCCTAATAGATCCCTTCATTCCTTGCTTAATCATTCATTTATCTAATCATGCTTAAATCTCTAAATCACCCATTAAAATGGTCCATGGAGTTCGGACATACACCATGGCCGAACCCATGAAATCTCATTTCCCATCTTCTCCTTTAAATCATTTACAATCTTAGGTCCATAAACAAAGTCCCTCCATGGGGGTTTTAATCATACACTTAGATTCATCATTCAAAACCCAAAGATCCATAATAAATCCATTAATATTTCTCCATGGGGTTCGGCCATGCAACGTGGCCGAACCCATGGTCCTTGGTTCTTCCTTATTTCCTCATTTCAAGTTTATCATTTACAACACTTAAACCTTATTTAAAATCACTAACATATTTGCATGATTTTCATCCTTTACCACTCATTAACATTTACCAACATCCTTCCATGGGGTTTGGCCATACAACATGGCCGAACCCTATGGTTCATCACTTTCTCTTAAAAATCATATAACCAAGATTTAATCCTTTGATGGGGTTCGGCCATACATCATGGCCGAACCTCATCCACCCCCTTTTGTCCTTGATGGTTCTCATACATAAAACTTAGGGTTTGGCCATGCAAGGGCCCAACCATGATTCTTGATCATTCACCATTTCCTACATGGGACATGTATAAGGTCCTTAGCCATAGCAAGATTAGGGTTCGGCCATGCAATGGCTGAACCATGTTCCTTGACCATCTTTTCTTACTTATAAAATCTTATCAAGTACTTACCGATTCCGTTACTCCTCCAGTTTCTTTCAGTCCTTCTTGTTCCTCCAATCTTCTCCCTCCTTAGCCTCTTGTTCCTCCTTGATCCTTTGCCTAGAGTGAGCTTGAGAGGTCTTGAGATGAAAACCCAAAGAGAGGGTTCGACCAAAGAGTGTAGATTTGAGAGAAGGACTGGTGCTTGAGATAGAAAACTCTAAGTCCTTACTCCTTTGTCTTTGAGAGAGGGTCGGCCTTAAGTGAGAGGGAGAGAGTGAGATGAAGCAAAGAACTCTCTTTGTTGTCTAATGTAATTTGGCCAAGGGTGGCGTCCCTTGGGTGATGCCACTTTGTAACAACTATGACTCTTCACCTCCCTCATTAATACTTCCTTTGGGGGTTTCATCCCATGAGACGAAACTCCAACTGTGTACCTCTTGGGTTTCCATCATGAGATGGAAACCCTCCATCTCCCCAATGTGTATCCATGGGTATGCCTTGTGTAACAACCAAAAATCCTTCATCTCCTCATTAATGATCCCTTTGGAGTTTCATCCCATGAGATGAAACTCCCACCTCCCCAACGTGTGTACATGATGGTGTCCCTTGAGATGGAACTCTCCATCTCCTTATGCAACTCATCTCTTTAACTCAACTCATATTTTTAATTCAGCTCTATTTAACTCACTTAAAATCAACTCAATTACTTGATGCCATTTCAAATTTAATTCAGCCATACTTTAATTAAGCTTGAACTCATTTAGTGGTCGGCCAAGTCAACCATGACCCGTTGGGTCCCAATTGGGCATTGGACCCAATTGACAACCTTGACCCAATTAAATAAATCTTACCCATTTATTTCAATTTACCCTTATCCATAATCCGTTGGGTCTTAATTGGGCAACTGACCCAACTCCTTACCCATCTAAGGTCCATCTCCATTAATTCACAAATTAAATGGGCAATTTCCATATATATTCATAAATTGAAAATCCGGGATGTTACAGGAACTCTCCATCTCCTTATTCAACTCATCTCTTTAACTCGACTCATATATTTAATTCAGCTCTATTTAACTCACTTAAAATCAACTGAATTACTTGCTTCCATTTCCAATTAAATTCAGCCACACTTTAATTAAGCCTAACCTCATTTGGTGGTCGACCAAGTCAACCATGACCCATTGGGTCCCAATTGGGCATTTGACCCAATTGACAACCTTGACCTAATTAAATAAATCTTACCCATTTATTTCAATTTAACCTTATCCATAATCAGTTGGGTTTTAATTGAGCAATTGACCCAACTCCTTACCCATCTAAGGTCCATCTCCATTAATTCACAAATTAAATGGGAAATTTCCATATATATATTCATAAATTGAAAATCTAGGGTGTTACAATACTACCCTCTTTTGAACATTTTCGTCCCGAAAATCGAGCGAAGTAGGGTTTCAAACAAATTACATAAATAGCTCAGGGTGAGCTGTTCTTATTTCCGATTCAAGTTCCCAGGTGGCTTCCTCATTACCATGTCGATCCCATACCACCTTAACGAACTGAATCGTTCGGTTCCGTAACACCCTTTGTTCTGCCTCCACCACTCTGACAGACTTTTCGACGTATGTCACGTCGCTTTGCACCTCTATGTCTTGTACATTCAGTACATGTGAGGGATCAGGATTGTACTTCCTCAACATGGATATATGGAATACATCCTGCAAAGATGGCAATTGTGGAGGAAGTGTCAATTGGTAAGCTACCTTCCCTTCCCTCTTCAGGATTGGAAATGGCCCCACAAATCTAGGCGACAGTTTCCCCTTCTTTCCAAATCTCATGTGTCCCTTTCGTGGTGAGACTTTCAAGAACACTAAGTCTCCCACCTCAAAATCCAGGATCCTCCTCCTCTTGTCAGCGTAGCTCTTCTGAAGACTCTGTGCTGCAAGTAGGTGTTGTCGTATCAACTGAATCTGCGTTGTAGTCTCTGCAACTAACTCGGGTCCAATAAGTGCACGCTCACTGGCCTCTGTCCAACACACTGGTGACCTACACGATCTACCATATAAAGCCTCGAATGGAGCCATCTGGAGGCTTGCCTGGTAACTGTTGTTGTAAAAGAACTCCACCAACGGCAACTGATCCTCCCATCCACCCTTGAAGTCTAGCATACATGCTCTCAGCATATCCTCCGATGTCTGTATCATCCTCTCCGACTGTCCATCAGTCTGTGGATGGAATGTTGTGCTAGTCAATAGATCTGTCCCCATAGCCGACTGCATGCTCTGCCACACTCTGCCTGTGAATCGGCCATCTCTGTCGGACACAATAGTTCGGGGAATACCATGGAGTCTGATGATATCCCTGATGTACCGTAGTCCCAAAGTGTCAGATGAATCTTTCATCTTGATGGGAAGAAAGTGTTCAGACTTGGTCAATCAATCTACCACGACCCATATAGCATCGTTGCTCTTTGATGACCTTGGCAACCCTATCACAAAATCCATGGAGATATGTTCCCATTTCCACTCCGGCACTGGTAAGGGTTTGAGTAACCCTGGTGGCTTCTGATGTTCAGTCTTAAACTGCTGATAAGTTAATCAGTGGCCAATAAACTCTGCCACATCCCTCTTGAGTCCATGCCACTAATAGTGTCTCTTCAGGTCGTGATACATCTTGGTGCTGCCCGGAAGAATAGAGAGTTTGGTTTGGTGTGCCTCAATCAATAACTCTCTTCTGCAGCTCTTAGGCACATATGTCCTACCTCAGAATACAAGACATTGTCCTTGTTGTAACTCCCATTCCGGTATGACCTCACCAGTAGACATCTTAGCCCATATCTCCTCCACTTCCGGATCTGTTCGTTGCACATGTTCAATCTTGGAGACCATGTTGGACCGTATGACCAGATTATACATACTCCCATGGTTGTTGATATACAAGTTGAACTCTCGAATGGTATTCAGCATTTCCTATTCTTTCCTGATCAAACTGGCCACTGTTGCATGTGATATACCATTGAGGGCATCCGCCACTTTGTTCGCCTTGCCAGGATCATATCGAAGCACGAACTCATAATCTTGCAGATATTTCATCCATCTGTGCTACCTCATGTTGAGTTCTTTCTGATCAAACAAGTATTTCAAGCTCTTATGATCTGAAAACACTTCAAACTTCTCGCCATAAAGATAGTGTCTTCAGCTTTTGAGGGCGAAGACCACTGCGGCTAGTTCTAGATCTTGAGTGGGATAGAGACGTTTATGAATTTTCAACTGTCTAGAACCATAAGCCACCACATGTTGACTTTGAGTGAGAGAATACCCAAGTCCCTCTCCTGAAGCATCACAAAATACTTCATATCCCTTGCCCATTTCCGGCAAAATCAGAATAGGAGCAGTTGTAAGCCTCTCCTTTAGTTCCTCGAGTCTCTGGTTGCATACATCCGACCATTCAAACTTGACTCCTTTCTGAGTGAGTTGAGTAAGTGGAGATGCAATCTTGGAGAAGTCCATGATAAACTTCTTATAGTAAGCAGCCAATCCCAGAAAACTACGGATCTCGATCACATTCTTAGGTGCTTTCTATTCTCTCACTGGCGCCACCTTAGCTGGGTCCATGGCTATTCCTTAGATGTTCTGCATGCTCCTCCCGATGGTGGGAATAAATCGGGTTATCGTTAATGAAAACGATTACAAACTTGTCCAACTAACGACGAAAGATTTTGTTCATCAGATCCATGAATATAACCCCCCTATGGGTATAATCCACTCATGGGCATAACTAATACCTTCGTAGGACTAATATGTCTATCATAGGACTAACAGGTCTAACATACGACCAATGCGTCGACTATGGAATCAAACTGTCTATCATAAGACCAATATGTCAACTTATGGGACCAAAATGTCCTTCATGCTACCAATACGTCTACCCTAATGCCAATATCCGTCATCAATCCAAACCACCATGGAAACCCTTATCCATTATGTTCCTCTTCCTATTGTTGGTTCTGTTGTGTATGTCTTCTTCTCGGAGGCATTTTTCTATGTTATCGACACATCGATCGACTTAGTTTCTCATCAGAATCTATGTTCACATACTTGGGGAAATTGCCAAATCATCATCTTGTATTTCTTGTTTTGGGGAGTTTTCCTATGTATCACATAATGTCTCTTGTTTGGGGAACTTTCCTATATATAACATAATGTCTCTTGTTTGGGGAACTTTCATATGTATCACATATTGTTTTTCATGTAGGGGAAATCTTGATGTTTCTTGTTTCGGGGAAATATGTCCTACTTTGATATGTTTGATAAATCCAATTTATAGTGATTGTCCTTCCCTTGCTATCATTCTGTTTTCGTCAAGTGTTGCTCTCAGATTGCATGTTTCAGTCTGAGTCTAACGAAGTAAATTAATCCGGCCCCCGTGTAGCGGACTCCAAAGAGTCGGTCAGTTGGGATTCTTATCTATCAGTGAGATATGATACCGTCTTAATCTTACTTCGAAAGATTCATTATTCCGGTTTCGCTTTGATATCAACTGTAACGCCCTGCCCTTTTTCACTCGTCGAAAATCAGAGTCTATTTTTTTTAAAATAAAGAATGAGAGAGAGCGGGTGGCCACAACGCGAGCTAAGTCCAAGCTTCCAAAGCCCGACCCTTAACTGGCCAACCATACCTGTTCATGGACCAAGTCCACTAAAACGATTCACATGTACTCAAGTTAAACATGTGGAATAACTCGTATATGCGGAAATATAATAGAATAACCATCCTATTCCATTTTAAATAACAAAGAAGTCCATTACTTAAACATAATTTGTAATGACCCGTCCCGCTACGGGCACATTAAAACTGATACGAACTCCTAAAACCGATCAAATAGAATTTCAGATATACTTTTTTTTAAATGGGAGACACCACTCTTGCAACCCACACTAACCATAGCAATCCGTCAACAAACCAAAGACCATAAGCATCAGACATAATTACAAATTATAGCATCATCCAAATATTACATTATCCAACTTAATGAAATGTACACATATCTCAAGTACATTAGCAAGTCTCCAATTACAAAATAAAACCATGACAAGTACGAAGCAGCAACTCTACGCCAATGTCTGATTGACGGTTTCGCCAACCCTTCCTCTATGAAGTACCTGTGAGGCAAGGGGTGAGCTCTACATGCCCAGTGAGGGTAACACAAGCATCATATGTCACAAAGCATACACTATATATGATCACATGAACACATCAATGTAGATGACTGCATGCATGACTATGCAAGGGGGTACCCCACCCCTAACACACGGGCCCACATTTGTCGGGCCTCCAGTACATCTCTAATCAACCCAATACAACTCTAAGCATCCGCTGCAGTTCACCCATCCTCGGGTACACAAACTGATCTCCAACCGGATCAAGATCCATACTCCTCAATCAGACATATGACTCTCTCATGACAACCCGCACACATACCACGACCAACACAAGAGTCGGACTCAGTAGAGTCCCAAACTGACTACCACACGGGAGTAACCACCTCACCAGTCCTCAACGGACTGCCAACTAGACTCATCTATGGTCTCCTCAACCGAGCACCAAAGTCTCGATTATCTAACCTATAACCTCAGACCCCATCTGTTGGTCTCCACATGATTGACGTATCCACCCCTCACAGGATTTTATAGGTCTTCTACAGAGTGAGCCGGTCGAACTCACTCGTTAGGCGCCCATAAATTCCTGATTAGTCAACACCCACAACACAAGTCTGAACAATGGACCCAAAAGTCAACTGCGGGTAAATACACTATCACATCACCCCACAAGTTGTCCCCACCATACAGGTGTCCTAGCCTGGAACATCATCACACACCACCTCGCAGGCTGTCCTCACCCTACAGGTGTCCTAGCCTGGAACATCATCGCACGCCACCTCGCAAGCTGTCCCCACCCTACAGTTGTCCTAGCCTTGAATATCTCGTCGCACCATCCCTCGACCAATGAGAGGGCGAGCACATCCTCAGCCTACTCGATCATCCGGGGAATTACAAGTCATACTAGTGGGAGCTGTCCCTCACCGTATCATCCCCAGACCAATGACCGGGCGAGCACCTCCTCAACCTACTTAGTCATTCAAGGATCACAAGTCATACTAGCGGGAGCCGTCCCTCACCGCATCATCGCTTGACTAATGACCAGGCGAGCACCTCCTCAGCCTACTCGGTCATTCGGGGATCACAAGTCATACTGGCTGGAGCTGTCCCTCACTGCATTATCCCTCGACCAATGACCAGGCGAGCACCTCCTCAGCCTACTCGGTCATTCGAGGATCATAAGTCATACTGGCCGGAGCTGTCCCCCACCGCATCATCCCTCGACCAATGACTAAGTGAGCACCTCCTCAACCTACTCGGTCATTCGGGGATCATAAGTCATACTGGCGGGAGCTGTCCCTCACCGCATCATCCCTCGACCAATGACTAGGCGAACACCTCCTCAGCCTACTCAGTCATTCGGGGATCACAAGTCATACTAGCAGGAGTTGTCCCTCACCGTATCATCCCTCGACCAATGACCAGGCGAGCACCTCCTCAACCTACTCAGTCATTCGAGGATCACAAGTCATACCAGAGGGAGTTGACCCTCACCGTATCATCCCTCGACCAATGACCAGGCGAGCACCTCCTCAGCCTACTCGGTCATTCGAGGTTATCTCGTCCACCCCGCACTCAGGTACCGTGACTGTAGGGGCTTCGAAGACTACCCTGAGTGAACCAACATTCAACCCGATGGTCTCTCTATAGGGCGGACATAACTTCCTCCCAATTAGTCATTATCTGGGACTCCCAGGTACATTGTTCTCTAAATCAGACTACACCTCTCTCATAGGTGTGTCTGAGAAACACAAGACGGGCCGACCATTTGATCCACGCAGGGGTACAACTACCCAATTCCAATCATAAGGTAGTTCGCATCCCAACCACGCGTCCACGGCGTGGTCCCATATAACATCCCCATCCTAACTACCCGACAAGCTAAGGGGAGTCTCTAGATCCTGATGTGGCCTAGTACCCATGCCCCACCGGTATCCCACATATGTTAGCTATATGCATGCACAAATACTGCTACACATACTATTAACATAGTTCATTGTATAATAATAAGGTATATATATATATATATCATTATCTATCACGGGTTGGCATGTTAACATCCAAGCATGTTACAATGTCTAGCAATCCAAACTAATCATCATATAGTCATATGGTATTTTATCACCAGATTACATCACACCATGATTAGACATATACCACCACATATCACATATTCACATGCTGACATCTTAACATATTATCAACCAAAATAAACTCTGATCATGTCACCACAATTAATCAATTATGATATCAAATAATCAATTCATAATGCCTCTGCGGGCATCGGATATGAATACACCCGGATGGGGACCTGCCACATAATGGTATCAACAGTTCCCTTGCCGAGTGGCCCATAATACCGGGGACCCCCATTCGCCGCATTCCGTACCCGCACATTTGATAGAATAGTAATATGCATAGATGCATGCTAAAAGCGGTGATAAGTCCCCTCATCTGTGTGTGCCTCAAAATCCAAAGCGAAAAAGACGGTACGCTGGGTTGAAATGAGCTCAATCTATTGAAAAAAGAGCAAGGGAATAAGCAATCGGGCAAAAAGGGTCAAACAAAACCTGGAGTGCAAACTGGCCCGACGGGCCCGAAAACTAGGAAACTGGGTCGGGCCGAACAGAACTGGGCCATACCAGATCTGGGCCGGACCCAAAGCTGGGCCGAACTGGGGCGAGCCTGAGGCGGGCTGGACCGGCCCTGGCAAACTGGGCCAGATCAAAGCTGGACGGGATCCGGCGAACCGAGCCGGATCGGGCAAGCTGGGCTAGGTCATCGGGTCCAAGGTCGAACCCGACTGAGTCAACTCTGCAACTCCGAGTGACTTAGCCGAAGGAGAAGGGAAATGAGGGAGATGAGGGAAAGAAAAGGGAAGAGAAGGGAAAGCAGGGAAAAGAGGGGAAAACGGAGAAAGGGGAGTACATCGGATCGGAAGGGGGCGATCGGTGTCAAGCAGATCTGAAGGACCAGTGGCTGCTCGGGCTGAGGGGGAAAGAGCGGCTGCGGTTGTAAGGCCTTAGGGTTTTCGAGAGAAAGGAGGAGAGAGGAAAAATCAAGGAGAGGGATTGAGAAGGAGAAGAGGGAATCGGGAGGGAGAGAGATGAGAGCAGCGGCGAAGTGGGCTTGAGGAGGGGAAGGAGAGGAGAAAGCTTAGGGCTAGGGTTAGGGTTAGGAAGAGAGGGTGAGAGGAGGGAGAGGAAGAGAGGCGGGAGAGAGAGAGAGGTAGCGGCAGCACTGTAGTCGCGTGCTACAGTGCTGCGCGGAATAAAGTTAAAGGGTTTATTTATTTATTTATTTATTTATTTTTCCAAAAATGATATATCAAGCTTTTGAAAACAATTTAAAACCTGATATAAATCAAGCGACAAACATCGGAGAGAAAGCGTGTGATTTTAAAATATTTTTCTTTGACAAAGTACACAATAATTTGAAATTACCAAAATGTCCCGAGTCTCCGAACTCGAAATCGGGCAAACCAAGGCCCACCGCAAGGCCCACACTTCCCCCACTGCCACCAAAACCCTAAAATCCCAACAAATCGGGTCAGGTTGTGACATAATTACTTAAGTTAAAATATCCAAAATTAACATTCCAAACCATAGCAAATATATCTACGTTATTACAGTCCCGAATGTTAGTTACTCAAATTACATTGTCCATGAATAACTTAAATAAAACGAAACTAAAACATCCAAGCTCCTAACCTTGGTTCCTATCTCGTTCCTTGTTCCATCCATTCCCTGTGTCATCAACTAAGGTAGAAGTAGGGCATTAGACAACTCGCCCAGTAAGTACTCCAAATATGGTTAACACATTGGTTAGTACCAAAAATCACATAGATAATACAATATCAAAAACATACAAGTCAATGCCATGCTATGGTGTCATATGCCATGAGTCCCACCCATTAAGCCATATCACCATCACATAGTATCCTCTTGATGGAAACTCCTCATTAAGGTACCCCACGAATGCCTTACGGACGCCCGGACGGAGCGTGGATCTCCGATTACAAATCAATCATACACCCCTCTTGATGGATAATGCACATCAAGGTACCCCTCACGAATGCTTTACGAACGCCTCTATGGAGCGTGGGTCTCCGGTTAGATTTCATCCCTCCCATGCTATGCATGAGATACAAATGCAGATAAGCTATGTAATAATACAATCATAGTATTAAAAATGCCATCATTAAAACATAACATTTGATACAAACTAACTCATCAAAATATGAATTAAAATCATCATACATATCCAATGGTTTCTGTAATAGCCCAGAATTTTTAAATCAATATATATGTGGCTATTATTTAATTTAATGATGGAAATTGGGAAATATGATGGAATAAATGTTAAGTGGATCAAAATATGGACAAAGGCCCAAGTATGGCCCAATGGACCATGGATTGGATTTAAAATCATTTAAATGGTCAAGGATGGTCAAATTGGGCCCAATACCCATTTGGGACCCAATGGGTCAAGATAATGTAAGCTCTAAGGTAAATGGGTAAGGGTGAATGTAATTGGGCCATGGGCCAATGGTGATCCAATTGGTTGGAATGGATTTAATTAAAATTAAATCACCTAAGTTAATGTTAATTAGACCAAGGTGACATGGCTGATTGGGACCCACCTCCACCTCACCAAGTGAGGTGGCGTGTGGACCAAGGATTGGTGGGGCCGGCGACTATGGATGGCTTGGTCAACCATAGGTGGATTAATGGAGAGGAATTAAGTAGATTAAAAGAAGATTAAGTGGGGATTAATTAACCTAAGTTAAAGGACTTAATTAATTAAATAATTTAACTATCCAAAAAAGTGGTCAAAGGGGTCAAAAGACGGAAGACCCAAACCATTCCACCTTATCTCCAAAGCTCAAAAACGTGGGGCTTGGTGGTGGTTTATCCCAACCACCACCATAAAGCATAAAAAATATCCCATGTGGTTGGTGGGAAAATTAATGGTGAAGTGTAACTTAAGCAAGCCTTGGGATAAGATGGGTTTTCATCTCATTCTCTCCTTTTCACTCTCATTTTACTCTCTTCCTCTCTTGCTCTCCACCACCGTCCCACACCAACAAGAGAAAGAAGAAGAAAAACTTGGAAGAAGAAGAGAAGAAAAGAGAGGAAAAATGTGTAAGCATAAGCCACCACTTCAAGACCAAGAGTTAGGGGCATTCTTTCTCATCATCCTCTCTCTCTCTCTCTCTCTAATCTACTCCATCTTAGCTGACCCAAGCATTGGAGTTTTTCATTGGGTCAAGCACATCTCAGCCGACCAATCAAGGAGAAGAAGAGAAGAGAAGGCCAAGGAATCCGAGAGGAGAAGGAAAAGTTGGAGGAGCCGTCGGATTGTAAGTATTTCTAAACAAGAGATTAGATTTTTTTTTAGGATTTAAGATTTGGGGTCCATTCTTCTTGGATTTAATGGTGGCCAAATTATCATGGGCCTTGGATCTCAAATCCATCCAAAAATGAAGTAAGGAATGGACAAACCCTAATGGGTAAATTAGGTTAAGAAAAAATAAATGGATTAAGGACATTATGTATTTAAATTATTTAAGCAATGGATGTATGGAATTTTTGAAGGGATTAATGGACAATGAACCTTATGGTGATGTGTTAGAATTTTAATGGAGTTTAAAGGTTTAAAATCATGGAAGGATGATTATGATTGTTAGGGTTTTTAATGATTGAATGTAATAATTTTTAAAGGGATTGTAAATGAGGAAATGCATGGGAGATGTGAACGATGTTGATGGCCTTAAAAAGGCATGAGTAAATGATGGATTATGAACCATGGGTTCGGCCATGGTGAATGGCCGAACCCTATGGTGGGGTATTGTAATGATTTTTGGGTGTGAAGTTATGGAAATTAATGGAGAAGATTGACAATTTTTAAATGCACTTTAGGCATTGTAAATGAGGTTTTAAAAATAAAACCATGGAGAGATTTTATGGAGGGAATGTTTTTGAACCCTATAGTGATGTATGTGTAATGATGATGGGTGTAAAAGATGGAAAAAGAATAGGGAATAGGCCATGATTAAATGGGTCATTAATGGACTCAAAAATGTACCAAGTGATGATCAAAGTTGATGATTTAAATGTATAATGTAAACCCCCTCATGGAGGGACTTATTTTGAAGCTAAATGTGGTAATTAGACCTAAGAAGAATTGGAAAAAGGCATCATGGGTTCGGCCATGGTGTATGGCCGAACCCATGACCCATTTTTACAAGCCAATTGATGGGCTAAGTATGAAGCTAAGTATGTGATTAAGTAATGGGATGGGATTAGGGTAATTAAGTGGCTGATTTTGATGATGTTGTGCCATGGCTAATGAGTCATTAAAGGATCCAAGTCTATGGATCAATTATGGGCCTAAGAATGGAGGAATGAAATGAGAACTTAACCATGGAAAAGAGGTAGTGGCAAAACCATAAATATTGGCCAAAATGAAGAACCATGGGTTCGGCCATGATACATGGCCGAACCCCATGGAGGATGAACTTGGATTTAGGCGTTTTTATTATGACCTTAGGTATGATTAAATAAAGCCTATGGTACTGGTTTTTGAACTCACAAAATTAATATGGCTAAGGGATTAAATGGGACCCACAAACCTAACTATAGGGTTCGGCCATGGTGTATGGCCGAACCCCACTAAGGCTTGGATAATGGACTTAAATGGTTAAAAACATGGAGTGATTATTAATATGTAATAAGGTATCGGACATCGCAATCGGTGCGCGATCGGTGACAGGAATTCGGGAACGGAAAAGTAAAAGGGACGCTAGTCGGTATTCGGTAGGATTCCTACCTTTTTGTAAACCATGGATTTACGTGTTATATGATGGTTCCCGTGATTTATTTTTGGTAATTTATATGATTTGTTTTATGATGGGTTTTAAGATTATGATTTATATATATTATATGGCATATTGCCAGGCTATGATTTATATGATTAGACTATGAATTATATATGAAGGCTACAAATTATATATATTACATACCATAATGCACCTACATCTCATGCATGGTATGGGCGGGAAAATAAAGGAACCGGAGTCCATGCTCCGTCGGGGCGACCGAGAAACAAACATGGGGATAGCTTGATATGCTATAACCGGAGTCCATGCTCCGTCGGGGTGATCGAGAAGCAAACATGGGGATATCTTGATGTGTTGAGATATAACCGGAGTCCATGCTTCGTCGGGGCGACCGAGAAGCAAACATGGGGATATCATGATAATATGGATGATGGGTGGGACACATGACATAAGACACCCATGGTATTGCATTCATTTTATGGTTTTCATTATATTATTACCTATGTGCCTGTTATCACTAATCCATGTGTTCGCCCTACTCGGAGTCCTACTGGGCGCGTTGTCTAGCGCCCTACTTCTACCCTAGCTGATGATGCAGGAGATGGCGGAACCGAAGGACGCGACGGGAGCCAACCGTAAGAGTTTGGGGAAGCGGGCTACTTAGTTTATTTAAATTTATTTTGGAATATGTAATTGAGTAGGTTAGCTCGTCGGATTGTAATAATTTTTATTTCTTGCTATGGTTTGGACTGTACTCTGGACGTTATCATTTTGAGATATAATTATGAATATAGGGGTATTTTAGTAATTTATGCGCCGTACTTCCTTGCTATCTGAAACTGGTAGGATAATCTCTATTATAATGTTCCGCATGTAATTATATTCCACGAGCTTACTTCCTACGCGTGAACCATCCTCGTGGACTTCGTTCCACGCACGCGTAGGGTTGGCCAGTTAAGGCCGGGCTTTAGAAGCTCGGAACTTAACTCGCGTCGTGACATCCCACACCTTTGTCACTTATTTCAAAAAAATAAAATAAAATGGACTCTGAGTTTCAGTGAAAAGGGGCGGGCGTTACAGTTTCAATGAGGTAGGAATCCTACCAATGACCAACTAAAGTGTCCTTGCGTTTTTGTCCGAAAACCGCTCACCGATCGCGTCATGCCGATCGTACACCGTTTGTGAGATCCTATTACCTTATTATATATCAATAAATCAAACCCATGTTCTATTTGATTTCCATCCATGTTTAAGTCCACAAACATGCCTTAGTGGGGTTCGGCCCTACAACATGGCCGAACCTCACTCACTTGGTTTTGGGTCCAAGATCATTCTCTCTTTTGATTTATTAACCAATCACACATGAGTTAGTCATTTGGCATCAATAAATCCCTAAGTCCACAAAACTTTCTTCATGGGGTTCGACCATACACCATGGCCGAACCCATGGTCCATCATTTTAATCATATTTCCATCTTAGCCATCATTCTATCCATAGCTAATCACTTAGGTTATTTACATATGACTTAAGTCCCAAAAATGATCCACACATGATTCATTAATCATAACATAAAACCCTAATAGATCCCTTCATTCCTTGCTTAATCATTCATTTATCTAATCATGCATAAATCTCTATATGACCCATTAAAATGGTCCATGGAATTCGGCCATACACCATGGCCAAACCCATGATATCTCATTTCCCATCTTCTCCTTTAAATCATTTACAATCTTAGGTCCATAAACAAAGTCCCTCCATGGGGGTTTTAATCATACACTTAGATTCATCATTCAAAACCCAAAGATCTAGAGTAAATCCATTAATATTTCTCCACGTGGTTCGGCCATACAACATGGCCAAAGCCATGGTCGTTGGTTCTTCTTTATTTCCTCATTTCAAGTTTATCATTTACAACACTAAAACCTTATTTAAAATCACTAACATATTTGAATGATTTTCATCCTTTACCACTCATTAACATTTACCAACATCCTTCCAAGGGGTTCAGCCATACAACATGGCCGAACCCTATGGTTCATCACTTTCTCTTAAAAATCATATAACCAAGATTTAATCCTTTGATGGGGGTTCGACCATACATCATGGATGAACCTTATCCACCCCCTTTTGTCCTTGATGGTTCTCATACATAAAACTTATTGGCCATGCAAGGGCCAAACCATGATTCTTGATCATTCACCATTTCCTACATGGGACATGCATAAGGTCCTTAACCATAACAAGATTAGGGTTCGGCCATGCAATGGCTGAACCATGTTCCTTGACCATCTTTTCTTACTTATAAAATCTTATCAAGTACTTAACGATTCCACGACTCCTCCAGTTTCTTTAACTCCTTCTTGCTCCTCCGATCTTCTCCCTCCTTAGCCTCTTTTTCCTCCTTGATCCTTTGCCGAGAGTAAGCTTGAGAGGTCTTGTAAGACCCTTGAATTTCAAAGTTATCATTTTATATGAAATTATTCATATTTACGGAATTGCCATTGTAATAAAATTGATTTGAATTTAAATGGGTCAATGGCTCAATGAAGACCCAAAGGATGGTAGTTTGTTTACAAAATAAATAAATGGATAAAATGAATTTAAACGGGTCAAGAATCATATTTGGGTCAAATTTTGATAAATGGGTCAAAATGGCTAGATGGGACCCAATGGGTCGTGAATGGCATGATTAATCATGGATTGAGTTAGCTGATTTAAGTTTATTAATTGCTTGAGTTTGGTTTGAGTTGAAATGAATGATGGGTTTAGTTGAGTTGAATTTATTAGTTAAGTTAAATTAAATGAATGAGTTAGGTTGGGTGAGTTGAATAAATGAGTTAGATGAATATGTATTTTTATTGTAAGTGAGTGAAGTGTGTGAATGAGAGGGGAAGTGTTTTAATTCCAAATTTTGAGCAAGGAAAAACGTTGGTACATGGGAGACATTACCATGCATGTAACCCCCATTTATGTGATGAATAAAATGGGAGTTACATTTTGAATGGGAGTTACTTTTTGAAGTTACAAGGGTTGCAAGGGACGTTGGTTGCATGCATGAACAATTTCATGCATGTAACGGCTACTAAGGAGATATGAGGGGTGGTGGCTTTGAGAGTTACAAATGCATGAATAAAGGAGAGAATGCAAACAATTACAAGGATATGCATAGGCCGTTGGGTACCCTTGGAGGTTCATCTCAAAGATGAAACCCCCAAGGAAGGTATTAAGAAATAAAGATTTATCAAAGTTTAAATGGGTGAGGTTCGGCCATGGGGTATGGCCGAACCCCACAAAGTGGATTTTTGGGATTTAAATCAAATTAGAATCATATGGTCAAATGATTAACTTGCTGCCATGTACACATGCAAATAATGGTTTGGTTTTGATGTATTTGAAACATATAAACCATGAAGTTGGTGGACTGTTTTGGGTTATTATTTAAGATTCAAATACATGTTTTGGAAAGGGTTTAAAACATGGATCTGTATGACAAAGGACTGAAGTTAGCATGGTTTAAAACAGTGGTTCAAAACTGATGAAATGGACCATTTGGATCGGCCATTTTGGATGGCCGAATTCCAAGAAATAATATGGTCATTTGGGACAAGTAGATGAACTGATTTAGATGGTGTTTAAGAGGTATAAAGGCAGCAATATTATATTGATGTTGTATGTTTAAATAACACCAAAAACATGTTTTAGAAGACCAAAACATGGACATAGGGTTCGGCCACCTTGGATGGCCGAACCCCATGTAAGTATTAGGTTTGTTTTGGCTTTCAAAAAGATGGAAATCACATCAATTATGGATTTAGTATTAAGGTGATGATGGAAAATAGGATTAAAATCTTTAGGGTGAGGCTCGGTCATGTTATGTGGCCGAACCCCACCAATTGTCATGTGATGGACTTTGTTGTCTAAGGAAAAATTAGGCAAAGGATAGTATAATGGCATTATTGTAAATAAGGATGAAAAGATGAAATGATCAAAAGAATGGACTTATGAGTCAAAACCTAAGGTGGTAAGATTCGGCCATGTAGTATGGCCGAACTCTACCAAGTGTCATTTGAAAAATTTGGGATACTTAGATGGTATTAAGTAAATAAAAGATTTATCAAAGTTTAAATGGGTGAGGTTCGGCCATGGGGTATGGCCGAACCCCACAAAGTGGATTTTTGGGATTTAAATCAAATTAGAATCATATGGCCAAATGATTAACTTGCTGCCATGTACATAGGGTATTCCGATTTCTAGAACGGTGTACAAAGTCGTGATCGAAAGACGGTCCAAAGGAAGGGTCGAACAAAGTAAACTATAGTAGGTTTCTTACCTTTGTTGTAACCACTATTTAATATGCTGTTTTATGTTGATTTTGATATCCTATATGATTGTAAAGTTATGTTTCTAAATGACATGTTTGCATAGACATCTCATGCATGGCATGGGATGATGGTGTTGTAACCGGAGGCCACACTCCGTCGGAGCGTCCGAAAGACCACTGTGGGGTACCCTGATGATGAGAATCCCATCAGGAGGAATCCGGAGGCCACACTCCGTCGGGGCGTCCGAAAGACCACTGTGGGTTACGTTGACGATGAGAATCCCGTCAAGTGATGGCTATGATGAATGGTGATGGGTGGGACTCATTACATGTTCATTTCATACATAGCATATTTTATGGGATTTTGTCACACATGTTTTTATTATATATTACTTGCATGTTTTTGACTAACCATGTGGTAGCCCTATTCGGAAACACTACTGGGCGCGTTGATCTAACGCCCTATCTATACCCTTAGTGGATGATGCAGGGAAAGGGAAAAACGTGGATCGAGAAGAGGACCAAGCACGGAAACTTGGGCGGTTTGAATGATTGGAATGGATTATGAATGGACTATTTTATGGACTTTATATTTGATATATTTGGACAATGTAATTTGGTAATTAGTTATGTTGGCTTGTAATAAGTAGTTAAGATAGATGCTATGGTTTGTTTTAAGTTGGATGATTTGATTAAACGATTAGTTAAGATTAATTAGTAAGTTTGGAGAATAAGTTATGTACTTTGCTATCTAAGAATGGAAACTGGAATAGTCATAGGTTCTATTATAACCTCAGTTAGATTTAGACTAAGTTAATTCCGCAAGTTATATATGTACCATGTGCGGATTAGTTTTATGGACTTAGTTCATATGCACATGGGCTTGGCCAGTTAAGGGTCGGATTTAGAGATTCGAACTTAACTCGCGTCGTGACACTCCGCCCCGATCACTTGATTATTATATTAAAAAAAAAATATACTCTGAAAATTAGAGTGAAAAGGGCGGGGCGTTACAGTTGGTATCAGAGCGAAACGGGAAGTTGAATCTTCCGAAGTAAGATTAAGACGGTTTCATGTCTCACTGACGGATAAGAATCCCAACCGACCGACTCTTCGGAGTCCGCTGACTGGGGCCCGGATTAATTTACTTCGTAGACTCGGACTGAACAAATCAAACTGAGAACAACAGTGAAAGATAGCAAAAGTACATTATTATAATTCATCTATCAAACGTAGCAAAATAGGATATACATTCCCTAATACTCCCCAATTGAGAAAAACAAACATAGGGAATTTAGAGACTCTCCCCTCAAAAACAAATAGAAAACCAAGTTTGCTTATTTGGAAATCTCCCCAAAATTGTGAAAAATACAAACTATACGAGGAAACTAAGTCAAAAATGTTTTATGACATAGGGAAATGGCTCCAAAGAAAAGGATCCCTCAGAACTAGAAAGGGAAGGAAAAGGTGTTGCAAATCACGGAACATGAGAAAGTATTATCACAACACGAAAAATCTGTGCATGAGAAGGAGCCGTCTATACATGAGAAAGCGGTAACCCAACCTAATGAGGAGCAAGCTGTTCATGAAAAGTCTCACAATGGGGAAGAATCACAGCACTCTTGGAGGGAAGAGAAGGGGAGTGAGAATGCATCACGGAAGGAGGGAGAAGGGAACAGTGGTGTACATATACCGCATGTGCCGCCTGAGCTTCAGGGCTTAGTCCAAGCAGTGGTAACCTCTGTACTCCAGCAACATATGAATGGGAGATGTTGAATTCCATTCGTGAGTTTAATCTATACATCACAAACCATGGGAGTATGTACAATTTGATCATACGATCCAACATGGTTACAAAGATTGAACAGAGCAGCGAACAGATCCGGAAATGGCAGAGACATGGGCCAAGATGTCTATTGGCGAGGTTGTACCGGATTGGGAATTACGACCAGGACAGGGTCTTATGTTCCGGGGTAGAATTTATGTGCCAAGAAGCTGCAGAAAAGAATTATTGATAGAGGCGCATCAGAGCAAGCTGTCCATTCATCCGGGTAGCACAAAAATGTATCATGACTTAAAAAGACATTATTGGTGGCATGGACTCAAGAAGGATGTTGCAGATTACGTGGCTCATTGTTTAACTTGTCAGCAGGTTAAGACGGAACATCAGAAGCCACCAGGGTTACTCAAACCCTTAGCAGTGCCGGAATGGAAATGGGAGCACATTTCCATGGACTTTGTGACGAGGTTGCCGAGGTCCTCGAAGGGTAATGACGCTATATGGGTTGTGGTAGACCGATTGACCAAGTCCGCGCATTTTATTCCTATCAAGATGACGGATTCATCAGAGACATTGGGTCGGAGATATATTAAAGACATCATCAGATTACATGGTATCCCACAGACTATAGTGTCTGATAGAGATGGCCGATTCACCGGCAGGGTATGGCAGAGCATGCAGTCGGCCATGGGAACCGATCTACTTACTAGCACAACATTCCATCCACAGACCGATGGACAATCGGAAAGAACAATACAAACGTTGGAGGACATGTTGAGGGCGTGCATGCTAGACTTCAAAGGTGGATGGGAGGATCATTTGCCATTGGTGGAGTTTTCTTATAACAATAGGTACCAAGCAAGCCTCCAGATGGCACCATTCGAAGCTTTGTATGGTAGACCATGCAGGTCACCAGTGTGCTGGACCGAGGTCTGCGAACCTGCACTGATAGGACCCGAGATGGTTGCAGAAACTACTGCACATATCCAGTTGATACGTCAACATTTGTTGACTGCACAGAGTCGGCAAAAGAGCTATGCTGATAAGAGGAGGAGGTTTCTCGAATTTGAAGTGGGAGACATGGTATTCTTGAAGGTCTCGCCACGAAAAGGGCACATGAGATTTGGGAAGAAAGGAAAATTGTCGCCAAGATATGTGGGACCGTTTTCAATTATCAGAAGGATGGGAGATGTAGCCTATCAGTTGGCACTTCCTTCGCAATTGGCGTCTCTACATGATGTATTTCATGTGTCGATGCTGAGGAAATACAACCCTGATTTGTCTCATGTTTTGAATGTGCAAGATATAGATGTGCAAAGCGACGTCACTTATGTCGAGAAGCCAGTCAGAATATTGGAAAGTGAGCAAAGGGTGTTGCGTAACCGAGCGATTCAGTTTGTCAAGGTGGTATGGGATCGACATGGAGTTGAGGAAGCCACTTGGGAATTGGAATAGGAGATGAGAACATCTCACCCTGAACTGTTTGTATGATTTACTTTGAAATCCTACTCCGTTCGATTTTCAGGACGAAAATTATAAAAAAAGTATTGTATTGTAACACTCTTGAATTTCAAAGTTATCATTTTATATGAAATTATTCATATTTACGGAATTGCCATTGTAATAAAATTGATTTGAATTTAAATGGGTCAATGGCTCAATGAAGACCCAAAGGATGGTAGTTTGTTTACAAAACAAATAAATGGATAAAATGAATTTAAACGGGTCAAGAATCATATTTGGGTCAAATTTTGATAAATGGGTCAAAATGGCTAGATGGGACCCAATGGGTCGTGAATGGCATGATTAATCATGGATTGAGTTAGTTGATTTAAGTTTATTAATTGCTTGAGTTTGGTTTGAGTTGAAATGAATGATGGGTTTAGTTGAGTTGAATTTATTAGTTAAGTTAAATTAAATGAATGAGTTAGGTTGGGTGAGTTGAATAAATGAGTTGGATGAATATGTATTTTTATTGTAAGTGAGTGAAGTGTGTGAATGAGAGGGGAAGTGTTTTAATTCCAAATTTTGAGCAAGGAAAAACGTTGGTACATGGGAGACATTACCATGCATGTAACCCCCATTTATGTGATGAATAAAATGGGAGTTACATTTTGAATGGGAGTTACTTTTTGAAGTTACAAGGGTTGCAAGGGACGTTGGTTGCATGCATGAACAATTTCATGCATGTAACGGCTACTAAGGAGATATGAGGGGTGGTGGCTTTGAGAGTTACAAATGCATGAATAAAGGAGAGAATGCAAACAATTACAAGGATATGCATAGGCTGTTGGGTACCCTTGGAGGTTCATCTCAAAGATGAAACCCCCAAGGAAGGTATTAAGAAATAAAGATTTATCAAAGTTTAAATGGGTGAGGTTCGGCCATGGGGTATGGCCGAACCCCACAAAGTGGCTTTTTGGGATTTAAATCAAATTAGAATCATATGGTCAAATGATTAACTTGCTGCCATGTACACATGCAAATAATGGTTTGGTTTTGATGTATTTGAAACATATAAACCATGAAGTTGGTGGACTGTTTTGGGTTATTATTTAAGATTCAAATACATGTTTTGGAAAGGGTTTAAAACATGGATCTGTATGACAAAGGACTGAAGTTAGCATGGTTTAAAACAGTTGTTCAAAACTGATGAAATGGACCATTTGGATCGGCCATTTTGAATGGCCGAATTCCAAGAAATAATATGGTCATTTGGGACAAGTAGATGAACTGATTTAGATGGTGTTTAAGAGGTATAAAGGCAGCAATATTATATTGATGTTGTATGTTTAAATAACACCAAAAACATGTTTTAGAAGACCAAAACATGGACATAGGGTTCGGCCACCTTGGATGGCCGAACCCCATGTATTTGGTTGTTTGGTTTGGCTTTCAAAAAGATGGAAATCACATCAATTATGGATTTAGTATTAAGGTGATGATGGAAAATAGGATTAAAATCTTTAGGGTGAGGCTCGGTCAAGTTATGTGGCCGAACCCCACCAATTGTCATGTGATTGACTTTGTTGTCTAAGGAAAAATTAGGCAAAGGATAGTATAATGGCATTATTGTAAATAAGGATGAAAAGATGAAATGATCAAAAGAATGGACTTATGAGTCAAAACCTAAGGTGGTAAGATTCGGCCATGTAGTATGGCCGAACTCTACCAAGTGTCATTTGAAAAGTTTGGGATACTTAGATGGTTTTAAGTAAATAAAAGATTTATCAAAGTTTAAATGGGTGAGGTTCGGCCATGGGGTATGGCCGAACCCCACAAAGTGGATTTTTGGGATTTAAATCAAATTAGAATCATATGGCCAAGTGATTAACTTGCTGCCATGTACATAGGGTATTCGGATTTCTAGAACGGTGTACAAAGTCGTGATCGAAAGACGGTCCAAAGGAAGGGTCGAACAAAGTAAACTATAGTAGGTTTCTTACCTTTGTTGTAACCACTATTTAATATGCTGTTTTATGTTGATTTTGATATCCTATATGATTGTAAAGTTATGTTTCTAAATGACATGTTTGCATAGACATCTCATGCATGGCATGAGATGATGGTGTTGTAACCGGAGGCCACACTCCGTCGGAGCGTCCGAAAGACCACTGTGGGGTACCCTGATGATGAGAATCCCATCAGGAGGAATCCGGAGGCCACACTCCGTCGGGGCGTCCGAAAGACCACTGTGGGTTACGTTGACGATGAGAATCCCGTCAAGTGATGGCTATGATGAATGGTGATGGGTGGGACTCATTACATGTTCATTTCATACATAGCATATTTTATGGGATTTTGTCACACATGTTTTATTATTATATTACTTGCATGTTTTTGACTAACCATGTGGTAGCCCTATTCGGAAACACTACTGGGCGCGTTGATCTAACGCCCTATATCTATACCCTTAGTGGATGATGCAGGGAAAGGGAAAAACGTGGATCGAGAAGAGGACCAAGCACGGAAACTTGGGCGGTTTGAATGATTGGAATGGATTATGAATGGACTATTTTATGGACTTTATATTTGATATATTTGGACAATGTAATTTGGTAATTAGTATGTTGGCTTGTAATAAGTAGTTAAGATAGATGCTATGGTTTGTTTTAAGTTGGATGATTTGATTAAACGATTAGTTAAGATTAATTAGTAAGTTTGGAGAATAAGTTATGTACTTTGCTATCTAAGAATAGAAAACTGGAAGAGTCATAGGTTCTATTATAACCTCAGTTAGATTTAGACTAAGTTAATTCCGCAAGTTATATATGTACCATGTGCGGATCAGTTTTATGGACTTAGTTCATATGCACATGGGCTTGGCCAGTTAAGGGTCGGATTTAGAGATCCGAACTTAACTCGCGTCGTGACACTCCGCCCCGATCACTTGATTATTATATTAAAAAAAAAATATACTCTGAAAATTAGAGTGAAAAGGGCGGGGCGTTACAGGTCTTGAGATGAAAACCCAAAGAGAGGGTTCGGCCAAAGAGTGTAGGTTTGAGAGAGGGAGAGGAGCTCGAGATAGAAAACTCTAAGTCCTTTCTCCTTTGTCTTTGAGAGAGGGTCGGCCTTGAGTGAGAGGGAGAGAGTGAGATGAAGCAAAGAACTCTCTTTGTTGTCCAATGTAATTCAGCCAAAGGTGGTGTCCTTTGGGTGATGCCCCTTTGTAACAACTATGAATCTTCACCTCCCTCATTAATACTTCCTTTGGAGGTTTCATCCCATGAGATGAAACTCCAACCATGTGCCTCTTGGGTTTCCATCATGCCTCCATCTCCCCAACGTGTATCCATGGGCATGCCTTGTTTAACAACCAAAAACCCTTCATCTCCTCATTAATGATCCCTTTGGAGTTACATCCCATGAGATGAAACTCCCACCTCCCCAACTTGTGTACATGATGGTATCCCTGGAGATTGAACTCTCCATCTCCTTATTCAATTCTTCTCTTTAACTCAACTCATATTTTTAATTCAGCTCTATTTAACTCGCTTAAAATCAACTCAATTACTTGATTCCATTTCCAATTTAATTCAGCCACACTTTAATTAAGCTTGAACTCATTTGGTGGTCGACCAAGTCAACCATGACCCATTGGTTCCCAATTGGGCATTTGACCCAATTGACAACCTTGACCCAATTAAATAAATCTTACCCATTTATTTCAATTTAACCTTATCCATAATCCGTTGGGTCTTAATTGGGTAATTGACCCAACTCCTTACCCATCTAAGGTCCATCTCCATTAATTCACAAATTAAATGGGCAATTTCCATATATATTCATAAATTGAAAATCGGGGGTGTTACACTACCTTCTAGCCAAAGTTAGAGTCTTTTCCATAATCTTTCAATCTTGTGCCTTTCAAAATATAATTCTATTTTCCAATCTTTCGTTGTTGGTTTTCAACATATATCCACTCAAATGGATTTCTAATACAATGGCTCTATGATTGTTTGGCCAACACTTCTAACCAAATATGGAACTCGTAAGTTCGATTACACCATTGCCAAACCTATGGTTTCCTTTATCATAACCCCATATTACTAGACTCAAAACATACCTCTTTCCTCGTCTCCTTCGTTTCTTTTGATCTGAACTCCTTCCTTTTGTTCTTCACTGATTTCTCTAAGGTATAGACGAATTGGGAAAGAGATGAGAAAGGAGATGAAAGAATCCTCTTGTGTGCAATATGAAATTTCGTCAAGGGGTGTGAAGTGCCCCTTGGTTGGCATCCCTATGTGACAGCCACAAGACCTTTCAATTTTTCATAATGGTTGTCTTCAACCAAGGTGTCCCTTGGCTTACCAAGGCACCTCTTTACCTTCCATCGATTTTCCTTGGGTTTCATCCTTTGAGATGGAAACCCTCTATCTTCCCACTCAACTCACTTGATGGCTTAACTCAATTACACTCAACTCATGTTATTTAATTCATTTGAACTCATTAATCACTCTCGCCAATTCAACTCAGCCATAACTCAGCAACACTCATGCGACCCTTTAATCCCTTTAGTGGTTGACCAAGTCAACCATGACATGGTCGACCATAACACACGGCCCTTGGGATCCCACCTTGACCATGTTACTTACATGCCACCTCACCCACTTTCCACCTCACTTATGAGGTGTATTTGGGTCTTAAATTGGTAGCTGACCCAATTAATTAAGCGTACCCATTTATCTTCAAATCAGTTCATCTATGACCCATTGGGTCCCAATTGGGTAATTGACCCATTTAATCACACTTACCCAATTATTTCCAAATCGAATTCTATCCTTGATCCATTGGATCATAAATGGGTTATTGACCCAACTCCTTTACACATTTAAGGTCCATTTCATCCATAAAACTTAAATTCATTCAATTTGACAATTTAAATAGTCAAAATCCAATATATTTTTGCATTGAAAAATCCGGGTGCTACAGTCAAAGTGCCACCAGAACAATACTCGCCACATGTAAAGATTTTTTATCTCAAAAAAACATTTGTCCCATAATATCAATCATGGGTTGGTGACCAAATCTAATTTAAAAAAGTATGAGGAGCCTTTCCTTCTATGGCTAAGATTACCACTCACAATGTAATACCTCGGATTTTCAATTTATTATTTATATGAAAATTATTCATTTTAATTGTGAATTTTAGATTTGATCTTAAATGGATAAAGAATTGGGCCATGACCCAATTAGGATCCAATTGTTTATGGAATTGGTTTTAAAAAAATTTAAACGGGTTGAATTATCTTAGTAATGTATTATGTCCAAGGATTAATTAAAAGATTTGGACGTGGCCGAACATTGGATTTGAATATCCAAGGAGATGTTTAAAAATAAAATGAGGATTTCTTTGGCCGTGTATAGAGATACTTCATATCTACATTATGCGCATAAGATAAATTAAAAGGGTATGTATTTGGTCTAAAAATTAAATAAGGAAGATGTCTAACTAAATAGACATTGCATGGCCATGTATGACACTTCCAAAGAGGGAAGGTCGGCCATTCCAATTAAGATAAGAGGGTACACAGCAATGGGGCATGTTTATCTTAGCAACTTCTAATTTTGGATCAATGGGAATTGTATAAAAGGGGAGACATAGAGGGGTACACGGTTTTACACCCTCATTGTCGAATTCTCTCTCTTTATCTCTCTCAATCTCTCATCCTCTCACACGGCAAAGAGCAAGAGAAGAAAAGGCAGCAACAAGAAGGTGTTCTTGGTTGGAGAAAAATTAAGAAGAAAGGTGAAAGATTAGAAGAGCCCGGAATCGGAAAAGGTTAGTATCTATTTGATAAGTTGTTTTGAAATAAAAGAACCATAGGGTTCGGCCATAGTGTTTGGCCGAACCCCATGGAAGAAGAATGGGGGATCATCTTGATAATTTTTTATAGAAAAGAAGGGATGAGGTTCGGCCATGGTGTATGGCCGAACCCCATCAAATACAATTATGGATTTGGGGTTCTTAAGACTTTGAATCATGTGGATTGATTTATTAATTGTAAGGGATTGAAAACCCCCATGGAAAGGATATCAATAAGGTGGTTTGATTCATTGGATGATCATGGTTTAATTAAATGGAAAGAAAGAACCATAGGGTTCAGCCATAGTGCATGGCCGAACCCCATGGAAGAGTATTGGTTAAGTGTAATTGGGAAATTGATGTTAAAGATATATGACTTTTCAAGGGACTAATTAATCAAGATCATGAACCATAGGGTTCGGCCATGGTGTATGGCCGAACCCCATGGGGTTGGTTTGGAAGGGAGATAGTTTTTGGTTGCTAATTATGGAAAGAATTGCTAAATTGGAAAGCACTCTAATTTTGGAAAGAGGGTTTCTAATTTAAGAAAACTATCCAATTATGGAAAGGGGGATTTATTTATGGAAAGCTTCTAAAAATAGAAGGTGGAGTCTAATTAAGGAAACCTTCCAATTATGGAAAAGTGGAGTTTAATTTGGAAACTTCCTATTTATGGAAAGATTGGCCATGTATGGCAATTTTCTAATTAAGAATGAATGGATTGGTTGCCATGAGTGAGGTTCGGCCATGGTGTATGGCCGAACCCCACTAGGCTTTATTTTTGGAAACCTTTGTATTTATAGAAGGTTGTTTATTAAGTAAGTTTCTAAAAATAGAAGGAGAAGATAAAAAAGGGGAAAGTTCTATTTTTGGAAGGTGGAAACTAAATTAGAAAGTTTTAATTTAAGAACCTTCTAATTAAGGAAATCTAAAATAAGAAACTTTTTAAGTATGGAGTGTTAATGTTATAATTGGAAACCATACACCATAGGGTTCGGCCAAGGCGTATGGCCGAACCCCATGGTCCAAATTAAGGGATCAAATGGCATTTTAAGTCATGGTTAAGGGTTGATTGATGAATCAAATTATGAACCTATTTTATGAGTTATGTTTTGTGTATCTTTAAAATAAAGGGAAGGATACAAACATGTGTTATGAATTGTTGATGAAGGTAGTGGCAAAATGGTAATTACATGCCAAAGTGGAGGATCATGGGTTCGGCCATGGTATATGGCCGAATCCTATGAGTTGTTTTATGGACTTGATTTAGTTAAAGAATTCCTAAAGGGTTTAGTTATGGTAGATTTAAAGGAATGAGGCAACCAATGACATTTTTGTAAATCTGTGAGAATATTGGACATTGGGTTCGGCCATGGTGTATGGCCGAACCCCATGATTTAATTATTGGACTATATGATTGGATTCAAGAAGTGTAAGCAAGGAAAATGCTATGGTTATGGACAATGGCATAACTGTAATTAACTAAAGATTAGACCATGGGTTCGGTCATGGCGTACGGCCGAACCCCATGCGGTTTTATTTATGGACTTAGAACCTTGAAAATCAAGTGGGACTTGGTTATGATTAATTATTGTGTTATAAGGTAACGGGATCTCACACGGCGTTTTCGATCGTGAGCAGTTATCGGACGAAAGACGCAAGCACACGTTAGCGGTCTTTGGTAGGATTCCACCTCTTTGAAACCATGGATTTATATACACTTGTTTTATCTTATGTTTGGTGAAATTTTGGTTTTCAAATGATATGCTTTATATGAATTTAGAATGCTATGTTTATTTGTTTAAAATAGGATGTGTTTGAATATGTTTCAAAAGGGATTTTCAATGCTATGTTTATGTTATAAATAACATGTGTTTCATTGGCATCTCATGCATGGCATGGGGTGGAGGATTTATAACCGGAGGGGTCACACTCCGTCGGGCCGTCCGAAAGACCTATGTGCATTACCTTGATGTGATTTCGATCAAGAAGATTCCAGAGGGTCCACACTCCGTCGGGGCGTCCGGAAGACCTATGTGGTGGGTCCATTATGTACATGTGATGGGTGAGACTCGTCATCATTGAATGGCATGGATTTTATATGATTTTGACATCACTATATTATTATATATGTTTTGTACTGACCATGTGTTAGCCGTAACTGGAATACCTACTGGGCGCGTTGTTCTTACGCCCTACTTCTACCCTAGTTGATGATACAGGTAATCAAGGGAACGAGGAACGCAAGACGGGCAGGGTTAGGAGTTTGGATGATTTATTTTATACGTTTTGATTAAAGTTACTTATGGACTTGTAATTGAGTAATTAGTTTCGGAATGTAATAACTTAGATGGTCGGATGTTTAGTTTGATGGTTATGGCGTTTTTAATAATGATTAAGGAATTGACGTACTTTGCTATCTGAATGGAATAGAACTTGGTTCTATTATGATTCCGCAGGTTATGATATTTATTCCGCAAGTTGATATTGCTATGTGTGAACCATTTTTCATGGACTTGATCCATGCACACATAGGGTTGGTCAGTTAAGGGTCGGACTTTAGAAGTTCGGACTTAGCTCGCGTCGTGACGTCCCGCTCTCTATCACTCTACTCTGCTATATATAAAAAAAAATTATACTCTGAATTAACGGGAAGAAGCGAGTGAAAAAGGGCGGGGCGTTACAGTTGGTACCAGAGTGAACCCGAAACACTGAATCTTTCGAAGTAAATTAATCCGGCCTCCGTGCATTAATTTACTTCGTTAGACTCAGACGGATGATAGCAAAGGAAGTACAGTCAGAATAATCGGATTATCAAACATAGCAACATAGTATCTATTTTCCCAGAAAACAAAGCATGAATAAAGAGTGCTTATTTGGAAATTTTCCCCAATAGGTAGGAATTACAAAATTTTGTTTATGGAAACTAAGTCTTGATGTTTTCAATGGCTTAGGAAAAAATGGTTCCAAACGGAAAGTCAATGAGAAATACCCGACAAAATCAAAAGGGGGGTGATGAGGAGGAGCGACACTCTCACCGTGAGGAAGAACAATCTCACCATGAGGAGGAACAACACTCTTACCGTGAGGAAGAACAATCTCACCACGAGAAAGAAGAAAGCAGTGTAAACATACTAGTGATACCTCCTGAATTGCAGAATCTGGTTCAAGCGGTGGTTACTTCAGTGCTCCAACAACATCTGAAAGAGAATGGAACCGCCAACGGAAACAATGACAGGAGCATGGTCAGGGATTTCCAGCAACAACACCCTCCTTACTTCAAGGGGAGAGAAGGGGCTGTCGGAGCGGAAAACTGGCTGAAGAAGATTTCTCAGATTCTGACTCTATTGAATATCACGAGTCATGCTCACAAGATTTTACTGGCCACATCATAGCTGATTGATGATGCTGGTAAATGGTGGGAGGTGATAGAGAAGCAGCGGCACTTATTCCAGAAGGGGAGAGGATTGCCATGACTTGGGAGCAGTTCTCAGCTACCTTCCTGGAGCATTATTTTCCTGAGGAGGAGAAGGAACGCCATACACAGGCTTTTATATCTTTGGTACAAGCTACCATGACGATGGCAGAGTACCACCAAGAATTTCTCAGTTTATCTGTGTATGCATTTTATATGGTGGATACTGAGCATCGAAGGGCACGAAAGTTTGAGCGGGGCCTTCGGCCAAGCATAAGGACCAAGGTAACTATATTCAAGGCACCCACATTGGCAGAAGTGGTCAGCAGGGCCACTATAGCAGAGCAGGAAATGGCTGAGTTGACGCGTTTTGACAATCGTCGAGCTCAGAGTGGGAAGGGTACATTCCAGCCCAACAAGAGGTTCCGACCGAACTCTAGCAGACCCTCACCATCTACTGGGTCAACAGGGGGCTTTCGACCCAATCATCCCTCCCCATCTGCATCAGTCACTCAGACTCCCAGAGGAGGGAGCAATTGCTTTCACTGTGATCAGCATGGTCATTTTAAGAGGGAATGTCCACAACTCAACAAACCCTCATATTCCAGAGGCTCATCTCGTCCACCAGTTAGTCCAGATAATTCACGTGGAGGCAGGACAGTTAATCAGGCAGGATGGTCACCTACAGGATCTGGACGGGTTTTCACCTTAGCACCTCCAGCAGCAGAGGATCATTCAGTGATTCAAGGTATGGCAGTAGTCAGTAGTTCCTACGCCTTTGCATTATTTGATTCGGGAGCATCACACTTTTTCATATCTGCTGCATTTATAACTGCTACTGGTACATTGGTGCAAAAATTGTCCACATCATTCACTATTGTATCCCCCGTCGGAGACACATCATTGGGATTTATATGCACAGCAGTGAATACTAAACTTGCTGGACTCAGATTTGAGTTCAATTATTTGGTGCTCGATATGTCAGAATATGATATTATTTTCGGCATTGATTGGTTGGCTAGCCTTAAGGCCAACATTGATTGTTATCGTCTCAGGGTGACATTTTGGTCGCCCGAGGGAAAACAACATGTGGTGCGTACTGACAAGCAAAGTAGACTGTGTGAAGGGTTGAATCACCTGGTATTGAACATTATCAGAATCAACAAGGCACCGGTGGCTGAACTTCCGGGAATAATAAAAGACTTTGCAGACATATTCCCAACAGAACTCCATAGCTTGCCTCCCATGAGGGAGATCAATTTTGAAATCAAGTTGTACCCTGGCACTACACCAGTGTCATTACCCCATTACCGGATGGCACCAGCAGAGATGTCCGAGTTAAAGAAGCAGATTGATGAACTGCTTAGACTGGGGTGCATTCGGAACAGTACATCGGCTTGGGGAGCTCCAGTTTTATTTGTGAAGAAAAAGGATGGTTCACTCTGTATGTGTGTGGATTATAGAAAACTGAACCAGCTGACGGTCAGAAATAAATACCCTTTACCCAAGATCGATGATTTATTTGATCCACTTAGAGGTTTCAGTCATTTCTCTAAGATTGACCTGATGTCCGGATACCATCAAATCCGGGTTAGGGAAGAGGATATAGAAAAGACAGCCTTCATAATGCGGTGTGGACTATTTGAATTTGTAGTCATGCAGTTTGGACTCACCAATCCACCGGCTGTGTTTATGGATTTAATGAACAGGATCTTCCGTCCTTACTTGGATCAATTTGTTATTGTATTTATTGATGACATTTTGATTTATTCCAAAACTCAAGAAGAACACGCTAAGCACCTGAGGATAGTTTTGGACACTTTGAGGAAGAACCAGTTATATGCTAAAGCCAGTAAATGTGAATTCTGGCTACCCAAGGTTAACTTTTTGAGACATGTTATATCAGAAGATGGTATAGCCGTGGATCCGGCAAAAGTGGCGGCAGTAGGAGAATGGAAAGCACCAAAGAATGTAACCGAGATCCGTAGCTTCTTGGGATTGGCTGGTTATTACAGAAAGTTTATTATGGATTTCTCCAAGATTGCATCTCCACTGACTCGACTCACTCAGAAAGGAGTCAAATTTGAGTGGTCAGATTTGTGTAACCGGAGATTTGAAAATCTGAAAGAGAGACTTACAAGGGCTCCTATTTTGATTTTGCCAGAAAGAGGCAAGGGTTATGAAGTACAATGTGACGCTTCAGGAGAAGGACTTGGGTGTGTCCTTAGTCAAACTCATCGTGTGGTGGCTTATGGGTCAAGACAACTGAAAATACATGAACGTCTCTATCCTACGCATGATTTTGAACTAGCCGCAGTAGTCTTCGCTCTCAAAAGTTGGAGACATTATATATATGGCGAGAAATTTGAAGTGTTTTCAGATCATAAGAGCTTGAAATATTTGTTTGATCAGAAAGAGCTCAACCTAAGGCAGCGCAGATGGATGGAATATCTGGCAGACTATGAGTTCGCACTTCGTTATCACCCTGGCAAGGCGAACAAGGTGGCAGATGCACCCAGCCGCATATCACATGCGTCAGTGGCATGTTTGATCAGGACAGAATGGGACATGTTGAATACCATTCGAGAGTTCAACTTGTATATCAATAACCATGGGAGTATGTACAATTTGATCATACGGTCCAACATGGTTACCAAGATTGAATAGGAACAACGGACAGACCTGGAAGTGGAGGAAATTTGGGCCAAGATGCTACTGGTGAAGTTATACCAGAATGTGAGTTACGACCAGGACAGGGTCTTCTATTCCGATGAAAGATTTATGTACCTAAGAGCTGCATAAAAGAGTTATTGGTTGAGGCACATCAGACCAAACTCTCTATTCATCGGGGAAGCACTAAGATGTATCACGACCTGAAGAGACATTACTGGTGGCACGGGCTCAAAAGAGATGTGGCAAAATTTGTAGCACATTGCTTAACTTGTCAGCAGGTTAAGACGGAACATCAGAAGCCACCAAGGTTACTCAAACCCTTACCAGTGCCGAAATCGAAATGGGAGCACATCTCCATGGATTTTGTTACAGGGTTTCCAAGGTCATCAAAGGGCAACGATGCGATATGGGTCGTGGTAGACCGACTGATCAAGTCTGCACATGTCATTCCCATTAAGATGACAGACTCATCTGAGACTTTGGGTCGGCGGTATATTAAGGATATCATCAGATTGCATGGTATACCTCAGACTATTGTGTCTGACGGAGATGGTCGATTCACAGGCAGAGTATGACAGAGCATGCAGTCGGCCATGGGAACAGATTTACTGATTAGTACAGCATTTCATCCACAGACTGATGGACAGTCTGAGAGGACAATACCGACACTGGAGGATATGCTGAGAGCATGTATGCTAGATTTCAAGGGTGAATGGGAGGATCACTTGCCGTTGGTAGAATTCTCATACAACAACAGTTACCAGGTAAGCCTCCAGATGGCACCATTTGAGGCATTATATGGTAGACCATGTAGGTCACTAGTGTGCTGGACAGAGGCCGGTGAGCCTGCACTGATTGGACCTGAGTTGGTTGCAGAGACTACAGCGCAGATACAGTTGATACGACAACATTTGTTGATTGCGCATAGTCGTCAGAAGAGTTATGCTGACAAGAGAAGGAGGTTCCTTGAATTTGAAGTGGGAGGCATGGTGTTCTTGAAAGTCTCGCCACGAAAGGGACACATGAGATTTGGAAAGAAAGGGAAATTATCGCCAAGATATGTGGGACCATTTTCTATCATAAGACGAATGGGGACGTGGCTTATCAATTGGCACTCCCATCACAGTTGGCATCTTTACACGATGTGTTCCATATATCGATGTTGAGAAAGTATAATCCTGATCCTTCTCACGTACTGAACGTACAAAACATAGAAGTTCAGAGCGACGAGACATACGTTGAGAAGCCTGTCCGAGTGGTGGACACAGAACAAAGGGTGTTACGGAATCGAGCGATCCAATTTGTCAAGATAGTATGGGATCGACATGGCATTGAGGAAGCTACATGGGAACTCGAGTCGGAAATGAGGATAGCTCATACTGAGCTATTTAAGTAAATGTTTGAAACCCTACTTCATTCGATTTTCGGGACGAAAATTTTAAAAAGAGGGTTGTATTGTAATGCCCCGGATTTTCAATTTATTATTTATATGAAAATTATTCATTTTAATTGTGAATTTTAGATTTGATCTTAAATGGATAAAGAATTGGGCCATGTCCCAATTAGGACCCAATTGTTTGTGGAATTGGTTTTATAAAAATTTAAATGGGTTGAATTATCTTAGTAATGTATTATGTCCAAGGATTAATTAAAAGATTTGGACATGGCCGAACATTGGATTTGAATATCCAAGGAGATGTTTAAAAATCAAATGAAGATTTCTTTGGCCGTGTATAGAGATACTTCATATCTACATTATGCGCATAAGATAAATTAAAAGGGTATGTATTTGGTCTAAAAAATTAAATAAGTAAGATGTCTAACTAAATAGATATTGCACGTCCGTGTATGACACTTCCAAAGAGGGAAGGTCGGCCATTCCATTTAAGATAAGAGGGTACACGGCAATGGTGCATGTTTATCTTAACAACTTCTAACTTTGGATCAATGGGAATTGCATAAAAAAGGGGAGACATAGAAGGGTACACGGTTTTACACCTTCATTGTCGAATTCTCTCTCAATCTCTCATCCTCTCACATGGCAAAGAGCAAGAGAAGAAAAGGCAGCAACAAGAAGGTGTTCTTGGTTGGAGAAAATTAAGAAGAAAGGAGAAAGATTAGAAGAGCCCGGAATCAGAAAAGGTTAGTATCTAATTGATAAGTTATTTTGAAATAAAAGAACCATAGGGTTCGGCCATAGTGTTTGGCCGAACCCCATGGAAGAAGAATGGGGGATCATCTTGATAATTTTTAATAGAAAAGAAGGGATGAGGTTCGGCCATGGTGTATGGCTGAACCCCATCAAATACAATTACGGATTTGGGGTTCTTAAGACTTTGAATCATGTGGATTGATTTATTAATTGTAAAGGATTGAAAACCCCCATGGAAAGGATATCACTAAGGTGGTTTGATTCATTGGATGATCATGGTTTAATTAAATGGAAAGAAAGAACCATAAGATTCGGCCATAGTGCATGGCCGAACCCATAGAAGAGTCTTGGTTAAGTGTAATTGGGAAATTGATGTTAAAGATATATGATCTTTCAAGGGATTAATTAATCAAGATCATGAATCATAGGGTTTGGCCATGGTATATGGCCGAACCCCATGGGTTTGTTTTGGAAGGGAGATAGTTTTTGGTTGCTAATTATGGAAAGAGTTGCTAAATTGGAAAGCCTCCAATTTTGGAAAGAGGGTTTCTAATTTAAGAAACTATCGAATTATGGAAAGGGGAATTTATTTATGGAAAACTTCTAAACATGAAGGTGGAGTCTAGTTAAGGAAACCTTCCAATTATGGAACGGTGGAGTTTAATATGGAAACTTCCTATTTATGGAAGGATTGGCCATGTATGGCAATTTTCTAGTTAAGAATGAATGGATTGGTTGCCATGAGTGAGGTTCGGCCATGGTGTATGGCCGAACCCCACTAGGGTTTATTTTTGGAAACCTTTGAATCTATAGAAGGTTGTTTATTAAGTAAGTTTCTAAAAATAGAAGGAGCAGATTAAAAAGGGGAAAGTTCTATTTTTGGAAGGTGGAAACTAAATTAGAAAGTTTTAACTTAAGAACCTTCTAATTAAGGAAATATAAAATAGGAAACTTTTTAAGTAAAGAGTGTTAATGTTATAATTGGAAACCATACACCATAGGGTTCGGCCAAGGTGTATGGCCGAACTCCATGGTCCAAATTAAGGGATCAAATGGCATTTTAAGTCATGGCTAAGAGCTGATCGATGAATCGAATTATGAACCTATTTTATGAGTTATGTTTTGTGTATTTTTAAAATAAAGGGAAGGATACAAACATGTGTTATGAATTATTGATGAAAGTAGTGGCAAAATGGTAATTACATGCCAAAGTGGAGGATCATGGGTTCGGCCATGGTGTATGGCCAAACCCCATGAGTTGTTTTATGGACTTGGTTTGGTTAAAGAATTCTTAAAGGGTTAAGTTATGGTAGATTTAAAGGAATGAGGCAACCAATGGCATTTTTGTAAATATGTGAGAATATTGGACATTGGGTTCGGCCATGGTGTATGGCCGAACCCCATGATTTAATTATTGGACTATATGATTGGATTCAAGAAGTGTGTATTATTTTGGAACCTAAGCAAGGAAAAGGCTATGGTTATGGACAATGGCATAATTGTAATTAACTAAAGATTAGACCATGGGTTCGGCCATGGTGTATGGCCGAACCCCATGGGGTTTTGTTTATGGAGTTAGAACCTTGAAAATCAAGTGGGACTTGGTTATGATTAATTATTGTGTTATAAGGTAACAGGATCTCACACGGCGTTTACGATCGTAAGCAGTTATCGGACGAAAGATGCAAGCACACGTTAGCGGTCTTTGGTAGGATTCCACCTCTTTGAAACCATGGATTTATATACACTTGTTTTATCTTATGTTTGGTGAAATTTTGGTTCTCAAATGATATGCTTTATATGAATTTGGAATGCTATGTTTATTTGTTTAAAATAGCATGTGTTTGAATATGTTTCAAAAGGGATTTTCAATGCTATTTTATGTTATAAATAACATGTGTTTCATTGGCATCTCATGCATGGCATGGGGTGGAGGATTTATAACCGAAGGGGTCACACTCCGTCGGGGGGTCCGAAAGACCCATGTGCATTACCTTGATGTGATTTCCATCAAGAAGATTCCGGAGGGTCCACACTCTGCCGGGGCGTCCGGAAGACCTATGTGGTGGGTACATTATGTACATGTGATGGGTGGGACTCATTGCATATTTGTTATCATTGCATGGCATGGATTTTATATGATTTTGATAGCACTATATTATTATATATGTTTTGTACTGACCATGTGTTAGCCGTAACTGGAATACCTACTGGGCACGTTATTCTTACGCCCTACTTCTACCCTAGTTGATGATACAGGTAATCAAGGGAACGAGGAACGCAAGACGGGCAGGGTTAGGAGCTTGGATGATTTATTTTATACGTTTTGATTAAAGTTACTTATGGACTTGTAATTGAGTAACTAGTTTCAGAATGTAATAACTTAGATGGTCGGATGTTTAGTTTGATGGTTATGGAGTTTTTAATAATGATTAAGGACTTGACGTACTTTGCTATCTGAATGGAATAGAACTTGGTTCTATTATGATTCCGCAGGTTATGATATTTATTCCGTAAGTTGATATTGCTATGTGTGAACCATTTTTCATGGACTTGATCCATGCACACATGGGGTTGGCCAGTTAAGGATCTGACTTTGGAAGTTCGGACTTAGCTCGTGTCGTGACGTCCCGCGCTCTATCACTCTACTCTGTTATATATAAAAAAAAAAAATATACTCTGAATTTACGGGAAGAAACGAGTGAAAATGGGCGCGGCGTTACACACAAGATTTTACTTTGATAAGCAAGAGGTGGCAAAAGGAATCCAAGGGGCCTTCTAAAGAATTTACTTGTTTTTTACATATTTTAAAAATCGTGGAACCTAAGAATTTTCCCTCTCTAGACTGAATCAAAGGACAACTAGATTCTGTCACATAACCAGATATACTTAGACAATCTCGACGCCTCTTGAGAAAACTCGAGGCCTCCAGTCTATACCCAATTTTCAGACTTTTAAATTATTAGGCCATTGACATCTATGGTTCTTTTGGCTTGATGTATGGTCCACTAGGGTCTACTTACTTGTGTACGAATCATGTGCAGACGGTACAACATTCAATGCATAATAAATCTTCACGAAGTCTTCAGAGATATTGACATCTTCTTAAATCTTCCAAGGCAAGGTCCAACTGGGTCACGTAATTAACAAAACGGATGACTCTGACTAGCCGGGGCACTTTCACATTCGACAACACCTGTTGACTGCACATAGTCGATAGAAGAGCTATGCAAATAGCAAGAGATGACCTTTGACATTTCACGTGGGAGACCATCTATTCCTAAAGGTCTCGCCACGCAAGGGCCATATGGCGTTTGGAAAGAAGGGAAAACTATTTCCAAGCTTTGTTGGGTCATTCCTGTAATAGCCCGGACTATTTAAAATAAGTGTAAATGTGGATATTATTTATTTTAATGATGGAAATTGGGAAATTTGATGAAATAGATGGTAAATGGATCAAAATATGGACGAAGGCCCAAGTATGGCCCAATGGACCATGGATTGGATTTAAAATCATTTAAATAGTCAATGATGGTCAATTGGGCCAAGGATGGTCAAATTTGGCCCAATACCCATTTGGGACCCAATGGGTCAAGATAATGTAAGCTCAAAGGTAAATGGGTAAGGGTGAATGTAATTGGGCAATGGGCTCAATGGTGATCCAAGTAGTTGAAAATGGATTAAATTAAATCACCTAAGTTAGTGATGAGTTGACCAAGGTGACATGGTCCAATGGGACCCACCTTCACCTCATCAAATGAGGTGGTGTGTGGACCAAGGATTGGTGGGGCCGGCCACCATGGTTGACTTGATCAACGATGGGTGGAATAATGGAATTAGTTTAAGTGGGAATTGATTAACCTAAGGTAATTAACTAATTAATTAAATGATTAAATTATTCAAAAGGTGGTCAAATGGTCAAATGGGAAGACCAAAAGCCATCTTATCTCCAAACACACAAAACGTTGGCTAGTGGTGGTTATCCCAACCACCACCATAAAGCATAGAAAATATCTTATGTGGTTGGTGGGAAAATTTATGGTGAAGTGTAGCTTAAGTAAGCCTTGGGATAAGATGGGTTTTTCTTTCATTCTCTTCCTCTCTTTCCCTCTCTCATAGTCGTCCCACACTAAGAAGAGAAAGAAGAAGAAAAGCTTGGGAAAAAAAAAAAGAAGGAAACTTAGAAGAGAAGAGAATAAAAGTGCAAACTTTGGGCCACCTCTTCAAGACCAAAGCTTGAGGTAATTTTTCTATCCCATCCTCTCCCTCTCTCTCTCAAGTACACCCCATGGTAGATGATTGATTTATTTATTACGGTTCATAAGAATGGAAGCATGGAGAATGATGTAGGGTTTTAAGTTTTTAAATGATTAAATGTGGGTAATTTTAAAGGGTTTTTATGAGAAAAATCATGGGAAATATTGATGATTTTAATGGCCTCAAAAATGGTGGATGAAGGTGAACCCTATGGTGATGAAATGGTGGATTTAATGGGTGTGAAATTATGGAAAATGATGGAGAAGATTAATAATTTTTAAATGGACTTTAAACATTGTAAATGAGGTTTTAAAAAAATAAAACCATGGAAAGATTTTATGGATGGAATATTTTTGAACCCTATGGTGATGAATGTGGAATGATGATGGATGTAAAATAATGGAAAAATAAATGGACAATGTTGGTGGTGTTGATGGGCCAAAATGAACCTAATGTTGATAGTTGTAATGGGAATGTGGCTAAGTTAATGGACTTAAATGTGATTAAGGATGATGGTTTAAATGTATAAATTAAACCCCTTCATGGAAGGGCTTATGATGGATTTAAATGTGTAACAAAGGTCCAAGAAAATGGGAAAAAAACATCATGGGTTCGGCCATGGTGTATGGCCGAACCCATGACCCAATTTTATGAGACAATTGTGGGCTAAGTATGGGACTATATGTGTGTTTAAATAAATAACGATTAGGTTATTTAAATGGCTGATGTAAATGATCTTGTGATATGGTTGATGGATCAATTATGGACTCAAGATGTGGCTAAGAATGATGATTCAATCATAAGTCATTTTTATGGGCTAAGGAAGGGTTTATGTAGGTGGTTAATTAATGAAGATTAAGTTAAGAAAAAGTATTGTTTTAATGATGTTATGGCATGATTAAATGGGTCACTAATGGACTTGAGTGTATGGATCAATTATGAGCAAAAAATGTACATGGGTAAATGAGTGATTAGTCATGGAAAAGAGGTAATGGCAAAACCGTAAATATGGGCCAAGATAAAGAACCCCATGGGAGATGACCATGGACTTAGGGACTGTAAGTAACGAACTTATGTGTGATTGATAAAGTCTAGGGTGGTTGATTTTTAGACTTATGTAATTAAAATAATTAATGAGAAAATGGGACCCACAAACCTAGCTAGTGAGGTTCGGCCATGGTGTATGGCCGAATCCCACTAAGACATGATTTAGGGGCTTTATCATGGATACGATATGGACTGATTTGGTAATGTATAATAAGGAACTGGACATCACAAGCGGTGCGCGATCGGCGACCGGGTTTGAGGACGGAAAAACGTAAAGGGACGCTAGTCGGTATTCGGTAGGATTCCTACCTTTTTGTAAGCCATGGATTGTGTGATGGTTTCTTTGATTTATTTTGAAAATTATATGGTTTGTTTTATGATGAGTTTTAAAATCATGATTTATGTATCTCATATGGCATAATGCAAGGTTATGAATTATATGCTAAGTTATGAACTCTATATTAAGACTATGGATTATATATATTACATAGCATAATGCACCTACATCTCATGCATGGCATGGGCGGGAAAATAAAGGAACCGGAGTCCATGCTCCGTGGGGGCGACTGAGAAGCAAACATGGGGATAGCCTGATGCGCTATAACCGGAGTCCATGCTCCGTCGGGGCGACCGAGAAGCAGACATGGGGATATCTTGATATGTGGAGATATAACCAGAGTCCATGCTCCGTCTGGGCAACCGAGAAGCAAGCATGGGGATATCATGATAGAATGGATGATGGGTGGGACTCATGACATAGACACCCATGGCATAGCATTCATTTTATGGTTTTCATATATTATTACTTGTGTGCTTGTTATCATTAATCCATGTGTTAGCCCTACTCGGAGTCCTACTGGGCGCGTTGTCTAACGCCCTACTTCTACCCTAGCTGATGACGCAGGAGACGGTGGAGCAGAAGGACGAGACGGGAGCCAAGCTTAGGAGCTTGGGGAAGGTGGCTACTTAATTTATTTAGATTTGTTTTGGAAATGTATTTGAGTAGCCTAGCTTGTCGGAAATGTAATATTTTAGATTACCTGCTATGTTTTGGTTTTTATTTTTTTAAATTGTGATGTTGAGGTATTTTGGTAATTAAATGAATGTTATATTCCCTGCTATCTAAATTGGTAGGTTAGTCTCTATTTTAACTCCGCACTTAGTTTAAAATTCCTCGAGCTTACGTCTACGTGCGAACCGTCCTCCTTGACTTCGTTCCACGCACGCGTAGGGTTGGCCAGTTAAGGGCCGGGCTTTAGAAGCTCGGAACTTAACTCGCGTCGTGACGTCCAGCACCTTTGTCACTCTTATTTCAAAAAAAAAAAAAAAAATAGGCTCTAATTTCGTTGAAAAGGGGCGGGCGTTACAGCTGATATCAGAGCGAAATCGGAAGAATGAATCTCTCGAAGTATGATTAAGACGGTTTCACGTCTCAATGACGGATAAGAATCCCGACTGACCGACTCTTCAGAGTCCGCTGCACGGGGCCGGGTTAATTTACTTCGATTGACTCAAACTGAAGTATTCAATCTGAGAACAGCATTCGACGAAAAGGAATGATAGCAAGGGAAAGACAATCATTATAAATGATGAATTTATCAAACGTAGCAAAATAGGAAAATCTCCCCGATTTCCCCGAATTAAAAAGGAACATTTGATACTTGGGAAGTTTTCCCTCAAACCAAGTATGCTTATTTGGCAACTTCCCCCATCTCCCCCCCGCCGAATTGAAAGAAAAATACTTGATACTTAGGAAATTTTCCCCAAGTTGAAAAGAAATACATGGTACTTAGAAATTTCCCCCCAAAACAAAGTATGCATATTTGGTAATTTTCCACCAAAAATGAGAACATGTGCTTGATACTTAAGAAATTATTCCCCCCAAAAACTAAGTATGTTCATTTGGCAAAATTATGAGACACGCCAAGTTTATGAAGGAGCTAAGTCAATAAATGTTTTTCAATGACTTAGGAGAATGCCTCAGAAGAGAAAAACCCGACAAAACCCACGGGTAGAGGAAGAGGTGCCACCACCGCTTCAAGAGGAGGTACAACCACCGCATCAAGAGGGAGTACAACCACCACATCAGGAGGAGGGACAGAATAGTGTGAACCTGCAGGGTCTGCCTCCCGAGTTGAAAGAATTGGTTCAAGCAGTGGTCACCTCTGTCCTTCAGCAGCACTTGAATGGGGATGCGACCACCAGCGGCTCCAACAAACGGAATATGGTTAGAGATTTCCAGCAACAGTGCCCTCCCTACTTCGGGGGAAAAGAAGGGGTTGTCGGAGCAGAGCATTGGTTGAAAAAGATCACTCAGATCTTGAATCTGCTTCAGATTTCTAGTCCTGCTGATAGGATCTTACTGGCTACATCTCAACTGATCGAGGATGCCGGTAATTGGTGGGAAGTTGTAGAAAAGCAGCAAACACTAGTGCCGGAAGGGGAAAGGATTACCATGAGATGGGAATGGTTCTCAGCCACCTTTTTAGAGCAATATTTTTCGGAGGAGGAAAGAGAGAGCCAGACCCAAGCCTTCCTATCATTGGTACAAGGCAATATGACGGTGGCAGAATATCACAGAGAATTCCTTAGGCTATCCGTATATGCATTTTATATGGTGGATACCGAGCACCGGAGGGCCCGTAAGTTTGAGCGGGGCCTTCTGCCAAACATCAGGACTAGGGCGACCATCTTCAAGGAACCTACACTGGCAGGGGTGGTCAGCAGGACCACTATAGCGGAGCGAGAGTTGAATGAGATAGTACGGTTTGACAACCGCCGAGGGTAGAGTGGGCGGGGTGCATTTCAACCCAACAAGAAGTTCCGCCTGAACTTCAGCAGACCCTCACCCTCCACTGGATCTACAGGGGGTTTTCGCCCCAATCAGCCCTCCCCATCAGCATCAGTCACTCAGGTCCCACGGGGTGGGAACACATGTTATCAGTGTGGCCAGCAGGGCCACTTCAAGTGGGAGTGTCCACAGATCAGCAGACCCTTTCACTTCAAGGGTTTCTTCCGCCCTCCAACTAGACCAGCTTAGTCGCGAGGAGGCAGAGCATACAACCAGGCGGGGCGGGCGCCAAACCCTACAGGATCTGGACAGCTTTTTACCACACCGTCTCCAGTAGCGGTGGATTGTTCGGTGATTCGAGGTATGGCTGTAGTTGGTAGTTCCTATGCTGTTGCATTATTTGATTATGGACCTTCCCATTCATTTATATCTGCTGCATTCATATCTGCTACGGGCACATTAGTACAAAACCTGTCCACATCACTTACCATTGTATCCCCCGTCGGAGACACATATTTGGGACTCATACGCACTGCATTAAACACTGAACTCGCTGGATTCCATTCGAGTTCAACTATTTGGTACTCAATATGACCGAGTATGATGTTATATTTGGCATGGACTGGTTGGCTACATTTCAAGCCCATATTGATTGCCATCTTCGTAGGGTGATATTTTGGTCACCCGAGGGGAAGCGTTATACAGTGCACGCTGACAGACAGGGTATCCCTAGAAGGTTACAGGAAGAATTGAACCACCTTGTCTTGAACAACATTAGATTAGACAGGGCACCAGGGGCTGAACTTCCAGCGGTAGTCGCAGATTATGCCGAGGTATTCCCAACAGAGCTCCCTAGGTTGCAACCCAAGAGGGAGATAGACTTTGAGATCAAGTTATATTCCGGTGCTGCTCCAGTATCATTGTCCCATTACAGGATGGCACCAGTTGAGATGACCGAGTTGAAGAAGCAGATTGATGAACTGCTCAGACTGGGTTTTATTAGGAACAACACATCTGCATGGGGAGCCCCAGTATTATTTGTGAAGAAGAAAGACGGTACCCTTCAGAAGTGTGTGGACTACAGGAAATTTAACCAATTGACTGTCAGGAACAAATATCCCCTACCCAAGATTGATGATCTGTTTGATCAACTTAGGGGTTCCTCTCACTTCTCCAAGATTGATCTGATGTCCAGATATCATCAAATCTGGGTTAGAGAGGAGGACATAGAGAAGATGGCCTTTAGGACACCGTATGGCTTATATGCGTATGTGGTCATGCCATTTGGACTTACTAATGCACCGGCCATAGTCATGGATCTGATAAATAGGATATTCCGTCTGTACTTGGATCAGTTTGTGATTGTATACATTGATGACATCCTGATCTATTCCAAAAGTCAGGAGGAACATGCCGAACACCTGCGAATAGTCTTGGACACCTTGAGAAAGAACTAGTTGTATGCCAAAGCCAGCAAGTGTGAATTTTGGCTATCTGAGGTCAACTTCTTGGGGCACATCATATCAGAAGAATGTATAGCCGTGGACCCGGCTAAGGTAGCGGCAGTGAGGGAGTGGAAAGCACCGACGAATGTGACCGAGATACGCAGTTTTCTGGGATTGACCGGTTACTACAGAAAATTCATCATGGACTTCTCCAAAATTGCAGCTCCACTTACCCGACTCACTCAGAAAGGAGTAAAATTTGAGTGGTCAGATCTGTGCAACCGGAGTTTTGAGGAGCTAAAGGAGAGGCTTAAAACCGCTCCTATTTTGATCTTGCCGGAGAGAGGCAGAAATTATGAAGTGTACTGTGATGCCTCAGGTGAGGGACTGGGGTGTACACTCAGTCAAGGTAATCGTGCGGTGGCGTACGGTTCAAGACAGTTGAAAGTCCATGAACGCCATTATCCCACACATGATCTGGAACTAGTAGCAGTGGTCTTCGCTCTCAAAAGCTGGAGACACTACCTTTATGGTGAGAAGTTTGAGGTGTTCTCAGATCACAAGAGCCTGAAGTACTTATTTGATCAGAAGGAACTCAATATGAGACAACGCAGATGGATGGAATATCTAGCAGATTATGAGTTCGCACTTCGGTATCATCATGGCAAGGCGAACAAAGTGGCGGATGCCCTCAGCCGCATGTCACATGCGACAGTAGTCAGTTTGATCAGGACGGAATGGGAAGTGTTGAGTACCATCAGAGAGTTCAAACTCTACCTCAATAATCATGGGACCATAGATAATCTGATCATACGATCCAACATGGTCTCCGAGATTGAACGGGAGCAACGGACAGATCTAGAGGTGGAGGAGATATGGGCTAAGATGTCTACCGGTGAGGTTGTACCAGAGTGGGAACTACGACCAGGACAAGGTCTTGTGTTCCGAGGCAGGGCATATGTGAATAAGAACTGCAGAAGAGAGTTGTTGATTGAAGCACACCAAACCAAGCTCTCTATCCATCGGGGCAGCACCAAGATGTATCATGATCTTAAGAGGCACTATTGGTGGCGCGGACTTAAGAAAGATGTGGCAGAGTTTGTTGCTCGTTGCCTAACTTGTTAGCAGGTTAAGGCGGAACATCGGAAACCACCGGGTTTACTCACACCCTTACCAGTGCCAGAGTGGAAATGGGAGCACATATCTATGGATTTCGTAACAGGGTTGCCAAGGTCACCAAAGGGCAACGATGAGATATGGGTCGTATTGGACCGGTTGACTAAATCTGCGCATTTCCTTCCCATCAAGATGACTCATTCATCGGAGACATTGGGTCAATGGTACATCCGAGATATCATCAGATTACATGGTATTCCCCGGACTATTGTGTCCGATAGGGATGGCCGATTCACCGCAAAGTATGGCAGGGCATGCAGTCGTCTATGGGGACCGACATATTGACTAGCACAACATTTCATCCACAGACTGATGGGCAGTCAGAGAGGACAATACAGACATTGGAGGATATGCTAAGTGCATGTATGCAAGACTTCAAGGGTGGATAGGAGGATCATTTTCCACTGGTGGAATTCTCCTACAATAACAGTTACCAAGCAAGCCTCCAGATGGCTCCGTTTGAGGCCTTATAAGGTAGGCCGTGTAGATCGTCAATGTGTTGGACAAAGGCCGGTGAGCCTGCGCTGATTGGACCGGAGTTGGTTACGGAGACTACAACGCAGATCAAGTTAATACGACAACACATACTCACCGTACAAAGCCGTTAGAAGAGTTACGCCAACAAAAGGAAAAGGTTCCTCGAGTTTGAGGTGGGAGACTTGGTGTTTTTGAAAGTCTCACCACGGAAGGGATACATGAGATTCGGGAAGAAGGGGAAGCCGTCGCCGAGATTTGTGGGACAGTTTCCAATCCTAAAGAGGGTGGCGTGGGTAGCTTATCAGTTGGCGCTCCCTTCACAGTTATCATCTCTACATGATGTGTTCCATGTGTCCATGTTAAGGAAGTACAACCCCGATCCTTCACATATATTGAACGTGCAAGACGTCGATGTGCAAAGCGACGTGACGTATTTGGAGAAGCCGATCAGAGTGATCGGGAGAGAACAAAGAGTACTGAGGAACCGCGCTATTCAGTTGGTCAAGGTTGTATGGGAACGACATGGCAATGAGGAAGCCACCTGGGAACTTGAATCAGAAATGAGAGCCACTCATCCGGAGCTCTTTGTATGAGTTGTTTTGAACCTCTACTTCGTTCGAATTTTCGGGACGAAAATTTCAAAAGAGGATTGTATTGTAATAGCCCGAACTTTTTAAATTAATATAAATGTGGATATTATTTGTTTTAATGATGGAAATTGGGAAATTTGATGGAATAGATGGTAAATGGATCAAAGTTTGGACAAGGGCCCAAGTATGGCCCAATGGACTATGGATTGGATCTAAGTTCATTTAAATGGTCAATTGGGCCAAGGATGGTCAAATTGGGCCCAATACCCATTTGGGACCCAATGGGGCAAAATAATGTAAGCTCTAAGGTAAATGGGTAAGGGTGAATGTAATTGGGCCATGGGCCCATTGGTGATCCAAGTAGTTGAAAATGGATTAAATTAAATCACCTAAGTTAGTGATGAGTTGACCAAGGTGACATAGTCCAATGGGACCCACCTCCACCTCATCAAATGAGGTGGTGTGTGGACTAAGGATTGGTGGGGCCGGCCACCATGGTTGAACGATGGGTGGAATAATGGAATTAGTTTAAGTGGGAATTGATTAACCTAAGGTAATTAACTAATTAATTAAATGATTAAATTATTCAAAAGGTGGTCAAATAGTCAAATGGGAAGACCAAAAGCCATCTTATCTCCAAACACACAAAACGTTGGCTAGTGGTGGTTATCCCAACCACCACCATAAAGCATAGAAAATATCTTATGTGGCTGGTGGGAAAATTTATGGTGAAGTGTAGCTTAAGTAAGCCTTGAGATAAGATGGGTTTTCTTTTCATTCTCTCCCATTTCATTCTCTTCCTCTCTTTCCCTCTCTCATAGCCATCCCACACTAAGAAGAGAAAGAAGAAGAAAAGCTTGGACAAAAAAGAAAAGAAGAAGGAAACTTAGAAGAGAAGAGAAGAAAAGTGCAAACTATGGGCCACCTCTTCAAGACCAAAGCTTGAGGTAATTTTTCCATCCCATCCTCTCCCTCTCTCTCTCAAGTACACCCCATGGTAGATGATTGATTTATTTATTAGGGTTCATAAGAATGGAAGCATGGACAAATGATGTAGGGTTTTAAGTTTTTAAATGATTAAATGTGGGTAATTTTAAAGGATTTTTATGAGAAAAATCATGGGAAATATTGATGATTTTAATGTCCTCAAAAATGGTGGATGAATGTGAACCCTATGTTGATGAAATGGTGGATTTAATGGGTGTGAAATTATGGAAAATGATGGAGAAGATTAACAGTTTTTAAATGGACTTTAAACATTGTAAATGAGGTTTTAAAAAAATAAAACCATGGAAAGATTTTTTGGATGGAATATTTTTGAACCCTATGGTGATGAATGTGGAATGATGATGGATGTAAAATAATGGAAAAATAAATGGACAATGTTGGTGGTGTTGATGGACCAAAATGAAATGTTGATAGTTGTAACGGGAATGTGGCTAAGTTAATGGACTTAAATGTGATTAAGGATGATCGTTTAAATGTATGAATTAAACCCCTTCATGGAAGGGCTTATGATGGATTTAAATGTGTAACAAAGGTCCAAGAAAATGGGAAAAAGACATCATGGGTTCGGCCATAGTGTATGGCTGAACCCATGACCCAATTTTACGAGACAATTGATGGGCTAAGTGTGGGACTATATGTGTGTTTAAATAAATAAATATTAGGTTAATTAAAAGGCTGATGTAAATGATCTTGTGATATGGTTGATGGATCAATTATGGACTCAAGATGTGGCTAAGAATGATGATTCAATTATAAGTCATTTTTATGGGCTAAGGAAGGGTTTATGTAGGTGGTTAATTTATGAAGATTAAGTTAAGAAAAAGGGTTGTTTTAATGATGCTATGGCATGATTAAATTGGTCACTAATGGACTTGAGTGTATGGATCAATTATGAGCAAAAAAATGTACATGGGTAAATGAGTGATTTGTCAGGGAAAAGAGGTAGTGGCAAAACCGTAAATATGGGCCAAAAATAAAGAACCCCAAGGGAGATGACCATGGACTTAGGGACTCTAAGTAATGAACTCATGTGTGACTGATAAAGTCTAAGGTGCCTGGTTTTTAGATTTATGTAATTAAAATAATTAATGGAGAAAATGGGACCCACAAACCTAGTTAGTGATGTTCGGCCATGGTGTATGGCCGAACCCCACTAAGACATGATTTAGGGGCTTGATCATGGATACGATATGGACTGATTTGGTAATGTATAATTAAGGTACCAGACATCGCAAACGGTGCGCGGTCGGAGACCGGGTTTGTGAACGAAGAAACGTAAAGGGACGCTAGTCGGTATTCGGTAGGATTCCTACCTTTTTGTAAGCCATGGATTGTGTGATGGTTTCTTTGATTTATTTTGAAAATTATATGGTTTGTTTTATAATGAGTTTTAAGATCATGATTTATGTATCTCATATGGCATAATGCAAGACTATGAATTATATGCTAAGTTATGAACTCTATATTAAGACTATGGATTATATATATTACATAGCACAATGCACCTACATCTCATGCATGGCATGGGCGGGAAAATAAAGGAACCGGAGTCCATGCTCCGTTGGTGCGACCGAGAAGCAAACATGGGGATAGCCTGATGCGCTATAACCGGAGTCCATACTCCGTCGGGGCGACCGAGAAGCAGACATGGGGATATCTTGATATGTGGAGATATAACTGGATTCCATGCTCCGTCGGGGAAATCGAGAAGCAAGCATGGGGATATCATGATGGTATGGATGATGGGTGGGACTCATGACATAGACACCCATGGCATAGCATTCATTTTATGGTTTTCATATATTATTTCCTGTATGCTTGTTATCACTAATCCATGTGTTAGCCCTACTCGGAGTCCTACTGGGCGCGTTGTCTAATGCCCTACTTCTACCTTAGCTGATGACGCAGGAGACGGCGGAGCAGAAGGATGAGACGGGAGCCAAGCTTAGGAGCATGGGGAAGGCGGCTACTTAATTTATTTAGATTTGTTTTGGAAATGTATTTGAGTAGCCTAGCTTGTCGGAAATGTAATATTTTAGATTACTTGCCATGTTTTGGTTTTTATTTTTAGACATTGTGATGTTGAGGTATTTTGGTAATTAAATGAATGTTATCTTCCCTGCTTTCTAAATTGGTAGGTTAGTCTCTATTTTAACTCCGCACTTAGTTTAAAATTCCTCGAGCTTACGTCTACGTGAGAACCATCCTCGTGGACTTCGTTCCACTCACGCGTAGGGTTGGCCAGTTAAGGGCCGGGCTTTAGAAGCTCAGAACTTAACTCGCGTCGTGATGTCCCGCGCCTTTGTCACTCTTATTTCAAAAAAAAAAATAGGCTCTAATTTCTGTGAAAAGGGGCGGGCGTTACAATTCCCTATCATTGAAAAAATCGGCGAAGCTGCATATCGCATAGAACTTCATGCACAATTGTCAAACTTGCACGACGTATTTCATGCCTCAATGTTTCCAAAATACAATCCTGATTCGTCACATGTCTTGGATGTACAAGAACTAGATGTTCAGAGCGACGTGTCATACGTCGAAAGGCCTATTAGAATCATAGATGCCGAACAGAAGGTACTAAGGAACAAAGTGATCCCTTTCATCAAAGTGGTTAGGGAACGACATGGAAATGAAGAACCCACTTGGGAAATGGAATCGGAAATGAGAGCATCTCACCCAGAACTGTTTTTTTAAATTTTGTTTTTGGAACCCAGCCTTCGTCTAATTTTCGGGAAGAAATTTCCAAATGGTGGTAGTATTGTAAGGGCCCGGAGTTTTAACTCCCTATTTTGTATGTAATTTCTCTTTAAATGAATGAAATGAATGATGAGATTGTTGGTCCAAAAACGATATGAATAAAATGTGGTGAATGTACATTGAAAGAAATAGGGGAAACTAAATTTCCCACTGACGATACATCGACTGGGTCAATGTGTTGGCAAACTGAACTTCCCTAGGCGATGCGTCGACTCGATCGATGTGTCGGTGAAAGCTAAAAACTGAATCCGAAACATAAATTGCCAGAAAGATGCATCGACATGGTCAATGTATCGACGAAAGACCAAAATCAGAATAAACCAAGTACAAAACACCCAGATGGACATATCGACCATCTCGATATATCGTGGAATCAAATTGTTGGACACATCGATGAAGTCGATGTGTCGAGGTAGTTCAAACGCCTCTAGTAGATACTTCTGTGTTTCGCTGCCCAGGCACTACTTTCCATGCATGGTAATCCTCCAACACCAATTCCCACCTTCCAATCGCCCATTTAAGAGACTAGGGCAACCAAAGGAGGAAAATAAAAAAGGGAGTGAAATGAAAGAGGGAAATAGAGAAAGAAAGAAACGGGGAAGAGGGAAAACAGAAATAAATAAAAGAAAGAGAGGAAAAACAAGAAGAAAAATAGAGAAAGTGAGGAGAGAAGAAAGAGAGAGACCACCTAGTTTCACTCATTCAATCTCGTCCACTCACTCAACCTTAACGCTCAACTCTACAGTGATCTTTCTCCCCTCTCCACTGACTTCATCTGCTCCGGGAAAGGGAGGAGAAACAAGGGAAAAAAGAAGGAAAAATCAAGCTAGAAAGGAGGGAAGGAAAGGAGCTCATCCTTCATCCACTCAAGTACACTTGAAAATCTTGCAAGGTAGATAAATTTTATTGTGATTTTAAGTAAAATAATCACACTAGGGTCTTTATAGAATATGTATGAACATATTTAAGAGATAAAGGACCGAGGATAATGGACATACAAGTAGAGGGAACTCATGGAAAATGAATCCATGGCGTTTGGACCCAATCTAGTTGACATATCGACTATTTTGATGTGTCGTCTAGAACAAGAGTCCAATAAACCAGAAATATCGAGGTATTAAACTTACAGAATCCATCCCAGGATGACATATCGACAACGCCAATGTCTCGGTTGGGGTACGACAGAAATGAAAATAGAACAAAAAAAATGTTGAATTGATCCCAAAACGACCCATCGACAAGGTCGATGTGTCGGTCTGGGTATGACAAAATTGAAAATGGAATATGAAAGTTCTCCCTTTGGTGCTAGAACACGATTGACCCTAGCTAGGGGGTTGAATAGGTCAATTTAAAAATCGTTGGTCCTTTGAAAAATTACTTGATTGATTAATTAAGTACAATGGATATAACAATCAAGTGTGTGTGTGTTAGCAAATGAGATTAAGCAATCAACACAAGAAATTAGTTCTAACGTCACAAGTACAAAGACACAAGATATATAGTGGTTCGATTAGCCAACCTACATCCACTGTTGGGACTAGGTCAACCTTGAGCTATCCTAAAATTCACTAAGTGGGGACTTACACCCTCACAATTAGAGTTGCAATTCCACCTAACTCAATTGGCTAGAATTTCACCACCACATGTAAAATAAGAATTCCACTATTTGATTTGGTTGGGAATTCCATCCACCACCTGTGCCAGTGACGACGCTCTAGCTTTTTTATAGTGGTTCCGGAGCCAAGCCTCTTTAATCCACTTTCACTGGATAAAGGCTTTAAAACAAAATTAAAACCAAGAAGCACTTGCCTTGTAGATATTTCTCGAAGATGTGTGCTTCTCAAAGATCCACCCATTGTGTGCCCGAGTTAATCCCGACACTCTGCCTTCTAGCCGTCATTGAGCAATCACAATTTTAGGGTGACTAAGAAACTGATTATGTCCTAGCTTGGATATTTTCTTTTCTCCTCTCTTTCTCTCTTTCACTAAATCAATAGATTGGTTGTATTTGATTCTCAGGTGTAGGCACAAGAGAGTAGATCGTTCCTTAGAGTGTGTGAATTTTCTCAGTTCAAGAAAGCTGATTAAATGATCACACACCTCTCATATTTATAGAGGAGTCAACACAGTTTTTCAAACTATCCAGTACCGTCAGGTCGGGGGCACCGATGGGTCAGTGTTCACATTTATTACTGTTCAACCACCCGACCGTTGCACATTAAATGCACTCCCAATTGCGTAATTAATTCCCAGTCGATAGGTCAGTGTCAGAGATGGGTCGATAGTCATGGCACCGAGAGGTCAGTCCATACGAGGGTCTCAATCTGAAGTAACACCATGCTGACAGAGTTTCATGTCCCGAAACTTGTCCTGCCCAGAACGACGTGTCACCCTTGACTAAAGTGTCGGTCCTCGTACTCTCGATCGGTCTTCAAGTACCGAGATGTCTGTTTTCTCAAAAGTCCACTTGAGTTCTAAGTCCCAGGACTCATAAGTTATCATCTACGAGTTGTTTGACCATGAGGAGTCGTTAAGTTCATCACGGAGGGGTCGGTGCATACGAGACACTTGATCAGAGGCATACCCAGAATGATAGTTCAATGTTCCATAAACTTTTTCAATCTGGCCGACCAGTCCATGACCATGATAGGTCGATCATGTCTCCACCGAGAAGTCGGTAAGAACAACTGGTCGAGCTGACAGTGAATTTAATTCATATTTCCAAGTGCGCTTCCAATTCACTGTCAAGCTTCCTCTCTAGGTTTTTAATGATTTGATCATTTATTCAACTAAGCCTAGGCAAAGTCCTCCTAAGGTATGAGTTCCACCTAAAGTCACCTATGGCCATAGTACTTGTTTTGTGATTGTCATAATGATGAGCTTTAATTCGGTGGAGCATGATCTTCAATCTTGACCACCTTTAGTCTTCAAGCTTTTAGGAAGTGCTTCTTCCCGAGTCATGGAATTGACAAGCTTAAGGACTCGCCAAAGCCGGGGCACTAACAATTTCCATCTTTGTCAATTTCATGACAAAACTTATAAGCTAACCAAATTACAAACCCACCTTTATTACATTACATTTGAATACAAAAATATTACATTGATTACATGTACATATTCAAATGGAAAATAAGACTATGATCTTCGCATATATATTCAAATGGAAAATAAGACTATGATCTTCGCATATTCTTGTTCAGCTTACTTCATTTCATGTTTTCTTGTTCAAGCACATAAGCAAGCAACACTAGAAAATCATTAGAGGGGTTAGTCTAAAACATAAATATGCATCCATGGACTAAACTAGATTTGTATTCATGCTACCCCATATTTCCTAGAAACCAGCACTACCCATAGCATATCCTAGCTATCAGTGTTGAGAAGATTTTCTCCCCCAATCTTCTTGAGTTTGATTTCCCAAACTCCAAGCATAGACATTCCCATATCCATTGGCTTCTTCCAATCTTACCAATTACTCATCTTTAATTGGCTTTGATGTCTAACAACTTCTACTAATTTCTTGCCCATTTTGTCATACAATTGACAAAGGCATAGTAGGCAGACATCGATTTTCCTTTCATTTCGAAGGAATTGGATTTCAAGCATTCCCCCCATGTTTCTTGCATTTAGTGTAATAACCCGAATTTTTGATAAATATATATATTGGCATTTATTCATTTTAATTTGAAGTTTGATATAATAAAATGCCAAATGGACCAAATTTTGAGACAATGGCCCAAGGATAGCCCAATTGGGCCATGGATTGGATGAAATCCATTTAATGAGTCAATGAGGACCAAGCGGGTCAATGATGGTCAAAGGGGGCCCGATAGCCATGTGGGGCCCAATGGATCAAAATAATCGGTTCCAACCCTAAAGTAAGTGGGCAAAGAGGGAATCTAATTGGGCCATGGGCCCAATGTTTACCCAATAGACCATGAATTAGAATTAATTCATTTAATTGGTCAATGGTAAGTAATTGAGTCAAGATAGTCAATTTGGGTCAAAGGGCCATAGGGGACCCAATGGGCCAAAGTAGATAAGCCCTAAAATAAATGGAAAGACAAAATAAATTGGGCCATGGGCCCAATGGTAATCCAATTAAGATAAATTAAATGGATTAGATAATTATAAAATTATCTAAGTTAAGATGTATCAAGATTAAGTGATATGGCCAAATGGGGCCCACCTCCACCTCACCAATTGAGGTGGCATGTGGACCAAGGAAAAAGTGGGACCAACCATCATGGTTGACTTGGTCAACCATGGATAAATTTAAGAAGACTAAGGTGGATTAAGGTAAATTAAATTGATTAAAATTATTGGAAAATTATCTAAGTTAAAATCAATGGAATTAAAATAACATGGCCAAGTGGGGCCCACCTCCACCTCATCAAGTGAGGTGGCGGGTGGGGTAGGTATAGGTGGGGACCGTCCACCATGGTTGACTTGGTCAACCATGGGTGGATTTATTAGATAGATAATTTGATGGAATTAAATGGGATAGAAATTAATTAACCTAAGTGAGGACTTAACTTAATTAATTAAGTTGATTAATTAGGGTCAACATAAACAAGTCAAAGAGGACATGGGAGCCATGCTTGGTGGTTGGATCTCAACCACCACCACCAAGGTCAAGGGAGCCCATACTTTTGTTGGTGGAGACATGATGGAGGGGTATGGTCCAAGTAAGACCAAGGAATGAGATGGGTTTTCCATCTCATCCCTCATTTCACTCTATCTTTCCCTCCCACTCTCAAAAACGTCCCTCCATGTATCAAGAGAAGAAAAGAAGAAAATAAGAAGACTTAGAGGAAAAGAAGAGAAGAAAAGGGAAGACCAAGCATTGATCAATCATCACCACTTCAAGATCAAAGGCTAAGATCTTGTTTTCCATCACCTTCCCCTCTCCCTCTCTCAATCTAACCCCATCTATCTTAGCCAATCCAAGCATGTCCCACCATTGATCAAGCTCATCTAGCCGATCAAACAAAGAGAGGAAGAAGAAAGGAGGCCAAGGAAGTCGACGGGAGCGACAAAGACCGGAGGAGTCGTCGGATCGTAAGTATGTTCTAAACAAGAGATTTAATTATTAAGGTTTTAAGTTTTGGAATCCATCCTTGCCATATGATGGTGGCCAAATTATTTTAGGCTATGGAATGGATTTAAAATCCATCAAATGGAAGGCTAAGAAAATGGAAATGATGATGAATTTATTAAGAGGTTAAGGTTTAAAATTTTGGAGAATGGCTAATGAGCTTTAGGTTTTTAAATGAGTAAACATTAGTGATTTATGATTTCAAATTTTTGGAATTCTAAGGTTGTATTAAAGCATGGAGAATATAGAATTTTTTTTGGATGGACCATAGGGTTCGGCCATGTAGCATGGCCGAACCCCATGGTAAATGAGGATGATTTTAATTTGGAGTATAGTTTAATATTATACATTTTAATTAGGGTTTTTATAAGAAATAAAAAGTTGGAGAATGGTTTAGGGTTCCAAGGATTTAGAAGGGTTAAATGTAGGCAACTTTTGGAAAAAAAAAATTATGATGGAATCCATGGATGAAATTTTAGTGTTTTATAAGAATGGAAGCATGGAGATTATGGAATTTTTAATGATTGAATGGACCATAGGGTTCGGCCATGTAGCATGGCCGAACCCCATGGTAAATGGTGATGAATTTATTAAGATGGAAAGGTTTAAAAATTATGGAGAATGGTTAATGATGATAAGGTTTTAAAATGATTAGAAGTTGATGTTTTTTTTAAAGGAGTATTTAAATAAGAAAAATTATGAGATATGTAAATGATTTCAAGTAACCTCAAAAATGATGGAGGCATGACAATTTTAGGAAATCATGGACTATAGGGTTCGGCCATACAAGGTGGCCGAACCCCATAGTTAGTGATTGTGAATTATTGGAGTTGTTATAAGAATGGAAATATGGAGAGTGGTTAATGAAAGTTAGGCCTCAAATGGTTAAGAAAAATGGATAGATTGTATGGATGTTTCAAGTATGATATGTGATGATTGGTGATTTAAATGGATGATTTAATTTTCATTAGAGGTATGTTTAAATGGGTAAATGAAACCAAGAAAAATGGGGAAAGAAACATCATGGGTTCGGCCATGGTGTATGGCCGAACCCATGACCCAAATTTTGATCAATTTTAGGCTAAGGTTAATGCCTAGAAGGTTGTTTTAAAGGGCCAAAAAGAATGAAGATTTGTGATCTTAAAATTGGATTATTTTGGGACAAAACCTAGTCTTTGAAAATGGTGAACCTTAGGGTAGTGATTAGTGGATTTTTAATAAATGGAAAATGATGTAGATGAATGCTAGATTTTAATGGATTTATAAAAAATGATATGTGGGCCACACCTTAGGCCAAAATGTAGAATTAGGTGTGGGAGTAAATGTTTTTCAAAATTAAATATTAGGTGGCTGATTTTATGATACTAGGTCATGATTGAATGGACCTAAGTATGAATGAATTTTGGACTTAGAATGCACATAAATGAATGGATGATGTACCATGGAAGAAGAGTGGCAAAACCGTAATAAGTGGCCACTTTGAAGAACCCTATGTGGATTAGACATGAAAATCGAATACATTATGAATGATTAAATGAAGCGGATAGTTGCTGCGTTTTAGGCTCGTAAATTGGCCAAAAATGGGATTTATCTATGTGTTTTAACCAATGGATAATGGGCTAAGATAAGGGCTGATTTGTGATAAAATTGTAACATAATTAATGGTCGTTAATGGGTCTAATTAGATGGATCAATTATGAACTTAATCATGGACTAATTCGGTAAATGTAATAAGGTATCGGACGTCGTAAACGGTACGCGATCGGCGACCGGATTATCGAGCGGAAAACGTAACGGAACGCTACACGGTATTCGGTAGGATTCCTACCTTTCTGTAAGCGATGGATATGTAATGGTATTTTAAATTATTTTGATTTGGCCTATGATAGATCTATGATTATGATTTATCTTATGATGAGTTATAAGTTTATGAAGCATATGGTTTATATTTTAATATTATGCATTCTATGGCTATGTATGATATGTCAAGTATATGGGTTACATATATATTACATAGCATAATGCACTACATCTCATGCATGGCATGGGCAGAAAAAAATAAACAAACCGGAGTCCATGCTCCGTCGGGGCGACCGAGAAGCAAACATGGGGATAGTTGAGGGGTCATAACCGGAGTCCATGCTCCGTCGAGGCGACCGAGAATCAGGCATGGGGATAGCCTAAGGGCTATAACCGGAGTCCATGCTCCGTCGGGGCGACCGAGAAGCAAACATGGGGATAATACATTGTATGATCATACGGATAATGGGTGGGACACATGACATAAGCACCCATGACATAGCATTCATCACATACTTATTTTGTTGTATTTTATGTTATCGGTATGTGTGTATCACTAATCCATGTGCTAGCCCTACTCGGAGTCCTACTGGGCGCGTTGACTAACGCCCTACTTCTACCCTAGCTGATGACGCAGGAGAGGCAGGATGCGGTGGACATACCGAAGGCCAAGCTTAGGAGCTTGGAAAGTGCAGTCCTAGTTTATATTATGTTTACATTTTGGAGATGTAATTTTAAGTAACTTAGCTTGTCGGGTTGTATAAATTTACATTTCTTGCGATGGTTTTGGACGTTACTCATGGACGATACATTTTGTGATATAATCATGAACATAGGGGCATTTTGGTAAATTCAATGTTGTATCTTCCCTTCTATCTAAAAACCGGTAGGATAGACTCTATTATCATGTTCCGCAATAATTATAATCCGCGAGCTTACTTCTTACGCGTGAACCGTTCTCGTGGACTTAGCTCCGCGCACGCGTGGGGTTGGCCAGTTAGGGGTCGGGCTTTAGAAGCTCGGACTTAACTCGCGTCGTGGCGTCCGCACCCTCTCTCACTCTTCTATTTCAAAAAAAAATATACTCTGATTTTCGGAAAATGGGTGAAAAAAGGCGGGGCGTTACATTTAGTGCTTCCATGATTTCACTTCCAACTCATTTAATCTTTCCATTGATCAATGCATGCTTCTCATGCATTCAAGCATTGATCTCCCCGACAGTACAATGCAAATCGCCATTGCATTACTATTTTTCTTCTTCTTCCCCTAAGAGTTGTGTTGTCTTAAAGGTGTTCTCCCAATGGGGTCAAGCTAACTTACCTAGCTTCTCTTTTTCAAGTCTTCTCCTCCATTCTCCAAGCTATCTTTTCTAGCTTCTTTGATTTAACTCCCCCATAAACTTAGCTGCCTCTAAGTTTATTTTTCTCCAAGATTTCTTTCAAGTGTGCATCATCTTTCATCCCTACACTATCATGATGAGTGACAGGTGCTAAACAACACATATTTTGTGCTCTCCAAAATTCAAGGATGTGTGCAACATCACAGCCTGATCACTATCTCCCTAACACGCCAATACAAAACCAACTCGTTCAAACCTGCATGTTAGTCTATTTAACAAAAACCATGTTAACCATAGACAAGAGATAGAAGGCATTCAAACACAACAATACACACATCAAACCATAGCAACCATATCAAATCATTAACAATCAAAATGTACAGTACATATGGTTTTGGAGTGGGCATCATCGATGCTCAGACAAAATATCAAAAAGTATAGTTGTTCAAAATTGAAAACATAAAAACATGAAGAAGTATCCTAACTAGGTCCATCCTGTGGAGGTGTTGGAGGAGAAGGAGATTGAGAATCTGGAACTGTACTATCAGATCTGGCAGAGGAGGAGATAGTAGAGACTAGTTCCTGGACAGACAACCAGATGTTATCTAGACTTCTTTCAAAGTCGTCCATTCTCCTTTCAAGTGTGAAGACCCTTTTTTCCTAGACCGGCATTCTCTTGAGGGGGATATTGGTATTCTTCTTCTTCCTCGGTGTCTCTCCAAAAGTTCTCAGAATGATGACTTTCTTCCTCACTGCTGTCATCAGAGATAATGATATGTTCTTCGTTACTAGTTCTATGACCATTATCCTCTTCTGCATCTTCTCTCCTTCACTCATGATGTTCTTCGACAAAGATGACATCGTTTTCAATGATCGGGGTCTTCTTCAACCTCTGGTTGAGTTTTCTGGTGAGAACTAGATTCTGGTCTATGGGGAGTGAGAGTGAACTTACCAGCCTGAACAGACACATGATTTCTAAAGCTAGGGTCAAGGCAAGATTGAAAGGCTGATCTTTTGATTCTTTTGGGCCACTAACTGGTTTCTCCTCGTTCTTCAGAGGTCTGCGGGCGTGACAGGGCTGCGATCTTTTTGGGCATGGCTTTTCCAAGAGGATATCCTCAAACAGTAGCTTGGAGGTGGATGAAGTGAAGACTGAGCCTAAAATGATCTAAGAAAATCCCAAAAACTGTGATTTTCAGGCTTCTAGAAATGGGAGGAACACAAACCCGATGGTTTTCAGGAGAGAAATCACTTCGAGACAGTGGAGACGACAAATTCGGATGAACTGTCATTTTCACAGAAAAGGTCCCTTTTAATTTAAATATTTTGTCTCACCGACATGTTGTTTCCATCGACAGGTCGAACCTTTCAACAATTTTTGTCGTTTTTAATTAGTGCTCGATTTAGCACAGTACCGACATGTCTGTCACACCAAGTAGTCTATTCACCGACATGTCGACTATACCGAGAAGTTTAGATAGCAAAGCAATCATCCCTGATTTGTGCAACTTGATGAAATCCTATTCTGAGGATGTCATACAGAGATCTATTCCAATATGATAAAACACATATATGCCAAAAATAATTCATCAAATCATTAAAACATGCACAAGATCAAAATTTACATTCCAAAATACTTTTAATAGAATGTATGTACTATTGCCAGGAAGAGTACATTCTAGAGTTGTAGTCGGCCAATTTTTCTATCCTCATGTCACAACACTTTTCTACTATGTGAACTCATATGGTCTCTTGTGAGTCCATTTGTAGTGGTCTAAGATATGGAACTTAATCTTAAACCAAAACAAAACCTGAGTGGTGCTATATCTCCTGGGTACAAAGATTGTGGCATTTGGGGATGCATACACACCCGTATGATCGTACATTTGATGACCAAACTTGAGATCCTTCAACTCTTTTAAGACATGATTCAGTTGTCTTAACAAAGAGTCTTGCCTTTTCAAGTAACTATTGCAATGGTAGCAATTTCTTTTGAAATGCCCAACCTTGTGAGAGAACACTTTCCCGTTGAAGGGTGAGAGTCACTTGTTTTTCCAAACACCCCATGGTTCATATGTTCTTTGGTGGATGAGGCACCAATAAGTCTTTCAGCTCATTGGGTAAACTTATCTTGGAATTTTTCTTTATGAATTTTTAATTTCTTAACTTCCAAAGATAATTTTTTAACATCCTATTCAAGAAGGTTATTGTGATGCCACCTATTCTCGACATCCTTGCAGTGAATACTTATCTCTTCTTGAAGGTTTTTATTACTCTTTTAGTTTTGAGTTTTCATTCTCACAGAGTTCCAGCTTAGAGGTTAGGAGAGATTTTTCAGTTTTCAAATCCTCCACTTGATTAGAAAGGTGCAGGTTTTCATTTTTAACCTTGTCTAATTTCTTTTCCAACCTCTCACTTTCAAGGAAGAGGGCACTGCAGGAGGTTTGAAGATTTTCATCCTCTTCACTCTCATCATCCTCCGTTACAACTGTGGGATTTTCTTGATCACCAATGATCAAGGCTAAGAGAGTTTTTGATACATCAACTTTTCTTTGAGTCTCTTTATTAGAATCACTCTGTGATTCAGAGGTTTCCACATGGGTCACACCCACATTCATAGCCCTTTTAATTTATCTGAGGGACATTCGTTCATGAAGTGTCCACTCCCCCCACAACTATAACAAGTTTTCTGCTTGGCAACCTCTCTCTCATTCCCTTTCCCTCTAATTTCTTCTTGCCTTTTAGGGTATCTTTTAATTTATTCACCCTTTCCTATTCTTCTCAAGTTGTTTCTTTTCACAAAGTTTTTATAAAATGTTTTGGCAAACATTGCCATTTCATCACTTGAGAACTCATCTTCAGAAAAATTGTCTTTTTTCTTTTGTATTCTTTTGTTTTAAGGAAGATTTCAAGGTAATGGATTTGTCCTTTGGTTGCTCAAAGTGTAGTTCATAGGTTTGTAGTGAACCAATCAAATCATCAATGTTCATTAGAGACACATCTCTGTTATCTTCCATAGTCACAACCTTGGGCTTGAATCTTTCTGTAAGATTCCAGACAATTATGGTACATATCTTGTCCTCGGGTATCCCTTCACCTAGAGTGTACATTTGATTCACAATGTCGCTTATATTAGAATAGAAATCCTTGAAGACTTCATCCTCCCTCATTTTAATTGTTTCAAATTATATTGGAGAATCTGAAATTTGGACCGCTTAACTATTGAGGTGCCTCATGAGTTCTTTCAAGAACTTCCCATGCCTCCTTTGTAGTTTCAAAGGTCATAATTCGCCTGTACTCGCTATCGGATACTGTACAGTTAAGGGTATTTATGGCTTTGCCATCAGTTGTCTGAGCAGCTTTTTCAACAGGAGTCCAAGAGGTAAAAGGTTTGGGTGTCATAAACATGATTGAGGTGGATGCTATCATCTTCTTTTCCATGGGTTCTTGCCATCCAGTATTAACAATATCCCATACTGATGAATCTATAGATACAAAGAAACTTCTCATTTTGGCCTTCCATGAGGAATAGTTTGTTCCATCGAAGTAAGGGGGTTGGATATTGCATGACTATCTCCCATCGTGTTCTAGCTTCCATCAACTCATATGGTTAATAATCACAGTTGGGTGTTTACAGAATATGTATGAACGAATTTAAGGGATAAAGGACTGATGATAATAGACATGCAAGTAGAGGGAAAACATGGAAGACGAATCCGTGGCCTCCGGACTCAACCAGTCGACATATCGACTTTGTCGATATGTCGTTTGGAACAAGTGTCCAATAAACCAAAAATATCGAGGTATTAAACTGAAAGAACCCAACCCAGGGCGACATATCGACAACGCCGATATATCGGTTGGGGTACGACAGACTTGAAAATAGAATAAATGGATGATGTATTGATCCCAGAATGACCCATCGACAACTTCCATGTCTATGTCTCGATATGACATAATTGAAAATGGAATAAAAAAAGGTGATGAACTGGTCCCAGTAAGATGTATTGACCATGTTGATGTATCGGCCTGGAAATGACCATAAATGAATGTAAAGATGACGAAGGAAGAATGAATCTGTGGACATATCGGCTGCATCAATATGCCCACGGATCTCTGATAGATATATCGACCAGGCCCACATATCGGCCTGGAAACGAAGGATGAATGTTAAAAGACCAAACCCCAGAGGACATGTCAACGAAATCGACACCTCGGGTATATGCACCTATATATGCATCGACTGGGTTGATACATATGGTTTGAAAATAGAAGACAAACACGAACACTGATAGATCAACTCAGAAGAACGTATCGACGTGCTGGACACCTCGAACCAATGTACCCCTAGATGTTTCGACTGGCTCGATACATATGATCAGAGAACGATAAGAAAACATGAACTGGAACAGACAGAGCCAGTCGACATGTTGAAATGATCGATGTGTCGGCTGTATCCAGGGGCAATGTATCGACAATCTCGATATGTCGGCTTGAGCATGGAAAATTTAAGAAGGCTAATGTACTTGATGCTAAATCGGATTTACATGGAGTCTCTTAGACTTTGTAGATCCTACATATGACCCTTTGGACTTGGTTAGACCTACTTAGATTAGACAAAAAGAAAAAAGGTTTATACGATAATGACATGAAAATTATGATTTGAAACTTGTACATGGACAATGGAACCGATAGTAGTTCAGGCACCATTCGAACGACTTTGAAAGTAACCCCTTTTGTTCATCATCCTAGATCAGGTAGGATTTCCTACCTTATTGAAGCACATCAGTGTGACTTAATTATATACTATTTTTTCTGCTAAAATTATAAGTCTAGAATTATGAAAATATGATGTTTTCAACATGATATGCATTGAGCTAAATTATCATGATGTTTTATGTATTGCAAAACTATTAGAACTATATGATGCATGGTTGGTCATCATGATTGCATACATGTACCTCATGCATGATTGCATGGGAGGGATTGCATTATCGAGCCAAGAATGAATTGTCCGGACATTGCTTGGTCTCGTGTACGAAAAGTAATTGAGATAATATTAAAAATGTTATACTTTGGCCACGTCCATTTGTTGTGAATGTTACAGCGTTAATTGGGCCAAAAATCTCCTGTGAAGGTCTCGAAACCCTACGCAGAGGGAGGAGTCCACACTCCACCGATAGTCTCAGTTAACTTGTGGATGGGTAACAACACCCTAGTGGTTGCCGCCTCAAATGCCGTTAGACATAATTGGCCATTATGAAACTAGTTGGATGAGATATCTAGTGTGATTTGATGCATGGGTATGGGATGGCATTTCATTGATGCATGACACCCATGACATATCATTATATGTTGAGTAACAAGTATGATTTATGAAATATGGGATTTCATTATGTTTTGAATGTTCTTGAGAGATATTCTATGTTATAGCATGTGTTTTTCCAAAACAATGATTTATTATATGTTTCCATACTATCACACTTCGTAGTGCATTTCCTTGATTGGAATTCCTACTGGGCAAGTTGACTAAGCCCGTACATTTTCCCCCCTTAGAGGATCATGGCAAAGGAGAAGAGGTTGGACCTAGTGGTAGCCAAGCCTAAACAAAGTGAAGAAGGCGATGCTTGAAGAACTTAGTTCTTTATTTTGATATTTTGGTAGAACAATGTAATTTCATAGGAGTATTTGTTGGGAATGTAATAACTTAGATATAACTCCTATTTTTGGACTTGGTTATGGTAATTTGACTTATGTTTTGAGTAATTCATATCTTTGCTACTGAAGTGATTTTTGGTATCATATCCGAATGTTGTAAATATTTACGCAAATCATTCTCCATAGGTTGTCCTAGCACATGCACAAATGTTTGTGGGTTGTTCCACGCATGTGCTAGGTTGGCACACTCCATCGTTTTCCTAATTTCTGTTTAAGAAAAAAAATATATACTATGATTTTAAATGGTGAAAAAGGGCGGGTCACAATTGGTATCAAAACGGAATGAAAAGCAAAGTAAAGAATTACTCTAAGTCAAACTCACCTAACGAACTTAAGAGAACTCCCCCCAAACAAATGACATCAATGAAAACTTAGGAACTTTCCCCAATCAAAAGTGGATGATAAGGTATGATTTGATTATCAATGTATCATGACTATTAGGGGAGCATTTTATGAAACTATTGAATGAATGTTTCTTGGCAGAGGAAGAATGCTGCCACGAGGAAGAAGCACCCGACGCAATTTAGAAAGCGTTGAAGAGACGAGTGGCAATGTTCCACCCGTGCCTCCCGAGCTCCAAAGTTTTGTGCAAGCAGTAGTGAACTCAATGTGCAGGAAAATAAGATAGGCGGTGGTACAAATGCCACAAGTGACTCCTGAGATGGGGTTCTTGTCAGGGACTTCCAACAATAGCGTCCCCCTTACTTTCATGGAGCCGAGGGACCCATTGTAACTCAGAACTGGATTGTGAACACCACCAAGATCCTGAAACTATTGAGGATCTCAAACGATCAAGATAAAATTATGTTGGCCACATCAACTCATAGATGATGCGGGTAAATGGTGGGAGATACTGGAAACCATCCGTGCAGTGGCAAAAATGACTTGGGAGAACTTCACAGAGATCTTCTTAGCAAATTATTTTCTGGAAAAAGAAAAGGAACTCAAAGTCCACGAGTTCATATTTCCAACTCATGGAAGCATGATAGTTGCCGAGTATCAGCTAGAGTTCGTCAGACATTCTTGCCACGCCCCATACATGGTGGACACGGAGTATAAGAAAGCTCAGAAATTTGAGAGATGCTTAGGCCCCAACATTAGGGCTAAGGAGACAACCTTCAAATCCGCAGCTTTCGCGGAGGTAGTTAGTAGAGCTGGCATTGTAGTTCAAGAACTAATGGAATCGGCTACGTACATAGAGAGCTTAAGGAGCAAGAGTGGAGAAAACTCTTATCGACCTCGCATGAAATTTCGTCCCAAGTCCAGGAAGCCTTCAATTTCTACAACATCTACTGGTGGACATGGCCGTAATCATCCTTCAGCCTCAGCACCCGTGGGACAGACATATAGGGATGGCATCACATGTTTTCAGTGTGGACAAGCAGGACACATGAAGACGGACAGTCTACGGCTCCGTAAGTTACCTCAAGAATGGAACTCATTCTGTCTGCCGGGCAGGACAGCACAGTCACAGATGTCTCAAGAACAGACTCAATCAAGAAGACCATCTCTTCCAGCAACTTCAGGACGACAGTATTCCTTGGTCCCCACACATGAGACAGCAGATCACTTCGTGATACAAAGTATGGAAGTTATTGGTAGTTTTTTTGCAGTAGCATTGTTCGATGCCAGAGCATCGCATTCATTTTTGTCTGTATCTTTAGTATCTGCTACTGGTTTATTTGTACAACATTTATCAACTGCACTTACCATAGAATCACCGGTTCACGGCACTGTAATAGCCCGGACTTTTTAAATTAATATAAATGTGGATATTATTTATTTTAATGATGGAAATTGGGAAATTTGATGGAATAGATGGTAAATGGATCAAAGTTTGGACAAAGGTCCAAGTATGGCCCAATGGACTATGGATTGGATCTAAGTTCATTTAAATGGTCAATTGGGCCAAGGATGGTCAAATTGGGCCCAATACCCATTTGGGACCCAATGGGTCAAGATAATGTAAGCTCTAAGGTAAATGGGTAAGGGTGAATGTAATTGGGCCATGGGCCCAATGGTGATCCAAGTAGTTGAAAATGATTAAATTAAATCACCTAAGTTAGTGATGAGTTGACCAAGGTGACATGGTCCAATGGGACCCACCTCCACCTCATCAAATGAGGTGGGGTGTGGACCAAGGATTGGTGGGGCCGGCCACCATGGTTGACTTGATCAACGATGGGTGGAATAATGGAATTAGTTTTAAGTAGGAATTGATTAACCTATGGTAATTAACTAATTAATTAAATGATTAAATTATTCAAAAGGTGGTCAAATGGTCAAATAGGAAGACCAAAAGCCATCTTATCTCCAAACACACAAAACGTTGGCTAGTGGTGGTTATCCCAACCACCACCATAAAGCATAGAAAATATCTTATGTGGTTGGTGGGAAAATTTATGGTGAAGTGTAGCTTAAGCAAGCCTTGGGATAAGATAGGTTTTCTTTTCATTCTCTTCCTCTCTTTCCCTCTCTCATAGCCATCCCACACTAAGAAGAGAAAGAAGAAGAAAAGCTTGAAAAAAAAAAAAAAGAAGGAAACTTAGAAGAGAAGAGAAGAAAACTGCAAACTTTGAGCCACCTCTTCAAGACCAAAGCTTAAGGTAATTTTTCCATCCCATCCTCTCCCTCTCTCTCTCAAGTACACACCCCATGGTAGATGATTGATTTATTTATTAGGGATCATAAGAATGGAAGCATGGAGAATGATTTAGGGTTTTAAGTTTTTAAATGATTAAATGTGGGTAATTTTAAAGGGTTTTTATGAAAAAAAATCATGGGAAATATTGATGATTTTAATGGCCTCAAAAATGGTGGATGAAGGTGAACCCTATGGTGATGAAATGGTGGATTTAATGGGTGTGAAATTATGGAAAATGATGGAGAAGATTAACAGTTTTTAAATGGACTTTAAACATTGTAAATGAGGTTTTAAAAAATAAAACCATGGAAAGATTTTATGGATGGAATATTTTTGAACCCTATGGTGATGAATGTGGAATGATGATGGATGTAAAATAATGGAAAAATAAATGGACAATGTTGGTGGTGTTGATGGACCAAAATGAACCTAATGTTGATAGTTGTAATGGGAATGTGGCTAAGTTAATGGACTTAAATGTGATTAAGGATGATGGTTTAAATGTATGAATTAAACCCCTTCATGGAAGGGCTTATGATGGATTTAAATGTGTAACAAAGGTCCAAGAAAATGGGAAAAAGACATCATGGGTTCGGCCATGGTGTATGGCCGAACCCATGACCCAATTTTATGAGACAATTGATGGGCTAAGTATGGGACTATATGTGTGTTTAAATAAATAAAGATTAGGTTAATTAAATGGCTGAAGTAAATGATCTTGTGATATGGTTGATGGAACAATTATGGACTCAAGATGTGGCTAAGAATGATGATTCAATTATAAGTCATTTTTATGGGCTAAGGAAGGGTTTATGTAGGTGGTTAATTAATGAAGATTAAGTTAAGAAAAAGTGTTGTTTTAATGATGTTATGGCATGATTAAATGGGTCACTAATGGACTTGAGTGTATGGATCAATTATGAGCAAAAAATGTACATGGGTAAATGAGTGATTAGTCATGGAAAAGAGGTAGTGGCAAAACCGTAAATATGGGCCAAGATAAAGAACCCCATGGGAGATGACCATGGACTTAGGGACTCTAAGTAATGAACTTATGTGTGATTGATAAAGTCTAGGGTGGCTGGTTTTTAAACTTATATAATTAAAATAAGTAATGGAGAAAATGGGACCCACAAACCTAGTTAGTGAGGTTCGGCCATGGTGTATGGCCGAACCCCACTAAGACATGATTTAGGGGCTTGATCATGGATACGATATGGACTGATTTGGTAATGTATAATAAGGTACCGGACATCGCAAGCGGTGCGCGGTCGGCGACCGGGTTTGTCAACAAAAACGTAAAAGGACATTGATCGGTATTCGGTAGGATTCCTACCTTTTTGTAAGCCATGGATTATGTGATGTTTCCTTAATTTATTTTGATAATTATATGGTTTGTCTTATGATGGGTTTAAGGTTATGAGAATTATATGTTAATGCTATGAATTATATTTTAAGGTTATGCATTATGTGTTAAGGCTATGTATGATATATTAAGGTTATGAATTATATATATTACATAGCACAATGCATTTACATCTCATGCATGGCATGGGCGGGAAAATAAAGAAACTGGAGTCCATGCTCCGTCGGGGCGACCGAGAAGCAGACATGGGGACAGCCTGATGTGCTATAACCGGAGTCCATGCTCCGTCGGGGCGACCGAGAAGCAGACATGGGGATAGCCTGATGTACTATAACCGGAGTCCATGCTCCGTCGGGGCGACCGAGAAGCAAACATCGGGATACTTTAATGGGTTGAGCTATAACCGGAGTCCATGCACCGTCGGGGCGACCGAGAAGCAAACATGAGGATATCTTGATGAGGTTTTTCCATCAAGGGGGATATGACATCATGATGGTATGGATAATGGGTGGGACACATGACATAAGACACCCATGGCATAACATTCATTTTACGGATTTCATTATATTATTATCTGTATGCTTGTTATCACTAATCCATGTGTTAGCCCTAGTCGGAGTCCTACTGAGCGCGTTGTCTAACGCCCTACTTCTACCCTAGCTGATGACGCAGGAGTCGGCGGAGCAGAAGGACGAGAAGGGAGTCAAGCTTACGAGCTTGGGGAAGGCGACTACTTAATTTATTTAAATTTGTTTTGGAAATGTATTTGGTAGCCTAGCTTGTCGGAAATGCAATATTTTAGATTACTTGTTATGTTTTGGTTTTTATTTTTGGACATTGTGATGTTGAGGTATTTTGGTAATTAAATGAATGTTATCTTCCCTACTATCTAAATTGGTAGGTTAGTCTTTATTTTAACTCCGCACTTAGTTTAAAATTCCTCGAGCTTACTTCTACGTGTGAACCATTCCCCGTGGACTTCGTTCCACGCAAGCGTAGGGTTGGCCAGTTAAGGGCCGGGTTTTAGAAGCTCGGACTTAACTCGCGTTGTGACGTCCCGCGCCCTTTGTCACTTTCATTTAAAAAAAAAAAAATAGACTCTGATTTTAGTGTGAAAAGGGGCAGGAGTTACAGTTGGTATCAGAGCAAAATCGGAAGAATGAATCTCTCGAAGTATGATTAAGACGGTTTCACGTCTCACTGACGGATAAGAATTCCAACTGACCGACTCTTGGGAGTCCGCTGCACAGGGGTCGGGTTAATTTACTTCGATTGACTCAGACTGAAGCATTCAATCTGAGAACAACATTTGACGAAAAGGAATGATAGCAAGGAAAGGACAATCATTATAAATGATGAATTTATCAAACGTAGTAAAATAGGAAAATCTCCTCGATTTCCCCGAATTAAAAGGGAACATTTGATATTTGGGAAGTTTCCCCTCAAACCATGTATGCTTATTTGGCAACTTTCCCCCCACGAATTGAAAGAAAAATACTTGATACTTAGGAAATTTTTCCCCAAATTGAAAAGAAATACATGGTACTTAGAAATTTTCCCCCAAAACAAAGTCTGCATATTTGGTAATTTTCCCCCAAAAATGAGAACACGTCCTTGATACTTAGGAAATTATTTCCCCCAAAAAAACTAAGTATGTTTATTTGGTAAAAATATGAGACACGCCAAAGTTATGAAGGAACTAAGTCAATAAATGTTTTTCAATGATTTAGGAGAATGCCTTGGAAGAGAAAAACCCGACAAAACCCACGGGTAGAGGAAGAGGAGGTACAACCACCACATCAAGAGGGAGTACAACCACCACATCAGGACGAGGGACAGAATAGTGTGAACCTACTGGTTGTGACTCCCGAGTTGAAAGAATGGGTTCAAGCAATGGTCACATCTGTCCTTCAACAGCACTTGAATGGGGATGCGACCACCAGCGGCTCCAAAAAACGGAATATGGTTAGAGATTTCCAGCAACAGCGCCCTCCCTACTTCAGGGGAAAAGAAGGGGCTGTCGGAGCAGAGCATTGGTTGAAAAAGATCACTCAGATCTTGAATCTGCTTCAGATTTCTAGTCCTGCTGATAGGATCTTACAGGCTACATCTCAACTGATCGAGGATGCCGGTAATTGGTGGGAAGTTGTAGAAAAGCAGCAAGCACTCGTGCCGGAAGGGGAAAGATTACCATGACGTGGGAATGGTTCTCAGCCACCTTTCTAGAGCAATATTTTCCTTAGGAGGAAAGAGAGAGCCAGACTCAAGCCTTCCTATCATTGGTACAAGGCAATATGACGGTGGCAGAATATCACAGAGAATTCCTTAGGCTATCCGTCTATGCATTTTATATGGTGGATACCGAGCACCGGAGGGCCCGTAAGTTTGATCGGGGCCTTCGGCCGAGCATCAAGGCTAAGGTGACAATCTTCAAGGAACCTACACTGGCAGGGGTGGTCAGCAGGGCCACTATAGGGGAGAGAGAGTTGAATGAGATAGTGCGGTTTGACAACCGACGAGGGCAAAGTGGGCGGGGTGCATTTCAACCCAACAAGAAGTTCCGCCCGAACTTCACCAGACCCTCACCCTCCACTGGATCTACAAGGGGTTTTCGCCCCAATCAGCCCTCCCCATCAGAATCAGTCACTCAGATCCCACGGTGTGGGAACACATGTTATCAGTGTGTCCAGCAGGGCCACTTCAAGAGGGAGTGTCCACAGATCAGCAAACCCTCTCACTTCAAGGGTTCCTTCTGCCCTCCAACTAGACCAGCTCAGTCTCGAGGAGGTAGAACATACAACCAGGCGGGGCAGGCGCCAAACCCTACAGGATTTGGACGGCTTTTTACCATACCGTCTCCAGTAGCAGTGGATCGTTCGGTGATTCAAGGTATGGCTGTAGTTGGTAGTTCCTATGTTGTTGCATTATTTGATTCTGGAGCTTCCCATTCATTTATATCTGCTGCATTCATATCTGCTACGGGTACATTAGTACAAAACCTGTCCACATCACTTACCATTGTATCCCCCGTCGGAGACACATCTTTGGGACTCATATGCACTGCATTAAACACTGAACTCGCTGGATTCCGATTCGAGTTCAACTATTTGGTACTTGATATGATCGAGTACGATGTTATATTTGGCATGGACTGGTTGGCTACATTTCAAGCCCATATTGATTGCCATCTTCGTAGGGTGATATTTTCGTCACCCGAGGGGAAGCGGTATATAGTGCACGCTGACAGACAGGATATCCCTAGAAGGCTGCAGGAAGAATTGAACCACCTTGTCTTAAACAACATTAGATTAGACAGGGCACTAGGGGTTGAAATTCCAGCGGCAGTGGCAGATTATGCCGATGTATTCCCAACAGAGCTCCCTGGGTTGCCACCCAAGAGGGAGATAGATTTTGAGATCAAGTTATATCCCGGTGTTGCTCCAGTATCATTGCCCCATTACAGGATGGCACCAGTTGAGATGACCGAGTTGAAGAAGCAGATTGATGAACTGCTCAGACTGGGTTTTATTAGGAACAACACATCCGCATGGGGAGCCCCAGTATTATTTGTGAAGAAGAAAGACGGTACCGTTCGGATGTGTGTGGACTACTGGAAAATGAACCAACTGACTGTCAGGAACAAATATCCCCTACTTAGGATTGATGATCTGTTTGTTCAACTTAGGGGTTCCTCTCACTTCTCCAAGATTGACCTGATGTCCGGATACCATCAAATCCGGGTTAGAGAGGAGGACATAGAGAAGACAGCCTTCAGGACACGGTATAGCTTATATGAGTATGTGGTCATGCCATTTGGACTTACAAACGCACCGGCTGTGTTCATGGACCTGATGAATAGGATATTCCGTCCTTACCTAGATCAGTTTGCGATTGTATTTATTGATGATATTCTAATCTATTCCAAGAGTCAGGAGAAACATACCGAGCACCTGCGGATAGTCTTGGACACCTTGAGGAAGAACCAGTTGTATGCCAAAGCCAGCAAGTGTGAGTTCTGGCTATCTGAGGTCAACTTCTTGGGGCACATTATATCGGAGGAAGGTATAGCCGTAGACCCGGCTAAGGTAGCGACAGTGAGGGAGTGGAAAACACCGACGAATGTGACCGAGATCCACAGTTTTCTGGGATTGGCTGGTTACTACAGAAAATTCATCATGGACTTCTCTAAAATTGCAGCTCCACTTACCTGACTCACTCAGAAAGGAGTCAAATTTGAGTGGTTAGATCTGTGCAACAGGAGGTTTGAGGAGCTAAAGGAGAGGCTTACAACCGCTCCTATTCTGATATTGCCGGAGAGAAACAGTAATTATGAGGTGTACTGTGATGCCTCAGGTGGGGGACTGGGGTGTACACTCAGTCAAGGTAATCGTACGGTGACACACATCCCACACATGATCTGGAACTAGCAGCAGCGGTCTTCGCTCTCAAAAACTGGAGTCACTACCTTTATGTCGAACAGTTTGAGGTGTTCTCAGATCACAAGAGCCTGAAGTACTTATTTGATCAGAATGAACTCACCATGAGACAGCGCAGATGGATGGAATACCTGGCGAATTATGAGTTTGCACTCCGGTATCATCCTGGCAAGGTGAACAAAGTGGCGGATGCCCTCAGCTGCATATCACATGCGACAGTGGCCAGTTTGATCAGGATGGAGTGGGAGGTATTGAATACCATCAGAGAGTTTAAACTCTACCTCAACAACCATGGGACCATATATAATCTGATCATACGATCCAACATGGTCTCCGACATTGAACGGGAGCAATGGACAGATCCTGAGGTGGAGGAGATTTAGGCTAAGATGTCTACCTGTACGGTTGTACCAGAGTGGGAATTACGACCAGGACAGGGTCTTGTATTCCGAGGCAGGATATATGTGCCTAAGAGCTGCAGAAGAGAGTTGTTGATTGAAGCACACCAAACCAAGCTCTCTATCCACCCGGGCAACACCAAGATGTATTATGATCTTAAGAGGCACTATTGGTGGCGTGGACTTAAGAAAGATGTGGCAGAGTTTGTTTCTCGTTGCCTAACTTGTCAGCAGGTTAAGGCGGAACATCAGAAACCACCGGGTTTGCTTGCACCCTTGCCAGTGCCAGAGTGGAAGTGGGAGCACATATCCATGGACTTCGTAACAGGGTTGCCAAGGTCATCAAAGGGCAACGATGCGATATGGATGGTGGTGGACCGGTTGACGAAGTCTGCACATTTCCTTCCTATCAAAATGACAGATTCGTCGGAGACATTGGGTCGATAGTACATCTAGGATATCATCAGACTACATGGTATTCACCATGATCTTGAACTGGCAACAGTAGTATTCGCTCTTAAAAGTTGGTGACACTATCTATACGGAGAAAGATTTAAGGTATACTCTGACCACAAGAGTCTGAAATACCTGTTTGAACAGAAGGAACTCAATGTGGGAGAGAAAATATGGATGGAATACCTCCAAGATTATGATTTCGCCCTTCACTATCATCCGGGCAAGGCAAACAAGGTTGCGGATGCACTTAGTCGTATGACTCATGAGACCGTAGCGAATCTGATTACGCAAGAATGGGAGATGTTGTCCGCTATTGAGAATTTAAATTTGCATATGAGTGGCAGAGGACACATGTACAAGTTAATCGTGCACTCCACCATGACATCGAAGATTAAACAGCTACAAAGGTCAGATCACGAAGTGACAGAGATATGGCCAAAATAACTACAAGAGAGACAGTGCAAGATTGGCAGATGCAGCCTGGACAGGGTCATATGTTTAGAGGCAGACTCTATGTACCGAAAGACTACAAGGAAGAACTGCTAACGGAAACCATAAATCCAAATTCTCCATACAACCCAGAAGTACTAAAATGTACCAAGATCTTAAAAGACAATATTAATGGTGTAGATTCAAGAAAGATGTGGCAGATTTCGTATCCAGGTATTTGACATGTCAAAGAGTGAAAACGGAACATCGAAAACCACCTGGTCTACTCAAACCTCTTTCTATACCTGAGTGAGTGGGAGTACAATGCAATAGATTTCGTCACCGGATTGCCTAGATTTTCGAAAGGCAATGATGGCATATGGGTCAAAATTAGCTGTCTCACAAAATTAGCGCACTTTATGCCTATCAAAATGACGGATTCAACTAAGACATTGGGCAAGCGATACATTAGGACGTTGTCAGATTGCATGGGATATCCAGGATTATTGTATCCGATTGTGACGGCAGATTAACAACCATGGGCACGGATTTACTGTATAGCACAACATTCAATCTTCAGACGGACGGACAATCAAAGAGAACCATATAAAACATTGGAAGATATGCTTAGAGCTTGCATGCTAGACTTCCAGGGCAGTTGGGAGGATCACCTTCCGCTAGTGGAGTTTCGATACAACAACCGTTACCAGGCGAGCCTTCAGATGGCTCCATTTGAAGCATTGTTTTGACGACCCTGTAGATCCCCAGTTTATTGGACCGAGGCAGGAGAGGCCTCACTTATTGGACCAGATTTGGTCGCGGGAACAACAGAACAAATCAAGGTCATGCTGAAATTCTGTTACAAGAATGATGCACGACCTAGTGGGGGGTGAGTAGGTCTGATTTGAATAAACAATCCCTTTTCAAAATTCGTTTGATCAAACGAATACTTTGAATGTATGAGATATGATATGAACCGATTGTTAATCTTATTAAATGAAATATGATCGATTCAATGTGAGTGCAAGTGACCGAAATCCAATCTAACCATTTTTTCCCAAAAGGCTCCATGAAGTGATATAAAAAAAAAAAAAACTTTTCATTTTTCTTCCAAGAGGCATAGTTAGAGCCATCAAAGTAGGGAGGTTTGGAAATAGGGTGAGTGTCACCTCTATGCATTATTCTAGTACAGGATCGACTTGGACAATTAAGTCAAACTCAGAGTAACCTGACTCTTTATGCGAATTGAAATTCTGTCAGTAGAATGATGCAAGACCTAGGGGGGAGAGGGTGTGTGGGTGTGGGTGTGTGTGTGTGTGGGGGGGGGGGGGGGGGGGGGGGGGTTGAATAGGTCTGATTTTAATATTTTAATAAACAATCCCTTTTAAAAATTCTTTTGATCAACCCAATACTTTGAATGTATGAGATATGATATGAACCGATTGTTATTCTTACTAAATGAAATATAACCGATTCAATGTGTGTGCAAGTGATCAAAATCCAATCAAACCATTCAGTATAACTTCACCACAACATATGGACAGAGATTTTATAGTGGTTCGATTTTAAATAACCTACGTCCGCTGTTAGACTTCCCAACACTAGGGTCGTCCCAATATAAAATGTACGAGCCTCTCACCCAAATAGTACAACCTAGTTTTTTATAGAGGTTCGACCCAAGTGGTCTAATCCTCGGTGCCTATTTTTATGGGTGGCTCGAAAAACAATGTTCTAGTCCATCTTACAATATGATAATTTAAAAGAAAAAGAAGAACACTTGCCTTGGGCCTTAACCGATCTTCAATGTGTGTTCTTCCTTGCTGGTATCTTTGTGCTCCTTCCTTTAGATCAGGTTCTTCATAGTAGAGTATTGGCACAACAGGACAAGGGTACTAGGAGAATAATATGACAGATGTTGGTCCTAAGTAAATCACCCTTATCTTCATCATAGGCTAAGTATTGAATACTCTATCATATCCTTGTTAGAGTATGATGAAGATGGAGTGAAGAGGGACTGGTAGAATCTCTAGTTAATGTTCTCAGATTGGCTAATTTTCGATACCTGTTAAAATAAAGGACAACCGTGTTATATGCACAATTCTTCCAACGGCTCAGTCTGGATGCTTCTTGATTTTCCTTGAGGCCTCCAGGCTGTACATGAAAATACTGCAGACTGAACAATTCAAACTCTAATTTCAATTTTAATTGGCCTTAGTCAACTACCGGCAGTCTTACTTGCCACCTGTCCTTGATTTACAATCAGGACATCTATATTACTAAATCATGAGGTGGCTGGATAACTTTTAAAGAATCCTAAACTAAAATTGGTCAAAGTTCCACCACAACAATACTCGCCACATGTAAAGATTTCCTATCACAAAAAAACATTTGTCCCATAATATCAATCATGAGGTGGTGACCAAATCTAATGTAAAAAGCTATGAGGATCCTTTCCTTCTATGGCTCAGATTACCACTCACAAGATTTGACTTTGATAATCAAGAGGTGGCAAAAGGAATCCAAGGAGCCTTCTAATGATTTTACCTATTTTGTAAAGATTTTAAAAATCGAGGAGCCTAAGGATTTTTCCCTCTTCGGACTAAATCAAAGGACAACTAGAGTAAGCCATACAAGTTTCCCTCTTCGTGAGATTTTTTTTCTAACACTTATACTGAGCCTTTGCGGAAATCATATTTGTATATGGACTTAACATTTTACATGACCAAGTTTGGATCTGACATTCGGCAGCCTCGGATCCAACCATACCTAGCCGGTAAGAATCCCATGCAGATGGAGGGGTCACCATGGGCCCGCTTAAAACACAAAATCTCGGCAGATTCTACCTCGTCGCATAGTATGTGGATACACTACTAACCAACATGTAATCTATGATTTGATCTCTTAAAAAAGTCCAAGTACGTTTACCTAACATTCACCATAAACAATCCCATCAACATCAGAATTGCACATTAGAAAATGAAGTAGACTTTTTTACATTCTACAGTGTTTCAAACGAACACTATTAAGGCTTTATTACATCACATGTTCATACGTTCAACATCTAATAAGATAAACGAGAAATCCCAACATTGGGTAAATAACTAGGGGGCTTCCACCCTTTTCTACAGTTGAAGATCATTTTTTCCTTCATCCCCCAAGTTTCCTGTTTCGTAAGGGTGTGAGATTTACAAGCTCATTGAAGAGAAAGCAACAGAAAGTTATAGATAATAAAGCGTATTATCAACATAATAAACATGTTATCAAACAACAATTTATACACTCAGAAATCATGTAAAATAATGTCAATACAGTTATCCATTATGAAATGCTCTTTCTTTGTCAAAAAGATACCCCGCCAAACGACGTCTACGGCTCTTCCCTAACTGCGAGTAATGCGTTCCCTACACCGCTGAAAAATTCATGTTCAATGCTTCACACAACCCATATTTTAAATACACCTCATACCAGTGCCCTCCACGAGCTAGGTACTTCATGCATTGGTGTGAGGTAATTTGATATGCACAATACACCAATTAATATGAACATCAGTATATGGATTTGAACACAATTGTCAACCCTCATAATATCTCTCACACATATGATCATAATTACCTCACTCACCTATTATGGATTCCTAAGCCCTCCCGCATGAAATCTTAACACATATATCAACATTTGGTATCTAACTATACTATGTTGGAAAAAAAACTAAACACAAATTAAAAAGCCCACTAACGAGTTATGAATTTCAACACAAATAAGTGTTACCGTTCTCTCCAATCGGGTACGTCTACCCTATACTCAACTTTTTCACATAGGTTAATCATCCTGCAATACACACAGTTATACACGTTTTCCAATCGGAATCACGATCGGATACCTGATCTATCATTAGATCACCAACATAATAATACCAAGTAGTCTCTAGGAATAAGTGAGTTTCGTACTCCGTTTTTAGGATGGCTAGATCTCGACATCCCGAAAACACTCTCATATTTATGTTTCACCTCCTTACGTGTGAACATTGTCGGTATCACATTTTAATCCTATCACATCTTTTCCGTCAATAAAAATAACCACGAAAATCAACTTATTGCCATAGGGCTAATGATGCAAAAAATATTGTATTGAATGCAGATGAAATGCATTTTAATAAACACATAGTATGGTTGAATCTCCTCAACTTCGATTGGCTAGTGTTCTTCAGTAATTTGTTTAAAACACTTAAAACAGTATAAATAATTCATATATTTAAAAGAGGTTTAAATAACCGAACATTTTTCATGAAAACTACATCCAAAACTGTCTGTTAAAACTCGACATATCGACTCTATAGATATGTATAGTTTCTCGATAGATCGTGAAATGGCGATGTATCGTCTGGTTCTTCGTCGATATGTCGATATGTATTGACACTGTCGATATTTACATTTTCTCGATACATCGTGAAATGACGATGTATCTCAAAACTCGATGTGTCTGTTTTACTTATATATATATCGGCTAGACAAGGTTGACACGTCGTAAAAACTCGATATGTAACTTTTAATTTTTGCATTTACATCGACTTTGGACATATATTGGCTGGACAAGGTCGACACATAGTTAAAACTCTATATGTCCACTGGGTTTTGAGCAGTCCACCGTGATCAAGTAAGGATTTTTTCTCGCTTCCCATGGAAAACCTAAAAGGTATTCTTCTACCAAAGCTATAATAGAGCTTCTACTACAATTTATTTATAAAATGACAGAAATAAATTCAAAGAAATACTTGCATAAGATAGCTAAAAATCCACAACAAAAGGTCTGCCTAATAATCTTTGAAATGAACTGAAAACTCTGTGAATTAGTAATTTTTTTCTGAAAATCAAAGCCCATAATTATAACCTTCGAAAATAACTATGCAAGTGATTTTCTACAGCAGAACACCGTCGGTGGTGTCAGCGGGTGTCGGCCGGATTTACCTTCGGTTCGACTGACACCAGTCATGATCAATTTCCTTGGTTTCTCTACTGCCACAAGCCAAAATCCAAGTCCTGGGGCTCAAACCGGGGCAAATTTGGGCTCGTAGGCAGTACAAACTCCACTACACAAGGTCATCTAGCGACCATCATACGTGTAAACTTACCAAATTCCTTAAAACATAATTCAAAATATAAATAATTGAGGGTCGGCTCACTACACTGCATCTTATGTTCTATGTTGTCTCTTCTCATGATTTGATTCACGGGTTCCATATAGAGCATACGAAGGTTGTACTAACTCATCTTTAGTATGTTGATGATACTATCCTTTCTCTTAAGGCTGATGAAGAGGAGTTGAAAATGGTTGAGGTGATTTTGTTGTGGTTCCAGATTTGTTCGGGGCTGAAGATTAACTTTACTAAAAGTGAATTCATGGGGATAAATGTGGAGCATGGGCGGTGTGTGGTGTTGGCTACAATATTGGGTTGTAAAGTTGCTTCTTTCTCGTCTTCTTATCTTGGTCTTCCTCTTTGTAAGGGTAAACCTACTAAGTCCTGTTGGGATAAAATTATTGAGAAATTGGAGAGAAGGCTATCATTGTAGAAAGGAAAGCATTTGTCGATTGGTGGAAGGATCATTCTCATTAAGTTTGTTCTTTCTAGTCTCCTGAATTATTTTTTGTTTTTTTAAATGCCTAGTATCAGTGATGAATAAGATTGGGAACATTCAGAAAGGATTCTTGTAGAATGATGATAGGGAGAAAAAAGGTTACATTTGGTCTCCTGGTCTCAGGTTTGTAAGCCAATGGCAGAAGGAACAATTTGTATTATGTTGGTCTGGTAATTTAATATTGCTTTGTTGGGGAAGTGGATGTGGAGATATGGGAGATTCTTCAAAAGGGCTTTGGTAGGTTATTCTCCTAAACAAACATAGGTTAAGTAGATCGGGTTGGCTGGTGGTTGCACCATCTAGAAGGGTTTCTGGTTTTTAGAGAGGAGTTTGTTCCATCTTACTGGAATTTGACTCATGTATCAGGTATCGTGCCTACATGAGGACTGAGATTTTCTTCTGGAAGGATAGATGGGTGGGGGATGTTTCTCTAACTCAAAAGTTCCCAGCTCTTTACTCAGCTGCAAATAAAGAGACCAAGGTCTGTAGAAAATGATAATGAAAAAAAGGAAAAAATAAAGAAGAAAATATTGAAGGAGAGAAAATTCTCTCTTTGAATGTATTGATCGTATTTTCCTCTTAGAGGATGCAGTATTAAATAGAAAAAATAGAGAAAATCAAGGGACCTAAAATGGAAATACACTTTGTATCCTAATGTAAAAATCAATCTAATCAATTACAATCTAGTGTGTTGACTTTCAATATACATTGAATCTGGACATATAATTGGAGCCCAATCACCAGACATGTGGTCCCACAACACTCCCCCTCAAGCTTGTTTGAAGATGTCGAGTAAACCTAGCTTACTAACGACTGAATCAAGCTGAGTTTGGGGAACTGACTTTGTGAAGATATCTGCCAGTTGATCCTTAGACTGCAGATGACGAGTAAAAGGTCGTCCTTCTGAAATATGCTGACGAAAAAAGTGGCAACCAACATCAATGTGCTTAATTTGCTCATGGAAGACTGGATTGGAGGCAATGTGGATGGCCGCCTATTTGTCACAGGACATGATGAGTGGATCAGTAGGAGCAAAGCCCAATTCAGTAAGAAATTGGTGAAACCACACAATTCAGAAGCAGTATTAGCCATAGCACAATATTTAGCCTCGGCACTGGAATGAGCAACAACGAACTGTTTCTTGCTTCGCCAGGCAACTAAATGGGAGCCCAAGAAAACACAATAGCCAAAAGTGGACCAGCGATCATCCGGAGAACTGGCCCAATCATCATCAGAATAATTGCGAACCAAACAAATAGGTTGGTCTGCATAGAACAAGCCACAGCCGGGATGGGCCTTAATATATCGTTGGATTCGGAACATGGCATGAAGGTGAGTGTCCCGTGGTTCATGCGTGAACTAACTAAAGACAACAACAACATAAGAGAGAATAACCAGCATTTTGGAGGAGAGATCCAGAGCATACTTTCACTGAGAGAGATAAAGGCCACGAGAGGACCGAACAACTTCAATTCTAAGAAAATACCGAAGAGGCCCCAAATCCTTAATATCAAAAGTCCGTTGAAGATACGGTTTGAAGGAAGAAATGACTTCATCATTGTTACCGATGAGTACAATTTCATCAACAGAGGCCACCAAAATCATCACAACGAAGTGGAGACGGTAGATGAAGACTGAGTGATCCAACTGGCATCAATTAAAACCATAAGGTAGCAAGGCATTGCTAAAGGCACTACTAAACTTTTCAAACCAGGCATGGGGAGACTGCTTAAGACCATATAGAGTCTTCTTGAATCTGCAGACATAATGAGGCTCCCCCTGCTTGACAAACCACGGAGGAGGAAGCATATAGACTTATTCCTGAAGATCACCATGAAGAAAAGCATTCTTCACATCTAACTGGTGCAGGGGCCAAGTATAAGTGGTTGCAAGGGAGAGAAAAATGCGCACAGAGTTAATCTTGGCGATAGGTGAAAAGGTGTCCTGGTAATAACTCCATAAGTCTGTGTGAAGCCTCTGGCTATGAGGCTTGCCTTATAGCGGGCAATTGGAGTCTTGTCACGAGGTAGAGAAACCATTTCCCATGTGTTGTTCTTCTCAAGGGCAGCTAACTCTTCATCAATGGTGCTTTCTAGGAGGGATTTTTAAGGCCGTGTCAATCCTCTTTGGTATCTGAATGTTGTCTAATGCTGTGAGAAAACTATGATAGGAGGGTGAAACAACATAATATGATATAAACGATAAATGAGATGGCTAGTAGAAGAACACTTACCTTTACGAAGCGCAATAGGAAGATCAGACGAGTCAGAGACCGGTGGATCTGATTCACTAGCAGATAGATGGGTGGAGTCATCAGCAAATGGCAATCGAGACTGTCGGCATTGGTACACCAAAAGAGGCATGGTGGGACTCGGAGATGGAATATTTACAGGAACAAGTGGAAGAACAGGTGACAGAGAGGGGGTAGAGGAAGCTGAAAAATAAGGGTCCCGCTAAAAAATGGTGACATCTATGGATATGTATGTTTTCCCAGTGATAGGATAAAGGTATTTATAGTCTTTGTGAAAAGATGTGTAACCTAGAAAAACACAGTGCACAGCCCAGAGAGAAAGTTTATGACTAGAGAAGTTGTGAACAAAACAAATACATCCAAAGACATGTAAGGGGATTAAAGGAATGTGTTTGTTTAAAGAGAGACGATCTATGGGAGACTGAGTTTGTAAGATGCAAGAAGGCACTCTGTTGATGAGATAGCAAGCGATTAACATCGCTTCAAGCCAACAAGACGATGGGACATGCATGGTGAAAGGAAGAGACCGAGCCACCTCAAGAAGGTGACGATTCTTTTGTTCAGCTACGCCATTTTGTTGAGGTGTTGAAGGACAAGATAAATGAGAATCAATGCCATGGTTTTGCAAAAAAAATAAGAAAGGTGTGTGACAGGTATTCCACCCCATTATCACTTTGTAAAACCTGAATTTTACACCCAAATTGATTGTGAAGCCACTTGTAAAATTTTTGGAAGTGATAAAAAACCTCAGATTTTTGTTTCATCAAATATATGTTCAAGTCATACGAGAGTAATCATCAATAAATGTTACAAAATAATGAAAACTCGTACGAGATACAGTGGGAGATTGCCAAATATCAGAATGAATGAGTGAAAATAAAGTAGATAAACTTTTATTGATAGTGTAACACCCCGGGTTTTGAAGATATCAATTTACATGAATTTTGTCCATTTAAATTATGAATTAATGGACATGGACCTTAGATGGGTAAGGTGTTGGGCAATGGCCCAATTAAGACCCAATGGTTATGGAATGAGTGTTCAATGGAGGGTAAATGGGTCAATGCGGCTATTTGGGTCAAAAGGCCCAATTGGGACCCAATGGGTCGTAGTTGACTTGGTTGACCATTAGGTGAGCTCAAGCCTAATTAGGTTAAGGCTGAATTAAATGGGAATGCAAACAAGTGTTTGTGTTGATTCAAGTGAATTAAATGGATGAGTTGAGGTTAATGGTGGAGTTGAGTTTAATGGTTGAGTTGAGTTAAATTAATGAGTTGAGATTAAATGAGTTAAAGAGATTTGAATTAAATTATATGTGAAGTGTGTAGATGAAAGATGTTTGGGTTGTTTCAAAATTCAAACAATGTACACGTTGGAATGCATGGAAGTTTTATCTCATTCATGAAACTTCCATTTGAATCATTAATGAGAGGTGGCGTTTTTGTGGAGTTACAAAGGGGTTATGGTTATTTCAAATATCAACACGGGGCATGTACACGTTGGAATGCATGGAGGTGTTACCCCATGCATGTAATTTCAAATGGAGAACCAATGGGAGGGGACGGTTTCATATTTTCAAACATAGGCATACAATTGGCACATGGGAGTTTCATCTCATGGATGAAACCCCCAAAATGGATAATGAAGAGGTGGGGAGTTGTTTTATTTCAAATGCAAATACAAGTATACACGTTGGAGGGAAGGGAGATGAATGGGGTGGGGAAGTTTCATGTTCTAGATGAACCCCCCACTTGGAGCATTAATGGGAAACGCATGGGAGGAGGAAAGCTTGGCACCATTGCACCGTTGAACCCTTGGGGTTTCATCTCATGGATGAAACCCCCAAATGGAATTTAAATGAGGAAGATGAATGGAATGGGGAGTTACAAAGGGGTGCCATCAAGGGACACCACGTTTGGTCAACCCTCACTAACATAGCAAAGGACTTTGTTTCCATTGATTCTCTCTCCCTCCCTTGGCCGTTCTCACCTCTCAAAACAAGAAAACCTTGGCTGTTTTCTCTCCCTCAAACCATCTCTTGGCCGGCCAACATTCTAAAGGAAAGAAGATCAAAGTTCTCACACAAGGATTTGGAGTCCTCAAGTGAAGGATTTGGAGTATTTTCTATCCCAAGTTTCTCTCTCTCTTTCTCTCTCTCACTCTTTCTCACTCTCTCTCTCTCTCTCTCTCTCTCTCTCTCTCTCAATCAAAACCTCATTTGGCCGAACCACTCCAAGGGGTTTCCAGCAAGGTTAGTCTCGACTAAAGATCAAGAAGGAAGGAAGGAGGGACTAAGGAAGGAAAAGATCAAGAAGGAGTGAAAGAACCGGAGGAGTCGCGGGATTGGTAAGTGCTCAATAAACTCTTTTTAAATAAGATGGTTAAGGAAACATGATTCGGCCACTGTATGGCCGAACCTATCAAGGGTTAAAATCATGGTTATTGAATTTAAAAGAGGAGATAAGGAACCATAGGGGTCGGCCATAGTGTATGGCCGAACCCCATGGAAAGACATTGGTTATTTTTTGGGGGTTTTGAGGGATAAAGATCATGGGACATTATGAATGTCTTAAAAGGATTTTTTAATGGATATACGGGTATAGCATGGGTCGGCCTTTGCATGGCCGAACCCCACTAGAGTGTATATTATAAACATGAAAATGGAGGATGCATATTAAAGAATGTTAATCATTCTACATGGTATAAAAATGATATGGGATGAAAGAACCATGAACCATGGGTTCGGCCATAGTGTATGGCCGAACACCATGGAAAGTTGCCAATGACTTGCAAGGGATTAAATGGAGTAATGTTTAAGTGGACTTAGATTATTATGTATGTTAAACAATTGGTGCATAACTAATAAGATTAATGAATCAAGAGGTCATGATCTTATATTTAAGATAAAAGAGCAAAGGACTTGGAAGAGAGACCAAAACCAAAATGGTGAGGTTCGGCCATGTTGTATGGCCGAACCCCACTAAAGAATATTTGGTGGATTTAAGGTTTTGTTCATGTTAATGAATTATTTAGTCATGAACACAAGTTTTGGACTTAAAAATGGTATTGAAATCATGGAGTAATAGGTTTTAGATATCATAGGGTTCAGCCATGGTGTATGGCTGAACCCCAGGAAACATTTTGTGGATCAAAATGGGGACTTATGTATGCTTAGATAAGGGATGCTTTGGTTAGGGATTTGTACCAATGGCAAGGTGGTAATTAAAGTGAAAAGGATGGACCATGGGTTCGGCCATGGTGTATGGCCGAACCCCATGGGGAATATTTTTATGGACTTAGGTTATTATCAAGGTTAAATATTTGTTGTATAAGGGATTAGATGTGTGAATCAAGGATGAACGATCTTGTACTTATTCAATTTATAAAGATCAAAGACCAAGCTCAAGTGAGTGAGGTTCGGCCATGTGGTATGGCCGAACTAAGGTGGATTTTTGGTAGGACTAAGGGTTAAGTAATTAGTTAAGTGGTGATTGAGTAATAAATAAAGGAAGGGTTGAAAACAAAGTAAGTGAGGTTCGGCCATAGTGTATGGCCGAACCCCACAAGGGTGTGTTTATGGACTTAGACCAAAATGGTAAATCAAATGGAATATGTATTGACTTGTTGATATGTAACAAGGTGACGAGACCACACAAACGGTGCGCGATCTTGAACGGTTGCCGGTTTAAAGCTCAAGGACTCCTTAGTTGTCTTGGGTAGGATTCCTCCATCATTGAAACCATGGATATGTATTATGTACTTATGATGATTTTATTTCATGTTTGATATGTTATTTTGGTATCAAACAATATGTTGCAATTATGGGATTTTCATGCTATGTTTTGTAATATTCTATAGCATGTTGGCATTTACATCTCATGCATGGCATGGGAGGGATGGAATGTAACCGGAGACCCACGCTCCGTCAGGGCGTCCGTAAGTCGTGAGGGGTATTTTAACCGGAGATCCACACTCCGTCTGGGCGTCCGTAAAATAATCGTGGGGGATACCTTGATGGGGAGAATTCCATCTAGAGGATACATGTGTTTGTGATGGGTGGGACTCATTGCATATGGTAGCATGGCACGGCATTGAATCGACATGATTATGATCTTTATTATCATGCAAGGTTTCTAGTTTTATCGGTACGATTGGATCTCTATTATCATACACTGTTTTGGATATGATGTTTTACAAGTATGATATGGTATATTATATCTGGATTTTATATACTAACCCATGTGTTAGCCCTAATTGGAATACCTACTGGGCGCGTTGTTCTAACACCCTACTTCTACCCTAGTTGATGACACAGGAAGGGAACGGAACGAGGATGTGATTGGAGCCAAGCTTAGGAGCTTGGATGATTAAGTTATATTTTGTTTAAGTTATTCATGGACTATGTATTTGAATAGCTAGCATTCGGAATTGTAATATCGTAGGTATATTTGCTATGGATTGGATGGTTAATGTTTGGATATTTAAGTTATGATGATTATTATTAAGTGTTGGACTACTTTGCTATCTAAAATGGAATAGGATTGTTATCTTATTGTTATTCCGCAATTATAAACTTAATACATGTGAACCATTTTAGTGGACTTGGTCCACGCACACGTATGGTTGGCCAGTTAAGGGTCTGGCTTTGGAAGCTCGGACTTAGCTCGCGTTGTGACGTCCCGCTCTCTATCACTTTTAAAAAAAAAAAATAGACTCTGATTTTCGTAAAGCATAGTGAAAAAGGGCGGGGCGTTACAGTTGGTATCATAGCGAAACGGGAAGGTTGAATCTTTCGAAATAAGATTAAGACGGTTTCATGTCTCACTGACAGATAAGAATCCCAACAAACCGACTCTCCGGAGTCCGCTACATGGGGGCCGGATTAATTTACTTCGTTAGACTCAGACTGAAACTATAATACCCCAATTTCTCAATGTGATGTATAATTACGAAAATGCCCCTGAGTTTGTAAATTTATTAATTATGATGTTAAATGAGAAAATAGTGGGGCCCATTGCTCAAATTAACCACATTATAAATGTCAAATTTGATTGGATGGGTAATGTACATCAAATGGGTCAAAGGGCTCAATTGGGACCCAATGGGTCATAATGGATTATTTGACCATTGGGTGAGCTCAATTTAAATGGGGTTAAGCTGAATTGATTGGAAATCAAGTGGAGCAAAAATGGGTAGGCTTGATGCACAAGTGGAAACAATTTAAAAATGGTAAAATCAGCCCATTAATGGGTCATGTTGTCAAAACGGGTCAAGGGACTAATTGGGGACCCAATGGGTCGGGTTGACTAAGTTGACCACGGATGACCGTGTGGGCCCTCAATTGAACTCAAGTATGAGTTAGTGCAGCTCGAGTTGGACTAATTTGGAGTGAGTTTTAATTAAGAAAAGAGTTGACTCAAATATGGTGCATTAAATGTATTGAGTTGGATGGGTTGAGTTGGAATAAAAAGATCATGAGTCAAGTGAGTCAAAAGGAAGTAGAAAGGTGTTCAAATCTCACACAACTCTTAATTAAATCAATCCCAGCCGTTGAATGAAGGGGTGCCTTGGCCAAAGCCAAGGGACACCAAGCAATGTAACGCCCCGCCTTTTTTCACCCTTCCGAAAATCAGAGTCTGAAAATTTCTTTTGAAAGAAACACAGAGTGAACAAGAGCGGGAGGCGTCATGACGCGAGTTAAGTTCAGACTACTCAAGTCTGAACCTTAACTGGCCACCCATGTGTACATGGACTAGACCATGATAATAAATCACACATGGAACCAACAATAACATGCGGAATAAACTAGACTAACTGCGGAAATAGAATGAAAAGATAGCAAGTAACAGTCTCAAATGATAATTAAGATAAACAACCATCCATAGTTAATAGTCTAATCAAACCATAGCAAAGTATTAAATTATTACATGTCCATCAAAATATAATTCAAATGACAGTAATAAAGAAATCATGTTCATCATTCAAGCACTTAGGCTTGGCTCCCCTCCCGGTCATCGACCTTCTCTTTCCCTTTCCTTGATCCTGCATTATCCTCTAAGGATAGAATTAGAGCGTTAGATCAACGCGCCCAGTAGGTTCCCGATCAGGGCTACCACATGGTTAGCATATAAAACATGCATATCTAACATAGTACATGATAATCAAAAACATATAAAACCATGCTATGTATGTATGCAATTGTAATGAGCCCCACCCCATCACACATACATAGTCATCACTTGACGGGACTCTCACCGTCAAGGTAAATCACAATACTCTTCCATCTGGGTCTCACATGATAAGCTGATCCACAGTAATCCTCGTTACCTGTGGAAAGACCCTTCATCATTGAGTTGATTCATATCACATATTAGTCCTCCTGGCGGGACTCTCATCGCCTAAGGAGACCAATGTGACTATGATCATCATGTTACTCCTCCTGGCGGGACTCTCATCGCCTAAGGAGGACGGTAACTCATAATTGCAACACTATATAACCTCAGTCATCATCCCATGTCCATGCATGAGATGTCAATGTACATGTATGTCATTTGTAAATACATATCTCAATATTCAAAACCATATTTGAAATAAACAAGAGTCTCATAAAAGCTAGGATAAAACTGTGGTTACAAGTAGGTAGGAAACCTACTGAAGATTCACTTCAGTATCGATCTTTCTTTAGCGTCACCCGGTCACGACTCGCACGTCGTTCAACTTCCGGTACCTTGTTCATATAACAATCAATAAATCATACTATCATTTATTTATTCATTTACATCTAAAACCCAACCACATCATGTGGGATTCGGCTATGCCCTTGGCCGAACATCGCCAACTTAAGATTTAATTTCCTTTTTCATTTAATCAACTCTTAAATACTTAACCCTTTAAACATGTCTTGGTAGGGTTCGGCCATACATCATGGCCGAACCATACCTCCTTGGTTTAAACTTCTTTCATGACCTTTCTCTACCATTATCATCCTTATTTACAGCTTTGCCACTAGGCTAAGCCATATCAAAACAATTATCATTTTATAGGGTTCGGCCCTATACATGGCCGAACCTTGTAATCCCACTTATCCATCACCAAATGGTTCTCCATTGGAATACTTTAAACCCTTTATAAAATCATGGAATCAATAACAAATACTTCCCATACACTTAGACCATTTAACCCATTCCATCAAATAATTGTTGATGGGGTTCGACCATACTACATGGCCGAACCACATCCTATGGGTTTTTATCCCACTTTCCATCATCAACCATGATTTGTTATTTGCTTACACTAAGTTCACTAAATTTCATAACTTAGAAACTTTACAACCATATCAAATGGTCCATGGGGAACCCAATGGTTCCCTTGGTTCCATAATTCCAACATTCATACATAATTTTTTGTTATGATTGCTACATGGTTCAGCCATCCTATGACCGACCAAAACAGTAAGCTCATCTCCATTTAAATCACATAAGAAACCCATAAACTTGTATGATTTTGATCTCCTAAAACCATCACATATTACCATAAAAATGTCATATTATTTCATAGGGTTCGGCCAACACAATTGGCCGAACCAAATGGCCTACAATTTTAAACCTTATTAATCAGCCACTTAGCCTTATTAAAACATGTAAAAACCTCCATGATTTTGCATGGTTTTTAACCTTCTAAAAACCATCAAAATACCAACATCCATTCATGGGGTTCGGCCATCCAAAGTGGCCGAACCCTATGTCCATGTCTTGGTCCTTATGAATATGTTTTAAGTCTCATTTAGACAAGTATTAATCAGTATAACATTACTGCATTTTTACCTCTCACAACTTCCAAATAAATTCATCAACTTGTCCAAATGACCATATTACTTCATGGTTTCCATGTTTCAAAAACATCAAAACCACTAATCGTTTACATGGGGTTCGGCCCTCCATGGTGGCCGAACCCAATGGTCATTTTTACCATTTTAAAACCTCCATTTTTCAAGGTTAAAACCTTGGTGCACTCGGCCATAACCATGGCCCAATACACACCCTTTTCTTACAACTTACTTGGCTTGAACACTTAAGAAATCTTACCAAATTTCCTTTGCCTAGGATCCTTGCCTTCTCCCTTTTAATTCTTCCTTTCTTCCTTAATTCTTTGCTGGTTTATGCTTGATTAACTGACGCCAAAACCTCTGTTGTTCAGCCAAGAAAAATGAACTTGAAGAGAGGGAGAGAGAGATGGGAATTTCTTGGATACTCTATGTAAAAATCGGCCAAGAAAGGTAACCTTTTCCTTTTGTAGTTTCAATCCCATCTCCCATTCATTTCCCTCATTTAATCTTGCCAAAACCGATGGGGCATTGGGTGTCAACCAAGACACCTCTTCACCAAACGGTGCAACCTTTCATGTTTAAACACATGCATCTCATGGGATGAGATGATGCCGCCCCAAGCTTGGTGTCCTTCGGCTTTGCCAAAGTACCTCTTCACTCTCAACGGCTGGGATTGATTCTGATCAAGTGTTGTGTGAGATTACAGCTCATTTCCACCTCCTCTTGACTCACTTAACTTATGATATTTTTATTCTAAACCAACTCATCCAACTCATCTCATTTAATTCGCCAAGTTTGAGTCAACTCTTTTCTTAAATCAAACTCATTCCAAATTAGTCCAACTCAAGCTGAACTAACTCATTCTTGAGTTCAATTGAGGGCCCACTGGTCATCCGTGGTCAACCTAGTCAACCCGACCCATTGGGTCCCCAATCAGCCCTTTGACCCGTTTTGACAATATGACCCATTCATGGGCTGATTTTGCCATTTCTAATTGGTTTTCACTTGTGTTTCAAGCCTACCCATTTTTGTTATACTTGATTTCCAATTAGTTCAGCATGACCCCATTTAATTTGAGCTTACACAATGGTCAAATCATCCATTATGACCCATTGGGTCCAATTGGGCCTTTTGACCCATTTAGCCATTTTCGACCCAATTGAAGTTCATTACCCATCCAATCAAACTTGACATATATAATGTGCTCATATGATCTTAATTTGAGCAATGGGCCCCACCATTTCCTTATTTGACATCACAAAATAATTAATTTAACAAACCAGGGGCATTTTCGTAATTATCCACTTCATTGAGAAATTGGGGTGTTACAAGCAATGGCGTCATGCATCTCATCTCATGAGATGCATCGACTGAAGTGAATGGATACAACGTTTGGTACCAAGGGGTGCCTTGGATGGCACCCAATGACCCATCGTTTTTACCAAGAAGTAATGAGGGAAATGAATGGATGTTGTGGCTGAATTACAAAAGGGATAGACCACTTCATTTGGACGAAACATAGAAAATCTTGAGATTCCCCATCTCCCTCTCCCTCTCCCTCTCCCTCTCCCTCTCTCCAAACTTTTTCTCTTGGCTGAACCAGCAGTAGTGTTTGCACCAATTGATCAAGCATAAACCAGCAAAGGAAGGAAGGTTATGAAAGATAGGAAGTAAAGAGCAAGGGCAAGAAGAAAAGCTTGGAATTTGGTAAGTATTTCCATGGATTTTTGTTTAAAAAGATGGGACAAATGGAACATGTTTTGGGCCATGGGTATGGCCGAATGCATCAAGGTTTAAACCTTGGGTAATGGTGGTTTAAATATTCTAAAAGGGATCATTGGGTTCAGCCACCTTGGAGGGCCGAACCCCATGGAAATAATTGGTGGGTTTTGATGGTTTTTGTAACTTGAAACTATGCCATTGTGGGACTGTTTTAGATGTTTCTATTCGACTTAAAATGCATGTTTTAAAGACGTTTAAAACATGTTTAAAACATGGATTTGGATGTCTTGATTGGCCAAGGAATGGCCGAATGCATCATGGGTCTAAACTTTGAGTATAAATTGATAAAATGGATCATTGGGTTCGGCCACCTTGGATGGCCGAACCCCATGAATTGTTGTTGATATTTTGATGGTTTTTGGAAGATTAAATTAGACATAAGATGAATGTCTAAGAGGTTCAAACCAAAGGCCATAGTGTTCGGCCAATGAGCATGACTGAACCCCATGAAATCATATGATTATTGTATGGTGATTTTGATGGTTTTGAGAGACAAAAACCATACAAGATTATGGTGTTTTTATGGGAATTAAATGAATATAAGTTTGCTGTTTTGGGTTGGCCATTGGATGGCTGAACCATGTGGTTAACAAGGTTAAAGGGTAGAGTCCAATTGATATACAAATAATGGAACCATTGAGCCAAGGGAACCATTGGGTTCGGCCGTGTGTATGGCCGAACCCCATGGACCATTGTATGGGTTAAATGGACTAAGTTTATGGGTAGTATTTGTTATTGATTCCATGATGTTATAAAGGGTTTAATATAACTGAAAAAGTGATGGATTTGGATGTTAATGTTCATCAAAAAGAAAGGCAAAGTGGAACACCAAAATCAAAGGGGTGAGGTTTGGCCATGTTGTGTGGCCAAACCCCACCAAGTGTTATGAATGGTGTTTGGTTTTAAAACTGCTTAAAAATATCCCAATGGAGAACCATTTGGTGATAGATAAAAGGGATTATAAGGTTCGGCCATGTATAGGGCCGAACCCCATAAAATGACAATGGTGGATTAAAGGTTAGATGATTAGTGTGTGAATTCTTAGATGAATGGATTGGAAATTAGGATTATGTATGAAGAATTAAAAGGATCAAAAGTGTGATGGTGAGGTTCGGCCATGTTGTATGGCCGAACCCCACTAAGATGGATTGGTTTTGGATAATGGTGATCAGCAAAATTAATCATTGGTTAGACAATGGCAAAATCATAAGTACAAGTTAAATTGCAAAAGGACATGAAAGGAAGATCAAATCCAAAATGTTGAGGTTCAGCCATGGGTATGGTCGAACCCCACAAGATGGTTTTTGGGTCTTAGATGTGAATGAATATTTAAATGATAGTATGATTTACTTATTGTTATATGGACAAGGTAACGGAAGTTGAACGACGTGCGAGTCGTGACCGGATAAAGCCTGAGAAAGAACGGACGCTGAAGTGAATCTTCAGTAGGTTTCCTACCTACTTGTAACCACATTTACACTTGTTTTCATGATGGTTTTTATGAGATATTGTTATACTATTATTTATCATATTTTGAATGATGAGATTTATTTACATGTTGCAACTATCGTTGGCATCTCATGCATGGACATGGGATGATGATTGTGGAACCCGGAGCCCACACTCCGGTGATATCCTGTGATGCAACTGTGAGACCTCCTTAGGCGATGAGGGTCCTGCCAGGAGGAATATTATGATAATATGAGTTACCGTCCTGTAATAGCCCGAAATTTTAAATCAATATATATTTGGCATTTATTGAATTTAATTTGAATTTTGACATGAGGGAATACCAAATGGATCAAAAATTGGGACAAGGGTCCAAGAATGGCCCAATTGGGCCATGGATTGGATGAAAATCCATTTAATGGGTCAATGAGGACTAATTGGGTCAAGGATGTTCAAATTAGGCCCAATACTCATTTGGGACCCAATGGACCCAATTGAGGTAAGCCTAAGGTAAGGAGGGAATTTAATTGGGCCATGGGCCCAATGTTTACCCAATAAACCATGAATTGGAATTAATACATTTAATTAGTCAATGGTAAGTAATTGGGTCAAAGATAGTCAATTTGGGTCAATGAGCCATATGGGACCCAATGGGCCAAGGTAGCTAAGCCCTAAGGTAAATGGGTAAGACAAAAATTTAATTGGGCCATGGGCCCAATGGTGATCCAATAAGAGGGATACATTAAATAAAAATTTAAATCATCTAAGTTAGGTGATTAATGGACCAAGGTAACATGGCCAATGGGGCCCACCTCCAACTCACCCATTGAGGTGGCGTGGGGACCCAAGAGTAGTGGGGCCGACCACCATGGTTGACTTGGGTGGATCTTAGAGGGAATTTAATGAGATTAAATTTAGTGGGAAGTGATTAATTAAATTAACCTAGGGATCAAGTTGATCTAAGTTAATTAACCAAAAAATTAAAATGGTCAAATGGTCAAAACCACTCCAACAAACACAAACCACTTGAGAAAACACAAAATGAAACCATTGGCTTAAAGTGGTGGTTTTATCCCAACCACCACCATTAATGCATGTTGGTTGGTGGGAGGAGTTAATGTAGAGTGGGATTCAAGTCAACCAAAGACATGAGATGAAGGTGTATCTCATTTCACTCTCTCTCCATCCCTCCTCACACACACAAAAACCGTCCCATGCACTAAGGAAGAAGAAAAAAATTTAGAAGAAAAACTTAGGAAGAGAAGAGAAGAAAAGAGAAGGAGAAGGCAAGCTTTAGGCCACCAAGACCCTTGAAGATCTCTCCCTCATCTCCATACTCTCCCTCTCTCAACCTAAACCCCATCTACCTTAGCCGATCCAAGCATGTTTCACCATTGATCAAGCACATCTACCCGATCAAACAACGAGAGGAAGAAGAAAAGAGGCTAAGAGAATCAAGAGGAGAAAGAAAGACCGGAGGAGCCGTTGGATCCGTAAGTATTTCTAAACAAGAGTTTAGATTTTTGTTTATGGTTAAAAATGGAATCCATTTATTAGATAATGGCCAAAAACATCATGGGCCTTGGATCTAAGATCCATCAAATGGAAGGCTAAGAAATGGATTATGGATGGTTTGTATTTAAATTTTTAAGCATGGGATTGTATAAAAAATTGGAAGAATTGTGAGCCATAGGGTTCGTCCATATAGCACGGCCGAACCCCATGGTGGGTAAGTAGATGATGGATGATGGAATTATGGGAAAATATGGAGAAAGGGTTAGGGTTCATAAATGCTAAGTGATTGATGATTTTTTTTTAAGAGGTTTTAAATAAGAAATTTCATGAAAATATGGATGATCTTTCATGGCCTTGAAAGGCATAGAATGGAATGAATGGATGACCATACATGGCCGAACCCCATGGTGAATAATGGGTAATTTATTAAGATTATAAGGTTTAAAGATAATGGAGAAACATGATAGATTTAAATGGATTTATTGACTATAGAATGTGATGTTTAAATGGGATGAAAATGGTGATTTAAATGGATGATTTAATTTAAATGGAGGTATGATGTTTTAAAGAAATCATGGACTATAGGGTTCAGCCATACAAGGTGGCCGAACCCCATGGTTAGTGATCCATGAGGGTTAGGACTCTTAAATGCTCAATGATTAATTGTTTCTAAGGTTTGGAAATTATGAGTATGGTATGTGATTTTTAAATGGGTATTAATGGATGGAAATGGTGGATTAAATATTTTTGAATTGTGGAGATAGTGAGGAAATGTTCGTGGTGTAAATGGACTTTAAATGTGATAAAGGATCCAAGTTAAAAATGAGGGAAAGACATCATGGGTTCGGCCATGGTGTATGGCCGAACCCATGACCCATGTTTTTAGGTCAATTGTGGGCTAAGTTATGGTTTATACATGTGGTTAAGCAAATGGAAATTTGGGTAAGTAAATGGTAAAATTTAAATGGATTTACAAAGTTTATGATATGGGTTTTTAAAGGGCCAAAATGAATGAAGGTTAGTAATTTTAAAATGGATTATTTTTGGGACAAAACATTAGACTTTAAAATGGCATCCATAAAGGTGAGCCATGAACCCTATGTGGGTTAAAAGTAAAACTCGATACAATGTGAATGATGAAACGAAACGTATAGATGCTGCGTTTTAGGCTCGCTCATTGGAATATTTGAAATGGCCAAAATCGGATTTTATGTATGTGTTTTAAACCACGGAAAATGAGGCTAAGTTAAGGGCTGATTTTCGATGAAATTGTAACATAATTAATGGCCATTAATGGGTTTAAGTAGATGGATCAATTATGGACTTAATCATGGAAAAACGTATGGACTAATTCGGTAAATGTACTAAGGTATCGGGACGTCGCAAACGGTACGCGATCGGCGACCGGATTATCGAACGGAAACGTAACTGAACGCTGCGCGGTATTCGGTAGGATTCCTACCTCTTTGTAAGCCGTGGATATGTGATGTTTATTTTAATCTATTTTGATGATTATGGGACTTGTATTATGATGAGTTTTAATTTATGAATTATATGATGGTGTTATGGATTATATTTTAACATTATGCATTATATGGCTATGTATGTAATATTAAATTTATGGTTTATCTATATACTACATAGCATAATACACGTATATCTCATGCATGGCATGGGCAGGAAAATAATGAAACCGGAGTCCATGCTCCGTCTGGGCGACCGAGAATCAGACATGGGGATAGCCTGAGGGCTATAACCGAAGTCCATGCTCGGTCGGGGCGACCGAGAATCAGACATGGGGATAGCCTGAGGGCAATAACCAGAGTCCATGCTCCGTCAGGGCGAGCGAGAAGCAAACATGGGGACAATACATTGTATGATCATACGGATGATGGGTGGGACACATGACATAGGCACCCATGGCATAGCATTCATTACATGCTTATTTTGTTATATTTTATTGTATCAGTATGCGTGTTATCACTAATCCATGTGCTAGCCTTACTCGGAGTCCTACTGAGCGCGTTGATTAACGCCCTACTTCTACCCTAGCTGATGACGCAGGGGATGACGGAAACGGTGGACATGACAGGAGCCAAGCTTAGGAGCTTGGGAAGCGCATTCTTAGTTTATTTAAGTTTATATTTTGGAAATGTGATTTTGAGTAACTTAGCTCGTCGGACTGTATAATTTGCATTTCTTGCGATGGTTTGGACTTTACTTATGCACGATTATGTGTTATGATATAAATATGAACATAGGGGAATTTTGGTAATTCAATGTTGTATCTTCCCTTCTATCTAAAAACCAGTTGGATAAACTCTATTATCATGTTCCGCAATAATTATAATCCGCGAGCTTACTTCTTACGCGTGAACCGTTCTGGTGGACTTAGTTCCGCGCACGCGCGGGGTTGGCCAGTTAAGGGCCGGGCTTTAGAAGCTCGGACTTAACTCGCGTCGTGAAGTCCGCGCCCTCTCTCACTTTTCATTTCAAAAAAAAAAAAATAGACTCTGATTTTTGGAAGGCGAGTGAAAAAGGGGCGGGCGTTACATGTCCTCCTTAGGCGATGAGGGTCCCGCCAGGAGGAGTAACATGATGATAAGAGTCACAAGGTCTCCTTAGGCGATGAGGGTCCCGCTAGGAGGAGTAACATGATGATAAGAGTCACATTGGTCTCCTTAGGCGATGAGGGTCACATTGGTCTCCTTAGACGATGAGGGTCCCGCCAGGAGGAGTAACATGATGATAAGAGTCACATTGGTCTCCTTAGGCGATGAGGGTCCGGCCAGGAGGATTATATGATGATGGACACCGGAGCCCACACTCCATCGGAATGCCAAGATGCAACTGTGGGGCCTCCTTGGGTGGTGAAAGTCCCGCTAGGAGAATTAATAAGTTGATATGAGACACGTCATGTGATGGCTATATGTATGTATGATGCGGTGGGGCTCATTACATTTGCATACATACATAGCATGGTTTTATATGTTTTTGATAATCAGACATTTGTTATATGCATGATTCATAAGCTAACCTTGTGGTAACCCTGATCGGGAACCTACTGAGCGCGTTGATCTAACGCCTAATTCTATCTTTAGAGGATAATGCAGGAACAAGGAAAGGGAAAGAGAAGGTCGATGACCAAGAGGGGAGCCAAGCCTAAGCGCTTGATTGTTGATCAGGATTTCTTTATTACTGTCGTTTGAGTTATATTTTGTGGACATGTAATAAGTTAATACCTTGCTATGGTTTGTTTAGGATATTATCAATATATGGTTGGTTTAAGTTATTTATTAATTAAGACTTGTACTTGCTATCTATTCAACCTAATTCCGCAGTTAGACTAGTTTATTCCGCAAGTCATTGTTTAGTTCCATGTGTGGTTTGTTATCGGTTAGTCCATGCACACATGGGTGGCTAGTTAAGGGTCGGATTTTGGAAATCCGAACTTAACTCACGTCGTGATGTCTCTCCGCCCTTGTCTGGGTTTATTTTTTAAAAAAAAATTAGACTCTAATTTCTCGGAGAGGGCGGGGCGTTACAGAAACATTCAATCTGAGAACAACAAGGAATGATAGCAAAGGAAGGACAATCACTATAAATTGGATTATCAAACATAGCAAATTAAGAGATACTTCCCCGATGTCCCCATATTGAGAAACAAGTACTTGATACATAGGAAGTTTCCCCAAAAACAAATAAATACAAAGAGTGCTGATTTGGCAATTTCCCCAAAACAGGAAACATCAAGATTTCCCCAAACAAGAGACATTATGTGATACATAGGGAAATTCCCCAAAACAAAGTTTAGTTTGATTAGAACTGCGGTTGTCGTTGATATGCTTTTATTATTGTGATACAAATATGTCGAACAACAAAGAGTATACAGAGTTGTGGGACAAAGGAACGCCTAGCTGTCCTATAGATCTGATTTCTTCTTCCAACAACTCCAGCAGGCCTGACCACGCTGTGGAAGTTAATGTAGACATCCAAGTAGGACCACCCGAGGATGTCGAAGTGAATCTAGCTCCTTTTCCGGAAGAGCATATGGGAGATATCCCAATGATAGGAGAATTCGTAGGGGAGATAGAGCCCGGGTAGATGTGCGAGTTGTGCAACCAGGAAGGGCACAATTGTACTTTCTGCCTCTATCTATTTGCCGTGTTTGTGGACTTCACGGACACGGGAAGGAGAGGACTAACTGTCCTTACATTGGAGGACCAGGAATAATACCCTGCCTGACTTGTGGAGTGTTGGGGCATGCGTCGACGAGATTTTGTAAGAAAAAGTCAGGAAAAAGGGGAGATTTTGTAAGGGTTGTGGGTACATTTTGTTCTTTGAAGGGTTTGTTCTAACCTTAGCAACCCTTGTACTATGATGGAGTTTGAATGATTTTTAATAAAGTATGCAAACTTAAGAGTTTATGAGGACTTTGGCATTGAGATGTATGTGACGAGGTCACTTGATAATATTGAGACATGGTATGGGTGCGTCCCTCACGTGATATTGATGAGATAAAGATTCCATGAGTAAGGCTTAGAGTAGCTATGAGACTGTGGGAGCTTCGATATGAGATACGGAGACTTGGTTCCCATTGAGGAATGGGTCCCTCGCATGCTATGAGTTGGAAGGCGCTCTCACAGCTATTTCGCACACTTGATGTGCGTGGATGCGCAGAGCTAGATACTATTTTACCCCATAGGGGTGGTACTAATTTGGTTAGACGCGGATCGACCGCCTTAGAGCTTGACTGAATCACCCTTGGGGTGAAGGGATGCAGGGCGAGGTAGACTTGATCACGTTGGACGTGGGTCTTCCGCTTAGTAAGTCATGGGCCCTAAGTCTTGCTAGGGGTCGTGGTATACTTATGATTTGATATTGTTACCATAGTCATGTAGTGAATCATTCGAGTGTTGTTCCTATGGATAGAATACCTCATGGTAGATGAGGTGTACAGGATTAATTATGCCCATGAATGGATTATACCCACAGGGGGGTCATATTCATGGATGGTTATTAACTATAGATAGATGATACTCACTGATAAAGTGGTATCAGGGATGGATGTGTATAACCGTGGATGATGATTCCCATGGTGGTTTGGATTGATGCCGGCATTGGTATCGTAGGAGTTTTGAACAAAAAGGGTTAGTCACATTGTGACTTATGTACAAATGAAGATATGCTTACTTTTGGAGATGTACTTAAGGGAAAATTTAAGAGTCTAGTGAAACTCGAATGGGAAACTGTGCGCAACTGCTGAGTTCGCCTGGCCAGCTGACTCTATAGTTAGCCGATGGAGTTCCAGGAGAGTGCAGCTAGAAACCTAGTTAAAATGGAATCAGCAAAAGACTTAAGCATAGGCTCGTATTGGCAGGCTACCTCACACAGAGAGTAGACGAATGAATGTATGGAATGAGTATGTATGGGAAATATCTTGGTAGCAGGTAAACTGAAATAGAATACATTGATCTATATAAGATTGCAAATGGGTTCACGAGAAAAAGAGATAACATGAGACAGAGTAAATTCTGCGAGAATGAAACTCATAGGCTGATATGAGTGACTTTGATGTAATCAAGTGGAGACTGAGCAAAGGGTATTACGGAACTGAGCATTTCAGTTTGTCAAGGTGGTGTGGGATTGACATGGTAATGAGGAAGCCACTTGGGAACTTGAATCGGAAATGAGGACAGCTCACCCAGAATTATTTGTGTAAATTGTTTGGAACCCTACTTCACTCGATTTTCGGGACGAAAATTTTAAAAAGAGGATTGTATTGTAACACCCCGGGTTTTCAAGATATCAATTTACATGAATTTTGTCCATTTAAATTATGAATTAATGGACATGGACCATAAATGGGTAAGGTGTTGGGCAATGGCCCAATTAAGACCCAATGGTTATGGAATGAGTGTTCAATGGAGGGTAAATGGGTAAGATATATCTAAATGGGTCAAGGCGGCTATTTGGGTCAAAAGGCCCAATTGGGACCCAATGGGTCGTAGTTGACTTGGTTGACCATTAGGTGAGCTCAAGCCTAATTAGGTTAAGGCTGAATTAAATGGGAATGCAAACAAGTGTTTGAGTTGATTCAAGTGAATTAAATGGATGAGTTGAGGTTAATGGTGGAGTTGAGTTAAATGGATGAGTTGAGTTTAATGGTTGAGTTGAGTTAAATTAATGAGTTGAGATTAAATGAGTTAAAGAGATTTGAATTAAATTATATGTGAAGTGTGTAGATGAAAGATGTTTGGGCTGTCTCAAAATTCAAACGATGTACACGTTGGAATGCATGGAAGTTTTATCTCATGCATGAAACTTCCATTTGAATCATTAATGAGAGGTGGCGTTTTTGTGGAGTTACAAAGGGGTTATGGTTATTTCAAATATCAACACAAGGCATGTACACGTTAGAATGCATGGAGGTGTTACCCCATGCATGTAACTTCAAATGGAGAACCAATGGGAGGGGACGGTTTCATATTTTCAAACATAGGCATACAATTGGCACATGGGAGTTTCATCTCATGGATGAAACCCCCAAAATGGATAATGAAGAGGTGGGGAGTTGTTTTATTTCAAATGCAAATACAAGTATACACGTTGGAGGGAAGGGAGATGAATGGAGTGGGGAAGTTTCATGTCATAGATGAAACCCCCACTTGGAGCATTAATGGGAAACGCATGGGAGGAGGAAAGCTTGGTAGAGGTTACACCAAGGCACACCATTGCACCGTTGGGCCCTTGGGGTTTCATCTCATGGATGAAACCCCCAAATGGAATTTAAATGAGGAAGATGAATGGAGTGGGGAGTTACAAAAGAGTGCCATCAAGGGACACCACCTTTGGTCAACCCTCACTAACATAGCAAAGGACTTTGTTTCCATTGATTCTCTCTCCCTCCCTTGGCCATTCTCACCTCTCAAAACAAGAAAACCTTGGCTGTTTTCTCTCCCTCAAACCATCTTTGGCCGGCTAGCATTCTAAAGGAAAGAAGATCAAAGTTCTCACACAAGGCCGACCACCCTCAAGTCAAGGATTTGGAGTATTTTCTATCCCAAGTCTCTCTCTCTCTCTCTCTCTCTCTCTCAGTCAAAACCTCATTTGGCCGAACCACTTCAAAGGGGTTTCCAGCAAGGTTAGTCTCGGCTAAAGATCAAGAAGGAAGGAAGGAGGGACTAAGGAAGGAAAAGATCAAGAAGGAGTGAAAGAACCGGAGGAGTCGCGGGATTGGTAAGTGCTCAATAAACTCTTGCTAAATAAGATGGTTAAGGAAACATGATTCGGCCATTGTATGGCCGAACCTATCAAGGGTTAAAATCATGGTTATTGAATTTAAAAGAGGAGATAAGGAACCATAGGGTTCGGCCATAGTGTATGGCCAAATCCCATGGAAAGACATTGGTTATTTTTGGGGGTTTTGAGGGATAAAGATCATGGAACATTATGAAATTCTTAAAAGGATTTTTTAATGGATATATGGGTAAAGCATGGGTCGGCCATTGCATGGCCAAACCATAATGTTATAATAGCTAAGATGTTAAAGGGGGACAAAAGCTAAATGAGTGAGATTCGGCCATGGTGAATGGCCGAACCCCACTAGAGTGTATATTATAAACATGAAAATGGAGGATGCATGTTAAAGAATGTTAATCATTCTATATGGTATAAAAATGATATGGGATGAAAGAACCATGAACCATGGGTTCGGCCATAGTGTATGGCCAACCACCATGGAAGGTTGCCAAGGACTTGGAAGGGATTAAATGGAGTAATGTTTAAGTGGACTTAGATTATTATGTATGTTAAACAATTGGTGTATAAGTAATAAGATTAATGAATCAAGAGGTCATGATCTTATATTAAGTTAAAAGAGCAAAGGACTTGAAAGAGAGACCAAAACCAAAATGGTGAGGTTCGGCCATGTTGTATGGCGAACCCCACTAAGGAGTATTTGGTGGATTTAAGGTTTTGTTCATGTTAATGAATTATTTAGTCATGAACACAAGTTTTGGACTTAAAAATGGTATTGAAATCATGGAGTAATGGGTTTTAGATATCACCATGGCCGAACCCCAGGGAACATTTTGTGGATCAAAATGGGGACTTATGTATGCTTAGATGAGGGATGCTTTGGTTATGGATTTGTACCAATGGCAATGTAGTACCCCGGTTTTCCAATTTATTATTTTATATGAAAGTTATCCAATTTAATTGTTGAATATGAGATATGGATCTTAATCCAAAATTATGCATGGCCGAATTTCAAAATCTATGTTTTTGCGCATGTGATAATTTTAAATAGGGTATGCAAATCATCTTAAACTAAATAAAAAGGAGGGTACACGACATTGCTATATGTATTTTAGCATTGGCCGATTGGAAGGTCTTAAATTAGGAAAAGGAAAGTCGGCTATGGCTAATTAACGAGGGAAAGTCGGTCATGGTTAAATAAGGAATGTTTGACATACGTTCAGTATTTTGGTTATAAATTTCCATTCCAATATCCGATTGCTTTGATTCCTTTGCGTTGGAAAAAAGACTTCAAGGGCTACAACTTTGTATTTTACCAATGTTTCTGATTCGGAAGTTAACAAGGTCAAAACTGAGCTACAATATGGTATATGTGTAAAAATGGGGAACACAAGGGGCACACGGCTAAGGGTTGCTTATCTTAAGAACTTTCTAATGTGGGATTAAGAGAGCCTATAAAAGGAGAGATCAAGAGGGAAACAAGGTTTTGACATCCTTTATTGTTGAGTTTATTCCTCTCTCTCCCTCTCTCAATTCATCATTCTCTTCACACGGCAAGAGCAAGGAGAAAGGAGAAGAAGATTGGAAAAGAAAGATCAAGCAAGGAGAGAACAAGAAATCAATCGGAAAGAGGTTAGTATCTTAATGGTATAGTTTTATTTTTGAAACAAAAAAGAACCATAGGGTTCGGCCATGGTGTTTGGCCGAACCCCATGGAGGGAGATTGGAGATGATTTAATGGTTTAAATGGAGAGAAAAAACCATGGGGTTCAGCCATAGATTTTATTTAATTGATGGATTTTAAGTTGAAAACCATCGAGAGTTTTGATTTATTCATTGGGTTTATGATCTCAGATTTTTAAACCATAGAAACCTTTGATGGTTGTCACTTTTAGATTCAAGAAATCAATAAAAGAACATGGAATATGGGTCGGCCATGGCATGGCCGAACCATGACTGTTTTATGGCTAATTTATTGGATTAATATTAATGAAAAGAATGGGGTGAGGTTCAGCCATGGTGTATGGCCGAACCCCACCAAATATTTTAATGGAGTTGGGTATGTAGTATTGAATGTTTTAATGGAATTAAATCAATGGTCAAAGATTGTAAACCATAGGGTTCGGCCATGGTGTATGGCCGAACCCCATGGAGTTGATTTACCCATTTGGAAAATAGATGTAAGAGGATGGACTTAGATCTACAAGGGTGAGGTTCGGCCATGGTGCATGGCCGAACCCCACTAGAGTTATTTTTGGAAATATTATTATTTATGGAAGGTATTTGCTAAGTTGGAAAGGTTCCAAATATGGAAAGTATTGCTAAATTTAGAAAGCTTCTATGTATGGAAGGGGTGGCTAAATTGGAAAGCATCCCATTATGGAAGTGTTGCTAAATTTGGGAAGCAATCTAAAAATGGAAGGAGGGTTGGTTAATTAAGGAAACAATCTATTTATGGAAGGTGTTTCCAATTATAGAAAAGGTTGGTTAACTAAGGAAACAATCTATTTATGGAAGGTGTTTCCAATTATGGAAAGGGTTGGTTAATTAAGGAAACAATCTATTTATGAAAGGAGGTTGCTTATCAGGAAAGTTTCTATTCTTGGAATTGGCTATTAAAATTAGAAAATATCTAATTAAGACCATGAAGATTTATTATGGAAACTATCCAAGAATGGAAGGTCGAGATTAATCAAATTAATGGATTGGTAATCATGAGTGAGGATCGGCCATAGGTATGGCCGAACCCCACTAGGGTTTAATTTTTTGGGAAACCTTTTTAATTATGGAATATGATATCTAAGTATGAAACTTATATTTGGAAAGCATATAATTATGGAAAGGTGGAGTTAATTTGGAAACTATACACCATAGGGTTCGGCCAAGGTGTATAGCCGAACCCCATGGTCCAAAGTAAGGGATTAAATGGTATTTTAATTCGTGATTAAGGGCTAATTTATGAATCAGATTATGAATCTATGTTATGAGTTATGTTTTGTGTAGTTTTAAAATAAAAGAAAAGGATACAATGTAGGTTATGGATTGATGGTGAAAGGAATGGCAAAAAACGTAATTTCACACCAAAATAGAGAACAATGGGTTCGGCCATGGTGTATGGCCGAACCCCATGGGGTATATTTATGGACTTAATTTGGTTAAAGATTCTTAAAGGGTCTAGCTATTGTAGATTTAAAGGAATGATGAAACCAATGGTATTTTTGTAAATATGAGAGAATATTGGATATTGGGTTCGGCCATGGTGTAAGGCCGAACCCCATGAATTATTTTATGGGATTATGTGCTTTGGAAGTATGAATGATTATTTGAGATCTAAGCAATAAAGAAGTTTATGGTTAGGCTCAATGGCATTATTGTAATTATGGACAAAAAGGGTAGCCCATGGGTATTGGCCCTAGTGTATGGCCGAACCCCATGGGGTTTTGTTTATGGACTTAGAACCTTGTAATCAAGTGGGACTTGGTGTTGATTTATCGTTATATTATAAGGTAACGGGATCTCGCAAGCGGGGTGCGCGATCGGTGATCGAATCTTAGACGGGAACGCAAGGACTTGTGAACGGTCTTTGGTAGGATTCCACCTCTTTGAAACAATGGATCATGTACTTGGTTTTATCCTATATTTGATGAAAATATGTTTCAAAGAGTATACTTTATTATTGAAGTTCAAATGATATGTTTTAACTTGTTTAAATAGCATGTGTTTTAAATATGAGCTTTTTAAATGCTATGATTTTGTATAATTGCATAGCATGTGGTATTTGCATCTCATGCATGGCATGGGAGGGATGACAGGTAACCGGGGACCCACACTCCGTCGGAGCATTCGTAAAACAATCGTGAGGGGGGGGGGGGAGGAGGAATTCCTTGATGATGAGAATTCCATCAAGAGGATACTAAGTAACCGGAGGGGTCACACTCCGTCGGGGCGTCCAAAAAACCTATGTACGGTATCTTGATGTACTTTTCCATCAGGAAGAAACCGGAGGGTCCACACTCCGCTGGGGCGTCCGGAAGACCTATGTAGTGGGTACATTTATGTACATGTGATGGATGGGACTCATTGTATATATTTGTCATCATTGCATGGCATGGACTTTACCTGGTTTTATATATTATGTTATAATATACGATTTGTACTAACCATGTGTTAGCCGAAATTGGAATACCTACTGGGCGCGTTGTACTAACGCCTTACTTCTACCCTTTAGTGGATGATGCAGGAAACGAGGAAAACGCTGAACGCGAAAAGGGACAAGCATAGGAGCTTGGAACACTTTTAGTTTATATTTTGTATAAGATACTCTCGGGCTTGTATTTAAGTATCTAGGATTCGGATTGTAATAACTTAGATGAATTTGCTATGGTTGGATATTTTGCTGAATAATTATGATATGATAATGATGATTCAAGACTTGACGTACTTTGCTATCTGAATGGAATAGAACTTGGTTCTATTATGATTCCGCAATTTGGATGTTATGATTTTTATTCCGCATGTTGATATTGCTATGTGTGAATCATTATAGTGGACTGAGTCCATGCACACATAGGGTTGGCCAGTCAAGGGTCGGACTTTGGAAGTTCGGACTTAGCTCTCATCGTGACGTCCCGCGCTCTATCACTATACTCTGTTATAAAAAAAAAAATAGACTCTGAATTTACGGGAAAAAGAGAGTGAAAAAGGGCGGGGCGTTACAGGCAATGTGGTAATTAAAGGTGAAAATGATGGACCATGGGTTCGGCCATGGTGTATGGCCGAACCCCATGGGGAATATTTTTATGGACTTAGGTTATTATCAAGGTTAAATATTTGTTGTTTAAGTGATTAGATGTGTGAATCAAGGATGAATGATCTTGGACTTATTTAATTTATAAAGATCAAAGACCAAACTCAAGTGAGTGAGGTTCGGCCATGTGGTATGGCCGAACCCCACTAAAGTGGATTTTTGGTAGGACTAAGGGTTAAGTAATTAGTTAAATGGTGATTGAGTAATAAATAAAGGAAGGGTTGAAAACAAAGTAAGTGAGGTTCGGCCATGGTGTATGGCCGAACCCCACAAAGGTGTGTTTATGGACTTAGACCAAATGGTAAATCAAATGGAATATGTATTGACTTGTTGATATGTAACAAGGTGACGGGACCACACAAACGGTGCGCGATCTTGAACGGTTGCCGATTTAAAACTCAAGGACACCTTAGTTGTCTTGGGTAGGATTCCTACATCATTGAAACCATGGATATGTATTATGTACTTAAATAATTTTATTTCATGTTTGATAAGTTATTTTGGTATCAAACAATATGTTGCCAAAAATGATGGGATATTGGGTGTCATCCAAGACACCCCTTCACCCAAACGTTGCATCCCTTCATGGTTGCCGCCCAACCTTGGTGTCCCTTGGCTTTGCCAAGGTACCTCTTCATTCCAACGGCTGGGATGGGTTTGATTAAGTGTTGGGTGAGATTAAAAACTCCTTTCCACCTCCTCTTGACTCACTTGACTCATGATCTTTTTATTCTAACTCAACTCATCCAACTCAACACATTTAATGCACCAAGTTTGAGTCAACTCTTTTCTTAAATCAAACTCACTCCAAATCAGTCCAACTCAAGCTGAATTAACTCATACTTGAGTTCATTTGAGGGCCCACACGGTCATCCGTGGTCAACCTAGTCAACCCGACCCATTGGGTTCCCAATCAACCCCTTGACCCGTTTTGACAACATGACCCATTAATGGGCTGATTTTGCCACTTTTAAATGGTTTTCACTTATGCATCAAGCCTGTCGATTTTTGCTATACTTGATTTCCAATCAGTTCGGCTTGACCCCATTTAATTTGAGCTTACACAATGGTCAAATCATCCATTATGACCCATTGGGTCCAATTGGGCCCTTTGACCCATTTAGCCATTTTCGACCCAATTGATGTACATTACCCATCCAATCAAACTTGACATTTATAATGTGCTCATATAATCTTAATTTGAGTAATGGGCCCCACCATTTCCTTATTTGACATCACAAAATAATTAATTTAACAAACCAGGGGCATTTTCGTAATTATCCACTTCATTGAGAAATTGGGGTGTTACAATATAACCCTCTTTTTAAAATTTTCATCCCGAAAATCGAGCGAAGTAGGGTTCTCAAATTAAATTACATAAATAATTCGAGGTGAGCTATTCTCATTCCGATTCAAGTTCACATGTGGCCTCTTCATCACCATGTCGGTCCCATACCACTTTTACGAACTGAATCGCTCTATTTCGCAACACCCTTTGTTCGTCTCCACTATCCTGACCGGATTCTAGACGTACGTCACGTCGCTTTGTACTTCAATATCCTGGACATTCAAAACATGCGACGGATCCGGATTATACTTCCTTAACATCGACACATGAAACACATTGTGTAAAGCTGCTAATTGTGAAGGGAGTGCTACCTTATAAGCCACATCCCCCACTCTTCTCATGATGGAAAACGGTCCCACAAATCATGGTGACAGTTTTCCTTTCTTTCCGAACCTCATATGTCCCTTCCATGGCGAGACCTTTAGAAATACCATATCTCTCACTTCAAATTCCAAAAATCTTTTTCTTTTGTCAGCATAGCTCTTCTGCCTACTCTGTGCAGTCAATAAGTGTTGACGAATCAACTTAATTTGTGTGGTAGTCTCTACAACTAGTTCCGGTCCAATCAATGCAGGCTCACCAGCCTCTGTCCAGCACACTGGTGATCTACAAGGTCTACCATATAAAGCCTCGTATGGAGCCATCTGAAGGCTTGCTTGATAACTATTGTTATATGAGAACTCCATTAGTGGCAAGTGATCCTCCCATCCACCCTTGAAATCTAACATGCATGCTCTCAGCATGTCTTCCAAGGTTTGTATCGTCCTTTCAGACTGTCCATCGGTCTGTGGATGGAAAGTGGTGCTAATCAATAAATCTGTCCCCATGGCTGACTGCATGCTTTGCCACACTTTACCGGTAAACCGGCCATCTCTGTCAGATACTATAGTTCGGGGAATGCCATGAAGCCGAATAATTTCCTTGATGTACTGCCGACCCAACGTCTCAGATGAATCCGTCATCTTAATAGAAATGAAATGCGCAGACTTGGTTAGTCGGTCTACCACAACCAATATGGCATCATTGCCCTTTGAAGATCTCGGCAATCCGGTCACAAAGTCCATGGAAATGTGCTCCCATTTCCATTCTAGCACTGATAAGGGTTTGAGTAACCCTGGTGGCTTTTGATGTTCAGTCTTAACTTGTTGACAAGTTAGACAATGTGCCACGAATTCCGCCACATCCCTTTTTAGTCCGTGCCACCAATAATGCCTTTTCAGATCATTATACATTTTGGTGCTGCCCGGATGAATGGAGAGTTTGGATTGATGTGCCTCAGCCAGTAGCTCTTTCCTACAACTCTTTGGCACATATACTCTTCCCCGAAATAATAGACCTTGTCCTGGTCATAATTCCCATTCCGGTACGTCTACGCCAGTGGACATCTTGGCCCATATTTCCTCCATTTCCGGATCTGCTCTTTGTTTTGTTCAATCTTGGTGACTATATTGGACCGTATGATCAAATTATACATACTCCCACGGTTGTTGATATAAAGATTGAAGTCTCGAATGGTGTGCAACATCTCCCATTCTGTTCTGATCAAGCATGCTACCGATGCATGTGATAGGCGGGTGAGGGCATCCGCCACCTTGTTTGCCTTGCCTGGATGGTATCGAAGCTCAAATTCGTAATCCGCCAAATACTCCATCCATCTACGCTGCCTCAGATTGAGCTCCTTTTGATCAAATAAATATTTCAAACTCTTATGATCAGAAAATACCTCAAATTTTTTGTCGTAAAGATAGTGTCTCCAACTTTTGAGTGCGAAGACCACTGCAGCTAGCTCCAGATCATGTGTGGGGTAAAGACGTTCGTGTATTTTTAACTGTCTTGACCCATAAGCCACCACACGGTGTTCTTGCATGAATGAACACCCTAGTCCTTCTCCTGAAGCATCGCATTGTATTTCGTAACCTTTGCCCCTTTCCGGCAAAATTAAAACAGCAGCCCTTGTAAGTTTCTCTTTTAGCGTTTCAAATCTCCGGTTACACTGATCTGTCCACTCATACTTGACTCCTTTCTGAGTGAGTCGAGTCAATGGAGACGCTATTTTGGAAAAATCCATGATAAATTTTCGATAATAACCCGCCAATCCCAAGAAACTGTGGATTTCAGTTACATTCTTTGGCGCTTTCCAGTCTTTTACTGCCGCCACCTTAGCCGGATCCACTGCTATTCCTTCCTCGGATATAACATGTCCCAAGAAATTCACTTGAGATAGCCAGAATTCACACTTACTGGCCTTGGCATACAGTTTATTCTGCCTTAAAGTATTCAAAACTATCTGTAGATGCTCTGCATGATCTTCCTGACTCTTGGAATAGATCAGAATACACGATTACAAACTGATCCAAATATGGATGGAAGATCCTGTTCATTAATTCCATAAACACAGCCGGCGCATTTGTGAGTCCAAATGGCATGACTACGAATTCGAATAGTCCATACCGCGTCCAACAGGCTGTCTTCTCTATATCTTCCTCCCTAACCCATATTTGATGATAACCAGACATCAAATCAATCTTTGAAAAATGGCTAGAACCCCTCAATTGATCGAATAAATCATCGATTCTGGGTAGAGGGTACTTGTTCCGGACTGTTAGCTGATTCAGTTTCCGATAATCAACACACATTCGAAGTGAACCGTCCTTCTTCTTCACAAACAGTACTGGTGCTCCCCATGATGATGTACTGTTCCGGATGCAACCCAGCCTAAGCAGTTCATCAATCTGTTTCTTTAGCTCCGACATCTCTGCTGGTGCCATCCGATAGTGTGGTAACGACACTGGTGCAGTGCCAGGGTACAACTTGATTTCGAAGTTAATCTCCTTCATAGGTGGTAAACCAGGGAGTTCCTTTGGAAACACATCCGTAAATTCTTGTACAATTGCTGGAAGTTCAGTAACTAGAGCTTTATTTATGGTGATATTATTCAATACCACGTGGTTCAACCCTTCCTGCAATCCACTCTGTTTGTCTGCACGAACTACGTATTGCTTGCCCTCGGGTGACCAAAATGTCACTCTTCGGCTATAACAATCGATGTTGGCATGAAACTTAGCCAGCCAATCCATGCCAAATATTATATCATACTCAGACATGTCAAGCACTAGATAGTTGAACTCAAATCTGAGTCCAGCTAATTCAGTGTTAACCGCCGTGCATATAAGTCCCAGTGCCGAGTCTCCGACAGGGGACACAATTGTGAGTGTTTTGGCTAATCTTTGAACTAGAGTACCAGTAGCAGTTATAAATGATGCAGCTATGAAGGAATGTGAAGCTCCTGAATCAAATAGTGCATATGCATAAGAACTATTCACTACTGCCATACGTTTATTACTGAGTGATTCTCATCCTCTGGAGGTACTAAAGAAAACACTCGTCCAGTTCCAGATGGATTAGGCCTTCGACCTCCCCGAGTTTGCATCCTGCCTCCTCTGGAGTTTATCGGTCTAGCTGGAGGACGGAATGATCCTCTGGAGTATGACAGCCTGTTGAGTTTTGGACAGTCCTTTTTGATGTGACCAGGTTGATCACAGTGGAAACAGTTGCCCATCCCTCTAGATGCCTGAGAGACTGCTACAGATTGAGAAGGCTGGTTGGGGCGAAAGCCCCCAGTAGATCCAACAGATGGCGAGGGTCTGCTGAAGTTCTGTCGGAACTTCTTGTTGGGTTGATAAGTACCCTTCCCACTTGGTGCCCTACGGTTGTCAATTCGTACAAACTCTGCCAGTTCCTGCTCCACAATAGAAGCTTTGCTGACCACCTCCGCTAGCGTGGCTGCTTTGAACACGGTTACTCTGGCCCTAATGTTTGGCCATAACCCACGTTCGAACTTGCGAGCCCTCCGATATTCCGTGTCCACAATATAAAATGCATAAATTGACAAGCTGAAGAATTCTTGGTGATACTCAGCCACCGTCATCGAGCCTTGCACTAATGTCATAAAGGCCTGAATCTGACGTTCCTTCTCCTCCTCCGGGAAGCAGTGCTCTAAGAATGTCGTTGAGAATTGCTCCCAGGTCATAGCAATTCTTTCTCCTTCTGGCACTGGTGCGTGTTGTTTCTCCACTATTTTCCACCATTTGGCAACGTCATCTATCAGCTGTGACATGGCCAATAGGATTTTGTGAGCATGACTCTTGATATTCAAAAGAGTCAATATGTGAGAGATCTTTTCCAACCAGTTCTTAGCTCCGACAGGCCCTTCTCTGCCCTTGAAGTAAGGTGGGCGCTATTGTTGAAAATCTCTGACCATGTTCCGGTCATTAGTTTCACTCGTGTTTCCACCTCCGTTCATATGTTGTTGGATGACAGAGGTAACTACAGCTTGCACCAAATTGTGTAGTTCAGGAGGTACGTAGGGTACCGTCACATTGTTGTTCCCTTCTTCCTCTCGTCGATATGACGAGTCATTATCCTCTTCCTCGTTCCGTCGATACGTAGGGTCACTGTCCTCCTCTTCCTGCTGAGAATGATGAGACTCTTCCTCATTGCGTGATCGTTCATGAACTGATCTCTCCTCATCATGAATTGACTGTTCTCTGTCATGTACCGAATGCACCTTCTCATGTACAACCTTCTCGCGTTGAGGTACCACTTTCCCTTGGGGTGTGATTATGAACACCTCATCCTTCTTCTTACCATCTTGTCGGGTCTTCCTTTTTGAAGTCCCTTCGACTAATCCGATTTGCAAAACTTTTTCCTTTCCCTTCTGATTCTTTATAACCTTTTTCTGTGGTGCCATTTCTTTCTAATTCATGGAAACATCATAGACTTAGTTTCCATCAACAATATACATTAAATGCCATAAATCCTCATAAAATCATAAGATCGTATACTTTATATAAATTCATAATTCATCTTTATACAAGGGTGGATAGGGTTAAACAAAACCCTATAAAGAACAAAATGCACCCTTACAAATAACCCTGTTTTTAATACCCCTACATATTACTTCCTACCCTAGTCTTCTGTAGAAGATTCTACATCATCAACGAACTTGAACCGGTTATCAGGACATGTCATTGCCGTCTGCCCCAATACTTCACATGTTGTGCAGGGTATTAATCCAGGTCCTCCAATATAAGGACAATTAGTCCTCGCCTCTCCATGCCCATGCAGTCCACAAACCGGGCAGACAACTCCTAGAGGGTGAGGACAATACATACAGTTGTGTTCGTCCTGATTGTACAACTCACATGTATCGTAGGGATCTACCTCCCCAACCGATTCCAATATTATAGGAACATCTTCCATAGGATCCTCCTGAAAGAATCCTAGATCCTCCTCAATTTCCTCGAGAGGTTCCATTAACCAAGGAATATCTTCCATAAGATACTCCGGTAATGGTGCTAGGTTCACCTCCTCCAATGGTGCTAAGTTCAATTCCTCCAATGGTGCTAGGTTCCATTCCTCCTCCTCGGGAGGCCCCTCCTGAAGGTTCACGTTAGCTTCCACGTTGGTGTTGTTGGAAGCAGACACCAAATCTATGGGATTGCTAGGGGTTCCGCTGTACCACTCCGAGTACTCCACGTTATTCGACATATCTGTATCATATCAGTAGAACACAAGAATATTCAACAACAATTCTAAATAAACCACTCTTGGTTTTTAGGGGAATCTGATCATGCATAATATCATGAACTTTGTTTGGGAAGATTACCAAATCATCACTCTTTGTACTCTTTTGTTTCTGGGGAAATCTCTAAATTCCTGTTGTTTGTTTCTCAGTGTGGGAATTTCAGGGGAGTACATCCTACTTGCTATGTTTGACTTATCCAGTTATGATGATTGTACTTTACTTTGTTATCTTTCATTGTCATTCTCAGATTGATTGTTCAGTCTGAGTCACTCGAAGTAAATTAATCCGGCCCCCAGTCAGCGGACTCCGAAGAGTTGGTCAGTTGGGATTCTTACCCGTCAGTGAGACATGAAACCGTCTTAATCTTACTTCGATGATTCAACTTCTCGCTCTGATAAAATCAAATCATAAGTATGGTTGTATGGAACCCTACCAAGGTATTTTTGTACAATTTGATGTTTAATAAGGATTAAACGAATGAGAGACCAAAAGGATAAATAGGTGAGGTTCGGCCATGGGCATGGCCGAACCCCACATAGTACATTTTTGGGACATTGAAAAGTTGGAATTACATGATAAATGTTTGGTTTGCTGCTATTTAAATAGGGCATCTAGACTTGCATATACGGTGTACGAGTCGTGAACGGTTGACGATTAAGAAAGATCAAATACTGAAGTGAATCTTCAGTAGGTTTCCTACCTACTTGTAACCACAATTATGATTTGATTTTATCATGTTTTTATGAGATAGGTGGTATTTGATATTATGTTTCAAATATGGTTTTGAATGTTGAAATATGTATTTACAAATGACATACATGTACATTGACGTCTCATGCATGGACATGGGATGATAACTGAGGTTATGCTGTGTCGCAATTCTGAGTTACCGTCCTCCTTAGGCGATGAGAGTCCCGCCAGGAGGAGTAACATGATGATCAGAGTCACATTGGTCTCCTTAGGAGATGAGAGTCCCGCCAGGAGGACTAATATGTGATATGAATCAACTCAATGATGAAGGGTCTTTCCACAAGTAATGAGGATTACTGTAGATTACCTTATCATGTGAGACCCAAATGGAAGTGTATTGTGATTTACCTTGACGGTGAGAGTCCCATCAAGTGATGACTATGTATGTGTGATGGGGTGGGGCTCATTACATTTGCATACATACGTAGCATGGTTTTATATATTTTTGATAATCATGTACTATGATATATATGCATATTTTATATGCTAACCATGTGGTAGCCCTGATCGGGAACCTACTGGGCACGTTGATCTAACGCCCTAATTCTATCCTTAGAGGATAATGCAGGAACAAGGAAAGAGAAAGAGAAGGTCGATGACTGGGAGGGAGCCAAGCCTAAGCGCTTGATTAATGAACATGACTTCTTATTTACTGTCGTTTGAGTTATTTCTGATGGATATATAATAAGTTAATACTTTGCTATGGTTTGATTAGGTTATTAACTATGGATGGTTGTTTTATGTTAAAGATTAATTGAGACTGTTACTTGCTATCTATTCATTCTATTTCTGCAGTTAGTCTAGTTTATTCCGCAAGTTATTGTTTAGTTCCATGTGTGGATTATTTATCATGGTCTAGTCCATATACACATGGGTGGCCAATTAAGGTTCAAACTTGAGTAGTCTGAACTTAACTCACGTCGTGATGTCCCTCCGTCCTTGTCCGGAGTTTAAGTTTAAAAAAAAAAAATAGACTCTGATATTTTTGTCTCGGAGAGGGTGGGGCGTTACAGAGTGAATCCAAAAATTTGGAAGGGTGTTACTCTTCTTAAGGTAAAGGTCTTCGGATGGCTTACATGTGTGGAGAAAGTATTGACAATTCATAAACTGAGATTTAGAAGAATGATGATTGTTAATTCTTGTCCTCTTTGCTTATCTGATGCGAAGTCAGTGAATCATCTTTTCCTTCATTGTAGGTTTGCTTCGAAGATTTAATGTCATTTCTTTCAGCTATTAGGGGTGGCCTTCTGTGTCCCGGAAGCTTGGTTTGATTTGTTAAATGAAGAAATGCTTTTGGTAAGTATCTCTTTTCGAAGAAATCTTTAGGCAACGACTGTGTTGTGTATTGTGTAGTTCATCTGGTTGGAGAGGAATATAAGGGTTTTTTTAGGGAAAAGAGTCTTGTGTCTTGCATACTATTGATTTCATTAAATGCTGAGTTGCTTGGTGGACGTTGGGCTCCGATAAATTTTGTAGGGATTGGGTGTTGGTGGATTTTGTTAAGCCCCATTTGGACTCTGTTATGCTAGTTGCTTGGTCCCCTACAGAGTTGGGTCTTTTGCAGCTCAATTTTGATGGTAGTTGTGTTCGAGATCTTGGTCTAACCGGTTATGGTGAAGTAATTCGGAATAGTTCTGGGGAGACTTTGATTTCTTTTGTTGGTCCTCTCCCAAATGGTTCAATTATTGATGT